>OZ038380.1:79483465-80708465 GCA_964036045.1 Eutreptiella sp. 'Long Island Sound 2002' | reverse complement strand
CTTATATGCAGGATTGCATTGGCTGCTCGGGTGCAGGTTTCATATGGCAGTGAGTGCGTTCGTTTATTGCCTTTGTGCTACATCGCATTGATAGCATGAGTGCTGAATTAGTTTGGATTGATTTGACAGCCAGTTGCGCAACGACGAACAGGGTCACAACAACAGATCAGTGCCAGCAAGGGGCCGGCACATAGCAGTGGTTGTGACGAGAGGTATGCCTGTGAGTAGAGGGGCAATGGAGGAGTGTACAGACACAGGAACAGTGGACAGGTACCTAGGTCACTCAGGTCGCCAGGGAGACAGGCCAGCGAGTTAAAGGACTAAACGGACCAGCAAACGATAAGATCCGTGGATTCCCCAATCTACTTAAAGGACTGCACAAACCAGCGAATCAGAGGATCCGTAGACCCTGCAGTAGGGTTAGTGTATGAAATACAATCCACTGGTTCATCTCAGCCTCCGCCGTCACACCGCCGTATTTGTCGGCTTACAGTCTTTGTGCCTTGTGCACACTGGGAAGCCTTCTGGCGTGGCGGTCTTCCACAGCATAACCTGGTTTTCACACTCCGCTAATCCTCACTACGCGTCGGATCCACTACCACGCCATCGTGGTAATCGAAGCACGGGATAGCTCTGAACCTGGAAGCAGGGCATTCGCCCATGGAGCTGGGCACAGTGCCCATGGCGCGGGGCATGGCGCCCATGAGGCAGGGCAGTGTGCCACAGAAGTAGGGCATTGCGCCCATGGAGCAGGGCATTGTGCCCTATGAGAGTATGGAGGAGTAGAAGGGGCGTCTTGTGGTGTATGTGTATGTCTGTGTGTGTATGTGTCTGCGCATGTGTGCATGCAGCATGCTACACGTTAATTTAAGAGGTGGAGCCCGTGGCGGAGGCCTGCACGGGGGTCCAGGCCGGCTCTACTGCCTGCTGGGCGTAAGGGGGGGATCCCTGGGGCAGGTGGTGGGGCAACCGGGGGCAGGCTTGATAATGGCCTGCCTCTGGGAAACAATGACCTACCGGGACGTCTTGTGGTAGGCTCAGGCTAAGGCCTGGTACGTCCGCAAGCATGAAGCATGAAGCATGTTTGTGTGTGTGTGTGTGTGTGTGTGTGTGTGTGTGTGTCCGTGTGCGTGTGCGTGTGCGTGTGCGTGTGCGTGTGCGTTTGTGTGTGTGTGTGTTGTGTGTGTGTTGTGTGTGTGTTGTGTTTGTGTTGTGTGTGTGTTGTGTGTGTGTGTGTGTTTGTGTGTGTGTGTGTGTGTGCGTGTGTCCGTGTCTGTGTGTGCGTGTGCGTGTGCGTGTGCGTGTGCGTGTGCGTTTGTGTGTGTGTGTTGTGTGTGTGTTGTGTGTGTGTTGTGTGTGTGTTGTGTGTGTGTTGTGTGTGTGTTGTGTGTGTGTTGTGTGTGTGTTGCTGTGTGTGTGTTATTGTTATCGTTATTGTCTGAGCGGTGTATGTTTTGGGAGGTATTCCCCAAGGGAGAATGGCAGTCACCTCCCGTATGACGGCGTGAGCTATATGTGCCACGCGCTCGGGAGGACTACGCACCCCCACCGCCGGCCCCCGTACCTCGTACTGGCCCCTTTAGGCGGCCGCGGGGTGGCTTGCCCGCTGCTTTTGCCGGTGAGGGAAGACTTTTCCGAGAGCCGGCACTGCTCCGGTTCTCTCGGACTACATTGATTTGATGTTGGGTGATAGGTATTTCTTAGGGTGGGTGGGTATGCTTCTCGCCTTTGGGACTTGGGTGATTGAATTTTGCTGCATATAGTCAGTGGTCGTGGTTTGGTGCTCGGGTTGTTACTCTGTTGGGGATTCTGATTTTTTTTTTTGGGGGGCATGGCATGGCATGGCATTGTGCATTATTCATTTTCACACTCGATTCACATCATGCTGCTTTTGCTTTCTTATGGATGGGCGATGGGTCATAGTCTGAGCATGTATATTGGGGGGTGAGAGAAAGATGGGGGGTTTTGCCTGCTTTCGATTGATGCATTGAGGATTAGGGGCATGACATGTCAGGAAGCATCGCACGCATTGCACATTGAACATTGAAGGCATGTGAGCATGTGAGCATCGTCTGTCATTCTTTGAGGATTGAATCGGGCACTTGTATTGTTTTTGAGTTAGTGGGTCAGCTTGGCGATTGGCAATGGGGGTTGCATCAGAGAGAAGACGGGAGAGACACGAGAGACATTTTTTTTGCACCTGTTTCTATCACTGGAGTGGGTCGGCAGGTCTATGGAGTGGGGAGTGGTCGAATCAGATTCTGATGGAGGTGTCATGCTTCTTGAGCATTCAGCGAGTCTGGTACATTGGCACATTCGTTCTGAGGGTGTCGTCTATTGTTACTGACTCTGTGAGATTGGCACGCAGTGGGTTAAATCAGGTGGGGTTGCAACATTTCTTTTGACAGCGGAGAGCACATTTCCAGTTCTTTGGTACTTTCGTACACAATTCTTTCATCGGACTTGGGTGTGTTGATTCCTTTTGGGGATCTCCAGCATCAATCGACAACGGATGTGATGAATCGGATGGGGCTGCAACGTTTCTTTGGCATGCAAGATCCTGTCCCTGATTCTTTGGCGCACTTGTGCTTAATTCTTTCACAGGTCTTAAGGGCATCAGGTACTTGTATTGTTTTTGAGTTTGTGGGACAGCATGCCGATTAGCAAATGGGGGTTTGCGTCAGGAGGAGGACGGGCACATGAGAGGCATTCTTTCTGCACCTGTTTCTGTCACTGGAGTGGGTCAGCTGGCCTATGGAGTGGTGAGTGGTCGAATCTGATGGAGGTGTCATGCTTCTTGAGCATTCAGCGAGTCTGGTTCATTGGTACATTCGTTCTGGGGGCATCGTCTATCGGCACGGACTCTGTGAGGTTAGCACACAGTGGGTTAAATCAGGTGGGGTTGCAACAGCGGAGAGCACATTTCCAATTCTTTAGTACTTTCATCAATCGGCAACGAAAGAGATGAATCGGATGGGGTTGCAACATTTCTTTGACATGCAGGATCCTATCCCTGATTCTTTGACACACTTGTGCTCGAATTCGTTCACGGGTCTTGAGGACATGAGTTCATTTTCAGATCAGTGGGGGAGCAGCATTGGTTAGCAAGAGATGGGTTAGAGCGGAGGAAGGGACCGAGCATGAATTCATTCATAGAGTGAGTTTGATGATCTTTTCTTTACTCTGAGTCCCAGTACTCCGAGTCGTCAGATTCTAGGATTGACTCTGGGGCAGATTCGCTGGCGGAGGATGAGACTTCATCCCAATTGGGAGGTGGTGGCTCAGGGTCGTGTTGTTGATCGTGTGGATTGCATGGCCATTCGTCTTGTAGCAGGACAAGCTGCTACATAATTGGTGATGACACCAATTGTAACTTATACTCATGTATACTAGTATATTAGTTGTGCTACATACGGTCTATGGTGCTACTTACTACGTTAGTTATGTATACATATGTAATATATATATTATATTATATATATATATATATATAATATATATTATTAATACATATATACATATGTTATGTACTATTATTATAAATACTAAACATACTATACTATAATGTACAATAGTCTACGGTCTATGGTGCTACATATAGTCTATAGTCTATATGCTACACACTACACATGAGTATAACTTACACAAGTATTATACACATCTCACGCAGCAATAGTTGCACTTCTGTTTGGTTCCCACTGCATCCAACTCCGCTTGCTTGTCCCACACATCCGACTCAGTCAGCCACTCATCTTCCCCTTCGCCATCATTGCTCTCCTCGAGAAATGCACCCGAATGGGGTTGGTAGGGGGTCTCCATAAACTGCATGTAGACCTCCGTCCGGGCAGGATATTTGGCTTGCCGAGCTCTCAATTTCGTCATGCCAAACAGGTACAACTCAAGATACGAAAACATAATCCCCCGTTCAGCCACACTCTTAAAGATGCTGTTGAGCATGGCACTCCACCCCAGAGTGCGGCCCTCGTACCTCTCGTGGTGCAACAGCACCCCCATGAGTTGACGGTGTCCTTGATACATGGAAATGCCGCCAGGTACTGCCGCCCCATCCTTCAACCATTGAGTGAACCATTGTGCCCAATAATCTGACGTCCGGAGCTGGTGGGGTAGCCATTGGCTGGACCAGCGCGTCATGGCCGCATCTTGATTGCCATCTTTGTTGCACACATGGCATATGGTGGGGACGAGTTCGTAGAAGTCCAGCTTGCTTGTGTATGCTCTATCCTCCCACATCCCACGGGAAAAATGTCCCTTTTCAGGTATTGCAGCCAACAGAGAACAAAGGAGGAGATCAGGTGGAAAATACTTTCCTCGGCAGTCAGCCCAGCGCAAGAACAGACACATCTATGGCAGAACATTTGCTAGCTGGCCATCCCAGCTGGGCATCTGTACCTGAGTCAAGATTGCCGAGAGCTCAGAGGCTGCGACCTAGTCACCCAGGTACTTTTGCAGTCCACATTGCCCAGGGCGGTATAGGGGGTTGTCATCTCCTCCGCGGTCCTTCGACGGAGGTTTCCACCGCTCCTCAGGACGGACTTCTATAAAGGCGAAGCGCGTCTTAATCCCTGTGGGCAAAATCCGCCCCGGCCCAAGGGGCGGGTCCAGCGCCTTGTAGGGATCCAAATATCCCTGGTCGTCATCAAAGCACCATTGATCTCTGGGACCACTCGTGCTTTCTCATCATGCCCGTGCGATCTGGTACATGGCGTCTCATGAACTCCAGGTCTCCAGAACCCCAGGCCCGTTTCAAGCACGTGGAATCCGAGTCACACCTTTCTCTCCGATGTCGGTGCCTGCCGCTGTCGTCCCAGATATGTACGATCATTGTGTGAGGACGACTCTGAGGCAGACCCCGATGACTTCGGTTGCCGTCTCCCTGACGGTCGCCGCAAATCATGGTAATGACGACCATGTGGACGATCAGACTCCGATCAACGGGAGTCAGAGTGATGTCCTCCTGGGGCCCCTGATGCCACACGGCTGCGTCCGCGGTCGTGTGCATCAGTGCCATTCCCCTCATTCCAGCCGTCCCAACAAGGGTTCTGATTTTTCCGTGTCCTCCTCATATGGCGTGGTGACCAACATTATCCTGCGTACTCAGCACTGTCACTGTTCTCTGTCATCCTCGTCGTATGCTCAGAATGTGATGAACCGTGATGCCTTGCCTGCTTGCGTGCTCCAACAGAGTCACTGGGTGACTCCTCATCAGGCCACGCAAATTGGCGCTGTGCAGCCCGTGGCGGGGCAGAGCGGCAGAGGTGGTGGGTGGGGGTCTCACTTTGACTCCACTTCCCGGGTTCCCTGTGGCCCTTTCGGGACTGGCACCGCGAGCGCTCCGGGTCCTCGGAATCGCTCCTTCGCCACATCTGCTGGTTGTAGCAGCGCTCGTCGTCCTCCCCTCTGGTGTTTCCCCGGGAAATTCGCTTCACATCGAACTCCGTCTTCTGGCATCCATTGCGTGGAGAGTGCCCTTCGTCATGTTGGCAGCGTCCATGAATTCACGCTGAAGACAAACAGGGGTGTGAGGGCGGTGTGCGATTACTCAGATTCCATGCTGGGTCCACCGTCAGGATATCAAAACCCCGTCTCAGTGCCTGGACTGTTATCTGCAGCTTTCTTATGAGTCCATGCCCATCCCCTCGGTATTACCGCTCAGGTGCATGCTGAAATTTTTTTTCAACTGCTCAATGATCTTAGTTTGGTGGCAAAGCTTGGACTCCATTGAGTGAGCGAGGTAGGCACGCCACAATCCTTCCACGCCACCAGACAAACAGGTGTAATCTGTCGTCAACACAACGTGGACCCTTCTGGCAAGTGAGCTCAAGCTGTGTGCGTTGTTGCGCCTCTTGGCCCACCACGTTCTGTATCTCTGCCTGTGCCAGGCGCCTCCACATACTCGCCAGAAGTCGAGAGCGCAGAAACTCCTCGTCTGAAGGCAAAGCCCCTGGTGTGGCCAACCCAGACTTGGGTGGCGGCGTTGGCCCTGGAGCTGAGACACTCATTACCCGTCATGTCAACGATGCCACAGTGGCATCCAACTGCGCAACATTGCGGTGCAGCACCTCACTGGGTTTCAGCCTCTGCTGCAGCGCTGCCAGCGTTTGCTGTTGTCGGGTGGCCAAGTGTTATTTGACCCACTCCATGTTTTTTTGTTGCTGGGTCCCCGCAGCAGTCACCGAGGGCTCGAGGCGCTCCACAGTAGCAGTTTGGGTAGTCAGGGCCCCCCGCTGTTGCAATACCTGTTGTTCCAGCCAGTCAATTTTGCGTAGAATGGGGCAACTGTCGGCAGTTGGTGTACCTTGCTGGCTTCATTCTGTATTTCCTACAACTGCCGTTTGATGGATTGACCCACCGTTCGACCTATGTGACCTACGGAACTTTGCAGCGCTCGGACATTCTTTCTGATGACGTCCATGTCCAATTTTATAGTGTCTTTGGAAGCCACGTTCTGCTAGAGGCCGGCCATCTGACTTCCCATTGTGCCAATCCGGATCTCCGTTTCCCGATAGTTTGCCAAAAGAGTGGTGACGTGCTGGCCACAGACAGTTTTGCGGAGTTCAAGTGTCTGGAGCTTCGAAAGTGTTTCACCGACTTCTTCCCCCAACACCGAAACTTGCGGTCCCGCATTGCCCGTGTGTGAGCGTGCAACTTCATTCTTAATGTAATGACTGAATGAAGTTCTCACAACTTGTCCATGGCCTGCTTCCCCATATGAACATGCATATGTACAAAGCGCTTGATACCGGTTCCGGGTCGCTTCAAAGAAGAGACGTTCAACCATAGGTTATATAACTCGGGTGGAGAGACCATACAAGGTGAAACAGGGGCGACTGGGAGGAACTGGCACTTAACTTCAGATCATAATGATGACGGTGGGTGAAGGATACATTGAAAGGGCGGTTTCTGCTGGTTGTGAGGATGGAAGCCAGTTGGTTCTTGGAGCCTGGGTTGTAGGAGATGACACTGCCTCTCTCGGGGGGGGCGGGGGGCTGCCGACGTGTGTTCAGTGAAACCTAGCACTGGGCAACACTTGCACAGACTAGTAGCTGGCGCCGGACTTCTAGCGAAGAGCCTGCTGTTGCACAGGGGGTAAATAGTTCACAGCGGCGGACGGTTCACATGGGGGATGAGATGAGAGTCCCTGCTTACAGACTGTCGGACTGTTGACTGTTGCCAGTGTTTCGGGCCTGTGTGTTGTTGCCTGTGCAGTAGTCTGTCGCTTGCCAGTGGTGTTTGGAATGTGACCAAAGGCCATCACATGTTAACCTTTGCAGAAGTAATCGGGTAGATCCCTGGGGCTGCCGACAGTCGCGGACGCAGCCAGCTGGACATCCCAAGGGGATCCAGACAGTTTGTAGGAACCTGCCAGCCCCTAGTTACAGCATTTTAGCCTACGGACTTCCAGGCATGTGTTCCGGCTGCCATCGGGTAGTCCCTTCCTCAAATCCATTGGATTGCAAGTACTGGGTCCAGATGTGGCACTTATCAGGGAAACACTGTGTAAAACAGGCAAACCACAGAGCTGAAGGTGGCGGCTTCAGGCCTGCCTGAGAAAGTTCTGTGAAGTGCGCAACAATAATTTTTGCAAATCGGCATGAATCCCATGCAAGGGCAAGTGGCTGACTGACTGAATGAACTTCATTCTTAATGTTGTCTACCCAGACCATTTGAGAACCATGGTAGTAACTCGGTGTGTGACCTCCTGGACTTGCTGCCAAATGGTAGTTACCTGGGTCTTATCAATATCTTGCAATGGATTGCCCATGGGCGCCACAATCATCTCGCACTCCTCAGCCCGGCACCCAGTTTCGTTCAGAATCCGCTGAATGATGTCCAAGCGCCACTCAAGCGAGTCCATTTGCACACTGATTCGACCAATTCAATTCTGTGCTCTTCGACCCAGCGAACGCATACCTGAGTGGATCTCTGGAGTTGTCGACTCAACTTCTCATCGTCTCCGAGCAACGTGTGTTCAAATTGACCCTGCTTCTATATGGGGAAGCAGCCCATGGACAAGTTGTGACAACTTCATTCATTCAATTGACCCTGTTTCTCCTGCAACTGCGACATGTGAGTGTGTTGTTGGGCAAGGGAAGAGGCAAATAAAATTCGTATGTCATTGAGGTGACGTTCCATTTTGTCATTCCTAAACGCCAATCCCTGTGCTTGCTCATGATGTTGTTGTTGTAACTTGGCCACAACAGCTGAAAAGGTTTCATCCGGCGCGGATGTCAAGGTTGTTTGCTTCTCCGTCACCTCACACAAGACTGCATCAATTTGAGTGTTCAAATCACTAGTTATTTGTGTGATGGCCATGTGCAGCTCGTCCTCCGTCACGGCAGGGGGGGTACGAGCAAACGAAGAGCGCCAAGGCCCAGGGCACCCAGGGCCGGGAAGCACGAAAAGCCGGAGACAGCGGGGGCGCGAGAGGGGAGGTGGGAGGAAAGGGGAAGGAACAAACACAGGCAAAAAAAAAGGGGGGGGGGGCGGGGGGGGGGGTAGGAGCAAACGAAGAGCGCCAAGGCCCAGGGCGGCCAGGGCCGGAGAGCACAAAAAGCCGGAGACAGCGGGGGCGCGAGGCGGGAGGTGGGAAGAAAGGGGAAGGAGCGAGCGTGAAACCGGAAAAAAAAAACCAAACGAACAACCGAAGCACGGGCAACCCCAGCCTGGAGGGGGCCGGACAAAGCGGAAGGACAAAACAGCCAAAGGAAAGCTGAGGCGCACCAGAACCCTCTCGGGAGGCCGGCCTGCCCGACCTGGGCAAGAAGAGCACGCACAAGCATACACGCGCGGGACCCGGGCGTGTTGTCCTCCGACCCGAAAGGGGAGGTGCCGGCGTCCACACGAAACAGCCCCGGTGCACTGGCTGAGTCACCCGTCGAAAGACGGACGGTACGGGAAACCAGACGCATCAGTGACCGGGTCCACACACGCCACACCACCGTAGCGCACGCAGCCAAAGACCGAAGCCGGAGGGACCCGCCAGGGACAACCCCATCGCGGGGCCCCGAATGGGTATGACGCAGAGCAAGCCCAGCGCCCATGGCTTGGCAGGGGCCAGCGGCAGGCACAATGAGTCCGGTTCTCGGCCGGCCTCCAGGTGCCCCGCGCAGCCGCCCAGCATGGGGGAGGCACCACGGCGACCGGAAAGCCGACGGGAGGACAGAGAGCGACCGGACCGGACGAGGCGCAGCGCAACAATGCAGGGCCACCAGGCACGCCAGAGAGGCACGCCGCCGGCCACAACCTCGGCACAAGGACAGGTGCCAAGCAGCAACGGCCACCGGGTGCCGCAAACCCGGCAAACACGGGCAAACAGGACGAACCGCAGCACGGGAGAAGGTACCAAGGACAGCCCGGCCCCAAGCTCGCACACCGCACTCACAGCCAGTGGGTAGCAGGCCCCGGCCGCACGCCCCAAGGACGGGCAGTTGGGCGTGGGAGAGCGCCCAACCCCCGACGCCCCACACACAGGCAGGAGGTGCCCCCCCCGGGTTCCCTCTTGCCGCCCCCACAGCGCGCAAAGCCAGCTAGCAAGAGCACGCGCTGCTGGGTTGGTGACGGGTCCCCAGACCGACACCCCTTGCACCCACAGCCAGTGGGTAGCAGGCCCCGGCCGCACGCCCCAAGGACGGGCGGTCGGGCTTGGGAGAAGCCCAACCCCGGACGCCCCACACGCAGACGGGAGGCGCCCCCTCCCCGGGCGCCCTCGTGACGCCCAGCACGCGCAAAGCAAACTCGCAAGAGCGCGCGCTGTGGGGTTGGTTGCGGGTCCCCACGCCGACGACCTCCGCACCCACAGCCAGCGGGTAGCGGGCCCCGACGGCACGCCCCAAGGACGGGCGGTCGGGCATTGGAGAGCACCCAATCCCAGACGCCCCACATGCAGGCAAGAGGTGCTCCCCCGGGCGCCCTCGTGCCGCCCCCACAGCGTGCATAGCCAGCTCGCAAGAGTGCGCGCTGGGGTGTTGGTACCGGGTCCCCACGCCCACACCCCCCGCACCCACAGCCAGTGGGTAACGGGCCCCGGCCGCACGTTCCAAGGACGGGCGGTCAGGCGTGGGTGAGCGCCCAATCCCGGACGCCCCACACCCAGGCAAGGGGCGCCCCCAGCCCCCCGGCACCCTCCTGCCGCCCCACAGCGCGCAAAGCCAGCGCACAACAGCGCACGTTGTGGAGTTGGTGACCGCCCCCCACGCCCGCTGCCCCCGCACCCACGACCCCTGGGTAGTGGGCCCCGGCCGCACGCCCCAAGGACGCTTGTTCAGGCGTGGGAGAGCGCTCAACCCCAGACGCCCCACACGCAGGCAAGGGGTGCCCCCCCCGGGCGGCCTCGTGCTGGTTCCAAAGCGCGCACAGTCAGCTCGTAAGAGCTCCACTGCGGGGTTCGTACCCGGTCACCACGCCGGCACTCCCCGCACCCACAGCCAGTGGGTAGCGGGCCCTGGCCGCACGCCCCAGGGACGTGCGGTGAGGCGGAGGAGAGCGTCCAACCCCGGAAGCACACACGCAGGCAGGAGGCACCCCCCCGGGCTCCGTTGTGCCGCCCCCACATGCGCGCAAAGCCAGCTCCCAAGAGCGCGCGCTGTAGGGTTGGTGACGGGTCCCCACGCCCACGGCGCCCGCAGCCACAGCCAGTGGGTAGAGGGCCCCGACCGCATGCACCAAGGACGTGCGGTCGGGCGCAGCAGAGCGCCCAACCCCGGACGCCCCACACGCAGGCAAGAGGCGCCGCCACGGGCTCTGTCGTGCCGCCCCCACTGCGCGCAAAGCCAGCTCCCAAGAGCACGCGCTGTGGGGTTGGTGACGGGTCCCCGCGCCCACACACCCCGCACCCACATCGAGTGGGTCGTGGGCCCCGGTGGCACGCTCCAAGGACGGGCGGTCGGGCGTGGGAGAGCGCCCGACCCCAGATGCCTCACACGCAGGCAAGAGGTCCCTTCCCCGGGCGCTCTCGTGCCGCCCCCACAGCGCGCAAAGTCAGCTCGCAAGAGCGCGCGCTGTGGGGTTGGTGATGGGTCCCTACGCCCACACCACCCGCACCAACAGCCAGTGGGTAGCGGGCCCCAGCCGCACGCCCCAAGGACGGGCGGTCCGGCTTGGGAGATCGCCCAACTACGGACGCCCCATACGCAGGCAGGAGGCGCCCCCTCCGGGCTCCCACGTGCCGCCCCCACAGCGCGCAAAGCGAGCTCGCAGGAGCGCGCTCTGTGGGGTTGGTGACGGATCCCCACGCCCACACATCCCGCACCCACAGCCAGTGGGTAGCGGGCCCCGGCCGCACGCCCCAAGGACGGGCGGTCGGCCGTGAGAGAGCGCCCAACCCCGGATGCCCCACACGCAGGCAAGAGGCGCCCCCTCCCCGGGCGCCCTCGTGCCGCTCCACATCGCGCAAAGCCAGCTCGCAAGAGCACGCACTGTGGGTCGGTGGCGAACCTCTACACCCACACCACCCGCACCCACAGCTAGTGGGTAGCGGGCCCCGACGGCACGCCCCAAGGACGGGCGATCGGGTGTTGGAGAGCGCCCAACCCCAAACGCCCCGCATGCAGGCAAGAGGCGCCCCCACGGGCGCCCTCGTGCTGCCCAAACAGCGCGCAAAGCCAGCTCGCTAGTGCGCGCCTTGTGGGGTTGGTACCAGGTCTCCACGCCCACAACCCCCGCACCCACAGCCAGTGGGTAACGGGCCCCGGCCACATGCCCCAAGGACGGACAGTCGGGCGTGGGTGAGCGCCCTACCCCGGACGCCCCACACCAAGACAAGAGGCGCCCTGCCCCTGGGCACCCTCCTTTCACCCCACAGCGCGCAAAGCCAGCTCACAAGAGCGCATGTTGTGGAGTTGGTGACAGGCCCCCACGCCCGCACCCCCCGCACCCATGACGGGTGGGTAGTGGGCCCTGGCCGCACGCCCCAAGGACGGGCGGTCAGGCGTGGGAGAGCGCCCAACCCCGGACGCCCCACACGCAGGCAAGCGGTGCCCCCCCCGGGCTCCCTCGTGCAGGTTCCAAAGCGCGCACAGTCAGCTCGCAAGAGCGCAATGTGGGGTTGGTTACGGGTCCCCACCCCCACCCCCCCCCCGCACCAACAGCAAGTGGGTAGTGGGCCCGGGCCGCAGGCCCCAAGGACGGGCGGTCGGGCGGGGGAGAGCGCCCAACCCCGGACGCCCACACGGAGGCAAGAGACACCAACCCCCGGGCGTCCTCGTGCCTCCCCCACAGCGCGAAAAGCCAGCTCGCCAGAGCGCGCACTGTGGGGTTGGTGACGCGTCCCCATGGGCGTGGGAGAGGGCCCAACCCCGGGCGCCCCACACCCAGGCGAGAGACGCCCCCTCCCCCGGGCGCCCTCGTGGTGCGCGCGCCACGACGACCCGGAGGGGGGAGGAGGAGCATACGCTGCGGGAGCACGGGGGCACACACAAGCAGGGGACACGCCGCGCGGACCCGAAGGGCAAACCGGACCGAGCCCCCGGAACGCACAGACCGCATAGAATGGCGCACCGGCTGGCGAAGGGAAGGGACACCCAGGCGGGACAACCCGCAACACGCACCGCGAGGGACGCGAGGGCAAGGAGGAGCCCAAGGGTGGAAGCAGAAACCGGCACCGGCCCCGACCCCCGGGTACACACGACCAGGGCACTGCACCCACCCTGGCAGTGGTAGCACACAGTGCTACGCACCAGCCCTGCGGCTAGGCAGCCTCCGCCCCAGCCCATGGGGGTCCCACTGTCAACACACCAGTAGCACGGGCCCGGCGGCGCCTGCAGCCCGGGCAACGACGCATCAGGGGGGCGGCGTAGTCGGTAAGCGCCTGCAACCACGGTTGCTAAGTGACACACTGACCGGGAAGTGGCCAAATGGGGAAGCCGGGGAGGGATAGGGCTCCGAGCCCCGTGAACCCGGGGGACTCCGCCTCCACGTAGGAGGTGTGGTTTGAGGTTTGAAGTTTGAGGTTTGATTTTGCGGGTACTAGACGCCTTTCGGCCCCGGGAGGCCACCTGGTTGGGCCAGGTGATATCCTCCCCACCGGGTACTAGTGGGGGGCCCTCCAAGACGCACCTCCTGCCTGGTGGCGGAGTCCCCCAGGTTCACAAGGCTCGGAGCCCCGTCCCTCCCCGGCTTCCCCGTTTCGCCACTCCCCGGTCAGTGCATCAATTCGCAGCCGTGGCTGCGGGCACTTACCCACCGCGTCGCCCCCCTAATGCGTGGTCGCCAAGGGCGCCGGCGCCACCGGGTCTGTGCTACTGGCTTGTCGCCAGTGGGACCCCCTTGGGCTGGCGCGGAGGCTGCCTAGCCTAGGGGCCGGGGCGTGGCGCAGTGCGCCACTACTGCCTTGGCGGGTGCAGTGCCCCGTCCGTTTGTGCGCGGCGCTCGCGGCCGGTTCGGGGGGCTCGGGCCGGTACTTGGTGTTGTGTCTCTCCCGTTTCCCCCTTCCTGCCCCGCGTGTCCCGCGCTGCGTGTGGCGGGCCGTGCCGTCTTGGTGTCCCTTACCCTCGCTCGCTGGTACGCCATTCGGCGCGGTCTGTACGTTCTGCGAGCTCGGTCTGGTTGCCCTTCTGGTAGTCCCCGCGTGCCCTTTGTGTGTGTGTGCGCTCGCGCTCCCGCGGCGTCCGCTCCCCCCCCCCCTGGGTGGTGTGGCCTGCGCACCTCGCGCGGTTCCGGCACTGGGCGCTGGTAGGGCCGTTCCACGTGGTCCGTGCCCCTCCGCGTGTCCTGCCCCGGTCCCTTGCTCCGTCTGGCGGTCTTGGGGGGGGGCGGTCTGGTCCCCGTTTCCCCCTATTTGGCTTGGCCTGCACGCCCTGTGGGGGCTGCGTGCCGCGGGGGTGGTGGGGGGCCGTCCTCGGGGGTGTGTGGCTTGCCACTGTTGTGAGGGGCGTCTGAGGTCAGGCGCTCCCCCTCCCCCGACTGCCCGCCCACTCGGCGGGCTGTTGGGGTCCGCCACCCACGTGCTGCGGGCGCGGGTGTGTGGGTGTGGGGGCCCAACACTGTCCCCTTGGCCTGCATGCCCTGTGGGGGCTGTGTGCCGGGGGAGTGCTGGGGGGCCGTCCCCGGGGTAATGGTGGCCTGCCACCGTTGTGAGGGGTGTCAGAAAGATGTCCTTGATTAATGCCCTAGATATTTTGATGAAATCCTGCAGGTTTTGAAGTTGAAAACCCAAACCAAAGCAGCAAGTAGAGCAAGAAGAGGATGTGGATCGAATCAATGATTGGTTTTGGAATCCAGTGTAACACAGAAGGGCTGCAGATAGACAATGCAGGTATAAACACAAAGATTTAATCACAAATGGTTAATAGAAAAAAATTGTATATGAAAACTGGACTGACTCTGGCCTCCAAGATAGCATCAGGCACTTCATGTGCACTCTTTTGGGTGAAATGGTGCTGGTTGGGAATGTGGGGCATAGATGTCAGGCCAACACAGAAAATGACTTGGCCAAGCAACTGAATTCAGAAACAGTTAAAAAGTAGGACCACAATAAGTGGTAGAGACAATTGAGTATAGGGGTCTTGGGGTGGGAGACCACTAGGCTTAACCTCCAAGGTAAAGAAGGTCCCTACCAGGACCAGCCCCTGCTATGCCCCTTTCGCCTGTCACCCCTGCTGACTTGCTCCTGATCAGCGATTGCATTTCTCAAAATCCAGGGTCCAAAATCCAAAAATATAGAAAGTACAATCCTCCTTCAACCCTGAACAGCAACCAGATCCCACAAGTACAGCAATAACCCAATCCACAATCCAATCTGCGTCTTCAAGGTCGTCCAAGGTCCCGCGTTGACCTCGTACGATCCTTCAACACGCCGGTCTCATGGCCACATGGAGAACCAGGCGTTGGGCATCTGCATAACTACCAAAAGAAGCCCTGATTTGGACACACGAACACAATATGAACAAATGTGAGGAAGGATAGTAACATACACAATCATCGCCATGTACCCTTCGTTCCTTGGACTCAAGACCTCCCCTTGACTCACCACTGTGATGCCTTGAACCAGGTCCAAGTGCATGGCTAAGTTACATGTGTCACAAGTCACTACATAACCCCTAAAAAGTGTTCACTCCCAAGCCTCTAAATCCTAGCCCAATAGGGAAGGTGGCGTGTCATGGCCTAGAGTGGCACTCAGGACCATGCCTTACCCTGACATATACTTGGTTGGACTTGGAGTCAAGTGGGCTTAGAGATATGCCCCATGAGTTTGAACTCATAACATGCCAAAAACTGCCAATTCACACCATATTGGCCATATATCAAATATATGCTCAAAATTGAAGTTACCACTTGTCCGAAGGCTCAAAGTATGCATGGAATCGAAGTCTAGTATTCATGGAGGATAGAGATCAAAGGTCAATGCCCATGAACATCCCCACTTTACCCTCGAAACCCCTTCAGATATGGGCGCCACGCACCGCCCAAGTCAGCCCATGATCTTGAGACCAATTCTTGTCATCCTTCGTGCGCCAAGCCAAATGGAGTACGCGATCCGGCATATGGTTGTGTTCAACTCCAAAGCATATGCCAACATATGAACAACATACCATGGTTGGACTCTCCATAGGCTTCTTGCTGTTTGCCGACCAGGTAAGTACACAAAACGCAAAAATGAGCAAAAATTGAGGTCAAAAACATGAAAATATGTCTAAATACAAAGTTGTCATGATAGTATATCTCTATGCTCACCCATGATATCCGCACATGGTTCAATATACAAACGATTGGAACCATTTGCGAACAATTCCCCAACTTGGATCCTCAATCGGGCGCATGGAAATACCTTCGCCACTCATATCTACATGCCCCATGAAAATGGGAGTGCACTCATGGATCTCTTTGCCAAACATACCATGAGCAATACATACGCGGTAGACTTAGTCTAGCGCTTTGAATTCCACAATTGGGACATGGGCAAAGCCCTTGTCACGTGTGGCTCCCCATCTCTTCGGCCACACGAAGATATATAACATGGGCGTGAGCATATAAAGACATATACTACCAATATCACTCATAGCCCTAAAAATTGGCTCCAGCCATGGTATGCCATGCCCCTCCATGGTCATAACTTTGGGTTAAATGGACGTGGGAACCTAAGGAAAGATGCTTTGCAACCGCAAGACTCATGCGCTACACTCAAAAGTCATAATATCAAGTCCGGACACATGGTCAACAAGTTATAAACAAGTTTCTACCATGTTGACCATGATCCTATGATACAACGAGTGTGTGTGCCGACCTAAGGTGTTGGACCCTATCAAAAATAAGTTGAGACTGAGGCGATTGCAACGCAACCTTCCTTATTCTCTTTCCTCACACTCACGTGTAGATATGGCCCTTCGAAGTGGTCCCACGAATCACTTCTGTTTCCCTTATATCTCCAAGTCAAATGGGTGGCAGATATATGGGAAACCTGATTCGGGCATAGGGAAAAGAGTATGACCACTCGAAGAAGACCAAATCAAGTAAGGCGATGTCGAAGTCGAAAATCCGATTTCGACATCGCGAAAAATTCAGATTAAAATTTCGAGTGCATATTTAGAAAATTGCGGAAGCAACGAACCCATTACTGATGAAATCTGACCCTTCAGCGGGGTTTCCGCCAAAATATCTGTAAATAACAGTTAACCAATCGGTTACCGCCAAAATCGCGAGCCAACTGACAGTCGCCGATACATTGACGATCAGAACGAAAGGCTGAAAAATTACGGAAACATTATGATAAAAAAACCCTGTTGATTCCTGATATTTTGATATATAAATCTCAGCTGGCGGCGCCTCGGTACTGAATATGGCCGCTCATAGCCGGAATGGCCAAACCTATCACACTATCACATCAGGTTAGGTCAGGTGGATGGGAGAGTATGATATCAGCCAATGGCGGCTTGCCGGCACATAGATACACACCCCAAGTGACCCAAAGATGGCCACGGGGGTCCGAACCGGCTTCACCCCCCCTCTCAGAGCGTTGTATCCGCTCAAAAGTCATTGAAGAGAGGACGGGAGGACCCCAATGGGCTCCACGGCCCCCCACCCCATGTCCCAAGGACACATGGAGGCCCCACACACGTCGTAGGCGTCCCCCATGCCCCAAGGGAGGGGTGAGGACACTCATAATCGGTGCCCTACGCCATATCTGGTCTCCTCTTGATCTACAACATGGACCAAGGGGATCAAAGATAGAGAAACGTCGTCGGTCCACCTAAATAAGTATACCACAATGAAATATATATGTGGAGATCGAGTGAAGGGGGTATGTGGCCAATCAAGGCCCAAAAATCCCCGGATGAACGCCCTCACCCGTCTCCCAAGCACAAAAACAAACAAAAATGCCAAAGGGGATTCCTCATGGTGCTACAGTAGCCACCAGATGGACCAACACGTCCTTGACATCCAAAGAAATGTTCTTTCTCTTCAGATACTCCATCCAGACCGTGGTGTACCTCGGCACAAAGCTGCTCGCAGGCTCCCACGAATCCCTGGATGCGGCGAATCCCTTCCAACGGACTTTGTAAAGCCTCCTCCCAGGCGTCCCCGGGTCCGGCTTGTCCGCCAGGATCCTCTCGGCGGTGAAGTCGTTGTCCTCACCCTCGTCGTCCGAGTCCACATCGCCGAAGGTGACGGGACGTCCGCTGGGGTCTGGTGCTCGGGGACGAAGCTGGGTATGGTCACGGTCCAGGATCTTGTTATCCCCCACACGGACCGCATACACATCCTGCCCGACCTTCCGAACGATGACCCCTGGCACATACCAAGACGCCTGCCGATGCCTGGACAGAACGTCCTTGTGGTGCCGCTCCACCCACACGGTGTCCTTGAGGGCATACTTCTGGACTTTGCCCTAATTGAAGTATTTGGCCCTCTTGGCATGCTCGTCCTGAAGTGCCTTACACACTTTGGTCGCCGTGTCGTCCGCCTCAGCCATCATGGCACTCGCATCCCGGGCAACCTTGCCATGATTCAGCCACGGGAGAGTGCGTGACACTCGATCCCGTAGGAATAGGATGCGGTGGGGCGACAGTCCAGTGGGCCCAGGCAGGTCATGATACGCCTGGAGGACCCTCCAAAGCGAATAGTACCAATTCCGGCCCGGTTCATCAATGTGCAACTGGCGGAACTTCTCGAACATCTGCCGCCCGGCCACCTCAGCCCAACCATTCGACCGGCTGTGGTATGCCACGGTCTTGGCATGCCGAATGCCCATATGCTTAAACATCGTCTTGAACCACGGCCCCACAAACTGACTGCCCCGATCGCTGCAGATGACAGCTGGGACGTCGGGGATCGTCAGCCAATGCCTGATCATGGCGTTGGCGACAGTCCTGGCCTGCAGCCCCACCCCATGCTTGTCCTTCTTGTCTTTCTTCTTGGACTTCTTGCCCGGGACCGCCACGATGTACCCACTGTGCCTATCCACCGCCAGGATGACACAGTCATAGGTCTCTCCCTCCACGGTGACCTCAGGCATGGCGAACACATCCATGGCAACAGACTGCATAGGGGCCTCCGGTATAGCAGTATACACCGGGTTGCCCGCTGTGGAGTGGTTGGGGCTCTTCGTGGCCCGACACACGGCACAGTCGCTGCAGTACCTATCCAGGATGGCGTAGTACCCCGGAGGGAACTTGAAACGCCACACCAGGTCCTGCTGCATCTTGTCTCGGCCAAGGTGCATGAGGTGGGCGTTGTGCCAATTGTCAATGAGCTCCTCCACTCGGTTCTCGGGCACCAGCAGCTTGTCCTTGAGGAACAACTTGTCCCCATCCTCGGTTAAGCCCTCGGGCCATTCGTCGTCCGACGGAGCGCTCACGGCGTTCCAATACCTGCTCCAATGCTCGGAGGCCGAATAGTCATCGGACCAGTCCTCCGTCAGCACCGACTTCACTAGCTCAACGGGGGCAACCATCCATTGCTCGAGGGTTTCCTCACGAATAGCTTGGACTCGGGCACCCCGGAACTTGGCCAGGTCTGAGCGGCTCGCCATCACCACAAAGCACTTGACCCCCTCTTGCTCCATGACTTTCTCCGTATCGATAATGCGCTTGGCCTCCTCGGTCTCCTCGGCGTCCCCATGGCTGGATATGTCCATCCACGCCTTGCCCGCGGGGTAGGCCGAGCAACTGAGGCAATCTGCCACAGTGTTGTCCTTCCCCGGGGCGTATACGACGCTGAGGTCGAACTTGGCGAACGTCTCGTGCGGTCGGGCCCTCCTAGCTGCTGGTCCTGAGGGGGTGTCGACATGCTCCTTGTGCCAGACCTGTAGGGACTGGTGGTCCGTGCAAACCACCACCGGCTGCAATCCGATGTGGCCAGACCACTTCCTGAGCGCACATACAATGGCGTATGTCTCCTTCTCCCTCGCGGTCCATGTTCGGCGTTGGCCCTCGGCCAGGATCCTGCTCCAAAACGCCACGGGAACATGAGTCCCGTCGTCCCGGACTTGCTCGAGGACTGCCCCCACGGCATAGTCCGAGGCGTCTGTCCGTAGCACGAATCCCTTGTCCGGGTCAACCAGGAATAGCCCCAGCTGCCCCAGGAGTCGCTCTTTCAGGCGGCTGAACGCATCTTCGGCCTCAGGGGTCCAGGCAAGCTTCTTCTTGCTCCCCTTCCGGCCATCGAACTTCCCCACCTGCAGCATCTTGTGCAGCGGCCCCGAGAGTTCTGCATACATCCGGACATAGCCCGAATAGTAATTGCAGAACCCCATGAAGGACCGGAGTTCGCTGATGATCCAGGGCTTCTCCCAGTGGTGCAGGGACGCCAGCTTCCCGGGCATGGGACGGCGTTGCCCGTGACCAACCACGTGATCCGCGAACTCCACTTCCTTCACGAAGAGTGAGGCTTTGGTGGGCTTGCACACCATGTTGTGCTTGTCCAGCTCACTGAGCACTCGGCGCAGATCCTTCTCATGCGCTTCGATGAGCTCGTCCTCAGTCATGTCCTCCGTACCGGACCCGATGATGATGACATCCACAAAGGGGTCGGCACAATCCCGGACAGGACCGAGTAGGTCCTCCATCATGCGCTGGAAAACGGCCTTGCCATTCCTGGCGCCCATAGGCACCACTTTCCACTGCATGGGCCCCAGCGACGTTCACATCGCTGTGCAGGGCCTGGAGTCCGGGTGTAGCGGCATCTGGTGATAGCCGTGTTTCAGGTCCAACACTGTGAAGATCCGCTTTTTCTGTTGTTTTTGGAGGATGGTGTCGATCAGGGGAAGCGAGTACGAGTCGTGCTCGGTCTGCTCGGTCAACCCCCTGTAGTCCACCACCAACCTCCACTCGCCCTTCTCCTTCTTGGGCACAATGAAGGCTGGGCTGGCCCACTCACTATCGGAGGGTTCGATCCAGCACCGCTGAATGAACTCGGCCAATAGCTTCTTCATGGCCTCTGCCTGATCGCCCTGAAGTTTGTACTCCCGGTGACGATAGATCTTCGGGTTCGGCTTCAGCTTGATCCTTGCTGTGCCAAACCTCCCACGATCTGGAGGGCTCTTTTTGGCGACGCCACTGAATAGCCGCGGATAGGCCGCAATCAGCCTCTCCTTCAGCTCGGCGACCTCCGGGTTCTCCTGGGCCTCCTCAGCCGCTTGCTTCGGTATCGATACAACCGACCGCACCGCGGTAGAGGCCTCTTCTGGGTCGGAGTCCGACTTCTCCTCGTCTGATATGCCGTCTTCATCGTCGTGGGTCGCGATTCCCACCGATAATCTTCGAAAATTTGCGGCCTCGGGCTGGTTCTTGTCGCTACCGGTTCCCACCATTGGAAAACCCCACGTTGGTGGGTCCGACCCAACCGGACCATCGTGTTGGTCCGCGATGTGATCCATGACCCTCGCCACAAACTCATCCTTCTCGTACTTGCCGGTGACCAACATCTTGTCATCCCACCAATGTTGAGAAGTGACCGTGGCTCGCTCCTTCTTGGCTGCCGATCGGTCATGCATCCCCATCCGCATGTAGTTGACGACATGGTCGATCTCAGCATGGGACAGGACGTCAATGCCATCCAATGGCTGGTCCGCCCCCGGCTTTGGCTCAAACATGACCCGCATGGGCACCGCCTCAACCCTACGGACGAATGCGTCATCACCCGTGGGCTTGGCTTGCGCCCCATCAACCAGGAAAGCCTTCGTACCCCATGCTTGACCCGGGAAGGGCATTGGTAGGCCCTTGGCGCCGATGAACAACCTCTCCTCTGGCTCAAATGACATCTCGTTCAGGGTGATGGAGTCCAGCGTCGACTTGAGACCCTCCAGCGGACATGGGCTGGATCCTATGCCGGTAATGACCAGGATCCCCTTCGCCCTATCCGCGACGATCTTCTCCACCGTACGTCTGGTGTCTTCCAGGGAGCCATGCCAATACATGGGTCCCCATTCCTTCAAACCCCAATGCCGTCGCCAGGCTGAGTCTCCTCGATGCCAGTGCCGCCTACACTTCCTCAGAAGTGGGGCATCCCGGGAAGCAAAGACATCCGTCTCGGGCATGTCGGCTCCCAGCGTCCGGATCATCCTTGCATACACCTGCGGTGCCATCCCATACTCCGCGAGCTGGACTCCACGGTCATCTCTGGACTTGGCACCCACAGCTTGCACCGCTCGGACAATCCGATCCTCTTCCTCGGCATTCCATTGGGATGATCCGCATGCATCGTCCGTGGATAGCCATGTGAGGCACTCATCATCCTCCCGGACTAGCGTAGCACGATGGGGAAGGGCTCCAATGGAGTTACTCACCATGAAGTCGTACCCCATGATCATATCCGAATCGGTAATGTCGGCCACATAGAAGTTCCCTGATAGAGGGCTTCTCTTCGCCAAATCTCGGCGGTTCAAGCGCTCATGCTCCCAGAATTCCATACTGATGGTGGCCTCATGGGTGCCGCCACCCATAATCTCTCCGTTGGCGACCTTCAGGCGGACCGGTCTCCGGCTGGGTTGCAGGAGTTCCTCCTTGAACAACCCTCTCCGGACCAGGCTCACCTGGGCACCCGTCTTCACCAACACATCCACCACCTTCTCCTCTCCTCCGCACCGTACTCGCACTTTCAAGTGCAACTGCCGCTCGTCACCATGAGGTGTATGAACGACTCTCACGGCATGCAACTCTAGCACGTCCGGGTGCATCAGGACTTAAAGGGTATGGTCAGGGATGGTGTAGATCTTGGGCTGGTCCTGCCCGTCCACGGGGCTCTCCGTGGTCGCTCCTTCATTCTTGCCATGTCCCGTACCCACATGTACTTCCCTTGGCAGGGCGCTCCAGGGGTTGGGAGTGGCGAAACTCAGTGGTTTTGGCTCTTCCGGAGCCTTCTTCGGCACCCGATGTGCCTCAAATCCCCCAAGGATTCCACTGATTTTCGGAGGAGACACCTCCGAGGTCCCACTCCCGTGGGGGCTCCTCTGGACTTGACTTCCCGCAGCCCCTTCCGGCTGCGATCTGCCAGGACTTTGTCCACCACGTTGCTGGGCTTTGAGTTCCTCCATCATCCTCAACATGTCCTCAGCAACCTCCTTGATCGACCTCACTCGTCGGTCTTGACCAGGTCCACCACCATAGCCTCTTCCTGCGCCTCTCCCTTGGCCTTTGCCTTGGCCTTTTCCCCCGTCTCCGCCCTTCGCCTTCCAATCGGCAATCCGCTGCTCCTTGGGCTTCTTCTGGGGGTGGGCGGCGAAGTAGGCCTTCTTTTCCGCCTCATACACCTTGCACTGACGGTGGTCATGTGCATGGTTGTTTCCCTTGCCATAACAGACCCAGCACCCGTCGTGCTGAGACCTGTACTCCCGGAATGAGAGCGGTGGGTTCCCGATCCTCCTTGGCTCTTTGCCCTTCTTGGGTCCCACCCGGTTACATCTGGACCGATCCTGCCCATGGCCCCTCACGTTGTGCGCCACAAACGCGAAGAAATGGGCCTCCTCGTGATCCTCCCGGGACCCGGTCCAGTGGTCTTGGCGACTTCCACTACCATCCTCCGCGGAGTTGGCCGTGTCCTCCTGTATCTCCTGATGATGGCGGTCTTCTCGGTGGCCTCGTTGTCCATGACCATGTCGATCCTGCACGTGGGCCTCGTTCTTCGCATTGAGCATCAATTCCACCGTGATGTACTTCATGATCTCATCCAGGCTCATGCGGGCGAAGATGACCTGCATCTTCAGTGGCTCTCCACGCCTCCACTCCGCGTTGTTGAGGCGCAGCAACCTTTGCCCCATGGTGTCTCCAAATACCTCCACGTACACGGCGTTCTTCAGTCCCAACATCCGGTTGGGCTCGCCCAGGTTCCTCCTGAAGAACTCCATGATACCCGCATGGGTGTCCTCTGCCGCCATGATCCTCACCGCCACCCGCTTCTTGGCTCGCTTCTCTTCCTCGTCCTCCACCTTCTTCTTCCAGTGGCCGGGCAGAACGTCTCTCAGCAGGTGATGGACCTCGCTGGACTCGTTCCAGTCCTCAACCAGGTTGAGGCTCCGTCGGTACTTCCGCAGATACCGGTTCCACTCCCGGACCCGCAACTCACCGCGGTCCAGCGGCAGCGGGATGGACCACAAGTCCTCCAGCTTCTGGTTCAGAGCGTCCACCCGCTCCTCATCCTCCAACCACTGGAGGCAGGCCTGCTCCGTATGGATCAGTCACTCCCGGATCTGATCCCGCAGCTCCTCCTTCAGGTCCTGCGCCAGCCGGTGTGGGAATGTCCGGCATACCCACTTGTCCCGTGGCGCTCCCCGCATCTCGCCGACTACCTCCTCGAGTCCAGTCCAGGATGAAGTCATCCAGGTTGGACGGGTTCCTGTCGTAATAGGGGATCTTGATTCCCCGGAGGTCGTTGATCCTGACGGCGTCCCTGTCGTCAGCAGCCACCACTCCGCCAAGACGGATGCCTCCTGTGGCCGGGGGCTGGGAGTACACTCCCCGTATGTCCCTCTCCTCCATGGGGTATGGTCCAGCTGGGCCTGATCCCATGGGGTTTGGGGCGCCAGATGCACTTGCCCCTCCGGCTGTCCAGATCCCCGTATCGGGGTCCTTCACCCACAAGCTTCTGCTTGGGTGGCCGCGTTCTCCATACCCGTCAGCCGCTCCCATGGTCCTTGCGCCCATGGCATGGATCTCCTCTTCCGCATAAGCCGCATGGGCAGCCGTAGCGGTCGGTGGATCCCGGACCACATGGGGCATCTTGACCGTCGGGCTCCTCAGGTCCGCGGTCACGTGCTCTTCCCGCATGGTCCCAGCCGGTGCCGTGTGTTCCCCGAGCATTGTTGATTCGCTGAATAGGGGAACAAACGGCAGCGCAGCTGGGTCAACACGCGGAGGCGCGTACGGTGCCTCTGCAGGGGCGTCCACGGGTCTCTCCATGGCGCTCCTGAGGGTCTGGACCCGCTCAACCAGCTCCGCCGTTGCGGGCTTCGCCGGGAGCTCCAGACCTGAGGCAAGGGATGAACTGTCCAGCCGTCTCAGTCGACCCGACAGTTCCTCCACAAGGTGGAGAAGACTGTCCACCACGCGCTGCTGGGGCTCCAGTGTCTTCTCCAGCCTGGCCTGATACCGGCCCTGATCCTCTCACAGCTCTGCAACATCACGTTCGATCTCCGACTGATCCTCCATGATGCTGATGGTCGTGGCCTCCAGGGGATCCGTCTGGTTGTCCAGCCGGTCCAGGTGCCCCATGATGGCGTCTTTCCCCAGTTCCGGGTACTTCCCGATGAGGAACGCCCCGTGGTCACAGTGGCACCTGGTGTGCCCTGCCTCACCCGCTTCGGCGCATCCCTTGGGTCCAGGCGCCTCAGACTCATCGGCCATGGGCGTATCCCCATGGTGTCCATCTCTGGTCCCGTGTGCCGGGGCACAGGTGCCGTCCTGGCCCTGGCTGGCCTCTCCAAGCCCTCGGCGTCCTGCTTCAGGGCGGGCTCACGGGCGGTATGCGCCCTGGCGGTCGGCGCGGGCATCTCCTCCGACTCCGAGGGGAAGCAGGTCCGATAGCCATCGGAGTGCCCCTCGGAGTCCCACAGCCTGACCGAGCTGGGGTCCGTATCTATAGCCCCGGCGTCCCCTGCCGCGGGCTTGGGTGACCCGCGCTTCCGGTAGCGCCAGGCCCGTCCTCCTCTGCTGCCCGAATGGCAGGTCTCCTTAGAGTCCTCCGCGGCGGAGGTTGCATGCCTTTCGGCAGCGACGCTCACACATGGAGACCAGGTCCTCCATGTCAAGTCCTCCTCTTCCCGAACGTCGTACTTCTCTTCGGGCTTCAACTTCCGGAGTTCTCCATGCTCCTGAGCGTCTCGGCTCTTCTCTGGCTCCAATCTCCGGCGTGGTCTCCACCGAGTCCACAATACGCACCCGGGGCGTACTTGGGCAGGGCTCATAGGGGCCCAAGTCCCCGGGTCGGCGGTAGGTAGGGGCAGCAGGTACGCCTCTGCTACCATAAAAAAGGTCCCTACCAGGACCAGCCCCTGCTATGCCCCTTCCGCCTGTCACCCCTGCTGACTTGCTCCTGATCAGCGATTGCATTTCTCAAAATCCAGGGTCCAAAATCCAAAAATATAGAAAGTACAATCCTCCTTCCACCCTGAACAGCAACCAGATCCCACAAGTACAGCAATAACCCAATCCACAATCCAATCTGCGGCTTCAAGGTCGTCCAAGGTCCCGCGTTGACCTCGTACGATCCTTCAACACGTCAGTCTCATGGCCACATGGAGAACCGGGCGTTGGGCATCTGCATAACTACCAAAAGAAGCCCTGATTTGGACACACGAACACAATATGAACAAATGTGAGGAAGGATAGTAACATACACAATCACTGCCATGTACCCTTCGTTCCTTGGACACAAGACCTCCCCTTGAATCACCACTGTGATGCCTTGAACCAGGTCCAAGTGCATGGCTAAGTTACATGTGTCACAAGTCACTACATAACCCCTAAAAAGTGTTCACTCCCAAGCCTCCAAATCCTAGCCCAATAGGGAAGGTGGCGTGTCATGGCCTAGAGTGGCACTCAGGACCATGCCTTACCCTGACATATACTTGGTTGGACTTGGAGTCAAATGGGCTTAGAGATATGCCCCATGAGTTTGAACTCATAAAATGCCAAAAACTGCCAATTCACACCATATTGGCAATATATCAAATATATGCTCAAAATTGAAGTTACCACTTGTCCGAAGGCTCAAAGTATGCATGGAATCGAAGTCTAGTATTCATGGAGGATAGAGATCAAAGATCAATGCCCATTAACATCCCCACTTTACCCTCGAAACCCCTTCGGATATGGGCGCCACGCACCGCCCAAGTCAGCCCATGATCTTGAGACCAATTCTTGTAATCCTTCGTGCGCCAAGCCAAATGGAGTACGCTTTCCGGCATATGGTGCTGTTCAACTCCAAAGCATATGCCAACATATGAACAATATACCATGGTTGGACTCTCCATAGGCTTCTTGCTGTTTGCCGACCAGCTAAGTACACAAAACACAAAAATGAGCAAAAATTGAGGTCAAAAAGATGAAAATATGTCCAAATACAAAGTTGTCATGATAGTATATCTCTATGCTCACCAATGATATCCGCGCATGGTTCAATATACAAAGGATTGGAACCATTTGCGAACAATTCCCCCGCTTGGATCTCCAGTCAGGCGCATGGAAATACCTTCGCCACTCATATCTACATGCCCCATGAAAATGGGAGTGCACTCATGGATCTCTTTGCCAAACATACCATGAGCAATACATACGCAGTAGACTTAGTCTAGCGCTTTGAATTCCAGAATTGGGTCATGGGCAAGGCCCTTGTCACGTGTGGCTCCCCATCTCTTCGGCCACACGAAGATATATAACATGGGCGTGAGCATATAAAGACATATACTACCAATATCACACATAGCCGTTAAAATTGGCTCTCACCATGTTATGCAATGCCCCTCCATGGTCATAACTTTGGGTTAAATGGACGTGGGAACCTAAAGAAAAGATGCTATGCAACCGCAAGACTCATGCGCTACAGTCGAAAGTCATAATATCAAGTCCGGACACATGGTCAACAAGTTATAAACAAGTTTCTACCATGTTGACCATGATCCTATGATACAACGAGTGTGTGTGCCGACCTAAGGTATTGGACCCT
This sequence comes from Eutreptiella sp. 'Long Island Sound 2002', assembly GCA_964036045.1. Taxonomy (NCBI): domain Eukaryota; phylum Euglenozoa; class Euglenophyceae; order Eutreptiales; family Eutreptiaceae; genus Eutreptiella; species Eutreptiella sp. 'Long Island Sound 2002'. Next base: position 80,681,354 of record OZ038380.1, on the reverse strand, counting down.
ACCAAGAATAAGTTGAGACTAAGGCGATTGCAACGCAACCTTCCTTATTCTCTTTCCTCACACTCACGCGTAGATATGGCCCTTCGAAGTGGTCCCACGAATCACTTTTGTTTCCCTTATATCTCCAAGTCAAATGGGTGGCAGATATATGGAAATCCTGATTCGGGCATAGGGAAAAGAGTATGACCACTCGAAGAAGACCAAATCAAGTGCGGCGATGTCGAAGTTGACAATCCGATCTCGACATCGCGAAAAATTCAGATTAAAATTTCGAGTGCATATTTAGAAAATTGCGGAAGCAACGAACCCATTACTGATGATATCTGACCCTTCAGCAGGGTTTCTGCCAAAATATCTGTAAATAACAGTTAACAAATCGGTTACCGCCAAAATCGCGAGCCACCCGACAGTCGCTGATACATTGACGATCAGAACGAAAGGCTGAAAAATTACGGAAACATTATGATAAAAAAACCCTGTTGATTCCTGAGATTCTGATATATAAATCTCAGCTGGCAGCGCCTCGGTACTGAATATGGCCGCTCATAGCCGGAATGGCCAAACCTATCACACTATCACATCAGGTCAGGTCAGGTGGATGGGAGAGTCTGATATCAGCCAATGGCGGCTTGCCGGCACATAGATACACACCCCAAGTGACCTAAAGATGACCACGGGGGTCCAAACCGGATTCAAGGGCCTAAAGCATGAAATGCCTATTTTACTTCGGTATGTCCTCCATGAAGGAAGGTACCTCCGCTCAGTTGAGTGGTAGGGGTGAACCTCATGGGGGGGGGCTAGGGTTACTACCCTAGTTACTTTGAGAAAGTGTGCTTTAGGCTTCAAAAGAGAGATAAAAATACTTAAGTTAGTCTTAGCATCAACAAAAGGGTTTTAAGGCGGGGTTCGCCTGGATCAAGCCCTCCAAGAAAGACACGGCGGTGACTTTTTCTTACTCCCCCCTGGAGTTACATTTAGCTAAGCTAGTAGGACCAAGGAAAAAGGCTCAAATATTCCCAAAATTACCTCTGAACATGCATTAAACTTTCCAAAAACATCCTCATCAGTTCACAGAACCCTATCACACTGTAGGTACCCTTGAAAAACAGTGTAATGTACCGTGAATGATGTCCCTTCGATGGGGCATTCCTCAAAAGTCGCCGGCGTGCCACGAAAACGTTTGGTAAAATTTTGGGGTCAGTGGGATTTGAACCCAGGACTCCCTCCTTAGAGCACATGTGCTTGCCCACTAGGGTACAGTCGAACGCTCTGATGCGGACGGCGATTGCTGTATGAACCGCGTCTAGTAAACGTCCTGACCAAGGGCCAGGGCGGAGCAATACTCCCAATGGAGGACACAAATCTCCAAGAGCCGAAGAAAAAAGAAAATGTAACCAACAGGGAGTGATTCCCGCAGTTTGGCGAAAGGGGTAACAATTTAGCAAGTCAAATCGCTAAAAATTGACGTAATCACGCGAGAAATCGTCATTTTTACACATAACTTAAAGTCGCAGACAAGCGCAAAGGAAGCGGACTTCAAAAACAAGGTTGCGCAAGCGTAAACGGCTTTTGAAAAAGAAGGTATGAGCCGTAGTTTTTAAAGTTCTAAAGGAAATTTTTGCACAGTTGCATCAAAAAATTTAAAAACTTCAGAGAAAAGTATTCAAATTCAACCCACACCACAGAGCAGGTGGACAGCCCACCTCTCAGGTATGCCAGTGTCATCTCACACGCATGCATTGCGTTCGTGTTGGTTGCTTCGTCAAAACGTTAGGGTTGTCAACGCTGTGTTCGTTGGGGGTTCGGGTGTTGCTCTCTCGTGCTCTGCACAGGTCAAAACAGGAATGAAAGGTATGCGATGCGAATGGAGCGCGCAGCGCGCACGTAGGGTTAGAATATGCGCTGTGCTCGCGATGCATGTGCCTAATTGAGGCATTCACACGCTGTGACACTTTCCCTGTACCCCAATTCATCCTTGTTCTCCCTTCACAGGTGAGAAAAGAAAGTGTTTGTTCGTGTGTAGCCGTAGCGTTAAAGTAGGGTTGCTTAAAACGCTCAGGCTTGTTTGTAACTCGCAATAGGGTTGTTTTGCGCTCGTTTCACTTCGGCATCCAAACGATGCATGGTGAGTAAGGTAGGTAAGCCCAGGAGGAGCTCACCTCCTGGTTGAGTCAGTGTGGTAATGGTTCTGCCTTCCTTCCCTGCATGCGTGCACACGACGCATTAAAGGGTAGGCCACGCGAAATGCGCACGGTAAACCTTGTTTAGGTTACCCAGGGGCTCCTCGCTACGTTCTTTAAGAGAACCTGAGGAGTCTCTTAACGCTTGCTTGCTTGACAGGGCGTGTTTGAGGACAGTGTATTATAGGTCACACTGAGAAGCGTATAATACGTGGAGTGTGGCTTGGTTCCTCAGCCACAAACACCCCTTCATTGGCCTCTGTTGTACAGGTGGGAGAGGTTCAGGGTGATTGGTGCACGCAGCAGCTGCCTTCGGCGGCTATCCCATTTTTCTGCCCCGGCAAAACAGGGGCGCTGATCACACAATCAATTGACTGTGCCTCAGCCAGGAGTGGCGAGGGCAGTTCGACTCCATCGACATCCGCGCTGTGCACATAACAAGAGCACCCCTTCCCCCCAAGCCCTAGCAGGGAAATGTGTTGTGACGTCCCTGTTAGGCCACAGTTGCTCAGCAGCGCTGTGTTCTCTTGTCTTCTTCACAGGAGGGTCATTAGGACCCGTGACCTCATTGACAGCAACACCAAGTAGGGTGTGTGGGCGTTAGGGTCAGCAGGCCTGGCAGGGGTTGAGTGCAGGTGATGAGTGCTCACCCTGCCTTCGAAGGCCGGTGCTGGCGTTCGGGAGTGTAGTGTAGTGGTGTCTCCTGTCCCGCGTGCTTTTCCTCGTGGGCAGGGGAGTGCGTTAGCTTTTGGCCCTCAGCAAAAATGGGCGTTTTGTATGCCCTTAACACACTTGGCCACTCCTCCCCTCTGGTAGGTAGGGCTTTTGCCGTCTTCCCCCAAGGATAGGCGCCAGCACAGAAATTGGGCGCCATAGGCGTGGTAATAGTACCCGATTAGGATCTTCGGTCCGACGTCAGCGAAGCCCGGTCTCCGGGAGCCACGCCGGGGAGAGAAGTGAGACACACACAGACATACGTAGCACACATAGGGGTATGGTAAACCCTGTAAGGAAGGGTAGAATCCCATGGGTCTGGACCAGTCAGGGGTCCTAACTGTGGGCTCACTTGTCCCCAAGGAGGGAAGACACACCTTGCCTCATAACACCTTGCTTGTCATTCCCCCCTGGTGTAGTAAGCCACCGTTCTTCGTTGGCTCCCCAAGGTCATTACTTCAGGGCAGTCCCAATGCAACACATGGTAGACAAGGCATACACTCGCTGGGTGGCTGCAATCCTGATAAGCGGCCACCTGGCCCACGCTGGAAACCATAGGCATGGGTCTGCAGGGCACAGACAGGGTCAGTGCAGTGCACAGTGCACCTGTCAGTAGACTGACACAGCATAATTAGTTTCGCTTTCTACGCTGGGACATAGTCTCAGCACGGGTTAGGAGCTGCCCCTCGTTGTTCTCAACGAGGTAGGTGCGGAGGATGGGGTTGATACTCCCGTCTGGCTGTATGAAGGCTTACATAGGTTCCCAGGTCACCTCAGATAACCCATAGCCATCCCACAGGGTTAGGAATTTCCAGCCCTGTTTATACTCGTGGCAAGCAAACCTGCAACCACGTAGTCACCATCGACTGCCATCTCATCGGCAGTCATCTCTTCGAGTTCGTCTGCCTCCTCGGGACTGGCAGCGTTCTCTAGGTCTATATGCTCAACCTCATCGTCGCTGAGGCGCCACTCATCCCAAGACAGGTGGTCAGGGGAGTGATAGTGCCTCAGCTGTTTAGGTGCACATAGCAGTTCACCACCTAGACCACCTAGACTGCACCTGACATGGATCCTGGATCCATCTATCCTGATGATACAATAGGGTCCAAAAAAAGGGTCCTGTAGGCAGTTACGTGGCCAGGATGGTAGGCGTGAATGGTGTACGAAAACAAGGTCACCAACCTTGAAGCTGGCAGGTCGCCGTAGGCGGTTCCGTCGGCTCAGTTCACGTCACGAATGTGTCTCAGGTTAGCCCCAGCCTGGTTAGCCAGAGACTGCTTGTGTTCCAGCCAATCTCCCACAGGGCTCTTGAAGTCCTCAGGAAAGGGGGGTTTGAAGAACCTAGCTGGTCGTCCTCCATGGACCAGTTCGTGGGGGGTGAAACCCGTAGAAGACCTCCGCTGTGAGTTCATGGTCAGCACTGCCAAGGGCACCAGGCGTACCCAGTCCTTGGTACGCTCCTGTTTCATCAGGATTCCTAAGTTTTGCTCCACCACACGGTTCTGTCTCTCACAGAGAGGGTTAGACGTGTGGGTATAGGGCACACCTGTGGTTACCTCCACGTTGAGGGCATTTAGACCTCGTTTGTACCACCCAGTGTCACTGCGGATGCGTACATCCTCATCAGAGTGCACCTGCTTAGGTGCTCCATAGGGTTCGAACCATTGTTCGACCAACATTTTCACAGTCTGCTCACCTGTGATTTTCTTATTGCAAGGGAACACGCGGGTGAAGCGAGATAGGCCACAGGTGACCACTAGGCAGCTATTATAGCCGCCGAAGCGTGGTAGGCCGTGGATGAAATCCACGTAAAGAAGAGAGTTAGCACAATAGGGTATGGGTAAGCTGGAGATCAGCCCCCTATCCCTACTGTCGCTCTGCTTGCTGGCATGCATCCACAATGGTCTGCATATGCGACCTCAGTTCAGTCAGGGTTAGACTAGAGTAGAAACACTCACCGAAGAAGTCCACTGAGCGATTAGCGCCAGTGTGACCAGAACTGAGATGGGACCACTGTAGGCACCCATGCAGTCGTAGAAGAGGTACTGATTGTTTTTATACCACTGGTGCCCGTCAATGACACGGGGTTCGAGACCAGTGCTGAGGGTTTGGAGAATTTCTTCATACTCTGACTGATAGTCGGTTAGACTCCAACCCTCAAGGATTCCAGCAGTGCGCATGGACAGGTCAAGCTGGACATCCATACGCTGGAAAGCCTCTCTGGCGAGCGCCTCAGAGCTCTCACTAATAAGCGCATCGAAGTTGTTGCGCGATATATAGTCGGACAGTTCATTCTTTATCCCGGGGATATGATGCACTGTCAGCCTGAACTGGCTCAGGTAAGTCCACCACCGTTTTAGCTTTGCTTCCTCTGATGGTGGGCCCTTCTGAAAAGACTTCACAGGCTCCTGGTCACACAGCCAGACAATAGGGGTAGATCCCAGGAGTCGGGATTGTGACGAAAGCACCAACATACCGGCCAGGAGTTCCTGGTCATAGGTGCTGTAATTGGATCGCCCTTGGTTCCATTTCCAATTACAGTGTCCCTGTGGCACCAGTCGCCACTCACTGGTAGGATAGTCATGTTTCAACGAACCATCACGGTTCAGTCCACTAGTACAATAATGACAGTGGGTTAGTTCAGCGGGGTTAAGCTCCTGCCATTGGTAGATCGTACCCCCCCCCCCCTACATCACTGGCATCAGTGATCAGGACTATCTCGCCCTCAGGGCGGGGTACTCCCAGGCAGTTCGAGGAGGCAATCTTCTTCTTCAACTCCTGGAAACACTCTTCCTCTCTGGCGGTCCACCTCCAGGGAGTAGTTTTCTTGATTAGGTCAGTGAGGGGGGCAGAGGAGTAAGTAAAATTGTGGATGTGACGCCGATAGACATCACAGGCGCCCACAAAACTCCTCACGTCGTGTAGACCCCTCTTAGGATCATCGCGAATCTGCATGTCCTGTAGGGGCTGCATCTTAGACGCGGCTGGTTTCAACCAACCATACCCCACGTCGAAACCCAAATATTCCATCTCCTCTTTCATAAACTCACATTTTTCGAGTTTGATTCGGAGATGGTTTTCTTGACAGGAAATGAAAAATTCACGGAGGAGAAGGACATGGTCCTCTTTGGGATTTTTTTTTTTTTGTAATACAAGTCCAAAGTCACTGCTCGAGAGTCCTCAGGAGGCCAGCCCATCATACAGAGTATCACCCACATCCCAGGTCACCGTCAGTGGGTGGGGCAGCAGGGAGGAGAAGGGAGCCGTGGACAGTGGGTTTGCGTTTGTGCAGAATAATTGAACATGTGGATAACACAGAAGTGGTCGCCCCGCACTCCACACCCGGGGGTGGTGGCAGTGTGATAGGGGGTACTGTCCGCGCGGGAGCCAATCCAGGGCATTTCCCCAGGAGAGAGAAGCAGGAGGGATTTGGGCCGGCGGCCAGGAGGAGGGAGAGAGTGGCATTCCACTCACACAACGATGATGTGGGCGTGTAAGGGCCAGGTGAGGGCCAACCTGCCAAAGGTTGGTCAAAAAATAGTGACGTTGCAAGCAAAAAAACACAGAGACAGGGTACAGGGGACATGTTGAAAAAGAAATGACAGTGCAGATGTAGACACAGGGGCAGGGCACGGGGGACTTGCTCAGGCCGATCAGTCTGAACGCGGCCGCCTGGTAGTCAAGGACTCAGGGGGGGGGGGTTCCACCGTGTACTGGCCTTCGGAGCAGGGCAACGCAAAACAAGGACTGAATCAGAACGAGGGCCCAGCGTACAGACAGTGAAGGTCGCCTGGGATCTGTATGTACAGGCCATGAGGGCAGGACCAAGTTAGATTAACGAGATCGTCAGCGAAATGCCTCGAATCGACGTTCCCTGTGAAGGAGAGCGAGGGCAGGGGAAGGGGGTGGTCACAGTGGCAGTGGGCCCGTCCAGTCTGCAGAGATGAAGGGGTTGGGTCTGTTTGGGGGGCGTTTCGGGACGGCGTGCTCCAAGACCGCAGTGACCGAATCCAGTACCTTGTTTTGATAGTGTCCTACTTCCTTTCAGACAGCTCGAAGTCCACCTAGGTGTCCTCGGAGGTATCTATACAGGGACCGCGGGACATCCCCTACATCACTGGCATCAGTGATCAGGACTATCTCGCCCTCAGGACGGGGTACTCCCAGGCAGTTGGAGGAGGCAATCTTCTTCTTCAACTCGTGGAAACAATCTTTCTTTCTGGCGGTCCACCTCCAGGGAGTAGTTTTCTTGATTAGGTCAGTGAGGGGGGCAGAGGAGTAAGTAAAATTGTGGATGTGACGCCGACAGAAATTACAGGCGCCCACAAAACTCCTCACGTCGTGTAGACCCCTCTTAGGGTCATCGCGAATCTGCATGTCCTGTAGGGGCTGCATCTTAGACGCGGCTGGTTTCAACCAACCATACCCCACGTCGAAACCCAAATATTCCATCTCCTCTTTCATAAATCACATTTTTCGAGTTTGATTCGGAGATGGTTTTCTTGACAGGAAATGAAAAATTCACGGAGGAGAAGGACATGGTCCTCTTTGGTATTAGTACCCAAACTCACGTCGTCCATGTGAGCCTCCATTTCTGCACCCCGAGAAATCAACTCCTGTACTAGAGGCCTGCGCCTCAGTATGTACAAAAGTTTGTTCATAAGCTCCTGGAAGAGCGCTGGGGCATTAGCCACCCCAAAAGGCATAACCTTCCACTTGAAGACACGGCCCTTAGGGGTTATAAAAGCCAGCAGCTCCTGAGCTGCGGCGGTTAGGTCCACCTGCCAGAAACCAGAGCGTTTGTTCATTTTGGTCTTGTACCTGCATTTCGCAATACGCTCCAGGGTATTTTCCATGTTAGGAATACTCCCTGAGTGGTTCTGGGTTTTCTTGTTGACCTCACCATAGTCTACAACCAGTCGTAGGGCAGTCGACCCTGGTTTGGCAACCAGGAAACAGGGACTGCAGTGATGGGGGTAGTCCCCTTGCTTATACTCTTCAACGAGGCCAGCATCAATACATTCCTGGATCTGGCGCTCGATTTCTTCAACATGTTCCTGTGGAGCGGGATAGGGACGACGCCTCACTCGCGTCTTTTCAAATTCAGGTTTCAGTTTCAGGTTCATCTGGACCAGTTTTTGGTAAGAGAGGGGAGGCGGCAAGGCGCCGAACACCTCCTCATAGGTTTTCAGCAGTTTCTTCAGGCGGGGGTCAAGGTTAAGACTCTCGAGTTTCTGAAGGAAATCCTCCTCAGCATGGAGGTTGCTCTTTCCATGTTCTTTCTTTTTCTGCCGATAAGCAGTTTCGGCAGGCACAGAACCATCGTCCCACTCAGGGGGACATTGCTGCCCATAGTGCAGAGAATGCACTAGCGGTATCTCAGGATCAGGCAGCGTATAGGAATCAACGTCCTCCTCAGACCAGATGGAGGATTTCCAGGTCTGTCTGAGGTATTGCAGCCGCTCTTGGCGCTCAATACCTTCGGCCTTCAGGTACAACAGCCGCCGGAGTTCCTGAGTGTCATGCTCAGACAATGGCATGTTATTAGCAGCAGGCCGCGCCAGAGCATCAGCACTCCGGGCCACGGGTTCACCTGTGTGCGTAGGCTGCATGTGTAGCACCGGCTTCCCAACAGGGGAAGCGGGCTCAGGGGTTGACTCTAGATGTACCTCCTCTAGCAACAGCTGGGTTAGGAAGGCACTGTATTTTAGGTCAACACAGCTGGGATCAACAGGAGGGATAGTGCTGGCAATTTCAGACAGCTGGTCGTCAGCATCCCCCTTTACAGCTGCAGGTTCCAGATAGTCATCGGGAGACTCACACCCTGTAAGTGAGGCAGATAGGTGCTCAGGAGATCGATTTTTGAGATCAGAAAGGGTCAGACCACGATTTTGGGCCATGACCTCTTTCAGTAGCACCTGGTCCAGGTCACACAGGGGTACAGGATTGAGAGATCCATCGACGATAGACAGGAAACTGGCCCACTCAGGGGCCTGCATAGCTGTGTCTGAGTCCTCAGGCACATAGATGGGGCCATCGGGGAGTTGCACTCTTCCCACGGTCATTCGATCTAGCATACGGCGCCAGTAAGCATGTTCACCAGAGCAGCCCCAGTCAGGGGTGCACATGACAACCTTTCTTCCCTCATAAGCGATTTTGGTTAGAACCTTCGCGAGCAGGGAGAAGGGAGGGTTAGCATACGCTTGGCCCATTGCTTTCCAGAAGAAACGGAAAGCATTGTTCAATTGTTTCGAGCAGTACAACTGCATGATGTGCTGTTGTTGGCTCGCAAACAATTCCACCTGGATCTCATCCAGGCTTACCTGAAGGGCCGCCAGTCCATTTTTCAGAACGTGACGGGCCAATTGGTAGTTTTCAGTACGATAGTTAGTCTTGGATGCGTAGCGCAGCCCAGACTCTTTTCGTCCTGACAGCTCCAAAGGTACGGAGAATAGCCCACTGCCAAAGTCGCAGTGCAAAGAATAGGGGCGCTGGAGAGACAGCATTTTTACCTGGGGGTTTCTTCGTAGGAAGTCTGTACCAATGACGATGTCAAAGGCGTCGGTGTCCAGCACTCTGCAGTGTTGGGTCACGGTTTCGATGCCCAGGCATATAGTCACATCGACCCCCCCCAAGGAATGGATGGTACGCCCATTCCCTACTCTTATGGCCAAGGTCTTAGTTTTCTTGAAAGTCTTTAGCAGGCGCCGGGCCACCATGGAAAGTGTTGCACCGGTGTCAAGCACCGCTCGAAAAACCTGATCCCTGATTTTCACGAGGATCCAGAAAACCAAGTCCTCCTCTTCGGAGCCGCCCCCCTACTCCTCGTCAGGGAACTTGACATCCACCCCTGCAGCAATGAGGGACCTGGCCATCCAGGCCAAGCGCCTCTTCTTGGAGTTATTCCCCTCAGGGGTAGCGTTATCCCCTTTGGGGCGCTTCTCGGGATCACCTGCGGCAGCAGCGGGTGTAGCAGCAGGGATGGGTGTACCAACGGGCGCTGATGAGCACCTCTGTGGGTTAGGGGGTCCTTTTTTGCCACCCCCCTTGCCACCTCCTTTACCACCTTTATCCCCATTCGGGGGATTTCTGGTGGGTGTTTGGGTCTTCTGGCGTTCGGCCTCCTGACGCTTGAGTTTATCACTCTCGCGTTTCTTTATGTGATATTCGTCCTTGTAGTGACGACGTTTGCCACAATACCCACAGGTGATGGTACACCTGAAATGATCCTGATGGGTCACAGGTTTCCCATCCTTGGTATGCTGCTGTCGTTTCATCTGCAACATACAGCTACTGCGGTGATCGCAGTCAGAGGCATGACAAGGCCCCGCCTTGTCATTGACAGGTTTGCAGTACAACAGAGGGGGTGTACTTGCATCAGTTTTAACCTCATTCATGGCACGTAGGTTACCCCTCCCTTTACCACCTCCCTGGTTGGTGTTAGTGGGATTTTTAGGTCTTTTCCCTTCGCCACATTCGGGGGTAGGGGTACCACCTCGACCCAAATGCTTCTTGAGGAATTTCTCCATGTTGGAGTCATTCTCTCTCTCAAGAGCTAGCTCAATCAGGAGGTCAACCCGTTCATTGTACGAGTGGGTCCTACTCTTCCTCTCAGAGGTAGAGCGGCAATCATCCCACGTACGATGGGGGATCTTACTCATGAGCCACAGGTGCGGCTCAGTGGCTCCGTAGGAGCCCACGTTCATCCGCGAAAACAGATACTCCAAGTCGCACACGTATTCAGAAATTTGCGCAGTGGAAGGAAACTCAGGGAGCATAGGTAGCTCCTCTATCTGTGTGCGCACACTGAGGTCAGTCTCATAGACTGGGAACGTTTTCTCCCACCTCTGGAGTACCTCTGCCCAGGTGGAACAGGTTTTCACAATCTGTTTCACCTGTTTTTGCAAAAATTTCTTTTTGCATGAGCGTTTCAGCAGCGAGCATTTGGTGGCCACATCCACATGGGATTGGCCAGTCAGCAGAAGAAACTCAGCAAATTCTTCTGCCCATTCGGGCAGACTTTTGGGGTCGAACTCCGGCAGTTCCAGCTGGACATTCGCCTGGGCAATAGGTCTGCCCGTCTTCCCACCCCCCGGAGCTAGGCCAGAAGGCGATACGCCGGCGAGAGGTGCCAGGGCTGACAGCCCTCTTTTCTCAGTCTCTGTCACAGGCACGTCCTGTAGTTCAGCCATGGGCACTGTCCTGGCACGGGGGTGAAAGGGGCTGGGGCAGGTGACCTTAGGCAACAGCCTTGAAACCCTTGATCTCTTAAGATCTTCGGCCAGGGTACTCAGTCCGGGAGAGGGGGAGGACAACTCTGGCTTGGGTAAGGGTTCTGCAATACCCAGTTTCGCCTTAATGGCCTCCGATTGGGCCGTCACATCTGGATCTTCTGATCCAGACAGAAGTTTGGCCAGCAGTTCGGCCGTATGATCCAGGGCACCGTAGGTTGGCCTTGGATGATGTTGTTTTTCAACTCGAGTCGGGCCCACTTTGGCAGCCCTTGGGGTTGGACAACATGCTCTTGGATACTCGGGTCTCGGTTGTCTTGGCAGGGATGCTGTCTCGGCTCTGTCGGACGGCGGGCCAGAGTGTGTGTAGGACCCTAGGTCTGTACGTGGTCTGGTTCCGTGTACTGCCAATGGCTCCTCCCCATCTTCTCCACGAATGGATCTGTAGTACTCCTCATGGAGGATGTATTCATCCATTTTCTTCCTCAGCTCCTCGTATTCCTCATGGCCTCCAATCGCTGTTGAGGATGAAGCCGGACAGGCGGATCGGGAGACTGAGGCTGCTACACGCCTGTGGAGATGATGCAGGCTGTCTCCACCGTGGGCCGCTAAGGCCTCGGTGGTAAGGTTTTTTTTTTCCTCCGCCCTTCTGCGATCTGGATCTCCTTGGGACCCAGATGCGCCACTGAGATGTTGTGGAGCTCGGTAAGGTGGTTCACTCATAGGGTGGGCCATGCTGCCCATTTGTACTTCGACAGTTCTTATGGGCCAGGTCCTGACGCTTGGCGTCGACATGATGAACTTGTCGTTGAGCTTTGTGTGCTGCACTTCTTCTCAGGGTCGGTTCAAAAGGTCACAAGGGACTGTCTCTGCTACCGGAAAGATGTCCTTGATTGATGCCCTAGATATTTTGATGAAATCTTGCAGGTTTTGAAGTTGAAAACCCAAACCAAAGCAGCAAGTAGAGCAAGAACAGGATGTGGGTCGAATCAATGACTAGTTTTGGAATCCAGTGTAACACAGAAGGGCTGCAGATAGAGAATGCAGGTATAAACACAAAGATTCAATCACAAATGAATAATGGAAAAACATTGTATATGAAAACTGGACTGACTCTGGCCTCCAAGATAGCATCAGGCACTTCATGTGCACTCTTTTGGGTGAAATGGTGCTGGTTACGAATGTGGGGCATAGATGTCAGGCCAACACAGAAAATGACTTGGCCAAGCAACTGAATTCAGAAACAGTTAAAACGTAGGACCACAATAAGTGGTAGAGACAATTGAGTATACGGGTCTTGGGGTGGGAGACCACTAGGCTTAACCTCCAAGGCCTAAAGCATGAAATGCCTATTTTATTTCGGTATATCCTCCATGAAGGAAGGTACCTCCGCTCAGTTGAGTGGTAGGGGTGAACTTCATGGGGGGGGGCTAGGGTTATTACCCTAGTTACTTTGAGAAACTGTACTTTAGGCTTCAAAAGAGAGATAAAAATACTTAAGTTAGTCTTAGCATCAACAAAAGGGTTTAAGGGGGGCTTGGCCTGGATCAAGCCCTCCAAGAAAGACATGGCAGTGGCTTTTTCTTACTGCGTCTGGTGTCAGGCGCTGTCCCTCCCCCGACCGCCCATCCTCTGGGGCGGGCAGCGGGGGTTCCGCGACCCGTGTGTCCCGGGTGCGGTTGGTGCGGGCGTGGGGACCCAGCACCGGCCCCACAGCGTGCGCCCTTGCGGGCCGGCATTGCTCGCAGTGGGGGTGGTGGAAGGGCGTCCCCGGGGGAGGTGCCCTCCACCGTTGTGAGGGGCGTCTGAGGTCAGGCGCTCCCCCTCCCCCGACTGCCCGCCCACTGGGCGGGCTGTTGCAGTCCGCCACCCACGTGCTGCGGGCGCGGGGGTGAGGGTGTGGGGGGCCACCACGGTCCCCTTGGCCTGCATGCCCTGTGGGGGCTGCGTGCCGTGTGGGTGGGGGGGGGGCGTCCCCGGGGGGGGTGGCCTGCCACCGCTGTGAGGGGCGTCTGGTGTCAGGCGCTGTCCCTCCCCCGGCCGTCCGTCCTCTGGGGCGGGTAGCCGGGGTTCCGCGACCCGTTTGTCCCGGGTGCGGTCGCTGCGGGTGTGGGAACCCCGCACCGGCCCCACAGCGTGCGCCCTTGCGGGCCGGCGTTGCTCGCTGTGGGAGTGGCGGAAGGGCGTCCTCGCGGGGGGTGGCTTCCAACGTCATGAGGGGCGTCTGAGGTCAGGCGCTCCCCTCCCCCCGACTGCCCGCCCACTGGGCGGGTTGTTGGGGTCCGTCACCCGCATGCTGCGGGCGTGGGCGTGTGGGTGTGGGAGCCCATCACTGTCCCCTTGGTGAAGCCGGTTCGGACCCCCTTGGCCATCTTTGGGTCAGTTGGGGTGTGTGTATCTATGGGCCTCCAAGCCGCCATTGGCTGATATCATACTCTCCCATCCACCTGACCTAACCTGATGTGATAGTGTGATAGGCTTGGCCATTCCAGCTATGAGCGGCCACATTCAATACTGAGGCTCCACCGGCTGAGATTTATATATCAAAATATCAGGAATCAACAGGGTTTTTTTTTTCAATAATGTTTCAGTAATTTCTCAGCCATCCCTTCTGATTGTCAATGTATCGGCGACTGTCAGTTGGCTCGCAAAAATGCGGTAACCGATTGGTTAACTGGTATTTTAAGATATTTTGGCTGAAACCCCGATGAAGGGTCAGATTTCATCAGAAAAGGGTTCGTTGCTTCCGCAATTTTCATGTTATACACTCGCAAAATTAATCTGATTTTTTCAGACATTCAGAATCAGATTCTCGATTTCGAGGTTGCCGCACTGAATATGATGAATTTCGGGTGGTCCTACATTTTCCCCCGATCACGAATCAACCTTCCTGTTGTTGTCCCCTTCATTTTTCTTGGAGATATGGGCGAAAAAAAGTTGACTCGTGAGGCCACTTTGTAAAATCATATCTCCGTCTCACTGCCAGGAAATTCAATTTTGAGAGATGGGCTGGAATTGCCTTGGTCTCAACTTAATTCAGAGAGTGTCAAACGTCTTTCATGTGTACACATGCCCGGTGTAGCAAGGGGAATGGTCAAGGGGGTAGAAAGTGATATATAATTCTTGGACCATGCAAGCGAATATTTTAATGCGACTTTCGAGTGTACCGCATGAGTGTTGGTGTTGCATAGAAATTTTCTTTGGGTTCCTACGTATTTTTAACGTGACGTTATGTCCATGGAGGGGCATGGCATACCATGGTGGGAGCCATTTTTGAGGGTATGTGTTATATGCATGGTATGTCCTTCGAAAGCTCACGCCCATGTTATATATCTCCGATTGTAGGAAGATACATGGAGTTGCCCGTGGCAAAGGCTTTGCCAATGTCCCAATAGTGAGCTCCATAGCGCTAGACTAAGTCTACCGCACATATAGTGCATGTGGGAAGGCTTACAGAGCGACCCACAGGCGTCACTATCAATTTTCCCATGTTCATGGTGCGTGTCGTGAGGAGGTTCAAAGGTGCCCCGATGCGTCCATGTCGGGATCCAAGTGGGGGAATTGTTCGCAAATGGTCACAAGCAATTGTGTTTTGAACCATATGTTGATACCATGGGTGAGCGAAGTTATATACTATTGTGATTATCTTGAACTTAGCAACATTTGCATGTTTTTGACCTCATTTTATGCTCATTTTTGTATTTTATGTGCTCAACTGGTCGGCTAACAGTAAAGTGCCTAGAGATTCGTGAACTATGGTATATTGCTTATATGTTGGCATATGCTTTGGTGTTGCACCTCACCATATGCTGGATCACGTGGTCATCTTGGTGTGGCACACGAGTCCTCACAAAATTAGGTCTCAAATTCGTCAGTTGACTTGTGAAGCATGGCATGTATATATCCGGAGGGCTTTGGGAGCGAATGTTGGGATATTCATGGGCATGGACCTTTGGTCTATATCACCTTTGTGAATCACTCTCCGGTTCGACACATGCATGGAGCACTTGAGTGTTTGCCGTATGCATTTTTGAGTATATAATTGATTGTTGGGCAATATGGTGTGATTTGCCTATTTTTGCTATGTTGTGAGGTCATCTGCATGGGGCAATTCTCCAAGCCCAATCAACCCCAAGTCCAATCAAAGTTATGTCAGGGTAGGGCATAATCCTGAGTACCACTGTAAGCCATGACACGCCACCTCCCTCTTTGGGCTAGGATTTAGAGGCTTGCGAGTGAATACATTTTTGGGGTTTGTGTAGTGACTTTTGACACATGGCAGTTAGCCATCTCATTTGACTTGGTTCAGGGCAACATGTTGGCGAGACAAGGGAAGGTCTTGAGTCCAAGGAATGAGGGGTCTATGGCTGTGATTGTGTATGTTTCCATCTTTCCTTAATTTTGCTTGATTGGTGTTCATATGCCAATTTCAGGGCTTCTTCTTTATCGATTTTGGTGCAATTCTATGTACATGCCCAACGCCCGTGTCTCAGTGTGCACCGTGAGACGACCGGCGTGTTGAAAGGAGTTGTTGAGTGTCAACTCGGGACCCCAAACACCCTTGGAAGCCCTGAGTGTGGATTATTTGGATTTGAGCTATTGTACCTGGGAGTTGGTTTTTGCAAGGGATCAGGATTAGTGTGAAGGAGCCATATTTTACTGCTTTTTGTGGGAAATTGTGCAGGATAGGGCAAGATCATGGAGAACCTGGTGAGAAGCAAGACCATAGGAGTGACAGGAAATGGTGGAAGGGGTACAGCAGGGGCCGGTCCTGGTAGGGACCTTCTTTATGGTAGCAGAGGATTACCTGCCCCCTAACGCCGCACCGGGGACTTGGGCCCTCATGAGCCCTGCACAAGGACGCCCCGGGTGCAGATCGTGGAGTCTGTGGAGTCGACGCCGGACTTGGAAGCCGGAGAAGAGCGAAGATGCTCAGGACGGAGAGCACTTGTAGGACATGGGCTAGACAAGGAGGACCTGGCCTCCATGTGTGAAAGGCAATGCCGCAAGGCTTGCAATCTCCGCTCCGCTGCGGAGGAGTTGGAGGAGACTGGCAGCATCAGCAGGGCCCGGCGTTACCGGAAGCGCGGGTCCCCAAAACCCGCGGCGGAAGCCAGGGCGATGGAGTCGGATCCCAGCCCGGTCACGCTGTGGTCAGCTGCAGATTCCGAGGGGCATTCCGATGGCTATCGGACTGCTTTCCCTTTGGAATCGGAGGAGATCGCCAGACCGCCCACAAGGGCGCACACGGTCCCCGAACCCAGCCTGGAGCATAACGCCGAGGCGTTGGAGAGGCCTACAAGAGCCAGAACGGCGCCTGTGGCCCGGCACACGGAGCCAAAGCGGGATAACATGGGCGACACACCCATGGCGGAGGAGTCCGAGGCGCCGGGAACCGTGAAATGCGCCGGATCAGGTGGAAAGCACGTTGAGTGCCACTGCGAGCACGTATCCTTCCTCATCGGCAAGTACCCAAAAAATGGGGATGGACGCCATCGTGCAGCACCTCGACCGCCTGGACAACCAGAAGGACGGCCTAGAGGAGGACATCGCGGGGATCCTGGATGACCAGTCGGAAGCAGAGAGAGACATGGCGGAGATGCGAGCGGAGCAGGACCGGTACCGGGAGAAGCTGGAGATGGCCCTGCAGAAGCAGCAGCGAGTGGTGGACAGCCTCCTCCACCTGATGGAGGACATGTCGGGACGCCTGAAAAGGCTAGAGGAGTTACAACCCCTTGCCTCGGGTCCGGAGCTCCCGGAAAGGCCGGCAACGGCAGAGCTGGTGGAGCGGGTTAAGACTCTCAGGAGCGCCATGGAGAAACCCATGGGCGGCCCTGCAGAGGCACCTTACGACTCCGCGTGTTGACCCGGGTGCGCTGCCGTTTGTTCCCATCTCCAGCGAATCCATAATGCTTGGGGAGCATACGGCACCGGCTGGGTCCATGCGGGAAGAGCACGCAACCACGGACGTGAGGAGGCTGACGGTACAGATGTCCCATGCTGCCCAGGACCCACCAACCGCTACGACTGCCCATGCCGTTTATGGTTAAGAGGAGATCCAGACCATGCAGGGGACTAATTGGGGAGGTGGCGTGTCATGGCCTAGAGTGGCACTCAGGACCATGCCCTACCCTGACATAACTTTGGTTGGACTTGGAGTCGATTGGGCTTGGAGAATTGCCCCATGCAGATGACCTCACAACATAGCAAAATTAGGCAACTCACACCATATTGCCCAAAAATCAATTATATACTCAAAAATGCAGACGGCAAATATTCAAATGCTCCATGCATGTGTCAAACCGGAGAGTGATCCACAAGGGTAATATAGACCAAAGGTCCATGCCCATGAATATCCCACTATTGGCTCCCTAACCCCTCCAGATATATACATGCCATGCTTCACAAGTCAACTCACGAATTTGAGACCTAATTTTTTGAGGAGTCGTGTGCCACACCAAAGTGACCACTTGATCCAGCATATGGTGAGGTGCAACACTGAAGCATATGCCAAAATGTAAGCAACATACCATAGTTCACGAATCTCTAGACACTTTACTGTTAGCCGACCAGTTGAGCACAAAAAATACAAAAATGAGCATAAAATGAGGTCAAAAACATGCAAATGTTGCTAAGTTCAAGATAATCACAATAGTATAGAACTTCGCTCGGCCATGGTATCAACATATGGTTCAAAACACAATTGGTTGTGACCATTTGCGAACAATTCCCCCAATGGATCCCCACATTGACGCATAGGGACACCTTCGAACCTCCTCATGACACGCACCATGAAAATGAGAAAATTGATAATGGCGCTTGTGGGTCCCCCTGTAAGCCTTCTCACATGCCCTTTATGTGCGGTAGACTTAGTCTAGCGCTATGGAGCTCACCATTGTGCCATGGACGAAGCGTTTGCCACGGGCAACTCCATGTATCTTCCTACAACCAGAGATATATAACATGGGCGTGAGCATAGCGAAGCACATACCATGCATATAACACATACCCTCAAAAATGGCTCCCACCATGGTATGCCATGCCCCTCAGTGGACATAACTTCACGTTGAAAATACGTAGGAACCCAAAGAAAAATTTCTATGCAACACCAACACTCATGCGGTACACTCGAAAGTCGCATTAAAATATTCGGTTGCATGGTCCCAGAGTTATAAATCACTTTCTACCCTCTTGATCATTATCCCTTGCTACCCCGGGTATGTGTACACATCAAAGGCGTTTGACACACTCTCAATTAAGTTGAGACCAAGGCAGTGAACCGGAGATATGAGTTTTCAAAGTGGCCTCGCGAATCAACTTTGTTTCGCCTATATCTCCAAGAAAAATGAAGGAGACAACATAAGAAAGGTTGATTTGTGATCGGGGAAAAATGTAGGACCAGTTGAATCTGGTCATATCAAGTGCGGCGACCTCGAAATCGAAAATCTGATTCTGAATGTCTGAAAAAATCGGATTAATTTTTCGAGTGTATAACATGAAAATTGCGGAAGCAACGACCCTTTGCTGATGAAACCTGACCCTTCATCGGGGTTTCCGCTAAAATATCTGGAAACAACAGTTAACCAATCGGTTACCGCAAAATCGCGAGCCAACTGACAGTCGCCGATACATTGACAATCAGAACGGATAGCTGAAAAATTACGGAAAAGAAATTATGATAAAAAAACCCTGTTGATTCCTGATATTTTGATATATAAATCTCAGCCGGCGTCGCCTCGGTATTGAATGTGGCCGCTCATAGCTGGAATGGCCAAGCCTATCACACTATCACATCAGATTACGTCAGGTGGATGGGAGAGTATGATATCAGCCAATGGCGGCTTGCCGGCCCATAGATACACACACCCCAAGTGACCCAAAGATGGCCACGGGGGTCCGTACCGGCTTCACCCCCCTTCTCAGAGTGTTGTATCCGCTCGGAAGTCATTGAAGAGAGGACGGGAGGACCCCAATTGGCTCGAACCCCCCCCCCATGTCCCAAGGACACATGGAGGCCCCACATGCGGCGTAGGCGTCCCCAATGCCCCAAGGGATGGGTGAGGACACATACGATTGGTGCCCTCCGCCGTATCCGGTCTCCTCTTGATCTACAACATGGACCAAGGGGATCAAAGATAGAGAAAACGTCGTCGACCAGTCTAAATACGTATACCACAATGAATTATATATGTGGAGACCGACCCCCTCCCGATCCCCCCTCCGCCCGTACCCGTCCTCCACCCCCAGCCCCCGCCGCCGCCGCTCCCGCTCCCCCAGGCACCGCCACCCCCGCCACCACCGCAGGTCCACGTCTTCCCCCCGCCGCTCCAGGACCCCAGGCACGGACCCCTCCCCCCCCCGGGCCCCCGCCTACCTCGCCTGGTGGTCTCCCTCCGCTCTGCAGGAGCTCCGCCGCTGGGTGAAATGGGCCGGAGGAGCGGGAAGGCACAAAGGGGTGCACATGGTGCATACCTTCGAGGAGGTGCGCACCCGCACCCCCGCAAACCCCAACGAGACCGCCCCGGAGGCCATCATGCCGCAAGCGGCATGGGAGGCCCTCCTCCGCGATGCGGTCCAGGGCCTCCGCCCCCCCTACACCCCCCAAGCCCTCCGCCGGTGGCTCCAGGCCACCCACCCCCAAGCCTGGGCCACCGGCGCCCCCTCCCCACCCCGCCCCTCCCACCACCACCACACCAGGAAGGGGCAGGACAAGGGCAAGGGAAGGGCAAGGGACACCAAGGACCACACAGGCAAGAGGGCACGGAAGGGCCCCAAGTGAGGGCAGGCACACGCAGGGACAGGGCGCCGGAAGCGACACCACATGGGGTCAGGACACCACCCAAGAACCAGGAAGGAGCGGGAACGGGGACCAAGACACGGAGGAAAAGGGCACCACGACAGGTGCCACGACCCACACCGACGGGGAGACCAGCGCCGCCCCACCCCCACCACACACCCCAACACACACCACCGAAGCAAACATCGGACGCCATGCGGATCACACCAGCGCACGCCCACCGGCCACCGGAAACCACACGGAGAACGGAGGGCACACCTACACGGGGAGAACGGACCACACCCACAGAGGAGGCCGCAGGGAACACCGCCGCCAGCCTACGACCCCGACCACCACGAAGGCCAACTCACAGGCACCGGAAGAGGACGAAAGCACGGCCGCGGCACCCACGACTACGGACCGACACCCCCAGAGGACACGAGACCAAGGCACAGGCCCCCAGGGAGGGCAACCCCACAGACCGTCACGCGACCACACCATGGGCTATAAGGGCCGGGCTGCGCTACCGTCGCGGTTTGACGCAGAGTATTGCTACGGGGGCTTGATCTCGGCTGGTCTCACGTCCCTGAGGGCGTCCGTCACCAACCTGTTGCGTCCAGTGGAGGAATGGCACTGCGGCGGCACACCGATCCCGTCCATGATGAATATCGAGCATCGCAAGGGGAAGCGAAACGCTGTGATCGATCGCGAAGGCTTTGGTGCTGCTGGACGGTGCCCCCCTTCAAGGCCATCTCCGAGCGCCGTGAAGACTGGAAGTACCAAGAATACTACCGATGCCCCGGACCCCAGCAGTCCAGCACCGGAGATATGGACATCCCCCTGACCCTACAGTGTGAGCTCATCCCTGCCGGCGGCACCGACCCGGACCCTGCCAGCGCAGCCGAGCTGCAGTGAAAGCCATTCGCCACTCAAACAGCGTTCGGAAGCTACCTCCACCGTCCGACTCCTGATGTCTGTTTGTCTGCCTTGGAGAAGGAACGCCTTTCCTGGACCCCGAGTACACCTGCCTGTCTGCGAGGCCCGGTGAAGATTGAGTCCATGGGTGAGAGTCAGTGTGCACGCCCCAAGGACACCGTGATCATTCAGCAGAATTTCCCGAAGACCTAACCGACCCACACAGGCCAGGCTGACCTCCACTGACCCACCGCGGCACCACGCGAGACCACGGCACACCGCACCACAGCGCGCCACAGAGCAACGCACCACAGCACGACGCGACGCGACGCGGCACAGAGCGGCACAACACGACACAACTGACCCTAACCTGAGGGACTAACCGAAGCCAGCCACCGCACACCCGGGAAGGCGCCGCGCCACCACGCCACACACCGGCACCACAGGCCACACACGGGACCACAGCGCGCCAGGCGACAACGGTGACGGACCACCCAGAAGATTACAGCCGGCACCGCGGAGAGGTAAGGACACGAGCAACCCGAGCCCCCTAACCCAAAACCACAAGCAGCCGCCTGGCGCAGCCGCCCAGCCGGCAGAGCCAGGACCTAACCCAGCAAGAAGGGGCGCCGAGCCCACCGTGTACGGAGCCCACCCGACCCATGGGGCCGGAACATGGCCACACAGAACGCAACTGAAAACAGCAGCCCGGAAGACAACACTGAATACAGGCCAGTGCGTGCGCCAGCCCAGGGAAGGCAGAGGGAGGAACAGGCAAGCCCCCCCCCGGAAAAAAAAAAAAAGGAGGGGGGAAGGGGAAAAGGCACGAAAACAGCCCACAGCCGCCCAACCACCCGCCGAAACCGACACAGGCGGCCAGGCCCCCCCCCCAGGGAAAAAAAAAAAAAAAAAAAAAAGGGGGGGACCCCCGCAGAGGCACAGGCGAACTCCCCGCCCAAAACCGGCAACACCAAGCCAGTAACAGCGGACCACGGGGAAAAGGGACAGAAAAAAAAAAAAAAAAAAGAGAGCCACCAGCCCAGCCCGAAAGAAAGGGGATGGAGGGACAGGGACCACAAAGCCCAGAAAAAAAAAAAAAAAGAAAAGAAAAAACCAAAGCAAAAAAAAAAAAAACACACCCCGACAACCCAGCCAAGACGGACTGGGCACAGGCGAGACCCGGGCCCAGCACACACGCCCACACCGCGCGCCGGAACCGGAAACGGCGGGGGGCAAGCGGGGCGCCCACGAAACCACACACGTCCCAAAAGCAGGCCGAAACCGAAGCCCAACCACGAACACCACAAATAGCCGACACTAGAGGGACAACACCATAAATCGAGCCCAAAAACACCCACCCTAAACCCCAGCCAGGACTGACGGGGTTAACAAAACCCGCACCCAACCGCCAACCGGACCCAAACACAAACACCACACAACAGTAGGAAACCCAGTGCCCACAGCCCGGGCACTGAGGCAGCCCGTGCCATGCAGGTGACCCGGCCAAACGAGATCCGGAGCCCGGGGGTAAGGCTGCATCCTAAGGCCTGCGCTGCTTTGGGACTCGAGGCGGAGCGTGCGACACCCAAGCGCCTCGGAACCCTAGTACCAGGAACGTGCATGCACGCCTTGGGAACGGGATACGCCAGGAAGTCCGGTGAACCCCTAGGGTTCCGCCAAAAGGAGGGGACGTGCGCAAGCACGGGGGCACACCCTCCCGGCGAGACAAGCATGTCACGCTGGCGGCGATCAGCCCTCCCGGCGTAGCCCGGGGCCGCTTTGTTGGGGGCCAACAGTCAGGTCTAGCGGGAAGTAAGCCGCCTCCCCTCTTCACGCGCGAAGCCTCTTCCTGTTCGTCACAGGGGCGACGCCAGGGGGAACAATGGGGCGCCTCTCCACGACCGAATGCACCTACCTACCTACCTGGAGACCGAGTGAAGACAATATATGGCCAATCAAGGCCCAGAATTCCCCGAACTAACGCCCTCACCCGTTCCCCAAGCACAGAAACCAACAAAAATGCCAAGAGGGATCCATTACGGTGCTTTAGCAGCCACCAAAAGGACCAACACGTCCTTGACATCCAAAGAAATGTTCCTCTTCTTTAGATAATCCATCCAGACCGTAGTATACCTCGGAACGAAACTGCTCGGGGGCTCCCACGAATCTCTGGATGCGGCAAATCCCTTCCAACGGACCTTATATAGCCTCCTCCCGGGCGTCCCCGGGTCTGGCTTGTCCATCACGATCTTCTCGGCGGTGAAGTCGTCGTCCTCACCCTCGTCATCCGAGTCCACATCGCCGGCTGTGAACTCGAAGGTGATGGGACGTCCGCTGGGGTCTGGTGCTCGGGGACAAAGCGGGGTGTGGTCGCGGTCAAGGATCTTGTTATCCCCCACGCGAACCGCATACACATCCTGCCCGAACTTCCGAACAATTACCCCCGGCACATACCAAGACGCCTGCCGATGCCTGGACAGGACATCCTTGTGGTACCGCTCCACCCATATGGTATCTCTGAGGGCATACTTCTGGACTTCTCCCTGCTTGAAATACTTGGCCCTTTTCTTAGCTCATCCTGAAGTGCTTTGCACACCTTGGCCGCCGTGTCGTTCGCCTCAGCCATCTTAGCACTCCCATCCCGGGCCACTTTGCCATGGTTCAACCACGGGAGAGTGCGTGACACTCGATCGGGCAGGATACGATGGGGCGCCAGTCCAGTGGGCCCCGGACAGTCGTGGTACGCCTGGAGGACTCTCGACAGCAAATTATACCAATTCCGATCAGGTTCGTCAATGTGCAACTGGTGGAACTTCTCCAACATCTGCCGGCCGGCCACCTCAGCCCAGCCATTTGACCGGCTGTGGTACGCCACGGTCTTGACGTGCCAAATCCCGATGTGCTTGCACATCGCCTTGAACCAAGTTCCACAATTTGACTGCCCCGATCGCTGCAGATGACAGCCGGGACATCAAAAAACGTCAGCCAATGCCTGATCACGGCGTTGGCGACGGTTTTTGCCTGCAGCCCCACTCCATGCTTGTCCTTCTTGTCCTTCTTCTTGGACTTCTTGCCGGGTACCGCCACGATATACCCGCTGTGCCTATCCACCGCCAGGATGACACAGTCGTAGGTCTCTCCTTCCACGGTGACCTCGGGCATGGCGAATACATCCATGGCCACGGACCACATAGGGGCCTCAGGTATAGCTGTATACACCGGGTTGCCAGCCGTGGAGTGGTTGGGGCTCTTCGTGGCCCGACACACGGCGCAGTCGCTGCAGTACTTGTCCAGGATGGCGTAGTACCCCGGTGGGAACTTGAAGCGCCACTCCAGGTCCTGCTGCATCTTGTCCCGACCAGGATGCATGGGCCCGGCGTTATGCCAGTGGTCAATGAGCTCCTCCATTCGGTTCTCAGGGACAAATAGCTTGTCCTTGAGGAATAATTTATCCCCATCCCCGGTCAAGCCCTCAGGCCATTCGTCGTCCGACGGGGCGCTCACGGCATTCCAGTACCTGCTCCAGTGTTCGGATGCCGCATAGTCATCCGACCAGCCTTCTGTCAGCACCGACCTGATTAGCTCTACGGGGGCCACCATCCATTGCTGGAGGGTTTCCACTCGAATAGCTTGGACTCGGGCGCCCCGGAACGTGGCCAGGTCTGTAGGGTTTGCCATCACCACAAGGCACTTGACCCCCTCTTGCTCTATGGCCTTCTCCATCTCGATGATGTGCTTGGCCTCCTCGGTCTCCTCGGCGTCCCCATGGCTGGATATGTCCATCCATGCCTTGCCCGCGGGGTAGGCCCATCGACTGAGGCAATCTGCGACAGTGTTGTCCTTTCCCGGAACGTATACGACGCTGAGGTCGAACTTGGCGAACGTCTCATGCCACCGGGCCCTCTGTGCCGCCGGTCCTGAGGGGGTGTCGACGTGCTCCTTGTGCCAGCTCTGTAAGGACTGATGGTCCGTGCAAACATCCACCGGTTGTAATCCGATGTGGCCAGACCACTTCCTGAGCGCACAAACAATGGCGTACGTCTCCTTCTCCCTCGCGGTCCAGGTTCGACGTTGGCCCTCGGCCAGGATCCAGCTCCAAAACGCCACGGGTACGCGCGACCCGTCATCCCGGACCTGCTCGAGGACTGCCCCTACAGCATAGTCCGAGGCGTCCGTCCGTAGCACGAATCCCTTGTTCGGGTCCACCAGGAATAGCCCCAGCTGCCCCAGGAGTCGCTCCTTCAGGCGGCTGAACGCATCTTGGGCCTCAGGGGGGCAGGCAAGCTTCTTCTTGCTCCCCTTCCGGCCATCAAACTTGCCCACCTGCAGCATCTTGTGCAGCGGGCCCGATAAGTCCGCATACATCCGGACATAGCCCGAATAGTAATTGCAGAACCTCATGAAGGATCGGAGTTCGCTGATGGTCTGGGGTTTCTCCCAGTGGTGCAGGGACGCCAGCTTCCCAGGCACTGGGCGGCGTTGCCCGTGACCAACCACGTGACCCGCAAACTCCACTTCCTTCATGAAGATTGAGGCTTTGGTTGGCTTGCACACCATGTTGTGCTTGTCCAGCTCGCTGAGCACTCGGCGCAGATCCTTCTCATGCGCTTGAATGAGCTCGTCCTCAGTCATGTCTCCCGTGCCGGACCCGATGATGATGTCATCCACAAAGGGGTCGGCACAGTCCCGGACAGGACCGAGTAGGTCCTCCATGATGCGCTGGAAAGCGGCGTTGCCGCTCTTGGCGCCCATAGGCACCACTTTCCACTGCATGGGCCCCAGCGGCGTCGACATCGCTGTGCAGGGCCTGGAGTCCGGGTGTAGCGGCATCTGGTGATAGCCGTGTTTCAGGTCTAACACCGTGAAGATCCGCTTTTTTTGTTGTTTTTGGAGGATGGTGTCGATCAGAGGAAGCGAGTACGAGTCGTGCTCGGTTTGCTCATTCAAACCCCCTGTAATCAACCACCAACCTCCACTTGCCCTTCTCTTTCCTGGGCACGATAAAGGCTGGGCTGGTTCACTCACCGGCGGAGGGTTCGATCCAGCCCCGCTCAATAAACTCGGCCAACAACTTCTTCATGGCCTCGGCCCGACCGCCCTGAAGTTGGTACTCCCGATGACGATAGATCTTGGTGTTCGGCTTCAGCTTGATCCTCGCTGTGCCAAACCTCCCACGATCTGGAGGGTTCTTGTTGGCAACGCCACTGAATAGCCGCGGATAGGCATTCATCAGCCTCTCCTTCAGCTCGGCGACCTTCGGGTTCTCCTGGGCCTCTTCAGCTGCTTGCTTCGGTATCGATACAACCGACCGCACTGCGGTAGAGGCCTCTTCCGGGTCGGAGTCCGACATCTCCTCGTCCGATATGCCGTCTTCATCGTCGTGGGGCGCGCTTCCCACCGATAATCTTCGGACGTTTGCGGCATCAGCCGGGTTCTTGTCGCTACCGGCCCCCATTCTTGAGAAATCCCACGTCGGCGGGTCCGACCCAACCGGACCATCATATTGGTCCGCGATGTGATCCATAACCCTCGCCACGAACTCATCCTTCTCGTACTTGCCGGTGACGAACATTCTGTCATCCTACCAATGCGGAGATGTGACCATTGCTCGCGCCTTCTTGGCTGCCACACGGTCGTGATTCCCCATCCGCATGTAGTTGACGACGTGGTCAATCTCGGCGTGGGACAGGATGTCAATGCCATCCATTGCCTGATCCGTCCCCTCCTTGGGCTCAAACATGACCCGCATGGGCACCACCTCAACCCTACGGATGAATGCTTCATCACCCGTGGGCTGGGCTTGCGCCCCATCCACCACGAAAGCCTTGGTACCCCACGCTTGACCCGGGGAGGGCATTGATAAATTCTTGGCGTCGATGAACAACTCCTCCTCTGGCCTGAATGACATCTCGCTCAGGGTGATGGAGTCCAGCGTCGACTTGAGACCTTCAAGCGGACATGGGGTGTATCCTATGCCGGTTTATGACCAGGATCCCCTTCGCCCTATCCGCGACGATCTTCTCCACCGTATGTCTGGTTTTTTCCAGGGAGCCATGCCAATACATGGGCCCCCACTCCTTCAAACCCCAATGACTGTGCCAGGCTGAGTCTCCTCAATTCCAATGCCTCCTACACTTCCTCAAAAGTAGGGCATCCCGGGACGCGAAGACGTCTGTCACGGGCGCTTCGGTTCCCAGCGTCTGAATCATCCTGGCATACACCTGCGGCGCCATTCCATACTTCGTGAGCTGAACTCCGCGGTCCCCTCTGGACTTGGCACCCACAGCTTGCACCGCTTGGGCGATCCGATCCTTTTCCTCAGCATTCCATTGGGATGATCCGCATGCATAGTCCGTGGACAGCCATGTAAGGCATTCATCATCCTCCCGGACCAGCGTTGCACGATGGGGAGGGGCTCCAATGGCGTTTCCCACCATGAAGTCATACCCCATGATCATATCCCAATCTGTAATGTCGGCCACATAGAAGTTCCCGGATAGAGTGCTTCTCTTCGCCAAATCAGGGCGGTTCAAGCGCTCATGCTCCCAGAATTCCATACTGATAGTGGCCTCACGGGTGCCACCACGCATAATCTCTCCATTGGCCATCTTCAGGCGTACCGGTCTACGGCTGGGCTGCAGGGATTCCTCCTGGAACAACCCTCTCCGGACCAGGCTCACCTGGGGACCCGTATCCACCACCAACTCCTCTTGTCCGCACCATACACGCACCTTCAAGTGCAACTGCCGCTCGTCACCCTGCGGTGTATGGACGACTCTCACGGCATGCAACTCTAGCACATCCGGGTGCATCAGGACTTCGAGGGTATGGTCACGGATGGTGTAGATCCTGGGCTGGTCCTGCCCGTCCACGGGGCTCTCCGTGGTCGCTCCTTCTTTCTTGCCACGTCCCTTGCCCACATACACTTCCCTTGGCAGGGCGCTCCAGGGGTTGTGATTGACGAAACTCAGTGGTTTTGGCTCTTCTGGAGCCTCCTTTGGCACCCGATGTGCCTTCGCTTTCTCTAAGATTCCACTGATTTTCGGAGGAGAGGCCTCCGGGGTCCCACTCCCGTGGGGGCTCCTCTAGACGTGGGCTGCCGCAGCTCCCTCCTGTTGTGATCCACCCAGACCTTGTCCACCACGTTGCTGGGCTTTGAGTCCCTCCAACGTCCTCAACGTGTCCTCAGCAACCTCCTCAATCGACCTCACGCGTCGGTCTGGGCCGGGTCCTCCACCATAGACTTTTCCTCCGCCTTTCCCTTGGCCCTTTCCTTGGCCTTTTCCACCGTCTCCGCCCTTTGCCTTCCAATCGGCAATTCGTTGCTCCTTGGGCTTCTTGTCCGGATGGGCGTCGAAGTAGGCCTTCTTGTCAGCCTCATATACCTTGCAATGCCGGTGGTCATGTGCATGGTTGTTCCCCTTGCCGTAGCGGACCCAGCAACCGTCATGCTGTGATCTGTACTCGCAGAACAAGAGCGGTTGATTTCGATCGTCCGCGGTTCCTTGCGGTTCTTGTTGAACCTTGGTTCCAGGCAGTTCCACCTGGACCTGTCCTGCCCATGGTCCTTCATATTGTGCGCTACGAACGCGAAGAAGTGGGCTTCTTCATGATTCTCTCGGGTGGTCGCGGTCCAGAGATCTTGGCCGCTTCAACTCCCTTCCTCTGCGGTGCCGACCGTGTCCCCCTTGACCTCTCGGTGTTGGCAATCTTCCCGATGACCACGATGACCATGGCCCTGTCGATCCTGGACGTGGGCCTCGTTCTTGGCGTTGAGCTTCAGCTCCACCGTGATGTACTTCATGATCTTGTCCAGGCTCATGCGGGTGAAGATGACCTGCATCCTCAGCGGCTCTCCGCGCCTCCACTCCGCGTTGTTGAGGCGCATCAGCCTTTGCCCCATGGTGTCGCCGAATACCTCCAGGTAGACGGCATTCTTCAACCCCAACATTCGGCTGGGCTCGCCGAGGTTTTGCCGAAAAAACTCCATTATTCCGGCGTCGGTGTCCTCCGATGCCATGATCCGTACGGCCACGCGCTTCTTTGCTCTCTTCTTCTCCTCGTCCTCCACCCTCTCCTTCCAGTGGCCGGGGAGGACGTCATTGAGCAGGTGTCGGATCTCGCTTGCCTCATTCCAGTCCTCCACCAGCTTGAGGCTCCTTCGGTACTTGCGGATGTACCGATTCCATTCCCGGACCCACGACTCCCCGCGCTCCAGCGGCAGCGGAATGGACCACAAATCCTCCAACTTCTGGTTGGGGGCGTCCACTCGCTCCTCGTCCCCCCGCCACTGGAGGCAGGCCTGCTCCGTCTGGATCAATCCCTCGCGGATCTGATCCCTGAGCTCCTCCTTCAGGTCCTGCGCCAGCCTGTCTGGGAATGTCCAACATACCCACTTGTCCCTTGGCGCTCCCTTCATCGTGCCAACGACCTCCTCGGGGGAGTCCTCCGAATCCAGGATGAAGTCATCCAGGTTGGAGGGGTTGCCATCGTAGTAGGGGATTTTGATTCCCCTGAGGTCGCAAATCCTTGGCCTGCATGCCCTGTGGGGGCTGCGTGCCGCGGGGGTGTTGGGGGGCCGTCCCCAGGGGGGGTGGCCCGTCACCGTTGTGACGGGCGTCTGGTGTCAGGCGCTGTCCCTCCCCCGGCCGCCCGTCCTCTGGGGCGGGCAGCCGGGGTTCCGCGAGCCGCGTGTCCCGGGTGCGGTCGGTGCGGACGTGGGGACCCAGCACCGGCCCCACGGCGCGCGCCCTTGCGGGCCGGCGTTGCTCGCTGTGGGGGTGGCGGAAGGGCGTTCCCGGGGGGGTGCCTCCCACCGTTGTGAGGGGCGTCTGTGATCAGGCGCTCCCCCTCCCCGAACTGTTCGCCCACTGGGCGGGCTGTTGGGTTCCGCCACCCACATGCTGTGGGCGCGGGCGTGTGGGTGTGGGGGCCCAACACTGTCCCCTTGGCCTGCATGCCCTGTTGGGGCTGCGTGCCGCGGGGGTGGTGGGGGGCCGTCCCCGGGGGGGATGGCCTGCCACTGTTGTGAGGGGCGTCTGGTGTCAGGCGCTGTCCCTCCCCCGGCCGCCCGTCCTGTGGGGCGGGCGGCCGGGGTTCCGCAACCCGTGTGTCCCGGGTGCGGTCGGTGCGGGCGTGGGGACCCAGCACCGGCCCCACGGCGCGCGCCCTTGCGGGCCGGCGTTGCTCGCTGTGGGGGTGGCGGAAGGGCGTTCCCGGGGGGGTGCCTCCCACCGTTGTGAGGGGCGTCTGTGATCAGGCGCTCCCACTCCCGGAACTGTCCGCCCACTGGGCGGGCTGTTGGGTTCCGCCACCCACATGCTGTGGGCGCGGGCGTGTGGGTGTGGGGGCCCAACACTGTCCCCTTCGCCTGCATCCCCTGTGGGGGCTGCGTGCCGCGGGGGTGGTGGGGGGCCGTCCCCGGGGGGGGTGGCCTGCCACTGTTGTGAGGGGCGTCTGGTGTCAGGCGCTGCCCCCCCCCCAGCCGCCCGTCCTCTGGGGCGCGCGGCCGGGGTTCCGCAACCCGTGTGTCCCGGGGGCGGTCGGTGCTGGTGTGGGGACCCAGCACCGGCCCCACAGCGTGCGCCCTTGCGGGCCGGCGTTGCCCGCAGTGGGGGTGGCGGAAGGGCGTCCCCGGGGGGGGTGCCTTCCACCGTTGTGAGGGGCGTCTGAGGTCAGGCGCTCCCCCTCCCCCGACTGCCCACCCACTGGGCGGTCTGTTGGGGTCCGCCACCCCCGTGCTGTGGGTGCGGGTGTGTGGGTGTTGGGGCCCAACACTGTCCTCTTGGCCTGCATGCCCTCTGCGGGCTGCCTGCCGTGGGGGTGGTGGCGGGCCGTCCCCAGGGGGGGGTGGCCTGCCACCGTTTTGAGGGGCGTCTGGTGTCAGGCGCTGTCCCTCCCCCGGCCGCCCATCCTCTGGGGCGGGCAGCTGGGGTTCCGCGACCAGTGTGTCCTGGGTGCGGTCGGTGCGGGCGTGGGACCAAGCACCAGCCCCACAGCGTGCGCCCTTGCGGGCCGGCGTTGCTTGCTGTGGGGGTGGCGGAAGGCCGTTCCCGGGAAGGTGCCATCCACTGTTGTGAGGGGCGTCTGTAGTCAGGCGCCCCCCCTCCCCGAACTGCCCGCCCACCTGGCGGGCTGTTTGGGTCCGCAACCCACATGCTGTTGGCGCGGGCGTGTGGGTGTGGGGGCCTTACACTGTCGCCTTGGCCTGCATGCCCTGTGGGGGCTGCATGTCGCGGGGGTGTCGGGGGGTCGTCCCCGGGGGGGGTGGCCTGCCACCGTTGTGAGGGGCGTCTGGTGTCAGGCGCTGTCCTCCCCACGCCGCCCATCCTCTGGGGCTGGCAGCCGGGGTTCTGCGACCCGTGTGCCCCGGGTGCGGTTGTTGCGGGCTTCACGGCGCGCGCACTTGCGGGCCGGCGTTGCTCGCTGTGGGGGTGGCGGAAGGGCTTTCCCGGGGGGGGTGCCTTCCACCGTTGTGAGGGCCGTCTGAGGTCAGGCGCTCCCCCTCCCCCGACTGCCCGCCCACTGGGCGGGCCGTTGGGTCCGCCACCCGCGTGCTGTGGGCGCGGGTGTGTGGGTGTGGGGGCCCAACACTGTCCCCTTGGCCTGCATGCCTTGTGGAGGCTGCTTGCCGTGAGGGTGGTGGGGGGCCGTCCCCGGGGGGGCTGGCCTGCGACTGTTGTTAGGGGCGTCTAATGTCAGGCGGTGTCCCTCTCCCAGCCGCCCGTCCTCTGAGGCGGGCAGCCGGGGTTCCACGACCCGTGTGTCCCGGGTGTGGTCGGTGCGGGCGTGGGGACCCAGCACCGGCCCCACAGCGTGCGCCTCTGCGGGCCGGCGTTGCTCGCTGTGGGGGTGGCGGAAGGGCGTCCCCGGGGGGGTGCCCTCCACCGATGTGAGAGGCGTCTGAGGCCAGGCGCACCCCCTCCCCCGACTGCCCGCCCACTGGTCGGGCTGTTGGGGTCCGCCACCCGCGTGCCGTGGGCGCGGGTGTGTGGGTGTGGGGGCCCAACACTGTCCCCCTGGCCTGCATGCCTTGTGGAGGCTGCTCGCCGCGGGGGTGGTGGGGGGCCGTCCCCGGGGGGGACAGCCTGCCACCGTTGTGAGGGGCGTCTGGTCTCAGGCGCTGTACCTCCCCGGGCAGCCCGTCTTCTGGGGCGGGCGACCGGGGTTCTGCGACCCGTGTGTCCCGGGTGCGGTCGGTGCGGGCGTGGGGACCCAGCAC
Source organism: Eutreptiella sp. 'Long Island Sound 2002' (assembly GCA_964036045.1). Taxonomy (NCBI): domain Eukaryota; phylum Euglenozoa; class Euglenophyceae; order Eutreptiales; family Eutreptiaceae; genus Eutreptiella; species Eutreptiella sp. 'Long Island Sound 2002'. Next base: position 80,649,317 of record OZ038380.1, on the reverse strand, counting down.
CGGCCCGACAGCGTGCGCCCTTGCGGTCCGGCGTTGCTCGCAGTGGGGGTGGCGGAAGGGCGTCCCCGGGGGGGGGGGTGCCTTCCACCGTTGTGAGGGGCGTCTGTGGTCAGGCGCTCCCCCTCCCCCGACTGCCCGCTCTCTGGGCGGGCTGTTGGGGTCCGCCACCCACATGCTGTGGGCGCGGGTGTGTCGGTGTGGGGGCTCAACAGTGTCCCCCTGGCCTGCATGCCCTGTGGGGGCTGCGTGCCGCGGGAGTGGTGGGTGCCGTCCCCGGGGGAGGATGGCCTGCCACCGTTGTGAGGGGCGTCTGGTGTCAGGCGCCGTCCCTCCCCCGGCCGCCCGCCCTCTGGGGCGGGCAGCCGGGGTTCCACGACCCGTGTGTCCCGGGTGCGGTCGGTGCGGGCGTGGGGACCCAGCCCCGGCCCCACAGCTTGCGCCCTTGCGGGCTGGCGTTGCTCGCTGTGGGGGTGGGGGAAGGGCGTCCCCGGGGGGGGTGCCTTCAGCCGTTGTGAGGGGCGTCTGTGGTCAGGTGCTCCCCCTCCCCCGACTGCCCGCCCTCTGGGCGGGCTGTTGGGGTCCGCCACCCCCGTGCTGTGGGCGTGGGTGTGTGGGTCTGGGGGCCCAACACTGTCCCCTTGGCCTGCATGCCCTGTGGGGGTTGCGTGCCGCGGGGGTGGTGGGGGGCCGTCCCAGGGGGGGGGTGGCCTGCCACCCTTGTGAGGGGCGTCTGGTGTCAGGCGCTGTCCCTCCCCTGGCCGCCCGTCCTCTGGGGCGGGCAGCCAGGGTTCCGCGACCCGTGTGTCCCGGGTGCGGTTGGTGTGGTCGTGGGGACCCACCACCGGCCCCACGGCGCGCGCACTTGCGGGCCGGCTTTGAGCGCCGTGGGGGTGGCGGAAGGGCGTTTCTGGGGGGAGGGTGCCGTTCGCCGTTGCGAGGCTCGTCTGGGGTCAGGCGCTCCCCCTCCCCCGGCTGCCCGCCCTCTGGGCGGGCTGTCGGGGTCCGCCACCCACGTGCTGTGGACGCGGGTGTGCGGGCGTGGGGGCCCAGCCCCGTGGCCCGCGTGCCCTGTGGGGGGCTGCGCGCCACGGGGGTGGCGGGGGCGTCCGGGTTCAAGCGCCCCCTCTTCCCTGCTGCCCGCCCTCTGGGCGGGCTGCCGAGGCCCGCTGGCCGCGTGCCGTGGGTGCGGGTGTGGGTGTGTGCGGTGTGTGTGGTGCCTGTGCGGTGCGTGCCGTGGTGCTGGGTGTTGCCCTTCGCCTGTCCCTCTGGTGCCCCCCTCTCTGGTGCTTTGTTGCGGTGTTGTGCTCCCCGTGTGCTTGCTGTGCCCCCTTCCCTGCGCGGGTCGCTTGCTCGTCTGCTGGCTACCTCCCGTTTCCTTCGTGGCTTCGTCGTTCTTTACCCTTTCCCCTGCCCTCCGTTGGCTCGCCCTCCTCCCTGGCATGCACGTTTTCCCCGCCTCCGCCCTGGTGTGTGTCTCCGTCTTTCCCCTTACCTGCTTCCTTGGCCCCGATTCTCGGGCCCTCTTCTTTCTCTCCTGTTGGGTCCTGTGAGACAGAGGGAGGATTGGCACCTGTGGGCCCACTAGGTAACTAGGCCACTAGGTAACATACTTCCGCTTGTCTCTTTACCCATGTTGGCGCCATTATTGTTGTGTTCTCCGTCGCGTGGCATATAACATACCTGTGTTTGCATTTGTGTTCATACCATGGTGCTTGTTCGTGGCGGTGGCGGTCATGTGGCTCGTGCAGGCAGGCCTGCTTGTTGTGTTATGCTTCCTCCTGTGTTGATGGCCTACAGAGAGGGGGAGGAGGGTGGGTTACTTGGCGGTTTTCCGGTCGGCGGGTGCGCTGGCGTGGCGGCGTTGTTTACGTCGTTCTCTTTGTCTAGTCTTGGTCCTTCTGTCCCCGTGGTGTTTTCTCGGCGGCGGGTTCGGGCTCGCACTCCCTCGCCATACCTTGCTCGTGCATGCTTGCGTGTGTGGGCATACCACTTGCCCCTTTTGTGCCCTCGGGCTTGTGGTTCGTGTGTTTGGTGGCGGTGGTGTCCTCTCTGGTGGCGTGTGGCTCCCGTCTCTCGGTTTCGCGGGGATGGGCGCCCTTCATACCATCGCTTCTTCCCGTTAGGTATTCCCTCATACCACTCATGTTCCGTTCCTGGATGTTGGCGGCTTCTTGTTCTTCGCGTGTTCTTTGGGGGCGTCCACATTTTCTCTGGCGTTGGCGGCTTCCTCCCGCGTTGATGGCCTATGGAGAGAGGGTGGGGGGTGGTTTTCATGGCATTTCCTCGGTCGGCGTTGTGTAGTTCGTGCTCATAGTCCGTCCTTGGTCCTTCTATCCCCTTGGCGATTGCTGCGGCGGGTTCGGTCTCATGCTCCTTTGCCATACCTTGTTTGTGTTTGCTTGCGTGCGTGGGCATACCACTCGTGCTCTTTTTGTGCCCTCGGGTCTGCGATTTGCGTGTTTGGTGGCTGTGGTGTGCTCTCCGGCGGCGTGTGGCTCCCTTCCCTCGGTTTCGCGGGGGTTCCCTTCATACCATCACTTCTTTCCGCGTGGGCTGCCCACTAGGTATTCCCTCATACCATCCTTATTCCGTTCCGCGCTGTTGGTGGCCTCTTGTTCTTCGTGTGTTCTTTGGCTGTGTCCACATTTTCTTCTGCGGTGGCGGCCTATAGGGTGTGCATGTTCGGGAAAGGAGAAAGGGTGGTGGTTTCTTTGGTTGCTGGGCGCGTTGGCGTTGCAAGAGGTGTGTCATCAAGCGCCCCCCACTAGGTCCCGGTGAGGAGGATATCAACTGGCCCGACCAGGTGGCCCCCCGGGGCCGAAGAACGTCTAGTACCCGAAACCTCAAACCCGAGACCCAAAACCTCACCGCACGAGCATCAATTGAAGACAATGAACTTGGATCCGGGGTTAGGCTGAAACGCAAGCATTTTGAAACGTCTTTGCAGACCACATCTGTGTTGGGTGTTTTCTTTTGAGGAGGTGTCATGTGTTTTTCGAACTCATCGGCCTTGGCTTTTATGGCGCTCGGGATTCGGACCTTGAGTTTGTTGAACCAGTCGAACGCCTTTAGTCTGGTGTTCCTGAATGCCATATCATCATGCCTGGGTTAATATCCAATCAATTGTAGAGAATCATTTTACACTTCCGTGGCATTTGGTTCGAAATGCACTTCATCATTATGTTGACCAAAGTTGGTAATTGGTATATTTTGTTCCTGCACATGTTGAAGCCGGTTCGGACCCCCTTGGCCATCTTGGGGTCACTTGGGGTGTGTATCTATGTGCCGGCAAGCCGCCATTGGCTGATATCATACTCTCCCATCCACCCGATCTAACCCGATGTGATAGTGTGATAGGTTTCGCCAATCCGGCTATGAGCGGCCATATTCAGTACCGAGGCGCCGCCAGCGGAGATTTATATATCAGAATATCAGGAATCAACAGGGTTTTATTATCATTATGTTTCCGTAATTTTTCAGCCTTTCGTTCTGATGGTCAATGTATCGGCTACCGTCAGTTGGCTCGCGATTTTGCGTTAACCGATTGGTTAACTGTTATTTCCAGATATTTTGGCGGAAACTCCGTTGAAGGGTCAGATTTCATCAGCAAAGGGTTCGTTGCTTCCGCAATTTTCTAAATAAGCACTCGAAATTTTCATCTGAATTTTTCGCGATGTCGAAATCGGATTTTCGACTTCGACATCGCCGCACTTGATTTTGTCTTCTTCGAGTGGTCAAACTCTTTTCCATATGCCCGAATCAGCTTTCCCTTATACTTGACACCCATTTGACTTGGAGATATAAGGAAAACAAAAGTGAATCGTGGGACCACTTTGAAGAGCCATATCTACGAGCGAGTGCGAGGAAAGAGAATAAGAAAAGTTGCGTTGCATGCGCCTTGGTCTCAACTTAATTTAGGAAGCATCAAACGCATTTGGTGTGTACACATGCCCGATGTAGCAAGGGATAATGGTCAAGAGGGTATAAAGTGATATATAACTCTTGGACCGTGCAACCGAATATTTTAATGCGACTTTCGAGTGTACCGCATGATTGTTCGGGTCGCATAGATACTTTACTTGGGTTCCTACGCATTTTTAACGTGAAGTTATGTCCATGGAGGGACATGGCATATCATGGTGGGAGCCACTTTTGAGGGTATGTTTCATATGCATGGTATATGTCTTGATATGCTCACGCCCATGTTATATATCTTCGTGTGGCCGAAGAGATGGGGAGCCATACGTGACAAGGGTTTTGCCCATGTCCCAATTGTGGAATTCAAAGCGCTAGACTAAGTCTACCGCATATGTATTGCTCATGGTATGTTTGGCAAAGAGATCCATGAGTGCACTCCAATTTTCATGGGGCATGTAGATATGAGTGGCGAAGGTATCTTCATGCGCCCGATTGGGGATCCAAGTGGGGGAATTGTTCGCAAATGGTTCCAATCATTTGTATATTGAACCATGCGCGGATATCATGGGTTAGCATAGAGATATACTATCATGACAACTTTGTATTTGGTCATACTTTCATGTTTTTGACCTCAGTTTTTGCTCATTTTTGCGTTTTGTGTACTTACCTGGTCGGCAAACAGCAAGAAGCCTATTGGGAGTCGAACCATGGTATGTTGTTTATATGTTGGCATATGCTTTGGAGTTGTACACCACCATATGCCGGATCGCGTACTCCATTTGGCTTGGCGCAAGAAGGATTACAAGAATTGGTCTCAAGATCATGGGCTGACTTGGGCAGTGCGTGGCGCCCATATCTGAAGGGGTTTCGAGGGTGAAGTGGGGATGTACATGGGCATTAGCCTTTGGTCTCTATCCTCCATGAATACTAGACTTTGATTCCATGCATGCTTTGATAAGTGGTAACCTCAATTTTGAGCATATATTGGATATATGGCCAATATGGTGTGAATTGGCAGTTTTTTGGCATGTTATGAGTTCAAACTCATGGGGCATATCTCCAAGCCCATTCGACTCCAAGTCCAACCAAGGTTATGTCAGGGTAGGGCATGGTCCTGAGTGCCACTCTAGGCCATGACACGCCACCTTCCCTATTTGGGCTAGGATATAGAGGCTTGGGGCTGAACACATTTTTGGGGTTTGTGTAGTGACTTGTGACACATGGCATTCAGCCATCCCATTTGACCTGGTTCAGGGCAACATGTTGGTGAGTCAAGGGAAGGTCTTGAGTCCAGGGAATGAGAGGTTTATGGCTGTGCATGTGTATGTTTACCTCGTTCCCCAACTTTGCTTGATTTGTGTTCATATGCCAATTTCAGGGCTTTCTTCTTTGGTGCAATTCTTGTACATGCCCGCCATCGTGAGACCATCGATGTGCTGAACGAAAGCCCGCCATTTGGATTGGATTGTGGATTGGGTTATCGCTGTATTTGTGGGATCTGGTTGCTGTTCAGGGTTGAAGGAGGATTGTATTTTCTGTTTTCTATATTTTTGGATTTGGACCCTGGAAATTGAGGAATGCAATCGTTGATCCGGAGTAAATCAGCAGGGGTTACAGGCGGAAGGGGCACAGCGGGGGCCGGTCCTGGTAGGGACCTTCTTAATGGTAGCAGAGGCTTACCTGCTGCCCCTACCAACCGCCGACCCGGGGACTTGGGCCCTTATGAGCCCTGCCCAAGTACGCCCTGGGTGCGTATTGTGGACTCGTTGGAGACCACGCCGGAGATTGGAGCCATAGAAGAACCGAGACGGTCAAGAGCATGGCGAACTCCGGAAGTTGAAGCCCGAAGAGAAGCACGACATTCGGGAAGAGGAGGACGTGACATGGAGGCCCTGGTCTCCATGTGTGAGCGTCGCTGCCGAAAGGCATGCAACCTCCGCCCCGCCGCGGAGGACTCTGATGAGGCCTGCCATTCAGGCAGCAGTGGGGGACGGGCCCGGCGCTACCGGAAGCGCGGGTCACCCAAGTCCGCGGCAAGGGACGCCGGGGCTATGGACACGGACCCCAGCCCGGTCAGGCTGTGGGAATGCGAGGGGCACTCCGAGGGCTATCGGACAGCCCACGAGCCACCTTCGGAGTCGGAGATGTCCGCGCCGATCGCCAGGGCGCATACGGCCCCCGAGTCTGCCCTGCAGCATGACGCCGAGGGCTTGGAGAGGCCAGCCAGGGCCCGGACGGCACCTGTGCCCCGGCACACGGGACCAGAGACGGACGCCATAGGCGATACGCCCATGGGCGATGAGTCTGAGATGCCGGGAACCGCGGGATGCGCTTAATCCGGCAGAAAGCACGCTGCGTGCCACTGCGAGCACGTGTCCTTCCTCATGAGCAAGTACCCGAAGATGGGGATGGACGCCATCGTGCATCGCCTTGACCGCTTGGACAACGCCAAGGACGGTCTAGAGGAGGACGTCGCGGGGATCCTGGACGACCAGTCGGCCGCGGAGAAAGACATGGAGGAGCTGCGAGCGGAACAGGACCGGTACCGGGAGAATCTGGAGCTGGCCCTGGAGAAGCAGCAGCGAGTGGTGGACAGCCTCCTCCACCTGGTGGAGGACATGTCGGGACGCCTGAAAAGGCTAGAGGAGCTACAGCCCCTCGCCTCAGGTCCGGAGCTCCCGGCAAAGCCGGCCGCGGTAGAGCTGGTGGAGCGGGTTAAGACCCTCAGGAGCGCCATGGAGAAACCCATGCGCGGCCCCGCAGAGGCACCATACGCGCCTCCGCGTGTTGACCCGGTCGCGCTGCCGTTTGTTCCCATGTTCAGCGAATCCACAATACTCGGGGAACACACGGCACCGGCTGGGTCCATGCGGGAAGGGCACATAACCACGGACCCGAGGAGCCTGACGGTACAGATGTCCCATGCTGCCCAGGATGTACCGATCACGACGAATATGGTAGTTTATGCGGAAGAGAAGATCGAGAACCAGACCATGCAGCAGCGAACCATGGAAAGCGCCGACGGACATGGTCGAGGTCATCCAGGCGGAAACCTGTGGGCGAAGGACCCCAATACGGGGATATGGACGGCTGATGGAGCAAATCCTTCCCGCATTCCAAACCCCATGGGTTCAGGCCCAACTGGACCGCACTCCATGGAGGAGAGGGATGTACGGGGAGTGTACTCGCACCCCCCGGCCACAGGTGGTATCGGTCTCGGTGGAGTGGTGGCTGGAGACGTCGGAGACGCCATCAGGATTGACGACCTCAGGGGAATCGAAGTCCCCTACTACGATGGCAACCCCTCCAACCTGGATGACTTCATCTTGGACTGGGAGGACTTCGCCGAGGAGGTCGTCGGCGAGATGCGGGGAGCGCCGCGGGATAAGTGGGTATGCCGGACATTCCCACACCGGCTGGCGCAGGACCTGAAGGAGGAGCTGCGGGATCAGATCCGGGAAGGACTGATCAGGACGGAGCAGGCCTGCCTCCAGTGGTTGGAGGACGAGGAGCGGGTGGACGCTCCGAACCAGAAGCTGGAGGACCTGTGGTCCATTCCACTGCCGCCGGACCGCGGTGAGTTGCGGTTCCGGGAGTGGAACCGGTATCTGCGGAAGTACCGCAGATGCCTCAAGCTGGTGGAGGACTGGAACGAGGCCAGTGAGATCCGCCACCTGCTGAAGGACGTCCTCCCCGGCAACTGGAAGAGGCGAGTGGAGGACGAGGAGAAGAAGCGCGCCAAGAAGCGGGTGGCGGTGCGGATCATGGCGGCAGAGGACCCCCATGCGGGTATCAGAGAGTTCTTCAGGAGGAACCTGGGCGAGCCCAACAGGATGTTGGGACTGAAGAACGCCGTGTATGTGGAGGTGTTTCGAGACCCCATGGGGCAAAGGTTGCTGCGCCTCAACAACGCGGAGTGGAGGCGCGGGGAGCCGCTGAGGATGCAAGTCATCTTCGCCCGCATGAGCCTTGACGAGATCGTGAAGTACATCACGGTGGATTTGAAGCTCAATGCGAAGAACGAGGCCCACGTGCAGGATCGACATGGTCATGGACAACGAGGCCACCGGGAAGACCGCCATCATCGGGAGATCCAGGAGGACACGGCCAACTCCGCGGAGGATGGTAGTGCAAGTGGCCAAGACCACTGGACCGGGTCCCGGGAGGATCATGAGGAGGCCCATTTCTTCGCGTTTGTGGCGCACAACATGAGGAACCATGGGCAGGATCGGTCCAGATGGAGCCAGGTGGGACCCAAGAAGGGCAAAGAGCCAAGGAGGATCGGGAACCCACTGCTCTCGTTCCGAGAGTACAGGTCTCAGCACGACGGGTGCTGGGTCTGTTATGGCAAGGGAAACAACCATGCACAGGACCATCGTCAGTGCAAGGTGTATGAGGCGGACAAGAAGGCCTACTTCGCCGCTCACCCCGAGAAGAAGCCCAAGGAACAGCGGATTTCCGATTGGAAGGCGAAGGGCGGAGACGGGGGAAAAGGCCAAGGCAAAGGCCAAGGAAAAGGCGGAGGAAGATGCTATGGTGGTGGACCTGGTCAAGACCGACGAGTGAGGTCGATCGAGGAGGTTGCTGAGGACATGTTGAGGACGTTGGAGGAACTCAAAGCCCAGCAACGTTGAGGACAAAGTCCTGGCGGATCGCAGCCGGAAGGGGCTGCGGGAAGCCAAGTCTAGAGGAGCCCCCACGGGAGTGGGACCTCGGAGGTCTCTCCTCCGAAAATCAGTGGAATCCCAGAGAAAGTGAAGGCACATTGGGTGCCGAAGAAGGCTCCAGAAGAGCCAAAACCACTGAGTTTCGCCACTCCCAACCCCTGGAGCGCCCTGCCAAGGGAAGTACATGTGGGTACGGGACATGGCAAGAAGGAAGGAGCGACCACGGAGAGCCCAGTGGACGGGCAGGACCAACCCAAGATCTACACCATCCGTGACCATACCCTTGAAGTCCTGATGCACCCGGACGTGCTAGAGTTGCATGCCGTGAGAGTCGTCCATACACCTGATGGCGACGAGCGGCAGTTGCACGTGAAGGTGCGAGTACGGTGCGGACGAGAGGAGAAGGTGGTGGATGTGTTAGTGGATACGGGTGGCCATGGGAGCCTGGTCCGGAGAGGGTTGTTCAAGGAGGAACTCCTGCAGCCCAGCCAGAGACCGGTCCGCCTGAAGGTCGCCAGCGGAGAGATTATGGGTGGTGGCATGCATGAGGCCACTATCAGTATGGAATTCTGGGAGCATGAGCGCTTGAACCGCCCTGATCAGGCGAAGAGAAGCACGCTATCCGGGAACTTCTATGTGGCCGACATCACCGATTGGGATATGATCATGGGGTATGACTTCATGGTGGCCAACGCCATTGGAGCCCTTCCCCATCGCGCAACGCTGGTCCGGGAGGACGACGAATGCCTCACATGGCTGTCCACGGATTTTGCGTGCGGGTCATCCCAATGGAATGCTGAGGAAGAGGATCGGATCGTCCGAGCGGTGCAAGCTGTGGGCCCCAAGTCCAGAGGAGACCGTGGAGTTCAGCTCACGGAGTATGGAATGGCGCCGCATGTGTACGGCAGGATGATTCAGACGCTGGGAGCTGAAGCGCCCGAGACGGACGTCTTCGCTTCCCGGGATGCTCCACTTTTGCGGAAGTGTAGGAGGCATTGGCATTGAGGAGACTCAGCCTGGCACAGGCATTAGGGTATGAAGGAGTGGGGGCCCATGTATTGGCATGGCTCCCTGGATAACACCAGACGTACGGTGGAGAAGATCGTCGCGGATAGGGCGAAGGGGATCCTGGTCATAACCGGCATAGGTTCCACCCCATGTCCGCTGGAGGGTCTCAAGTCGACGCTGGACTCCATCACCCTGAACGAGATGTCATTCGGGCCAGAGGAGGAGTTGTTCATCGACGCCAAGGGTGTATCAATGCCCTCCCCGGGTCAAGCGTGGGGTACCAAGGCTTTCCTGGTGGATGGGGCGCAAGCTCAGCCCACGGGTGATGAAGCATTCATCCGTAGGGTGGAGGCGGTGCCCATGAAGGTCATGTTTGAGCCCAAGGAGGGTACGGATCAGCCTATTGATGGCATTGACGTCCTGTCCCACGCCGAGATCGACGACGTCGTCAACTACATGCGGATGGGGATGCACGACTGTGTGGCAGCCAAGAAGAGGCGAGCCATGGTCACATCTCCGCATTGGTGGGATGACAAGATGTTGGTCACCGGCAAGTACGAGAAGGATGAGTTCGTGGCGAGGGTCATGGACCACATCGCGGACCAATACGATGGTCCGGTTGGGTCGGATCCACCAGCGTGAGGTTTTCCAAGAGTGGGAACCGGTAGCGACGAGCACCAGCCCGAGGCCGCAAATTTTCGAAGATTATCGGTGGGAATCGCGACCCACGGCGATGAAGACAGCATATCGGACGAGGAGAAGTCGGACTCGGACCCAGAAGAGGCCTATACCGCAGTGCGGTCGGTTGTATCGATACCGAAGCAAGCGGCTGAAGAGGCCCAGGAGAACCCGAAGGTGGCCGAGCTGAAGGAGAGGCTGATCCATGCCTATCCGCGGCTATTCAGTGGCGTCGCCAACAAGAAACCTCCGAATCGTGGGAGGTTTGATACAGCCAAGATCAAGCTGAAGCCGAACCCGAAGATCTATCGTCATCGGGATTACCAACTTCAGGGCGATCGGGCCGAGGCCATGAAGAAGCTGTTGGCCGAGTTCATTGAGCGGGGATGGATCGAACCCTCCGACAGTGAATGGGCCAGCCCAGCCTTCATCGTGCCCAAGAAGGAGAAGGGCGAATGGAGGTTGGTGGTTGATTACAGAGGTTTGAACGAGCAGACCGAGAACGACTCGTACTCGCTTCCCCTGATCGACTCCATCCTCCAAAAGCAACAGAAAAAGCAGATTTTCACAGTGTTAGACCTGAAACATGGCTATCACCAGATGCCGCTACACCCGGACTCCAGACCCTGCACAGCGATGTCGACGCCGCTGGGGCCCATGCAGTGGAAAGTGGTGCCTATGGGTGCCAAGAATGGCAACGCCGCTTTCCAGCGCATGATGGAGGACCTACTCGGTCCTGTCCGGGACTGTGCCGATCCCTTCGTGGAGGACATCATCATCGGGTCCGGCACAGAGAACATGACTGAGGACGAACTCATCGACGCGCATGAGAAGGATCTGCGCCGAGTGATCAGCGAGTTGGACAAGCACAACATGGTGTGCAAGCCCACCAAAGCCTCACTATTCGTGAAGGAAGTGGAGTTCGGGGGTCACGTGGTTGGTCACGGGCAACGCCGTCCCATGCCTGGGAAGCTGGCGTCCCTGCACCACTGGGAGAAGCCCCAGACCATCAGCGAACTCCGGTCCTTCATGGGGTTCTGCAATTACTATTCGGGCTATGTCCGGATGTATGCAGAACTCTCGGGGCCGCTGCACAAGATGCTGCAGGTGGGGAAGTTCGATGGCCGGAAGGGGAGCAAGAACAAGCTTGCCTGCACCCCTGAAGCTGAAGATGCGTTCAACCGCCTGAAGGAGCGACTCCTGGGGCAGTTGGGGCTGTTCTTGGTGGACCCGGACAAGGGATTGGTGCTACGGACAGACGCCTCGGACTATGCCGTGGGGGCAGTCCTCGAGCAAGTCCGGGACGACGGGACTCATGTTCCCGTGGCGTTTTGGAGCAGGATCCTGGCCGAGGGCCAACGCCGAACATGGACCGCGAGGGAGAAGGAGACATACGCCATTGTATGTGCGCTCAGGAAGTGGTCTGGCCACATCGGACTGCAACCGGTGGTGGTTTGCACGGACCACCAGTCCCTACAGAGCTGGCACAAGGAGCATGTCGACACCCCCTCAGGACCAGCGGCTAGGATGGCCCGATGGCACGAGACGTTCGCCAAGTTCGACCTCAGGGTCGTGTACGTCCCGGGGAAGGACAACACTGTGGCAGATTGCCTCAGTCGCTGGGCCTACCCCGCGGGCAAGGCGTGGATGGACATATCCAGCCATGGCGACGCCGAGGAGACCGGGGAGGCCAAGCGCATCATCGAGATGGAGAAGGTCATGGAGCAAGAGGGGGTCAAGTGCTTTGTGGTGATGGCAAACCGTACGGACCTGGCCAGGTTCCGGGATGCCCGCGTCCAAGCTATTCGAGAGGAAACCCTCGAGCAATGGATGGTGGCCCCTGTAGAGCTAGTCAGGTCGGTGCTCACAGAGCACTGGTCGGATGACTATGCGGCATCCGAGCACTGGAGCAAGTACTGGAATGCCGTGAGCGCCCCGTTGGACGACGAATGGCCTGAGGGCTTGACCGAGGATGGCGACAAGTTGTTCCTCAAGGATAAGCTGCTGGTGCCCGAAAACCGAGTGGAGGAGCTCATTGACCATTGGCACAACGCCCAGCTCATGCACCCTGGCTGAGACAAGATGCAGCAGGACCTGGAGTGGCGTTTCAAGTTCCCACCGGGGTACTACGCCATCCTGGATAGGTACTGCAGCGACTGTGCCGTGTGTCGGGCCACGAAGAGCCCCAACCACTCCACAGCGGGCAACCAGGTGTACACGGCTATACCGGAGGCCCCTATGCGGTCCGTGGCCATGGATGTATTCGCCATGCCTGAGGTCACCGTGGAAGGAGAGACCTACGACTGTGTCATTCTGGCGGTGGATAGGCACAGTGGGTATATTGTGGCGGTCCCTGGCAAGAAGTCCAAGAAGAAGGACAAGAGGGACAAGCATGGAGTGGGGCTGCAGGCCAAGACCGTCTCTAATGCCATGATCAGGCATTGGCTGACGATTTTCGATGTCCCAGCTGTCATCTGCAGCGATCGGGGCAGTCAATTCGTGGGGACGTGGTTCAAGACGATGTGCAAGCACATGGGAATTCGGCACGCCAAGACCGTGGCATACCACAGCTGGCCGAATGGCCGGGCTGAGGTGGCCGGGCGGCAGATGTTCGAGAAGTTCCGCCGGCTGCACATTGACGAACCGGGTCGGAACTGGTACAATTCGCTGTGGAGAGTGCTCGAAGCGTACCATGACATTCCGGGGCCCACTGGACTGTCGCCCCATCGCATCCTGTTCCTACGGGATCGAGTGTCACGCACTCTCCCGTGGATAAACCATGGCAAGGTGGCCCGGGATGCGAATGCCATGATGGCTGAGGCGGACGACACGGCGGCCAAGGTGTGCAAGGCACTTCAGGACGAGCATGACAAGAGGGCCAAGTACCGATGTGTTGTTTGAACCAAACTGCTACCATGCATGCTGCACAGATCAAAAACAGAGTAGGCAATACCAAAATGCAAGTCAACTCCAGATTTTGATGTTCTCAAAACTCACTCAATCATAATGTAAACATGAAACCCTGAGAATAATATACAGATCCGTGGAATAATGACATATTCCTCGATTTGCCGAAGAATTTTCGCATAACAACTCCTGAGGGCAATGAGGCAACATTCCAAATACATCCGACAAGGGATCAAAGCTTCAATTCCGTGATATTCGTATCAATCACTGAATCCAACAAATCTAATGGGACGGACCAATCGATGTTAAAGTTGCTACTTGTCTGGGTTGCACATCCAAAAAAAAACACTCAAACAACAGGCACAAACAACTCGGCGATATGGCAGAAATGACAGCGATTTTGCCAGCATCTGAATTAACGTATCCTATACTGGAATCTGATGCTACAACTGAAGAAAGCGAATTTGAATATCACTGAAATGCAACAATTTTTCACGTCCAAACTTGACTAAGCAACCGCGACATCTGGAATCGCGTGACCTGTCCTGAAGCAATCTGGCCTGCCCTGAAGAAGGCAGGTCCAGGGTGCAAGCATGCATGTGCCCACTACAGATGGCCGGCCTTATTAGAGGGGAGGCCGGTGTTCTGCATCACGGATGCGGATGCCAATTTTTGGCTGCCCCAGCCCCTGCCCGCGATTCCCATCAGCTGGCGCTACCCCCCGCGGCACCTGCTGCCACCGCAGCCCCAAACCCTCGCAGAAACGTAGGTGCCAGTGATTGAGTCAGCACGTGTGGCCCCCCCCGCGTGGCGGAGTACAGGAGGGCCGCAGCCGCCGTGCACCACCCGGCACCCCTGAGCCGGTGGGAAGCTGCCCGCGGGGCCCATCTGGGGTCACCTAGCCCAGGCCCATGAGGTCTGACAGCGGGCACGGAGAGGGGCTCGTGCGACCACCCGGGCAGGTACGCAGCCCCACCGCAGCGGCACAAGGCGCCCACCCCCCCCCCCACTGGCCATGACCCGCCGAACCTAAGCACGTGCCCCACCCCGATCGCTCACGCCCCGAGGGACAGGGGGGCGGGGGCGCACTACCACGGACCATGGCCCCCGGCCCTGCCCGGCACGCGGAGGAAGCGCTGTTACGCAGCCAGGCAGACAAAGGGCCGCACATGCCGCCGCCCCCTGGGGACCTGGGAGGGGACTGTCACTACCACGCAGGCAGGCGCGAAGACGGCACTGACTCCACGAGCCGCCTTCCGGCGGCTCGCAAAGCCCCGGCAAATGCGGGAGCCAACTCCCCCTTAACCCTCCTGCCTTCAGCGCCTGTAGCCCCGCTGACCACCTGCCTGGCCTGTAGCCACCGTTCCAGGCTGTGCGCCCCAGCGACAAACGGAGGGGGGGAGGAACACCACCATCAATGTCCTTCGCCGCAGCAGGCCAACACGTCGGATCCCCCCTGGCAACCAAGGACGGGCGACTAGGCCCGCACACTATGGCGAGGGATACGCCGCGCCCCTCTGTGACGGCCGGCCTGCCCCCCTTGCATCTGCAGCTGGTGGCCAGGGGGACGAAGCCCACTTCCAACGGCCCCCACAGCAGCAGGGCAGGCGGCGAAGCCCCCCCCCCCTTTTGTTTTAACACCGGGAGGAGAACTGCCCCGCCACCTGGGCAGGCTGCCAGACCTCTGGGCCAGGGTATGACAACACGCCACGTCGCAGAGCCCGCCCCCCCGCCATTCCGGGGAATCACTGCCCCCCCCCCCCATTTGTGAACCACCAGACCGCAGCACAATCACACCAGGACAGGGGGCACACGGGCCACGCGCGCACCTTATGTCTGCGGCACCGTTGCGACGGTGCATGGCCAACTAGCCACGTGCCGGCTACACGCAACACGCCCGCAAGGGCAGAAGTATGGGCCCTCCTAAACATGCCACTCGGTCTCATCACTTGCTGCCTAATTGCTTGGGACCCGATGACATAAGCAAACACAATCTTCATGTCAATTGGAAACCATCCACACATGAACATGTGAACTCAGTATTGCCTACTTGCAAGTTCGTGTGACACCGAACCAATTTAATGCATGCTACATGGAGAGAGATTGGGTAAGAAGATTGGATAAGCAGATGCCCCGGGTCACATGTAGAGACCTAGCCCCGGCCCGCAGAGTGAGTGCACAGGGAGAGGTATCCCGAGTCCAATGAGAGCACATCCATGTGAGATTGTCCCATCCCAAAGGGAAGTAGTCCTGCCTCGAAGGGAGATGATCCCGCTCCAATCAAGGGCTTGAGTAAAATGATTTCGCCCCAATCAATGCCCGGAGAGAGAACCTAACCAATCCCTTGCCCAGGAGGGAGAACCTAACCCCTGCATGGCCCAGGAGGGAGAGCCCAACTAATCCATGGTCCAAGAGAGAACCTCACCAAACCCCAATCCCAGGAGCATGCATATGGAGGGAGAGTTTCACCTAGCCCTCACCCAGGGGAAAATTCATGCACTTGTAATGAGAATCCTTAACTTTGACCGACGATTGTCGCTATAACCAGTTGCCAAATTAAGTGAACTCATGCCCTATTGTTTGCTGCCAAGAGAAAGATAGTGGATCACCACCCATGTTTGACCAATGATATGAATTCACCAAAAGTCACCGGAGTAAGACGGCCAAAGAGAGGTCAGCAACCAGGCCCTTACCGCAGTTCTTCACCTTTAGTATGTTCACCCATTGCACGTGCACAAAACATGTTCAAAAGACGCAAACACCAAAGAACAACGCTCTCCAGTTCCATGGAAGATCAAGTTATCATGACACATGCAAAGAAAACTAATGATAAGCCAAGGAATGAAGAATTACTTTGCCTTGCCCCCTGGCGACTTGCGAGGGGACTGTCACTGCCGACCAGGCAGGCGCCAAGACAGCACGAACTCCACAAACCGGCGGCTCCCAATGCCCCGGCAAGTGCGGGAGCTAACCCCCCCTTAACCCTCATGCCTTCAGGGCAGGGGCTTCGCCGCCTGCCCTGCTGCTGCGGGGGCCGCTGGCAGTGGGCTCCGTCCCCCTGGCCGCCGGCTGCACACGCAAGGGGGGCAGGCCGGCCGTCTCAGAGGGACGCAGCGTATCCCTTGCCATAGTGTGCGGGCCCAGTAGTCGGTCCTGGGTGGCCAGGGGGGATCTGACATGTTGGGCTCCTCCTGCGAAGGACATTGGTGGTGGTGTTCCTCCCCTCCTTCGTTTGTCGCTGGGGCGCACAGCCTGGAACGGTGGGTACAGGTCAGGCAGGTGGTCAGCAGGGCTACAGGCGCTGGAGGCAGGAGGGTTAAGGGGGGGTTAGCTCCCGCATTTGCCCGGGCTTGGCGAGCCGCCAGCAGGCAGCTGGTGGAGTCCGTACCGTCTTGACGCCTGCCTGCTTGGCAGTGACAGTCCCCTCCCAGGTACCGGAGGGGCTGCGGCATGTGCGGCCCTTTGTCTGCCTGGCTGCGTAACTGCGCTTCGTCCGCGTGCCGGCCAGGGCCGGGGGCTATGGTCCGTGGGAGTGCCTCCCTGCCCCCGTGTCCCTCGGGTCGTGAGCAATTGGGGTGGCGCACGTGCTTAGGTTCGGCGGGTCATGTCCAGTGGGGGGGGGGGTCCGTGCCACGTGCCGCTATGGTGGGGCTGCGTACCTGCCCGGGTGGTCGCATGAGCCCCCTCTGTGCCCGCTGTCAGACCTCATGGGCCTGGGCTACGTGACCCCAGATGGGCCCCGCGGGCAGCTTCGCACCGGCTCAGGGGTGCCCGGTGGTGCACGGCGGCTGCGGCCCCCTCCTACTCACACCCGTGGGGAGGCAACACGTGCTCACGCCATCACCGACACCTACTTTTCTGCGAGGGTTCGGGGTTGGGGCGGCGGCAGGTGCCGCGGGCGGTAGCGCCAGCTGATGGGGGTGGCAGGCAGGGCCTGGGGCAGCAAAACATTGGCATCCGCATCCCTGATGCAGAACACCGGCCTCCCCTCCAATAAGGCCGGCCATCTGTAGTGGGCACGTGCATTCTTGCACCCTGGGCCTGCCTTTTTCAGGGCAGGCAGGATTCCTTCAGCATAGGTCACGCAATTCCAGATGTCGCGGTTGCTCAGTCACGTTTGGACGTGAAGAAATGTGGCATTTCAGAGTTTTTCAAATTAGCTTTGTCAGTTCTAGCATCAGATACTAGTATAGGATACGTTAAGTCAGATGCGGGCGACATTGCTGTCATTTATGCCATATCGCCGAGTTGTTTGTGTTCATTCTTTGAGTCATTTTCTTTGGATGTGCGTCCTAGACAAGTAGCAACTTTAACATCGATTGGTCCGTCCCATTAGATTTGTTAGATTCACTGATTGATACGAATATCACGGAATTGCCTACTCTGTTTTTTATCTGTGCAGCATGCATGGTGGCAGAATGGTTCAAACAACACATGGGTTACATGTGCATGAACAAAATATACCAATTACCAACTTTGGTCAACATATAGATGAAGTGCATTTCAAACCAAATGCCATGGAAGTGTAAAATGATTCTCAACAATTTATTGGATATGAACCCACGCATGATGATATGGCATTGAGGGACACCAGACTAAAGGCGTTCGACTGGTTTAACAAACTCAAGGTCCGAATTTGGAGCGCAATAAAAGCCAAGGCCGATGAGTTCGAAAAACACATGACACCTCCTCAAAAGAAAGCATCCAACACGGATGTGGTCTCCAAAGACGTTTCAAAATGCTTGTGTTTCAGCCAAACCCAGAATCTGAGTTCATTGTTTTCAATTGATGCTCGTGAGGTGAGGTTTGGGGTCTGGGGTTTCGGGTACTAGACGTTCTTCGGCCCCAGAGGGCCACCTGGTCGGGCCAGGTGATATCCTCCCCACGAGGACCTAGTGGGGGGCCCTTCATGACACACCTCCTGCCTGGAGGTGGAGTCCCCCGGGTTCACAGGGCTCGGAGCCCTGTCCCTCCCCGGCTTCCCCATTTGGCCACTACCCGATCAGTGTGTCACTTAGCAACCGTGGTTGCAGGTGCTTACCCACTATGCCGCCTCCTTGATGCGTGGTCCCCCGGGCTGCCGGCGCCGCCGGGCCCGTGCGTCTGGCGTGTCGCCGGGGGGACCCCCATGGGCTGGTGTAGAGGCTGCCTGACCGCGGGGCTGGTGCGTAGCACTGTGTGCTACTACTGCTTTGGGGGGCTGCAGTGCCCTGGTCGTGTGTGCCCGGGGGTCGGGGCCGGTGCCGGTTCCTGCTTCCACCCTTGATCTCCTCCCTGCCCTCGCGTCCCTCTCGGTGCGTGTTGCGCGTTGTCCTGCCCGGGTGTCCCTTCCCTTCGCCTGCCGGTGCGCCATTCTATGTGGTCTGTGCGTTCCGCGGGCTCGGTCTGGTTGACCTTCGGGTCCGCGCCGCGTGTCCCTTGCTTGTGTGTGCCCCGTGCTCCCTCGACGTATGCGCCTCCTCCCCCCGGAGGAGGGGGCGCCTCTCGCCTGGGTGTGGGGCGCCCGGGGTTGTGCGCTCTCTCACGCCCGACCGCCCGTCTTTGGGGCGTGCAGCCGGGGCCCGCTACCCACTGTCTGTGGGTGCGGGGGGTGCCTGCGTGTGGACCCGTCACTAACCCCACAGCGCGCGCTCTTGCGAGCTGACTTTGCGCGCTGTGGGGGCGGCACAAGGGCGCCCCAGGGGGCGCGTCTGTTGCCTCCGTGTGGGTGTCCGGGGTTGGGCGCTCTCCCACGCCCGACCACCCAGGGCGTGAGCCGGGGCCCACTACCCACTTGTCGTGGGTGCCGGGGGTGCGGGCGTGGAGGCCCGTCACCAGCTCCACAACGTGCGCTCTTCTGAGCTGGCTTTGCGCGCTGCCGGGCGGCAGGAGGGTGCCCGGGGGGGGGGGGGGGCGCCTCTTGTCTGGGTGTGTGGCGTCCGGGGTTGGGCGCTCACCCACGTCCGACCGCCCGTCCTTGGGGCGTGCGGTCGGGGCCTGTTACCAGCTGGCTGTTGGTGCGGGCTGTGTGGGCGTGGAGACCCGGTACACACCCCACAGCGCGCGCTCTAGCGAGCTGGCTTGTTGGGGCGGCACGAGGGCGCCCGGGGGGCGCCTGTTGCCTGCATGTTGGGTGGTCGGGGTTGGGCGCTCTGCAACGCCTGACCGCTGGTCTTTGGGGCGTGCTGTTGGGGCCCGCTACCCACTGGCTGTGGGTGCCGGTTGTGTGGGCCTGGGGGCCCGCCACCAACCCCACATCGCGTGCTCCTGCGAGCGGCTTTGCGCGCTGTGGGGGCGGCACAAGGGCGCCCAGGGGGGCGCCGCTTGCCTGCGTGTGGGGCGTCCGGGGTAGGGTGCTCTCTCACGCCCGACCGCCCGTCCTTTGGGCGTGCGGCCGGGGCCCGCTACCCACTGGCTGTGGGTTCGGGGGGTGTTGGCGTGGGGACCCGTCACCAACCCCACAGCGCGCGCTCCTGCGAGCTGGCTTTACCAGCTGGTGGGGCGGCACGTGGGAGCCCGGGGGGCGCGCCTCCTGCCTGCGTATGGGGCGTCCGTAGTGGGGCGATCTCCAATGCCCGACCGCCCGTCCTTGGGGCGTGCGGCAGGGGCTCGCTACCCACTGGCTGTGGGTGCGGGGGGTGTGGACGTGGGGACCCGTCACCAACCCCACAGCGCTTGCTCTTGCGAGCTGGCTTTGCGCGCTGTTGGGGCGGCACGTGGGAGCCCGGGGGGCGCGCCTCCTGCCTGCGTATGGGGCGTCCGTAGTTGGGCGATCTCCCAAGCTCGACCGCCCGTCCTTGGGGCTTGCGGCCGGGGCCCGCTACCCACTGGCTGTGGACGCGGGGGGTGTAGGTGTGGGGACCCGTCACCAACCCCACAGCGCGCGCCCTTGCTAGCTGACTTTGCACGCTGTGGGGGCGCCATGTGGGAACCCGGGGGGGGGGCACCTCTCATCTGCGTGTGGGGCATCATGGGTTGACCGCCCGTCCTTGGAGCGTGCGGCCGGGGCCCGCTACCCACTGGCTGTGGGCGCGGGGGGTGTGGACGTGGGGACCCGTCACCAACCCCACAGCGCGCGATCTTGGGAGCGGGCTTTGTGCGCTGTGGGGGCGGTGGGGAGTGCTTGTCATGCCAGGCGGTTGTGCCCCCGTGCCTGCGCACGTCCCCCCCTTTGGGCGGAACCCTAGGGGTTCACCGGACTTCCTGGCGTATCCCGTTCCGAAGGCATGTATGCATGTTCTTGGTACTGGGGTTCCGAGGTGCTTGCTTGTCGCACGCTCCGCCTCCAGTCCCAAAGCAGGGCAGGCCTTAAGATGCAGCCTTACCGCCCGTCTCCGGATCTCATTTGGCCGGGTCACCTGCATGGCACGGGCTGCCTAAGTGCCCGGGCTATGGACACTGGGCTTCCTACTATTGCGTGGCGCTTGTGTTTGGGTCTAGGTTGTGTCTCGGCTCGGGTGTCGGCTGCGCCCTGCCACTCCTGGCTGGGGTCTTGGGTGGGTGTGTCTTTGTACGGGTTGTGGTTACACCCTCCCTTTCCAAGCTGGGGTTTGCGCTGTTTGCTGTTTGGCTTGGGTTTCGGCCCGTTTCCCATCATTCTTGTTTGGCGTGCGTGGTTGTGTGCGCGCTCCGCCTGTACCCCGCCGTTCACTCCTAGGCGAGGTGTTCGGGTGTGTGCCTGTTCGTGTGCGCGCCCTGCCTGGTCTCCCGCACCTCCTGGCCAGGAGTGCGGTGCAGTGGTGTGTGCTGGGGCCTGGGTTGCAGCCGCGCCCAAACACTCCTGGCTGGGGTGTTGGAGTGTGTATGTGTTTATGAGCGCGCCCCGCTTGTACCCCGTCCTTCTGGTGTGGGCTTGTGTGTTGGGCTCAGGTTTCAGCTGTGCCCCGCCTCTCTTCGTTGGGGTGTACGGGTGTGTGTGTGTTCGTGCGTGTGCCCTGCTTGCACCCCGCCATTCCTGGCGGGGTTGTGTGTGTGTGTGTGGGGGTTTGGGTTTCGTCTGCTCTCTGGTTTTTTCCTGGCTTGAGTGCTGGCTCACGTGGCCTCTTGTGTGCGCCGCGTTCTTTTCCCGTCACCTTCTGGGGGGCCGCCAGTGGCGTGGGGGTGTGCGGGTGATGCCGTGGGTGGGGTTTGTCCCCCCCCCTCCCCTTTGGTTTCTTTTTTCTTTTGCGGGGGGGGGGTTGTCGTGGCGTGTCCTGTCGTGGCTTTGTCGTGTCCGTCGCTGGCTGTCCCCGTCTTGAATGTCGTGCTCACCGTCCCCCCTTCCCCTCTTGTTCGGACTGCGCCTTCCTGTTTTCTTTTTTACGCCCCCTCCCCAGCGAGGTGTGTGTCGGCGTGTGGGGGATGTTCTTCCTTCCGCCGGGCCGCTGCTCTCGGTTGGGTGTCGCCTTTTTGGGTGGCTGGTCCTCCAGTGTTCCTTCGGGGGGCCCATCTTTGGTGCCGTCTGGCTGGGGGGTTTTGTCGCCTCTTGTGGGTCGGCGGTTTTGTGGCTTTGGGTCCTCCCCCCCTTTTTTTTCTTCGGGGGGGGGTCTGCCTGTTCCTCCCTCTGCTTTCCCTGGGCTGGTGCACGCACTGGTCGGCATTCGGTGCGGTTAACCGGGTTGCTGCTGGCGCGTGCGTTTTCCTAGGCCTTGCCCCGGCCCCATGGGTCGGCCGGGTTATGTACACGCTTGGCCCCGTGGCCTTGCTTCCCGGGGTAGGTTCTGGCTCTGCCGGCTGGGCGGTTGCACCAGGCGGTTTCTAGAGGCCCTGGGCAAGGGGGGCTGGGGTTTCTGGTGTCCCTCCGCCCCCGCGAAGCCGGAATTAACACTCTGGCGGCGGTTCTTGTGGGCAGACCGCCACCGTCGTTGCCGGGCGCGCCGTGGCCCCTTGCCGGTGCGTGGTGGGCTGGTGCAGCGCCTTCCGGGGTGTGCGGCGGCTTGGTTGGGTTAGACCCTCGGTTAGTGTTGCTTGCTTTGGTGTTGTGGTGTGCTCTGGTGCGCCATGCTGTGTCATGCCGTGTTTCGCCATGCTGCGTCGTGCTGGCCCGTGTTGTGTTGCGGTGCGCCCTGCTGTGTCGTGTCCCGTTGCGCCGTGTCCTGCCGTGGTGTGCCGCGCTGTGCCGCGTCGCGCCGCGTCGTGCTGTGGTGTGTCGTGTCTTGGGTCGCCGTGCTGTGGCGCATTGCATGGTGGTGCGCTGCGGTGCAGTGTGCCGTGCTGCCTCGTGTTGTGCCATGGTGGGTCAGTGGTGGTTAGTCCGGCCCCCGTCGTGGTGCAGAGTGCGGGTGGGAGTGTGGCTGGCTGGTGGCTTGGCGGTGCGGTTGGTGTGGGCCGGCTCGCTGGGCCCGTGCTGTGGGGGTCGGCGTTTGCCGCTCGGGCCGGTGGATCGATGGACAGGTGTCTGCGGGGTTGCCCCCCCTTGGGGCCTGTGCTTTGGTCCCGTGCCCTCTGGGGGTTCTTGCCCCTAGGCCTGGGTGCTGTGGCCGGGCCCTCTTCCTATTCTGGTGCCTGTGAGGTGGCCCTTGCTGTGGCCGGGGTCGTCGCCTGCCGGTGGGGGCGTGGTGGTGGGCTGTGCGGTGGCGTTCCCGGCGTCTTCCTGTGTGGGTGTAGCCCCTTCTCCCCGTGTGGGTGTGCTCTCATTCCCCTGTGTGGTTTCCGTAGGCTGGTGGGCGTGAGTCGGTGTTGTCCGTACGGCGTCAGATTCGTGTTTCGGCGGCGTATGTTGGGGGCGTGCACCTCCAGGGGTCAGGCGTTGTCCGCTGGGGGTGGGGCAGTTCTGGTCCCTCCATTGTGGCATGCCGTCCCTGCGTGTGCGCCCTGGTGCCCGCCGTTGTGTCCTCTTTGTCTGCGCCACGGTCCCTGTTCCTTCCTCTTCCTGGCCCATTGGTGGTTTCCTGCTCCTGTGTTGTGTCGCTCCCGGTGCCCTGTCCCTGTGGGTGCCTGCCTGTCACCTTGGGCCCTTGCCGGGGTGTCCCTTCCCGTCCCCTGCTCTCTGCCTGCCCGTGCCTTTTCCTTTCCCGGTGTGGTGGTGGTGGGGTGGGGGGGGGGGCTGTTGGGCACCGATGGCCCACACCCGGGGTCGGGTTGTCTGGAGCCACTGGGGGAGGGTTTGGGGGGCGTAGGGAGGGCGAACGTTTTGGACCGTGTCCCGGAGGAGGGCTTCCCATGCCGCCTGCGGCATGGTGGTCTCAGGGGCGGCCTTGTTGGGGTTGGCGGGGGTGCGGGTGCGGATCTCCTGGAAGGTTCGCACCCCTTCTCGCCTTCCCGCCCCCCCGACCCACTTCACCCAGTGGCAGAGTTCCCGCAAGGCGGGGGCAGAAAACGAGGCGAGGTGGGTGGGGGCCTGGGGGGGGGGGAGGGGTCCGAGCTCGAGGTCCAGGTGGGGGTCGTGGACATGGGTTGGCGGTGGCCTGCGTGGCGGCGCCTGGGGGAGCGGGAGGGGCGGTGGCGGGGAACGGGAAGTTTGGTGCTGCTCGCGGGGGGAGGAGGATGTCGACATGGGACGGCGCTGGCGTGCTTGGCGGCGCCCGGGGGAGCGGGAGCGGTGGTGGTGGGCGCTTGGGGTGGAGAACGCGTACGGGCGGCGGGCAGAACGGGAAGATCAATGGGGCTTGTGGGGGGAGAAGGACGTGGACATGGGACGGCAGTGGCTTGCGTGGTGGCGCCCGGGGGGGCGGGAGCGGCTGGAATGAGCGGCTGAGGCGCGGTGACGCCTGTGGGGAGCGTGAGGGCCGGGGTTGGGTGCACCGTGTGGTGGGCGAGCGGGAGCGCCGCCGTTTGCGGGACCGGGCCCTGTCGCGGGGCGCGCCTGGCCAGTGAGGTGGCGTCGGCAGGTCCTGGGGGGCCTCGCATGGTGCCGCCTGGTACTGTGTGGGGGGGGGGATTTCCCTGGCCTCGTTTGATCCGCCGCGTAGGGGTGCGGCGGTGACGGCGGCTGGTGGTGCGGGTCGAGTGACTGTCCCGAGTGGGGTTGGGCCCGGGGGGCCCCTTTGGCGTGGACGTGGTGGCCGGGGGGATACGTTTCTGCTTACAGGGGGGCCGGCCCCTGGGGTATGGGGGTGGAGCACCTGGGTGCTGCCACCCCATGTGCTGGTGCTGCTCGTGCACGGGGGGTTGTGGTCCGGTGGGGTAGGGTGGTGGGCAGTGGTAGTGGTGGTGGTGGTGTTGGTGGTGATGATGGTGGGGCCGTTGGTGGTGGTTGCGCTGGTAGTGGTCGGGATGGTGCTGCGGGTATGGCCCTAGGATCCCTTGTGGATATTCCGGTCCCCCAAGTGGGGTTGGGGGGTCGGGCCTCATGCGCAGTCCCTGGACCTGTGCTGCTTGGTGGGCAGCGGGGGCGGATAGGGGGCCGGGCTTAACGGTCACTGCGGTAGAGGGGTCCCACATCCCTGGGTTGGTCTGGCCGGCGGCGGTGATGGTTTGTGGGTGGCGGATGACGGGGCGCTTGGAGATGGGGATGTTGACGTGGGGTTAGACAGGGTCGTGTTGGGTGGCCGCCTCTGTGGTTGCGGCAGCCGCTGGGGGGAGGGGGGCTCGGGTTATGGTGGGTCGGGGGTCCTGGTTTGGGTTAGGGTTCGAGTTAGGGCTGTGTCGCTTTGGCAGTTGTCGTTGTCTTTGTGGTTTGTGGGGCTGCATGGGGTCGTGTTGGTGGTAGCGCAGTTGCTGCTGGTGTGGTAGTTTGGGTTCTGGCTTGGGTTTGGGGTCGGGGTTTGGGTTGGGATCCGGTTCAAGGTTGAGGAGGTCGGGGGGCCCCCGGTAGCCTGGCGTGCGGCTGCAGCTTTCCCTTTAGCTGTGGTCTTGTGGATGAGGTCGGCGGGGAGGGGGGGGTGCGAGGATGATGTGGAGGACGTCGATGAGAATGAGGACAAGGGGAACTCATGATTTTGGGGGACGCAGGTTGCGCTGTGCTGCGGGCGGCCGCGGGTTTTTGGGCGGCGGCTTCTGCTGCGGCCACGGCGGGGAGGATTGACGGCATGTCCTCGGGCTGCAAGTTGGGGCTCGGTGGCTGGGGGGGCCCGGCCGTGACCTGGCGGCCCGGCGGGCCGATTTGGTCGGCAGCGGTGGAGGAAGCAGGTGCGGGGCTGCCGTCTTTGCCTTCTGGGCTTGGCTGGGTCGGGGTCCTGCAATGCGTGAGGTTGTTCGGGTTCGCGTCCGCGGGGAGAAACAGTTTGCACGGGCTCCATTCGGGGGACGGGGGGGCTGGGCCTGTGTTTCTGGGGGCGGGTTGGGGGTGCCCTGGGGCGTGGGGCTCCATGCGGGTGGTGTGTGCGAATCGCCGGGTGTGGGGGGTGGTGAAGGGTGTTCGGCGGGTGGGTCCGTGGCGGGCGTGTGCGGTTGTTTGGGCGGGTGGGGGTTGCCCGTGTCGCAGGGCCCGGGGGTGCGCGCGATGGTGGGCCTGTGTGGGCCGCCGGGTGGGTAGAGGCGGGGGAGGGGCAGGGTTGGGGATTTCGCGGGGGGGTGTGTTGTGTCGGTTTCTGTGTCCGCCCGCAGCGATGCGCTTGTGTGGTCTGTTGTAGGCCGGGCGGTTTGGAGGAGAACTTTGTTGTCTTCTGCGGCCGCGGCAAGGATTTCACAGACGAGCATGCGTATTTGGTGCACCTCATGGTCAGTGGTGGGAAGAGGGTACGCTAGCTCTGGGCTAAGGCCCACGCGGCGGTGGATCCTGTGGATGGCATGGTACCCGCAGGTGAGGGAGTGCTGTGGCCTGGGGGAGGGGTCCCTCCTTGTGTCTGGGCCTGCCTCGATTTGCGTGTGGGCGGTGGGGATGGCCCAAATCCAGGGCACGGTCCCCGCGGCGCTGGATCCATCCGACCAGGCAGAGCATGGCCAGTCCCAGGTGGTAGCCCGCCCGCCAAGAGGTGATTTGGGCCAGGCCGCGGACCAGGGGTTTGTCCCCCGGCTGGAGGACGCCCCTGAGGACTCTGTGCGGGGTGGTGGGCTCCCCCACTGCCCCTGGTGGGGCCGCCCCTGGGGCGAGCATGGTGTCAGTCCCTTTGAGGAGCCATTGTGGGCCGGGGGATGCTGCTGTAGCGGCCACTACGTACTAGTGCCCGCGCTCGAGGACTGTACACCAGACCTCCGGCAGGGGGTGGTCGCTGTCTGTAGCTGGGGGAGGGAGGTCGTCGACTGAGGTGCGGAGGCCGGGGGCGCGGATGGCGGTGTCCCGGGTTGGTCTGGTGGCCTGTTCCCATTGTTCTGGGTGGTTCGGGTCCGCTGTGTGGTTCCTCTCCGCTGGGGCTTGTCGTAGGCGTATGGTCCCTCGACGTGTGACGTTGGTGTCGGTGTCGTGTATCAGGGCCGGGCCCCACTCGATGGAGGGGATCCAGACGTGCTGGCCTTGGGCGTGTTGGTGGGCTCGCCAGAGTACGAGGTCTACGTTGGCCTCGTGGAGGCCGTTGCCTGGGGTGGTCAGGTCCTAGAGGGCTTTGACGGTGGGCTTGGTCCAGCTCTCTTGTAGGCGGTACCAGCCCAGGGGAGTGCTCAGGGCCTTGCCTTGGAGGGTTGCTCGGAGGAGGTCGGGGTCGCGGATGGTGGTCGGTGTGAGGGGGGGGGTGCTTCGGGTCCGGGGGGGGCTCGCTGGATGGGCTGCCGGGGTCCTGCGCGTCCGCGTCGATGTATGGGTGGCCTGTGGTGGGTTTGGCCGGGCATGGCGGTGCTGGGTGGCCTCCTGGGTGGGAAGTGGGCTCTGGGGTGCCGTGCGTGGTTGTGGCGGTGGGGTCTTGCGGTGGGGCCCGGTGGCCTTCTGGGGTGCTCTGGTGGTGTCTTTAAGGCCTGCGGACAGAGATGGGAGGGGCGTGTGTGGGGCGCGGAGGAGACGCTGCATGTATCCCCTGGCAGTGGGGTCGGTGAGTTGTTGCGTGTGTGTCAACAGGAGGCGTTTGCGGTGTACATTTGGGCCGCTGCTCTGCGGACTGCTTCTAGCTGGAGGTGCGCTGCTGCCTCCATCGGGTTGTCCGTGTGTTTGGCGAGGTGTCGGTGTAGGGCCTGTGTGACCGCCCCTCTCATGGTGGCTTCCTTGACCAGGGGATCGGTGAAGAGGTGTTTGGTGGCCTGGTGTGCGTGGCTGTGGGTTGGCCAGCCTTTGTGTTGCCGTAGCTTTTATGCCGGGGACCAGCCCACTACTGTGTCACTGCCCGTATGGGGGGGGCATATCCTGAAGTGTTCCCAGTCCTGCAGGGTGGTGTGGTCGCACGGGCAGCGGGTGTGTTCTTCCAGGACATGGATGTCCTTGCCAACGAGCCATCGGGCGACCCTGGTGAGGAGTGGTAGTTGCTCCCTGAGGAGCTGGATGCGTCGTTTCTCGAGGTGGGCAGGGACGTTTGCTTGGCGTAGTGCGGAGTGGTACAGGCGGACCGTCAGTTTCTCCTTGAGCTCTTGGATGTGTGCTCAGCTGTCTGTGTCGCCGAGCACGCGGGCAAGATATTGGATGGGGTTGGGGTAATGGTATGATCTGTCGTTTGAGGTATAGGGGGCGTCCTCCGGTACCCAGTCTGGGGTCCGATGGGGCTCCGGTTTGCGGGGTATGTGTTGGAGGTGTGTGTGGTTTCAGCCGAGGTCGGGAACCTGGAAGGTCGGCAGGTGCGTAGTGCGCTGGTGTACTGCCTGGTTGTCGAACTGACCATTTCCGTATTGGTGCCTGTGGGATTCTTGTTTCACGATGTGAAGTTGGACATAGGGGGGAAGGCTGTGAAGGGTTTTCCAGAGTAGCAGTGCTTGGGTGCCTAAGCTCGTCGCGGTGGCTTTGTGGAGTGGTTGTCTTGCTGTGCGGAGGAGTAGATGTGTGTCGACAGTGGTGTCCACTACGAACCAGACCCCGACGACGTGCGGGATGTGGGCTGGTAGGTGATTCGCGATTTCGGTGATGGCGTCGGCCATGGCCCGCAGTTCCCCGTGAAAGGAGGCCCCGTAGGTGGTGTAGCCCGTGTGGTGGTCCATGTGGTAGTGTCCCCCGGTGCGGGTTAGCTGCAGGGTGGCCCCCCCGGTGATGGGCGTGAGGGCCGATTCGCCTGAGGCGTTGGTGAAGGAGAGTAGGTCCGCCGGTGATGGTTGTGGGAGGCGGCATAGGTTCATGGGCAGGTAGGCGTATATGGCGAGGCCCATGGTGAGGTGGGCCAAGGGGGTGTGGGCTGCAAGATGGGGGTGGCGTAGACCGCTATTTCTCTGGAGATGATGTGTTTCGCTTGGGGGGACATGGCTATTAGTCCCTATTCTGGTTGTCCTTATGTAAGGTAGGAGTGGATGTAGTGGAGGATGTAGGCGGTGTCCGGGTTAGAGTCGCGGCATGTGAGGGTTTGTGTTCGGTGCTCCGCTGTGTGGCAGGAGTGGTGGAGCGCGTAGTAGCCGTGCTCATGCTTGCCCGTTCTGCCTGGTTCGTACATGCTGTAACAGATGGCGACTCCTGCCAGGTCGCGGCGGGGCCAGGTGGGCGTTATGGTGAAGAGCCATTGGGGTGGGTGGTCGGGGTTCCACTCCACTGTGGCGTTTGCTTTGGTGCGGTGGAACCATGGGGCTACCCATGCATAGGCTTGTGGTGGTAGGTGAGTTATGGGGTGGATGTGTTGGCGTGCCATGAGGTGCAATACGGGCCACGACGTGGTGGGTGCTTCGGAGTCACAGGCTCAACATGTGCGTGGCATGCTCCGGGTGTAGTGGGGCACCTTCGGTAGGTCTCGAGCGGTCATGTGGTGCTTCGGTATGCGCCATTATGCCCCGTGGTGAATGACGGTGGTATGCGTGGGTTTGGCTTCATTCAGGGCCAGTAGTAGGGTTAGCGGTGGGACTGGGCCCGCCACCGAGGGGACGGGTTCATGTTTCGAGCCGATGGGTGCGTAGGGCTGCGTCGCTGGGGTGCGACGGGGGTGCTGCTTTGCTTCCTGGCAGAGTGTGTCCCGCTGCTCGTGCCGTCTGCGTGAGGTACTGGTGGAATAGGCGGTATTGAGGCCATTCGGGAAGCTGTAGGGAGGGGGTGTGGTGTGCCCTGCTGTGGTGAAGGACCTGCAGTTTGGGGAGGGTGACGTATACTACGGTGATGGTGGCCCCGACGAGGTCTATGGTGTTGATGGTGCCTTTGGGGTGATGGGTGAGGTCCCCGCAGAGGACTGCCAGTGGTCCTTCCTCCAGGCATGTGTTGTTGGTGAGTATGGCGTGCTGCGGGTAAGGGAGGAGCAGTTGGAGCTCGATCCACAGTTCAGTGTTCATCACCTATGATTTTATGCGCGACAGAAGAAAACCAAAAAGTTAAAACAAAAGAAATTTTAAAATTTTTCTTCTGTGAAAACAGAGTTTTTTGAAAAATAATAATTTTGCTGGGCATGCCTGTCAGGTGGAGTATCCAGCGCGGGAATGTGTTGCGGGCCCAATGTGCTGCTTGGAGGCGGATTGTGGCGACTTCGCAGACTTCCGGCGAGTGGTTCTGGGTCATGCGGTGAAGGAGGAGGGCGGTGTGTCTGAAGTAGGCCACTTTCACCTCGTCACCCATGGCGTCCCCATAGTGGGGCCATGCTGCCCGGATGGCGCGAGTCGGTATGGAGGTGGGCCAGCCCCGTGTGCTGCCCATGCCTTTGTGATGGCGCGTGTGGCCGGCTGGAGGGCGGTGGTGGGGTGTGTCAGGTGGAGTGCCTGGAAGCCTATGGAGGCGTTCAAGACCCGGTGAGGTAGTACGCCAGGCACTGGTGGGATGAGGAGAGGGCCTTGGTGGTCAGGGACACATATCTGGGGAGATGGGCCAGGTGTGACTGCAACTTGGGAGGGAGGGTGGTATCCTCAGGGTTGGCGGCCTGGATCAGCCCCAGGTGGGTGGTGGTTTCCACGACTTGCATGGGGGGTCCTTGTGGCCCTAGGGTGGGGGGTGTGGCGGACCCCTTGATCATGGCCACCGACTTTGTGGGGTGGATGATGAGGTTGTTGCGGGAGAGGTAGGAGATGGTCACGTCGAGTAAGTCGTTGGCTTGCTGTGTGACCGTTGATCCAGGGTCTGGGGTGTGGGGTTCGTGTGGGGTGTGTGCGACCGTGAGGTTGGGGTCGTCCGGGAGGCCCACCAGGGGGGAGAGGAGGGATTAGGGTGCTTAGGCCGGGTAATCCTTATCGATTGTGAGGTCCAGGGGGAGTTTCACGAAGAGGTACAGGAGGGGGCCTTCTGCTCCTCCAACGGGAACCCCGCTGCCTGGCTCAAGGAAGGGGGTGAGGCCTGCTCTGGTACGGACTGTGTATTTGCGGTTGCGGATGTAGCCGGAGGCAAAGTGGTAGAAAGGGAGGCCCATGCGCTTCCAGACCGCCTCCAGAGAGAGCCAGGGGGTGTTCGGGAAGGCTCTCTTGACGTCGAGGGAGGCAATGATGAGGTCTACCAGGTCCATGTCGGCGATCGTGTCCTGGAAGAGAATGGCCTCGTGTGGGGACCGGCCCGGGATGGCCCCCCAGAGGCTGGCGGGTATGTGGGGGTCCAGGCGGGGGCGGATGCGGCGCAGGAGGAGGGTGCGTAGGCCGGGTAATCCTGTTCGATTATGAGGCCCAGGGGGAGTTTCACGAAGAGGTACAGGAAGGGGCCTTCCGCTCCTCCTTCGGGAACCGCGCTGCCTGGCTCAAGGAAGGGGGTGAGGCCTGCTCCGGTACGGACTGTGTATTTGCGGTTGCGGATGTAGCCGGAGGCAAAGTGGTAGAATGGGAGGCCCATGCGTTTCCACACCGCCTCCGGAAGGAGCCAGGGGGTGTTTGGGAAGGCTCCCTTGACGTCGAGGGAGGCAATGATGAGGTCTACCAGGTCCATGTCGGCGATGGTGCCGTGAAGGAAGATGGCCTCGTGTGGGGACAGGCCCATGATGGCCCCCCAGAGGCTGGCAGGTTTGTGGAGGTCCAGGTGGGGGCGGATGCGGCGCAGGACGATGGTCCAGACCATTTTGACCTCCGTGACTGCACAGACTATGCAGCGCCAGTTCTTCGGGCTGGCTCAGTCACCCTTTTTGTAGAGGGGGCGGAAAACGTTTGCCCAGTCTGGTGGCAGGGGGATTTGCCCCATGACGATGTCCCAGAGACAGTGGGCGAGGATGCAGAGGAGGTGGGTGGGGCGGTGGTAGTATGCCCCCGCTGGGAGGCCGTCGTAGCCTGGGGTTTTGTGTTGCCGGAGATTGTCGATGGCCCTCTGGACTTTGTTGATGGTGAAGGGGCGCTTTTTGAGTTCCCTCCTCTCTGCGTGGTTGAAGGCCTGATGGAGGCGATTGACTTTGGCCTGGGTGTCCGTGCCCAATGTGTCTTGGGTGGGCGTGTGTTGATGGAGGAAGCTGTCTTGGGTGGCTTGGAGCACGGTGGCTGGGCCGTTGGTGAGGGAGCCGTCATCCTGCCTGACCGTGGTGATGGTGCGGCGGCTGGTGTCAGTCATGGCCTCGTTGAGGTGGCGGAAGGCCTTGTAGGGGAGTTCATGTTGCGCATACCGTTCGTGCTTTTGAGCGATGCGCTGTTGCCTGTGGATGTGCCACTGCTGCAGGTCTGCCCTGATGTGGGCTATCTGCGTCCTGCAGTGGTGGATGTGGCGGCAGGTTTTGGGGGGTGTCGGTGTGGAGGAAGTTTGTCAGTTGTTGCTTCACATGCCAGAGGTCATGGAGCATGTCCCCCAGGGCCGTGGGCGGTCGGTCGTCCTCAGTGTGGGGGTGCTGCTGGAAACCGCAGGCGGCGGCGGCTGTGCGCATGGCTGTGAGTAGGTCGGTGGGTTCGGGTTGGATGCGCGGGGCGCGGTCTATGGCCCTGTGATATTGGGACCAGGCCTGTTGGTCGTGCAGTGGGGGCATCTTCAGGGGGGGTGGTAGGCCTTGGTCCGCATCCTCTGGGGGGCTGGGGGGAAGGTTGGGGATGGTGAGGCAGATAGAGAGGGGGCTGTGGCCTGTGGGTCTCAGCGGGATGGGGCCCGTATCGGGCCTCCGCCCCGATGATGGTGGTGGGGTCGCCATAGCATACGTCAATGCGAGAGGGGGCGGCCTCTGCTTGGTGGGGGAAGTGGGATGGTTGGCCTTCGAGGTTGGCCATCACGTCCACGAGCCCCAGCTTTTCGATGGTGTCGCGGACTGCATGGTCTTGTGGTGCTGCCTGTCCCCCTCGGTCCGCCGGGATGGGGGCGGCTTTCATGTAGCTGATGATGATTGTGGGGGCGAGCATGGCCATCTGGCGGTATGCTTCAGCCAGGGCCTGCAGGAAGGGTTCCGTGGCGTCGTCAAAGGGGACGTGGGCGTTGATGACGTTGAGTGGCCATCCGTCCCCGACGACCTCGTAGACGCTTAGTCTCCCTGGTATGCTCAGATGGTGGAGGAGGTGGATGTGGATGCCGGCTCGGGCATATAGGGGGTCCCCTTGTGCCAGTAGCATTTGTACGCGTTCTGGTCCGGGGTATATATGGGGGTGGTTTCTGAAGGGTCGTCGCGTTGTAGGCCTTCTTCCTCGACGCTGAGGAGTTGGGGAACCTACTCTGTCCCCTGTGCCATCAGGAGCTCCTGGAGGGCGGCTGTGGCGTCCTTGGAGTATGTGATGGCCGGCTGGTTGAGGTCTAGGAGATTGACGGTGGCCTTGGTGGGGGCGGGCCGGGGCTGTGGAGGCTTGCGCTCTCGGCCCTTGCCCCGTCAGGGAGGGGGATTGGGGCTCGGGGACTTTTTGCCTGGTGGTGGGCGCTTGGGTAGGCGCGGTGGGGGGACGCCCTGGCTCCACTCAGGGGGGAGCTCCCCAGTCTGCTTGGTGCCTCTGTGGGCCTTGTTCTCGGCGGTGAGGAGCCAGATGGGGTGGGCGCTGTTCAGCTCCAAGGTGTTGCCTTCTGGCTTGACCGGGGCACTGTTGCCCTGGTTTAGCTCCTTTTGGCGATGCCAGATCGGCCAGATTTGTACCCCATGGTTGGAGCCTACGTCGCGGAGGCGGTACTCGATTGTGCCCTCACACCAGATCCAGTCGCCCGTGTGGTCGTTGCGGAAGGGCTGCTGGACCATCGCGCCCTTTTTTAATTCTGGATACGCTTCGGGTTGGGGCGGTGCTGGTGGCGGGAGGGAGGATGATGAGGATGCTTGGTTCGGGTGGGGTGGTGCTGGTGGTGGAAAGGAGGATGATGAGGATGCTTGGTCCGGGTTTGCCGGGAGGGTTGGGGGGGGGTGCGGGGGGTAGGGAGGTTGTTGCCCTACCCTCTCTTCTGGCCTTCTGGGGGTTGGGGGCGGGTGCGCCTCTTTTCTGTCTCGCTTGCTTGAGTGGGACTGGAGGTGGTGGGGCTAGGGGGGCGTGGGGTTGGACGAAAGGGTGCGTGGTCTGCTGGCCCGGATCCCTTAGCGGGCGCTCTGCCGGCGTTTGCATGGTCGCTTTCGCGTGGCTGCGCTTGACGTCGGCGAGCTTGCGTAGGCTCTCCGGGGGGTCGGTTGGCCATGGCAGTGCGGCCGGGCTGTTGGCGAAGGGGTGGTGGAGGCGGTAGTTCCTCGTGGCCTTGGCCTGCATGACCCAGGCCTTTGTGGGTTCCGGTGTGTCTGGACCGCTGGGGGATCCTTGAGCCCAGTAGAGTGCTGTGTCGAGGGCTTTCCACGGGACGCCTTCGCAGCCTGTGAGGGTGGTGGCTTGGAGGAGTCGCTGCCGGCCTCAGGGGTGGTCTTCCCGGTCTATTTCTGGGGTGTTGGCCTGGGTCGCCATGAGGACTCCGTGTGCCCAGTGGAGGACCCAACCTTGGGCGTCCGCTTTTGAGGATGTGGACGGCGGGTTGTTTGGGGGGCGTGTCCAGGGTGTCCCACGACGCGATGGCTAGTTCTATCCTGGAGGGTTGGAGATGTGGGGTGGCCCTGCGGCTTAGGAGTTGATCCATGTGGAAGGGAGTGACGGGATCGTTGGGGCCTTGCGGTGGTGGAGGCATCGCTGAGATGGATGTGGGGTCCCAGTGGTGTTTGTGGGCGGCGACAGTGTATAGGGCGGCGCTGATGATGTGGTGGGCTTGCCCCTCCAGGACGATGTCGCGCTCCGTGCCGAAGTCCATTGGTAGGTGGGCTGTCGGGTGGAGGGTGATGTGGACCAGAACGCGTTGGTGGGCCTCTTTCCTCCCGTCTGACGCCTGCATCTGTTTGTTGCCTGGGATGTGTTGGTGTTGGCGTTTCGGTGGGGGCGGTAGAAGGGCGAGGGACTCTACCCCGTGCAGGAGGATGGCGTGTCCCCTGGACCTGTTGGGGAGGATGTATATGCCCGGGTCCCCGGGTATGGTGCCCAGGTACATGTTGTCCGTGATGGTGGGGGCGGGGAGTGGTTGGCGCAAGGGCCAGGTGCATGGGGTGGAGCAGGCTGGGTCATGGTTCTCGAACCAGGGGTGGTTGATGCCGTATGGGATGATGTGTACGGCGAAGGGTCCGACGGCGGGCTGTAGTTTGTGGGGTTGGATGTTGTTGAGGTGTGCCACGGCCCGTGTGTGGGCGCGCCCTTCGCTGATCCACACGGCGTCCGCCCGTGATGCCGCTGGGTTCAGGCAGTCTGTGATGATGCCTGTGATCCTGCGGTTGTGGTTGGTATCGGACACTCTGGCGGGGGGGACGCTGATGCAGGGGATGGTGTGGTTGTCGTGGAGGGTGCAGCCCTTGCGCCTCGCGTCGTGTCGGTGCTGGGCCTCCTGGGTGGGGGTGTGTAGCCCTGTGTGTTTGGGCTTCTTGTTTGGGCGGTCTGCCGTGTGGAAGGGGGGGGGGCAGGAGGGGGCGTGATGGAGGGTGGGGTATGGCAGGTCCCCCCGTGTTGTCCACTTGTACAGGGTGCGCGCGGTGGTCCCCTCAGCCTGTATGGTGTATCGCTCGTCGTGTCGGCAATGGGTGCCGAGGACGTTGGGGGCCGTAAAGCTCATACACCTGTGTGGTCCGGGGGAGGCTGCGGGTGATGATGATCTTGGCGGCGTCGTTTGTGTGGTGTGAAGGATAATGTAGTTGGTTGCCCATTCATCGTGGGGAGTGTGTGCAACCGTGTCTGAATGAGTGGGGGATGGAGTGGCTTCGGCGATGGGGGCTTTTCTTTGGCTTTGGCGTGGGGCGCCACTTTGGTTTTGACCAGGTATTGCAGGCTCCAGGTTTCCGGGGCCCCTACCTGGGTGGCTGCCGCTGCTGCAGCTTGGTGTAGCCTCGTTGGGCGTTGCAGTGCGGGGTCTGGGTCTGGGCCTGCTGGATGGAAAGTGCGGTCTTGACGTCCTCCGCCGCTTGTGGGTTTATGGGTGTGGCGTACGCCCATAACCCCGGAGTTCGTATGCCGTGTGGTGCTTGGCCTACTCCTTGTATCGTGTGGAGGGTGTGGTGGGTGTTTGTGAGCCCTAGGTGCTCCTGGAGGAGGTCCCCACGAATGTCCTCCCACTGTTGCTGCCAGGTGTGTGTGAGGTCGTTGAGGGCAGGGTAGGTGATCACGATGGCTTGCCAGGGGGTGGGGCCCGGGTGTACCGTCATTGCTGCCAATGATGCTTTCGGGGGTATGTGGACGGCGTGGGTGAGGGCTGCTGTTATGGGGTCTTCCTCCGTTGGTGTGATGCTGCGATCCCCTTTGACGGTGAGGAGAAGCTGGTGGCGGTCCGTCGGTAGTGTCCAGGTAGTGGTGGGTTCGGTGATTGAGTGGAGGAGGATGGCCTGGAGTCCTGATGCGATTTCGTCCCACTGGAGCGTGCCGTTGTGGACCATCCATTCTCGCGGTCGGTTCCGAAACCCGTTGTGGTGGGGAGTGGTGCGGTGTTGTGGGGGGAGCTGCATCGTGGTGATGGCGTGGTTGAGGGGCTCTTTCTGGGGGCTTTCCTGTGCGGTTGGTGGGGACGGTGCTTGGGGCATCACGTCCTCCGGTTGCACGTTGCCGGACTTTCGCTTTTTGCAGTTCTGCGCTGATTGTGGCGAAGACGTCTCCGAGGGTGGGGGGGGCGGGGGGGTGCAGTGCATGATGGTTCCAGGTGATGTGGTACCCCGCTGGGTTCTTGGGGTCTTGCCGTATGGTGATGGCGGCATTGGCGTCGTCTTCAGACGTCCATCAGTGCGGATTGTGGTCGAGGGGGTGGAGGGTGATGGTGTGGCGCTGTCTCCAGCTGTGGAATGCAAGGAGGGCGTGGAGGCCGTGTCTGGTGTCCGCGGCCGGGCTGGGGTAGGTGGTGGCTGCCGCTTCCAGGCAGGTTTCCATGTTGCCTTTCCAGGTGTTTTCCGAGAGAAGGTCGTCCTCCGTGCCCCACTCGTTGTCGTCTCCTTTCTCCTGCCTCCACCCCTGGAGAGTCGCTTGGTCCGCTGGGAACTCTCGGTGGACATATTGGTAGTACTGCTGGCCTTCCATGGGGTGGGCTAGGGTGCCGGCCAGTGTGGCGTAGATGTCCTTTGGGGGGGGGGGCGTGGCGGCGCTGTCAGGTTCCTTTCGCTGGTGTTCCGCGTTCCGGTCCGCCGTTGCCGCGGGGGATAGGGGGCGGGGTTGCATGGGGTGGTCGGGTTTCTGCGGTTCCGTGGCTAGCTGGTGGGCATGTGGGCGCGGGGCCGTGGCTGCCAGTAGGTGTTGGATAGTCGGGAAAACGTCGTAGTCCTCGTCTCACGGGCAGTGGGCTGCAGTGCACGTCCTGTCGGGGGAAGCGGGGGGACGGTGTGGCTGCGGTGTTGCGGGGCGGTGTACAATAGGGTGGGTGACGCGTGCGGGTAGTGGCGTGCTCGCTCTCCTGTTCCGTTCCCTGTGACCTCTGACCGTTGGGGTGTGGTGTGTTGCGCCTATTGGCTGGTCTTCCCCGGGGGGCGGGATGCAGGTTGTGGGGCGGTCCGGTGAGGCTCAGTGGGTGTTCGGGGGTTTCGTCTGTGTGGGCTGTTGGTGGGTGGCGTGGTCGGTGCAGTTTACGTGGTGGGGAGTGCTGGTGATGCTGGTCGTGGGGGTAAGGTTGGTGATGGAGTGGGTGATTGCGCCGCTGGCGGTCCCGTGGTGAGGGTGGTATAGGCGATAGTGCAGGTGAGGGCGGTGCAGGCAACGTGTTAGTTGATGGTGAGGTTGGTGGAATAGCCGGTCATTGTTGTCGCTGTCCCTGTCCCTGGTGGTGTTGGCGCCTCTGGTGGTGTCGTTGATGCTGATGGCGAGGGTTCCACTGAGGGTGCCACTGGTGTTGGTGGCGATGGCGCCTCTGGTATTGTTGGTGATGCTGACTGTGAGGGTGGTGGTTCGGTTGGTGATGACGAGGGTGCTGCAGGTGACGTAACGGGCGGTGGTGTTGCTGGTGGTGTCCATGGTGAGGGTGCTGTCCCTGGGCGTTGGGGGGGTAACGTATCGGGATGTGGCGGTCGTGGTGAGGGGGCTGTAGATGACACGCCGGGTGCTGGGGCCGATGTCGCCGGCGGTGGAGGTGCGGTAGGTGTTCTGGTGGTGAGGGTGGCGTAAGAAACGCCCCGAGTGACGGTGAGGGTGGTGTGGGCGACGGTGGGGGTGTTGTTGGTGGTGTACTCGGTGATGGTGGTGGGGAGCAAAGCTGTCCTTGGATTGCAGGTAGACCCCGTCCGGTGATGGTGGTGCTGGTGGTGTTGACGTTGAGGCTGTTTGAGATGCCAGGCTCCCCGCGTTGCGTGCAGTGATGGTGCCGCTGGCAAGGTCGATGGTGAGCGGATGCGTTCGTGCTGGCGGCGACGGCGTTGCCGATGATGTCACAGGTGAGTGTGCTGCTGGTGATGCCGACGGTGTGGTGCGGTGGTGGTAGTGATGTGGATGATAGTTCATCGAGGTTTCGTGGCGGTGATGGCAATGTTGATGGCAGGTGCTGTTTCTGGGTGTGGGTCCGTGTGCGGGGGGTCTTTGGCCTGTTGTGGGCTCCATTGGCCAGCTTGCCTGCTGGTCCTGGTGATGATCATCGTCGTCTGGCCCTATCGATGTTCGGCGGCCGTCCTTGGCGGGGGGTGATATCGCTGGTGGGGTTACCGCACGTGTTGCTGCAGGGTTTGGGAGTAGGTGATGTTTAGGGTGTGGTGTTGGCGTTGTTGGTGGCTGGCACCGATGGTGGGTGGTGCGACTGGGGAGGGTGGCACTGGTGATAGCGGTAGTGGGGGTGTTGGTTGTTCTTGAGGTTGCCGTCCCTGGTGTTTTGGATAGTGCTGGTGCTGGTGCTGCTGGCTGTGTAGATGGCCGGGGGTGTAGGCAATGCCGCTGTTGCTCGTTGGAAGGGGGATGGGATGAGGGAACCAAATTCAGGTGGTGGTCCCACCGATGGCACGGGTAGTGAGGGTAATATGGGTGATGCATCGGTTGATGGTGCTGCTTGCTGAGAGCGGTGTAGATGACGCACTGGGTGTTGGCGTTACTGATGCCGGCAGTGTTGTCGGCAATGCCCCGGTTGTTATTGCCTGCTCTGTTTGCGAGGCTGCTGCAGGGGGTGGTATGGCTGGTGTGGCGCTGCTGATGACTACGATGTTGGTGTTGTGGGTGATGATTCTGGGCATGAGTTCGCGCTTGGATGGTCGTGGGCATGGGCCCTCGCCACTCCTGGCAGAGGGCGTGTCGGCAATCTGTGGTTGGTTGGTTCGCCGGTCCCGCTGGTGTGGGCGCCTCTGGAGTCTGGGCATGCCCTCGCCAATCATGGCGGGGGTTGCTGATGGTGGGGGTGGTGCAGGTGACGGTATTGTCGATGTCAGTGATGTCTGCATTTGCAGGTGGTTCACTGGGCTATGCGGACGGTGAGGTTGGTGTAGGTGGTGTTGCTGTGGGCGGCCTCATGGTTGATGCCGCCGGTGAGGGGGGTGCCCGTGACGGTTCAGCTGATGCCGTTGGTGTGCGCTGTGCGGTTGTCGTGTCGGTGTTGGTGGTGTTGGTGACACTGATGGTGATGTTGGTGTCGGTGCTGCTCCGGGTGTTGGCGTCGTTTGCGACGCCTATGCCGAGGGCGCTGTTGGTGGTGTGTCGGCGGTTGGTGTCGGTGGTGGTGCTCCAATGGTGAGGGGGGCGGGCCTCTTGGGTGCGGGTCCGGGACATCGGGGTATCTTCCCGCCGGTCCTGGCGGAGGGTGCCGCTGGTGTTGCTGCTGGTGGAGGTGGTGGATGAGATGGTGTTTTTGATGTTGTTGGTGCTGCCTGCGGTGGTCGTTGGTGATGCTCCGGGTGATGTCGATGCTGCGGGTGGTGATGCGGATGGTGAGGGTGTTATGGGTAGGTGGTGTGCTGTTCTGCGGTGCCGCTGGCATTGATGATGGTGAGGGTCACGGTTCCGGGTGCAGGTGGTCCCTGGGCCTTGTTTAGTGTGTGCTGTTGCTTCTCCTGGCTGGGGGCCCGGTGGATGGCGCTGCTGGTGTTTCTTTGCCAGTCCTGCTGGCGTCTATGGTGACGCCGACGTTGAGGGCGCCGTAGGTGATCCACTGTGCTGGGGTCGTGGGTGTTGGTGATGTTGGGGGTGCCGTAGGTGACATATCATGGTTGCTGTGGTTCCGGGTGATGTCGTTTGCAGGAGTTGTGTGGGTGGTGCTGTGGGTGTTCGCGAGCTGGTGATGCCGACTGTGAGGGTGTGGTAGGTGATGCTCGGGTGGTTCGCGTTTCTTGTGGTGGTCTGATGGTGAGGGTATTGCTGGTGTTGGTGCTGGGTGTGGGCCTGCGCTTGGGTTGTCGGCGGTTCTGGGCGTAGGGTGCCGCCACTTCTGGCGGGGGGGCTGGCGTGCGCTGGTGGTCGGCTGGTGGTTGGCTGGCTTGCGGTCCTGGTGGTGCCGGTCGTCTCTTGTGTTTGGGTAGTTCCTTCGCCTATCTTGGGGTCTGCAGTTGTAGGTGTTGCACTGGTTGTTGTGGAGCGTGTCGATGCTGTGGGTGCCTGGCGGTGTTGCTGTGATGCTGTTGTTGGTGGCGCTGGTGATGGTGTTAGTGAGGGTGCCGCCGGCGGAGCTCCGGGTGTTGGTGCCGCTGGTGATGTCGAGGGCGAGGGCGTTGCAGGTGATGCTCTGGTGGATGGTGGTGCTCTGACAGTGCCTTGGGGCAGGGACCTTGCCACTGCTGGCGGAGGGTCCCGTGGCTGTTGCTGGCCGGTGCGTTTGCCCTTGCGGTGTAGGCCGCATCTGATGTCGGGCCAGCTCTTGGTGTTGTTGATGCCGATGGTGTTGCAGGTGTTGTACCGGGTGATGCCTAGGGCCAAGGCGCTGTGGGTGGTGTCGCTGCGGTTGCTGTTGTTGATGCTCCGGGTCGCTGTCGCTGAAGTCGCGTTGTTGGTGGTGCTGTTGTTCATATCAGTGGTGAGGGCGTTGCGGGCGATGTTACGCTCTACGGTGTCACTGGTGTTGATGATGTTGATGACGCTGCCCGTGGTTCTGATGTGGGTCCGTGTGTGGGCGGTAGGTGGCTTGTGTTCGGGCGTAGGAAGTCTCTGTTCCCGGGTGGGGGCCCCGTGGGCGGTGACGCTGGCCGGTGCCGTTGGCTCTGACAGGGAGAGTGCGCCGGAGGTGGTGTGGGTCGATGGTGATGCCAATGGCGAGGGTGTTGCAGGTGATGCTCAGGGTGATGTCGTCGGTGAGGGTAGTGTAGGTGGCGCCGGTGGTGGCGACAGTGTGGGTGCCGCTGGTGATGGTTTGGTGGATGGCATCCGTGCGAGGCTATGGTGGCAAGGTTGTTGTTGATGATGGTTCCGGGTGTGTGCCCGTGCCTCCCCTCGTGGGGGCTTGGTTGGCGGAAGTGGTTCGTTGGTTCACCGGTTTTGGTGGAGTTGGCTGCCTCTGGTGCCGGAGGTCGCCGCTGGTGATGGTGATGGTGGGGGTGGTGCTGGTGATGGTTTTGTTCATGCCGTTGGCGTGGGTGGTGTAGGTGTTGTACCTGGTGTTGCTGCGCGTAGGTGCCGTAGGCGTTGCTGGGGACGGCGGGGCCACCGGTGATGATGATGATGAGGGTGTTGCGCTGGCATGATTGTTGCTGGTGTTGGTAGTTTCGATGGTGAGGGTGCTGGCGGTGGCGGCTCTGGGTGCGGGTCTGTGCGTGGCGCGGGTGTGGTCATTGGCCGGTGTTGGGTGGCTTCTTGTGTTGATTTGATTTTAGCGAGGGTGTCTTAGGTGTTTCGCTGGGTGCTGAGTTTGCTGGTGTTGCTGACGGTGGGGGCGTTACGCTGGATGTTGGCACTAGTGAGTGTGCCGTCGGTGATGTACTGGGTGCCGTTGGCCCCGTCGTCTCAGTTGGCTCCGGGTGTTTCCGTTGGTGAGGGTGTTGTGGGTGGCGCTCGATTTGGGTGCTGTTGGTGGCGCTGATGGTGTAGGCGTCGCAGTTGT
Organism: Eutreptiella sp. 'Long Island Sound 2002'; assembly: GCA_964036045.1. Classification (NCBI taxonomy): domain Eukaryota; phylum Euglenozoa; class Euglenophyceae; order Eutreptiales; family Eutreptiaceae; genus Eutreptiella; species Eutreptiella sp. 'Long Island Sound 2002'. The sequence goes on along the minus strand of OZ038380.1, from coordinate 80,608,010 downwards.
TGGTTCTGGGTGTGGGCTTGGGCGTGGTTGGTCGTTGAGTGCTGCTTGGCGTGGGCCCTCACCACTCCTGGCTGAGGGCTTGGTGGGTGGCGCTGCTGGCTGGTCTACCTGTCCGTCCTAGTGTTGTTTCTGGCGGCCCTTCACCTCTCATGGCGGAGGTCTGTTGGGTTCTTTGGGGTTGCCTGTGTTGTGTGCGTTTGTGGTGCCGGCAGTGCTCGCCTATTTGTGTGTTGTGTGTGTTTGTGCAGCTTGTGTTGGTGGCGGCCGTGGTGGTGTGTACTGTGTGCGCGCGGGTGTGTGTGTGGTGTGTTTGGGGTGCGTTTGGGTGCCTGCCCTCGCCTCTTTTGGCTTAGGTTGGCAGCTCTGTGCCGGTGTGGGGACTGTGTGTCGCGAGCGATGTTACGGTCTACAGTGTCACTGGTGTTGATGATATTAAGGGCGCTGCTGGTGGTTCTGGTGTGGGTCCGTGTGTGGACGGTCATTGGCTTGTGTTCGGGCGTAGGCTGTCTCTGTTCCCGGGTGGGGGCCGCGTGGGCGGTGACGCTGGCCGGTCCCGTTGGCTCTGACAGGGACGTTGCGCCGTAGGTGGTGGGGGCCGGTGGTGATGCCGATGGCGAGGGTGTTGCAGGTGATGCTCAGGGTGATGTCGTCGGTGAGGGTGGTGTCGGCGGCGCCGGTGATGGTGACGGTGTGGGTGCCGCTGGTGATTGTTTGGCGGATGGCGTCTCGTGCGATGCTTTGGTGGCGAGGGTGTTGTTGATGATGGTTCCGGGCGTGTGGCCGTGCCTGCCCTGGTGGGGGCGTGGTTGGTCGAAGTGGTTTGGTGCTGCACCGGTTTTGGTGGCGTTGGCTGCCTCTGGTGCCGGAGATTGCTGCTGCTGACGTTGATGGTGGGGGTGGTGCTGTTGATGGTGTTGTTGATGCCATTGGCCAGGGTGGTGTAGGTGTTGTACCTGGTGTTGCTGCGCGTAGGTGCCGTAGGCGTTGCTGGGGACAGTGGTGCTGCCGGTGATGGCGATGGTGAGGGTGTTGCGCTGGCATGAATGTTGGTGGTGTTGGTAATTTCGATGGTGAGGGTGCTGGCGGTGGCGGCTCTGGGTGCGGGTCTGTGCGTGGCGCGGGTGTGGTCATTGGCCGGTGTTGGGTGGCTCCTTGTGTTGATTTGATGTTGGCGAGGGTGTCTTAGGTGTTTTGCTGGGTGCTGAGGCTGCTGGTGTTGCCGACGGTGGGGGCGTTACGCTGGATGTTGGCGCTGGTGAGGGTGCCGTTGGTGATGTACTGGGTGCCGTTGCCCCCGGTGTTACCGTTGGCTCTGGGTACTTCTGTTGGTGAGGGTGTTGTGGGTGGCGCTCGATTTTGGTGCTGTTGGTGGCGCTGATGGTGTAGGGGTCGCAGTCATTGATTCTGGGCGAGGGCTTGGGCGTGGTTGGTCGTTTGATGCTGCTGGGCGTAGGCCCTCGCCACTCCTGGCTGAGGGCTTGGCCGGTGGCGCTGCTGGCTGGTCTACCCGTCCGTCCTAGTGGTGTTTCTGGCGGCCCTTCCCCTGGCGGAGGGTTGTTGGGTTCTTTGGGGTTGCCCTTGTTATGTGCGTTTGTGGTGCGGGCGGTGCTCGCGTATTTGTGTGTTGTGTGTGTTTGTGGGGCTTGTGTTGGTGGCAGCTGTGGTGGTGTGTGCTTTGTGCGCGCTGGTGTTGGTGTGTTGTGTTGGTGGTGCGTTTGGGTGCCTGCCCTCGCCTCTCGGGGCTTGGGCTGGCGGCTCTGTGTGGGTGTGCGGACTGTGTGTAGGGGTCCCTCGCCTGCCCTGGCTGTGGGGCCTTGGTGTGGTTCCCCGCCACTCCTGGCTGGGGTCTGTTGGTGTTGGTGTGTTCCCCCGCCACCCCCTTTGCGTGCCCTCCCTCCTCTTTCTCTTGGCTGCGTCGCCTGGCGTGCTGTGCCCCTGGTGCCTTGTCCGGGACCACCTGGGCTGTTTCGGGTGTGCGGTGGGGCTGGGTGGGGGGGGGGGTCGTTGACGCTCGCTCAGGTCCCTTCCCCTGGTGTTTCCCCTTCGGGGGGCTGATGCTTGCGGTCCTAGTCAGGGTGTAACTCTGTTGTACGCGCCGTCCATTTGTACCCGGTCCGTACAAATGGACCTGCTCCGTAGCTAGGTACTCCAGCCGTTCCCCACACCGGGGTTGGGTACACTGTGGGTCACAGGGGAGTCCTTGCGGAACAGGCGCGTCTCTTGACTGCCCCGATTGACCGTGTGCCCTACCCGCAGCCCCTCGCTGGGCTCAAACCGCAGTATGTGCCGTGGGAAGTGCTTCTGGTCAGGCCCATTGGTCACCCCCCCGGGCCGGTGCCACCTCCCGCCGCTGACCAACAGTGCCAGGCGTATCCCACCTTATTGCTTGTGCTCAGGCGGACCGATATGGTCACCGGGGGGGGCGGGCAAACCCCTGAGGTTGGGTGCCTCGCCTGCAATCCTGTGGGCCCCCTTCCTCTCGTCCCCCCCTCTCGCTGTGTTGGGTGTCATGGTGGGTCTTCCGCCACTCCTGGCTGGGGTGCGGTGGTTGTGGTGGGGGGGCGGCTCCTCGCCACTCCTGGCTGTGGTGCTTGTGTGTGTGTCCCCGCCACTCCTGGCTGGGGCTCGCCAACGATGGTGGCGGGTGGTCCCTCGCCACTCCTGGGTGAGGGTATTGTGTGCGGCTCCCCGCCACTCCTGGGTCGGGTCCGCTGGTGGTGCTGGCGGGGTGGCCCTTCGCCACTCCTGGCTGAGGTTTGCTGGTTTGTGCACTTCTGGCTGACGGTCCTGGGTGGGCGCTCCCTTGCAACTCCCGGCTGAGGGCCCCGGCTGCAGTCCCCTGCCACTCCTGGCTGGGGGGGTCCGCTGGTGATGGTGGTGGGTGGCCCCTTGCCACTCCTGGCTGAGCGTCCTGGGTGCGGTTCACCGCCACTCCTGGCTGGGGTCCGGCGGACGTGGCGGTGGCCATTTCAGGCGCGTTGGGTGGGGGATTCCCGTTTTGTGTGTGTTCGTGGCGCGGCGCGTGCGCGTGGTGTCTGTACCGGTGTGTGTGTTGTGTGTTCGTGGTGTCTGTGTTGGTGGTGGTGCGGGTGTGGGTGTGTCTGGTGTGTGTTGTGGTTGGTCCCTCGCCACTCGTGGCGGAGGATCCTGAGTGCGATTCCCCGCCACTCCTGGCTGGGTTTCGCTGCCTGTGGTGGTGTGTCCTGGGTTTCTGTGTGTAAGTGTGCGTGTGTGCTGTGTTGGTGTTCTGTAGTTGCTGGTCCTTGCTTCTTCTGGCTGAGGCTTGCTGCCGGTATTGGTCTGGGTGTGGCTGGTGTGTGTTGTGGTTGGTCCCTCGCCACTCCTGGCGGAGGTTCCTGAGTGCGATTCCCCGCCACTCCTGGCTTGGGTTCGCTGCCTGTGGTGGTGGGTGTTCCTCGCCACTCCTGGCTGAGGGCCCTGGGTGCAGTTCCCCGACGATCCTGGCTCGGGTCCGCTGGCGGTGGTGGTTTGTGGTCCCTTGCCACTCCTGGCTGCGGGTCCTTGTTGCGGTTGCCTGGCACTCCTGTCTTGGGGGCGGTCCGCTGGTGGTGTTGGTGGGTGGCCCCTCGCCACTCCTGGCTGAGGGTCCTGGGTGGGTGTTCCTTCGCCATTCCTTGCTGAGGGCCCCGGATGCGGTTCTCCGCCACTGCTGGCTGGGATCCGCCCGCCGTTGAGGTGGCCGTTTCCCTGGGGTTGGGTGGGGGGTTTCCTGTGTTGTATGTGCTTGTCGCGAGGCGCATGCGCGTGGTGTTTGTGCTGTTGTGTGTGTTGTGATGTTTGTGGTGTCTGTGTTGGTGGTGGTGCGGGTGTTGGTGTGTCTTCCGCGTGTGTTTGTGTCTGTGTGTGTGCGTGTGTGGTGTGTTGGTGGTCTGTGGCTGCCGGTCCTTGCTTCCCCTGGCTAAGGCTTGCTGCTGGTGTTCGTGGGGGTGTGGCTGGTGTGTGCTGTGGTCTGTCCCTCCCCATTCCTGGCGGAGGTTCTTGGGTGCGATTCCCCGCCACTCCTGGTTGGGTTTCGCTGCCGGTGGTAGTGGGTGTACCTCACCACTCCTGGCTGAGGGCCCCGGGTGCGGTTCCCCGCCACTCCTGGCTGGGCTCTGCTGGCGGTGGTGGTGTGTGGTCCCTTGCCACTCCTGGCTGCAGGTCCTGGTTGCAGCTCCCCGCCATTCCTGGCTGGTCTCTGCCGGTTGCGGTGGGGTGTTTCGTGAGGGTAGGGGGTATCCCGTGTTGTGTGTGTTTGTGGTGTGAGTGGCTGCGCGTGGTGGTCGTGCTGTTGTGTGTTTTGTGTGTTTGTGGTGTCCGTGTTGTTGGTGCTGTGGTGTGGTGGTGTGGTGTGGGTGTGTCCTCCGCGTGGCTGGTGTGCGTGGTTGCGTGCGTGTGCTGTGCCGGTCGTCTGTGGTTTCTTGTCCCCGCCTCTCTCGCTTGGGGCTTGTGGCTGGTGTCTGTGTGGCTGTGGTTTGTGTGTGTTGTGATCCCCTGTCACTCCTGGCTCAGGGTGCTGGGTGCAATGCCCCGCCACTCCTGCTTGGGGTCTGCGGTTTTGTGGTGTTGGTTGGTCCCTTGCCACTTCTGGCTGAGGGTTTTGGCTGCGGTGTCCCGCGGCTCCTGCCTGGGGTTCGCCGCCGGGTGTGGTGGGTGGTCCCTCGCCACTCCTGGCCGAGGGCCGTGGGCGTGGTTCCCCGCCACTCCTGGCTGGGGTCCGCCGGTTGTGGTGGGGGGGGGGGGGCGCTTGCCACTCTTGGTTGTGGGCCCCGGGGTGCCCTTCTCCTTGGCCCTGGTGTGTGTGTGTGTGCTGTGTGGCGCCTCTTGTTGGTGTGGGTGGTGTGGGCCGGCTGCGGTGTGGTTGCTGTGTGTCTGAGTGTGTCAATGCGGTGTATGGTTTGTGGGGTGTGTCATACGCCGTTCGGTTCGCGTCGTCAGTCGACATGGTCGAGCTGGGAAAGCAGAAAAAGAGGTCCCGTATATGTGTAGCAGAAATGCGTGTAGTACATGCATATCGTTTTCATACCTCTCTATTTCCCAAGCGTGCATTTTTCCCCTGTAGACAGAGCGTGCGCAGGCCGTTGGGGGGTTTGTTGGGTGTGTTGGGCGGGTGCGGCGGTCTCACCTCTCCTCTCTTGGTTCTTGTTTTTTTTCTGCCTCCGTGTTTTCTTGTTGCCCCTTACCTATTTAGTCTGTTTGGGTGTTATGCCTTGTTTCTTTTTTTTTCCCGTAGCGTTCTCGATAACATACCTCTTCGTCGTACCTTGCGTGATTCTCCTATAGAGAGGGCGTGTACGGTGTAGGAGATGCGCGGGCTCGGCGGGCGGTGGGTTCTCATACCTCTCCTCTCTCCTCGGTTTTTCTTTGTTGGGCGGTAACATACTTGCAATACCTTGTGCATCCCCTCGTTGTCATACCATGTGCAGCCCCTATAGAGAGAGCGTGTGCAAGGTGTGTGGGTGTGGCGAGGGGTGGGTAGTGTCAATTCCTCTCCTCCCCTTTGTTTTCTTTCCATATCCCCCTTTGTTTTTTTTTCTTTTTTCCATACCATGTTTCTCCTTGATCTTGTCTCCGTCTTCATGTACCTTGCGGGCGCCTGGCGTCTTATGGTTTCTTTGGCGTGGTTCCTGTTCGTACGCTTGTGTATGTATGCGTTGTCCCTTTGGCGCCCTCCTTCGCTACATTAACATACTTGGTTTCCACACCTATGCATATGTAGCAGGGGTGGTGTGGGGTGTATGGGCTCTTAACATACTTGTCTGCCATACCATTGTTTCCCCGTGATCCGTGGCCATCCCATACGCTTTGTCTTTTTTTCCATGTTTCTCCTTGACCTCATCTCCGTCTTTATGTACCTTGTGCGCGCTTGGCGTCTATGGACAAATGGGGATATGGGCGTGGATCGTGTATGTGTGCATGCTTTACAACGTGTGCGATGGTGTCGTACTTTGTTTTTGTGTGTGGCGTTGTCCCTTTGGCGCCCTCCTTCACAACATACTTGGTTTCTTCACCTACGCACATGTAGGGGGGGAGGTGTGGGATGCATGGGCTCGTAATATACTTGTTTGCCATAACTTTGTTTCCCCGTGGTCCGTGGCAGTTGGCGTGTGGTCTCTCGTGGTTCGTGTGTGGTGGTGTATCGTGCTTCTCTTTGTTTTTGGTTTTGTGCCTCTTCCTTGGTTTTCTTTTCTTTTTTTTTTGACGCGCACAAGCCGCCTAGCTCCTATGGCAAGCACTTTGCTAGGTGTTTTGGGGCAAGCGATGCTCAAATTCTTCGTCCTCGCGAGTCGCTTGTTCTTGATTTTCTGTGTGTGTCCTAGGTGTTGCAACCTCGACAAACAACGCAGAAAAATTTATGTGCCATATAGCGGGGGTGTCTCTCCCGCCGATGCACTTTCCAAAGGCTCCACCCAAAAAAATAGGAAATTATGAGGGGTTGCTGACAACCCTGGTTCCGTGGGAATCCCCAGAGCAGGCAGTGGCCGATTGTGCACACAGAAAATTATGAACACAACCCAAGATTGATCTTGGTTCCAAATGCCTGTCGCATGTCAATGAAATTGGGGTTGGGGGTACTTTGGAGGTTCCGAGCCGTGGCACGTGCATCACTGCGGCAAAGAAATGAAATGTAACTATGTGGATGCACCAAAGTATGCGTAAGGAGCAATGGCCTGAAGCTTGGTTGCCCATGACGAAGTGAACCAGTATATCCCTGACCTCGAACTTGATTCTCTTGGCTTTGAGGTAGTCCAGCCACACGGACGTGTACCGTGGAATAAAGCTGCTTGGAGGTTCCGACGAGTCCTTCAATGCCGCCAAAACCTCCCATGGGACCTTGTATAGCCGTCCCCCCGGTGTGCTGGGATTAAGCTTGTCCGAGAGGATGCGCTTGGCTGCGTACTCGTCCTCCTCCCCGTCGTTATCGGAGTCGAAGGCGTCCGCGGTGAACTCAAAGGTGACAGCACGGCCATGGGGATCCAGTTCCCGCAGGAGCAACTGAGTGTGATCCCGCTCCACTGTTTTCTTGTTCCCCACTTGGATTACATACACATCCTGCCCGGTTTTCCGCAATATGACAACCGGTAAGTACCATTACTGCTGCCGGTGCCGGGACAAGACGTCCCTGTGGTGCCGCACCACCCACAATGTGTACTTCAGCCGATATTTGTGAACTTCCCCGCATCGGAAATACTTGGCACTCTTCGCACGTTCCCCCACCATAGCATCGGACACTTTCTTGGCCGTGTGGTTGGCTTCGGACATCATGGCATTGGCCTCCTTTGCCACATTACCATGGTTCATCCACGGGAGAGAACGTGAAACTTGATCCTGCAGGAATAAGATGCGATCGGGGGACCAACCAGACAGTCCGGAGAAATTGTTGTATGCCCGCAGAACCTTTTAAATGGAATGATACCAATATCTGCCAGGCTCTTCAATATGCAATTGCCGGAATTTTCGAACACTTCCCTGCCAGCCAGCTCCGCTCCTCCGTTCGAACGGCTGTGATATGCCACCGTCGTGGCATGCCTCACGCCCATGTACTTGCACATCGTGCGAAACCATACTCCAACGAAGTGCGTACTCCTGTCGCTGCATATCACGGTTGGAAGATCAAATACCGTCAACTAATGCCAGATCATTGCTTGCGCCACGGTATTGGCATGCAGCCCCACTGCGTGCTTGTGGCTCTTGTCCTTCGTCTTTGATTTTTGGCCCAGAACCGCCACGATGTATCCGCTGTGGCGATCGACTGCCATAATGACACAATCAAAGACCTCGCCTTCCACGGTGACTTCCGGCATCGCAACGACATCCATTGAAATTGACCTCATTAGACTCTCCTGAATGGCAGTGTACACGGGGTTTCGAGCAGTTGATTTGAGCCCTGCAACGTAGAGAAGTCAGGATAGCGTCAGGATGGTGTCATGACAGCATTAGAATTGCGTCAGGATGGCGTCAGCATGGCGTCAGGATGGCGTCAGAATGGCGGCAGGATGGTGTTAGCATACGTCAGGATTGCTGTCAGGATGCCGTCAGGATGATGAGTATCTTGGCGTCAGTATGGCGGCAGGATGGCGTTAGGATATGTCAGGATTGCCGTCAGGATGCCGTCAGGATGATGAGTAGCTTGGCGTCAGTATAGCGTCAGGTTGCGTCAGGATGCGTCACGATGGCGTCAGGAAAACGCCAGAATAGCATCTGGCTGGCGTTAGGTAGCGTCAGGGTGGCGTCAGGTTGGCGTCAAGATGGCGTCCGGATATCATTGTGGCGTCGGTATAGCGTCATGATAGCGTCAGGATAGCGTCAGAATAGCGTCCAGATGGCGCAACCAGGACCTGATGGCATCTCAGGCTGTGAATCAGACCTCTGAGGTTGATACTTGCCAGAAGAGGGTTACTAAAAAAGGACAAAATGTTGTATAGGATACAAACCTGATGAGATGTTTTCAAAATTCTTTAGAGGGCTTCAAGGCAGAAAATGCCGAAGATTTTTTCCTCAACAGAATAATATCTTTGCTATGTGACATAATGAACGTTTAAGGGAATAGCTAGCTTGTTGGAGCGAGGATACCCACGCGTACTCACGAGGACCGATCCGCAGTCCGGATATGAAGAGAATGGTTTACAGGTATGCAATTTACAACTGTTCAGTTTAATTTTGTGTTTGCTCCGTGTGATTGAGATTAGTGGTTGAATTGTTCCGTCTGTTCTGCTTATGCAGGGCGACACAAAAAGCAAGTGAAGAAGGAGGAGAAGAAGAACAGGAGGGAAGAATATGAAGAGAGAAAGAAGGTGACGAAGAAGACCAATAAGGGGCACAGGAAGAAGAAGGAGAGAAGAGAAGAGAGAAGAAACAGAAAAGAAGACCGAGCCCAAATCCAAGGTCTGCTTGCCGTTGCTGCTGCGGAAGCTGCCGCTCCTGCTGCGGAAGCTGCCGCTGCCGCCGTGCTGCTGGATCTGCTGCTGCTTGCTGCTAGTGCTGCTGTTGCTTGCTGGTGGTGGTGCTGCAGTATCTTGCTGCTGCGGCGGGTGCTGTTGCCGTATGCTCCTGGTGCTGCCTCTGCTTGCTGGTGGTGGTTCTACAGCTTGCTGCTCTTGCTGCTGCTGCTTGCTCTGTATGTTATTTGAGTGTTCCCGCGTGCTGTGAGTGTCATTTGAGTGTCGGTGCGGGCTGTCAGTGTCATTTGAGTGTTGACGCGTGCTGTGAGTGTCACTTGAGCGGTCGCGCCTGCTGTGAGTGTCATGTGAGTGTCGGCGCGTGCTGTGAGTGTCACTTGAGTATTTGCACGTGCTCTGGGTGTCATTTGAGTGTCGGCGTGTGCTGTCAGTGTCATTTGAATGTCTGGGCGTGCTGTCAGTGTTGTTTGAGTGTCATTTGAGGTGCAGCAATGGTTTTTGATGCGCAGGGTGTCAAAGCGGAGGGTGCAACGAGAGTGAATGAGAAGATGAGCGAAGTGAGCAACCAATATCATCGAATCGTCGGCACTGCAATGCTAGAGGGCAGTACTCCATTGCTTTTCTCTCCCGAGTTGCCATCTCACTGCGGCAGCCCATTAGAGTTGAGCCCGAGGTGGGGACGTGTTGACAGTCCCTTGCTCTCCAGCTGTGGTTTGGCGCAGCAGTTGAACATGATTTTGCGGCTGATTTCGAGTCCATTTCCACCGACCACAATCCTGTGTCGTTCCTCACTTGGCTGCTCACGGGGTTCAAGACTGGTGTCGCACTCAGCGTTTTACTGGGCAAGCCGAGTGCATCTGATCACTTGCAGTTGTTCATCTATGTCCTCCTTGACCCTCTGTTTGATGTGCCTGCACGCATTGGGTAACTCCGCAACACCCGTGAACCAGCCCCTTCCATATGCTCACAACACAATTGCCTACTATTGTCCACACACACCACTGTGTCGTGTGGAGGCCATGGTGTGAAGAAGTTATAATTCTTATTCAAACCTGCATTCTCCCCACTAGGGGTTCTTTGCTTGTTTGATCCTCAATTTCAAGTGGTCCATGCTCATTGAGAACCTTTCCCAGTCCCTGCTCACCCTGTTGTGGTTGTGGTACTGTGCAGATGCGCTGCTGTTTTCCGTCAACTGCTCTTTCAGGTCCCTCGGGTTGTTGCTTCACTTCAACTATTTTGTGCATGCAAATGGTGTTGAAAAACATTTCAACCGGCTAGATAGAGTGTTCACGAGTGGTCCTGTCCAAGTGTTCCGTTACAGGCCCGAACTAGATGAGGACCCGTGTGCTTAAAGATGTCGTCAGGATGCGTCAGGATGGCGTCAGGACAGCGTCAGGACGGCGTCAGGGTGGCGTCAGGATGGCGTCAGGAATGGTTCACATATGTGTCAGGAAGTGTCAGGGTGGTGTCAGGATGGCGTCAGGACCAGGTCAGGAAAATGTCAAAACAGCGTCAGGATGGCGTCAAGATGGCGTCAGTATGGCGTCAGGATGGCGTCAGGGAACGTCAAAATAGTCCAATCCCGTCAGGAACGCGTTAGGATGCGTCAGGATGGCGTCAGGATGGCGTCAGGATGGCGTCAGGATGCGTCAGGATGGCGTCAGGCAGGCGTCAGAGGTGTGTCAGGTTAGGGTTGTGGGCGTCAGGGACGCGTCAGGATGCATCAGGATGCGTCTGGAAGGCGTCAGGGTGGCGTCAGGAAGGCGGCAGGATAATTTGGCATCAGGATGGCGTCAGGATGACGTCAAACGACGCGGGGCCCGAAGACGGTGGCCCCGCAGACCGCACACGCCTTGCACTACTGGTTCAAAAATGCGTAATAACCCCGAGAGGAACAGAAACCTCGACTCCAAGTCCTTCTGCAATTCATCTCCTCCCGGGTGATTCAACTGAGCGTTGTGCCCATGGTGAATCAAGTCCTCCACCCTTTTTTCGGGAACCAAAAGATTGTCCTTGCGGAGGATCTTGTCCCTGTCTTCCGTCAATCCCTCCGGCCAATTGTGATCGGATGGCGGACCCCCGGCATTCGGGTACTTGAGCCAATGGTCCGAGTTTGCATAATCATCGGACCAATCCTCCACCATAACCGATTGTACTCCTTCAATGGCTCGTACCATGTGTTTGGGGGACGTCAGCCCCAGAACAAGTTGATGCGGTTAAGAACAAAAAAAAAATGGCTCGTACCATGTCCTGCTTGTTCATTCGGACTTGAGCGAGCTCTGCGCCGGATCCCATCACCACAAAGCATTTGGTCTCGCCTTCTTCCCTGAGACGCTCCGCCCGGATGATACGCTTAGCCTCTGCAGTCTCCGCGGCGTCGCCATGCATGGAGATGGTCATCCATGCTCTCCCGGCTGGGTAGGCCTAATGACTGAAGCAATCGGCCACAGTGTTGTCCTTTCCGGGCACATACACTACGTTCAAGTCAAATTTGCCTGGCGTCTCGTGCCTCCGGGCGCGTCGGGCTGCCGGACCCGAGGGCGTGTCAACATGCTCCTTGTGCCAACTCTGCAAACTTCGATCGTCGGTGCACACCACATTGGGTTGCAAACCAATATGCCCGGAACACTTGCGCAAGGCGCAGATAATGGCATATGTCTCCTTTTCCCTTGCAGTCTAAGTGCGCCAAAACTCTACTCCAAAAAGCCACAGACGCACGCCAGAGAGGCACGCCGCCCGCTACAGCCACGGCACAAAGACAGGTGCCAAGCAACACACGACAAACCGCCGCAAGGGAGAAGGTGCCAAGGACAGCCGGCCTCCAAGACCGCACACCGCATGCACAGCCAGTTGGTAGCGGGGCCCGGCCGCACGCCCCAACGACGGGCGGTCGGCCGTGGAAGAGCGCCCCAGCCCCGACGCCACCCTCGCAGGCAAGAGGCGCACCCCACGGACGTCCCCGTGCTGGCTCCACTGCACACAAAGCCAGCTCGCAAGAGCGCGCGCTGTGGGTCTGGTGACAGGTCTCTACGCACACACTACCCGCACCCACAGCCAGTGGGTAGCGGGCCCCAGCTGCAGGCCCTAAGGACGGGCGGTCGGGCGTGGGAGAGCGCCCAACCTCGTACGGTCCACACGCAGGCAGGAGCCCCCCCCCCCGGGGCGCCCTCGTGCCGCCCCCGAAGCGTGCAAAGCCAGCTCGCAAGATCGCGCGCCGTGGGGTTGGTGACAGGTCCTGAAGCCAACACCCCCCGCGTCCACAGCCAGTGGGTAGCGGGCCCCGGCCGCACGCCCCAATGACGGGCGGTCGGGCGTGGGAGAGCACCCAATCCCGGGCGTGCCACATCCAGGAAAGAGGCGCCCCCCCTGCGGGGGCGCCCTCGTGCCGCCCCCACAGCGCGCATAGCCAGCTCACAAAAGCAGGCATGCCTGCAGAGGGGCGAGCGACCCCAAGCAAGGCAAGGGGACGAAGGGACCGGACCACCTCCCCGAGACCTAAGGAGGCGGAGCACGGCACCGGGGCAGGAAACGCGGAGTGGCAAGAACGGCCTGGAACGGCCGTACCGGCGCCCTGCACCGGAACCGCGCGTAGTGTGCGCGCCAGACAGCCCCGGACGGGGGGGAGGAGCGTACGCCGCGGTAGCATGGGCGCACACACACGCAACAGACACGCGGCGCGGACCGGAAGGGCAACCGGACCGAGCCCGCGGAACGCACAGACCGCATGGAATGGCGTACCGGCAGGCAAAGGGAAGGTACAGCCAGGCGGGACAACCCGCAACACGCACCGCCAGGGACCCGAGGGCAGGGAGGAGCCCAAGGGTGGAAGCAAGAACCGGCACCGGCCCTGACCCCCGGGACCTGCTGCAAGCGCCGCGAACACACCACCAGGGCACTGCACCCGCCAGTAGTAGCACACAGTGCTATGCACCAGCTCCGCAGCTGGGCAGCCTCCGCGCCAGCCCATGGGGGTCCCACTGGCGACAAGCCAGTAGCACGGGCCCGGCGGCGCTGGCAGCCCGGGCAACCATGCACCAGCGGGGCGGCGTAGTGGGTAAGCGCCTGCAACCACAGTTGCTAAGTGACGCACTGACCGGCGAGTGGCGAAATGGGGATGCCGAGGAGGGACAGGGCTCCGAGCCCCGTTAGCCCGGGGGACTCCCCCACAAGGCAGGAGGTGTTTCATGAAGGGCCCCCCACTAGGTGCTTGTGGGGAGGATATCACCTGTCCCGACAAGGTGGCCCCCCGGGGCCGATGAACGTCTAGTACCCGAAACGTCAAAACCCTAACCCCAAACCCCTTGACTCCAAGTTCTTGTGCAATTATCTCGTCCCGGCCGCATCACGTGAGCGTTGTGCCAATAGTCAATCAGGTCCTCAAGCCGGTTTTCGAAACCAAAACGTGTCCTCGAGGATGAGCTTGTTCCCGTCTTCCGTCAATCCCTCCGCCCAATCATCATCGGATGGCGTACTCACGACATTCCAGTAATTCACCCAATGGTCCGAGTTTGCATACTCATCGGACCAATCCACAATCACAACCGATTGTACTCTTTCAATGGCTTGTACCATGTCCTCCTCCTTCATTTGCTCCTCCACCGCTTGTACCTTGGCATCTCAGACTTGGGCGAGCTCAGCGCTGGATCCCATCACCACAAAGCATTTGGTCTCGCCTTCTTCCAGAAGACGCTCTGCCTCGATGATACGCTTCGCCTCTGCAGTCTCCTCGGCGTCGCCATGCATGGAGATGTCCATCCCTGCTTTCCCGGCTTGGTAGTCCCATCGACTGAAGCAATCGGCCACAGTGTTGTCCTTTCCGAGCACATACACTACATTTAAGTCAAATTTGGCTGGCGTCTCGTGCATCCGGGCGCGTCGGACTGCTGGAGCCGAGGGGACGTCGACGTGCTTGTGGTGAGAGATACTCCACACGGCTGGGCAGCCCCTCAGAGCTGCCACCCAAAGGAGGGGGCATGTGGCCCTACCCATGGACACATGTGGGGACACCCTCCCACCTGGGACACATGGACCGGGTGGCCGCGACAATGCCTTCCCAAGCACATGCGGGAGCGGCTCAAGAGGCACCTGACATAGGGCAGTTGGAGGGGCAGGACGTCCCCTTGGTAAGACCTTCTTCCTGCAATGACAAAGGAGGCATCCCGAGCTCCCGAAGATACCTACCTACCTACCTACCTTCGCTAGCGTCTCGTGCATCCGGGCGCGTCGGACTGCTGGAGCCGAGGGGACGTCGACGTGCTCCTTGTGCCAACTCTGCAAACTTCGATGGTACGTGCACGTCACAATGGGTTGCAAACCAATATGCCCGGACAACCTGCGCAAGGCGCAGATAATGGCATATGTCTCCTTTTCCCTTGCAGTCCAAGTGCGCGAAAACTCTACTCAAAAAAGCCAGAGAGGCACGCCAGAGAGGCACCCCGCCGGCCACAACCACGGCACAAGGACAGGTGCCAAGCAACACACGACGAACCGCCGCACGGGAGAAGGTGCCAAGGACAGCCGGCCTCCAAGACCGCACACCGCACCCACAGCCAATGGGTAGCGGGCCCCGGCCGCACACCCCAAGGAAGGGAGGTCGGGCGTGGGAGAGCGCCTCAGCCCGGACGCCCCACACGCAGGCAAGAGGCGCACCCCACCAGCGCCCTCGTGCCGCCTCCACTGCACGCAAAGCCAGCTCGCACTAGAGCGCGCTGTGGGTTTGCTGACAGGTCCCCACGCCCACACCCCCGGCACCCACAGCCAGTGGGTAGCGGCCCCCGGCCGCAAGCCCTAAGGATGGGCGGTCGGCCGTGAGAGAGCGCCCAACCCTGGACGCCGCACACGCAGGCAGGAGGCCCCCTCCAGGGGCGCCCTTGTGCCGCCTCAGAAGCGCGCAAAGCCAGCTCGCAAGAGCGCTCGCTGTGGGGTTGGTGACGGGTCCCCACGCCGACACCCCCCGAACCCACAGCCAGTGGGTAGCGGGCCCCGGCCGCACGCCCCAATGACAGGCGGTCGGGCGTGTGAGAGCGCCCAATCCCGGACGTGCCACACCCAAGCAAAAGGCCCCCCCCTTACCAGGGCGCCCTCTCGCCGCCTCCACAAGGGGACGAAGGGACCGGGCAACCTTCCCAAGAGCTTAATAGGCGGAGCACGGCACCGGGGCAGGTCACTCGGAGGGGCACGAACCGCATGAGACTGCCTTACCGGTGCCCTGCACCGGAACCGCACGTATTGCGCACGCCAGACCGACCCGGACGGGGGGGACGCGCGTACGCCAAGGGAGCATGCTCTCACACACACGCAACAGACACGCGGCGCGGACCCGAAGGGCAACCGGACCGAGCCCGCGGAACGCACAGACCGCATGGAATGGCGTACTGGCAGGCGAAGGGAAGGGACAACCAGGCGGGACAACCCGCAACAAGCACCGCCAGGGACGCAAGGGCAGGAAGGAGCCCAAGGGTGGAAGCAAGAACCGGCACCGGTCTCTACCCCCGGGACCTGCGGCGAGCGCCGAAGACACAAGACCAGGGCACTGCACCCGCCAGTAGTAGCACACAGTGCTACGCACCAGCTCCGCGGCTAGGCAGCCTCCGCGCCAGCCCATGGGGGTCCCACTGGCGACAAGCCAGTAGCACGGGCCCGGCGGCGCTGGCAGCCCAGGCGACCACGCATCAGCGGGGCGGCGTAGTCGGTAAGCGCCTGCACCAACGGTTGCTAAGTGACACACTGACCGGGGAGTGGCCAAATGGGGAAGCTGGGGAGGAACAGAGCTCCGAGCCCCGTGAACCTGGGGGACTCCCCCACCAGGCAGGAGGTGTGTCATGAAAGGCCCCACACTAGGTCCTGGTGGGAAGTATATCAACTGGCCCGACCAGGTGGCCCCCCGGGGCCGATGAACGTCTAGTACCCGATACGTCAAACCCCAAACCCCAAACCCCTCGACTCCAAGTTCTTCTGCAATTTATCTCGTCCCGGGTGCATCACGTGAGCGTTGTGCCAATGGTCAATCAAGTCCTCCACCCGGCTTTCGGGAACCAAAGCTTGTCCTTCAGGATGAGCTTGTCCCTGTCTTCTATCAATCCCTCCGCCCAAACATCATCAGATGGCGCGCTCACCACATTCCGAAAGTTCAGCCAATGGTCCGAATTTGCATAATCGTCAGACCAATGCACCATCATAACCGATTGTACTCTTTCAATGGCTTGTACCATGTCCTACTCCTTCATTTGCTCCTCCACCGCCTGCACCTTGGGATCTCAGACTTGGGCAAGGTCCGCGCGGGATCCCATCACCACAAAGCATTTAATCTCGCCTTCATCCAGGAAACGCTCCGCCTGGATGATACGCTTGGCCTCTGCAGTCTCCTCGGCGTCGCCATGCATGGAGATATCCATCCCTGCTTTCCCAGCTTGGTAGGCCCAACGACTGAAGCAATCGGCCACAGTGTTGTCCTCTCCGGGCACATACACTACATTCAAGTCAAATTTGGCTGGCGTCTCGTGCCTCTGGGCGCGTCGGGCTGCCGGACCCGCAGGGAGGTCAACGTGCTCCTTGTGCCAACTCTGCAAACTTCGATGGTCGGTGCACACCACAATGGGTTGCAAACCAATATGCCCGGACCACTTGCGCAAGGCGCAGAAAATGGCATACGTTTCCTTTTCCCTTGCAGTCCAAGTGCGCCAAAGCTCTACTCCAAAAGGCCACTGGGACATGGGAACCACCCTCTCGTACCTGCTCCAGGACTGCTCCCACGGCATAATCTGATGCATCGGTGCGGAGCACAAATCCCTTGTCCGGATTGATAAGGAATAATCCCAACTTTCCGAGGAGAGGTCTATTGAGCGTCTCGACGCTTCTTCCGCCTCTGTTGTCCAAGCCAGCTTTTTCTTGCGCCCCTTGCGCCCATCAAACTTGCGAACCTGCAGCATTTTATGTAATGGTCCCGAGAGTTCGGCATACATTCGTACATAACCTGAAAAATAGTGAACGCAACTTGCTGATGCTGGTAGGTCGCTCCCAATAGTCCAAGGCGGCCAACTTACCCGGCATCTGCCTGCGTTGCCCATGACCAACCACGTGTCCTGCAAACTCGACCTCTTTCACAAATAAGGATGCCTTCGCCGGCTTGCATTTTCGTGGCGATCAAGGACGTTGAGTACTCATCTCAAGTCTTTCTGGTGGGCCTTGATCAATTCATCCTCCGACATGTCCTCCGTGCCCGACTCGATAATGATGTCATCCACAAACGGGTAGGCGCAATCCCGCACAGGTCCCAGCAGATCCTCCATCATGCGTTGTAATACCGCTTTGCCATTCTTGGCTCCCATCGGCACCACCTTCCATTGCATGGGGCCGAGTGGCGTACTCATCGCCATGAACACCCTGGAGGCCTCATGCAGCGGCATCTGGTGATACCCATGTTTGAGGTCTAACACCGTGAGGATGCGCTTTCAGGCCTGTTTTTGCAGGATAGTGTCGATTAAGGGAAGAGGTTAAGAATCATGCTCCGTTTGCTCGTTCAACCCTGGATAATCAACTCGCTGTCTTCAGCACAATAAATGCTGGGCTTGTGCACTCACTGTCCAAAGGTTCTATGCATCCACGCTCGATGAATTCCTTCAACAGCTTTTTAATGGCCTCCGCCCGCTGACCTTGAAGCTGATATTCTCGATGCCGATATACTTTGGGGTTGGGCTTCAATTTGATCCGTGCGGTGCCAAATCGACCTTGATCCGGTGGATTTTTGTTGGCCACACCGCTGAACAACCGTGGATAATCCTTCACTCATCTTTCCAGCAGCTCATCCAGTCTTGGATTTTCCGTTGCTTCTTAGGGTGCAGCTATCGGCACGGTAACCACTGACTGAATGGCCGTATAGCTTTCCTCTCCAAAATTTCCTCATCCGTCATACCCTCTTCAACATCGTGGGTCAGCAGCCCCGCCGATGATTTTCTGAATTCTTGGATATTGAATGGTGTGTCGGGCTTCGATCCGATACCACATGGGTGGGTTGAAACCCACATGCTCATCCTGATCGGCCATGTGGTCCTTTACCCTTGCCACGAACTCGTTCTTGGTGAATTTCCCCGTAATCAAATTTTGATCGTCCCACCAATGAGGAGATTTGACCCGGCTTCTTGCCTGCTTGGCTGCCACACTATCATCCCATCCTTCATGTAGTCGACAACACGATCGATCTTGTCAAACGACAAGGTCTTGACTTCCACTTTGGGGTCGTTGCTCTCCTCAGACATGACCCTCATGTGCACGTCTTGTATCCTCCAGATTACAGCCTCATTGCCCCTGGGATGGCATTGTGCACCGTCCACATAATACGCGTGGGTTCACCATGCGTGTCTCGGTGACGGCAAAGAGGTTCCTGTAGTGTCCATAAATATCTCCTCATCCGGCGCAAACACAAATTCGTTCAAGGCGATGGAAACGATCTTGCATCTTAGAACCTCGCCACAGGCGTCCCTCAGCCGAGTCCAGTCACCACCAGGACTCCTTTGGCTCTATCGGCTATAATTTTGTTCACGATTTGTTCCGAATCCTGTTGGGCTCCGTGTACATACAGATGGCCCCACCTTTCTGCGCCCCTGTGTCTGTTCCACACTGAGTCACCCTTGTGCCACTATCTCGCGCACTTTTGAAACCTAGGAGTGTCATTTGCTGCGAAAGCATCCGTGCACAGTGTGTCCATACCCAAGCCTTCGATCCTGCAACAATGAGCATCCCGAGATAGAACATATTCCTGAAGGTGCTCTCCATTGCCACCTTTGGGCTTGATTCCCGCCGCTTTCGCCGCACGAACAATTTTCTCCGCCTCATCCCCGGTCCATTGGGATCCACCAGGGGAGAGATCGGCCTCGTAGACTTTTCCATGGAGCATCAAGCGTTTTGATTGGTCCAGTTGATCCAATGTGTCATGCTCCAAAATTCCAGGCCAAGTTCGGCTTCACGGGCTCCTCCCCCATGTTGCCGCTGTTCCCGGATCTTGAGGTACAGTGGGTGGTCACTGCTCTTCAGAGATGTGTCCCAAAACAGTCCATTCCGCACCAAGCTTACCTGGGCCCCAGTATCCACCAACACATCCGCGATCACTTCTTTCCGTCCACACATTACCCGCACCTTCAACTGCAATTGCCGCCCATCACCTTCTGGTGTACGGACAACTCTCACAGCGTGCAACTCTAGCAAGGACTGGTGCAAAAGGAGTTCCAAAGTGTGATCACGTATCTCATAGATTTTGCGTTGGTCATGCCCATCCACAGGACTCTCTGCGGTCTCTCCAACCTTCTTGTGCCAGCTGCCAATATTCACTTCCACTTCCCTTGGCAAGGCATCCCATGGAGTAGCACTGGTGGAACTCAGTGGCTTCTTCCCTACCATAGATGCCTTCTTGTATTGGGTTCCACAGACTGTTGGAGGAGAGTCCTCCGGTGTCCCACTCCCCCGGAAGCTTCTCTAAGTTTGGTCGACCGCAGCTCCCTCTTGCTGCAGATCACCCGGCAAGGAAGCAGTTCTCTCGTTCTGCAAGGCCCTGAGCGCTTCTATGCCCCGCACTAACGAATTGGCCACTTCCTCGATCTGTCAAATTGGGCGGTCACCCCTTGCTCCCTGTCCTCCTGAGCGTCAACCAGCACTTTGCCCCTGCCTCCAAGCCTCTAATCGCTTCTCTTTGGGCACTATCTCGGGGTGGCCTTGGAAATAAGCCTCCTTGTCTTCCGCGTAGATCTTGCCCGTCTTATGATGGTGTTTGTGTGGGAGATTCTTCCCATAACAGATCCAGCATCTGTCATGTTCCAGCCGGTATTCCTTGAAGGAGAGCGGCGGATTGCCGATCCTCCGCGGCGGTTTCCCCATTCCTCCACGGGGTCGTGCTCCCCGCCACTAGACTTGTCCTCACCATGCTCCTGCGTGTTGTGCGCCACAAACGCACAGAAATGCGCTTCTTCATGATCTCCGCGGGTCATAATCTCGCCCCCGGCATCTTCCGAAATCCGCCGCAATCATTTTGGACCTCTCGATGATGTCGATCATCGTGGCGATCATGGTTCCCATGATTGTGACAATCTTTAATATGCGCTTCGTTTTTGGAGTTGAGCTTCAATTCGACGCTCATGTACTGGATGATTGAGTGCAAGCTCATTCGCGCGGGTATCATCTGGAACTCCAGCTCTTCCCCATGTCTCCATTCGACATTGTTGAGTCGAAGGGAACGTCCTCTTGCTGTCTCGCCGAACACCTCCACGTACACGGAGTTCTTCAACGATATCATCCGCGCTGGTGCTCCGAGGTACCGTCGGAAATATTCCATAATGCCAGGGTGCTGCTCCTCCAGCGACATGATGTGTACTGCCATACGTCTCTTGGCCCGCCTCTTCTCCTCGTCTTCCACCCGTTTCCTCCAATAGGCTGGAAAGACATCCCGCAAGATTTGGCGAATCTCGCCAGATTCCAACCAATCCTCAACTTGCTTTAGAAGTGGGCGGTACTTTCGAAGATATCTCCTCCACTCCCTCAAGCGGAGCTCCCCATGTTCCAAGTGGGGAGGTATTGCCCATATGTCATCGAGCTTTTGGTTGGGGGTGTCCACCCTTTCTTCTTGCTCCAAGCAGTCCCAACACTGCTCCTTTGTACAAATCCAGTTCTCCGGAACTGCGTGGAGCAAATCCGCCTTCAACTCCGGGGCCGAATGGTGTGTTAAAGTACGACAGACCCACTTGTCTCGAGCATCCGATCAGAACCGCATCTCACTAACAACTTCCTCCCCGAAGTCTTCCTAATCTAGGATTAAATCGTTCAAGTTGGCGGGGTTGGCGTAGTAGTGGGGTTACTCTCGCACCCCAGAGACCTTCGATGCGTACAGCGTCCCCAACATCCGAGGCAATGACGCCCCCAAGTCTGATACTTCCACCACTCCCATTGCCCGGGGAGTGGGAGTAAACTCCTCTGATCTTCATTTCTTCTCGCGGTCCAGATTTGGTTTCTTCCATGCTCGGACCGACCATGGTCCATATGCCGGACCGCGGATCCTGCACCCACGATTCCACACTTGATCCTCCACGTATTTCCGAATCCATTTCGGCTACCCGGCGGTCATACGCTGCACGGGCATCGACCGTCCTAGCGGCTGGCGGGCTGCTCATGTCAATCTCAACCGTCCCCTCATGGGTATCACGCTTGGGCGTACCAATCCCCGAGCCTTTTTCTGGCGCCTTCTCTCCAAACATGACACTCGCCGGGAAATGTGGGATGTGCCTCAACAATGAGGGATGAGGGCGTGGCGGACCGTATAGTGCCGACGCCATGGGCCCCTCCATGGGCGCCACTCCTTCTGCAGCTGTCCTCAATGTCGTCAGCCGCCTCACCAAAGACTCCGGGGCAGGATTCCATGGTAGATCGGGTCCTGGTGCCGGGACTCCTGCTCGCCTCTCCAACTTCTTCATCCTGTCCTCGGCATTCTCCAGGTACTTGATCATTTTGTCCACGATTCCTTGCTGCTGTACCAGCATCGTCTCCAGATTGGTCTCGTAGGTCTCTTGATGGGATCAGATACTCTTGAGAGTGTTGTTGAAGATTGCTTGGTCCTCAGGAATTCCAACCGTGGTGTCGTCCAACTCGTCGATCTATTGATTAATGGCGTATTTGCCCACCCGGGGATAACTCCCGATGAGGACGTCCACATGTCCACAATGGCAGTGATCTTCACGTGCCCCGTCCCCGCACGCCACTTCATCGGCTCCTCGTGTGGATGTTGACCATCGTCTTCCCGGTCCCGGCCATCCTGCGGCAGACCTAGCCGAGATCCCCGCTCCTCTCCTCCGCCCATCACGCTGTTGCCTGTCCCGTCACCATCCATCCTTCCTGCCTCCGCTCCCATGATACCGAACTCGGTATGCCTTTGAACTCTTGTTGTTGCCGACCTTCGCGGCAACGCTTCCCGTTCTGCATCATGATCAAGTTGAGGATTGGGGGCGGTATGTGATCGCCCCGCCAGGAGATCTGGCACTGCGCCGGCACCATCGGAAGGGTAACAAGTATGATATCTCTCAGAGTCCGACGGAGCACTGAATATCCAGCAGATTTAGCTCGGCGTCATTTTCATTGCAAATTCCCGGTCCTTTCTGGACGGTTGTGGGGAACCGCGTTTGCGGTAGCAACCGGCCCTTGAGCCACTGCTGCAGATCGTGACCTCCTCGTCCGATTCTTCTGCGGATACCTGGAGATGACATCGTTTTCGGCAGACTCCTTCAGAAAAAGAGACGGTGTCCTCCATGTCGTCGACGGTACCCGCTCTTCTTCCCGAATGCCTTCCTTCTTCTCAGGCTTCAACCACCGACTCCCGGATTATGTCATTGATGGTTACCCGGGGTCCAATCGGGCAGGGCTCATGAGGGCCCAAGCTCCCCGGGTGGCGGTAGGCGGCGAGTAAAACTCTGCTACCATAATGGCGGTCCGTAGGACCGGCCCCTGGCATTGTGCGGGCTCTACTGCCTATTTCTGATATTTCCACCTTCTGCCCTGTGACACTGATTGTCCTAGATATCACCAATGCTTCCATGCTTACCAATCACCAATTTCCAGGTTCCCAACAATGTCCGACAAACACACCCCTTGGCAACCCTGGGGACTGAAATCCAAATATGTGGTCCACCAAAACAGATTGAGGGAAGTGTTGAGGACGAAGGCACTTGGGTCCATCATTACATGAAAGTCATGGAGCAGGGAACAAACAATGACAATGTCGGTCAAAGGAGTTGAGAGGTAGAAATGAAGATGAAGCCCTGGAATAAGATATGCAATTATCGAAGACGATGTTGCACCCCTACTGCAAGAATCAATTTCTAGACCATGCACATCCGAACTATGTGTTCCGCTATGCACGTATGACGCCATGCCCACACAATCCCGATGGAAGGGCTTGAGAAGACTCATTGGTTCGGGAATGATCATGCATGACACAATGACATTGATACAGTCCATTAAGTGTATGGCAACACACAAAGAAAAGCATATAAAACACAATGGCCTCATTGGGTTCCTCGCGAAGATTTGGCACACATGGCCCATGCTTACCCTTGTCCGCAAGACGGTAAAATGGAGTAACCAACATGGGTTACAAACATAAGGAATGTTCTCACCGTTGGTCAACCATGACACCATGGCCTGCATCGACACAAAGTAAAGCATGGCCACATACATTACTTGCCCAACCTCGTCACCAATGTGCACAAATGAAGGGTTTGCATTGAGGAACGATAAATATGAGTCTGGAGAGTGACCTCAAGGCAATAGCAAACACTACTTGTCAGCTGGCATGTGTGACATATATATTGTCATGATGGCAATGCTTCGGTACTCCACACCGGACGCCGGGTGCCCGTCACTCAGCAATGTCATACACCATGGCCAGCAAGCGAATACGCTTGACGGGTTTACTTGCTGCTTGCAAAGAAGACATCAAGAAGGGCCAGCCCACCAAACCTCACATGTTTAGTGTATGGTACATACCAATTGCTGGGCTCCCTACGGTTAGAGTG
The DNA here is from genome assembly GCA_964036045.1 of Eutreptiella sp. 'Long Island Sound 2002'. Lineage (NCBI taxonomy): Eukaryota > Euglenozoa > Euglenophyceae > Eutreptiales > Eutreptiaceae > Eutreptiella > Eutreptiella sp. 'Long Island Sound 2002'. The sequence goes on along the minus strand of OZ038380.1, from coordinate 80,584,564 downwards.
TGGCGAACCAAAGACATGAGTATGGAGGCTAACACACAACATATGTCTCATGTCCTCACATCCTTGGACAGGCCACTCGGTCCCATCACTTGTTGCCTAATTGCTTGGGACCCGATGACATAAGCAAACGCAATCGTCATTTTCTTTAGAAACCATCCAAACATGAACATGTGAAATCGATATTGCCTATTTGCATGTTCCCGTGACACCGAGCCAATTCAATGCATGCTACTAGGAGAGAGCTCGGGTAAGAAGATTGGATAAGCAGATGCCCCCGGATAACATGTAGAGACGTAGACCCAGCCCGCAGAGTGAGTGCACAAAGAGAGGTATCCTGGGTCCAATGAGAGCACTTCTATGTGTGATTGTCCCATCCCGAAGGGAAGTAGTCCTGCCTCAAAGAGAGATGGTGCCGCCCGAATCCAGGCCTTGAGAGAAATGATCTCTCCCCAATTCATGCCCGGAGAGAGAACCTAACCAATCCATGGCCCGGGAGGGTGAACCTAACCAGTCCATGGCCCAGAAGGGTGAACCTAATCAAACAATGGCCCAGGAGAGTACCTCACCAAAGCTGAATCCTGAGGGCATGTATATGGAGGGAGACCTTTGCCTAGCCATGACCCAGGAGAGCATTCCTGCAGTTGTACTGAGAATCTCCAACCTTGACCAATGATTTTTCCTATATCCAGTTGCCAAATTGAATGAACTCATGCCCTATTGCTTGCTGCCAAGAGAAGGATAGTGGATCACCAACGATGTTTGACCAATGATATGACTTCACCGAAGGTCACCGGGGTAAGACGCCAATGAGAGGTTAGCAACCAGGGCATAAGTGCAATTCTGCACCTTTAGCATGTCACCCATTGCACATGCACACGACATGTTCAACACACGCAATCAGCGAAGATTGAGCCTCTTTGGAAGATCAAGTTGTCAGGACACATGCAAATCAAACAAATGATAAGCCAAGGAATGAGAAACTGGTTTGCCTTGCGGAGCAACGACCGAGTTACTTTCTTCGCCTCCGGTGCGCCTACCTCAGCCACATCCACTTCCACTTCACTTCCACTAGGGCTTCTCCAGCTTCAAGGAACTCCTGGTCCCCCATGCACGTAGGCATGGCACTGCCAAAGCAGATGCGCCAATTAATGTACACCGGTCTCCTCCGAAGTGCAGTGATGCAACCAAGGGGGAGGGCCAGTGTGGGCGGAGGCACCACACCAGGGTTTTGCCAGATCCTGAACTCCGGGCCTTCCATCATCCACTGGAGTTGCCCTGGCTCCGGATTCGCTTCCATTTCTGTAACAGGATAGAACTAACACTATTAGCACATGTTGGGAAGAATTTTCAGACGATCGGCCGGCAATAAAGAACACAGACCACGCGCACGCCAACGAGAACACTAGAAGGGCGCGCGCACACGGAGCAGGCCTGGTCTGAACTAGAGATGTGAAATTCGCCATTCTGTGACTTACAAAGAATATCAACTCGGAATTCCCTGAATTTCTACCGGAAAACTGCTGAAATTGCTGAAATCGGTGAAGTATAGGATAGAGTGCAGATAAATGGGATCCGAACCGGCTTCACTAACCCTCCAACCCCTCTGGCCCTGCGGGACGGCAAGGAGGTAGAGCGTGCCTCCGCCGCTGGAGGCCTCCCTGACCGGTGTCCCAGGCCCGGGGCCCCAAGAGGCAGGCAACGGGGGAAACACACACCGCCGCCCGTGGCCCTCGCTGCAACATGACGGCCTGGCGCGAGAAGATCACTGTTCCCCCCCCCCTGCCCTCAAGAGCGCAGACCACACCAACCTGCGCCTGCCTTTAATGTTACATTAATTTTCTTGTTGTTTAGGCATGTGAACCCGTATTACCGGACGGGCCAGTTGGTTAAGTCAATACTTGTCAAGTTCTCCGTCTTCTTGTTGTTGCCTGTGCTTTGTCTTTGCCAAGAGAACAGATCGCAATGGAATGCATGAAAAAAATTTAATTTGAAAGCGCAAGACAAGGAAAAAGGATTCTAATGTGGATCCAAAAAACAAGCATATAACAGTCCAGTAATCTGAGTCTGAGCAGGGCAACAACAACCAGGACGACGCGCAGAAGCTGGGCCAGCGTACACTGTTCAGGTAAATTGAGTTCCTTGCTTGAATGTCATGAAAGGTTCAGAGACGATGAAGGTTCGACGGTATATTTCCTCCTATGGTCAAAATTACTTTGCAAAATGGAATAGCGTAGCCTCAGCGCGCTGAAGCGAACTTTACTCAGGTAGGACAACGCCAGAGGCTGCAGAAGAGTTCCAAAACGCGACCAATTGGTTAATTTCAATGAATTTGGTGAAGACATTGCAGGACTGTAACTTGAAAGCAAGTTTGGAGAGCTTGGTGACCTTGGAGACACAAGGTGCCTTGCCATTGCCTCAGCGACCACGAGGATGACTTCTACGACGACAACGTGCTGAACCAGCCCTGCGAGCGAGCTTTCAGAGGCGCGCTTGAGTTGCTTTGAGGCCTAGGGCCCGTTATTGTGTTGCTTCTGCTTGCTACCTTTTGCATACTTGTCGGCCTGCTTACCAATGCTTTATTTTTCCTTGCGTACTGCCCTCTGAGCTGGCTCTATGTGACTGAACGAGACAAGAGCGACCGTCTGTGACTCTACATCTCAACCCCAGTCCCTGTTGGCCGTCCTTGGAGCCCAAAAGCGTTGAGTCCCTTATCATGTTTTCTCATTCCTTGATGTCCTAAAAGGCCGAAAATGTCAAAATAGGTGCACACTATTTGGCTCTTATCTAAGCATCACTGTCGCAAATCACGTCAGCCAAAGTGCTATTGTACAGTGGAGATTGTAAGCGCTGAAATATTGTTTATTTACTTCGTTTTAACTGAACCAGAGTTTTCTTCTGTGAGGTTTTCAAAATGGAATATGAGTCACTTTTCGCCCAACCCTCAAAAAAGCCCAAAAAAAACATTTGGTGTTTTCCGCATATCTTCGCGCCACTGCGCTGAGAAAAACTTAATCAAGCATGTTTTAAATGTAGAGAGGCATTCACTTCCCTTGTCCACTTCCCTTTCTGGGAAGAAAGGTTTCTTTCATTTCTCCCATCCCCAACAAGTTTACCCATGAGCAACACTCTACAAACGCCTCAAAAGTGTGATTTCAGCTTCTTTTATATCTCCTAGACAGAAAGTATTTGAGGATTGATACTATTTCTGTAGCCAACACTTGAGAGTGTGCTTTCTGACCCTGAGTCACTTTCATTTTGGAGAAATGGGAATGGCTATCGTAAAAATGCAACATGTTGCCACCAAAACCATTTCTTGACATATCATAAAAAGTGGTTTTGAAGTTTTGCTCGATTCCATGAGACCCTGGTGCGTTTGAACCTGAACTGAAATGGTTTACAAACACTGGAGTATAGAGTTTACAACCAATTTTTACGTTTGTTTTCTGTGAAGGAGAATGAATATTTCCCTTGTTTATCAACTTGGTACATGAAATCATGTCTTCCAATTTTTGGCCAAGATGCTACAACGTTGCGACCTCTCTCAGACCTTATGGGCACGGTGAGTTGAAGAGTGCTCAAAGCTTCTTTTGAAAGGTAATGGTGTCCTCCTTAGCGATATTCAATCATTCGATTTTATTGAAAATCAGTTGACAATGAAATCGGTTGATTTTCAGATGTTTTTTTGATGGTCTTTGAGCATGTGTTACATGTGAGATTCATGTGTCTTCAGCCATCTTCTGTTCATGTGAATCCATACTGAGTTGCGGCAATATCAAAAATGTTTCAACAGTCTGAAGACATGCCCTACACAGTGCATACAATCTTTCTCTGACATCACAGCAACATAGTACAGAAAAGGTCTGCAAGCGTTGGGCATTATCAGAAAAAAAACAGGTCTTTTACATCAATCTTTTGGTTAACCATTCGTGAATCTTTGGTTCTCTAACCTTGAAACAATGGATGATATTGCAGCTGGTGATTGTTTGCATTAGCTTTGATTCATTCCGACTAGGCTTGGCCTAGGTAGAGAGGTAGATATCTTAGAATCACCAAAGACACACAATGAGTAGTGAAACGTTTTGTTGTCTTTTTCCGCCGCAAAACAAACTTGGCGACATTCATTATCAGACTGTTGGCATCCGCCACATTCACAATCTAAGCCTTTTCCTTTGACACCCCATTTGACTCTTATCTAAGCATCACTGTTGCAAATCACGTCAACCAAAGTGCCATTGTACAGTGGAGATTGTAAGCCCTAAAATAACTTTTTCAACTTTGTTTTAACTGACCAAGAGCTTTTTTCTGTGACGTTTTCAAAATGGCCTATGCGTCACCTTTTGCCCAACCCTCAAAAAACCCCAAAAAAGACATTTGGTGTTTTACGCATATCTTCACGCCACTGCGCTGAAGAAAATTTAATCAAGCATGTTTCAAAAGTAGATAGGTATACACTTCCCTTGTATACTTCACTTTCTGGGAGGAAAGGTTTGTTTCATTTATCCCATCCCCAACAAGTTTACCGATGGGCCACACTCTACAAACCCCTTAAACGTGTGAATTGAGCTTCTTTTATATCTCTCAGACAGAAAATATTTGAGGATTGATACTTTTTCTGTAATCAACACTGGAAAATGTGCTTTCTAACCCTGAGTCACTTTTTTTTTGAAGAAATGGGAATAGCTATGGTAAAAATGCAACGCGTTGCCACCCAAACCACTTCCTGACATATCATAAAAAGTAGTTTTGAAGTTTTGCTCGATCCAGTGAGACTCTGGTGCGTTTGAACCTGAACCACCATGTTTTACAAACACTGGAGAATAGAGTTCAAAACCAATGTTTACGTTTGTTCTCTGTGAAGTAGAATGAATGTTTCCCGTGTTTGTCAACTTGGTACATGAAATCATGTTTTCCACCTTTTAGACCTTTCTCAGAGCCTATGGGCACGGTGAGTTGCAGAGTCCTCAAAGCTGTTTCCGAAAGGTGATGGTGTCTCCCTTGCAGATATTCAATCATTCGATTTGATTGAAAATCAATTGACAATGAAATCGGATGATTTCCAGATGTTTTTTTTATGGTCTTTGAGCATGTCTTACATGTGAGATTCACGTGTTATCCGCCATCTTCTCTTTCTCTGAATCTATACTGAGATGCAGCAATATCAAGAATGCTTCAAAGCTGTTAAGACATGCCCTACACAGTGCATACAATCTTTCTCTGACATCACAGCAACATAGTACAGAAAATATCTGCAAGCGGTGGCCATTGTCAGAAAAAAACAGGTCTTTTACATCAATGTTTTCCTAAACCATTCGTGAATCTTTAGTTTTCCAACCTTGAATCATTGGATGATATTGCAGCTGGTGATTGTTTGCATTAGCTTTTATTCATTCTGACTAGGCTTGGCCCAGATGGAGAGGTAGATATCTTAGAATCACCAAAGACACACAATGAATAGTGAAACGTTTTGTTGTCTTTTTCCGCCAGGAAAAAGCATTTGGCGACATTCATTATCAGACCGTTCCGATTCGTCACATTCACCATCTAAGCCTTTCCCTCTGACACCCCATTTGGCTCCTATCTGAGCATCACTGTCGCAAATCACGTCAACCAAAGTGCCATTGTACAGTGGAGATTGTAAGCCCTAAAATAACTTTCCTCACTTCGTTTTAACTGAACAAGAGCTTTTTTCTGTAAGGCTTCCAAAATTGCCCATGCGTCACCTTTTGCCCAACCCTCAAAAAGACCCCAAAAAAAAACAATTTGGTGTTTTACGCATATCTTCGCGCCACTGCGCTGAAGAAAATTTAATCAAGCATGTTTCATAAGTCGATAGGGATACACTTCCCTTGTATACTTCACTTTCTGGGAAGAAAGGTTTGTTTCATTTATCCCATCCCCAAGAAGTTTACCTATGAGCCACACTCTACAAACCCCTCTCAAGTGTGATTTGGGCCTCTTTCATATCTCTCAGACAGAAAATATTTGGAGATTGATAATAGTTCTGTAAACAACACTGGAGAATGTGCTTTCTAAACCTGAGTCACTTTAATTTTGAAGAAATGGAAATGGCTATGGTAAAAATGCAACATGTTGCCACCCAAACCATTTGCTGACATATCATAAAAAGTGGTTTTTAGTTTTTGCTCGATTCCATGAGACCCTGGTGCGTTTAAACCTGAACTAAAATGGTTTACAAACACTGGAGTATAGAGTTTATAACCAATGTTTACGTTTGCTCTCTGTGAAGGAGAATGAATATTTCCCTTGTTTGTCAAGTTGATACATCAAATCATGTCATCCAATTTTTGGTCAAGATGCTACACGATTGCGACCTCTCTCAGAGCCTATGGGCACGTTGAGTTGCAGAGTCCTCAAGGCTGTTTCCGAAAGGTGATGCTGTCTCTCTTGCAGATATTCAATCATTGGATTTTATTGGAAATCAGATGACAATGAAATAGGTTGATTTCCAGATGCTTTTCTTATGGTGTTTGAGCATGTGTTACATGTGAGACTCATGTGTCTTCCGCCAACTTTCCTCTCTCTGAACCTATACTGAGATGCGGCAATGTCAAAAATGTTTCAAGGCCCTGAAGACATGCCCTACACAGTGCATACAATTCTTCTCTGACATCACAGCAACATTGTACAGAATAGGTCTGCAGGCGTTGGGCATTGTCAGAAAAAAACAGGTCTTTTGCATCAATGTTTTGCTAAACCTTCCGTGGATCTTTGGTTTTCTAACCTTGAATCATTGGATGATATTGCAGCTGGTGATTGTTTGCAGTAGCTTAGATTCATTCTGACTAGGCTTGGCCTAGGTAGAGATGTAGATATCTTAGAATCACCAAAGACACACAATAAATGGTGAAAGGTTTTGTTGTCTTTTTCCGCCGCAAAACAAACTTGGCGACATTGATTATCAGACGGTTTGCATCCGCCACATTCACCATCTAAGCCTTTCCCTTTGAAACCCCAGACTGAGTGGTTCGCCTTTGGCTGGCTCATAGTCATGGGGACAAACAAGGTGTGCGTCTCGTTCGGCACCGGGACGGGCACAGGGAGTAGGGAGGCGATTGAAGGGTGTGATTGGAAGGTCGAAAAAAGACTCGAAGCAGGAGCACCCATGTGATACATTAGAAGACCGCACTCGAGCAGATCTTTTGCATTGACGTCTTTATGGGTCTTTGACACCGTTGATCAATATGAGAGGTTAGCGGTGGTATATGGCCGCGGAGGAAGCTTGCAACACCTACTTACTCTGATCTACTTAATCTAGCTAGCTAGCTGGCTAACTAATTAGCTAGTGTAGGAGATGCATTCTCCCTTATGGTCTTATAATCCTAATGCTAACAGTTGAGTATTCAACTCAAGCTAATATCTCCGGTCCTCCCCCTCTAGGGCAGGGTGGTGAGGAGAATTGTGGCAAGGCACTGGTACTGTAATAGGACTAACGATTTCAGTAGGTGCAGGCTAGAATGTTAGCGTGCCATACCATTTAACTGATTTTCATCTCTTTATCTTTGAGCTGAAGTGAGTGCTTGGCACTGGTTACGGCCTACAGGTGCGCTAAGCAACGCACTGCCGGCCTAAGCAGACACACGGCCCAAGGTTGCCCGGTGTTGGATTGGCTGCCGTGGTAGACCCACGGCACACAGTTGCCCTGTGTCGCATCGGGATGTGCTGAGGTTGTACAGCCTACGGTTGCCCAATAAGTCTCAGTGTTCGTTTTTCGTGACACCCTGTGTGTACTAAATCATCTATTGCTTCGTCTGAGCACAATTGCATTTGAGCTAGGAAGTGATTTGTCCTCATTCAATTCTACCATGCATGTCAGCCTTCACTGAATGTCCGTCATTGCATTTACTGTCATTGAATGGTGACATATTCTACTCTCCATTCAGATTGCATTTCATTCATTTCGCCCGGTGAGGTCACTTATTCTTTGCATTTCACTTTGCAAATCTTACGTTTCATATTTGCTACATTACTTCTTTATTGCTAGGACTTCCCCATAACGCTCAACGTGCAATATTTTCCGTAATCGATCTGCCCTTCGTAGTTGTATGAGCACCTTTGCTCAATAGACCTCGAAATTGGGATCACAGCAACGAACAATCAATTTGTGTCCGCTCAATTTTTGTTAATTAACTGGCAGTTGTGAGGAATGATTCTCTTCTTCCAACCCTTGCGATCATTGACCTAGGTCATTTCGTCTAAAAAGCTGGTTTATCCTCAAACTTGCTACCGAACCACTGCAGGTGCGTGCTGCTTCCTTATCTTTCGCTTAATCGCCTGGTACAGACTGAATGACCGAATCTGAGAGTGCTGAATTGAGGGTTTGCATTCTACAACATTACAACTCTATCCCCCCGGCCACACCATCGAATGCATGACAGACATAATTGGATCCTTGTTTCACACATTCCCTCCCATATCACACCACACCTACAACACACAAACCAACACATACAATGAGTCGGTTTATTTTTCCATTTATTCATTCGGATACCACACCCTGAGGAAGTGCTGTACTACCACTTCCATCAAATGTGCGCCTACGAGCCAATTTTTAAGTCATTTCTCTTGTGTAGATAGTCGGTGTTGGCGTACAGGAGCCAGCATTGGTCTCACCTCGCTACATCTTTGTTGTGTAACACAAGTGACCGTGTTTAAGCTTGGTCAGTTAGCTTGTGACTTGGCTAATGCATTCCGCAGTGTGCTACTGAAGAATCTTACGCCCGTAGCCACCAAGAGCAACCAGTGCACTACGGTAGGCTCATTGATGAGGAGTATGGAAAGGTGGTGAACGCCTACAGTGTATAGGATTCCACCCTCGCCTTGCTGGATACCTACTTTCCATGCAGTTGGACAGACCCCTTCTCTTGCGGGAGAAAGAGATGACAGAGTAAAGCTCCAAGAGGATAGCCTCAATGTGGGAGTTCAATTGAGCGGAATTCACTCTTTGTGTAGGAGTACAGGCCCACACACGGATGGCTTTGTACAACCCTCTGTTGGGCAAGGGGCTCGCCATTGATTGGTCTTCAGGGAATGTACAGAACAGACTTTGACTACGATAGCATTTTTCGGAGAGTTACCACTTCTACTTGCCCGAAACAACCTACGATTCATCCATTTTGCTTATATCGGGACGTGGTGACCCTCTAATCTTGAATATGGGGCAGTGGTGACCCTCCAGTCAGTTAGGATGTCCGTTGGTGTGCATTAGAGCTAAAAGGCGCATCCAGAAAAGAGCCGACCCTTCGGACTTTTTTCACAACTTTTCTACTTTGTTTTCAATCGACCCCACGGGACAAACCCAGCCCTACCCGTAAACCAGACACCTACGTTGACATACAATTCGTTGGTTTTTGTCATCTTTAGCACTGTGCCACAAACCATACATCGTCTTTCTCCGAACAGGCAACAACAAACGGCACCAGCCCGCGCAAACGAGGCGACGTGGCACCTCACAGCAAGAAACGACGCAGACAACAGCACAATGCTAGACAGGCGGCACAGCAGAACAACACAGCACGGCACCCCAGGACAGAGCACAGCAACGGGCCACAACAGGGGACCAGACAACAGCAGCAGGCCCAACAACAAGGGCAGCAGCAGGAAGGGAGGGGGGGGCAGAGCAGGACAACGGGACACAACCAACACAAGGCAGTACGACGCAGCGAACCAGACGACCAGACAACACAGCACACCACCACACCACACAGCACCAAAAAAAAAACCACAACACACTACAGCGCACTACGGCACCGCACACGATGAAACACTGGACGAAACCGCACAGCACAGCAGGGCACCGCAGAACACCAACAGAAACGGCGCAGCCTACGCCAACGGGAGACGGCCAGCCACAAAACTAACAACACAACACAACAGCACACCAAACAGCAAGGCATGGGCACAGCAGCACAGCGGGACACAGAAAGACACCACGAACCACACAAAAAAGCCCACACCAGACCAGCGCACCACACAACAAGACGCGGGACACTGAAAAATACCAGGAGCGGCCGCCGGCAGAGGGTTCGGGCACAGCACCAGCGCACAACGCACACACCACCCGAAAGGCCGCACACGAGGGAAGAAATAGAAATCCAACCAAACGGTGCCAAGAACAAGGGCACCGAAGGGCGGAGCCACTGATCAGCGGGGGCGCAAATGAAAAAACAAGAGGGGGGGGCGGACAGCCAAAAAGCGCCGAGGCCCAGGGCACCAAGGGCCGGAAACAACGGAACAGCAGAGAGGAGGGAGGCGCAGGTAGAAATGAGAAAAAGAGAGAGAGAAGGAGGGAGAGAGGGCGGGGGGGCAACAACGAAGCGCCGAGGCCCAGGGAAACCAGGGCCGAAAACAACTGAAGGACTGACGGAAGGGGGGCGCAAAAAAACCGCCGAGGGCACACGCAGCCCAGAGGGGGCCAACACACCGAGCGGGCACACCGGTGAACAGGCGTCAAGTGGTCAAGCACAGCACAACACACTGAGCGGGCACACCGAGGAACATGAGCCAAGCGGCCAAGGACAACCGGCACACAGAGTCCCTTTTATTTTCGTTTCGTCTTGCGTCATAACACCAACCACAGGGCTAATGGCGAAGCCACAGCCCACAATAACCAGGCCTTTGGTGCAATTAGGAGCAGGGTCACACCCCCTGAGTTACTGTACATATGGCTGCTGTCCTTCGATGAACTTCGGCTCGCCATGAACGCTCACTTGCCCGTGGTTAGGCCGCTTTTGTGTTATGCTCGCCGAGGGGCAACCCCCATGCACCAAAAAAAAGGACAACCGGCACACAACACAATGCACCGAGGGGGCACGCCGCTGAACAGGAGCCAAGTTGCCAAGCACACCGCACACAAGGCACACCGCGCCGGCACAGCGCTGAACGGGGCCAAGTGCCCAAGGACACTGCAAATACTGACGCGTTCCCGTGGGGGGCCGGCGACGGGACGCTGCGGTGACACGCACAGGTTAGCAGGCAGGCAAAGCACTACGCTCACAAGGGCATCAATACGCTCGTGTCATGTGACAAAGCGTTTCAGGATCCTTGCCACTCTGCAACAAGGGAACGAAAGTATGTACAGCAACACATCAGGATATGTACACATGGGGTTAAGACTGGACTGGGGTAAGTGCATCACAGGACAATAGACACTCAGTCCTAACTCATATCCCAATCCCAGGTCCGACCCTCTCAGTGGCTGGTGGGGGCGGGGGCTCAAACACAACCCATGCCCTGCTCAGTCCGGACCCTGAAACCCTGCCAATGGGGGAGGTGTTCCGCCCAGCCACAGGCGAGTTCCTGGAAACCAAGGGGCTCCACGGCCAACCGACGATGGCTCCCCATGCCCCCCTAACGGCAGGTCCCAACTCCCCTTCTGAGCCAGAGATATGGCTCCGCCATTATCACCCAGGAGTTGGTAGCTGAAAATGGGCTGTTTCAGCCCAAACTGAAATTAACTCAAAAATCCCCAAAATTGACCCCTCGTCCGGACCCGCCAGAGGTAGGGACGAGGCAACTGACCCTATGCCCTTCGAGTGCAAACTCCCTGGAGCCCTCACCCAACCTGGTCCCCTCTGAGGTCCCGGCATCAGGGCACCACGTGTTCGTCAGATGGGGTCATGATGCCAAAATCACCAAAATTGGCCTCATCCCCACGCGTGGCTCGCCCGGCCAGGGCAAGGCCAATGGCTCACAGGGTAGGAGGCAGGACCTAGGAATTTTATCTGAGTGTACAACTTTGAATTAGGTCTGGGCTCCCTATGGGGCCGCCAATTGACCACACGGCAGGGGGAAATTGGGGTCCCAAAATGGGGTCATTTTGGCTGCTTGAAATGAGCCAAAATCCGGTGTGCTCCCAATAGTATATCTCCACGCCGGCTTGGAGATCGAATTCGCCATTCCATACACGATCCACCGAGAGTCAAACGAAGACTCCCATGCCCTTGGCTCTCAAAGATCTTCATGCCATTTGGCGTGGTGACGATCCCAATTGGGTCCACAAATGCCAAAATGGCAAAATTGCCCACACTCACTTTGGGCTAGCGCCTTAACGAAGGTTGCTCCGCTTCGCCCACGTGGTGTGTGAACCATGGGAACCAACATACATAACACCCATGTCATATATGGTCCATTGGTCCATGCGTCCGGCGTGCACGGGTGGGCTCAACATAGTGCATGGCGGGCAGCAAAAGTGGAAAATTGCTCAAAATGGCCAAAAATGCGCACACTCATGGTTGGGGCAAATGAGGCACATGTCCGACTTGGACCGGAGTGTGCCATAGGATTGGAATCAAGTCATATGTGTCCAACATATCTTTTGGGCGTCGCCCAACTCCTCCGGTTTTGGGAATGGCAGGGTCGCCAAGTGAGCCCACGATTTGGGATAGTCCCAAATCGCCAACATGGCGGCCACAGTATGCCAAGCTCAAGAGGAGTTATCCGCCGGGTTCAAGATATGTTGGGCACCGAAGTATGTACCCTGATATCATACTTGGGTCATGATGTCAATTGAGCGCAACGTTGAGATACATGGTCGCCACTTGACATCATGACGGGCCAAAAACGGCAAAATTGGCACAAAGATACACAAAAGTGCCTTGAAAGGCGCACAATTATATTATAATATCTTCGGCATGGATCGTGCAATCAACTAATCCTTCTAAACATAATGACTTGACACCAATGACCTCCGATCCCACATATGTGCTCCACTTGGGGCGCTTTGAAAGGTTACAAGCGCTGCCTTCCAAGTGGGCACATGAAAATATGGAAAATTGCAAAACACACACCTTGCTCCCAACGCATCGCTTCGGGATCGTCACACAAGCTTCCCTTCACGAAGGTTAGGCTCGCAATTGATGGTGGGGAGTATGGAGAAGGGGCTTACACAATATGAGGTACATTGGCGGGTTCGGCTTGGAGCGGTGGACCCGCCAAATGGGCACGCAACACCACACATGGCACATACCACATATTGCCCAAAAAGGTAGCTCCCCCCACGATATGTCATGCCCCTCCAAGGGCATAACTTTGTGTCAATCGCTCATAAGAACTCAAGGTGAGTTCCTATGCAACACCAACACTTGCGCGCTACACTCGAAATTTATCTTAACGCACGCAATGTCATGGCCAAAGAGTTATAACGCAAACTCTACCCTCTCGACCATGATCCATTACACTAGCGCGCACGTGTGGAAACGCAAGGCATATAAAGCTTCCTAAATTACGTCAGGAGTATTGTGAATACATCCCATGTTTCCTTATTGTCATTCCTCGCAAGCAGCACGAGATATGACCCTTACAAGTGGCCTCACGAATCACCTTTGTTTTGCCCATATCTCTACGACAATTGGAGGGCAAGATAAAAGGAAAGTTGATTCGTGCATAGGGAAGCACGTAGGTCCACTCGAAAGAGGTCAAGCGGGGATGTCGAAGTCGAAAATCCGATTTCGACATCCTGAAAAATTCGGATTAAGGTTGCGAGTGTAGAATGTGAAAATTGCGGATGCATCAACGCAATTTTTGAAGACTTTAGAGCCTTCGTCACGGATAGCGTTAAAATTTCCATTATAAACAGTTAAACTGGCGGTTACGGTAAAGTCGCGATCCAACCGCCAGCAGTCAAAACAGTGAGTATCAGAACGGAAGCGTAAAAATTGACGGAAACAATATGAAAATAAAACCCTGTTGATTCCTGATATTCTGATATATAAATCTCCGCTGGCGGTGCATCGGTTGCCGATACGGGGCTTCACGGCACGGAACACGCTCCCACCGGGCTCGCACCGGGCGTCAACGGGCGCCTTCCGTACATGGGGTTAGTGGACCGGAGACCGGTCTTCCCTTCCGTACTTGGGGTTAGTGGACCGGAGGCCGGTTGTATGCCGTAACCTAGCCATGGGGTTCTGGGTACCGCTTCACCCCCCTCCTTAGAGCAAACCCTGGGGGGGGCTCGATAACACCCAAGCATGGCAGCGGGTACCCAGGACCATATCCTGAAGGGGGGGTGTCACATCCTCACTTCAGGCTGATTCGCAGGTTAGGCTCCAAACTCCACAGTAAGACAGGTATAGTGCTGTAGGGTCTTGTAATCTCAAGTATAGTATCAAGTATCAAGTGCCGGGTCCTGGCGGCGATTGTTCGGCATCCAAAGGACCCGTTAACCCATACCAGGCGCACCGGGTGCCGGCTGCTACGGTCACCACCACAGTGGCAGTGGCATACACAGCCAACATAGGCGACACACGACGACCGAGGTGGTCCCACAGGTCGAGAGCGACCACAAGGATACATCAGGCTACCCCAAGCTTCCCAAGGCCCGCCGACTGGGGAGAGTCCCCACGGGTCCTTCCTCGGGCGCACCATGTCCATATCCATACGACGCGATTCCAGAGTGATACGACCGAACTCCTTAAGGGATCTTAAGGGAGCTCCTCCTTAAGGGATCGGGCATCAAGGCCGTCTTTTCCCTCGCCCTATTACCACGAAGGCCATACATGAGGGAGTCCTCATGCAGTGTGGGCGGAGGCGTCGACTCCTCAAACCACCAGTTTCCCAGGCAGACTTACCGAGGTCAGGAGCACCGGAGGCCGCCATCCGACTGCAAGTGCGTCTGCGAATCGGTAGGCTCACACTGGGACTGACAGTGGCGGACCGCTGGAAGTGTAGTCAGGCAACTGGGCCTCCCGCCTGGCGCCATCAGGATCTCCACATCACAGCGAATAGGGCAACACGGTATCACAGGCACTCAAACAGTAGAATATGTACTGATGTACTGGTCCAGGCTGGACCAGGCTGTAAGAACATGTACACGGCGACTCAAGGCGCCTTTGTATACGATTCGCATCCCTTCGGGGGAAAAACAGTCCACATCTCAGTGATGGGCCGACAAGACTCAACATACAGATGCACATATCCTGGAGGGGCGGAAAAGCAAAACAAGCGGGGTAAAGAGGCGTGTAAACACACTCTGGACAGAGCGCCAAACCACGCCCCGGTTAGGATAAGGCATATACAGGAGGGTGGACAGGAAAACGCCTGAGTTCAGGCCATATATAGTCGCGACACACGCAGACTGGTCTGGATCCCACAAGTGCCATGGAACCAGACCACACACCAAAATCGCAATGCCGATGACAGCGGCATCCGTTGCGCAACGTCGTCTGGGCTTCAAGGCCCCAAGAGCTCAGAAAAATGAAGGTCAGTCGCCCTACCTGGTTTCCCAAGGATTCAGCAGGGGGGGGGAGTGACGAATAGAAAAAGAGAGGGGCCATCCTCCTCTGGATTCAGCAGGGGGGGGTATATGGCCACTCTGATGGCAGGTCACCGGAAGATGTAAGAGAGCAAGGAAGTAAGGGACGATCCGTCGACCTCACAAGCGCTGAAAACACATCAGGGGAGAGCTCAGGGCGCTGATCAGGCACCCCTGGCTGCTATCGCCCGGGTGAGTGCTGCCAAGTCCGAAACGTGGATCTTGGTCTTGTGCTTGCGGATGTACTCCATGAAGGGAGTATTGACCCGCGGCACGAACGAGGAGACGAGTTCCCAGGTTTCGTGGGACGGCCCATAGCCTCGCCAACGAACCTTGAACTCCAGACCTCCTGGTGCCGAGGCTTTCGGTCGCTGAGCCAGGATTTTCTCGACTGTATAGTCGTCCTGCTCCGCATATTCGTCGTCCGAGTCAGCCTCATGTGCGGCGTAGCTCAGGGACACATGTTGGCCACGGAGGTCGGGTTTCCGCACACGGAGCTGACTCTCGTGGCGCTCCCAGAACTGCCCGTGACCCACCTTGATGCGGTAGGTGTCCTCACCAATCCTGCGGACCACCTCGCCGGGTGTGAACCAGGTCTTGGTGCGGGGGGTGCCCATAGGGCGGGGTCTGATCACCCACACCGGGTCTCCCACCCTGAACTTCTGCGCTGTCGAGCTCGGGGCGGACTTCTGACGCTCAGCATGCTCCTTCTGGAGCTGCTGGCGGATGTCCCGCGCCGTTTGCTCTTGCCGCGCGAAGAATTCCTTGGCATCCATAGCCATGCCATCACCAGACAAGGGAAGTCCCCTACCCAGAGGGTCCCTGCCGAACAGAATCTGGTGAGGGGACAAACCGCCCGGAGTGGGGGTGTCATGATGGGCCTTCAGAGCAGGCCACATCTCCTCAAACCAGTTCTGACGTGGATTGGTGATGTGGATCTTGCGCAGCTTCTCGAACAGCTGCCGTCCAGCCACTTCAGCTCGGCCGTTAGATCGGCTGAGATAGGCGACGCTCTTGGCGTGACGTATTCCCATAAGGGAACACATAGCCTTGAACCAGCCACCAGTAAACTGGGGCCCTCGGTCACTGCAAATGGTGCGGGGGATGTCAAAGACGGTCAACCAATGACGAATCATCATCACTGCCACTTCCTTGGCAAGCAACCCCTTTTTGCGTGCCGGAACGGCTACAACGTAGCCGCTGTGGCGGTCCACACAGAGAACCACACAGTCAAAGGTCTCCTTGCCAATGTGCACTTCGGGCATGGAGAAGACGTCCATGGCCACGCTCTCCATGGGCTGGTGAGGAACCGGGGTCCATTGGGCTTCCCCCTTGACGTTCCGGTTGTCGGGATTGCAGGCCTGGCAGACCGAGCAACCCTTCCTGACCTTCTTGATGGCGGTGTAGAGAATGATATGGTCGATCTCGAACCGACGCTGCATGTCAAGAGCCTGCTTCTTGACCCCTGGGTGCAGCATGTGGTGGTGCCAAGCTTCACAAAGCTCGAGCACCCGGGACTCCGGTACTAGCAGCTTACCATTCCGGTAGAGCTTGCCATCTTCCTCGGTCAGCCCCTTTGGCCACTTCTGCCCGTCGTCAGGGTCCGTCACAGCCCTATACTCGGCCGCAAAGGCCTCAGACTTGGCGTAATCGTCAGTCCAGTCGTCCTGGAGGCAAGACTCCGGGAGGAGGTGCTTGTAGGACTCAGCTCCCTCAGGGGCGAGTACACTGACCGCTCTGCTCACCCTCTTTCCGAGGGGGGCATCCGCAGCCATGACGACGAAGCACTTTACACCCTCCTCCTCCATCAGGCGCTCCATCTCGATGATCCTCTTGGCTTCAGCGGTCTCAGCCTCATCGCCATGGGCAGAGATGTCCGTCATGCCCTTGCTGGCGGGATAGGCCCACCTACTGAGACAGTCCGCCACGGTGTTATCCTTTCCAGGAATATACACAACCGTGAGGTCGAACTTGGCCAAGGTCTCATGCCATCTTGCCCGTCGGGAGGCGGGACCTGAGGGGGTGCCCACGTGCTCCTTGTGCCACGACTGCAGACTCTGATGGTCGGTGCAGACGGTGATGGGATGGAGGGCTATGTACCCAGCACATTTTCTGAGAGCCATGACGCGGCATACGCCTCCTTTTCACGGGGCGTCCACGTCCGTCTCTGGCCTTCCGCCAGGACTCGGCTCCAGAAGGCCACGGGCACGTGCCTCCTGTCGTCAACCACTTGCTCCAACACAGCGCCAATGGCGTAGTCGGAAGCGTCGGTGCGCATCCACGAGGTGCAGACCCACTGCGGATAGCAGCCCATGCTTCATCCCCTCAAAGGCACGGTCGGACTCAGCTGTCCAGACCAGAGCCTTCTTGGACCCCTTCTTGGTCTCCTCTCGGTTGCCCTTGAGCATGGTCGTCATGGGGGCTGCGTACTCGGCATACATTTTGATATACCCCGAGTAGTAGTTGCAGAACCCCGGATACGCCCGTAGCTCAGAGACCGTCTTGGGCTTTTCCCAGTGCTGAATCGCAGCCACCTTGCCAGGTATGGGCTTTCGCTGCCCATTCCCGACTACGTGGCCAGCGAAGACCACCTCACTTACCGCAATGGTGGCCTTGTCACTGCTGCCCGTGAGTTTGTGCCGAACCAGAAGGTTTCAGCACTCGAGTGATGTCCCTCTCATGTGCCTCCAGGAGCTCCTCGTAGCTCATACTGGGGTCCCCGGACGCGATTATCACGTCGTCCACGAAGGGGTCCGCACAGTCGCGCACCGGCTCAAGCAGGTTCTCCAGCATCCGCTGAAAAGCCGCATTGCCGTTGGTAACGCCCATGGGCATCACCTTCCACTGGAGAGGTCCAAGTGGGGTGCTCATGGCTGTGCAGGCACGGGACTCCTCGGCGAGAGGCATCTGATGTTAACCATGTTTCAGGTCAATCACCGTGAACATCCTGCGCCGGTGTTGTTTTTGCAGCATATCCTCACCGAGGGGCAGCGTATAGCTGTCGTGCTGCGTTTGGGCGTTTAGGCCGCGGTAGTCGACCACGAGCCGCCACTCACCGGCAACCTTCTTGGGGACGACGAAGCACGGAGATGCCCATTCTGAGTGGCACGGTTCGAGCCAGCCTCTCTGGATGAAGTCACGGAGGATTTTCTCCATGGCCTCTTTCCTCTCGCCCCTCAGGGCAAACTCCCGGTGCCGATACACACGGGGGTCCTGCTTCAGTCGTATCTTGGCCTCGCCATACGGTCCACGCACCGGTGGGGGAAACACAGGCTTACCGCTGAAGAAGGTATCACCATACTTCTGCTTCAGCCTGGCCCTCAATGCCTGAATCTTGGGGCAATCGTCGGACTCCGCCTTGGCTTTTCCGGGCACTTGAACCACAGAGCTTACTTGAGGGGTAGCTACTCCGCTCGTTTTCGGCTCAGGCGGTCTTCCCAGGTGGCCCAAAGGGCCATCTCTGGTCTTGCCTGGGAATAGATCGCCGTAGGTGGGTGGGTTATTCCCGATTGGCTCGTCCTGGCTGGATAGGTGGTCCAGCACCCTCTGCACGAGGGTGTTCCCGTCATAGGAACCAGAGACGATCGAGTCCACTTCCCACCAGGCTTTGTCCTGGCCTTTGCCCTCACGCTGGTTTCCCCAGTCGTGAAAGGGCTGATCCATATACCCCTGAACCAGATCCCACTCCTCTTCAGTGAGGGGGTCTTCCGAATCCGATTCTTCGATGTCAACAGGGGGAGCCGCAAAGCATTGCCGCCAGGGCTCTGCTATGATGCGGTTGACACACACGAAGTCCGTGGCGTCGGCCTGATAAAGGCCCCCATCCACATAGTGGAATTCTGTTGGCCATCTCTGGGGTGGCATGGGCTTTTCCTTAGCGTCCTGATAGACACTCTCTCCAGCCGGTAGGACGACCTTGTTTAAGGTCATGTTGGTCAATGAGGCTACCCAATGTGGGGTACTTTCCTCCTCCGTGCATCCCATAGGAACAACCAGCACTGCCTTGGAGCGGTCCTTGCGAATCTTCGCTATCGCTCTTGGAATGTCCCAACGGGGGCAATGGATCCACATCAATCCCTGATGCGGACCCCAGTGCTTCTTCCACGCGGAGTCCTGTGCGCTCCAGTACTTCTCACACACCCGCAGATGGGCGGAGGTTCCTGAAGAGAACGCATCCAGGGCCAGATCCGAAGCTCCCAAGTCCGCGACAACTCGGCTCGCCACTTCCGGCCTTACGCCGTACTCCTGGTTTGCAGGACCAGTTGGCTCAGTGTCCAGCGCGGCCACTTCGAGCTGATTGCGTTCGGGATGGATCCATTGGCATTCCACATGGTGCTCAGGTGACGAAAGTGTCGTCCTGGTACAGGGTCATGGAGGCCTGGGCCGGGAGGACGCCGGAGTCCGTGTCCATCATGAAGTCGTAACCGACGATCATGTCCCAGTCAATCTCGGCCTCGTAGAAGCGACCGTGCAGGAGGATTTCCTTGCCGAGGTCTGGGCGGCTCAGCTCACGATGGTTCACGAACTGCAGCCCAATGGCCGCTTCCTTCGTGCCTCCCACCATGTACTGGCCGTTCGCCACCTTCAGCCTGACAGGTTTCCAACTGTCGGTCAGACACTCTGGTGGAAGTAGGCCAGCCTTGACCAAGCTGACTTGAGCTCCCGTGTCGACCAACACGTCGAAAACCTTTTCCACTTCCCCGCATAAGACACGGACCTTAAGATGCAACTGCCGCTCGCGACCGACACGGCGCACGGCGTGCAAACTCAGGATCTCTGGCCGTTCCAGAAGCTCAACAAGCGACTGGTGCAGGTCGTGGACAATGGGCTCAGGCTGCCCATCTGCAGCATCCAGCTGCGGTCCGGGTGATCCTCTGATACTCTCGGATAGATCCTGTAGTACATCAAACACATTCTTGGTCGCGAAGGACGGACGGGTGCAAGGGTTCGTGCCTTCACTTTCCCTCACCCCGCCTCCGCGACTGGGTGCCGGACCGGGCCTTCCGCCCGCGGCAGTCCCTTTGTGCTTATCGACTCCCGACTGGGATGGTTCGGCGCTTCCCACGCCACCATCCTGCGACCGCCCTAGCTGGGGCCCTTGGCTGCAGGGGCTCCGCTAGGGGGCGTCGGTTGTGGAGGAAGGGGTGTTCTCCTCCGCATCAACCTCGGTGAAGCCCTTCTTCCTCCCCCCTTTCTTACCCTTGTTCTTGTCCTTGTCCTTGTTCTGGTCATTCTGGTTGTTCTCCTTGTTCTTGTTGTCCGACCTGGGGACCCAGTTCCTCTTGATCTCCTGGATCTCTTTGGCCAACTCGGTCCCCTGCAACACCAGCTTGGAGAGCTCGTCCCTGTCCACCTCCACCTTGGCTTCCCGGATACCCGCGGGCGCACGCCTCTTCGACCCGTGCGTCTTCTTGTAAGCCTCCGTGTCGGCCTTGTGGACGGGGCATGTTCGGTGGTCATGGTTGAAGCCTCGCTTCCTCCCATAACACACGAAACAGCCCTGAGGGTGAGCTCGAATGAACTCCCCAAAGGACAGCGGAGGGTCGCCAATGCGGCGAGGGTCCCTCTTCTCCTGCTTCCTCCAACCCTGCTGCAGGGGCTTCCAGTTTCCCGGCTTGCTCCCCGCGCTCAGGTTCTTGGCCACGAAGGCACACACGGCCACTTTGGCAGGCTCATCGTCGTCGTCATCGTTGACGAGAGTCTCATCGCCGCCGGCTCCCGCTGGGTCCATGGCAGCTTCCCCGCCAGGTCCCTCGCCAACGTAGTTGACGTCGCGGTCGCCGGGCGTCAACCCGCGGGTGTGGTGGAGGTTCCGGTACTCCTTGAGCACCTCCTCTCCAACCCACTCCAGGTTCTCGTCGCAGCTCATCCGCGCCGGGATGACCTGCAGACGGATGGTCTGGCCGCTCAACTCACACTCGTCAATGCGCCACATCGCGGTCCTCTCGCGATCGCCCGAGACGGTGATGAGGAGAGCGTTCCGCAGGGAGTTCCGTTTGACATCCCGGGCCACGTTCTTCTTCGTCCAAGCCACCACGTTCGTATGATACTCTTTGGGTAGGATCATCTTGACCGTGTGGTTGGACTTGGCCCGCTTGGATTCCTCCTTGCTGACCCTCTTGATCCATGCTTCCGGCAGCATGGAGAGCCGGCGAGCCTGCTCGTCACCCTCGTTCCAATCCTCCACGTTGCGGCGGTAGAGGGTGTATTTCCCTCGGAAGTCCCGCCAATCCCGCAGGCGGATCTCCCGTCCATCATGCTCAAGCTTGATGGACTTCCACCGCTTGGCAGCCATCTGCGGAGCGTCCACCCGCTCCTGCTCGTTGAGCCACTTCCTGGCTTCCTTGAGGGTCTTGATTTTCCCCTCCTTGGTCGCCATGAAGTAAAGCTCTCCGAGCACTTCCGGCAGGCAGTACCTGAACGGTCTGAAGACATATCTCTCCGCATCCGCGTGAGGCATGTCTTCAGTGACGGTCAGCCCCCAATCGTCCAGCTTCTCCAAGAAGCGGTCGAGGTTGAGGGGGTTGCCGTCGTACATGGCGGGCTTGATGTCCTTCAAGTCTTCCCTCACGGCGGCATCCGCGGCCTTAGAGACCATGAACGCCGGCCGCGAGGTCGACCGAGGTTCCCATCAGCCTCGCCCACGGACTCCCACGGCCGCCACGTCCATCTCCTCCATGGAATCCCTGTGGCTACGCCGCGGTTCCTCCATGTACACTGAACCCGGATGTTCACGCCGTACTTCCTCCATGTATGCCTCCTCATCACGGCGCCGGCGGCTGCGTTCAGCGGCCTCCCGTCGTACACCACGCGGCAGGCCGATGTCGAACTCCTCCAGGTCCAGATCCAGGTCCTCACCTTCACCGACATCCCACTCCACGTCTCCTCTGGGGACCTCGTCCCTGAGTCCACCATAACGTCCACCAGCAATGGGGATTGGCTCCGGGGCTGGTGCGGGGCGTCAGGGGCGTACCGGTGTCCGCGGTGGAGCACGGCGGTTGCGGTACTCCGCGCTGAGCCACTCATCACGCCAATCCTCACTGCCACTGCCGGGCGGCACGCGCTCGTTGTGGCGGCCTGCGCTGTGGTGAGAGGGGGCGGTGAGAGAGGGGGCACTGCCGCTGGGGCGACTCCTGGGTGCTCTGCCGGGGGCGTGGGGTCTGCCTGGACCTGGTCCGGGTCCCCAGCCGTCGTCCGACGAGCCAGACTTCAGGGGTGGGTGGTCGCTGCCGACGCTCCCACGGGCTTCCAGCGCATCCAGCCTCTGCTGCAGGCCGCTGATGACCGTGTTCAGCTGCCTGGTCTCGGCCCTGGCGATGTCCAGCTCTTTCTGCGCGCGCGCAGCGACCTTGGAGATGCGACTCATCTCGCCCTTGCCCGTGTCTAACTTGCACTCGAGGGAAAAGACCCTCCTGCGGAGGTAGACAATCCACCGCCAGATGGTATCCGGGTCGCCGTTCCCTGGTGGGTCGTCGGGGTCCCCAGGGGGTCCTCCAGGAGGGCCTCCGCCGGGTCTGCCCGGTCCAGGGGGTCCTCCCCCGCCCGGTGGTCCGCCTCCAGGGGGTCCACTTGGTGGGCGTCCTCCAGGGGGTCCTGATGGTCCTCCGCCAGGGGGTCCCGGTGGGTCTCCGCCGGGTCGTCTCGGTGGGTCCGAGGATGGGCGCTTCTTCGTGATACAGAAGTCCATGTCGTCATCCTCGCCCATGTCGCCCCACCTGGGCGTCTCGGTCTCGGAAGACTCCGAGCTCCGGTAGGGAGGAGGGAGATCCTCATCCTCACCTTCCGGTTCCATGGGGACGTCTCCGCCTCCTCCGCCCGTCCAAGCCACCACTTGGCGATGTCGGCGGCCTTGTTCGTCCCCGTCGCTGGCGGTGAAGAAGGGGTGACTGTCGTGGGGGTGTCCGCCCGCTGGCCTTCGTGGCCTCTCGGGGGTCTTCCCCTTACCCTTCCTCTGTCGGTGGGCGGTGGGGCCACTGCTCCCACTGCTGCCCGTGTCGGCCTCGTCCAACGCCATCTTGGAGGAGGCGTCCCCTTCGAAAAGCTTTCGAAGGGTGTCCACTCGTGATCCTCCCGGGGGAGTCTCGCGGCGGAGTCTGGCCTCTGCCTCCTCCATTGCGGCGGCGGTGGCTGCGGCAGCTCGCACTTCGGCTTCCCCCCGAGCACGAGCCGCCTCGGCTTCCCGGGCCTGCTGCAGCCGCGCCTTCTGCGCTTCCAACGCTGCCAGCTCCGCCTCCGTCTTGGCCTTCTCCTCAGCGACCTTCCGTCGCGCGGCCTCGATGGCGTCCTTCTTGGCGGCGTCCGCCTGGGCCTTCGCCGTCGCATCGGCGTGGGCCCTTTCCTCCGCCTCCTTCTTTGCCCTCCCTTGGGCAAGCGCCTCTTCCAGCGCCTTCACCTCGGCCTCCTTGCAGGCAATGGCCTCCTGCGTCCAGCGGGCTTCCTCGTCGGTTGCCCTGATCCGGGCAGCCACTGCCTCATGGGCAGCCGCAGCCGTGAGACCGGCCGCGATGGCTGCCACTTTCGAGGCGTGGTAGTCCATGCCTCTGCCCCACTCGGTGGCCTCCTCGTGGGCGATGCCGACGGCGCCCTCCACGGCAGCGTTCCGCTGCGTGGCCCGTTGCCGGGCAACCCGAAGGTTGCAGGGCACCCCACAGACGCGCTCACAGGCGCGCGCCACGTCCCTTTGGGCGGGAGCGGCGCTGCTGCTGGAGCTGGCCTGGTCGGCCGGCATCCTCTCGCGGTGGGCCGACTCCACGTCGCTGCTGGGGCCTGCTGGGGCCTGCTGGGGCCTCAGGAGCAGCGGACGGGGCTTGGCCCTGGTCTGCCTGGCGACTTGGATGAAGTCGCCGAGGGTGGCGTGGCCGGGGTGATGACCACCATTGGCCCATTTGGGGACTGGGGGCTGGGGTTCCGCCCTTGGCGCCTTGGGCGGCTTCCGCGGCCAGGGACTCTTCTCCTGTTCCCGGAGAGGCGCTGCTGCTGCCCTGCAGCCTGCGCTCGCTCCCCGGTTCCGGGAAGTTCTTTTCGATCATGTCCCACATGGAGACATTGATCGAGGCGCCCGACGGGTACTCGTTGGAGTCCTCGTCCTCCTCAATCCCGTCGGGGCGCAGCCCTTCGCCGGGCCTGTCCGGCCGGGTCCAGGTCCTCCAGCGCTTGCGGCGGAAGCGGTACTCGTACCCTTCCGCCCGCAGCCACTCCTCCACTGCCCGCGGGCGGTCCTCCCCCATGTCCTCGCGGAGCTCGAAGCTCCCGGGCATGCTGCCTTCGCACTGGGGGTGGCTGTGGCGGTAGTGCTGGTCCCAAACCAACCCACGCAGCAGGCGTGCCGCATGGGGGTGGGGCCGCGGCCACGTCCTGCCCGCTTCCTGCCAGTTTACCATGGCAGCGGGGGGGCGTAGTTGGTCTTGAGGTCCTTGGTGTGCACTCGCTCCACTCAACGAGCTGGTGGTGGTTGTTGATGCGGGTGCTGCAGCACTGGATCGGAAGTGCGGCTGGTGCTGGTCAGCCGGTGGTTGTGGAGGTGGTTGACGCGGCCTTGCTGGTCGGCCGATGGGTCTGCTCTGTGAACCTCCTTCACGGTTGCGGCGCGGTCAGAGCGATGCTCTGGACGGCGCTGCGGGCTCCGTGACGAACTCGGCGCTGTCGCTGGGCGGCGCTGCGAGCCGCTGCGCTGCGCTGCGAGGTGCTGCGCTGCGCTGCGCGCTGCGAGCTGCGAGCTGCTGCGCCGCGCTGCTCGGGGTTGGTGGCCCCGAGTGGCACACGAGGGCTGGGTAACCCCGCGGCGGTGAAACGCTTTTGACGCGTTCCCGTGGGGGGCCGGCCACGGGACGCTGCGGTGACACGCACAGGTGAGCAGGCAGGCAAAGCACTACGCTCACAAGGGCATCAATACGCTCGTGTCATGTGACAAAGCGTTCCAGGATCCTTGCCACTTCGCAACAAGGGAACGAAAGTATGTACAGCAACACATCAGGATATGTACACATGGGGTTAAGACTGGACTGGGGTAAGGGCATCACAGACACTCAGTCCTAACTCATATCCCAATCCCAGGTCCGAACCTCTCAGTGGCTGGTGGGGGCGGGGGCTCAAACACAACCCATGCCCTGCTCAGTCCGGACCCTGAAACCCTGCCAATGGGGGAGGTGTGGCGCCCAGCCACAGGCGAGTTCCTGGGAACCAAGATGCTTCAAGGCTAATTGACAGTCGTTCCCCATGCTCCCTTAACGGCAGGTCCCAACTCTACTCTGGATCAGAGAAATGGCTCCGCCATTTTCACCCAGGAGTTGGTAGCTGAAAATGGGCTGTTTCAGCCCAAACTGAAATTAACTGAAAAATCCCCAAAATTGACCCCTCGTCCGGACCCGCCAGAGGTAAGGACGAGGCAACTGACCCTATGCCCTTCGAGTACGAAAGTTCTGGAGCCCTCACCCAACCTGGTTCCCTCTGAGGTCCTGGCATCAGGGCACCACGTGTTCGTCAAATGGGGTCATGATGCCAAAATCACCAAAATTGGCCTCATTCCCACGCGTGGCTCGCCCGGCCAGGGCAAGGCCAATGGCTCACAGGGTAGGAGGCAGGACCTGAGACTCATATCTGAGTGTACAACTGGATATTGGGTCCGGGCCCCTTATGGGCTTAGAGAAATGGGGCCGCCAATTGACCGCGCGGAAGGGGGAAATAGGGGTCCCAAAATGGGGTCATTTTGGCTGCTTGAAATGAGCCAAAATTTGGTGTGCTCCCAATAGTATATCTCCACGCCGGCTTGGAGATCTGATCTGCCATTCCATACGCGATGCACCCGGAGTCCAACAAAGACTCCCATGCCCTTGGCTCTCAAAGATCCCCATGCAACTTGGCGTGGTGACGATCCCAATTGGGTCCACAAATGCCAAAATGGCAAAATTGCCCACACTCACTTTGGGCTAGCGCCTTAACGAAGGTTGCTCCGCTTCGCCCACGTGGTGTGTGAACCATGGGAACCAACATACATAACACCCATGTCATATATGGTCCATTGGTCCATGCGTCCAGCGTGCACGGGTGGGCTCAACATAGTGCATGGCGGGCAGCAAAAGTGGAAAATTGCTCAAAATGGCCACAAATGCGCACACTCATGGTTGGGGCAAATGAGGCACATGCCCGACTTGGACCGGAGTGTGCCATAGGATTGGTATCAAGTCATATGTGTCCAACATATCTTTTGGGCGTCGCCCAACTGCTCCGGTTTTGGGAATGGCAGGGTCGCCAAGTGAGCCCATGATTTGGGATAGTCCCAAATCGCCAACATGGCGGCCACGGTATGCCAAGCGCAAGAGGAGTTATTCGCCGGGTCCAAGATATGTTGGGCACTGAACTATGTACCCTCATATTATACTTGGGTCATGATGAGCGCAACGTTGAGATACACGGTCGCCACTTGACATCATGACGGGCCAAAAACGGCAAAATTGGCACAAAGATACACAAAAGTGCCTTGAAAGGCGCACAATTATATTATAATATCTTCGGCATGGATCGTGCAATCAACTAATCCTTCCAAACATAATGACCTGACACCAATGACCTTCGATCCCACATATGTGCTCCACTTGGGGCGCTTTGAAAGGTTACGAGCGCTGCCTTCCAAGTGGTCACATGAAAATATGGAAAATTGCAAAACACACACCTTGCTCCCAACGCATCGCTTCGGGATCGTCACACAAGCTTCTCTTCACGAAGGTTAGGCTTGCAATTGATTGTGGGGAGTATGGAGAAGGGGCTTACACAATATGAGGTACATTGGCGGGTTCGGCTTGGAGCAATGGACCCGCCAAATGGGCACGCAACACAACACATGGCACATACCACATATTGCCCAAAAAGGTAGCTCCCCCGACGATATGTCATGCCCCTCCAAGGGCATAACTTTGTGTCAATCGCTCATAGGAACTCAAGGAGAGTTCTTATGCAACACCAACACTTGCGCGCTACACTCGAAAGTTATCTTAACGCACGCAATGTCATGGCCAAAGAGTTATAACGCAAAGTCTACCCTCTTGACCATGATCCATTACACTAGCGCGCACGTGTGGAAACACAAGGCATATAAAGCTTCCAAAATCACGACTGGAGTATTGTGAATACATCCCACGTTTCCTTATTGTCATTCCTCGCAAGCGGCACGAGATATGACCCTTACAAGTGGCCTCACGAATCAACTTTGTTTTGCCCATATCTCTAAGACAAATGGAGGGCAAGATAAAAGGAAAGTTGATTCGTGCATAGGGAAGCACGTAGGTCCACTCGAAAGAGGTCAAATCAAGTGCGGGGATGTCGAAGTTGAAAATCCGATTTCGACATCCTGAAAAATTCGGATTAAGGTTGCGAGTGTAGAATGTGAAAATTGCGGATGCATCAACGCAATTCCTGAAGACTTTAGAGCCTTCGTCACGGATAGGGTTAAAATTTCCATTATAAACAGTTAAACTGGCGGTTACGGTAAAGTCGCGATCCAACCGCCAGCAGTCAAAACAGTGAGTATCAGAACGGAAGCGTAAAAGTTGACGGAAACAATATGAAAAAAAAAACCCTGTTGATTCCTGATATTCTGATATATAAATCTCCGCTGGCGGTGCATCGGTTGCCGATGCGGGGCTTTACGGCACGGAACACGCTCCCGCCGGGCTCGCACCGGGCGTCAACGGGCGCCTTCCGTACATGGGGTTAGTGGACCGGAGACCGGTCTTCCCTTCCGTACTTGGGGTTAGTGGACCGGAGGCCGGTTGTATGCCGTAACCTAGCCATGGGGTTCTGGGTACCGCTTCAATACAACACAACACACCAAGCAGGCACGCCGGTGAATAGGAGCCAAGTGGGCAAGGACACCGCACAAACGGCACAGCGAGCGTGCACACCGGTGAACAGGAGCCAAGTGGCCAAGGACATCGCACACACAACACAACAGATGGAGCGGGTATTCCGGTGCACCTGAGCCGAGTGGCCAAGGACATCCCATACGCAACACCACAACGAGCAGGCACACCGCTGAACAGGGGCCAAATGACCAAGGACACCGCACACACAGCACACCAAACGTGCAGACCGGCGAACAGGAGCCAAGTGGCCTAGGATATCGCACACGCAACACAATAAGCCGAGCAGGCACATGAGTGGACAGGAGCCAAGTGGCCAAGGACACCGCACACCTAGCACACCGAGCGGGCACACCAGTGAACAGGAGCCATGCGGCCAAGGACATCGCAGACGCAACACAACACACCAAGCGGGCACACCGTTGAGCGGGAGCCAAGTGGCCAAGGACACCGCACACACAGCACACTGAGCCTGCACACCGGTGAACAGGAGCCAAGTGGCCAAGGACACGCACACCCAATACAACACACCGAGCGGGTATACTGCTGAACACGAGCAACGTAGCCAATGACAAGGCACACGCAACACAACACACCAAGCAGGCCCACCGGTGAACAGGAGCCAAGTGGCCAATGACGGCGCACAGACAGGAAACTGTGCGTTCACACTGGTGAACAGGAGCCAAGTCGCCGTGGACATTGCAGACACAGGACACCGAGCGTGCACACCAGTGAACAGGAGCCAACTGGCCAAGGACATCGCAAAAAACAACACAATACACCGAGCCGCTACAGCGGTGAACAGGAGGCAAGTGGCCAAGGACACAGCATACAAACGTGCACAGCGGCGAACAGGAGCCAAGGGGCCAAGGACACCGCACACGCAACATAACGCACCGAGCGGGCACACTGGTGAACAGGAGCAAAGTAGCCAAGGACACCGCACACACAGCATACTCAGCGAGCACACCGGTGAACAAGAGCAAAGTGGCCAAGGACGCTGCACACACAGCACACTGAGGGGGCACACCGGTGAACAGGAGCCACGTGGCAGGGGACCCCGCACACCCAACACAAGGCACCGAGCGGGCACACTGTGAACTGGAGACAAGTGGTCGAGGACAACGCACACAAAGCACACTGAGCGTGCCCACAACTGAACAGGAGCCAAGTGGCCAGGAGGCCGCACACACAGCACACCGAGCGTGCAGACCGGTGAACAGGAGCCACGTGGCACAGGATCCTGCACACCCATCACAAGACACTGAGCGGGCACATGGTGAACAGGAGACAAGTGGCCAATGACACCGCACAAACAGCACACTGAGCGTGCACACGGATTAACAGGAGCAAAGTGGCAAAGGACACCTTGCAAGGAACACAACACACCGACGAGGCAACCGAGTGAACAGGAGCCAAGGGGCCAGGGACACCACACACGCAACAAAACACATCGAGCGGGCACACCGCTGAACACGAGCGAAGTGGCCAAGAACACCCCACACGCAACACCACAGACGGAGCGGGCACAGAAGTGAAAGATGCCAAGTGGCCAAGGAAACCGCACACACAGCACACCGAGCGTCCACAGAGGTGAACAGGAGCTAAGTGGGCAAGGACACCGCACACGCAACACAACACACTGAGTGAAACTGCACGCGCGTACAGACCTAGATCAGCAGAGGGACATGGCACGACAAACCACACCCGAAGGGTCGGATGCACTGGGGCAACCCAGCCGAACAGCCGTGCCAGTAGCAGGAGCGGTACTCAAAGGTAACTGGTCTGAGCCCGGCCGAGCTGCATCAGGGACCATGGCCTACGTCACCAGGAGCCCTGGAAGCAACCAATCACGGGTGAGCCAGTACACACTCCAGGAGGGGGTCGCCTGCCAGGCAGCGAGGCCCCGCAACTCAAGCCACAGGGCTGAGGCAGAATTACCGTAGACTCGCGGGAGCAATACCCCCTGGGGTGAGAGATACTCCAAACAGCTGGGCAGCCCCCCACAGCTGCCACCCAAAGGAAGGCGCATGTGGCCCTACCCATGGATACATGTGGGGACACCCTCTGAGCGGGACACCTGGACTGGGTGGCGGCAACACTGCCTTCCCGAGCCTCTGCGGAAGCGGCTTAAGGGGCAACTGAACTAGGGCAGTAGGAGGAACAGGATGTCGCCTTGGTACGACCTTCATCCTGCGTTGTCAAAGGAGGCATCCCGAGCTCCGGAAGATACCTACCTACCTACCGCATTCATTTCATTCGGTGAGGTCACTCATTCTTAGGATTTCACTCTGCAAATTCTACGTGTCATATTTATTACATTACTTCCTTATTGCAAGGGCTTCCCCATACCGCTCAATGTGCAATATTTTCGGTAATTGATCTGCCCTTCGTACTTCTATGAGCACCTTTGCCCAATAGACCCCGAGTTTTGGATCCCAGCGACGAGCAATTTTTTTGCATCTGCTCAACGTTTGTTGATTAATTGCACATCTTCATGAATGATTCTCTTTTCCAACCCTCGCGATCATTGACCTAGGTCATTGGGTCTGAAGAGCTAGGTTTCCTCATCTTTGCTACCGAACCACTGCGGGTAAATGCCGCTTCGTTGACGTTCCCTAGATTGCCTGGTACAGACTCCATTACCTGGTTTGACAGTGCTCAATTGAGTGTTCGCAGTGTACAGCATTACATTCTCTATTCCCCCGACCAGAGCATCAGATGCATCGCAGATCTAAATGGATTCTTTTTTCACACATTCCCTCCCACATCACACTACACATAAAACACACACACCAACAGATACCATGAGTTGTTTGATTATTCCATTTATTCATTTCGATATCCCACCCTGAGGAATTGCTGTAGTACCACTTCCGTCAGATGTTTGCCTAGAAGCCAATTTCTAAGTGAATTCTTTGGTATAGATAGTCAGTGTCATCTTACATGAGCCGGCATTCATCTCACCTCGCCACATCTTTGGTGTGTAACACAAGTGAACGGGTTTAACCTTGATAACTTAACTTGTGACTTGGCTAATGCATTCCGCGGTGTGTTAGTGAGGGGTCTTACGCCGGTAGCCACCAAGAGCAAGCGGTGCACTACGGTAGGCTCATTGGAAAGGATTATGGAAAGGTGGTGAATGCCTACAGTGTATAGGATTCGACCCTCGCCTAGGTGGATGGCTACTTTCGATGCAGTTGGAGAGACCTCTTCTCTTGCTGCAGAGAGAGAAGACGGAGTTAAGCTCTGAGAGGACACCCTGAATCCTGAAATTGAATTGAGCGGACCTCACTCTTCGTGTTGGAAGACAGGCCCCCACACGTTGGGCTGCGCGCGATGGCACCAAAAGCGAGATGAAAATAACACGATAAGGAAAACATGATGAAAAAAGTTTCAAAATAGCTGAAAGGAAACCTAATTACCATTAAAAACGTTTAGGGAAAAAAGCGCGTTGCGAAACGCGTTAAAACGCGACGGAGAGTTTTTCGACCTAAAAGGGTGAACAGTTAACGTTGTAAGCACGGTAACGCTGTTAGGAGCATTTTGCCGTGTCTCTCATCGTCCGGTGAGCCATCTACGAAAAGAAAAATGCGTTGCGAGGAGCGCGTAAAAGTCAGAAAAAATGATTTTCCAAGCCCCCGCACCCCTGTACACACTTCGTCTCGCTCTCTCTTGCTTTCCAGGTACATATGCCTCCTGTTTGCGCCCCGACCTCCCTGTCTTTGCCTCCTCCCACGCTGCAGGTAATTGGCCCTGGGGGATACTCAGTTAACCCCTTGCAATAAGTCAATCACCCCCGAGTTTGACAACAAATTCCAGTACAGAACACAACACGAAAAAATCCCTGACGACGACGCCATGAAGTTTCACGGGTCACTCGTAAGTCACTAAAATGTTAGTGGTTTTGTTAGTCGCGTGTGTGTTGTGTAGTGTATTTTTTGTATTTATTTCCGAAGACAGAAAACCATTTTTCCGGATTTTGCAGGGGAAAACGAAGAGGCAGCAAGATCAAGTAAGCACCACCAGGGAAACGAAAAAGACAGCAGGGCACCAGCGCACGGCACCACACCGACACACAGCACCACAGGACACAGCACAGGGGAGTACGAAAAAGTCACTGCCATGTCTTTTTTGGAGGTCTTGATCCAGGCCAAGCTCCCCCTAAAGTCCTTTCGCTGATGCTGAGACTAACAGAATCATTTTTCTCTTTCTCTTGAAGTTCAAAGTACACTTTCTCAAAGTAACTAGGGTTATAACCCTAGCCCCCCATGAAGTTCACCCCTACCACTCAACTGAGCGGAGGTATCTTCCTTCATGGAGGTTATACTGAACGAAAGTAGGCACTTCATGCCTGAGACCTTGTAGGTTAAGCCTAGTGGTCCCCCACCTCAAGCCCCCTATACTCAATTTATTCTACCACTTATTGTGGTTCTACCTTCTAACTGTCTCTGCATTCACTTGCTTGGTGAAGTCCTATTCTTTGTCTGGCCTAACTCTTATACCCCAGATTCCTAACCAAGGCCATTACATTCAAAAGAGTGCACATGAAGTGCTAGATGCTAACTTGGAGGCCAGAGTCATGCCAGTTTTCGCATCAAAATCACTTGAGGTTTGAAGTTTGAGGTTTTAGGTGTCGGGTACTAGACGCCTTTCGGCCCCGGGGGGCCACCTGGTTGGACCAGGTAATATCCTCTCCACCGGGACCTAGAGGGGGGCCCTTCATGACACACCTCCCGCCTGGTGGCAGAGTCCCCCTGGTTCACGGGGCTCGGAGCCTTGTCCCTCCCCGGATTCCCCTTTTCGCCACTTTGCCGGTCAGTGTGTCACTTAGCAACTGCAGCTGCAGGCGCTTACCCACTACGTCGCCCGACTAATGCGTGGTCGCCCGGGGTGCCGGCGCCGCCGGGCCTGTGCTACTGGCTTGTTGCCAGCGGCAACCCCATGGGCTGGCGCGGAAGCTGCCTCGCCGTCGGACTGGTGCGTGGCGGGGTGTACCACTACTGCCTTGGCAGGTGCAGTGCCCTGGTCGTGTGTGCGCGGAATTGGCGGCTGGTTCGGGGGGTTGGGGCTGTTGCTGGTTCTTGCGTCTCTCCCGTGCCCCCCTCCCCGCCTCCGCGTTCCCCGCGCTGCGTGTGGCAGGTCGTCCTGTCCGGCTGTCTCTTACCCTGGCCTGCCGGTATGCCATTCCATGCAGTCCGTGCGTTCCGCGAGCTCGGTGGAGTTGCCCTCCTGGTATTCCCCGTGTGCCCTTCTCGCGTGTGTGCGCTCGCGCTCTCGCGGCGTCCGCGTGCTTTCCCCCTCCCCGGGTCGGTGTGGCGCGCGCACTCCGCGTTGTTCTGGTGCAGGACGCCGGTAGGGCCGTTCCATGCAATCGTTGCCCCTCCGCGTCTCTGGCCTCGGTACCGTGCGCTTTCTGGCCTGCTTCGGGGGGGGGGGAGGCGGCCCCGTCCCTTCCCCCCCATCCCTGGCTCTGGGTTGTGTGCCCCCTTGTGGGCGGGCCTGGGTTGGGGGGGGGGGGCGGCTTTTGTGCCGCCGCCCCCGGGGGCGTGGCCGGGGGGCCCTGAGGGGCGGGGGGTCACTCTACCTTGGTCCGTCCCTCTGCCTCCCCTAGGCGGGCACCAAAGCAGCTGGCATCGGTGTTGGTCAGCTCATGGGGTGCGTTGTCTCCATACTGTTCCAGTTCGTGTCCGCATGCCAACCCCGGGTGGGGCCCGCGCGGTGACCTTGTTCGCCGGCGCGGGAGTGCCAGCCCTGTCGAGGTCACTGTAAGAGGGGGCGGGTGGCGGTGTGGGGGCGCGTGGCGTATGGGCCTAACGGCGCTCGCGGCCGGGTGCGGCAGCCCTGTTGGTTGGGGGGGGGGGGGGGGGCCTCCGGCCTGGCGGGGGGGGGTAAAGGGCCAGCGCCCCCTTGGTCCGCCTTCAGCATCCCGCGGGTTGAGGGGGGGGGGCAGAGAGGGTCAGGGGGGGGGTCACGCCGTCGTTTCTGGCCGCCCCCCTCCGGTCTCCTGGCCTGGTCCCCCGGCGGCAGTGGGGGGGTGGCTTGAAGGTCCCGGTCCAGGCCCCCCCCCACTGCCGGCAGTGTGGCGCCGCGCGTCCCCCTCTGCCGCGTGCTCGTTTGGGGCTGTTTGGCGTTCCCGGACGCCCGGCGCGGCCATATAAAAACTATTTGTTTTATCCAATTGTGATTGAATCTTTGTACTTAAGCCTGCTTTGTCTATCTGCAGCCCTTCTGTTATACAGTGGATTTCAAAACCATTCACTGATTCGATCCACATTCTGTTCTTGCTGCTTTGGTCCTGTTTATTAACACAAAAACTTGCAGGATTTCATCAAAACTATTAGGGCACTAATCAAGGATATCTTTCCGGTAGCAGAGGCAGCCCTTGAAGACCTTTGGAACCGACTCTGAGAAGTACACAAGCCAAACCCAGCAAACAATATGTCCACACCATCAGTACAACTATTTGCCAGGACTTGGCCGATCCGCACTGTACAAGTACAACTGGGCAGGAGTGGGCCCATCTCAATGAGTGAGGCCAAGCTCAGAAGTGCATCTGGATCTCAAGAAGATCCAGGTCACAGAAGGGCGGAACAAGAAGCGCCCAGAGAAATGCCAATAGGCTTAACCACTGAGCCCTCAGCGGCCCGTGGTGACAGCTTGCAGTACCTCCGCGGACGAGTTGCTGTCTCGATCACCCGTTCAGCCTCCCCTGCATCTTCGTCTACGGCAGTTGGAGGATCTGAGGAACACGACGAACTGAGAAGGAGAATGGACGACTACCTACTCCGAGAAGAATACTACAAGTCCGTCCGAGGGGAAGATGGAGAGGAACCACTCGCAGCCTTGGGATCCCCACCACATACGGACATGGGTTCCTACCTTTACTCCGGCCCACCTACGGACCTGGCCGACACTGTGTCTCTACCCAGGCGACCAAGAGGGCCAGCTTGGCGTCAAGAGCTGCCAACCACTAGCAGGATCCCTGAAGTGTGTCCAGCTTATGTGGAGGATTCCCATCTCCCAGGGGCAACCTATGGTGCCCTGGACCGTACGGCCGAACTACTGGCCAAACTAGTGTCTGGGTCCGAGGATCCAGATGTGACAGCCCTGTCTGAGTCCGTCAAGGCAAAATTGGGTATCACTGAACCCTTTCGCACACCAGCACTGGCCTCACTCTCACCCTGATTGAGCACGCTTGCTGATGATCCCAAACGATCAAGGGTTTTCAGATTGCTAACCAAGGTCACATGCCGCAGCCTTTTTCATCCCCGTGTCAGAACAGTCCCTATCGCTGAGGTACAGGACGTGTCCCTGACAGAGACTGAGAAAAAAGGGCCAACAGCTCTGGCACCTCTCGCTGGCGTACCATCCCCCCCTTCAGGCCTAACCCCAGGGGGTCAGAAGAGTGGCAAACCAATTGCCCAGGCAAACATCCAGCTGGAGTTGCCGGAATTCGACCCGAAAACCCTGTCCGAATGGGCAGAGGAATTTGTCGAGTCTCTTTTGCTTACCGGCCAATCGCATGTGGATGTGGCCCCTAAATGTTCCCTTTTCAATCGGTCATGCAAAGAGAAGTTTTTGCAAAAACAGGTGAAGCAGATTTTGGAGACTTGTTCTACATGGGCCGAGGTTCTCCAAAGACTGGAGGAACCTTTCCCGGTCTATGAAACAGACCTCCGTGTACGCACGTAGATTGAGGAGCTCCCCATGCTTCCTGAATTTCCTTCCGCTGCGCGAGTCTCTGAACATGTGTGCGACCTGGAGTATCTGTTCTCACAAATGAACGTGGGTTCCTATGGCCCCACAGAACCCCACCTGTGGCTCTTGAGTAAATTCCCTACACGTATGTGGGACGTTTGCAGCACCACCTCAGAGAGGAAGAGTCGGACCCACACGTACGATGAGTTTGTGGGCCTGCTCATCGCGCTGGCACTTGAGGAGGAGAATGACTCCCATATGGAGAAATTCCTCAAGAGACACCCCAGTCGAGGTGGCAACCCTACCCCTGAACGTGGCGAAGGAAAAGGGCCCAATGATCCCACTAACGCCAACAAGGGTGGTGGTAAAGGGTGGGGTAACCTACGTGCCTCGAATGAGGTTAACCCTGAGACAGGTACACCCCCACTCTTCTACTGTAAGCCTGTCAATGACAGAGAGGATCTTGTCATGCCCCTTACTGCGACCACCGCAGTGGTTGTGTGCTGCAGCTGAAACGACAACAGCACACTAATGATGGGAAAACAAGAACTCATCAGGATCATTTCAGGTGTACCATCACCAGTGGGTACTGTGGCAAACGTCGTCACTATGAGGACGAATGTCACATAAAAAAACGTGAGAGTGACAAACACAAACGGCAGGAGGCTGAACGCCAGAAAGCCCAAACACCCTCCCGA
The DNA here is from genome assembly GCA_964036045.1 of Eutreptiella sp. 'Long Island Sound 2002'. Lineage (NCBI taxonomy): Eukaryota > Euglenozoa > Euglenophyceae > Eutreptiales > Eutreptiaceae > Eutreptiella > Eutreptiella sp. 'Long Island Sound 2002'. The sequence goes on along the minus strand of OZ038380.1, from coordinate 80,548,043 downwards.
AGTCCCCAGAATGGGGACCAGGGTGGTAAAGGAGGAGGCAAGGGGGGTCGCAAGGGAGGAACCCCAAACCCCACGAGACGCTTATCAGCGCCCGCTACTTCTCCCTCTCCTGCCGATGCTGACCCCAAGAAGCGCCCGAAGGGGGATAACGCCTCCCCTGAGGGGTCTAACTCCAAGAAGAGGCGACTAACGTGGATGGCCAAGTCCCTCAGGGCTGCAAGGGTTGGTGTGACATTCCCTGCTGAGGAGTAGGGGGGCGGCTCTGAAGAGGAGGACTTAGTTTTACGGATCCTCGTGAAAATCGGGGATCCAGTTCTTTGAGCGGTGCATGACACCGGCGAACCACTTTCTATAGTAGCCCGGAGCCTGCTGAAAACTTTCAGGAAAACTAAGACAGTGGCCATAAGAGTAGGGAATGGGCGTACCATCCATTCATTTGGGGGTGTCGAAGTGACTATTTGTCTTGGCGACGAAACTGTGACCCAACACTGCAGAGTGTTGGACACTGACGCCTTTCACATCGTCATTGGCACCTACGTCCTGCGAAGAAACCCCCAGGTAAAAATGTTTTCTCTCCGACGCCCCTATTCTCTACACTGTGACTGTGGCAGTGGGCTCTTGTCTGTACCTTTGGAGCTGTCAGGACAAAAAGAGTCTGGGATGCGCTACGCAGCAAAGACAAACTATCGTACTGAAAACTACCAATTGGCCTGTCACGTTCTTGAAAATCGACCGGCAGCCCTGCAGGTTGTGATCCAGGTGGAATTATCCGCGAGCCAACAACGGCACATCATGCAGTTGTATTGCTCGAAACATTTGAATAAAGCTTTTCGTTTCTTGTGGAAAGCAATGGGCCTGGCGTATGCTAACCCTCCCTTCTCCCTGCTCCCGAAGGTTCTAACCAAAATTGCTTATGAGGGAGGAAGGGCTGTCATGTGCACCCCTGACTGAGGTTGTTCAGGTGAACACGCTTATTGGCGCCGACTGCTGGACCGAATGACTGTGGGAAGAGTGAAACTCCCTGACGATCCCATCTATGTGCCTGAGGATTCAGACACAGCTATGCAGGCCCCTGAATGTACCAGTTTCTTATCCATTGTCGATGGATGCCTCAACCCTGTACCCCTGTGTGATCTGGATCAGGTGCTACTGAAAGAGGTCATGGCCGGAGAACGTGGCTTGACCCTTTTTGATATCAAAAACCGATCTCCTGAGCACCTTTCTGCCCCACTTACAGGGTGCGAATCCCGTGATTGCTCTCTGAAGCCTGCTGCTGTGAAGGAGGATGCTGACGATCAACTGTCTGAAATCGCAAGCTCTATCCCTCCTGTCGATCCCAGCTGTGTTGAACTGAAAAACAGTACCTTCCTGGCGCAGCTGTTGCTGGAGGAGGTAGACCTAGAATCAACCTCAGAAGCGAATTCCCCTGTTGGGGAACCTGTGCTGCACATGCAGCATACATGCTCAGGTGAACCCGTGGCTCAGAGTCCTGATACTTCAGCGCAGCCTGCTTCGAATAACATGCCACTGTCGGAGCATGACACTCAGGAACTTCGACGGCTGTTGTACCTGAGGGCTGAAGGTTTTGAGCTCCAGGAACAGCTGCAATACCTCGGACAGACCTGGAAATCCTCCATGTGGTCTGAGGAGGACGATGATTCCTACGCGCTACCTGACCCTGAGATACCCCTAGTGTATTCTCTGCACTATGGGAAGCAATGTTCGCCTGAGTGGGATGACGGCTCACTCCCTGCCGAAACGGCTGATCAGCAGAAGAAGAAAGAGCATGGTAAGAGCGACCCCAGTGCTGAGAAGGATTTCCTGCAGACAATCGAGACTCTGAACCTTGACCCTCAACTTCAGAAACTGCTCCTAACCTATGAGGAGCTGTTCGGCGCGCTGCCGCCTCCCCTATCCTGTGAAAAGCTGGTCCAGATGGACCTCAAAGTGAAACTCGAATTTGAGAAGACGCGAGTGAGACGTCATCCCTATCCCGCTCCTCAGGAACAGGTTGAAGAAATCGAGCGCCAGATCCGGGAATTTAGTGATGCTGGCCTCGTTGAAGAATATAAGAAGGGGGACTACCCCCACCACTGCAGTCCCTGCTTCCTGGTTGCTAAATCCCGAGCGACTGCCCTGCAACTAGTTGTTGACTAGGGTGAGGTCAACAAGAAAGCCTAAAACCAGTCAGGGAGTATTCCCAACATTGAAACCACCCTGGAGCGTCCTGCCAAATGCCGGTACAAAACCAAAATGTACAAACGCAGTTGTTTCTGGCAGGTTGACCTAACAGCCACAGCTCAGGAACTGCTGGCCTTTATAACCCCTAAGAGTCGTGTGTTTAAATGGAAGGTCATGCCTTTTGGGGTGGCTAATGCCCCGGCACCCTTCCAAAAACCGATGAACAAAATTTTGTACATACTGAGGCGCAGACCTCTGGTACAGGAGTTGATTTCCCGAGGGGCAGAAATGGAGGCCCACATCGATGACGTGCCTTTAGGTACCAAAACCCAAGAGGACCATGGTCTTCTCCTCTGTGAGAATTTCATTGGTTGTCAGGAAAACCATCTCCGAATCAAACTCGAAAAATGCGAGTTCATGAAAGAGGAGATGGAGTATTTGGATTTTGACGTGGGCTATGGCTGGTGGAAAGCAGCCGCGTCTAAGATGCAGCCCCTACAGGACATGCAGATTCCTGATGACCCTAAGAAGGGTCTACACGGCGTGAAGAGTTTTGTGGGCGCCTGTATCTTCTATAGGCGACACATCCACAATTTTACCTACTCTCCTGCCCCTCCCACTGACCTAATCAAGAAACCCACTTCCTGGAGGTGGACCTCAAGGGAGGAGGAGTGTTTCCAGGAGTAGAAGAAGAAAATTGCCTCCTCCAACTGCCTGGGCGTACCCCGCCTTAAGGGCGAGATACTTCTGATCACTGATGGCAGTGATGTAGGCGGGGGTGGAACTATATACCAATGGCAAGAGCTTCACCCGGCTGAAGTAACTCATTGCCATTATTGCACCACAGGATTGAACTGTGATGGTTTCCTGAAGCACGACTATCCCTTCAGTGAGTGGCGACTTGTACCCCTGGGACACTGGAATTGGAAATGGAACCAGGCGCGTTCCAACTACAGCACCTGCGACCAGGAGCTCCTTGCCGGTATGTTGCTGCACTCATGCCAGTCCCAACTATTGGTATCTAACCCTTTTGTCTGGCTCTGTGACCAGGACCCGGTGAAGTCCTTTCAGCAGGGCCCACCACCGGAGAAAGCGAAACTAAAACGGTGGTGGACTTACCTGTGCCAGCTCAGGCTGACAGTCCATCATAACCCTGATATAAAAAATGAACTGTCTGACTACATATCGCGCAAGAATTCCGATGCACTTATTGGCGAGAGCTCTGAGGCACTCGCCAAAGAGGCTTTCCAGCGTATGAATGTCCACCTTGACCTGTCTTTGCGGACTGCTGGAATCCATGAGGGTTGGAGCCTAACTGACTATCAGTCAGAATATGAAGTAATTCTCCAGACCCTCAGCACTGGTCTCGAACCCCGTCTCATTGACGGGAACCAGTGGTATAAAAATAACCAGTATCTCTTCTACGAGGACCGTATAGTGCTGCCTGAGGCACGACTCTATGGGTGTACACTGGTCCTATCTCAGCTCAGGTCACACTGGCGCTAATCGCTCAGTGGACTTCTTCGTGAGTGTTTCTACTCTGGTCTAACCCTGACTGAACTGAGGTCCCGAATGCAGACCATTGTTGATGCTACTGGCTGTCACGCCAGTAAGCAGAGTGATAGTAGGGATAGGGGACTGATTTCCAGCCTACCCATACCCTATTGTACTAAGTCCCTTCCGTACGTGGATTTCATCCACGGCATACCTCGCTTCGGGGGTTCTGATAGTTGCCTAGTGGACACCTGTGGCCTGTCCCGCTTCACCCGTGTGTTCCCTTGCAATAAGAAAATCACAGGTGAGCAGACTGTGAAAATGTTGGTCGAACAATGGTTCGAACCATACAGAGCACCTAAACAGGTGAACTCTGATGAGGATGTACGCAGCCGCAGTGACACAGGATGGTACGAACAAGTGCTGAACGCCCTGAATGTTGAGGTAACCACAGCCGTACCCTATACCCACACGTCTAATCCTCTTTGCGAGAGACAAAACCATGTGGTGGAACAGAACCTGAGAATCCTGATGAAACACGACCGTACCAACGATTGGGTACGCCTAGTGCCCTGGGCAGTGCTGACCATGAATTCTTGGAGGAGCTCCTCTAGCTTCAGCCCCCACGAGCTGTCTCATTGAGGACGACCTCCTTGGTTCCTCAAAACCCCTTTTCCTGAGGACCTCAAGTGCCCCGTTGGAGATTGGCTCGAACACAAGCAGTCTATGGCTAACCAGGCGGGGACTAATCTGAGACATATCCGTGAACGTAGACTGAGCCGACGAAATCGGCTACGGCGACCTGCCAGTTTCAAGGTTGGAGACCTTGTTTTGGTTCACCATACACGCCCACCCTCCTGGTCCTGCAACTGCTTACAGGACCTTTTTTTGGGCCCTATCGTATCATTAGGATAGATGGATCTAGATTCCATGTCAGGTGCAGTCCCCGTCTACGTGGCGAACTGCTCTGTGCTCCTAAGCAGTTGAGGCACTATCACTCCGGTGATGATTTGTCCTGGGAAGAGTGGTGCCTTAGCGACATTAAGGTCGAGCATATCGACCTAGAAAACGCTGCCAGGTCTGAGGAGGCAGACGAACTTGAAGAGATGACTGCGGATGAGATGGCAGTCGATGGCTAATACGTGGTTGCAGGTATTGCACGCCACGATTATAAACAGAGCCGGAAATTCCTTGTCCTGTGGGACGACTATGGGCTATCTGAGGCAACCTGGGAACCCATGTCCGCCTTTATACAGCCAGATGGCAGTACCAACCCCATCTTTCGCTCCTACCTCTTTGAGACTGAGGGACAGCTACTAACTCGTTCTGAGACTCTGTCCCAGCGGAAAAAGAAAAACCAATCTCCTAGTGTCTATCTCTTAACTGTTTTCTAACCCTCTCGGTCATCTAACCTCCCAGGGGCGGTGAGTACTCTTGTGCAGATAGGTCTACGTAGGTTTGGGAGAGCAGTTGTCACCATCGCCCCGCATTGCATCACAGGACAGGACCAGTAGCCCCCCGTGACGACCCCTCCCTGGCCGAAGGCCATCCGTTTTGCCGAGACCCTTGTTTTTGGAGCGCTGCACCTCCCCTGGCTGTGCCCTGCAGTCCCATGCCTATGGTTACCAGCGTGATCCAGATGGCCGCTTATCAGGTTTGCAGCCACCCAGCAAGTGTGTGCCTTGTACACCATGTGTTGCATGGGAACTGACCTGATGTAAAGACCTCGGAAAGCCAACGAAGAGCGGCGGCTTTCTACTCCAGGGGGGGATGACAAGCAAGGTGTTATGAAGCAAGGTGTGTCCACCCTCCTTGGGGACAAGCGTGCCCACAGTTAGGACCCCTGACTGGTCCAGACCCATGGGGTTCTACCCTTCCTTACCCGTTTACCGTACCCCGAAGTGTGCTACGTCTGTCTGTATGTGTCTCACTTCACTCCGCGGCGTGGTTCCCGGGAACCGGGCTTCGATGACCTCGGACCGAAGGTCCTAGTCAGGTACTATTGCGACTCCTATGCCGCCCAGTTTCTGTGCTGTCACCTATCCTTTGGGGGAAGGCGGCAAAAGCCCTACCTACTAGAGGGGACGGGTGGCCAGGTGTTCTAAGGGAATGCAAAACGCGCATTTTCCTAGAGGCCAAAAGCTAACGCACTCAACTGCCCACGAGGAAAAGCACGCGGGACAGGAGACACCACTACACTACACTCATTGACGCCAGCACCAGCCTTCAAAGGCAGGGTGAACACAACCGCACTCAGTCCCTACAAGGCTTGCTGACCCTAACCCCTACACACGCCACTGGGTGGCCAAGGCGAAGAAATCTCGAGCCCTACTCACTCTCTTTTAAAATTACAAGAGAACACAGCGCCGCTAGGCAACCGTGGCCTGCAAGGGACGCCCTCACGCGTTTTCCTGACAGTGCTTGGAGGGGAGGAGCGCCGTGTGCACAGCGTGTTGTAAGGGTTGTCCATGAAGGAGTCCGGCTCTGACCCAATTTGTTAGTGTGATCTGCGGCCTTTTTAGCTTGTGGAGAGAAATCCAAAGTCGCCGAAGGCAACTGCTGTTGCATAAATCACCCTGACCTTGCCCACCTGTAAACAGGGGCGGATGAGACCCCGTTAGCGGCTGAGGAACCAAGCCAGCCCCCACGTATTAAACGCTTCTCAGGCTGACCTATAATACGCTGTTCTCTAACCAGCTCGCAAGCAAGCATGTGTAAGGACTCCGCCTGTTCTCTTATAGAACGTAGGGCGGAGCCCTGAGTAGCCTAAACAAGGGTTATACAGCGTGCACAGCGCGTGGCCTACATCCTCTTAATGCCTTGTGCCTATGCAGGAAAGGGCGGCGACTTTTCGTAATTTAACTCACAACAACCAATCATCGCGTGACTGAACCAGGAGGTGAGCTCCCCTTGGGCTTACCTACCTTACTCACCACGCACCATGTGAATGCCGAAGGAAACACGAACGCATGGACAAACCTAAGCATTTAAACAGCCCTATCGGGAGTTAATAGCAGCCCTAAGCGATTAATGCATCGTGTGTCATGCATGCTCTTCTTACCTTGCTTCCTGCAGAAGAAGGAAGGGAAAGGCGAGCACCTGCGCAGCGCAAAACAAGCCTAAGCGTTTTGAGCAACCCCATTTTGGCGCTACGGCAACACGAGCACGAGCAAGCACCTTCTATTTTGACCTGTGAAGAGGAAAGGAGGGTGGATTGGGGCACAGGAAAAGCGCCACAACGTGTGAATGCCTAGATTAGGCACATGCATCGCGAGCACAGCGCAAACACTATCCCTACGTGCGCGCTGCGTGCTCCATTCGTTTCGCATACCTTTCATTTCAGTTTTGACCTGTGCAGAGCAAAGGAAGTGAACGCCCGAACCCTCAACGAACGCAATGGTGGCAAACCTAGCGTTTTAACGAGACAACCACCACAAACGCAATGCATGCGTGTGACATACACTAACATACCTAAGAGGTGGGTTGTCCACCTGCTCTGTTGTGCCGGTTTCTGTTCAATACGGTTTCCTCAAGTTTTTAACGTTTTTTATGCAACTGTGCAAAAGTTTCTTTTAAAAGCTTATCAAAACCACGGCTCATACCTTCTTTTCCAGGAGCCGTTCACACTTGCGCAACTCATTTTGGGAGAGAGCACCTGTTACGCTTGTCTTCGACTCTAGGTTTTAGTCTAAGAATGACGATTTCTAACGTCGTTTCATCAATTCTTAGCGATTTGACTTCTTAAAGTGCTACCCCTTTCGCTAAACCACAGGATTCACTCTCTGTTGGTTTCATTTTCTTTTTTTTATCAGCTCCTGGAGTTTTATGTCCCAATTTGGGAGTACTGCTACGCCGTGGTCTTTGGTCAGGATGTTTACTAAATTGCTGTTTATACAGCAATCACCGTCCACATTAGAGCGTTCGGCTTTACTTGAGTGGGCAAGCATGTGTGCTCTAGGGAGGGTGTCCTGGGTTCAAACCCTACTACCCTAAAATTCTTAGCAAACGTTTTCGCCGTACGCTGGCGCCTTTTGAGGAATGCCCCATCGAAGGGACATCATTCACGGTACATTACACTGCTTTTCAGGGGTACCTACATTGTTATAGCCTTCTATGAACTGATGAGAATGATTTTGGCTGGTTTAATGCATTTTCTGAGGTAATTTTGGGGCCACAAGTTTGAGCCTTTGTACTTGGCCTTACTAGTTTGATCAACTAGTACTCCAGGGGGGAGTAAGAAAAAGTCACTGCCATGTCTTTCTTTGAGGACTTGATCCAGGCCAAGCCCGGCCTAAAACCCTTTTGTTGATGCTGAGACTAACTTAATCATTTTTATCTTTCTTTTGAATTTTAAAGTACACATTCTCAAAGTAACTAGGGTTATAACCCTAGCCCCCCCTGAAGTTCACCCCTACCACTCAACTGAGCAGAGGTATTTTCCTTCATGGAGGATATATAACGAAATAAAGTAGGCACTTCATGTCTAACACCTTGTAGGTTAAGCCTAGTGGTCCCCCACCTCAAGACCCCTATACTCAATTGATTCTACCACTTTTTGTGGTTCTACTTTTTAACTGTTTCTGAATTCTGTTTCTTGGCCAAGTCATATTCTGTGTCCCGCCTAACTCTTATGCTGCAGATTCCTGACCGACTCCATTACATCCAAAAGAGTGCACATGAAGTGCTTGATGCTAGCTTGGAGGCCAGAGTCATGCCAGTTCTCACATAAAAATCATTTCTTTTATCCAATTGTGATGAAATCTTTGTACTTAAGCCCGCTTTGTCTACCTGCAACCCTTCCGTGATACACTGGATTTCAAAACCCTTCACTGATTCGATCCACATCCTGTTCTCGCTCTACTTGCTGCTCCAGTCCTGTTTTTCAACACCAAAACTTGCAGGCTTTCATCAAAACTATTAGGGCACTAATCAAGGATATCTTTCTAGCAGCGCACCACGACGATCCACAACACACAACGGCACAGCGGGCCACGCGGCCAGACGGGGACTGGGGCGACAACACACGCCACCAGAGGATCACAGCGGGCAGCAGACACGGACAGAAACAGCACAGACCAACACAGAACGGCAGAGATAACAGGAAGCAACACCAGGCACCAACCGCCGACCAACCAACAGGGGAACACACCAAAGGGCGACAAGACGCAGGAAGGCCAGCACGGCACACCACAGCACCGCCTAAGACGCGCCACCAGACACCACACAGGGGGAAACAGCCCGACACGCCACGAGCAGCGCCACAGGGCACAACAGCGCCACATCCAAGGACACCGCACCAGAACAGGAGACAGGGCAGCGAACAACAGAAACAACGCAACAAAAAGAACCACAAAACACAGCACAGGGACGCACACCACAGGACGAGACACCGCAACAAGGAACCGCCCAAGACCAACACAGACCGGCACCAAACGGCGCACAACACCGCAAGACAACACAAGACAACAGCACAGCAGAACAGGACGCAGCCCAGCAACGCAACACACAGCGGGGCACGAGAAGGGCACTGCACAAGACAGACAGCGACGCAGCAGAGCACCGCACCAAACAGACAAGCAGACAGAGATCGCACAGAGCGGAAAAAAAAAACAGCGCAGCAAGCACCACCGCAGGACAGCAGGCAACGAGACAACACAACACACTACTGCACGACACAAGCACGCCAGCACAGCACGGTACCGCAGCACACGCACCACGCAGCGGACAACACCACATGCTGGAGCAGGGGATGGCAAGACACAGGAACACGCGACAGAGAAACGGGGCGACCAGGAGAAAACACACTGCAAACCAACGGGGCGATAGCAGGAGGGGGGGGGCACAGAACCACCACCACCACAAGGTTTGAGGTTTGAGGTTTGATTTTGCGGGTACTAAACGCCTTTCGGCCCCGGGGGGCCACATGGTCGGGCCAGGTGATATCCTCCCCACCGGGTCCTAGTGGGGGGCCCTCTAAGACGCACCTCCTGCCTGGTGGCGGAGTCCCCTGGGTTCACAGGGCTCGGAGCCCCGTCCTTCCCCGGCTTCCCCGCTACGCCACTCCCCGGTCAGTGCATCAATTCGCAGCCATGGCTGCGGGCGCTTACCCACTGCGTCGCCCCCCTAATGCGTGGTCGCCCAGGGAGCCGGCGCCGCCGGGCCCGTGCTACTGGCTTGTCGCCAGTGGGACCCCCTTCAGCTGGCGCGGAGGCTGCCTAGCCTAGGGGTTGGGGCCTGGCGCTGTGCGCCACTACTGCCTTGGCGGTTGCAGTGCCCCGTCTGTGTGTGCGCGGCGCTCGCGGCTGGTTCTGGGGGGATGGGCCGGTACCTGGTGTCTCGTTTCCCCCTTCCCGCCCCACGTGTTCCGCGCTGCGTGTGGCGGGCCGTCCTGACCGGGTACCCTCGCTCGCTGGTACGCCATTCCACGCGGTCTATGCGTTCCGCGCGCTCGGTCCGGTTGCCCTTCTGGTAGTCCCCGCGTGCCCCTTTCGTGTGTGTGCGCTCGCGCTCCCGCGGCGTCCGCTCCTCCCCCCTCTGGGTGGTGTGGCGTGCGCACCTCGCGTGGTCCCGGCACTGGGAGCTGGTAGGGCCGTTCCACGTGGTCCGTGCCCCTCCGCGTGTCCTGCCCCCGTCCCTTGCTCCGTCTGGCGTGCATGGGGGGGGGCGGTCCGGTCCCGGTTCTACTCTACTTGGCTTGGGGTTGTGGGGGTGGCGGTAGGGCGTCCCCGCGGGGGGTGCCTTCTACTGTTGCGAGGGGCGTCTGGGGTCAGGCGCTCCCCCTCCCCTGACTGCCCGCCCACTGGGCGGGCTGTTTTCGTCCGCGATCTACGTGTTGTGGGCGCGGACGTGCGGTTGTGGGGGCCCTTCTCTGTCCCCTCGGCCTGCATGCCCTGTGGGGGCTGCGCGCCGCGTGGCGGGTCCGTGGCGTTTGTGTGCAAAGGGGCGGCCGAGGGGGGCCCTGTAGGACCGGGGGTCGCTCTGCCTCGTTCCGTCCCTCTGCCCTCCCTGGGCAGGCAACAAAGCGGGTGTCACTGGCGTCGTGCTGTCCATGGGGGGCGAGGCCCCCCATACCACTCCGGTTCGTGCTCACTCGCCTTCTCTGGGCGCGATCTGTGCGGCGTTCTGGCGCGTTGGCGCGGGCTCGCTTGTTCTCCGCGGCCCCCGTGGGAGCCGGCGGCTGGGGCGGGGGGGCGGGTCGCGCTCCGGCTCCTCTCTCGGGCGGGGGGGGGACCATCCCCCCTGGGGGGTGGGGGCCGGGGCCCCCGCGGCTTGCGGGCCGGTGGGGGGTCGGGGGGGGGGGGTCGGGCCGCGGCCTCCCTGCTCCCCTTCTGGGTGGCGGCCTGCGGTAGTCAATCCTGGCCCCCCTCGTGTCGTCAGCGCACTCCCTTCCGGCGTGCGCGTGCGGTCGGGGTCGCAGTGCCGCCCCAGGCTGGGGAGGGGATGAGGGGCTGCCCGTGGACCGCTCCCCCGGGGGCCCCTGCAGACCTGAACCCCCCCTCTGCCCTCCCTGAGTCGGCTGTGGTCCTGGGCGGGTCAGGTGGCGCGCGGCCCTCATACTGTTCCGTTGCGCGCGTTGCTCCGGCACGCTGGCGTGGGCTCGCCCCGCGGCCGCGACCCCCGCGGGAGCAGGTCCAGCCGCATCCCCCCCCCCCCGCGTCGCGGTCCCTTCTGAAAGGTGGGTGGCGTCCCCTCGGCTCCGGGGGGGCGGAGGGCCGCTCCTGTGGCTCCCTAGCTGGGGGGGGGTGCGGGGGGGGGGTGGGGGGGCCGCCCCCCGCCCCCCTGCCCTGTCAGGCGTCGGCCTGCCTTCCGTTGCCCCCGGCGTGCCCCCCCGGGGTATACTCGTGCCGTCGGGATTGCCGGGCGGCCGCGGTCGTCGGGCGCGGTCCGGTCGGCCGCCGACGGGTCAGTGCGGCAGGGGGGGGGGGGGGAGGGGGGGGAAACCCCCCCGCCCTGGTTCGCGCCCCCGTCTTCCCTGGGCCGGCCTCTGATAAGGCCGCTCCGTTTGCGCCATCCTGGGCCTCGCCGGTCCGCTGTCGGCCGGCAGCAGGCAGGGCGTGTGGGCGCCTGCCTCGGCCGTGGTGCCCCCGCACCCCGGGTGCAGCGGCCTCTTCGGGGGGGGTGTGGGGTCGCCGTTTCTTCGGTCCGCCTCCGTCCGCTCTGGGCCTGAGTGGGAGGGGGGGGGGGAGTGAGGGGGGCCCTCTGGTCCCCTGGCGACGCCTCCTGACGGCCGGGGGGGGGGGCGGCATGGCGGTCCCGGCCCCGGGGGCCAGCCATCGGCTGGGGGGTCGCACCCTTCCCCCGCCCCCCTCTACCTAGAGCCGGACCCTCTTGCAGGCCCTCGCTGGGGCCCCCCATCCCCCCGGCCATAGTCGCGCGGCGCTGGCCGGCCGGGGGCGGCCGTGAGGGTTAGCGGTCAGCAGCTAGCGGGCTGCGGGGCAGCTGGTTCCCCCCCGCGCTCGTTGTCTCCGCCCTCCATCCCGCGGGCGCTGGGGCGCTCTCCTGCGTCATGTTGTACCGTGGGGGGGGCGTGGGTCGGGGGGCCCAGCTGCCCCGCCCACTGTCTCGCGTCCGCCGTCTGGGCCGTCACCTGCGCCGCCGCTTGTGTGGGGGCTGGGGCTGTGGCGGCGGCGGGTTGCGCCGGCGGTAGCGCCAGTGGGCGAGGGCGCTGCGCAAGGCCCGGGGGAGCCAGTTGTTGGCGTCTGCATACGTGATGCGCAGCACCGCTCCCCCTTCCAGGAAGGCCGGCCACGTCGGCTCCCTGTCGGGCCACGCCGCCGGGATCACTGACCTGAGGACCCTCTCATGGTCAGTGGGGCTGCCCATCCCCCCGGGGGTACCTCTCTGTTTCCTCCGTCTCTCCGGAGGAGCACGGCATCGAAGGGCCGGTTCCTCAACCCCCTGGTGGTCCCCTGGTTGGCCCAGCACAACCACCCGTACGTCTCCCCCACCAGGGGGAGGGCCTCCTCCCCCAGAGGGTCCGGGACCGTGCTCCAGTGCCGGTCCCACGGCCGGGCCCCCTCTGCCCCTCCCGCCGGCTCCCCTCGCTGCCCCTGTGCCTGCGGCGCCGATGCCGCGCCCCGCCCCCCCTCTGCCGAGGCCATCCGCGCCGGCTCCGCTCTTGGCGCGGGGGGGGCTCGCTGGTCCTGGGGTCGTGGGGGTTGGGGGGGGACGAGCTCGCCGGCGTCAGGGTCGATGTTGTAGAGGTGGTGGTGGTGGTGGTGGTGGTGGTGGTGGGTGTGGTGCGCCGGCATCTGTTGGATGCCGGGGGGGATGCACCTCACCGGCTGCACGTCCGGCTGCGGGGGCGCCCCGCTCCCCGCCCCCCTCCCTTCGTCCCGCCCTCCCTCCAGGGCTCCCATGCTCCGTCCCGCCTGTCCCTTGGGGCCTGCGGCGCCCTTGCCCTTGCCCTTGGGCCCCTTTCCAGCCCCCTGCCCGTGCCGCGGGTCCCGCCCTCCGTCCCCGGCGCCCTGGCCCGCCCGCTCGCCCACCGCCCCTCGCCCCGCCCCCTGCACCTGGGCTCCCTGCTCGCGCCCCTACGCGCCCTTCCCGTGCCCTGGTCCCTTCCCGGCCCCCTGCCCTGAGTCGCGCCGTCCGCTGCCTGCGCTCTGCCCCCCCCCGCTGCTGCGCCATTGCTCCCTGCCGCGCGTGCCCTAGCCTGCTCCTTGAGCGCGCTCCTGGGCACTCTCCCTGTCGCCTCCTGCCCCCCGCTCCGCGCTCCCGTGGCTGGCACGCAGCTCTGCCTGCGCGCCCTCCCCTCCTTCCTGGATCACGCGCCGGCTTTGCAGCTGCGGCAGGCGCCGGGGGGCGGACGTGCCGCGCCCGCCCCGGGGGGAAGGGCTTTTGGGGGGAACTGCTTGGGGGGGCTTGTGTGGGTGTGGGTGGGGTTGGCGTGGGCGCGGTACTTCGCGCTCTCCCTGCCCACTGCTGCTGCTGCGGCGGCCGCCGGCGAGGCGCCCGTGGCCCGTGCGGGGCCTTTTCTCCTGCTTTCGCGGCGTGCTTGGGGTCGCGGCGTGGCCAGCCGAGGTGGTTGCGCGGCCCGCCGGGGCCGCGGTCGCAACCCCTCGCGCGCCTTCCTCGCTTTCCCCCGCTGCTGTGGCGGCCGCCGGCGAGGCGCCCGTGGCCCGTGCGGGGCCCGTCCCCTGCTTTTGCGGCATGCTGGGGGTGGCAACGTGGCCCGCCGAGGTGGTTGCGCGGCCCGCCGGGGCCGCGGTCGCAACCACTCGCGCGCCCTCCTCGCTCTCCTCTGCTGCTGTGGCGGCCGCCAGCGAGGCGCCTGTGGCCCGTGCGGTTTCCGTTTCTCGCTTTTGCGGCGTGCTGGGGGTCGCGGCGTGGCCGGCTGAGGCGGTGGCGCGGCCCGCCGGGGCCGCGGTCGCAACCCCTCGCGCGCCCTTCTCGCTCTCCTCTGCGGCTGCGGCTGCCCTCGGCGATGCGCCCGGTTCCTGCGCCGCGGCTACCCCCCGTGTCGGCGGCGTGCCGGGGGTCGCGGTCGGGGCCGCGGCGTGGCTCGCTGGGGCTGCGGTCTCCGCTTCCTGCGCGTCTGGGGCCCCCTCCCGGGGCGGGGCAGCAGGGCTTGCTGCTTGGGCGCTGGGGGCGGTCACCTCGGCTGGTTCAGGCACCCGGGCCGGCTGCGGCGGCCCGACCAGCACCGCCGCCTCCGCCAGCCTCCGCTCCTCGCGCTCCGCGAAGGTCTCCCCCGTCCACTCCGGGGAGGCGGGGGAGCGGGAGCGAAACCGGCGGTGGTGGCGGTCGTCCCGCTGGGGGGAGCCATCGGAGTCTGCCATCACTGCTATCCTGGTAGGCATGCGTGGTGGCAGGCGCGCCCTTTCCACTACCTTCTGGTGCATCAGTGCCGTGCCGTGGGCAGTGCCGTGTGGTGCTCTGCGGGGGGGAGGGGGGGAGGGGGTGGGGGGCCTGCTGTGGCGTCAGCCCAGCACGGCCGGGGGCCGGCGGCCATCCATCGGCATTGAGAGGGGAGGCGGGGGAGCCACGCGGCCCACACGTGGCGCCACAGCTCCCAGTCTGGGGCGGGGCCCAGGGGCCTGGGCCCCCGGGGGTGTGTACTCCATCCCGCGCGGCGGGCGCCGGGAGGGGGGGGCGGGGTACTGAAGCCAATTTGGACCCCCGTGGCCATCTTTGGGTCACTTGGGGTGTGTATCTATGTGCCGGCAAGCCTCCATTGGCTGATATCATACTCTCCCATCTGGCTGATCTAACCCGATGTGATAGTGTGATAAGTTGGGCCATTCCGGCTATGAGCGGCCATATTCAGTACCGAGGCGCCGCCAGCGGAGATTTATATATCGGAATATCAGGAATCAACAGGGTTTTTTTATCATAATGATTCCGTGATTTTTCAGCCCTCCGTTCTGATGGTCACTGTATCGGCGACTGTCAGTTGGCTCGCGATTTTGCGGTAACCGATTGGTTAACTGTTATTTCCAGATATTTTGGCGGAAACTCCGATGAGGGGTCAGATTTCATCTGTAAAGGGTTCGTTGCTTCCGCAATTTTCTAAATATGCACTCGAAATTTTAATCTGAATTTTTCGCGATGTCGAAATCGGATTTTCGACTTCGACATCGCTGCACTTGATTGGGTCTTCTTCGAGTGGTCATACTCCTTTCCCTATGCCCAAATCAGGTTTCCCTTATAAATACCACCCATTTGACTTGGAGATATAAGGGAAACAAAAGTGAATCGTGGGACCACATTGAAGGGCCATATCTACGCCCGAGTGTGAGGGAAGAGGATAAGGAAGGTTGCGTTGCAAGCGCCCTAGTCTCAACTTATTTTGAATAGGGTCCCACACCTTAAGTCGTCACACACACTCGTTGTAGCATAGGATCATGGTCAACATGGTAGAAACTTGTTTATAACTTGTTGACCATGTGTTCGGACTTGATATTATGACTTCGGAGTGTAGCGCATGAATCTTGCGGTTGCATAGCATGTTACCTTAGGTTCTCACGTCCATTAACCCAACGTTATGACCATGGAGGGGCATGGCATACCATGGTAGGAGCCAATTCTAAGGGCTATGTGTGATATTGGTAGTATCTGTCTTGATATGCTCACGCCCATGTTATATATCTTCGTGTGGCCGGAGAGATGAAGAGCCACACGTGACAAGGGCTTTGCCCATGTCCCAATTGTGGAATTCGAAGCGCTAGACTAAGTCTACCGTTTATGTATTGCTCATGGTATATTGGGCAAAGAGATCCATGAGTGCACTCCCATTTTCATGGGGCATGTAGATATGAGTGGCGAAGGTATCTCGATGCGCCAGATTGGGTGTCCAAGTGGGGGAATTGTTCGCAAATGGTTCCAATCATTTGTGTATTGAACCATGAGCGGATATCACGGGTGAGCATAGAGATATACTATCATGACAACTTTGTATTTGGACATATTTTCATGTTTTTGACCTCAATGTTTGCTCATTCTTGCGTTTTGTGTACTTACCTGGTCGGCAAACAGCAAGGAGCCTATGGAGAGTCGAACCATGGTATGTTGTTTATATGTCGGCATATGCTTTGGAGTTGAACACCACGATATGCAGGATCGCGTACCCCATTTGGCTTGGCGCACGAAGGATTACAAGATTTGGTCTCAAGATCATGGGCTGACTTGGGCAGTGCGTGGCGCCAATATATGAATGGGTTTCGAGGGTAAAATGGAGATGTACATGGGCATTGACCTTTGGTCTCTATCCTCCATGAATACTAGACTTCGATTCCATGCATGCTTTGAGCATTCAGATAGATGTTAACTTCAATTTTGAGCATATATTTGATATATGGCCAATAAGGTGTGAATTGGCAGTGTTTTGGCATGTTATGAGTTCAAACTCATGGGGCATATCTCTAAGCCCAATCTACTCCAAGTCCACGCAAGGTTATGTCAGGGTAGGGCATGGTCCTGAGTGCCACTCTAGGCCATGACACGACACCTCCTTCATTGGGCTAGGATTTAGAGGCTTGGGGGTGAACACATTTTTGGGGTTTGTGTATTGACTTGTGACACATGGCATTCAGCCATCTCATTTGACCTGGTTCAGGGCAATATGTTGGTGAGTCAAGGGAAGGTCTTGAGTCCAGGGAATGAGGGGTTTATGGCTGTGAATGTTTAGGTTTACCTCTTTCCCCAACGTTGCTTTATTTGTGTTCATATGCCAATTTCAGGGCTTTCTTCCTTGGTGCAATTCTTGTACATGCCCGCCACCGTGAGACAACCGGTGTGATGAACGAAAGCCCGCAGTGAGGATTGGACTGTGAATCGGGTTATTGCTGTATTTGTGGGATCTCGTTGCTATTCAGGGTTGAAGGAGGATTACATTTTCTATATTTTTGGATTTGGACCCTCGACTTTGAGGAATGCAAGCACTGATCAGGAGCAAGTCAGCAGGGATTACAGGCGGAAGGGGCACGGCGGGGGCCGGTCCTGGTAGGGACCTTCTTTATGGTATCAGAGGCGTACCTGCTACCCCTACCTACCGCCGACCCGGGGACTTGGGCCCCTATGAGCCCTGCCCAAGTACGCCCCGGGTGCGTATTGTGGACTCGCTGGAGACCACGCCGGAGATTGGAGCCATAGAAGAGCCGAGACGTTCAAGAGCATGGCGAACTCCGGAAGTTGAAGCCCGAAGAGAAGTACGACATTCGGGAAGAGGAGGACTTGACATGGAGGATCTGGTCTTAATGTGTGAGCGTCGCTGCCGAAAGGCATGCAACCTCCGCTCCGCCGCGGAGGACTCTGATGAGGCCTGCCATTCAGGCAGCAGTGGAGGACGGGTCTGGCGCTACCGGAAGCGCGGGTCCCCCAAGTCCGCGGCAAGGGACGCCGGGGCTATGGATACGGACCCTAGCCCGGTCAGGCTGTGGGACTCCGAGGGGCACTCCGAGGGCTATCAGACAGCCTATGAGCAACCTTCGCAGTCGGAGGAGACGGCCAGACCGCCCACAAGGGCGAACACGGCCCCAGAACCCAGCCTGGAGCATGACGTCGAGGCGTTGGAGAGGCCCGCCAGAGCCAGGACGGCGCCTGTGGCCCGGCACACGGAGCCACCGCGGGATAGCATGGGCGACACACCCATGGCGGAGGAGTCCGAAGCGCCGGGAACCGCGGGACGCGCCGGACCAGGTGGAAGGCACGCTGAGTGCCACTGCGAACACGTGTCCTTCATCATGGGCAAGTACCCAAAGATGGGGATGGACGCCATCGTGCATCGTCTCGACCGCCTGGACAACGCGAAGGACGGTCTAGAGGAGGACGTCGCCGGGATCCTGGATGACCAGTCGGCCGCGGAGAAAGACATGGAGCGGATCAGGCCTAGTACCGGGAGAATCTGGAGCTGGCCTTGCAAAAGCAGCAGCAAGTGGTGGACAGCCTCCTCCACTTAGTGGAGGACATGTCGGGACGCCTGAAAAGGCTAGAGGGGCGACAGCCCCTCACCTCGGGTCCGGAGCTCCCGGCAAAGCCGGCTGCGGCAGAGCTGGTGGAGCGGGTTAAGACCCTCCAGAGCGCCATGGATAAACCCATGGGCGGCCCGGCAGAGGCACCCTACGCGCGTCCGCGTGTTGACCCAGGTGCGCTGCCGTTTGTTCCCATGTTCAGCGAATCCACAATGCTCGGGGAACACACGGCACCGGCTGGGTCCATGCGGGAAGGGCACGTAACCACGGACCCGAGGAGCCTGACGGTACAGATGTCCCATGCCGCCCAGTATCTACCGATCACGACGAATATGGTAGTCTATGCGGAAGAGGAGATCCAGAGCCAGACCATGCAGGGGCGAACCATGGGAAGCGCCGACGGACATGGTCGAGGTCATCCAGGCGGAAACCTGTGGGCGAAGGACCCCAATACGGGGATATGGACGGCCGGTGGAGCTAGTCCTTCCCGCATTCTAAACCCCATGGGTTCAGGCCCAACTGGACCGCACTCCATGGAGGAGAGGGATGTACGGGGAGTGTACTCACACCCCCCGGCTACGGGTGGTATCTGCGTCGGTGGAGTGGTGGCTGGGGACGTTGGAGACGCCATCAGGATTGACGACCTCAGGGGAATCAAAATCCCCTACTATGATGGCAACCCCTCCAACCTGGACGACTTCATCCTGGATTGGGAGGACTTCGCCGAGGAGGTCGTCGGCGAGATGCGGGGAGCGCCGCGGGACAAGTGGGTATGCCGGACATTCCCACACCGGCTGGCGCAGGACCTGAAGTAGGAGCTGCGGGATCGGATCCGGGAAGGATTGATCCGTACGGAGCAGGCCTGCCTCCAGTCGTTGGAGGATGAGGAGCGGGTGGACGCTCCGAACCAGAAGCTGGAGGACTTGTGGTCCATCCCGCTGCCGCTGGACCGCGGTGAGTTGCGGGTCCGGGAGTGGAACCGGTACCTGCGAAAGTACCGAAGATGCCTCAAGCTGGTGGAGGACTGGAATGAGGCAAGCAAGATCCGCCACCTGCTGAAGGACGTCCTCTCCGGCGACTTGAAGAGGAGAGTGGAGGACGAGGAGAAGAAGCGAGCCAAGAAGCGGGTGGCAGTGAGGATCATGGCGGCGAAGGATACCCATGCGGGTATCATGGAGTTCTTCAGGAGGAACCTGGGCGAGCCCAACCGGATGTTGGGACTGAAGAACGCCGTGTACGTGGAGGTGTTTGGAGACTCCATGGGGCAAAGGTTGCTGCGCCTCAACAACGTGGAGTGGAGGCGCGGGGAGCCGCTGAGGCCGCAGGTCTTTCTCGCCCGCATGAGCCTGGACGAGATCGTGAAGTACATCACGGTGGAGTTGAAGCTCAATGCGAAGAACGAGGCCTACGTGCAGGATCGACATGGTCATGGACAACGAGGCCACCGAGAAGACCGCCATCATCGGGAGATCCAGGAGGACACTCCCACTCTGCGGAGGATGGTAGTGGAAGTGGCCAAGACCACTGGACCTGGTCCCGGGAGGATCACGAGGAGGCCCATTTCTTCGCGTTTGTGGCGCACAACTTGAGGAACCATGGGCAGGATCGGTCCAGATGGAGCCAGGTGGTACCCAAGAAGAGCAGAGAGCCAAGGAGGATCGGGAACCCACCGCTCTCGTTCCGAGAGTACAGGTCTCAGCACGACGGGTGCTGGGTCTGTTATGGCAAGGGAAACAACCATGCACACGACCACCGTCAGTGCAAGGTGTATGAGGCGGACAAGAAGGCCTACTTCGCCGCCCACCCCGAGAAGAAGCCCAAGGAGCAGCGGATTTCCGATTGGAAGGCGAAGGGCGGAGACGGGGGAAAAGGCCAAGGCAAAGGCCAAGGAAAAGGCGGAGGAAGAGGCTATGGTGGTGCACCTGGCCGAGACCAACGAGTGAGGTCGACCGAGGAAGTTGCTGAGGACATGTTGAGGACGTTGGAGGAACTCAAAGCTTAGCAACGTGGTGGACAAAGTCCTGGCGGATCGCAGCCGGAAGGGGCGGCGGGAAGTCAAGTCTAGAGGAGCCCCCACGGGAGTGGGACCTCGGAGGTCTCTCCTCCGAAAATCAGTGGAATCCAAGAGAAAGCGAAGGCACATCGGGTGCCGAAGAAGCCTCCAGAAGAGCCAAAACCACTGAGTTTCGCCACTCCCAACCCCTGGAGCGCCCTGCCAAGGGAAGTACATGTGGGTACGGGACATGGCAAGAAGGAAGGAGCAACCACGGAGAGCCCCTTGGACAGGCAGGACCAACCCAAGATCTACACCATCCGTGACCATACCCTTGAAGTCCTGATGCACCCGGACGTGCTAGAGTTGCATGCCGTGAGAGTCGTTCATACACCTCATGGCGACGAGCGGCAGTTGCACTTGAAAGTGCGAGTACGGTGCGGACGAGAGGAGAAGGTGGTGGATGTGTTGGTGGATACGGGTGCCCAGGTGAGCCTGGTCCGGAGAGGGTTGTTCAAGGAGGAATTCCTGCAGCCCAGCCGGAGACGGGTCCGCCTGAAGGTCGCCAACGGAGAGATTATGGGTGGTGGCACCCATGAGGCCACTATCAGTATGGAATTCCGGGAGCATGAGCGCTTGAACCGCCCTGATTTGGCGAAGAGAAGCACTCTATCCGGGAACTTCTATGTGGCCAACATTACAGATTGGGATATGATGATGGGGTATGACTTCATGGTGGCAAATGCCATTGGAGCCCTTCCCCATCGTGCAGCGCTGGTCCGGGAGGATGATGAATGCCTCACATGGCTGTCCACGGACTATGCATGCGGATCATCCCAATGGAATGCTGAGGAAGAGGATCGAATCGTCCAAGCGGTGCAAGCTGTGGGTGCCAAGTCCAGAGGAGACCGCGGAGTTCAGCTCACGGAGTATGGAATGGCGCCGCAGGTGTATGCTAGGATGATCCAGACGCTGGGGGCCGAAGCGCCCGAGACAGATGTCTATGCTTCCCGGGATGCCCCACTTCTGAGGAAGGGTAGGCAGCACTGGCATCGAGGAGACTCAGCCTGGCACCGGCATTTGGGTTTGAAGGAGTGGGGACCCATGTATTGGCATGGCTCCCTGGACAATACCAGACGTACGGTGGAGAAGATCATCGCGGATAGGGCGAAGGGGATCCTGGTCATAACCGGCATAGGATCCACCCCATGTCCGCTGGAGGGTCTCAAGTCGACGCTGGACTCCATCACCCTGAACGAGATGTCATTCGGGCCAGAGGTGGAGTTGTTCATCGATGCCAAGGGTGTATCAATGCCCTCGCTGGGTCGAGCATGGGGTACCAAGGCTTTCCTGGTGGATGGGGCGCAAGCCCAGCCCACGGGTGATGAAGCATTCATCCGTAGGGTGGAGGCGGTGCCCATGAAGGTCATGTTTGAGCCCAAGGAGGGGACGGATCAGCCTATTGATGGCATTGACGTCCTGTCCCATGCCGAGATCGACGACGTCGTCAACTACATGCGGATGGGGATGCACGACCGTGTGGCAGCCAAGAAGAGGCGGGCCATGGTCACATCTCCGCATTGGTGGGATGACAAGATGTTGGTCACCGGCAAGTACGAGAAGGACGAGTTCGTGGCGAGGGTCATGGATCACATCGCGGACCAATACGATGGTCCGGTTGGGTCGGACCCACCAACATGGGATTTTCCAAGAATGGGTGCCGATAGCGACAGTCACCAGCCCGAGGCCGCAAATTTCCGAAGATTATCGGTGGGAAGAGCTCCCCACGACGATAAAGACGGCATATCGGACGAGGAGAAGTCAGAATCGGACCCAGCAGGGGCCTATACCGCAGTGCGGTCGGTTGTATCTGTAGGGAAGCAAGCGGCTGAAGAGGCCCAGGAGAACCCGAAGGTCGCCGAGCTGAAGGAGAGGCTGATCAATGCCTATCCGCGGCTATTCAGTGGCGTCGCCAACAAGAACCCTCCAGATCGTGGGAGGTTTGGTACAGCGAAAATCAAGTTGAAGCCGAACCCGAAGATCTATCGTCATCGGGAGTACCAACTTCAGGGCGATCGGGCCGAGGCCATGAAGAAGTTGTTGGCCGAGTTCATTGAGCGAGGATGGATCGAACCCTCCTACAGTGAGTGGGCCAGCCCAGCCTTCATCGTGCCCAAGAAGGAGAAAGGCGAGTGGAGGTTGGTGGTGGATTACAGGGGTTTGAACGAGCAAACCGAGCACAACTCGTAGTCGCTTCCCCTGATCGACTCCATCCTCCAAAAACAACAGAAAAAGCGGATCTTCACGGTGTTGGACCTGAAACACGGTTATCACCAGATGCTGCCACACCCGGACTCCAGGCCCTGCACAGCGATGTCGACGCTGCTGGGGCCCATGCAGTGGAAAGTGGTGCCTATGGGCGCCAAGAATGGCAACGCCGCTTTCCAGCGCATGATGGAGGACCTACTCGGTCCTGTCCGGGACTGTGCCGATCCCTTCGTGGATGACATCATCATCGGGTCCGGCACGGAGAACATGACTGAGGACGAGCTCATCGACGCGCATGAGAAGGATCTGCGCCGAGTGCTCAGCGAGTTGGACAAGCACAACATGGTGTGCAAGCCCACCAAAGCCTCACTCTTCGTGAAGGAAGTGGAGTTTGCGGGTCAGGTGGTTGGTCACGGGCAACGCCGTCCCATGCCTGGGAAGCTGGCGTCCCTGCACCACTGGGAGAAGCCCCAGACCATCAGCGAACTCCAGTCCTTCATGGGGTTCTGCAATTACTATTCGGGCTATGTCCGGATGTATGCAGAACTCTCGGGGCCGCTGCACAAGATGCTGCAGGTTGGGAAGTTCGATGGCCGGAAGGGGAGCAAGAAGAAGCTTGCCTGGACCCCTGAAGCCGAAGATGCGTTCAGCCGCCTGAAGGAGCGACTCCTGGGGCAGCTGGGGCTATCCCTGGTGGACCCGGACAAGGGATTCGTGCTACAGACGGATGCCTCAGACTATGCTGTAGGGGCAGTCCTCGAGCAGATCCGGGACGACAGGTCGCACGTACCCGTGGCGTTCTGGAGTCGGATCCTGGCCGAGGGCCAAAGTCGAACATGGACCGCGAGGGAGAAGGAGACGTATGCCATTGTCTGTGCGCTCAGGAAGTCGTCTGGCCACATCGGATTGCAACCGGTGGTGGTTTGTACAGACCATCAGTCCTTGCAGAGCTGGGACAAGGAGCACGTCGACACCCCCTCGGGACCGGCGGCAAGGAGGGCCCGATGGCATGAGATGTTCGCCAAGTTCGACCTCAGCGTCGTATACGTCCCGGGGAAGGACAACACTGTGGCAGATTGCCTCAGTCGGTGGGCCTATCTCGCGGGCAAGGCTTGGATGGACATATCCAGCCATGGAGACGCCGAGGAGACCGAGGAGGCCAAGCGCATCATCGAGATGGAGAAGGCCATGGAGCAAGAGGGGGTCAGATGCTTTGTGGTGATGGCAAACCGTACAGGCCTGGCCAAGTTCCGGGGCGCCCGAGTCCAAGCTATTCAAGATGAAACCCTCGAGCAGTGGATGGTGGCCCCTGTAGAGCTAGTCAGGTCGGTGCTCACAGACGACTGGTCGGATGACTATGCGGCATCCGAGCACTGGAGCAAGTACTGGAATGCCGTGAGCGCTCCGTCGGACGACGAATGGCCCGAGGGCTTGACAGAGGATGGGGACAAGTTGTTCCTCAAGGACAAGCTGGTGCTGCCCGAGAACCGAGTGGAGGAGCTCATTGACCATTGGCACAACGCCCAGCTCATGCACCCTGGCCGAGACAAGATGCAGCAGGACCTGGAGTGGCGCTTCAAGTTCCCTCCGGGGTACTACGCCATCCTGGATAGGTACTGCAGCGACTGTGCCGTGTGTCGGGCCACTAAGAGCCCCAACCACTCCACAGCGGGCAACCTGGTGTATACGGCTATACTGGAGGCCCCTATGCGGTCCGTGGCCATGGATGTATTCGCCATGCCGGAGGTCATCGTGGAAGGAGAGACCTACGACTGTGTCATCCTGGCGGTGGATAGGCACAGTGGGTCCCTGGTAAGAAGTCCAAGAAGAAAGACAAGAAGGACAAACATGGAGTGGGGCTGCAGGCCAAGACCGTCGCTAATGCCATGATCAGGCATTGGCTGACGTTTTTTGATGTCCCAGCTGTCATCTGCAGCGATCGGGGCAGTCAATTTGTGGGGACGTGGTTCAAGACGATGTGCAAGAACATGGGCATTCGACATGCCAAGACCGTGGTGTACCACAGCCGGTCGAATGGCCGGGCTGAGGTGGCCGGGCGGCAGATGTTCGAGAAGTTCCCCCAGCTGCACATCGACAAACCGGGCTGGTACTGGTACAATTCGCTGTGGAGAGTGCTCCAAGCGTACCATGACCTTCCTGCACCCACTGGACTGTCGCCCCATCGTATCCTGTTCCTACGGGATCGAGTGTCACACACTCTCCCGTGGTTGAACCATGGCAAAGTGGCCCGGGATGCGAACGCTATGATGGCTGAGGCGGACGACACGGGGGCCAAGGTGTGCAAGGCACTTCAGGACGAGCATGACAAGAGGGCCAAGTACTTCAAGCAGGGAAAGGTCAAGAAGTATGCTCTCCAAGACACCGTGTGGGTCGAGCGGCACCACAAGGACGTTCTGTACAGGCATCGGCAGGCATCTTGGTATGTGCCGGGGGTAATCGTGCGGAAGGTGGGGCAGGATGTGTATGCGGTTCGTGTGGGGGATAACAAGATCCTGGACCGCGACCATACCCAGCTTCGTCCCCGAGCACCAGACCCCAGCGGACGTCTCGCCACCTTCGAGTTCACGGCCGGCGATGTGGACTCGGACGACGAGGGTGAGGACGACGACTTCACCGCTGAGAAGATCCTGGCGGACAAGCTGGACCCGGGGACGCCTGGGGGCAGGCTTTATAAAGTCTGTTGGAAGGGATTCGCCGCATCCAGGGATTCGTGGGAGCCTCCGAGCAGCTTTGTGCCGAGGTACACCACGGTCTGCATGGACTACCTGAAGAAAAAGAACATTTCTTCGGATGTCAAGGACGTGTTGGTCCATTTGGTGGCTGCTGTAGCACCGTAATGGATCCCCTCAGGCATTTTTGTTTGTTTCTGTGCTTGGGGAGACGGGTGAGGGCGTTCATCCGGGGACCTTTCGGCCTTGATTTGCCATATACCCCCTTCACTCGATCTCCACATATATATTTCATTGTGGTATGCTTTTTTAGGTCGACCGACGACGTTTTTCTATCTTTGATCCCCTTGGTCCATGTTGTAGATCAAGAAGAGACCGGATATGGCGTGGGGCACCGATTATCAGTGTCCTCACCCCTCCCTTGGGGCGTAGGGGACGCCTACGACGTGTGTGTGGCCTCCATGTGTCCTTGGGACATGGGGGGGGGGTTGGAGCCCATTGGGCTCCTCCCGTCCTCTCTTCAATGACTTCCGAGCGGTAACAACACTCTGAGAAGGGGGGTGAAGCCGGTTCGGACCCCCGTGGCCATCTTTGGGTCACTTGGGGTGTGTATCTCTGTGCCGGCAAGCCGCCATTGGCTGATCCCATACTCTCTCATCGGCCTGATCTAACCCGATGTGATAGTGTGATAGGTTTGGCCATTCCGGCTATGAGCGGCCATATTCAGTACCGAGGCGCCGCCAGCGGAGATTTATATATCGGAATATCAGGAATCAACAGGGTTTTTTTATCATAATGTTTCCGTGATTTTTCAGCCTTCCGTTCTGATGGTCACTGTATCGGCGACTGTCAGTTGGCTCGCGATTTTGCGGTAACCGATTGGTGAACTGTTATTTCCAGATACTTTGGCGGAAACTCTGATGAAGGGTCAGATTTCATCTGTAAAGGGTTCGTTGCTTCCGCAATTTTCTAAATAAGCACTCGAAATTTTAATCTGAATTTTTCGCGATGTCGAAATCGGATTTTCGACTTCGACATCGCCGCACTTGATTTGGTCTTCTCCGAGTGGTCATACTCCTTTCCCTATGCCCAAATCAGGTTTCCCTTATACTTGCCACCCATTTGACTTGGAGATATAAGGGAAACAAAAGTGAATCGTGGGACCACATTGCAGGGCCATTTCTACCTGCGAGTGTGAGGAAAGAGAATAAAGAAGGTTGCGTTGCAAGCGCCTTAGTGTCAACTTATTTTTAGTAGGGTCCAACACCTTAAGTCGTCACAAACACTCGTTGTATCATAGGATCATGGTCAACATGGTAGAAACTTGTTTATAACTTGTTTACCATGTGTCCGGACTTGATATTATGACTTTCGAGTGTAGCGCATGAGTGTTGCGGTTGCATAGCATCTTACCTCAGGTTCCCACGTCCATTTAACCCAAAGTTATGACCATGGAGGGGCATGGCATACCATGCTGGGAGCCAATTTTAAGGGCTATGTGTGATATTGGTAGTATATGTCTTGATATGCTCACGCCAATGTTATATATCTTCGTGTGGCCGGGGAGATGGGGAGCCATATGTGACAGGGGCTTTGCCCATGTTCCAATTGTGGAATCCGAAGCGCTAGACTAAGTCTACCGCGTATGTATTGCTAATGGTATGTTGGGCAAAGAGATCCATGAGTGCACTCCCATTTTCATGGGGCATGTAGATATGAGTGAGGATGGTATCTCCATGCGCCTGATTGGGTGTCCAAGTGGGGGAATTGTTCGCAAATGGTTCCAATCATTTGTGTATTGAACCATGAGCGGATATCATGGGTGAGCATAGAGATATACTATCATGACAACTTTGTATTTGGACATATTTTCATGTTTTTGACCTCAATGTGTGCTCATTTTTGCGTTTTGTGTACCTACCTGGTCGGCGAACAGTAAGAAGCCTATGGAGAGTCGAACCACGGTATGTTGTTCATATGTTGGCATATGCTTCGGAGTTGAACACCACCATATGCCGGATCGCGTACTCCATTTGGCTTGGCGCACGAAGGATTACAAGATTTGGTCTCAAGATTATGGGCTGACTGGGGCAGTGCGCGGCGCCCATATCCGAAGGGGTTCGGAGAGTAAAGTGGGGATATACATGGGCATTGACCTTTGGTCTCTATCCTCCATGAGTACTAAACTTCGATTCCATGCATGCTTTGAGCCTTCGGATAAGTGGTAACTTCAATTTTGAGCATATATTTGATATATGGCCAATATGGTGTGAATTGGCAGTGTTTTGGCCTGTTATGAGTTCAAACTCATGGAGCATATCTCTAAGCCCATTCGACCCCAAGTCCAACCAAGGTTATGTCAGGGTAGGGCATGTTCCTGAGTGCCACCCTAAGCCATGACACGCCACCTCCCGCATTGGGCTAGGATTTAGAGGCTTGGGAGTGAACACATTTTTGGGGTTTGTGTATTGACTTGTGACACATGGCATTCAGCCATCTCATTTGACCTGGTTCAGGGCAATATGTTGGTGAGTCAAGGGAAGGTCTTGAGTCCAGGGAATGAGGGGTTTCTGGCTGTGAATGTGTAGGTTTACCTCTTTCCCCAACTTTGCTTTATTTGTGTTCATATGCCAATTTCAGGGCTTTCTTCCTTGGTGCAATTCTTGTACATGCCCGCCACCGTGAGACAACCGGTGTGATGAACGGAAGCCCGCAGTGAAGATTGGACTGTGAATCGGGTTATTGCTGTATTTGTGGGATCTGGTTGCTATTCAGGATTGAAGGAGGATTACATGTTCTATATTTTTGGATTTGGACCCTGGATTTTGAGGAATGCAAGCACTGATCAGGAGCAAGTCAGCAGGGATTACAGGCGGAAGGGGCACAGCGGGGGCCGGTCCTGGTAGGGACCTTCTTTAGGACGGGTGCTGCCCCAGAGAGGTGGGTGGGGGTGATCCGCAGGACCCGCCCCGGGTCCCCGCGGGTCGCGACGACGAGGAGCAGCAGGGGGGTGCCAGGGCACTCTTGCCAGAGGACCTGCCCCCTGTGGTGGGCACCCCTGGTTCTGGAGAGGGGGGGGGACAGGTCTGGGTTAGCCCAGCCGCGGGGCGTGTGCGTCGCCGGCGGGAGGGCGGGGCACCAAGTGGGCTCCCTGGGGAACGCCTGGCATACGATGGCGTACGGTGGGGTAGGCCTGGTGCCGTCGTACACCTGGTTGGTCGGCCGGGGGCGGGGGGAGGCCTCGTCCGCGCCTTCCACGAACACCGTGATCTCGCCGACCTCCAGGTCCTCGTCTGGTGGGTGTAGAAGGTGGAGCGCCGCATCCAGCTCGGACACTCCCCCCGGGTACGTGGCCCGCGCCTGGTTCAGGTACGGGGCCGCGTCCCCGGGGTAGCGCGTCCTGAGGGCGTGCAGCAGGGCTGGGGCGCTGCTGCGGAGGGACATGGCAGACCCTGCTCCCGTCTGCCGCAGGGTGTCCCCGGTGGACAGGGGCCGGCCCGACCGGTTGGATTCGCGCCACTCCATCCAGTGCCCGTAGAGGGCCGCCTCCGGGCTGATGAGCCCCAGCTGGACGGCGTTCACGATCCGGTGCATCGCCGGGAGTAGCGTAGGGGCCCCCGCTCCGTCCAGAGCGCGGACGGCCAGGAGGGCGGTCTCGTTGAGGAAAGCCCTCGCACTGCCCGTCAGGTCACACCGTGCGGCAGCGTGCGCCTCGTGCGCCTCCGCCACCGCATCTGTCACCAGGCCCCGGACGGCCGCCTCCTGCGCTTTGCGGCGGGCCCTGGCGTGTCCCGGCCAATCCCCCTGTTGGCGTGGCATGGTACTGCGGGCTCTGGAGAGGGCGGCGGCGGGTGGGGGTCAGGGCGCGAACACGTGCGACAGGTGCGCAACGGATGTGGTGTCCCGCAGGTGCACGTGGATCCACAGAAGGGCAGCACCTGCGGGGCCCGCGCGTTCGTGTGAGGGGTTTGTGCCCCCTCGATGTGCCGGTGCAGGGCCTCCTCCGCTATGCGCCTGCGCGGGCCTGCGGGAGGTTCGGGCCAGGGGCACGCGTCCACCTGGGCGCACCGCGCGCACCTGTTGGCGCCTGTCGACGCTGCGGAGGACACCGTGTCACATTCCCCGCAGAGCCGGCAGGTGTGTGGGAGGTGGGAGGGCGGCGACCAAGGGTCGAGATGGCGGAGCCAGAGGTCGTCCCACCTCTGTCGGAGGGGGTCCCGGTTCTCCAGCAGGCGGGCGCGGACGCGGCGCCGGTGGTCCCTGCCAAGCGTCTTCCGCTGGACCTCCCGCCACGTGTCGTCGGGGAGGATCCCGTGGTCGTGGAAGACGGCGATGAGGTCGTCCCACGCCGGGCGCCCTGGGGGGGGGTTGCCATGTACACGTGGCGCCCAGTGAGGTGGGGCGTCAGCGCATCCCATCGGCACCCGTTCGCGGTGTCTCGGTGGAGGAGGGCGAGCAGGGTGCCGTCTGCGACTGCCTCCCATTCCACTCGAAGCCCTTCGCAGCCGTCCAGCTCCTGGCGCAGCGCGGCTGCAATGTCGGTGGGGAGCATGAGGAGCAAGGGCCCCTGGGTGTCGCCCAGCCGGGACAGGGCGTCGTCGTATACCGGCCCCCCACCTTTGAAGTGCGCCACGGCGAGCTGGGCGGCCCCGCCCTCTTGGGGGTGCCACCGGACGGTGGCCGCGGCGTGTCCCCATGTGCGTATCTCCGTAGCCCGGAGTATGTTGGCGGCGTGAAGGACGATGCGGGGCGGGACGGGTGTCCTGACGAGTGAGGACACGTCCCCAGTCCATCCCGTTTGCGGCTCGGGGCCGCCTGCAGCCATTCCCCCGTCGCTGCGTCCCACGGGTGGTCAGGTCCCGCCCCGCGGATCACGCTGGGTCTCGGCCGAGTGTCCGGCCCCCATCCCTTGAGCGGGATGGCGGCGTATCGTTGCGCAGGGGTCTCTGGGGCGCGCGTGGCGGCGCACCACCGGCCCCACTCGCGCGCCCATTCCTCACCCACGATGCGCGCCTCCCACGCGGTCATGGAGCCGCGCCTGATGATCCACGGTGGGAAGAGGACGTCTTGTAGGTGCTTCGAGAACCCCCCCGGCAGGTCCTGGTACGGATGGGGCCCTCCCCGGGCGGGCACTCCAGAGTGCCAATCACGACACGGAGGGAGGCTACGAAGTCCTTGCCAGGGCGCGGGGGAGGGTGAGGGTGGTCGCCCTCCGCCGCAGTGAGCCACCGGTGTGCCCGGGCCGCCGCGCTTTGGGGCTCGCGGAGGAGTTGCTCCAGCCGGTGGTTGCGAAGCTCCCATGCGAAGTCCCCGAGCCGGAGCATGTGGTGGACGAAAATCTTCCACAGAGGTCCCTCCCGGTGGGTCGTAGCGGGCTATGGCGCGGAGCTGCGCCTCTGCGTCCTCGGGCACCAGTCCGGAGCAGAAGACTTCCGTCCATGTGGCGCCTGCGGAGCGCCACGAGGCCACCCACAGGGCTTTGTCCCCGGGTGGGAGGTGGCGGGCCGCCTAGTGTACCGCCTGGCGGTAGTTGGGCCAGAGGAGCCGTGAGTGGGAGCACCCCACGTGCATGTGCAACGGGGTCTCCTCCGGGCCGCCGCATAGGAGGCACGATTGTGGGACGATGGCGACGCCGGAGAGCCGCTCCTTGCGGACGCGGAGCCTGCGCTGCACCGGCGTGTGGCCGTCTCGGGCCCGCAGCGCCCGGCGGTTGGTGGCCGTCGCGGTGAGGTCCCGGGCGTGGACATAAGCTGTGGCGTGGGCTGCGCCCAAAGGTGTGTGTCCCCGGTGCGTCAGCGCATGGTCTGTCTGCGCCCGCTGCACAACCTCGCCGAGCACCCGCATCGTGGGGGGCCGTAGATCGGGATGGCCATCACGGCCGGCGACAATGAGTTGGGCGTGGCCAGGGTCCGGGGGCGTGTTCTGCAGGACGGTGTCCTGGGACGCCGCCCAGTCCGCCTTGTGCAGTAGGGCGTCACTGTGGTGCGAGGTGGCTCGGACGTACCAGAACTAGTGCCCGGCGTGTTGCCCTCGCGCGCACAGGCTGTCCTGGAGCCATCGCAGGGGCATCTGGTTGACCACCTTCGCTGCGCCCGCGGGGACCCCCGTGGTCTGCTCGCGATCTGCGTGCCGCAGGAGGTGGAGGATGACTTCGGCTTCCACCGTGTGGATCCATGGTCGGTGGGCACCGTATTGTAGGGGGAGGGAGGCGGCCACCCCCTCCCCGTCGGGCACCGTGCCCGAGATGGCCACCGCCCACGTGCAGGTGAGGTCGGCAGCGAGAGCCACGCTGGTGGCGTGTTTGCAGGGTCCGCCCCCGGACGCGTCGGAACAGGTGTGGCCCCAGGCCTCCGGGATCCAGTAGTACCCGGTGGGGCTGAGCCACTTCGCGTTGAGGTCGGCGGAGTGCCACCGGAATTCGGGTTGGCTGGGGGTCAGTTGGTCCACGCTCAGCGCCCTGGTGTCGCCAGGGGTGATCGCCGGGTGGTCGTGCAGCCGGATCTCCGCCCCGGGGATCGTGCTTGCCCAGGACCGAAGTGCCGTCACATGTTCCTTGAGCCACGCCGGGCCTCCGCGCTGGTGCACCACCAGGTGCCCGGTGTCCTCCGGCTGGTCCTCCAACGCGTGCACTGCCATGTGTGGGTCGTGCGGCACCCCCGTAGCTACCAGCAGGGCGGTGTCACGGGGGAGCCCACGGGGTTTGGGCTGGCCCGCCCCAACCTGCACTATTAGCCACTCGACCCGGAGCTGCGCTTGCCCCGTCGCTCGGGTGCATTGGTCGTCCGTGGTCAGCAACCACAACGGCATCGTCGCGTGGGGCCGGGGGCACAGGGGCTCGGGCCATGCCACGTCCGCGTTAGGCTCTTGGTGCTCGCTTTCCCTGAGTACGTCGCGGAGGATGTACATGAGGGCTGCCGGCGGGTGGTACGCCGCCCCCCGCGTGGGGGGGGATGGGCCCCCCTGGCGGCAGTAGCCCCCGAAGTGGAGGTGCAGGCCGTTCGGGGTCACCCGTTGGCCGGTGTGGGCGTCCTGCTTAGCCCTCGTGGGGTGGACGAGTCTCTGGCGGCGGTCCCGCGTGCCGGTGGTGTGGAAGAGGTGGACCAAGGCGTCTCGCCACCCCGGATGGTTGGGGGGCTCCTGCTCACGGCGGCAATAGTGGAGGTGTTCATCGGCGCATTGGTTGAGGCATTCCCGCACCGCTGTCGGCCACGGCTCGTCGTTGTCGGGGAAGGGGTGGCATGGCCCGTGGTCCCCATGCCATGGCGTTGTGTGCGGCACCGTCAGGCGGCACGTGTCGCGGTGCCGCAGCTCGGCGGTGCGCAGCGTGACGATGTTGCCCGGCGGGGACTGTAGTTGGACATGGGCCGCCCTGGGGCACGCGATGGGGTTGTACAGCCCCATTCCCTGGCGGCCAGGGCCCGGGGTATGCAGTG
This sequence comes from Eutreptiella sp. 'Long Island Sound 2002', assembly GCA_964036045.1. Taxonomy (NCBI): domain Eukaryota; phylum Euglenozoa; class Euglenophyceae; order Eutreptiales; family Eutreptiaceae; genus Eutreptiella; species Eutreptiella sp. 'Long Island Sound 2002'. The sequence continues at coordinate 80,515,573 of OZ038380.1, read as the reverse complement.
GACCCAGGCGCCCCCCGCTAGAGTTGCGAACTCCGGGACGGGGTAGTGCACCTCGGGACATATTCCGTGCGTGCAGCTATTTCCCAGAACATCTTGGTGACCTCGGCGCGCACGGAGGTTGAGCGGTGGTGGACGAGTGTACCCACGAGGGCCACCGCCGCCTGCTGGCACCGCGTTGGCACCCGTGTGAGCCCCAGGGTCTGGTCATCCTGCAGGCTGTCCCGCAAGGCGTCGAAGGCGTACCGCGCCCTGTCCTTCGTGGCCTGGACCGTGATGTGGTCCAGGTGGCGTGCAGTGTCGGAGTCGTCGGCGATGAAAGGGGCGACGTACTGCGTCAGCCCCCCGAGGATCGCCAGGATTACGTCCTGCACCACTTTCAGTGGCCCGAGGGTGTTAAGGCACCAGTGGTGCACCGCCGCCAGGCGTAGCCGGTGCTTGCGCTGCAGGGAGAACTCCCCGTCCGGCTGCAGCTGGAGTCCCAGGTAGGGGACGGAGTCCGCCGCTGGTACCCAGTGCCACGGGTTTTCCAGGTGGGGACAGAGGCGCAGCTGCAGGCCCGGAACCCCCCCCTCGGTCGCCATGGCGCACTTGCGGGGGTTGAGCTCCATGCCCATCATCCCCAGGTACACAGCCACCGCCTCCACGCCCTCGACGAAGTGCTGCAGCGTGGGGGCCACCACCAGCAGGTCGTCGATGTAGGCCCGGATGAGGCCGTGCTCGGCCCCTCCTGGCGAGCGCAGGCGGTGCCCCTGCGCCCTGAGCAGGGGCTCCAGGAGGAACCCGTACAGCAGGGGGCTCTCAGGGTTGCCCTGCCGGACGCCGCGCAGCATGTAGACGGGCTGCGTTAGCCCGTGTGCGGTGACGATGCGCAGCCTGGCGCACGTGTGGAGGAAGAGCAGGAGGTCGATAACGTCCGGCGGCACAAAGAGGTGGCGGAGGATGAGGTGGAGGGCGCCGTGTGGGGCGTTGTCGAAAGCCTTGCGGGCGTCGAAGGAGAAGACGTAGTTGGGCCTTCCCTGCTGGAGCTGCCGCTGCGCCATGAACAGCGGCGGGCCTGTGTTGGAGCCAGGGAGGGCCCCTTGCTGCCAGTCGCTGACCACTCCGTGCCGTGTGAGCACTTCCGTGATGCGCTGGCTGAGGGGGCTCGTGAGCAGCTTCATGTCCAGCTGGCCCAGGGCTATGGGCCTGTAGTCGTCCAGTCTGGCAGAGCCCGGTACCTTGGGGCTGAGCCAGATGTGCGCGTCCCTCCAGTGCATCGGCGGCGGGGCGCCGCGGAGGATGGCCCGGTAGGAGTGGACCAGGAGCCACTGGACGGGTGCCGGGAGGGCCTTGATGAAAGGGCCCTCCACGTGGTTGGGACCTGGGGCCTTGCCATCGGCCTTGTCCAGGGCGGACTTCAGGTCCTGCATGGAGTACTGCTGGACCTGTGTCCAGGCCCCTTCAGGGACCCGGGGGACATGGCGGCCGAGGACTGCCTGGAAGCCGCGGAGGTCCACTGGGCGTTTGTCATACAGTTCTCGCCAGAAGGCGCGAACTGCGAACATCACGTCGTGGGCCTCCGTGAGGAGCGTTTGGGTGTTGGGGACCCGCTTTTCCAGAGGCCTGACGGGCTCTGGGCCTCTACCTCTATGGCTCCCCGCACGGCTTTCCATCGCTGGGCGATGTCGGGGGCGTGGCGGCGCCAGAAGTCCTTGATGGCGCGCTTGCGGTCTGACGCCAGGAGTGCGCGGAGCTGGCGAATTTCCACCTCGAGGGCGGCTGCTTGCCTCTCCAGCTCCTCCTGTAGCTGGCCCTGTGTGGTCAGGCGGAACCCGGGCGACACACCCTGCAGCTCCTCCGTGAGCCGGAGCGCCGCCTCGGACCGGATGCCATGCCGTGCCGCGTCCGCCTGGTACGCTGCCGGCGCGCGCGCTGCCAGGGTGTCATAGCGGAGGACCGCCGCCTGGAGCCGCTTTCCGCTCTCTGGGAGGTCCCCCACCACCAGGTCCGCCCCCGCTGGGGACGGCTGCCGGCGTCCCACCACACGCGCCAGGGCGTCATGCGTCGCGTCGAGGCGTTCGAACACCTCGTCCACCGCGGCCGCGGGCATGGACCCGTAGTCGTGCTGCTCTGCGGGACCCAGCCAGGGCGCCAGGGAGGGTTCATCCTGCGCGGCGGTGACTGCCGCCCACAGGCAGTGTTGGACGGGCGCGGCCTCGGCGTCGTACGGGAGGAGGCGGCCTTCCGTGTGGCTGTAGGGGGTGGGCATTGCCGCGTGCCCCGCTGCGCTGAGGAGGCCAGGCAGGGCCAGGCGGACCGGGAGGTGGTCCGAGCCGACCACCTGGGGGTGTGCCATGCCGCGAGCCCAGACGCTTTCCCGCAGGGACCACGGCAGGAGGGGCTCGTTGACCAGGAAGGTGTCCACCCTGCCCCGGGACGGGAGGAGCGTCAGGGTCATGTCCTCCTCGCCGCCTGCAGCGGCCCTCCCGAAACCGCGGGCCTCCCAGCCCGCTCGGAAGTGCTCCGTGGCCGGGTTGATGGGGACATCCATGTAGATGTTGGTGTCGCCGGCGATGACCACAGGGTGTCTCCCACCGAGGCTGCGTGCCGTGGCATACATTTGTATGTCGGCCCAGAACGCCGCCCGTCCCGCCCACGGGGAGCAGCCTGCTTGCGGCCCGTGGACGTTGATGCGGGTGAGGCCTCCCCCGTCTGTGCGGATCTCCAGGGCCGCGGCCTTCCCGGGGACAATTTCTGTGAAGCTGAGCACCTCGTGCTCCGCCACGTACTTGCTGCTGACCGCGGTGAGGAGGCCCCCCCCTCTCGAGGTGGAGGTGGCCCCCGTCTCCGCCAGCCGGCTGCTGAAGAAGGCGGGGTACCCCTTGTCCCGGAGCGCCGCGGCCACGTGCATCTCGTGCGCCCGGGTGGCGATCCCTGTTTCCTGGAGCATGATGGCAAAGCCCCCCTCCTGGGGTAGCATGCCGGTAATGAGGTGCTCCTTGTGGGTACAGGCCGCCGGCCCCCAGCGCCGCCGGAGAGTGTCCCAGAGGGACCGGTCTGGCGGCACGAGGCCGTTACGCAGGTTCCACGAGAGGAGCCACAGGGCGTCGCCCGCCATGTCCTCCTGGAGTCAGCTATCCCGCATCGGCATCGCCGCTTGGTTCGCGGGCGCAGCCAGGGCATCCGGGTGCGCCGCATCCGCTGAGCCTGTTCCCAGCGGGGCCCACAGGGGGGCCCGGGGGGCTTGGGTAGCCAGGGGGGCCAGGGGGGCCAGCCCCGCGGGGATGGACATGGACCCTGGTTGGGCCGCACCGCCGGTCCCCGGGGCCGCCCCGGGTGCCTCCACATCTTCGTCTGCGTGGTCGGCTGCCTGGGGTTTGGGGCGCCGGGCGTACGGGGCGTGCCATGGGGACCTCCGTGCTCTCCCTTGCAGGATGTTGGAGGCCGCCTCCTTGTCATCCGCCGGGGCTGCAGCGTGCACCGTGTGCCACGCCAGGTGTTCCAGCATTGCCCCGCTTGTGTAGTACTTGTCTGCACACAGGGGGCATTTCGTCAGCTCCGTGGCCCCTCGCGCCGGGGAGAGCGGCACTGATTTCCGAATGGCGCCCTCCGCCGCTGGTTCGAAGGGCAGGTTGGCCAGTGGCACCGTGTGTGGCGCCAGTGTGCGGCCTGGGGCCGCCGCATCGAGGGCTCGTGTCGCGGGCGCGGGCCCGAGACCCCGGATGGCATCGCGCTGCGCGTCCGCTTGCAACCACGTTTGCCAGTGCGTGGAGCCGATTTGGCGGTCGGGTTTGCCCCTCCATCGCAGGTCGTGGAAGGCTTGTAGCCAGTGGTACACTGTGGTCAGGACCGCCAGCTGGAGCTCTGGGTCGGCGGGGTGCGCCGCTGCAGGCCACACCCCCGGCCTCGCCGCCCGGGCGTTGTCCTTCAGCCTGACCTGGAGCAGGAGGGCGTGGTGCTCGCCCTCTCGTAGCGCCTTGACGATCATGCAGGTGCAGTCTGCCACGCGGATCACGGCTTCGGGCCCCGGCAGGCGCTCGGGGTCGCAGACGACGATGTGCGCGTCCGCCAGGCTGAACATGCAGACCACCCACTGCGGGTTCTGCTGTCCCCGTTGGGCCACCGCCAGGGTAGCTGCCGGGCGGGCGTGCGTGATTGGCCCCGCGTGAAGGTCTGGGACGTCCGTGGCTCTGATGACGTCTCCCTGCCACGCGGCCTGTAGATGCTCCTCCTGGTCGGGGCTCCACACCAGTGCGGGGGGGTTGACCCACCCCGGTTCCTGACTCTTGTTGGGGGCGCCGACGATTTGTAGCAGGACTGCCAGCGGCCAGGGGTCCGCCGACATATAGTAGGCCTGGGTGGGCCCCTGCTGCCAGTCGACATGGGGCAGGGGTGGGAATGCTTCTTGCCTGATGGTGCTGTGCCAGACGGTCCAGCGGCCTCCGGCCAAGACGTGCGACCGGTACCCTCCGGCGTGGCCGTGTAGGATGGCCTAGTAGCCTGCCGTCTGCAGCACCAGTGCCTCCCCTTGCTGAGGCCCGGGTGGAGGTGTGCCATCGCCCGCATCCCAGACGCGGGTGCGCCCGCGGAGTGTGGCATGCCAAGGGTCTTGTGCATCGCGCTGTGGCCCTTGTATGCTTCCCGCAATCTGCGCCGGGCCGTGGTGGTGGACGAAGCTCTCCCCGTCGTCCGCTAGAAACGCCGCCGCGACGACGTATAGCTGCTCTGCCGTGAGCAGTGCCGTCGGCGCGTGCATTGCGGCCGGCCGGCAGGGCTGCGTGTCGCGGCAGGGGACGTGGGGCAGCAGTTGCGCCGGCCACGCCGCCACGGGACCCATGGTGACGGCCGCGACCGCGGACGCAAGCGCCGTGCGGTCCGTTGGTCTGTACTGCCGGAGCCCCCCGGTATCTCGGGCGAGGTGCCTGCAGGCTGCCATCCAGGCCACCGCTCCGCAGTTCGTGACGTCCGGTTCGGCACCATCCGCGCCGTCGCGTCCCCTTTGTTGTACCGTGGTTGCGGTGTCGAGTGGGGGGCCCTGCTGTAGCGCCTCCGGGTCCTGCCCCGGCAAGAGGGCGGGCGGGACTGGCTGCGGGAAGTCCTGCGCGCCTCGGCGCTCCGGGTCTGTGTGGTACGGGTTTTGCCGGCGGTGTTCCGGGGCTGCCCGTGGTAGGAAGAGGAGTTGGTGTAGGTACCAGTGGCCTTCCGCGGTGGACGTGTTGCGGAGCGTTAGCCACTGTTCCCCCACGCCTCCTGCGTGCGCAGCCTCGACGCGGCGCTGCAACCCCAGGCGGCCTAGGCAGTTGGATATGCCCGCGGATGGGATGTGGGTCTGCGGGTAAAGCACCCGCAGCGGCTCCAGTGCCAGGTCCAGCACCTCGTTGTTGAGCTGCTCCGTGAGAGCTGACGCCCTGTGCAGGGCGTGGCGGACCCCGGGTGTGGGGGCCGTGAGCTGTTCGAGCACCTGCCCTGGCGGGTACCGTGCACCCGGGTTCCTTAGCCACTCCCTGGTGTGGCTCAGTATGGCCTTCCACACGTCCCTCGTAAAGGCGTGTTGGGGGGCCAAAGAGGGGACCATCCGTAGGAGGCGGTGGCACGCCGGCGGCGATCGCATGGGCTGTGGGGCGGCCGCTGTGAGCCACCTGCACGCCGTGCCGGGCACGATCGCCCCCCATTCCACGGTCCCCATGCCCTCGGGGTGGAGCAGCGCCTGGCCCTGGACCAGGGGGAAATAGGGGCTCGAGCGCCCTTTTCCTTCCTTCCACCGTACCCAGGCGGCCCCCGCCTGCAAGCTGCGGAGCAGGGCCACGCCGGAGAGGAGCGGCTGCGGGAAAGCCCCCTTGACGGCTTGGGTGGCGTGGGCCAGGGTGCCCATGGGCAAATACCACAACGGGACGGTCCAGGGGCCCGGCAGCGGTTGCGCCTCCCCTGCGTCCTATCGCCACTCGGAGTCTGGCGGGGTGGCCGGGACCGTGCCTGTCTGCAGGAAGTGGCGTGCCTTCTTGTCGGGGTGCCGTTGGAGGGTTGCCGCGAGGCTGAGCCCCTCTGCCGCAGGTGCCACTGGGAGGCCGCCCCGGGGCCTGCGCCAGGGGTAATCCTGGTCGGCCGGCCAGGTGTGGAGGTCCCGGGCGATGTCCTCCGCGGTCCCTTTGGGGGCGTCCTCTGGTGCCAGGTGCCACATGACGGCGAGCACCGCCCACGTGGAGAAGGGCCACGCCCGCGGGGGGGTGTACACCTGAGTGGTCCACTGTGGGCACGCCCGCCGCACGCGGGATGCGTGGAGCACACCTCGGACCATGTCTGCCGCCAGGACCAGCACCATTCCCGAGGGTTCCACAATGATCCCCTCTGCGGGTCCGCCGTGGCGGCCCGGGGTGTGCAAGGCCACTGCCGCCTGTCCCGTGTGGGTGACTCGGTCGACGGCCTCCTGGATGTTCACGCTGCCGCGCGCGGTCTCATCGAAGATCCAGCCCTGCGCCACCCCGTAGCGCAGGGCGGCGCATGCAGCCGCGGGTTTCACCTCGGGCAGCGCTCCGTCATCAGGGCCGGGCTGAGGGTGCTGTTTGGGGCACCAGCCTTCGCCGGTGCAGCGGCCCCGTCTCCACGCGGGGCAGAGTGTGGGCACGCTGCCCGCCGGCGGCGCAAGTTCCGCGGGCGCGCCTCCCGCGGGGGGCTCCGGCACTGCCTTCAGGTCGGAGTCCGTGCCCGCGTCCCCTTGTGGGGGGTCTCTTTCGCCGTCTGTGAGTCCCAGCGCCCTGATGACCTCGTGTGCTTCGTCCAGCGTCGGAGATCGGGGGCGCGTTTTGCGTGGGGCCGCGGGTCCCGCCATTGTTGTGTCGCTGTGTCTAAGAGCAGGGGGTGGGGTGCGGATGTCCCGTGGCTGGTGCGTTAGTGCGTTGGTGCGTTGCCCGTTGTAGGGGTGGCGGATGTTCGGCCCCTGGGGGGGTGCTTTCCATCATTGCGAGGGGCGTCTGGTGTTAGGCGCTGTCCCTCCCCCGGCCGCCCGTCCTCTGGAGCGGGTAGCCGGGGTTCCGCGACCCGTGTGTCCCGGGTGCGGTCGGCGCGGGCGTGGGGACCCTCACCGGCCCCACAGCGTGCGCCTTTGCGGGCCGGCGTTGCTCGCTGTGGGGGTGGCGGAAGGGTGTCCCCGGGGGGGGGCGCCTTCCACCATTGTGTGAGGGGCGTCTGAGGTCAGGCGCTGTCCCTCCCCCGACTGCCCGCCTATTGAGCGGGCTGTTGGGGTCCGCCACCCACGTGCTGTTGGCGCGGGTGCGTGGGTGTGGGAGCCCAAAACTGTCTCCTTGGCCTGCATGCCCTGTGGGGGCTGCATGCCGCGGGGCCGGCGAGGGGCCGTCCCCGGGGGAGGTGGCCTGCCAGCGCTGAGAGGGGCACCTGGTGTCAGGCGCTGTCCCTCCCCCGGCCGCCCGCCCTCTGGAGTGGGCAGCCAGGGTTCCGCGACCCGTGTGTCCCGGGTGCGGTCGCTGCGGGCGTGGGGACCCAGCACCGGCCCCACAGCGTGCGCCCTTGCGGGCCGGCGTTGCTCGCTGTGGGCGTGGCGGAAGGGCGTCCCCGGGGGGGGTGCCTTCCACCATTGTGGGGGGCGTCTGAGGCCAGGCGCCGTCCCTCCCCCGACTGCCCCCCCACAGGGCGGGCTGTTGGGGTCCGCCGCCCACGTGCTGCGGGCGCGGGTGTGTGGGTGTGGGATCCCAACACGGTCCCCTCGGCTTGCATATCCTGCGGGGGCTGCATGCCGCGGGGGTGGTGGGGGGCCGTCCCCGGGGGGGGTGGCCTGCCACCGTTGTGAGAGGCGCCCGGTGTCAGGCGCTGTCCCTTCCCCGGCCGCCCGTCCTCTGGAGTGGGCAGCCAGCGTTCCGCGTCCCGTGTGTCCCGGGGGCGGTCGGTGCAGGCTTGGGGACCCAGCACCGGCCCCACAGCGTGCGCCCTTGCGGGCCGGCGTTGCTCGCTGTGGGGTTGGCGGAAGGGCATCCCCGGGGGGGGGTGCCTTCCACCACTGGGCGGGCTGTTGGGGTCCGCCACCCGCGTGCTGTGGGCGCAGGTGTGTGGGTGTGGGAGCCCAACACCGTCCCCGCGGCCTGCATGTCCTGTGGGGGCTGCATGCCGCGGGGGTGGTGGGGGCCCGTGCCCGGGGGGGTCGGCCTGCCACCGTTGTGAGGGGCGCCTGGTGTCAGGCGCTGTCCCTCCCCCGACCGCCCGTCCTCTGGAGCTGGCAGCCTGGGTTCCGCGACCCGTGTGTCCCGGGTGCCGTCGGTGCGGGCGTGGGGACCCAGCACCGGCCCCACAGCGTGCGCCCCTGCGGGCCGGCGTTGCTCGCTGTGGGGTTGGCGGAAGGACGTCCCCGGGGGGGGGTGCCTTCCACTAATGTGAGGGGCGTCTGAGGTCGAGCGCTGTCCCTCCCCCGACTGCCCGCCCACTGGGCGGGCTGCTGGGGCTCGTTGGGTGTGTGCGGTGTGTGTGGTGTCTGTGCGATGCGTGTCGTGGTGCGTGGTGCCGCTCTTCTCTTGTCCCTTTGGTGCCCCCCTCTCTGGTGTCTCAGTGCGGTGTTGTGCTCGCCGTTTGCCTGCCTGGCCCCCTCCCCTGTGCGCGCCCCTTGCTCGGCTGCTGGTTACCCCTTGTTCCTTTCGTGGCTTCGTTGCTCTTTACCCTTTCCTCTACCCTTCTCCCTGGCATGCACTTTTTCCCTGCCTCCGCATTGTTGCGTGTCTCGGTCTTTTTCCTTGCCGGCTCGCCGTTCTCTCTCGTTGGGCCTTCTCATTTGAACCTGCGAAGAGAAAGGATGTAAACGGGCGTGCAGCGGCGGGGGTTTTGTCGCGGCATGGCACCTCGACAGTGCCATCCTCGGTCGGTCTCTTACTCCCGCGGCAGTGGCGTATGTTACCTATTTATGCTTTGTTCGTGTGCTCCTCTCTCCTTTTTCTTACCGTGTTGTGCTTGTTACGGCGTTTTTTTTTCTGGGTCGTTTGGCGTAGGTTTATCTCCTACTTGCTGTCGCCTTGGCTCCACACACCTCTTTTTGGCCGCCACCTCTTTTCGTTGTCTGTTCCGCGCGCGCGGCGTGACATGCAACTTACATACTTGTTTCTTTCCCCGCTATCTTAGTGTGTCCTAGTCCCCTTGCTTCGCCTACGTGTGTATGGCGCGGGCCGGGCGCTTGTCGCTTCCCGTTGACCTTCCCGTGTGCGCGGCGTGATATTTAGGGAATGGCGAACGAGAGACGACGGCACGACGCAAAACAAGCCTAAGCGTCTAAGACAACCCTGCTTTAACGCCCAAACGACGCAAACACGAGCACACACTTCTCCTTTGGACCTGTGAAGGGAAGGGAAGGTGGGTGCATGCACAAGAAGGTCAAGAGGGACAAGAAGGAAGCTCAGCAACGTGTGTATGTCGGAATCTGGCACACGATGCTTTGCATATGTGTGTATGTTCTAATCAGCGCAAAAAAAGGGTGGTTGTGCTGTAAGAGCAGTTGTCACGGTTGCCCCCCATTGCACCGCAGGGCAGGACCGTTAGCCCCCCGTGACAACCACTCCCTGGCCGAAGGCCATTTCTTTTTTCTCGTCTCGGTTGGTGCCATGGCCGGGCGGTTGGCGGCGTGGCACGACATGGTAACATACTTGCATTCTTGGTGGCCGTTTGTGGCACCCCCCTTGCCTACTATTCGTTTGTATGCAGCGGCATACCTTTTGTCCCCTTTCGCTCCCTTTCGCCTCCTAGGTAAGCGGGCGTGCGGGTGGGGGGTGGGCACGTCTAGGTTACGCCCCGTGGTCACCTTTTGCTTTTGTTGGCGCGGTTGCCGTTCTTGTCTCGTGTTCGTTGCGTAGCATGGCATGGCATGTAACGTACTTGGATCCAACTAGCCGCGTGTGCATGTTGTGCATGTTTAGTTTTTGTGTGCTTTTATGTGTGTTGTGCTTCACATCGGTGGTGTGTGGCCTCCTTAGTGCGTTCTTCTCTCCTTTGACGATCCACAACACACAACGGCACAGCGGGCCACGCGGCCAGACGGGGACTGGGGCGACAACACACGCCACCAGACGATCACAGCGGGCAGCAGACACGGACAGAAACAGCACAGACCAACACAGAACGGCAGAGATAACAGAAAGCAACACCAGGCACCAACCGCCGACCAACCAACAGGGGAACACACCAAAGGGCGACAAGACGCAGGAAGGCCAGCACAGCACACCACAGCACCGCACAAGACGCGCCACCAGACACCACACAGGGAGGAACAGCCCGACACGCCACGAGCAGCGCCACAGGGCACAACAGCGCCACACCCAAGGACACCGCACCAGAACAGGAGACAGGGCAGCGAACAACAGAAACAACGCAACAAAAAGAACCACAAAACACAGCACAGGGACGCACACCACAGGACGAGACACCGCAACACGGAACCGCCCAAGACCAACACAGACCGGCGCCAAACAGCGCACAACACCGCACGACAACACAAGACAACAGCACAGCAGAACAGGACGCAGCCCAGCAACGCACCACACAGCGGGGCACGAGAAGGGCACTGCACACGACGGACAGCAACGCAGCAGTGCACCGCACCAAACAGACAAGCAGACAGAGATCGCACAGAGCAGAAAAAAAAAGCGCAGCAAGCACCACCGCAGGACAGCGGGCAACGAGACAACACAACACACTACTGCACGACACAAGCACGCCCGCACAGCACAGTACCGCAGCACACGCACCACGCAGCGGACAGCACCACATGCTGGAGCAGGGGATGGCAAGACACAGGAACACGCGACAGAGAAACGGGGCGACCAGGAGAAAACACGCCGCAAACCAACGGGGCGATAGCAGGAGGGGGGGGGCACAGAACCACCACCACCACAAGGTGCACCACCACAAGAGCGCACACACCATCAAAAGGAACAGCACGACACACTGCACAGCAGGGCGCGCATGGCAGAAGACAGGCGCGGGGCAGCAGCCCCCCACCCCCGAAATAAGAACGATCAGCAGGCGGCAACAACAAAACAACAACAAAAGGTGGCACAAGAAAAAACGGGGTCGGGGAGCGGGGGGCGGGGCAAAAAACAGCGGCAAGAAGCCAAAGAGCTGGGAGAAGGAAACATAAGAAAACGCAAAGGGCAGCAAGAAACAAAAATACCAAAAGGTCTAGGGGCAGGGGGCAGGGCAAACACACGGGGCAAAAGGCAAGGACGACGGCAAAAGAAAACGAAAACAAACCACCAAAGGAGGAAACAAACAGAAACAGGGCACCCCCGACCCGGAGGGGTCGAAGAAGCAAAGCAAGAACGAACGGCCGTACGGCGCGTCCTTAGCGAAGCGAAGACCATCGGAAGCCAAGCCAAGAAGAAAAGAATGTTGCAGGCCGTGAGCTACGATGTGCCTGGTCCAGCCACAGGTCGCCCCCTGCCCCCCGACCCCACAGCTGGAGCACGCGTGCCTACACACGACACACTTACATACAGTTCCTTGAATGTTGGCGGCGTGGAGATTACACCAAACAGACTATGCCACTTGCTGGGTGGTTACGGTACTCTCCCCCATGTTCTCTCCCTGCAGGAATACAGGCCTAGCTCCCTCTCTACCACCAGAGATCACGTGAGGGTTGCCCTCTATTGGGGCTACCACATGTTACTGAGCTCGCCGTCCTCTAAAGAGGGTGTTGCTCTACTGATCCACACGTCAATCTCCCCTGGTAAACCCACACCCACAGTACACCTCCCTGGACGGCTGATATCGACCCAGGTTGCGCTGCACACGGATCCATTGATGCCTCCCGTCACAGTGTGTTCCTTCTACGGACCACATACAGCCCGCGAGCGGTTACAGTGCGAGAAAGTCCTTGCCTCCTTGCTGCAGAAGTGTTCCATCATACTAGGGGACTACAATGGAGTGACACGGTCGTCCGACGCCACCACTCTCCACCCCAACCTGTGGCCCTGGTTGATTGCTAGGGAGAGGTCCGGGGCCATGATTGACCTAGTCCGCCCCCACTGTGATGCCCAGCCGTACACGAGGGTGAGGAGGTATGGAGGGACGAAGAGTTATATCGATAGGGCCTACGGATCTAGGATGTTTGTAGCCCTGTACCAGTCTGAAGCCGCCGGTGTACTTGACTTTTCGCGGGTGTACGGTGTCCAGGATCACGACCCTATCATCGTACATACAATCCCTTGGGCCACGCCCCACGTACCTGAACCGCGGTGTGCCATGTGGAACCGCAGGGACGTGACCCGATTCCAAAAAAAAATAAGCGAGTCAGCGGCGTCACTCTGTGCCCCCCAGGACGCCCGACAGGCTGGAACCGTCTATGATACCCTTGTGACATCAATGTTGTCGGCCATGCGCGAAGTGAACGAAGAAAAAAAGGAAGTGCCAAAAAACAAGATTGATGTCACTGACTGGTCCGATGTAGTGCGTCAGCTTGCCAAGCAGGCAAAGCGCAGGTCCAAGTTGTTCTACCGGCGGGTAAATCACACGCTACTGACACCTCCCACGCCGTCTACACTGCCAACACCCACCCGCAAAATACAGCGCATCCTACAGAGGAACAACCCATGGTCTGCCCGGGCACTAGACTGGGTCAATGTCCAGCCCCGTTTGGATGACCTGCCCCCTCCTACAGTCACAGAGCTACGGTCTCTGGCCAAGGCATCCCGCCGTAAATCCCCAGGACCAGATGGTGTCCCACCATACCTCATCGCCTCCCTGCCTGACCCCGTATTCTCTATCGTGCACCAGTGTATCTGCCGGTGCTATGACGAAGGGTCAGTGCCTGAACACTGGCTTATCTCGGAGACCTTCTGCCTATTCAAAGGCAAAGGTCAGTGGCAGGATCCTGATCGATGGAGACCGATAGCCATGAGTAACTCCATCTACCGGTTGCTCATGCGCTGGGTCCACAAGGCGGTCTACCCTCTACTCTCCCCTCAGCTACACTGCCGGCAGTTCGGTGGTCGTCAGGGCACATCCACTGCGCACGCCACACACACGTTCCTGGACGACATGGACAGACTTGACTCGGTTGAGGCCATATTGGCATTTGATGTTTATCACGCATTTGACAGCCCCCCGAAATACCTAATCCACCAGGTCCCCGACCGAATGGGCACCCCACTCAAGCTACTGCGTATTCTTTCCCTGGTGCTTGAGAGGGGTGCCACATTTATCAGGGGTGCTGAAGGTGAAGTGTTTCGTACCTCCCATGGGGTTAAACAGGGCTGTCCCATGTCATGTTTTCTGTTCGTATTGGTCTTCGACATCCCCCTGCGTTACCTCTCCCACCATGGCGTTGTCTTCTCCGCTTACGTTGACGACATCTCCTCCCCGGCCCCCCGCACTGCCAGTCAAACGCATGCCTCTCTTGTCCAGCTAGCGCTGAGTTTGATAGGATGCCAACTTAACGTTACCAAAAGCGAGTCACTGTCAATGTCTAGTTCCCCGCCGCCCCTGGCTGTGCTGCCCAAATACCTACACCCTCCTGACGCCCTCCAGGTGCACCCCGATACTATTTGGCTGCCTATCTCTGCCGATGTGCCGCCGTGGGCTGACGAGGTCCCCCGACCCTTCACCCGCACAGCATGCCTGATGCATTTGGGACACCCACTGCCAGCCCGTCTACATATCCCTCACGCCGTTACTGTCATCACCAGCGAGCTCAAAGCTCAACTGAACGAATTGCACTCCCATCCCATACAGGTGCTAGATCGGGTCTTACTGGTCAACAGCATGGTCCTTCCCCGCCTGCTGTACAGGACGGAGTGCCTCCCCCTGACGGCTGAGCAGACCACGCAATTTGGTGTCGTACTTGAGCGTTTCGTCTTCGGTGTCGTCGGGTTACCCATGGTTGTGGCGAAGAAGACACTATACACCCACCGCTCCCGAGGTTTAGGCATGGGATACTTCCCGGTCCTCCATCCGACGCGTGTCCTGGATCTCCTGCACCGGAACCAGTTTCTGCATGCCTTCTCTCTGCACCCCCGTTGCTCCATGACCCCCTACTCCATGTTCTGCTCCGCACTTACCGTAATGGGGCCCCCGTCCACCTCTACGGTCCCCCCTGTGTTTATCAGCTGGGAGGCCAGCAAACTGCAGCGCGAGGCTACAGCGGTCATGTCAGTGGCTGGGCTTGTCGTGTTCGTAGTGCCCTCCAAGTTGCGCCCCGAGTGCACATATACTGACGGCAGCAAGCTAGGAGTTCCCCCCGCATCTGGGGCAGCTGCCATTATGCCGGGTGGTCGCATTGCTGTCTGCAGGGTCCCAGGGGTACCCAACTCGTACAAAGCTGAGTTGGTGGGGATGCTACTTGGGTCTCACTTTTCTGGGGAGGGAGAGAAAATTCGCCTGGATTGCCAGGGTGCTATCGCTTCAGCGCTCGGCCAAAAGCGCCCGATCAGGCAAGCGGGTTGGGTACAGAAGGTCCGCCACTCCCTCTCCGCAAAAGGGCAACGGCCAGAGTGGGTTGAAGGACACGTGGGCCATGAGTTCAACGAGGCCTCTGATCGGTATGCACGTCTTGGCACTGCCCTCCCCCCCCCCCCCCCTGCACGGCCCTCTTCTCCCTGGGACGTTGTTCGGCATGGCGAGTCCATGGTTCCCCCCCACAAAGTCTGGACACACGACTTGGCCCCAAGCCATACCCACCAAGACTTCCACCCGCTGTCATGGAGGCCACTAAAATTCCGCCGCTTAGCGTGGCACAAATGGCTTTTTGGTCTGCAGAGTCGCTCAGGGTACGCACACTATGCGACCTACTGGTCCGATAAGCCCCCGCCACACACATGCTCGCACTGTCACTGCTCTCACAACTTGAGCGTGCACGGACACCTGGCACACTGTGCGGAGAGCCACCCCGTGGTCCAGGCGTGGCTGTCGGCGTGGAGCCCCCGCGCGGGCGCCGCCTCTTGGCGCCGTTTAGCCCATCGCAGCGATCTGCGCATCGCTGGTCGTTTGGCTATCCCGCGCAGCTTGTATCGCCACTTGGTTCGGACGCTGGGGGGCTTCCGCGCGGCCCGCAAAGAGATAGGTTCATACCAGGACAGGGTGCTGGACTCTGTCACTGCTGCTCTGGCCTCAGCGATCCCACCCAAGTCTAAGCGCCCCAATGTGTTTGTATCGGCCGATTGGGATTCGCCCACCCCCTTGTTATAACTGCCCCCATGTTTGTCATATGCGTGCCATCATGGCTGGCATATAATTTCTGACTGTCACGCTGCGACCTGTGGCGGGCTTTGCCCTGGGCTGTTCTAATAGCCGACGCGAATGCCACTAACTCAGCTACGCCCCCTGTCTCTCCTCAGGACATCCTGACATACTGGCGATCCCTCTAAGGGCTTTTCACTGGCGCTGCCACCAATTGGTCCGTTATGTAAGCCCTCACTGATTACCATGCTCACCTGCCTTGACCGCACAGATGGGCAATCACTGTCTGTAGAGCTACACGCTGATGGATGGCAGAACTGCAGTTGCTAGTGCCTCAGAGCGGTGCCGCATACCCCTTCAGCGCCCTCCCTCGACAGCCGTGGTTACTCTGATCTACCAACGTGCGCCACCGAGTCGCTCCCCCGTCCAACGATTATGTCGCGCTCAGTTTGCATATACCAGGCTGTCTGCTCATGGTTCGTGTCCTGCATTCGCTAGCTGGCACAAGCACGTTGTGGCTTCCTGGCCTCCCCGTCGCCATCTGGCGTGGTTCAATCGTGTTGCTGATTTTCTTACCGTTGCGATCTGCCAATCAAGGGCGCATTGGGTGAATTGTCAGATGGATGCTGCTGGTCTTGCTGCCCCAACACAGTGACCTGGGTACAACAGGATTGTCTTGGATGAGGTTGCTAAGTCGATGAGCCACGGAATTCTGTTGGGACGGTCAAGAGTTAGGGTGAGATAGTATGCTGTTTCGCCAGTTTGGCCTCATCGGCCTTTCCGGGGGTGCCCACGCCCCGCCGTCTCTTCAACCTTGTCCCTCCTTCGCATCCTGCACAACACGACGGCCAGTTGTGTTTATTACTGCCCCCCCTCCCGTGAACATGCCTGTGTACACCCCCAATCCCCCTCTGTGTCTCTATTTTTTCGCCAACCGTTGGCAGGTTGGCCCTCCCATGGTACACCGACCCCCACCCCTACACCATGCGAGTGGAATGCCATTTTCTTCTTTCCCCTGTGGGCGACCCACCGCGCCCCGGTCGCCCACTGCCAACCCCCCCCCCCCCCACTGGAACCCCTTGTCTCCCGCCCTATGTACCAGTGTTTTCCACGTATGATGGGATAACCGCTCAGGACAGGAACCCGCCCAGACAGTACCCCCAGATTATCTGCCACTGCCCCCGGGCGTGGAGTATGGGGCGACCACTTCTGTGATGTCCACTTTGTAGCATAATTTACTACCTTGCATCGTCCCGCCGCCGCCGTGACCCCAGCCTGCCGACCTGCTGACCCTTGACTTGGGGATGTGGGTGACTCAATGTATATTGGGCTGGCCTCCTGAGAACACTGCAGCTGTGGCTTTGGACTTGTATTACAAAAAAAAAAAAAAAAGAAGCAAAGCAAGAACGAACAACGGCCACAAGAAAGCTGAACTTTAAAACGCGCCAAGAAGGCCGCCCTTCCGACCCGGCCAGAAAGAGCACGCACACGCACACACGCACCGGACCCGGGCGTGGCGTTCTCCGACCCAAACGGAGAGGTGTCGGCGTCCACACAAAACAGCCCCGGTGCACCGACCGAGGCCTCCGTCGAAAGACCAATCGTACCGGAAACCGGTCGCGTGTGTGACCAGGTCCACACATGCCAAACCACCGCAGCGCCTGCAGCCCAAGACCGACCCCGGAGGTACCCGCCAGTGACAGGCCCATTGCGGGGCCCCGACCAGGTACGATGCGGAGGGAGCCCAGCGCCCGTGCTCCGGCAGGGGCGAGCGGGAGGCACCAAGAGCCTAGTTCCCGGCCGGCCTCCACGTACCCCGCGCAGCCGCCCAGTAGATCCGAGGGTGCAAGCCCCCGGGTAGGGGAAAGGCACCTAGGCATCGGGAAAGCGGACTGAAGCACCTAGAGCCACTGGACCAGCCGAGGCGCAGCGCACCATGCGGGGTAACCAGGGCACACAGACAGGTGCCAAGCAGCAACGGCCACCGGCTGCCGCAAACCCGGGAGTCGCGCACCACATGCAAAGAACCACGGCACGGCAGCGGGTGCCAGGCAACCTTCAACGGACACACCACAAACCCCAGCCAGGTATCCCGGGGTACAGGCGGAGTGCGCATACGAACACACACACCCCAACACCCCAGCCAGGAATGGCGGGGCGGAGCCAAGATCCGGACCCAAGCACACACACGCACACCCAGCGGCCCGGCTAGGACTGGCGGGTTGGCGGCGGACAGCGACCACAAACACACGGACGCCAACACTCCAGCCAGGATTGTCGGGGTGAAAGCCGAAACCGGAACCCACACACACACATCACAAACCCCAGCCAGGTTTGGCGGGGTACACACGAAGCGCACACGGACGCACATACCCGAAGACCCCAGCCAGAAATGGCGGGGCGCAGCCGAAACCTGAACTGAAGCACACACACCGACAGGGCACACGTGGACCAGGAATTGCGAGGTACAAGCGGACTGCGCTCACAAACACACACTGCACCGCACACTCCATCCAGGACTGCCGGAGTGCAGGCGGAGTGCGCACAAAAACACACACGTTCGAACACCTGAGCCAGGTTTGACGGGTTGAGGGCCAAACCCCGTACCCACACACAAGCACCACGAACCCCAGCCAGGATCGGCGGGGTACAGGCAGCACGCGCAAAGAAACACACACACCAGAACACCCCAGCCAGGAATGGCGGGGTGCAGTCGACACCCGCCCCCGAGCACCCACACCCACAACGCAAACCCCAGCCAGGACTGGCGGGGTGCAGCCAGAGCTTGCACACAAACACACACGCCCAGACATTTCAGCGACAATAGGCGGGGTGAAAGCCAAAACCGGAACCTACACACACACACCAGAAACTCCAGCCAGGATTGGCGGGGTACAGGCAGAGCGCGCACACAAATGCATACACCCGAAGACCCCAGGCAGCAATGGCGGGGCACAGCCAAACCCCGAACCTCAGCAGACACACCCAGACGCACACCCCTGGCGAGGATTGGCGGGGTAAATGGAGCGCGCACACAAACACACCCAGCCCAACACCCCATCCAGGATTGGCGGGTTGCAAGACAAAACCCGAACCCAGACACATGCACCACGAACCCGGGCCAGGATTGGCGGGGCGCAGCGGAAACCTGAACCTAAGCACACACACCCACACCACACAACGGAGCCCCGGACTGGCGGGGTACAAGCGGAAGGGGCCCACAGACACGGACACCCCAGCGGCCCGGCGACGATTGGCGGGGTGACGCCAAAGCCCAAACCCACACCACACACCCAAGCCAGGTTTGGCAGGGTGCAGTTGAATCCCGTGCCCGAACACACGCACCACAAGCCCCAGCCAGGATTGGCGAGGCGAAGCCGAAACCCATACCCAAACACACACAGCCTGAACCCCAGCCAGGAATTGCGGGGTTACCGCGAAACCCCAACCCAAACACAAGCGCCACACAACAATAGGTAACCCAATTTCCATAGCCCGGGCACTGAGGCAGCCTGTGCCATGCAGCCGGCCAAAGGAGATCCGGAGACCGGGGGTAAGGCTGCATCCTAAGGCCTGCGCTACTATTTGATTCGAGGCGGAGCCTGCGACATGCCAAGTACCTCAGAACCCAAGTACCAAGAAAACGCCGCAGGTATGCCTTGGGAACAGTATACGTCAGGAAGTCAGGTGAACCCCTCGGGTTCCGCTCAAATGAGGGGACGTGCGCAAGCACGGGGGCACAACCTCCCGGCGTGACAAATTCGTCACACTGGCGGCCAGTAGCCCTCCTGCTGCTGCCCGGGGCCGCTTTGTTGGGGGCCACCACTCAGGTCCAGCAAGATGTAAGCCGCCTCCCCTCTTCAAGCGCGTAGCCTCCTCCTGTTTGCCACAGCAGCAACGCCAGCGGGATCCCATGAGGCGCCTCTCCACGACCAAGTGCACCTACCTACCCACCTCTGTTGTGTAACACAGGCGAACAGGTTTAAGCTTGGTCACTTAGCTTGTGACTTGGCTAATGCATTCTGCGGTGAGTTAGTGAAGGGCCCTACCCGAATAGCCACCGAGACCAAGCGGTAAACTACGGTAGGCTCATTGAAAAGGATTATCGAAAGGTAGTGACTGCCTAGCGTGTATAGGATTCCACCCTTGCCTGGGTGGATAGCTACTTTCCATGCAGTTGAAAAGACCCCTTCTCTTGCGGTAGAGATAGATGACAGAGTTAAGCTCCAAGAAGATAGCCTGAATCCTCAAACTGAGTTGAGCGGAATTCACTCCTTGTGTAGGAAGACAGGCCCCAGGACAGATGGCTTTGTACAACTATCTGTTGGGCAAGGGGCTCGCCATTGATTGGTTTTCCGGCATTGTATACTTTGACTACAATAGCATATTTTGGAGGTTTACTACTTCTACCTGCCTGAGAGACCCTACCATTCATCCATTTCGCTTATTCCAGGCCGTGGTGACCCTCCGATCTCGCATATGGGGCAGTGGCAACCCTGCAGTAATGTAGGATTTCTGTTCGCTTGCATTAGGGCCAGACGACACATCCAGGAAAGAGCCGACCTCTCCAACGTTTTTCACCACTTACCTACTTCGTTTCCAACCAACCCGAGGGGATCGACCCAGCCCTACCCGTAAACCCAACACCTACATTGACATACAATCCGTTGGTTTTTATCATTTTTAGCACTGTGCGACAAACCATTCATCTTCCTTCTCTGAAATCATATGATGAAAACACTTCCTCATTTTCACCCCTTCGTGCAGATTGTTTGCATTGGTGCTCTAAGTCATTTGGGACATTTCTACACAAATCAGTAGTCCCGCTGGCTTCATATCTCATTAGAGTCTTGTGGGTGGGCTATGTCCTGCTGAGGAAAATGGTGCACATGGTGTGCGGTGTGGGTGCCGACCACATTGCCGTGATGGAATAATGATACTTTTGTACATGATTTCCAGGCATGATACGTTTCTGATGTTTCAGTTCTCGTTTAGTGATAGCAAGAGAGTATCACTAAAAGGTCAGTAATGAAGAACTATATCTTTCAACGTTTTGTGGTTCAAATATTAGTATAACTCCCCATGCCCTCAGACGGATCAATCCTTGATATTGATGTCTCAAGGATACGAAAGAGTGGATCCGGGTCAGATGAGACTTTTGGACAGTGGTTCTCATTGTGACTGCCATTCCCGTCCCTTTGAGACACCTTCTACCCGCTAAACTAATCAACAGTTATTCATTACTGATGCTGCCTCGCTCTCTCTGTCCCTGTAATGCATGCCACGAAATCCATTGCATCAAATGGGTACCACAATGCATCCATTGCATTACCTAGCCACATGAGTGAGTCCATTGAGTAAGGTGGTACATCTCCTCTTTGAATGGCAATCCAGAGCTTCAGCAGAGCTTGCAGTTCCAGCTTAACCCACATGTTACATTTCATTCTCAATAGTGATTGATTTTCCGCATAGCTCATTGTAATTTATAGGTCTACATCCGGATGCATTTCCTTTACCCTAAAATTTTGCCAGAAGATTTAGGTTATCATTGTTCATATTTTGTATGCTAGATGTTTGCTTAGTGTTTGTCATGTTTCATTTTATGCCCTACCATACTCAATACTTAGGAACTTTACGCTCTTCGGTAGATATATATCCTTACCTCTAGGAAGGCGGTAATAGACACTACATTAGACACTCAGCACATTCAATATGAGTGTTTCCTCTGCCGATACCCCTCCTTATGTTAGATCATGAGCTTGTCATGAGCATTCGTGTTGAATGTGCATGAAGCTCAGGAAGAGGGTCTAATAAGTTTGGGCATTCGGGCATCTCAGAAGCTTTCTTGAGGAATTCTACTAGACCTCTCGAAGCCTCAATATCCTAGAACCCTAGGACATTTGCTCATATATTGCTTATATCTCAGGCCTATAGCTTACTGCCAGAGATTGCTGCTGTTAGGTACACTACAGAGAGTAGGGATGTAGGATACATTAGGAGCCGTTCATAAATAATCACATTCCATATGCTTACAATGTGATTGAATCGGGTTTTGTGACATTTTAGAATGTTCTGATGTCTTAGAAGCTATTTTGAAGCTATTTAGAAGCTTCAGATTGCCTGTCGCGACTGTTGCCGTCTTTCGTCGCCATCAGTGATTTACGTAATCTTGACAGCGCCTGTGACAAGATAGACTGGTTCGAAGGTTGCTAAAATATGGGCCTTATTGCCTCTTGAATGAGAATTTAATGTTACATTAATTTTGTTGTTGTTTGGGCATGTGAACCCGTATTACTCGACCAGACAGTTGCTCCAGTTCAATATTCGTCAAATTTCTTCGACTTCTTGCTGTTGCCTTTGCTTTGTTCTTGTGACGAGAATCAGTTGAAATGGAATACATTAAAAGGTAATTTGATTTTAGAGTGCAAGACAGGGAAAAGGGGTTTTAACATGCACCCAAAATACCGGCATATAACAGGGACACCCAGAAGGGGCAGCTCAGTAAACGCACCGCAGAGGGCTTCAGGGTGGAGGGACAAAAACAAGAACCGGCGACGGCCCTGCCCCCTTGACCTGCCGCGAGCGCTACGCACACACCAACAGGGCATTGCAGCCGCCAAGGCAGTAGTGGTGCAAAGTGCCACGCACCAGGCCCGCGACTAGGCAGCCTCCGCGCCAGCCCAATAGGGTCTCACTCGCGACAAGCCAGTACCACGGGCCCGGCTGCCCCAGCACCGCGGGCGACCATGTATTAGGGCAGCGACGTAGTGGGTAAGCACCTGCAACCTAGCTGCTAAGTAACACACTGACCGGTGAGTGGCGAAAGGGGGAAGCCGGGGAGGGACAGGGCTCAAAGCCCCGTGAACCCAGGGGGACTCCGCCTCCAGGCAAGAGTCTGTCATTCAGGGCCCCCCATTAGACCCCGATGGGGAGCATATCACTTGTCCCGACCAGGTTGCCCCCCAGGGCCGCAAAGGCGTCTAGTACATACACGGCTGAACTAGGTACACCCTTGTACGGGGATGCCTGCAAATTGGGTATAGGTAATTCGCCCGATCTACCTACTTTTTCTAACTGCAAAATTTGATTAATCTGTTTTTTGACCCAATCACCCACAAAAAAGCATGATTTTACTCCAATAAAAGTAGTCACAATTTTTGCCATTTCACCGACCTTTCTGTAAAATGCATCATATCTTTGGGGTTTTTCGACTATAAAACCCTGCTTTTTGTTTTCCACCTTTCCTTCCTTTCTTTGCACCCCTAAAAAATCCACGTTCTAGGCCAAGGGTTCCAACAATGTTGTAAATTTATTATTTCTTTACTATTTGTATCCCAACGCCTCGCAATACGACCCAGGATTTCACGTATTTCCTATCAATTACCCACACCTGGAGGGCCCACACCAACAAGCAAGGAGAGAATACACACTATCAATACATTTTCTGCATTGACACCTGTGGTGTTCAGAATGCGAGGCCTCGCAGTACTGACTGATGCATTAGGGCAAGTATAATCGTCATGTCGAGAAGTTTAACCTGAAACAACAGAGGAGAAATGGCGAGTTGCCTATTCTCGGATTGCGAGAGCGCGCAATGGGAGACAAAATATCTCTTAGAAGAGGGCTGCAGCCCCAACAGAGAGGTTATGTCGGCGGCGTCTTCTTCTTCCGACCCGCTGCCAACATCTGGCTCCTCGCCGGGGAGCCCACTGCTGTTCCAAGATCTGGAAGCTTCAGATTCCTCTTCACTCCCTGGACCTGCGTTAGTGTCGTCTGCTTCGGCTCTGCTGCTGCCTTGGTCTTGGCCTTCTTCAGCTTCGGCGCCTGGCTTCCCTCCGGCTCCTCATCATCTGCATCGCCAGCCTGGAACGCCCGAAACTGCGTTTGCCTCCGGAGGAGATCGTCCATCCTGATGCGGCAACACAGCGTCATCGTGGTATTCCTACGGGTCCAACAACTCCTCGTCTGCAACTTCTGCATGGGCCTTTTGACCTAGGTAGGTAGGTAGGTAAGTCTCTTCGGGAGCTCGGTATGCCGTCTCTAACAATGCAGGAAGAAGATCTTAGCAAGGGGACGTCCTGTCCCTCCCACTGCCCTAGGTCAGGCGCCTCCTAAGCCGCTCCCGCAGGTGATTGGAAAGGCAGTGTCGCAGCAACCCGGTCCAGGTGTCCCGGATGGGAGGCTGTCCCCACATGTGCCCTAGGTAGGGTCACATTCCCTCTCCTGTGGACGGCAGCTCTCGGGGCTGCCCAGCTGTTTGCAGGATCTCTAATCACAGGCAGTATTGCTCCCGCAAGTCTACGGTACCATCGGCTCACCCCTGTGGCTCGGAATGCGGGGCACCGCTGCTTGGCGGGCGACCCCCCCTGGGCGGTGTTGTGGCACGCCTGTCATCGGTTATTGTCATAGCTCAGGGTGAGGTTTGCCATGGTCCCCGATGCAGCCTGGCCGGGCTCTGACCAGTGGCCTTGGGGTACCGCTCCTGCCACTGGCCCGACGTGTCGACTTGGTCGCCCCAGTGCGTCCGACCCTGGGGGTGTGGTTCTTTGCGCCCTGTCCCTCTGCTGCCCTCGGTGCGTGTGCGTGTGCGGTGTTCTGGGCCACTTGGCGCGTGTTCACCAGTATGTACGCCCTTTGTTTTCGTGCGCAGTAGCCACTTGGCGCTTGTTCGCCGGTGCGCGCGCTGTGTGCGGTATGTGTGTGTTGTTGGTGGCTTTGTCAGGGACCCCCCCCTCCTTCCTTTTTTGTTTTCTTTCTGTATTTGTTTTTTTTTGGTGCCCTCGTTCTTTTGTGTGTGCTTTGTTTTTTTTTCTCTCTCGTGTTTGCTTATTGTCCACCCCGTTGCGGCAACACAGCGTCATCGTGGTGCTCCTACGGATCCAACAATTCCTCATATGCAACTTCTGCATGGGCCTTTTGACTTACTTCCTCTGCGGGCGGCACTTCCAGATGCGCATACCAAACGTTCTAGTTGTTGGCCCACATCGGCATGCCAAACTGGATCCAGAGCTCACACTGCGCCAACGTGGTCTGCTCAATTCCTGCCTGCTCACGCTGCATCTCCTCGTCATGGTAGCTCCGTGCTCAGTCCCCCCCCCTTCATTTGGTCACCTGCAGAGAAAAACCTGTAGAAGATCATCTAAAGCTGCCACTTTCCCCTCCACGTGCACTTCGCGTTGGAGGATCATGACGTGGTCTGAGCGGTCTCTGTTCGGCATCAGTGTTGCAAGCAACGTATAGTAGGGAGGCAAATTCGCAGCGAAGTGGATTTAAATTCGGCACATTCGCTGCAAACTTGTTCACAAGGCAAATTTCCTGCCAATTCCTCGTCCAATTCAAAGCATTGCAGATTCGTTTGGTCTGCGCACTTGCTGCAATGCGCGTCAGCGGCGCCAACGCTGCATCGATGATTTTCTTGACTTCTGTCGGGCAAATTTCTAGACATTCTTTTAGAGTTCAAGGCTTAAACTCTCCAAAAATCTAGTTCATCATAAATAGGTACTATCAATTGTTCCATTTTTGATTCCCCAGATATTTTCCAAGTGACAGATGGTCGAGAGAAATCCCGCCTGAACAGAAACAGGGACTATTGATAGTTGGATTTTATAATGAGCAATGATTATATAAAGTAACAGCCTCCAAATCTCAAAGAGTATTGAAGCGGTACCCAGAACCCCATGGCCAGGTTACGGCATACAACCAGTCTCCGGTCCACTAACCCCATGTACGGCGTGTTCCGTGCCGTGAAGCCCCGCATCGGCAACTGATGCACCGCCAGCGGAGAATTGTGTATCAGAATATCAGGAATCAACAGAATTTTATTTTCATATTGTTTCCGTCAATTTTTACGCTTCCGTTCTGATACTCACTGTTTTGACTGCTGGCGGTTGGATCGCGACTTTACCGTAACCGCCAGTTTAACTGTAATTAATGGAAATTTAAACGCTATCCGTCACGAAGGCTCCAAAGCCTTCAGGAACTGCATGGACGCTTCCGCAATTTTCATAATTAATACTCGCAACCTTAATCCGAATTTTTCAGGATGTCGAAATCGGATTTTCGACTTCGACATCCCCGCACTTGATTTGACCTCCTTCGAGTGGACCTACGTGCTTCCCTATGCGGGAATCAACCTTCCTTTTATCTTGCCCTCCATTTGTCTTAGAGATACGGGCAAAACAAAGTTGATTCGTGAGGCCACTTGTAAGGGTCATATCTCGTGCCGCTTGCGAGTATTGACGATAAGGAAACGTGGGATGTATTCACAATACTCCCGACGTAATTTAGGAAGCATCATATGCCTTGCGTCTCCACACGTGCGCGCTAGTGTAATGGATCATGGTCAAGAGGGTAGAGTTTGCGTTATAACTCTTTGGCCATGATATTGCGTGCGTTAAGATAACTTTCGAGTATAGCGCGCAAGTGTTGGTGTTGCATAGGAACTCTCCTTGAGTTCCTATGAGCGATTGACACAAAATGATGCCCTTGGAGGGGCATGACATATCGTGGTGGGAGCTACCTTTTTGGGCAATATGTGGTATGTGCCATGTGTGGTGTTGCGTGCCCATTTGGCGGGTCCATTGCTCCAAACCGAACCCGCCAATGGACCTCATATTGTGCAAGCTCCTTCTCCATACTCCCCACGATCAATTGCAAGCCTAACCTTCGTGAAGGGAAGCTTGTGTGGTGAACCCGAAGCGATGCTTTGGGAGCAAGGTGTGTATTTTGCAATTTTCCATATTTTCATGTGCCCACTTGGGAAGTAGCGCTCGTAACCTTTCGAGGCGCCCCAAGTGGAGCACATATGTGGGATCGGAGGTCATTGGTGTCAAGTCATTGTGTTTAGAAGGATTAAGTGATTGCACGATCCAAGCCGAAGATATTATAATATAATTGTGCGCCTTTCAAGGCACTTTTGTGTGTGCTTGTGCCAATTTTGCCGTTTTTGGCCCGTCATGATGTCAAGTGGCGACCGTGTATCTCAACGTTGCGCTCAATTGACATCATGACCCAAGTATGATATAAGGGTACATATTTCGGTGCCCAACATATCTTGGACCCGGCGAATAACTCCTCTTAGGCTTGGCATACCGTGGCCGCCATGTTGGCGATTTGGGACTATCCCAAATCATGGGCTCACTTGGGCACCATGCCATTCCCAATATCGGAGGAGTTGGGCGACGCCCAAAAGATATGTTGGACCAAAATGACTTGATACCAATCCTATGGCACACTCCGGTCCGAGTCGGGCCTGTGCCTCATTTGCCCCAACCATGAGTGTGCGCATTTTTGGCCATTTTGAGCAATTTTTCACTTTGGCTGCCCGCCGTGCACGTGTGATCGTCACCACGCCAAGTAGCATGAAGATCTTTGAGAGCCAAGGGCATGGGAGTCTCTGTTGGACTCCCGGTGGATCTCGTATGGAATGGCGGATCCGATCTCCAAGCCGGCGTGGAGATATACTATTGGGAGTACCCCGAATTTTGGCTCATTCTAGGCAGCCAAAATGACCCCATTTTGGGACCCCAATTTCCCCCTTCCGTGTGGTCAATTGGCGGCCCCATTCCTCTAAGCCCATAGGGAGCCCGGACCCAAATCCAAGTTGTACACTCAGATATAAGTCCTAGGTCCTGCCTCCTACCCTCCGAGCCATTGGCCTTACCTTGGCCGAGCAAGCCACGCGTGGGAATGACGCCAATTTTGGTGATTTTGGCATCATGACCCCACTTGACTCATCCGTGTTGCCCTGATGCCGGGACCTCAGAGGGAACCAGGTTGGGTGAGGGCTCCAGAAAGTTCGTACTCGAAGGGCATTGGGTCAGTTGCCTCGTCCCTACCTCTGGCGGGTCCGGACGAGGGGTCAATTTTGGAGTTTTTCAAGCTAATTTCAGTTTGGGCTGAAACAGCCCATTTTTAGCTACCAACTCCTGAGGGATAATGGCGGGGCCATATCTCTAGCTCAGAGTGGAGTTGGGACCCGCCGTTGGGGAAGCAGGGGGGACCACCGTCGATCGGCCTTGGAGCCCCTTAGTTCCCAGGAACTCGCCGTTGGCTGGGCGGGACACCTTCCTTATGGGCAGGGTTTCAGGGTCCGGACTGAGCAGGGCATGGGTTGTGTTTGAGCCCCCGCCCCCACCAGCCACTGAGAGGGTCGGACCTGGGATTGGGATACGAGTTAGGATAGAGTGTCTATTGTCCTGTGATGCCCTTACCCCAGTCCAGTCTTAACCCCATGTGTACATATCCTGATGTGTTGCTGTACATACTTTCGTTCCCTCATTTCAGAGTGGCAAGGATTCTGAAACCCTTTGTCACATGACACAGGCGTATTGATGCCCTTGTGAGCGTAGTGCCTTGCCTGCCTGCTCACCTGTGCGTGTCACCGCAGCGTCCCGTGGCCGGCCCCCCACGGGAACGCGTCAAAAGCGTCTCACCGCCGCGGGGTTACCCAACCCTTGCGGGCCACTCGTGGCCACCAACCCCGAGCAGCGCGGCGCAGCTCGCAGCTCGCAGCGCAGCGCAGCGGCTCGCAGCGCAGCGCAGCGGCTCGCAGCGCCACTCAGCGACAGCGCCGAGTTCGTCACGGAGCCCGCAGCGCCGTCCAGAGCATCGCCCTGACCGCGCAGCAACCGTGAAAGAGGTGCACAGACCAGGACTCCTGCATCGGCCCCATTGGCCGACCTGGAGTCCCATCGGCCGACCAGCAAGGCCGCGTCAACCACCTCCACAACCACCGGCTGACCAACACCAGCCGTACATCCAGCCCAGTGCTGCAGCACCCGCCTCAACAACCACCACCAGTTCGTTGAGTTGAACGAGTGCATACCAAGGACCTCAAGACCAACTACGCCCCGGCTGCCATGGTGAATTGGCAGGAAGCGGGCAGGACGTGGCCGCGGCCCCACCCCCATGCAGCACGCCTGCTGCGTGGGTTGGTTTGGGACCAGCACTACCGCCACAGCCACCCCCAGTGCGAAGGCGGCATGCCCAGGAGCTTCGAGCTCCGCACGGACATCGCCCCCGACCGCCTGCAGGCCGTGGAGGACTGGCTGCGGGCGGAAGGGTACGAGTACCGCCACCAGCAGAGGCGCTGGAGGACGTGGACCCGGCCGGACAGGCCCGGCGAAGGCCTGCGCCCTGACGGGATTGAGGAGGACGGAGCGCCCAACGTGTACCTGTCGGGCGCCTCGATCAACGTCTCCTTGTGGGACGTGATCGAGAAGAACTTCCCGGAACCGGGGAGCGAGCGCAGGCTGCAGGGCAGCAGCAGCGCGTCTCCGGGGAAGGAGAAGCGGTCCGCCGGGGACAAGAAGAGGGACCGGAGGTGGCGGGAGTACCAGGAGTCCCTGGCCGCCGAAGCCGCCCAAGGCGCCAAGGGCGGAACCCCAGCCCCCAGTCCCCAACGGGCCAATGGTGGTCACCACCCCGGCTCCACCACCCTTGGCGACTACATCCAAGTCGCCAAGCAGACCCAGGCCAAGCCCCGTCCGCTGCTCCTGAGGGCCCGGCAGGCCCCAGCAGGCCCCAGCAGCGACGTGGAGTCGGCCCACCGCGGGAGGATGCCGGCCGACCAGGCCAGCTCCAGCAGCAGCGTCGCTCCCGAAAGGGACGTGGCGCGCGCCTGTGAGCGCGCCTGTGGGGTGCCCTGCAACCGTCGGGTTGCCCGGCAACGGGCCAGGCAGTACAGCGCTGCCGTCGAGGGCGCCGTCGGCATCGCCCAGGAGGAGGCTGCGGAGTGGGCGCATGGCATGGCCATCCACGCCCAGTCTGTGGCGGCCATTGCGGCCGGACTCACGGCCGTAGCCGCCCATGGGGCAGCGACTGCCCAGGTCAACGGTGAGTTGGCGGCAGCCGACGAGGAAGCCCGCCTGACGCAGGAGGCCATTGCCTGCAAGGAGGCCGAGGTGAAGGCGCTGGAAGAGGCGCTTGCCCAAGAGAGGGCAAAGAAGGACGCGGAGGAAAGGGCCCACGCCGAAGCGACGGCTAAGGCCCAGGAGGACGCCAACAAGAAGGAAGCCATCGAGGCCGCGCGACGGAAGGTCGCTGAGGAGAAGGCCAAGACGGAGGCGGAGCTGGCAGCGTTGGAAGCGCAGAAGGCGCGGCTGCAGCAGGCCCGGGAAGCCGAGGCGGCTCGTGCTCGGGAGGAAGCCGAAGCGCGAGCTGCTGCAGCCACCGCCGCCGCAATGGAGGAGGCAGAGGCCAAACTCCGCCGCGAGACTCCCCCGGGAGCATCACGAGTGGAGACCCTTCGAAAGCTTTTCGAAGGGGACGCCTCCTCCAGGATGGCGCTGGATGAGGCCGACACGGGGAGCGGTGGGAGCGGTGGCACCACCGCCCGTCGACGGAGGAAGGGCAAGGGGAAGACCCCCGAGAGGCCGCGGAGGCCAGCGGGTGGGCACCCCCACGACAGTGACCCTCCCTTCACCGCCAGTGACGGGGATGAACGAGGCCATCGACATCGCCAAGTGGTGGCTTGGACGGGCGGAGGCGGCGGAGACGTCCCCATGGAACCGGAAGGTGAGGATGAGGATCTCCCTCCTCCCTACCGGAGCTCGGAGTCCTCCGAGACCGAGACGCCCAGGTGGGGCGACATGGGCGAGGATGACGACATGGACTTCGGCATCACGAGGAAGCGCCCATCCTCGGTCCCACCGAGGCGACCCGGCGGAGACCCACCGGGACCCCCTGGCGGAGGACCATCAGGACCCCCTGGAGGACGCCCACCGAGTGGACCCCCTGGAGGCGGACCACCGGGCAGGGGAGGACCCCCTGGACCGGGCAGACCCGGCGGAGGCCCTCCTGGAGGACCCCCTGGGGACCCCGACGACCCACCAGGGAACAGCGACCCGGATACCACCTGGCGGTGGATTGTCTACCTCCGCAGGAGGGTCTTTTCCCTCGACTGCGAGGTAGACACGGGCAAGGTCGAGATGGCTCGCATCTCCGGGGTCGCCGCGCGCGCGCAGAAGGTGCTGGACATCGCCAGGGCCGAGACCAAGTCGCTGACCAACGTCGTCAGCGGCCTGCAGGAGAGGCTGGATGCGCTGGAAGCCCCTTCGGAGCGTCGGCAGCGACCACCAACCCCTGGAGTCTGGCTCGTCGGACGACGGCTGGGGACCCGGACCAGGTCCAGGCAGACCCCACGCCCCCGGCGGAGCCCCCAGGAGTCGCCCCAGCGCCAGTGCCCCCTCTCTCACCGCCCCCTCTCGCCACAGCGCGGGCCGCCGCAACGAGCGCGTGCCGCCCGGCAGTGGCAGTGAGGAATGGCGCGATGAGTGGCTCAGCGCGGACTACCACAACCGCCGTGCCCCACCGCGGACGCCTGTACGCCCCCGACGCCCGGCACCAGCCCCGGCGCCAATCCCCAGGGCTGGAGGACGTTATGGTGGACTCAGGGATGAGGTCCCCAGAGGAGACGTGGAGTGGGATGTCGGCGAAGGTGAGGACCTGGACCTGGACCTGGAGGAGTTCGACATCAGCCCGCCGCGTGGTGTACGACGGGAGGCCGCTGAAGGCAGCCGCCGGCGCCGTGATGAGGATGCGTACATGGATGCAGTACGGCGTGAACATTTCAGTTCAGCGTACGTGGAGGAACCGCGGCGTAGCCACAGGGATTCCATGGAGGAGATGGACGTGGCGGCCGTGGGAGTCCGTGGGCGAGGCCGATGGGAACCTCGGTTGACCTCGCGGCCGGCATTCATGGTCTCCAAGGCCGCGGATGCCGCCGTGTGGGAAGACTTGAAGGACATCAAGCCCCCCATGTACGACGGCAACCCCCTCAACCTCGACCGCTTCTTAGAGAAGCTGGACGATTGGGGGCTGACCGTCACTGAAGACCTGCCTCCCGCTGATGCGGAGAAGTATGTCTTCAAACGGTTCAGGTACCGCCTGCCGGAAGTGCTCGGAGAGCTATACTTCATGGCGACCAAGGAGGGGAAAATCAAGACCCTCAAGGAAGCCAAGAAGTGGCTCAACGAGCAGGAGCGAGCTGACGCTCCGCAGGTGGCGGCCAAGCGCTGGAAGTCCATCAAGCTTGAGCATGATGGACGGGAGATCCGCCTACGAGAGTGGCGAGACTTCCGAGGGAAATACACCCTCTTCCGCCACAACGTGGAGGATTGGAACGAGGGTGACGAGCAGGCTCGCCTGCTCTCCATGCTGCCGGAAGCATGGATCAAGAGGGTCACCAAGGAGGAATCCAAGCGGGCCAAGTCCAACCACACGGTCAAGATGATGCTCCCCAAAGAGTATCATACGAACGTGGTGGCTTGGGCGAAGAAGAACGTGGCCCGGGATGTCAAACGGCACTCCCTGCGGAACGCTCTTCTCATCACCGTCTCGGGCGATCGCGAGAAGACCGCGATGTGGCGCCTTGACGATTGTGAGTTGAGCGGCCAGACCATCCGTCTGCAGCCCATCCCGGCGCGGATGAGCTGCGACGAGATCCTGGAGTGGGTTGGCGAGGAAGTACTCAAGGAGTACCGAGACCTCCACCACACCCGCAGGTTGAGGCCCGGCGACCGCGACGTCAACTACGTTGGCGAGGGACCTGGCGGGGAAGATGCCATGGACCCAGCGGGGGCCGGCGGCGATGAGACTCTCGTCGACGATGACGACGACGATGAGCCCGCCGAGGTGGCCGTTTGTGCCTTCGTGGCCAGGAACCTGAGCGCGGAGAGGAAGCCAGGAAACTGGAAGCCCCTGTAGCAGGGTTGGAGGAAGCGGGAGAAGAGGGACCCTCGCCGCATTGGCGACCCTCCGCTGTCCTTTGGGGAGTTCATACGAGCTCACCCGCAGGGCTGTTTCGTGTGTTATGGGAGGAAGAAAGGCTTCAACCATGACCACCGAACATGCCCCGTCCACAAGGCCGACACGGAGGCTTACAAGAAGGCGCACGGGTCGAAGAAGCGTGCGCCCGCGGGTATCCGGGAAGCCAAGATGGAGGTGGACAAGGACGAGCTGGCCAAGCTGATGTCGTCGGTGGAAACCGAACCGGCGAAGGAGATCCAGGAGATCAAGCGGAACTGGGTCCCCAGATCGGACAACAAGAACAAGGAGAACAACCAGAACAACCAGAACAAGGACAAGGACAAGAAGCCTACTCGCAGTGAGAGGAGGAAGAAGGGCGTCAACGACGTTGAGGCCGAGGAGAACACCCCCTCTTCCACAACCGACGCCCCCTAGCGGAGCCCCTGCAGCCAAGGGCCCCAGCTAGGGCGGTCGCAGGATGGTGACGTGGGAAGCGCCGAACCATCCCAGTCGGGAGTCGATAAGCACGAGGGGACTGCCGCGGGCGGAAGGCCCGGTCCGGCGCCCAGTCGCGGAGGCGGGGTGAGGGCAAGTGAAGGCACGAACCCTTGCACCCGTCCGTCCTTCGCGACCAAGAATGTGTTTGATGTACTACAGGATCTATCCGAGAGTATCGGAGGATCACCCGGACCGCAGCTGGATGCTGCAGATGGGCAGCCTGAGCCCATTGTCCACGACCTGCACCAGTCGCTTGTGGAGCTTCTGGAACGGCCGGAGATCCTGAGTTTGCACGCCGTGCGCCGTGTCGGTCGCGAGCGGCAGTTGCATTTTAAGGTCCGTGCCCTATGCGGGGAAGTGGAAAAGGTTTTCGACGTGTTGGTCGACACGGGAGCTCAAGTCAGCTTGGTCAAGGCTGGCCTACTTTCACCAGAGTGTCTGACCGACAGTCGGAAGCCTGTCAGGCTGAAGGTGGCGAACGGCCAGTACATGGTGGGAGGCACGAAGGAAGCGGCCATTGGGCTGCAGTTCGTGAACCATCGTGAGCTGAGCCGCCCAGACCTCGGCAAGGAAATCCTCCTGCACGGTAGCTTCTACGAGGCCGAGATGGACTGGGACATGATCGTCGGGTACGACTTCATGATGGAGACAGACTCCGGCGTCCTCCCGGCCCAGGCTTCCATGACCCTGTACCAGGACGACCAGCTCTCGTGGCTTTCGTCTCCTGAGCACCATGTGGAATGCCAATGGATCCACCCCGAACGCAATCAGCTCGAAGTGGCCGCGCTGGACACTGAGCCCACTGGGCCAGCGAACCAGGAGTACGGCGTAAGGCCGGAAGTGGCGAACCGAGTGGTCGCGGACCTGGGAGCGTCGGATCTGGCCCTGGATGCGTTCGTTTCAGGAACCTCCGCCCATCTTCGGGTTTGTGAGAAGTACTGGAGCGCCCAGGATTCCGCGTGGAAGAAGCACTGGGGTCCGCATCAAGGATTGATGTGGATCCATTGCCCCCGTTGGGACATTCCAAGAGCGATAGCGAAGATTCGCAAGGACCGCTCCAAGGCAGTGCTGGTTGTTCCTATGGGATGCACCGAGGAGGAAAGTACCCGACATTGGGTAGCCTCATTGACCAACATGACCTTAAACAAGGTCGTCCTACCGGCTGGAGAGAGTGTCTATCAGGACGCTAAGGGACAGCCGATGCCACCCCAGAGATGGCCAACAGAATTCCACTATGTGGATGGGGGCCTTGATCAGGCCGACACCACGGACTTCGTGTGTGTCAACCGCATCATAGCAGAGCCCTGGCGGCAATGCTTTGCGGTTCCTTCTGTTGACATCAAAGAATCGGATTCGGAAGACCCCCTCACTGAAGAGGAGTGGGATCTGGTTCAGGGGTATATGGATCAGCCCTTTCACGACTGGGGTAACCAGCGTGAGGGCAAAGGCCAGGACAAAGCCTGGTGGGAAGTGGACTCAATCGTCTCCGGTTCCTATGACGGGAATACCTTCGTACAGAGGGTGCTGGATCACATGTCCAGCCAAGACGAGCCGCCTGGCGGTATCCCACCCACCTACGGCGATCTGTTCCGAGGCAAGACCAGAGATGGCCCTTTGGGCCACCTGGGAAGACCACCTGAGCCGAAAGCGAGCGGAGTAGCTACCCCTCAAGTAAGCTCCGTGGTTCAAGTGCCCGGAAAAGCCAAGGCGGAGTCCGATGACTGCCCCAAGATCCAGGCGTTGAGGGCCAGGCTGAAGCAGAAGTATGGCGAGACCTTCTTCAGCGGTAAGCCTGTGTTTCCTCCAGCGGTACGTGGACCGTATGGCGAGGCCAAGATACGACTGAAGCAGGACCCCCGTGTGTATCGGCACCGGGAGTTTGCCCTGAGGGGCGAGAGGAAAGAGGCCATGGAGAAGATCCTCCGTGACTTCATCCAGAGAGGCTGGCTTGAGCCGTGCCACTCCGAGTGGGCCTCTCCCTGTTTCGTCGTCCCCAAGAAGGTTGCCGGTGAGTGGCGGCTCGTGGTCGACTACCGCGGCCTGAACGCCCAAACGCAGCACGACAGCTATACGCTGCCCCTCATTGAGGACATGCTGCAAAAGCAACACCGGCGGAGGATCTTCACGGTGATTGACCTGAAACATGGTTATCATCAGATGCCTCTCGCCGAAGAGTCCCGTGTCTGCACAGCCATGAGCACCCCACTCGGACCTCTCCAGTGGAAGGTGATGCCCATGGGCGTCACCAACGGCAATGCGGCTTTTCAGCGGATGCTGGAGAGCCTGCTTGAGCCGTTGCGCGACTGTGCGGACCCCTTCGTGGACGACGTGATCATCGCGTCTGGGGACCCCAGCATGAGCTACGAGGAGCTCCTGGAGGCACACGAGAGGGACGTCACTCGAGTGCTGGACCTTCTGGTTCGGCACAAACTCACGGGCAGCAGTGACAAGGCCACCATTGCGGTAAGCGAGGTGGTCTTCGCTGGCCACGTAGTCGGGAACGGGCAGCGAAAGCCCATACCTGGCAAGGTGGCTGCGATTGAGCACTGGGGAAAGCCCAAGACGGTCTCTGAGCTACGGGCGTATCTGGGGTTCTGCAACTACTACTCAGGGTATATCAAAATGTATGCCGAGTATGCAGCCCCCATGACGACCATGCTCAAGGGCAACCGAGAGGAGACCAAGAAGGGGTCCAAGAAGGCTCTGGTCTGGACAGCTGAGTCCGACCGTGCCTTTGAGGGGATGAAGCAGGCGCTGCTATCCGCAGTGGGTCTGCACCTCGTGGATCCCGACCGAGGGTTCGTCCTGCGCACCGACGCTTCCGACTACGCCATTGGCGCTGTGTTGGAGCAAGTGCTTGACGATGGGAGGCACGTGCCCGTGGCCTTCTGGAGCCGAGTCCTGGCGGAAAGCCAGAGACGGACGTGGACGCCCCGTGAAAAGGAGGCGTATGCCATCGTCATGGCTCTCAGGAAATGGGCTGGGTACATAGCCCTCCATCCCGTCACCGTCTGCACCGACCATCAGAGTCTGCAGTCGTGGCACAAGGAGCACGTGGACACCCCCTCAGGTCCGGCCTCCCGACGGGCAAGATGGCATGAGACCTTGGCCAAGTTCGACCTTATGGTGGTGTATATTCCTGGAAAGGATAACACCGTGGCGGACTGTCTCAGTAGGTGGGCCTATCCCGCCAGCAAGGGCATGACGGACATCTCTGCCCATGGCGATGAGGCTGAGACCGCTGAAGCCAAGAGAATCATCGAAATGGAGCGCCTGATGGAGGAGGAGGGTGCAAAATGCTTCGTCGTCATGGCTGCGGATGCCCCCCTCAGCACGAGGGTGAGCAGGGCGGTCAGAGTACTCGCCCCTGAGGGAGCTGAGTCCGACAAGCACCTCTTCCCGGAGTCTTGCCTCCAGGACGACTGGACCGACGACTACGCCAAGTCTGAGGCCTTTGCGGCCGAGTATAGGGCTGTGACCGACCCTGACGACGGGCAGAAGTGGCCAAAGGGGCTGACTGAGGAAGATGGCAAGGTCTACCGGAATGGTAAGCTGCTAGTACCAGAGTCCCGGGTGCTCGAGCTGTGTGGAGCTTGGCACCACCACATGCTGCACCCAGGGGTCAAGAAGCAAGCTCTTGACATGCAGCGTCGGTTCGAGATCGACCATATCTTTCTCTACACCGCCATCAAGAAGGTCAGGAAGGGTTGCTCGGTCTGTCAGGCCTGCAATCCCGACAACCGGAACGTCAAGGGGGAACCCCAGTGGACCCCGGTTCCTGACCAGCCCATGGAGAGCGTGGCCATGGACGTCTTCTCCATGCCCGAAGCGCACATTGGCATAGAGACCTTTGACTGTGTGGTTCTCTGTGTGGACCGCCACAGCGGCTACGTTGTAGCCGTTCCGGCACGCAAAAAGGGGTTGCTTGCCAAGGAAGTGGCAGTCATGATGATTCGTCATTGGCTGACCGTCTTTGACATCCCCCGCACCATTTGCAGTGACCGAGGGCCCCAGTTTACTGGTGGCTGGTTCAAGGCTATGTGTTCCCTCATGGGGATACGTCATGCCAAGAGCGTCGCCTATCTCAGCCGGTCTAACGGCCGTGCTGAAGTGGCTGGACGGCAGCTGTTCGAGAAGCTGCGCAAGATCCACATCACCAATCCACGGCGGAACTGGTTTGAGGAGATGTGGCCTGCTCTGAAGGCCCATCATGACACCCCCACTCCGGGCGGTTTGTCCCCTCACCAGATTCTGTTCGGCAGGGACCCCCTGGGTAGGGGACTTCCCTTGTCTGGTGATGGCATGGCTATGGACGCCAAGGAGTTTTTCGCGCGGCAAGAGCAAACGGCGCGGGACATCCGCCAGCAGCTTGAGAAGGAGCATGCTCAGCGTCAGAAGTCCGCCCCGAGCTCGACAGCGCAGAAGTTCAGGGTGGGAGACCCGGTGTGGGTGATCAGACCCCGCCCCATGGTCACCCACCGCACCAAGACCTGGTTCACACCCGGCGAGGTGGTCCGCAGGATTGGTGAGGACACCTACCGCATCAAGGTGGGTCACAGACAGTTCCGGGAGCGCCACGAGAGTCAACTCCGTGTGCGGGAACCCGACCTCCGTGGCCGACATGTGTCCCTGGACTACGCCAAACATGAGGCCGATTCGGACGACGACTATGCGGAGCAGGACGACTATACTGTCGAGAAGATCCTGGCTCAGCGTCCGGAGGCCTCGGCACCCGGAGGTCTGGAGTTCAAGGTTCGTTGGCGAGGCTATGGGCCGTCCCACGACATCTGGGAACCCGTCTCCTCGTTTGTGCCGCGGGTCAATACTCCCTTCATGGAGTACATCCGCAAGCACAAGACCAAGATCCACGTTTCGGACTTGGCAGCACTCACCCGGGCCATTGCAGCCAGGGGTGCCTGATCAGCGCCCTGAGCTCTCCCCTGATGCGTTTTGAGCGCTTGTGACGACGAATCGTCCCTTACTTGCTTGCTCTCTTCCATCTTTCGGTGACGGAGTGGCCGTATACCCCCCCCTGCCCAATCCAGAGGAGGATGGCCCCTCTCTTCAATTCTATTCGTGCCCACCTGCTGATTCCTTGGAAACCTTGGGAGGGCGACTGACTTCATTTTTCTGAGCTCGTTGCGCAACGGATGCCGCTGTCATCGGCATTGCGATTTTTGGTGTGTGGTCTGGTCCATGGCATTTGCGGGATCCAGACCAGTCGACGTGTGTCTGCAGACTATATATGGCCTGGACTCAGGCGTTATCCTGTCCACCCTCCTGCATTGCCTTATCCTGACCGTGGCGTGGTTTGGCGCTCTGTCCAGAGCGTGTTTACACGCCTATTTACCCAGATTATTGCTTGTTTTTCTGCCCTCCAGGATATGTGCATCTGTATGTTAAGTGTCGTCAGCCCATCGCTGAGGGATGGACTGTTTTTCACCACGAATCGGGATACAGAGGCGCCCTGGGTCGCCGTGTACATGTTCTTACAGCCTGGTCCAGCCTGGACCAGTACTTGATTACAGATTCTACTGTTTGGGTGCCCGTGATACCGTGTTGCCCTATTCGCTGTGATGTGTGGAGATCCTGATGGCGCCAGGCGGGAAGCCCAGTTGCCTGACTACACTCCCAGCGGTCCGCCACAGTCAGTCCCAGTGTGAGCCTACCGATTCGCAGACGCACTTGCATTCGGATGGCGGCCTCCGGTGCTCCTGACCTCGGTCAGTCTGCCTGGGAAACTGGTGGTTTGAGGAGTCGACGCCTCCGCCCACACTGCATGAGGACTCCCTCATGTATGGCCTTCGTGGCAGTAGGGCGAGGGAAAAGACGGCCTTGATGCCCGATCCCTTCAGGAGGAGTTCCCTTAAGATTTGGGGTTCCTAAGGAGTTCGACTATGGCACTCTGGACTCGCGTCGTATGGATATGGACATGGTGCGCCCGAGGAAGGACCCGTGGGGACTCTCCCCAGTCGGCGGGCCCTGGGAAGCTTGGGGTAGCCTGATGGATCTTTGTGGTCGCTCTCGACTTGTGGGACCACCTCGGTCGTCGTGTGTCGCCTATGTTGGCCGTGTATGCCACTACCACTGTGGTGGTGACCGTAGCAGCCGGCACCCGGTGCGCCTGGTATGGGTTAACGGGTCCTTTGGATGCCGAACAATCGCCGCCAGGACCCGGGACTTGATACTTGATACTATACATGTGCTACGAGCTTATACCTATCTTACTGTGACTTACTGAAGTGAGGATGTGACACCCCCCCCCTTTTCAGGAAGTGGTCCTGGGTACCCGCTGCCATGCGTGGGTGTTATCGAGCCCCCCCAGGGTTTGCTCTAAGGAGGGGGGTGAAGCGGTACTCAGAACCCCATGGCCAGGTTACGGCATACAACCGGTCTCCGGTCCACTAACAGCATGTACGGCGTGTTCCGTGCCGTGAAGCCCCGCATCGGCAACCGATGCACCGCCAGCGGAGAATTGTGTATCAGAATATCAGGAATCAACAGGGTTTATTTTACGCTTCCGTTCTGATACTCACTGTTTTGACTGCTGGCGGTTGGATCGCGACTTTACCGTAACCGCCAGTTTAACTGTAATTAATGGAATTTTTAACGCTATCCGTCACGAAGGCTCCAAAGCCTTCAGGAACTGCATGGACGCTTCCGCAATTTTCATAATTAATACTCGCAACCTTAATCCGAATTTTTCAGGATGTCAAAATCGGAATTTCGACTTCGACATCCCCGCACTTGATTTGACCTCCTTCGAGTGGACCTACGTGCTTCCCTATGCACGAATCAACCTTCCTTTTATCTTGCCCTCCATTTGTCTTAGAGATACGGGCAAAACAGAGTTGATTCGTGAGGCCACTTGTAAGGGTCATATCTCGTGCCGCTTGCGAGTATTGACGATAAGGAAACGTGGGATGTATTCACAATACTCCCGACGTAATTTAGGAAGCATCATATGCCTTGCGTCTCCACACGTGCGCGCTAGTGTAATGGATCATGGTCAAGAGGGTAGAGTTTGCGTTATAACTCTTTGGCCATGATATTGCGTGCGTTGAGATAACTTTCGAGTATAGCGCGCAAGTGTTGGTGTTGCATAGGAACTCTCCTTGAGTTCCTATGAGCGATTGACACAAGGTTATGCCCTTGGAGGGGCATGACATATCGTGGTGGGAGCTACCTTTCTGGGCAATATGTGGTATGTGCCATGTGTGGTGTTGCGTGCCCATTTGGCGGGTCCATTGCTCCAAACCGAACCCGCCAATGGACCTCATATTGTGCAAGCCCCTTCTCCATACCCCCCACGATCAGTTGCAAGCCTAACCTTCGTGGAGGGAAGCTTGTGTGGTGAACCCGAAGCGATGCGTTGGGAGCAAGGTGTGTATTTTGCAATTTTCCATATTTTCATGTGCCCACTTGGGAAGTAGCGCTCGTAACCTTTCAAGGCGCCCCAAGTGGAGCACATATGTGGGATCGAAGGTCATTGGTGTCAAGTCATTGTGTTTGGAAGGATTAAGTGATTGCACGATCCAAGCCGAAGATATTATAATATAATTATGCACCTTTCAAGGCACTTTTGTGTGTGCTTGTGCCAATTTTGCCGTTTTTGGCCCGTCATGATGTCAAGTGGCGACCGTGTATCTCAACGTTGCGCTCAATTGACATCATGACCCAAGTATGATATAAGGGTACATATTTCGGTGCCCAACTTATCTTTGACCCGGCGAATAACTCCTCTTAGGCTTGGCATACTGTGGCCGCCATGTTGGCGATTTGGGACTATCCCAAATCATGGGCTCACTTGGCGACCCTGCCATTCCCAATATCAGAGGAGTTGGGCGACGCCCAAAAGATATGTTGGACCAATATGACTTGATACCAATCCTATGGCACACTCCGGTCCGAGTCGGGCATGTGCTCCATTTGCCCCAACCATGAGTGTGCGCATTTTTGGCCATTTTGAGCAATTTTTCACTTTGGCTGCCCGCCGTGCACCGTGTTCTAACCTTCGTGCACGCCGGACGCTTGGACCAATGGACCATATATGACATGGGTGATATGGACATTGGTCCCCATGGTCCACACACCACGTGGGCGAAGCGGAGCCACCTTCGTTAAGGCGCTAGCCCAAAGTGAGTGTAGGCAATTTTGCAATTTTGGCATTTGTGGACCCAATTGTGATTGTCACCACGCCAAGGGGCACATAGATATCTGAGAGCCAATAGCATCGGAGTCTCTGTTGGACTCCTGGTGGATTGCGTATGGAATGGCAGATCCGATCTCCAAGCCGGCGTGGAGATATACTATTGGGAGTACCCCAAATTTTGGCTCATTTTAGGCAGCCAAAATGACCCCATTTTGGGACCCCAATTTCCCCCTTCCGTGTGGTCAATTGGCGGCCCCATTTCTCTAAGCCCATAGGCAGCCCGGACCTAAATCCAAGTTGTACACTCAGATAAAAGTCCTAGGTCCTGCCTCCTACCCTGTGAACCATTGGCCTTACCTTGGCCGAGCAAGCCACGCGTGGGAATGACGCCAATTTTGGTGATTTTGGCATCATGACCCCACTTGACCCTTCCGTGTTGCCCTGATGCCGGGACCTCGGAGGGAACCAGGTTGGGTGAGGGCTCCAGGGAATTCGTACTCGAAGGGCATGGGGTCAGTTGTCTCGTTCCTACCTCTGGCGGGTCCGGACGAGGGGTCGATTTTGGAGTTTTTCAAGCTAATTTCAGTTTGGGCTGAAACAGCCCATTTTCAGCTACCAACTCCTGAGGGATAATGGCGGGGCCATATCTCTGACCCAGAGTGGAGTTGAGACCTGCCGTTGGGGAAGCATAGGGAGCCACTGTTGATTGGCCTTGGAGCTGCTTGGTTCCCAGGAACTCGCCTGTGGCTGGGCGGGACACCTTCCTTATGGGCAGGGTTTCAGGGTCCGGACTGAGCAGGGCATGGGTTGTGTTTGAGCCCCCGCCCCCACCAGCCACTGAGAGGGTCGGACCTGGGATTGGGATACGAGTTAGGATAGAGTGTCTCTTGTCCTGTGATGCCCTTACCCCAGTCCAGTCTTAACCCCATGTGTACATATCCTGATGTGTTGCTGTACATACTTTCGTTCCCTCATTTCAGAGTGGCAAGGATTCTGAAACGCTTTGTCACATGACACAGGCGTATTGATGCCCTTGTGAGCGTAGTGCCTTGCCTGCCTGCTCACCTGTGCGTGTCACCGCAGCGTCCCGTGGCCGGCCCCCCACGGGAACGCGTGAGAATACCGGCAAACAAAGGTTCCAACGTTGCTGATGCGGCGCTGCGGACAGCGATGCTGGCACCATGAATCAAGCTTTATGTTCCTTTGGCATTTGTTATTTCTTTTCTTAGCGCACCTCCAGTGCAATGGTTCAATTGAAGAATGCAATGAATGAAGGCCCAATAAGGGCAACAAGTTGTTCATATGAGGTTGTTCGTATGTGGCTTGGTGATTGCGCATGCTTTGTGGCTTGTTTTCCATAGGGCGTTTGAAAGACGCAAGGAAGGGTTTGTGGTCGATTATTTACCACCTTTGGTTTCGATGTGTCGTTGTCGTAAGAGAACCAGTTCCCTATGGTATACCTTTACGGGAAGAGATAATTTGAGAAATGGTAGGTAAATGTTATGTCCGCCTGTGGATTCTCCCCGTCAGGTCACTTCAAGCTAACTCCGGGGAAATTTGAAGTTTAAGTTGCAAATTCAAATTCAGACGGGTCCACGACTTCGTGCAAATTCGGTGCAAATTTGAATTCGTGCAAATTTGTGCAAATTTGAACCCGCTCCTCTAATATATAGAGGGCAAGGGGCGTGAACGCTGCTCATATACGGTGGGATCTGCATTGTGGAGAGGCACGATGTTAGGGGGAATGCAAGGCCTCGCACTCTGAGAGCGCTGTACGAATGTTTTTCCTATTCTTCACACCGGCCACCAGAACCAGTGCATTCACTTGACTCCCGCCTTTTTCCGTCTTACCTGCACCCGGTAGCCAGTGACACACGTGGACTTTCTAATGCCAGGAATTGTGCTCGGCGATTTCAGGTGACTGCAGAACAGTTTGCAGCACGTCAAAGCGGGTCACACCTTGCCGTAGATGGCCAGCACAGTTTTCGGGTTGTTGATGAACTTTGCCATAACAACAAGACACACACAATCGGCACCAGCCGCCAGATGCGCATCCCGAAGAGTCATGTCCGTTTCCAGTGCCTCCAAGAAGTTAAGGGGATCTTGTGCATCTGTGTAAGGGGCGCACAACATTTTGACCATCTTTCCACGAGCCTCAATGTGCAGCACACCTACGTTTCCAGACTCAGTAGAGTTGACCTCCGTCAACGGGGTTGCCAGCTGTGCAAGCAGGCGGCCAAGGTCTATTGTTGCCCCACGCTTTGGAACTGTGTTAGCCATCCCCGTCCAGAACCGCGCTTTGCTCAATGTTGACCACTTTGGCGTCTGAGCCTCCAATTTCCACAGCCAGGCGCCCAATGGGATTCGAAACCAATTATCGTCTCAGTCATGCAACGGTACCCTGTCTGCCAGACTGGCCTCTGCACAGGTGCAGAAAGCGTTTGTAGCACGGTTTCTCTCCGTGCTTGCGTGTTTGCCTACTTGCCGTTCAGGGAGACATACTTCTGGTCGGGTGCATAACGCTGTCTGGAGTGGCTCCCCAATACCAGTTGATCCACTGCTGCTTCTGGTAAGTAGAGGCCCGGGCATGGATATCATTGATGTTCACCCTTGGTCTTGACATGTTGGTGAGGACTGGCTTCTACAGAGCCTGCAGAAACCTGATCTGGTCATTGTTTTTGGTGTGTTCATGCCCTCGAAATTCATCAGGGACTGCACTTCTGCGTCCTCAGCGTGGTACACCCAGTTGAAGAAGGATCCAAAGGTCTGAACCGCATAAGACTATACAGCAGAGATTGTGGATTCCGAGGCCTCGCATTCCAAAAGGCAACATACTTGGTGTTCATCATCAGAATCCTGTGGTGGTATCCATGCACTTATGCTCGCAGCCTTTGGAATGGTTCGGTGAATGAGATCCCGAACGGACTCCTCAGGCCCAGTCAGCGAGTCCCGCAGATGCATAAGGAAGTTGTCAGCTGCTTTAAACGGTGGTACGGCAGATAAGTCAAGATCCATGGCATGCTTCGGACATGCGATTGGTACCCGACTGGACTAGCTCGTCCCGGTCTTCAGCAGATGGACTTTAACAACTTTCATCCACTGCGGTGGGTCGAGGCCTTGCTCGAGACCTTCCCCCCTGAGCTCAGGGATCGCACAGACACAGTGCTGCTTTGCGGTGACAATCCAATCATCGGCTGACCACAGAAAGCGGTTTGTGAAACCATGCAGATGAAAGATCAACGCTACAGACTGGTTACGTACCTGGTGATTGCCATGGAGTCACGGTCACAGGCTCCTCAGAAGGTTTGCCATGAGACTTCTCTTGACCTCGTCCACTCACTTCTGTCGATACTTGCAGATCTAGCCGTACTCCTTCTGCTTGACAATAACAAGCGCTGTGACGTGAACCTCCAACTGCAAAGACTGCTTGTAGAACTGCAGGAACTTCTCTCGTGCTGTGTCCTCGGCAGTGGACCTTACTTGTGAGGTGTCTGTTGCTCCTCCGCTCCCTTTTGTTGACGTCAAAGTCTCTGCCATGATGAAAGAGGCCGCTAACTGAAGAAGGCCTGTGTTATTTGGCATGTCTTTAAGGGTTGATGGTGACGGTGCCCATTTGAAAAAGAAAATATTGGTCTCCAATTACGTACTTTTTATTGCGAGGCCTCACATTAAAGTTAGGAATTCTAATCATAAACGTACTTTTTCAGAAGTCGATTGCAACGGTTCGCATGCCAGTCTCACAGCAGCAAGAGAAATCATCGTTGTGCGCGCAACAAGGAAAAAAGAGCTGGGAATCAACCTAAAACGGATTCTATGAATTGGTAAAGGCAAGATTGTGTCCAGGTTGTTGGTTCTCTGCACA
This sequence comes from Eutreptiella sp. 'Long Island Sound 2002', assembly GCA_964036045.1. Lineage (NCBI taxonomy): Eukaryota > Euglenozoa > Euglenophyceae > Eutreptiales > Eutreptiaceae > Eutreptiella > Eutreptiella sp. 'Long Island Sound 2002'. The sequence continues at coordinate 80,471,177 of OZ038380.1, read as the reverse complement.
TCAGATTGCAGGGTGACCTTGTTGTCCATCAACCGCAGCACAGCAGGTGAGAAGTTCTGGGGCTGCCGCAGAAGGGTACGCAGAACAGCCGTGAATGAACCCCTGTATGTGTCCACATCCGGTTCAGCGTAGGGGTCGGACGGAAGATCCGGATCAGCCACCCAATGCCTCTCCATACCGGAGCTGCCAGACTGCCAGGGACAGTATCGAACTCTGAGGGGGTCATCAGTAACATATGAATGCAACCGCTGTCGGATCTCTGTTTCAATGTCGGACGCTAAACCGCTCACCAGGAGGCGCATGTTGATTCTGGCAGGACAGATTTGGACCAACAAATCCTCTACGTCGCTGGTTGTGAGCCCAGGTGTGTCTGTCTTTCATGGACCCCAGTCAACTCAGCATGACTTCGCAAAACTCTTCACCATAGCACAATCTGGGCAGGTTGCTGTTGAACGCCTGCCAATGTGAGAGAGTGACACGGATGGTCCTCGGGTACACACATGGATCAGCTGCAGGTCTGCCGAGGTCTGTCGACAGCACAAAAACCAGTCGGAGAACATGGTAGGCATCGGTGAGAGATCCTGGGTGTCGTCCGGACCAGTTGCATTGCCTCACGAGAAACAAACAGTACAGGACCAGCGGACACCAGTTCTGCAGAAGGTTGACCATAGCGTTACATACCACAATCTTCAGTCAATCCATCGCCGTCCCACCATGATAGGCAACAGCCTGTAACCTGTTCGATTTCTGCCGCAACTGCCGCAACAAATGCGCCGCATACTTCAGGATGGCAGCAATAGTTCTCCCAATGACTCTCATTTTACGCTACAACACACATGATGCCGGGCGCGCGTGTGTAAAAGAACTGCAGTCGATCGTCGCCTGCGCATCGTTATACCAGTACCCATGCAAGTCAGTCCCCCATACTGGCAGATGTATTGTTTCTTATTTGGAGCCATCCCAGGGGCCCTTGCTCCTCATGCTCCCCACCGGCATTGCAGCCGCGCTGCGCCAGGAGCTAGACGGCTGCGAAGGGCTGCGAGTGGGGTGGGAGGCAGTCGCGCACGGCACCCTGCTGGCCCTCCTCCACAGAGACACCGCGAACAGGTGCCAATGGGATGCGCTGACGCCCCACCTCACCGGGCGCCACGTGTACATGGCGAGCCCCCCCCAGGGGCACCCCCGCCCGGCGTGAAACGACCTCATCGCCGCCTTCCACGACCACGGGATCCTCCCCAACGACACGTGGCAGGAGGTCCAGCGGAAGACGCTTGGCAACGACTACCGGCGCCGCGTCCGCGCCAGCCTGCTGGAGATCTGGGACCCCCTTCGACAGAGGTGGGACATCCTCTGGCTCCGCCATCTCGACCCTTGGTCGCCGCCCTCCCACCTCCCACACACCTGCCGACTCTGCGGACAATGTGACACGGTGTCCTCCGCAGCGTCGACAGGCGCCAACAGGTGCGCGCGGTGCGCCCAGGTAGCCGCGTGCCCCTGGCCCGAACCTCCCGCAGGCCCGCGCAGGCGCACAGAAAAGGAGGCCTTGCGCCGGCGCATCGAGGGGGCACACGCCCCCTCGCACGAACAAGCGGGCCCCGCGGGCGCTGCCCTTCTGTGGATCCACGTGCACCTGCGGGACCCCACATCCGTTGCGCACCTGTCGCACGTGTTGGCCCCCTAACCCCCACCCGCCGCCGCCCTTTGCAGAGCCCGCAGCACCATGCCACGCCGACGGGGGGCTGGGCCGGGGCACACCAGGGCCCGCCGCAGAGCGCAGGAGGCGGCTGTCCGGGGCCTGGTGGCGGACGCGGTGGCGGAGGCACACCAAGCGCACGCTGCCGCACGGTGTGACCTGGAGGGCAGTGCGGGGGCTATTCTCAACGAGACCGCCCCCCCGGCCGTCCGCGCCCTGAACAGAGCGGGGGCCCCTACACTGCTCCCGGCAATGCACCAGATCGTGAACGCTGTCCGGCCGGGGCTCATCAGCCCAGAAGCGGCCCTCTACGGGCACTGGATGGAGTGGCGCGAGTCCAATCGGTCGGGCCGGCCCCTGTCCATGGGGGACACCCTGCGGCTGACGGGAGCAGGGTCTGCCATGTCCCTCCGCAGTAGCGCCCCAGCCCTGCCGCACGCCCTCAGGACGCGCTACCCCGGGGACGCGGCCCCGTACCTGAACCAGGCGCGGGCCACGTACCCGGGAGGAGTGTCCGAGCTGGATGCGGCGCTCCACCTTCTGCACCCGCCAGACGAGGACCTGGAGGTGGGCGAGGTCACGGTGTTCGTGGAAGGCGCGGACGAGGCGTCCGCCCGCCCCCGGCCGACCAATCCGGTGTACGACGGCACCAAGCCAACCCCCCCAGTACGCCGTCGTCTACGAGGCGTTCCCCAGGGAGCCCACTTGGTGCCCCGCCCTCCCGCCGGCGACGCACGCGCCCCGCGGCTGGGTTAACCCAGACCTGCCCCCCCCGCTCTCCACGACCAGGGGTGCCCACCACAGGGGGCAGGTCCTCTGGCAGGAGTGCCCTGGCACCCCCCTGCTCCTCCTCGTCGTCGCAACCCGCGGGGACCCGGGGCGGATCCTGGGGATCACCCCCACCCACCTCTATGGGGCAACACCCGTACCCCGCCCCCCCCTCCCGGCGCCCGCGGCGCGGGACGGAGTACACACCTTCCTGCGAACACAGGAGGTCACCGCCGTTACGGGGGTCCACCTGGTGCGGCTGCCCCCGACACCGCTCGACGACCCCCGGGGGCCCAGGGCATTGGGCCCCGCCCCAGACTGGGAGCTGTGGCGCGACGCGTGGGCCGCGTGGCTCCCCCGCCTCCCCTCCCAATGCCGGTGGATGGCCGCAGGCCCCCGGCCGTGCGGGGCTGACGCCACAGCCGCCCCCCCACCCCCTCCCCCCCTCCCCCCCGCAGAGCACCACACGGCACTGCCCACGGCACGGTACTGATGCACCAGGAGGTAGTGGGAAGGGCGCGCCTGCCACCACGCATGCCTACCAGGGTAACAGTGATGGCAGACTCCGATGGGTCCCCGCAGCGGGACGACCGCCACCACCGCCGGTCCCGCTCCCGCTCCCCCGTCTCCTCCCCGGAGTGGACGGGGGAGACCCTCGCGGAACGCGAGGAGCGGAGGCTGGCTGAGGCGGCGGTGCTGGTCAGGCCGCCGCCGCCGGCCCGGGAGCCTGGGCCAGCCGGGACGGCCGCCCCTGCCGCCCAAGCAGCCAGCCCCGCCCCCCCGCCCCGCCCGGACGCGCAGGAAGCAGAGACCGCAGCGAACCACGCCGCGGCCCCGACCGCGGCCCCCGGCACGCCGCCGGCACGGGGGGCAGCCCCGGCGCAGGAACCGGGCGCATCGCCGAGGGCTGCCGCAGCCGCAGAGGAGAGCAAGAAGGACACGCGAGGGGTTGCGACCGCACGGGCCACGGGCGCCTCGTCGGCGGCCGCCGCAGCAGCGAAGGAGAGCGGGGAGGGCGCGCGAGGGGCTGCGGCCGACACCGCCTCGGCTGGCCGCGCCGCGACCTCCAGCACGCCGCGAACGCGGGGGACGGACCCTGCACGGGCCGCGGGCGCCTCGCCGGCGGCCGCCGCGGCAGCAGAGGAGAACGAGGAGGGCGTGCGAGGGGTTGCGTCGGCGGCCACGGGCGCCTCGTCGGCGGCCGCCACGGCAGCGAAGGAGAGCGAGGAGGGCGTGCGAGGGGCTGCGGCCGCGACCCCGGCGGGCCGCGACACCGCCTCGGCCGGCCACGCCGCGGCCCCCAGCACGCCGCGCAAGCGGGGGAAGAACCCCGCACGGGCCGCGGACGCCTCGCCGGCGGCCGCCGCAGCAGCAGCAGTGGGCAGGGAGAGCGCGAAGTACCGCGCCCACGCCAACCCCACCCACACCCACACCAGCCCCCCCAAGCCGTTCCCCCCCAAGCCCTTCCCCCCGGGGCGGGAGCGGCACGTCCGCCCCCCGACGCGCGAGCGCTCGCCGCCGGGCGTCACGCTGCCGCAGCTGCAAAGGCAGTGGGACGCCCGGCGAGTGGTCCAGGAAGGGCGCAGCAGCGGGGGGGAGCAGAGCGCAGGCAGCGGAAGGCGCGACTCGGGGCAGGGGGCCGGGAAGGGGCCAGGGCAGGGGAAGGGCGCGCAGGGGCGCGGGCAGGGAGCCCAGGTGCAGGGGGCAGGGCGAGGGGAGGTGGGAGAGCGAGCGGGCCAGGGCGTGGGGGACGGGAGGCGGGACCCGCGACAAGGGCAGGGGGCTGGAAAGGGGCCCAAGGGCAAGGGCAAGGGCGCCGCGGGCCCCAAGGGACAGGCGGGACGGGGCATGGGAGCCCAGGGGGGAGGACGGGGCGAAGGGAGGGGGGCAGAGGGCGGGGCGCCCCCGCAGCCGGACGTGCAGCCGGTGAGGTGCATCCCCCCCGGCATCCAACAGATGGCGGCACACCACACCCACCACCACCACCACCACTACCACCACCACCTCTACAACATCGACCCTGACGCCGGCGAGCTCGTCCCCCCCCAACCCCCACGACACCAGCACCATCAAGCCCCTCCCCGCGCCGAGGGCGGAGCCGGCGCGGATGGCCTCGGCGGAGGGGGGACGGGGCGCGGCATCGGCCCCGCAGGCGCAGGGGCAGCAAGGGGGGCCGGCACGGGGGGCGGAGGAGGGCCGGCCATGGGACCGGGACTGGGGCACGGTCCCGTACCCTCTGGGGGAGGAGACCCTCCCCCTGGTGGGGGAGGTGTACGGGTGGTTGTGCTGGGCCCTTCGATGCTGTGCTCCTCCGGAGGGACGGAGGAAACCGAGAGGTACCCCCAGGGGGGTGGGCAGCCCCGGATGACCCTTGAGAGGGTCCTCAGGTCAGTGATCCGGGCGGCGTGGCCCGACAGGGAAACCGACGTGGCCGGCCTTCCTGGGAGGGGGAGCGGTGCTCCGCATCACGGAGGCGGACGCCAACAACTGGCTCCCCCGGGCTTTGCGCAGCGCCCTCGCCCACTGGCGCTACCCCCGGCACAACCCGCCGCCGCCGCAGCCCCAGCCCCCACACAAGCGGCTGCGCAGGTGATGGCCCAGACGGCGGATACGAGAGAGTGGGGGGGGGGGCTGGGCCCCCCGACCCACGCCCCCCCACGGTACGGCACGACGCATGAGAGCGTGCCACCTCCCGTGGGAGGGAGTGCGGAGACAACGAGCGCGGGGGGGGAACCTGCTGCCCCGCAGCCCGCTAACCACTGACCGCTAACCCTCATGGCCACCCCCGGCCGGCCAGCGCCGCGCGACAACGGCCGGGGGGATGAGGAGCCCCGGCGAGGGCCTGCATGAGGATCCGGCTCTAGGTAGAGGGGGGCGGGGGAAGGGCGTGCCAGGACTGCCATGCCGCCACCCCCCCTCCCCCGGCCGTCAGGAGGCGCTGCCAGGGGACCAAAGGGCCCCCCCCACTCCCCCCCCCCCTCTCACACAGGCCCGAGAGCGGGCGCCCCCCCCCCCCCCCCCTCCGCACCCACCCCAGCTGGGGAGCCACAGGCGCGGCCCTCCGCCCCCCCGGGGCCGGGGGGGCGCCCCCCCCCCAGAAGGGACGGCGACGTGGTAGGGGGAGCGGTGGCTGGACCTGCTCCCACGAGCCCACACCGGGGTGCCGGAGCAACGCGCACAACGGAACAGGAAGGAGGCCGCGCCCCACATGACCCTCCCGTAACCACAGCTCACTCAGGGATGACAGAGGGGGGGTTCAGGTCTGCTAGGGTCCAGGGGCCGCCCCTCACCCCGCGGGAGGGAGTGCGGAGACAACGAGCGCGGGGGGGAACCTGCTGCCCCGCAGCCCGCTAACCACTGACCGCTAACCCTCACGGCCACCCCCGGCCGGCCGGCGCCGCGAGACAACGGCCGGGGGATGAGGGGCCCCAGCGAGGGCCTGCGCGAGAATCCGGCTCTTGGTAGAGGGGTAAAGGTAAAGGTAAAGTGCTCGGGCGATCCCCGAACTCCAGCGTATCCGTGATCCCTACCTGTCCCAGGGCACAGCACGCTACATCATACTACACTCATCAAAACAGCTGCAACTCCGGTACAGTGAATTCGCGGGAAACGGATAGAGCCACTGTATCATACAGTGCATAGAAGTCCCAGTGCGGAGCGTGCCCTCGCTCACACGGGCACACGACACAGGCGTTCCTGAACTCCGGTCCTGCTTCTGCCGCCTGGCACCGCAAGCCATCACTGTACAGCACTTGCAACGTGTAATGGCCGCCCCGCCGCAGTGCCCGAGGTGGCACGCGCACGGACAGTGGTCAGTGGCGTGGAGCACGTCCAGCTTGGCTCGCCGAATGCCCAAGATGGACACCGTAACGCCGGGACTGCTGTGATGGGTGGCCAGTGGCGTGTAGCACGTCCAGCTTGGCTCGCCGAATGCCCAAGATGGACACCGTAACGGCGGGACTGCTGTGATGGGTGGTCAGTGGCGTGTAGGGCGTCCAGCTTGGCTCGCCGAATGCCCAAGATGGACACCGTAACGCCGGGACTGCTGTGATGGGTGGTCAGTGGCGTGTAGCACGTCCAGCTTGGCTCGCCGAATGCCCAAGATGGACACCGTAACGCCGGGACTGCTGTGATGGGTGGTCAGTGGCGTGTAGGGCGTCCAGCTTGGCTTGCCGAATGCCCAAGATGGACACCGTAACGCCGGGACTGCTGTGATGGGTGGTAAAGTGCTCGGGCTCTCACCGAACTCCAGCGTATCCGTGATCCCTACCTGTCCCTCGCAGCATCCCTTCCGGCTCGCGGGGTCACAGACACCCTAGCGCCTAGGACACTGCGTTCCAACCCCACCGGGATTCGAACCGAGCACCTCTAGTTCAGGTGTCACGTGCATGACCGCTGAACTACGCGACCTTCTCTCTGTGATGGGTGGTCTGTGGCGTGTAGCACGTCCAGCTTGGCTCGCCGAATGCCCAAGATGGACACCGTAACGCCAGGACTGCTGTGATGGGTGGTAAAGTGCTCGGGCGCTCACCGAACTCCAGCGTATCCGTGATCCCTACCTGTCCCTCGCAGCATCCCTTCCGGCTCGCGGGGTCACAGACACCCTAGCGCCTAGGACACTGCGTTCCAACCCCACCGGGATTCGAACCGAGCACCTCTAGTTCAGGTGTCACGTGCATGACCGCTGAACTACGCGACCTTCTCTCTGTGATGGGTGGTCAGTGGCGTGTAGCACATCCAGCTTGGCTCGCCGAATGCCCAAGATGGACACCGTAACGCCGGGACTGCTGTGATGGGTGGTCAGTGGCGTGTAGCACGTCCAGCTTGGCTCGCCGAATGCCCAAGATGGACACCGTAACGCCGGGACTGCTGTGATGGGTGGTCAGTGGCGTGTAGCACGTCCAGCTTGGCTCGCCGAATGCCCAAGATGGACACCGTAACGCCGGGACTGCTGTGATGGGTGGTCAGTGGCGTGTAGCACGTCCAGCTTGGCTCGCCGAATGCCCAAGATGGACACCGTAACGCCGGGACTGCTGTGATGGGTGGTCAGTGGCGTGTAGCACGTCCAGCTTGGCTCGCCGAATGCCCAAGATGGACACCGTAACGCCGGGACTGCGGTGTTTGGTGACCCGTGTGTGGAAGCTAGTCCAGCTTGGCTCGCCGAATGCCCGAAGAGGGCACCGTAACGCCGGGACCGCTGTGAGAAAACACACAGGCAATACACACCCTGCCCTACCCTCAACAGGCACACCCTCAGGTCCCTAAACCTGCCACTTGCCGTGCTCCCTCCCCTGGTGTTCACCCTCACACTGGCGGTGTTTAGCCCCGACCGGCTCGCGGAACGCCCTATGAGACGTCCTATCGCCCTCAGGCCCACCTGCACCCTGGTTTCAGCGGTATCGGTATGTTCCAACGTTTGTACACCCCTTCCACCTGGGTACGCGTGGCTGTTACGCCCATGTCCCTTGGTTTGACACGCCATTCTCAAAGGCGACAGGGCGCTGCCGAGCGGTGTTGGTCCCGCTGACAGCTCTCGGTAGAGGGGGGCGGGGGAAGGGCGCGACCCCCCGGCCGATGGCTGGCCCCCGGGGCCACGACTGCCATGCCGCCCCCCCCCCCCCCGGCCGACAGGAGGCATCGCCAGGGGACCACAGGCCCCCCCCCACTCCCCCCGCCCCCCTCCCACACAGGCCCGACAGCGGGCGGGGGGGCGGCCCCCCCACCCCCCCCCCCCCCCCCGCACCACCTCAGCTGGGGAGCCACAGGCGCGGCCCTCCGCCCCCCCAGGGCCGGGGGGGCGCACCCCCCCTCAGGAGGAACGGCGACGCGGTAAGGGCAACGGCGGCTGGACCTGCTCCCGCGAACCCACACCGGCGTGCAGGAGCAACGCGCACAACGGAACGGGAAGGAGGCCGCGCCCCACATGACCCTCCCGTAACCAGCGCCCACTCCGAGGTGACAGGGGGGGGGTTCAGGTCAGCTGGGGCCCCCGGGGGAGCGGTCCACGGGCCGCCCCTCACCCCCCCCCACCCCGGGGCGGCACTTCAGCCCCGACCGCACGCGCGCGCCGGAAGGGAGCGCGCCGGCGACACGGAGAGGGCCAGAAAGGAGTACCGCAGGCCGCCACCCGGAGCGAGAGCAGGGAGGCCGCGGCGCGACACCCCCCCCCCCGCCCCCCCACCAGCCCGCCAGCCGCGGGGGCCCTGGCCCCCACCCCCCGAGGCAGGGGGGATGGGCCCCCCCCGCCCAAGAGGGGAGCCGGAGTGTGACCCGCCCCCCCGCCCGAGCCGCCGGCTCACATGGGGGCCGCGAAGAACAAGCGGGCCCACGCCTGCGCACCGGGACGCCGCACAGATCGTACCCAGAGAAGCCGGGTGAGCACGTACTGGAGTGACGCCCGCTTTGTTGCCTGCCCAGGGAAGGCAGAGGGACGGAAAGAGGCAGAGCAACCCCCCGCCCTACGGGCCCCGCCCCGGCCGCACAGCCGGAGGAAACGGCGCACGCCCCCCCCCCCCCCAGGCTCGCCCCCCAGCATAAGAACGCCATGGACCCGCCCCGCGGCGTGCAGCCCCCAAAGGGACAGAGCAGGGCCCCCACACCCACACGCCCACGCCCACAACGCGGACCCCGACAGCCCACCCAGTGGACGAGCAGTCGGGAGAGGAGGAGCGCAAGACCCCAGACGCCCCACGCAACGATCGAAGGCACCCCCCCGGGGACGCCCTGCCGCCGCCCCCACAACCCCAAGCCAAGTAGGGGGAAACCGGGACCGGACCGCCCCCCCCGAAGCACGCCAGACAGAGCAAGAGACCGGGGCAGGGAAACGAAAGAGACATGACGCCAGGTGCCGGCCCGAACCCCTCCGAACCGGCCGCGAGCGCCGCGCACACACAGACGGGGCACTGCGCCCGCCAAGGCAGTAGTGGCGCACAGCGCCACGCCCCAACCCCTAGGCTAGGCAGCCTCCGCGCCAGCCCAAGGGGGTCCCACTGGCGACAAGCCAGTAGCACGGGCCCGGCGGCGCCGGCGCCCCGGGCGACCACGCATTAGGGGGGTGACGCAGTGGGTAAGCGCCCGCAGCCACGGCTGCGAATTGATGCACTGACCGGGGAGTGGCGAAACGGGGACGCCGGGGAAGGACGGGGCTCCGAGCTCTGTGAACCCGGGGGACTCCGCCACCAGGCAGGGAGTGCGTCTTCGAGGGCCCCCGACTAGGACCCGGTGGGGAGCATATCACCTGGCCCGACCAGGTGGCCCCCCGGGGCCGAAAGGCGTCTAGTACCCGCAAAATCAAACCTCAAACCTCAAACCTTATTTGGAGCCATCCTATTCAACTGCAGCGTTACCCGTGATCTCGGCAACTGGATGTTATTGTAATTCATTTGATTTACCTTTGCTATAGCCAGGTTGACCTTTCCCCTACATCTGATTGCGAGGGCTTGCAATCAGAGCCTCCGGATATTCATCAGCTGTCATTCATGTAGTGCGATGCCTGGCATTGCGAACTAAACCTTTTTCACGGTATTATAACACGGAATGCGAGGTCACACATTTGACTGGCGAGGTTTTTCGACCGAATTACCAGTATACAAATTCTGCAAGCACTCACTTTAAGCAGAAACAATGAAAATTGAATCCACGTATAGCGAGGCCCCATAATGCATTCCAGAGAAAGGTGTATAAACCTATACTGAACCAGAGGTGTATTGCAATATCCATATGTAGGGAGATCCGTTATTATGCAGCAATACAGCAGAGTACACATTGTTGTAACGTCATAGAAAAAGTACCTGTTTTGCCTGAAAAACCGTCATGAAACGTCAGGGCCAAGAAAAGAGGGTAAATCAGTGAAATAGCCCACAGCACTTCTCAGTCCTTTTTTTGAAAAACAGCGGTACAAATGTGTACCTGTTTCGGCCGCTTAAGTAGTACCCGAAACCTCAAACCTCAAACCTCAAACCTTAGGGGCACAGAGCACTTCAACAGCTAGGCAGGGACTGCACCTCACATGGATCTTTGTTGCATGTATCTTTAGAATCTAATAGGGCCCCAAGAATAGGGTCTGCAAACAGTTTCGGAGCCATGAGGGCAATCACTAGCGGTGTACAAGCACTAGGTCACCTACTCTAATACTGGCAGGATGTCTCATGCGATTACGCCTGGTCGACTCACGTTCGCGAACGTGTTTCAGGTTGGCGTTGGCCAAATTGACCAGGTCCTGCTTGTGTTACAGCCAATCATCTACAGGGCTCTTATAGTCCACATGGAAGGGGCTTTGGAAAACCACGCTGGATGCCCCCCATGGAACAGTTTGTAGTGGCTAAAACCAGTTGAGGTGCTGCTCTGAGAGTTCATGGTCGCGACAGCCCAGGGCAACAGACAGCTCGAGTCTTTTGTCTGTTTTTGTATTATCAAGACCCTTTGGTTCTGCTCCATGAGAAGGTTCTGTCTCTTGCACAGAGGATCAGAAGTATGAGTCCTTCCACCCGCCCTGCGGGTGTGGACTAGCCGGCTGGACCGATCTGAAGATTGCAAACTCTTTACAGAGGGCATAAGGGCGTGTAGGAAAGTAGGCCTCTAGGAAGCCTGCAAATGGGAAGCTTATTGTTCCCATATGTCTCTCAACAGCCGCTGTGGCGTGTTGATAGAAGTCGCTTTCAAATCACGCGAGGTGATAGTATTTTGAGCAGCAGGGCGTCCTGTTCCTGCAGGTTGAATGGGGCGCAATAAATGTCTTTGCGTTGGGCCCTGTTGTATAATGCTGGTAGATGAGAGATGAATTCCTTGGTGTTGTTTGACAGCTCCTCATTTGCCGTCTTCTATGAATTTTGCAAACTTTGTAGTAGTGTATTCAGTACCACAGCCGCGTTGTTGGTGACTGATCTGTCCAGCAGGCCCGCTTCCCTTGCTCTTTCGTGACCCGCTTCAGCCAGGCGTCAGGGAGGAGATTGAGCAGGCGCGACTGCTGATTACCTCGTTTCAGTCCTCCACGTTCCGGCAGAACAGGATGTATTGTCCCCGGAAGTCCCGCCAGTCCCGCAGGCAGATCTCCCTGCCATCATGCTGCAGCTTGATGGCCCTCCACCTCTGGGCGGCAACCTGCGGAGCGTCGGCCCGCTCCTGCTCCTTGAGCCACTTGTTGGCCTCCTTGAGGGTCGCGATCTTCCCCTCCTTTGCTGCCAGGAAGTACCGCTCTTGGAGCACCTCCGGCAGGCGCCAACACCTACCCTTTTAAGGCAGGTAGCTTTCCCAAAATGGTCCTCAAAAGCCGAAAGGTGCATCTATTGGCCTGATACACCTTGATGCAGTTGGTATGGTGCAACCATGGGATGTTTGAACGATGACATACGTATACTCCGTGTTGTCCGTATGTTGCACTCCCGGTTTTTAAAAGAAAACCCGTCACACACTTTGCGACACGCAAAATGCGCTTCACAAGGTGTGTCACACCTATTGCTGAAACTTCTTGAATTTGAAGCCGATAAGAGACAAATGCATTTGGTTCAAAGTGTTGCTCGTTTGTCCTGAATGGTTTGAAATGTGTTTTTGCTTTTCTGCAGGGTACTTCTGGCTTCCTTGTTCGATGGACCGTTTGTGACACGCTTTGGGACACAAACATGTGTGTCCCGGAGCGTCTCGCTGGCTTTCCCTCGCTTCTTACCTCTGCAGAGGCCTGTTCAAATTGTTTGCCACACCATTTCCTCTCCAATACGACAATGACGCACATTTTTCAAAGAGGGAGGATTCAGGTACACCCACAGCCCCACACAGCACAGCAACAGCAAATTAGCACACGCACCATGTGTCATCTGCCATGTGTCAAAGTCTGCAGTCTGACTGTCAACATGGAGGTTGAAACACAAAAGGCACCTGATATCCCAGCTGTGGACGTCCTTTGAACTGCTGGCTCAGTTGCTGGCTCCCAGACTGGTCCACAAATCTCTGTAACGTGGTGTATAGCTGACATGAAGTATCCAGTTTTTGCTTCAAAATTTTCAGTGTGTCAATCAACTCATTTTGTGTTTCTTTGATCGAGGTCAACTGTTTCTGTATACAGGTGAGAGCAGCCGGTTCAGCTCTCTCCCAGAGCGGGAGGACAGCAGCTTCGGATCAACAAGATGCGCCACATTTAATCCAATGTCTGCAGGCTTCTCACAACACCACAGCAAAAGGAAGCCATACGATCTTTGATTGGCTTTAATCCGAAGTTCGTCTCCACAGCGCTAGTGTAGTAACATAGGCATGGTGCGACCTGCATCAACCATTTCAGATTCTTTCCTATCCTGATCGGCCAGTCGTCGCTCAAAACTGATTCTTATTGCAAAAGAGGGAGCTTTGGCTCCTGTCATGCTTGCTTCGAAAAAGATTTATTTCTTCAGGCCGTAGTGAAACCGAAAAGCTGTTGCCGTCTCCATACACCCCTCAACACCCTCTTGTTTTACACAGAGTCTAATGTAGTCCCTGACCTGCTCTGAGAATCCATCAGTCAATGAAAACCTGTCACCAGTATCACTCCGGCCCGAAGCACGCTGCTTTCTCAGTAACTCCAGCAGCACAATTTCAGTTGAATGCAATTGTTTACATGCACTTTGTGCTAAGGTTACCTCCCTTCGTTCACATTCCCCTTTTCATTCTTTGGCCCCTTCCTCTTCCTCTTCCTCTGGCACTTCATCTTCCTCTTCCTCTTGGTCGCCTGATCGTCTGAGCATCTCATCTTCTGAGCCGGGCTCACTGGGTTCACTCAGTCCATTGAGGTCTTGAGGGCTGCCTTCAGGGATTTCAGGGCTGCCTTCATGGCTTGCGGGAGCCTGTTGACACAGAGAACCGTTGCTGGCTCGGACGTTACACGCGCCGAACTGCGAAAAAGCCAAGGCACGTCATGCGACGCACAATTTACCTGTCACAACGCGCCACAACATTGCACAGAGCTGCTAAAAAGCACCTCTGTCTGATCGGCGGACTTTGAAGCAGGGTCTGCGTCCAGCGTCTGCGTCTGTGGTCGGGCGTCCTCACTGGTGCTTCCTTTTAAGCATTTCTGACACACGAAGAGTGGCCGCTCCTGAGACATTGTGCGCCGCAACAATGACTTATCACAGCGCGGGACGAAATTGCATATGTAAACAAGCGGGCGATCGGACGCTCCTGTGGGTGCAAGCTCTTGTTTTTTGTGCTTCTCTGGTTGCTTGGCATCATCTGACACATTTGAGAAAGGCTGTGAAGGTAGAATATGGTAGAGCCCCGGACAGGTTGTGTGACGTGCTTATAACGTATCACAGCACAACACAACACTGCATATGTGAACCCGCGGGCGATGCGACGCTTCTGTGTGTGGGAGGGTTCGTTTTTCGTTCTTCTTTGGTTGCTTGGCATCATCTGACACATTCGGGAGCGGCTTTGAAGGTAGAGGTTTGAGGTTTGAGGTTTGATTTTGCGGGTACTAGACGCCTTTCGGCCCCGGGGGGACACCTGGTCGGGCCAGGTGATATCCTCCCCACCGGGTCCTAGTGGGGGGCCCTCCAAGACACACCTCCTGCCTGGTGGCGGAGTCCCCCAGGTTCACAGAGCTCGGAGCCCCGTCCTTCCCAGGCTTCCCCGTTTCGCCACTCCCCAGTCTGTGCATCAATTCGCAGCCGTGGCTGCGGGCGCTTACCCACTGCGTCGCCCCCCTAATGCGTGGTTGCCCGGGGCGCCGGCGCCGCCGGGCCCGTGCTACTGGCTTGTCACCAGTGGGACCCCCTTGGGCTGGCGCAGAGGCTGCCTAGCCTAGGGGTTGGGGCGTGGCGCTGTGCGCCACTACTGCCTTGGCGGGTGCAGTGCCCCGTCTGTGTGTGCACGGCGCTCGCGGCCGGCTCGGGGGGTTCGGGCCGGTACCTGGCGTCGTGTTTCTCTCGTTTCCCCCTCCCCGCCCCGCGTGTTCCGCGCTGCGTGTGGCGGGCCGTCCCGTCCGGGTGTCCCTTACCCTCGCTCGCTGGTACGCCATTCCACGCGGTCTGTGCGTTCCGCGCGCTCGGTCCGGTTGCCCTTCCGGTAGTCCCCGCGTGTCCCTTTCGTGTGTGTGCGCTCGCGCTCCCGCGGTGTCCGCCCCCCCCCCCCGCTGGGTGGTGTGGCGTGCTCATCTCGCGTGGTCCCGGCACTGGGCGCTGGTAGGGCCGTTCCACCTGGTCCGTGCCCCTCCGCGTGTCCTGCCCCGTTCCCCTGCTCCGTCTGGCGTGCTTGGGGGGGGGCGGTCCGGTCCCGGTTCCCCCCTACTTGGCTTCGGGTTGTGGCGGTAACGGCAGGGCGTCCCCGGGGGGGGTGCCTTCTACTGTTGCGTGGGGCGTCTGGGGTCATGCGCTCCTCCTCTCCCAACTGCCCGTCCACTGGGCGTGTTGTGGGCGTGGGCGTGCGGGTGTGGGGGCCCTGCTCTGTCCCTGTGGGGGCTGCGCGCCGCGGGGCGGGTCCGTGGCGCTCATATGCTGGGGGGCGGGCTGGGGGGGGGGGGGCGTGCGCCGTACCCCCCGGTTGTGCGGCCGGGGCGGGGCCTGTGGGGCGGGGGGTCGCTCTGCCTCATTCCGTCCCTCTGCCTTCCCTGGGCAGGCAACAAAGCGGGCGCCACTGGCGTTGTGCTGTCCATGGGGGGCGTGGCCCCCCATACTACTCCGGTTCGTGCTCACCCGGCTTCTCTGGGTAGAATCTGTGCGGCGTCCCGGTGCGCAGGCGTGGGCTCGCTTGTTCTCCCCGGCCCCCATGGGAGCCGGCGGCTGAGGCTGGGGGGCGGGTTGCACTCCGGCTCCTCTTTCGGGCGGGGGGGGACCATCCCCCCTGCCTCGGGGGGTGGGGGCCGGGGCCCCCGCGGCTTGCGGGCTGGTGAGGGGGCGGGAGGGGGGGGGGTGTCGCGCACCTGCCTCCCTGCTCTCCTTCCGGGCGGCATCCTGCGGTACTCCATCCTGGCCCCCTCCCTGTCGCCGGCGCGTTCCTTTCCGGCGTGCGCGTGCGGTCGGGGCTGAAGTGCCGCCCCGGGGTGGGGGGGGCTGATGGGCGGCCCGTGGACTGCTCCCCCGGGGGCCCCAGCAGACCTGAACCCCCCCTCTGTCATCCCTGAGTGGGCTGTGGTTACGGGAGGATCATGTGGGGCGCGGCCTCCTTCCTGTACCGTCGTGCGCGTTGCCCCGGCACGCCGGTGTGGGTTCGCGGGAGCAGGTCCAGCCGGCGTTCCCCCCACCGCGTCGCTGTCCCTTCTTCGGGGGGGGCGCCCCCCCGGCCCTGGGGGGGCGGAGGGCCGCGCCTGTGGCTACCCAGCTGGGGTGGGTGCGGGGGGGGGGGGGTGGGGGGGCCGCCCCCCCGCCCGCTCTCGGGCCTGTGTGGGAGGGGGGGGGGGGAGTGGGGGGGGCCCTTTGGTCCCCCGGCGACGCCTCCTGACGGCCGGGGGGGGGGGCGGCATGGCAGTCCTGGCCCCGGGGGCCAGCCATCGGCTGTGGGGTCGCGCCCTTCCCCCGCCCTCCTCTACCTAGAGCCGGATCCTCGTGCAGGCCCTCGCTGGGGCCCCTCATCCCCCCGGCCGTTGTCGCGCCGCGCTGGCCGGCCGGGGATGGCCGTGAGGGTTAGCGGTCAGTGGTTAGCGGGCTGCGGGGCAGCAGGTTCCCCCCCGCGCTCGTTGTCTCCGCACTCCCTCCCGCGGGAGGTGGCACGCTCTCTTGCGTCGTGCCGTACCGTGGGGGGGGCGTGGGTCGGGGGGGCCAGCCCCCCCCCCCCCTCTCTCGTATCCGCCGTCTGGGCCATCACCTGCGCCGCCGCTTGTGTGCGGGCTGGGGCTGTGGCGGCGGCGGGTTGTGCCGGCGGTAGCGCCAGTGGGCGAGGGCGCTGCGCAAGGCCCGGGGAAGCCAGTTGTTGGCGTCCGCATCCGCGATGCGGAGCACCGCTCCCCCTTCCAGGAAGGCCGGCCACGTCGGCTCCCTGTCGGGCCACGCCGCCCGGATCACTGACCTGAGGACCCTCTCATGGTCCTCTGGGGCTGCCTACCCGCCCGGGGGTACCTCTCGGTTTCCTCCGTCTCTCCGGAGGAGCACAGCATCGAAGGGCCGGTTCCTCGACCTCCTGGAGGTCCCCTGGTTGGCCCAGCACAACCGACCGTACACCTCCCCCACCAGGGGGGGGGTCTCCTCCCCCAGAGGGTCCGGGACCGCGCCCCAGTCCCGGACCCATGGCCGGCCCTCCTCTGCCCCCCTTGCCGGCCCACCTCGCTGCCCCAGCGCCTGCGGCGCCGATGCCGCGCCCCGCCCCCCCTCCGCCGAGGCCATCCGCGCCGGCTCCGCCCTCGGCGCGGGGGGGGATGGCTGGTGCCGGGGTCGTGGGGGTGGGGGGGGACGAGCTCGCCGGCGTCAGGGTTGATGTTGTAGAGGTGATGGTGGTGCTGGTGGTGGTGGTGGTGGGTGTGGTGTGCCGGCATGTGTTGGATGCCGGGGGGGATGCACCTCACCGGCTGCACGTCCGGCTGCGGGGGCGCCCCGCCCTCTGCCCCCCTCCCTTCGTCCCGTCCTCCCCCCTGGGCTCCCATGCCCCGTCCCGCCTGTCCCTTGGGGCCCGCGGCGCCCTTGCCCTTGCCCTTGGGCCCCTTTCCAGCCCCCTGCCCGTGTCGCGGGTCCCGCCTCCCGTCCCCCACGCCCTGGCCGGCCCGCTCACGAAACCTCCCCTTGCCCTGCCCCCTGCACCTGGGCTCCCTTCCCGTGCCCCTGCGCGCCCTTCCCGTGCCCTGGCCCCTTCCCGGCTCCCTGCCCCGAGTCGCGCCGTCCCCTGCCTGCGCTCTGCTCCCCCCCGCTGCTGCGCCCTTCCTGGACCACTCGCCGGGCGTCCCGCTGCCTTTGCAGCTGCGGCAGCGTGACGCCCGGCGGCGAGCGCTCGCGCGCCGGGGGGCGGACGTGCCGCTCCCGCCCCGGGGGGAAGGGCCTGGGGGGGAACGGCTGGGGGGGGCTGGTGTGGGTGTGGGTGAGGTTGGCGTTGGCGCGGTACTTCGCGCTCTCCCTGCCCACTGCTGCTGCTGCGGCGGCCGCCGGCGAGGCGTCCGTGGCCCGTGCGGGGTTCTTCCCTCGCTTGCGCGGCGTGCTGGGGGTCGCGGCGTGGCCGGCCGAGGCAGTGGCGCGGCCCGCCGGGGCCGCGGTCGCAACCCCTCGCGCGCCCTCCCCGTCCTCCTCTGCTGCCGCGGCGGCCGCCGGCGAGGCGCCCGTGGCCCGTGCGGGGTCCGTCCCCCGCGTTCGCTGCGTGCTGGGGGTCGCGGCGTGGCCGGCAGAGGCGGTGTCGCGGCCCGCCGGGGTTGCGGTCGCAGCCCCTCGCGCGCCCTCCTCGCTCTCCTTCGCTGCTGTGGCGGCCGCCGACGAGGCGCCCGTGGCCCGTGCGGGGTCCGCCCCCTGCTTTCGCGGCGTGCTGGGGGCCGCGGGGTGGTCGGCCGAGGCGGTGGTGCGGCTCGCCGGGGCCGCGGTCGCAATCCCTCGCGCGCCCTTCTTGCTCTCTTCTGCGGCCGCGGCAGCCCTCGGTGATGCGCCTGGTTCCTGCGCCGGGGCTGCCCCCCATGTCGGCGGCGTGCCGGGGGCCGCGGTCGGGGCCGCGGCGTGGCTCGCTGGGGGCGCGGTCCCCGCTTCACGCGCGTCTGGGGCCCCCTCCCGGGGCAGGGCGGCGGGGCTGGCTGCTTGGGCGGCGGAGGCGGTCATCTCGGCTGGCTCAGGCTCCCGGGCCGGCGGCGGCGGCCCGACCAGCACCGCCACCTCCGCCAGCCTCCGCTCCTCGCGCTCCGCGAGGGTCTCCACCGTCCACTGCGGGGAGGAGGCGGAGGAGGGGGCGCGGGACCGGCGTCGGTGGCGGTCGTCCCGCTGGGGGGACCCATCGGAGTCTGCCATCACTGTTACCCTGGTAGGCATGCGTGGTGGCAGGCGCGCCCTTCCCACTACCTTCTGGTGCATCAGTGCCGTGCCGTGGGCAGTGCTGTGTGGTGCTCTGCGGGGGGGAGGGGGGGAGGGGGTGGGGGGCCGGCTGTGGTGTCAGCCCCGCACGGCCGGGGGCCTGCGGCCATCCACCGGAACCGGGAGGGGAGGCGGGGGAGCCACGCGGCCCACGCGTCGCGCCATAGCTTCCAGTCTGGGGCGGGGCCCAGGGCCCTGGGCCCCCAGGGGTCGTCGAGCGGTGTCGGGGGGAGCCGCACCAGGTGGACCCCCGTAACGGCGGTGACCTCCTGTATTCGCAGGAAGGTGTGTACTCCGTCCCGTGCCGCGGGCGCCGGGAGGGGGGGGCGAGGTACGGGTGTTGCCCCATAGATGTGGGTGGGGGTGATCCCCAGGATCCGCCCTGGGTCCCCGCGGGTCGCGACCATGAGGAGGAGCAGGGGGGTGCCAGGGTACTCTTGCCAGAGGACCTGCCCCCTGTGGTGGGTACCCCTGGTTCTGGAGAGGGGGGGGGGCAGGTCTGGGTTAGCCCAGCCGGGGGGCGCGTGCGTCGCCGGCGGGAGGGCGGGGCACCAAGTGGGCTCCCTGGGGAACGCCTCGCAGACGACGGCGTACAGGGGGGTAGGCCTGGTGCCGTCCTACATCAGGTTGGTTGGCCGGGGGCGGGCGGACACCTCGTCCGCGCCTTCCACAAACACCGTGACCTCGCCCACCTCCAGGTCCTCGTCCGGTGGGTGTAGAAGGTGGAGCGCCGCATCCAGCTCGGACACTCCTCCCGGGTACGTGGCCCGCGCCCGGTTCAGGCATGGGGCCGCGTCCCTGGGGTAGCGCGTCCTGAGGGCGTGCAGCAGGGCTGGGGCGCTGCTGCGGAGGGACATGGCAGACCCTGCTCCCGTCAGCCTCAGGGTGTCCCTCATGGACAGGGGCCGGCCCGACCGATTGGACTCGCGCCACTCCATCCAGTGCCCGTAGAGGGCCGCCTCCGGGCTGATGAGCCCCGGCTGGACGGCATTCACGATCCGTCGCATTGCCAGGAGCAGCGTAGAAGCCCCCGCTTCGTTCAGGGCGCGGACGGCCGGGAGGGCAGTTTTGTTGAGGTAAGCCCTCGCACTGCCCGCCAGGTCACACCGTGCGGCAGCGTGCGCTTCGTGTGCCTCTGCCACCGCGTCCGCCACCAGGCCCTGGACGGCCGCCTCCTGCGCTCTGCGGCGGGCCCTGGTGTGTCCCGGCCCATCCCCCCTGTCGGCGTGGCATGGTGCTGCGGGCTCTGCAAAGGGCGGGGACGGGTGGGGGTTAGGGTGCGAACACGTGCGACAGGTGCGCAACGGATGTGGGGCCCCGCAGGTGCACGTGGATCCACAGAAGGGCAGCGCCCGCGGGGCCCGCTCGTTCGTGCGAGGGGGTGTGTGCCCCCTCGATGCGCCGGTGCAGGGCCTCCTCCTCTGTGCGCCTGCGCGGGTCTGCGGGAGGTTCGGGCCAGGGGCACGCGGCTACCTGGGCGCACCGCGCGCACCTGTTGGCGCCTGTCGACGCTGCGGAGGACACCGTGTCACATCCCCCGCAGAGTCGGCAGGTGTGTGGGAGGTGGGAGGGCGGCGACCAAGGGTCGAGATGGCGGAGCCAGAGGTCGTCCCACCTCTGTCGGAGGGGGTCCCGGATCTCCAGCAGGCGGGCGCGGACGCGGCGCCGGTAGTCCTTGCCAAGCGGAGGATCCCGTGGTCGTGGCAGGCGGCGATGAGGTTGTCCCACGCCGGGCAGGGGTGCCCCTGGGGGGGGGTTGCCATGTACACGTGGCGCCCGGTGAGGTGGGGCGTCAGCGCATCCCATCAGCACCCGTTCGCGGTGTATCTGTGGAGGAGGGCCAGCAGGGTGCCGTCCGCGACTGCCTCCCACCCCACTCGCAGCCCTTCGCAGCCGTCTAGCTCCTGGCGCAGCGCGGCTGCAATGCCGGTGGGGAGCATGAGGAGCAAGGGCCACTGGGTGTCGCCCAGCCGGGACAGGGCGTCGTCGTATACCGGCCCCCCAGCTTTGAAGTGCGCCACGGCGAGTTGGGCGGCCCCGTCCTCTGGGGGGTGCCACCGGACGGTGGCCGCAGCGTGTCCCCACGTGCGTATCTCCGTAGCCCGGAGTACGTTGGCGGTGTGAAGGACGATGCGGGGCGGGACGGGTGTCCTGACGAGTGAGGACACGTCCCCAGTCCATCCCGTTTGCAGCCCCGAGCCGCCTGCAGCCATTCCCCCATCGCTGCGTCCCACGGGTGGTCAGGCCCCGCCCCGCGGATCATGGTGGGTCTCGGCCGGGAGTCCGGCCCCCATCCCTGGAGCTGGATGGCGGCGTATCGTTGCGCAGGGGTCTCTGGGGCACGCGTGGCGGCGCACCACCAGCTCCACTCGCGCGCCCACTCCTCACCCACGATGTGCGCCTCCCATGCAGTCATGATGCCGCGCCCGATGATCCACGGTGGGAAGAGGGCGTCTTGTAGGTGCCTCGAGATCCCCCCTGGCAGGTCCTGGTTTGGGTGGGGGCTCTCTTGGGGCGGGCACTCCAGAGTGCCATTCACGACACGGAGGGAGGCTAATAAGTCCTTGTCAGGGCGCGGGGGAGGGGGAGTGTGGTCGCCCTCCGCCGCAGTGAGCCACCGTTGTGCCCGGGCTGCCGCGCTCTGGGGCTCGCGGAGGAGTTGCTCCAGCCGGTGGTTGCGAAGCTCCCATGCGAAGTCCCCCAGCCAGAGCATGTGGTGGAGGAAATCGTCCACAGAGGTCCCTCTCGGCGGGTGGTATCGGGCTATGTCCATGTGGCGCCTGCGGAGCGCCACGAGGCCACCCACAGGGCTTTGTCCCCGGGTGGGAGGTGGCGGGCCGCCTCTAGTACCGCCTGGCGGTAGTGGGGCCAGAGGTGCCGTGAGTGGGCGCATCCCACGAGCATGTGCACTGGGGACTCCTCCGGGCCGCCGCTTAAAAGGCACGGTTGTGGGACGATGGCGACGCCGGAGAGCCGCTCCTTCCGGACGCGGAGCCTGCGCTGCACCGGCGTGTGGCCGTCACGGGCCCGCAGCGCCCGGCGGTTGGTGGCCGTCGCGGTGAGGTCCCGGGCGTGGACATAGGCCGTGGCGTGGGCCGCGCCCAAAGGTGTGTGTCCCCGGTGCGTCAGCGCATGGTCCGTCTGCGCCCGTTGCGCAACCTCGCCGAGCACCCGCATCGTGGGGGGCCGTAGATCGAGATGGCCGTCACGGCCGGCGACAATGAGCTGGGCGTGGCCAGGGTCCGGGGGCGTGTTCTGCAGGACGGCGTCCTGGGACGCCGCCCAGTCCGCCTTGTGCAGTAGGGCGTCACTGTGGTGCGACGTGGCTCGGACGTACCAGAACGGGTGCCCGGTGTGTTGCCCTCGCGCGTACAGGCTGTCCCGGAGCCACCTCAGGGGCATCTGGTTGACCACTTTCGCTGCGCCCGCGGGGACCCCCATGGTCCGCTCGCGATCTGCGTGCCGCAGGAGGTGGAGGATGACTTCGGCGTCCACCGTGTGGACCCATGGTCGGTGGGCCCCGTATTGTAGGGGGAGGGAGGCGGCCAACCCCTCCCCGTCGGGCACCGTGCCCGAGATGGCCACCGCCCACGTGCGGGTGAGGTCGGCGGCGAGAGTGACGCTGGTGGCGTGTCTGCAGGGTCCGCCCCCAGACGCGTCAGAGGAGGTGTGTCCCCAGGCCTCCGGGATCCAGTAGTATCCGGT
Organism: Eutreptiella sp. 'Long Island Sound 2002'; assembly: GCA_964036045.1. NCBI lineage: Eukaryota > Euglenozoa > Euglenophyceae > Eutreptiales > Eutreptiaceae > Eutreptiella > Eutreptiella sp. 'Long Island Sound 2002'. The sequence continues at coordinate 80,449,082 of OZ038380.1, read as the reverse complement.
GGGGCTGAGCCACCCCGCGTTGAGGTCGGCGGAGTGCCACCGGACGTCGGGGTGCCTGGGGGTCAGTTGGTCCACGCTCAGGGCCCTGGTGTCGCCTGGGCTGATCGCCGGGTGGTCACGCAGCCGGATCTCCGCTCCGGTGATCGTGCTTGCCCAGGACCCAAGTGCCGTCACATGTTCCTTGAGCCACACCGGGCCCCCGCGCTGGTGCACCACCAGGTGTCCTGTGTCCTCCGGCTGGTCCTCCAACGCGTGTACCGCCATGTGTGGGTCGTGGGGCACCCCCGTAGCCACCAGCAGGGCGGTGCCACGGGGGAGGCCACGGGTTTCGGGCTGGCCTGCCCCCACCTGCACTATTACCCACTCGGCCTGGAGCTGCGCTTGCCCCGTCGCTTGGGTTCATTGGTCGTCCGTGGTCACCAACCACAACGGCGTCGGCGCGTGGGGCCGGGGGCGCAGGGGCTCTGGCCATGCCACGTCCGCGTTAGGCTCTTGGTGCTCGCTTTCCGCGAGTACGTCGCGGAGGATGTACATGAGGGCTGCTGGCGGGTGGTACGCCGCCCCCGGCGTGGGGGGGGATAGGCCGTCCTGGCGGCGGTAGCTCCCGACGTGGAGGTGCAGGCCGTCCGGGGTCACCCGTGGGCCGGTGTGGGCGTCCTGCTTAGCCCTCCGTGGGTGGACGAGTCTCAGGCGGGGGTCCCGTGTGCCGGTGGTGTGGAAGAGGTGGGCCGGGGCGTCGCGCCACCCGGGGTGGTTGGTGGGCTCCTGCTCACGGCGGCAATAGTGGAGGTTAACCGGCGCATTGGTTGAGGCACCCCCGCACCGCCGTCGGCCACGGATCGTCGTTGTCGGGGAAGGGGTGGCGTGGCCCGTAGTGCCCATGCCACGGCGTTGCGTGTGGCACCGTCAGGCGGCACGTGTCGCGGTGTCGCAGCTTGGCGGTGCGCAGCGTGACGATGTTGCCCGGCGGGGACTGTAGCTGGACATGGGCCGCCCTGGGGAACGCGATGGGGTTGTACAGCCCCACTCCCAGGGCGGCCAGGGCCCGGGGTATGCGGTGGACCCAGTTGCCTCCCGCCAGAGTTGCGAACTCCAGGACAGGGTAGTGCACCTCGGGACATGTTCTGTGCGCGCCGGCTATCTCCCAGAACATCTTGGTGACCTCGGCGCGCACAGAGGTTGAGCGGTGGTGGACGAGTGTACCCACGAGGGCCACCGCTGCCTGCCGGCACCGCGTGGGCACCCGCGTGAGCCCCAGGGTCCGGTCATCCTGCAGGCTGTCCCGCGAGGCGTCGAAGGCGTACCGCGCCCTGTCCTTCGCGACTTGGACCGTGATGTGGCGTGCAGTGTCGGAGTCGTCGGCGATGAAAGGGGCGACGTACTGCGTCACCCCCCCGAGGATCGCCAGGATGACGTCCTGCACAACTTTCGGTGGCGCGAGGGTATTAAGGCACCAGTGGTGCACCGCCGCCAGGCGTAGCCGAGGGTTGCGCTGCAGGGAGAACTCCCCGTCCGGCTGCAGCTGGAGTCCCAGGTAGGGGACGGAGTCCGCCGCCGGTACCCAGTGCCACGGGTTTTCCAGGTGGGGGCAGAGGCGCAGCTGCAGGCCCGGGACCCCCTCCGTGGTGGCGGTGGCGCACTTGCGGGGGTTGAGCTCCATGCCCATCATCCCCAGGTACGCGGCCACCGCCTCCACGCCCTCGACGAAGTGCTGCAGCGTGTGGGCCACCACCAGCAGGTCGTCGATATAGGCCTGGATGAGGCCGTGCTCGGCCCCTCCCGGCGGGCGCAGGCGGTGCCCCTGTGCCCTGAGCAGGGGCTCCAGGATGAGCGCGTACAGCAGGGGGCTCTCGGGGTTGCCCTGCCGGACGCCGCGTAGCATGTAGACGGGCTGCATTAGCCCTTGTGCTGTGACGATGCGCAGCCTGGCGCACGTGTGGAGGAAGAGCAGGAGGTCGATGACGTCCGGCGGCACGGAGAGGTGGCGCAGGATGAGGTGGAGGGCGCCGTGTGGCGCGGTGTCGAAGGCCTTGCAGGCGCCAAAGGAGAAGACGTAGTTGGGCCTTCCCTGCTGGAGCTGCCGCTGCGCCATGAACAGCGGGGGGCCTGTGTTGGAGCCAGGGAGGGCCCCCTGCCGTGTGAGCACTTCCGTGATGCGCTGGGTGAGGGGGCCCGTGAGCAGCTTCATGTCCAGCTGGCCCAGGGCTATGGGCCTGTAGTCGTCCAGTCTGGCAGAGCCCGGTACCTTGGGGCTGAGCCAGATGTGCGCGTCCCTCCAGTGCATCAGCGGCGGGGCGCCGCGGAGGATGGCCCGGTAGGAATGGACCAGGAGCCACTGTAAGGGTGCTGGGAGGGCCTTGATGAAACGGGCCTCCACGGGGTTGGGACCTGGGGCCTTGCCGTCGGCCCTGTCCAGGGCGGACTTCAGGTCCTGCATGGAGTACTGCTGGACCTGTGTCCAGGCCCCCTCAGGGACCCGGGGGACGTGGCGGCCGAGGACTGCCTGGAAGCCTGGGAGGTCCACCGGGCGTTTGTCATACAGTTGTCGCCAGAAGGCGCGAACTGCGAACATCACGTCGTGGGCCTCAGTGAGGAGCGTTTGGGTGTTGGGGACCCGCACGTTCCAGAGGCCCGACGGGCCCGGGGCCTCCACCTCTATGGCTCACCGCATGGCTTTCCATCGCTGGGCGATGTCGGGGGCGTGGCGGCGCCAGAAGTCCTTGATGGCGCGCTTGCGGTCTGCTGCCAGGAGGGCGCGGAGCTGGCAAATGTCCTCCTCGAGGGCGGCTGCTTGCGTCTCCAGCTCCTCCTGCAGCTAGCCCTGTGTGGTCGGGCGGAACCCGGGCGACACACCCTGCAGCTCCTCCGTGAGCCGGAGCGCCGCCTCGGACCAGATGCCATTGCTGGCCGCGTCCACCCGGTACGCTGCCGGCGCGCGCGCTGCCAGGGTGTCATAGCGGAGGACCGCCGCCTGGAGCCGCTTTCCGCTCTCCAGGAGGTCCCCCTCCGCCGGGTCTGTCCCCGCCGGGGACAGCTGCCGGCGTCCCACCACACGCGCCAGGGCGTCATGCGTCGCGTGGAGGTGTTCGAACACCTTGTCCACCGCGGCCGCGGGCATGGACCCGTAGTCGTGCTGCTGTGCGGGACCCAGCCAGGGCGCCAGGGAGGGTTCATCCTGCGCGGCGGTGACCGCCGCCCACAGGCAGTGTTGGACGGGTGCGGCCTCGGCGTTGTAAGGGAGGAGGCGGCCTTCCGTGTGGCTGTAGGGGGTGGGCATCACCGCGCGCCCCGCTGCGCTGAGGAGACCCGGCAGGGCCAGGCGGACCGGGAAGTGGTCCGAGCCGACCACCTGGGGGTGTGCCATGCCGCGAGCCCAGACGCTTTCCCGCAGGGACCACGGCAGGAGGGGCTCGTTGACCAGGAAGGTGTCCACCCTGTGCCGGGACGGGTGGAGCGTGGGGGTCATGTCCTCCTCGCCGCCTGCCGCGGCCCTTCTGAAACCGCAGGCCTCCCAGCCCGCTCGGAAATGCTCCGTGGCCGGGTTGGCGGCGACATCCATGTAGATGTTGGTGTCGCCAGCGATGACCACCGGGTGCCTCCCGCCGAGGCTGCGTGCCGTGGCATACATTTGTATGCCGCCCGTCCCGCCCACGGGGGGCAGCCTGCTTGCGGCCCGTGGACGTTGATGAGGGTGAGGCCTCCCCCGTCCGTGCGGATCTCCAGGGCCGCGGCCTTCCCGGGGACAATTTCCGTGAAACTGAGCACCTCGTGCTCCGCCACGTACTTGCTGCTGACCGCGGTGAGGAGGCCCCCCCCTCTCGAGGTGGAGGTGGCTCCCGTCTCCGCCAGCCGGCTGCTGAAGAAGGCGGTGTACCCCTTGTCCCGGAGCGCCGCGGCCACGTGCATCTCCTGCGCCCGGGTGGCGATCCCCGTCTCCTGGAGCATGATCGCAAAGCCCCCCTCCTGGGGCAGCATGCCGGTGATGAGGTGCTCCTTGTCGGTGCAGGCCGCTGGCCCCCGGCGCCGCCGGAGTGTGTCCCGGGGGGACCGGTCTGGCGGCACGAGGCCGTTGCGCAGGTTCCACGAGAGGAGCCACAGGGCGTCGCCCGCCATGTCCTCCTGGAGTCAGCTATCCGGCATCGGCATCGCCGCTTGGTTCGCCGGCGCAGGCAGGGCATCTGGGTGCGCCGCATCCGCTGAGCCCGTTCCCAGCGGGGCCCACAGGGGGGCCCGGGGGACCGGGGGAGCCAGGGGGGCCAGGGGGGCCAGCCCCGAAGGGATGGACATGGACCCTGCCGGGGCCGCACCGCCGGCCCCCGGGGCCGCTCCGGGTGCCTCCTCATCTCTGTCTGCGTGGTCGGCTGCCTGGGGCGGGGGGCGCCGGGTGTACGAGGCGTGCCATGGGGACCTCCGTGCTCTCCCCTGCAGGATGTTGGTGGCCGCCTCCTTGTCGTCTGCCGGGGCCGCAGCGTGCACCGCGTGCCACGCCAGGTGTTCCAGCATTGCCCCGCTTGTGTAGTACTTGTCCGCACACAGGGGTCATTTCGTCGGCTCTGTGGCCCCTCGCGCCGGGGGGAGCGGCACCGACTTCCGAATGGCGCCCTCTGCCGCTGGTTCGAAGGGCAGGTTGGCCAGTGGCACCGTGTGCGGCGCCAGTGTGCGGCCCGGGGACGCCGCATCGAGGGCTCGTGTCGCGGGCGCGGGCCCGAGACCCCGGATAGCATCGCGCTGCGCGTCTGCTTGCAGCCACGTTTGCCAGTGCGTGGAGCCGATTTGGCGGTCGGGCTTGCCCCTCCATCGCAGGTCGTGCAAGGCCTGTAGCCAGTGGTACACTGCGGTCGGGACCGCCAGCTGGAGCTCTAGGTCGGCGGGGTGCGCCGCTGCCGGCCACACCCCCGGCCTCGCCGCCCGGGCGTTGTCCTGCAGCCTGAACTGGAGCAGGAGGGCGTGGTGTTCGCCCTCCTGCAGCGCCTTGATGATCATGCGGGTGCAGTCTGCCACCCGGATCACGGCTTCGGCCCCGGCAGGCGCTCGGGGTCGCAGACGACGATGTGCGCGTCCGCCGAGCTGAACATGCAGACCACCCACTGCGGGTTCTGCTGTCCCCGTTGGGCCACGCCAGGGTAGCCGCTGGGCGGGCGTGCGTGATTGGCCCCGCGTGGAGGTCCGGGACGTCCGTGGCCCTGATGGCGTCTCCCTGCCACGCGGCCCGTAGATGCTCCTCCTGGTTGGGGCTCCACACCAGTGTGGGGGGGTTGACCCACCCTGATTCCTGCCTCTTGTTGGGGGCGCTGACAGTGTGTAGCAGGAACGCCAGCGGCCAGGGGTCCGCCGACATATAGTAGGCCTGGGTGGGCCCCTGTCGCCAGTCGATGTGGGGCAGGGGCCGGAAAGCCCCTTGCCTGGCGGTGCTGTGCCAGACAGTCCATCGGCCTCCGGCCAGGACGTGCGACCGGTACCCTCCGGCGTGGCCGTGTATGATAGCCTGGTAGCCTGCCGTCTGCAGCACCAGTGTCTCCCCCTGCTTAGGCCCGGGCCGGGGTGTGCCATCGCCCGCACCCCAGACGCGGGTGCGCCCGCGGAGTGTGGCATGCCACGGGTCTGGTGCATCGCGCTGAGGACCTTGTATGCATCCCGCAATCTGCGCCGGGCCGTGGTGGTGGACGAGACTCTCCCCGCCGTCCGCTAGCAACGCCGCCGCGACGACGTATAGCTGCTCCGCCGTGAGAGGTGCTGTCGGTGCGTGCGTCTCAGCCGGCAGGCGGGGCTGCGTGTCGCGGCAGGGGACGTGGGGCAGCAGTTGCGCCGGCCACGCCGCCACGGGACCCATGGTGACGGCCGCGACCGGGGACGCCAGCGCCGTGCAGTCCGTTGGTCTGTACTGCCGGAGCCCCCTGGTATCTCGGGCGAGGTGCCTGCAGGCTGCCATCCAGGCCACCGCTCCGCAGTTCGTGCAGTCCGGTTCGGCACCATCCGCGCCGTTGCTTCCCCTTTGCTGTACCGTGGTGGCGGTGTCGAGCCGGGGGCCCTGCTGTAGCGCCTCCGGGTCCTGCCCCGGCGGGAGGGCGGGCGGGACTGGCTGCGGGAAGTTTTGCGCGCCTCAGCGCTCCGGGTGCGTGTGGTACGGGTTTTGCCGGCGGTGTTCCGGGGCTGCCCGTGGTTGGACGAGGAGTTGGTGCAGGTACCAGTGGCCCTCCGCAGTGGACGGGTTGCGGAGCGTTAGCCACTGTTCCACCACGCTTCCTGGGTGCGCGGCCTCGACGCGGCGCTGCAACCGCAGGCGGCCTAGGCGGTTGGACGTGCCCGCGGGTGGGATGTGGGTTTGCGGGTAGAGCACCTGCAGCGGCTCCAGCGCCAGGTCCAGCACTTCGTCGTTGAGCTGCTTCGTGAGAGCCGACGCCCTGTGCAGGGCGTGGAGGACCCCGGGTGTGGGGGCCGTGAGCTGTTCGAGCACCGGTCCCGGCGGGTACCGTGCACCCGTGTTCGTTAGCCACTCCCTGGTGTGGCTCAGTACGGCCTTCCACACGTCCCTCGTAAAGGCGTGCTGGGGGCGGAAAGAGGGGACCATCCGTATGAGGCGGTGGCACGCCGGCGGCGATCGCATGGCATGTGGGGCGGCCGCTGTGATCCACCTGCACGCCGTGCCGGGCACAATCGCCCCCCATTCCACGGTCCCCATGCCCTCGGCGTGGATCAGCGCCTGGCCCTGGACCATGGGGAAATAGGGGCTCGAGCGCCCCTTTCCTTCCTTCCACCGTACCCAGGCGGCCCCCGCCTGCAGGCTGCGGAGCAGGGCCACGCCGGGGAGGAGCGGCTGCGGGAAAGCCCCCTTGACGGCCTGGGTGGCGTGGGCCAAGGTGCCCATGGGCAAGTACCACAACTGGAGGGTCCAGGGGCCCGGCAGCGGTTGCGCCACCCCTGCGTCCCATCGCCACTCGGAGTCTGGCGGGGTGGCCGGGACCGTACCCGTCTGCAGGAAGTGGCGTGCCTGCTTGTCGGGGTGCCGTTGGAGGGTTGCTGCGAGGCTGAGCCCCTCTGCCGCGGGTGCCACTGGGAGGCCGCCCCGGGGTCTGCGCCAGGGGTAATCCTGGTCGGCCGGCCAGGTGTGGAGGTCCCGGGCGATGTCCTCCGCGGTCCCTGTTGGGGCGTCCTCTGGTGCCAGGTGCCACATGACGGCGAGCACCGCCCACGTGGAGAAGGGCCACGCCCGCGGGGGGGTGTACACCTGGATGGTCCACTGTGGGCACGCCCGCCGCACGCGGGACGCGTGGAGCACCCCTCGGACCATGTCCGCCGCCAGGACCAGCACCATTCCCGAGGGTTCCACAATGATCCCCTCTGCGGGCCCGCCGTGGCGGCCCCGGGTGTGCAAGGCCACTGCCGCCTGTCCCGCGTGGGTGACTCGGTCGAGGGCCTCCTGGATGTTCACGCTGCTGCGCGCGGTCTCATCCAGGATCCAGCCCTGCGCCACCCCGTAGCGTAGGGCGGCGCGTGCGGCCGCGGGTTTCACCTCGGGCAGCGCTCCGTCATCGGGGCCGGGCTGGGGGTGCTGTTTGGGGCACCAGCCTTCGCCGGTGCAGTGGCCCCGTTTCCACGCGGGGCAGATCGCGGGTACGCTGCCCGCCGGCGGCGCAGGTTCCGCGGGCGCGCCTCCCGTGGGGGGCTCCGGTAATGCCTCCAGGTCGGAGTCCGTGCCCGCGTCCCCTTGTGGGGGGTCTCCTTCGCCGTCTCTGAGTCCCAGCGCCCTGATGACCTCGTTTGCTTCGTCCAGCGTCGGAGATCGGGGGCGTGTCTTGCGTGGTGCCGCGGGTTCCGCCATTGCTGTGTCGCTGTGCCTAAGAGCAGGGGCTGGGGTGCGGATGTCCCGTGGCTGGTGCGTTGGTGCGTTGGTGCGTTGCTCGGTGTTGGGGTGGTGGATGGGCGTCCCCGGGGGGGGCGCTTTCCAGCATTGCGAGGGGTGGCGTCTGGTGTTAGGCGCTGTCCCCCTCCCGGCCGCCCGTCCTCTGGAGTGGGCAGCCAGGGTTCCGCGACCCGTGTGTCCCGGATGCGGTCGGTGCGGGTGTGGGGACCCAGCACCGGCCCCACAGCGTGTGCCCTCGCGGGCCGGCGTTGCTCGCTGTTGGGGTGGCGGAACAGCGTCCCCGGGGGGGGGCGCCTTTCACCATGGTGAGGGGCGTCTGAGGTCAGGCACTGTCCCTCCCCCGACTGCCCGTCCTCTAGAGCGGGCAGCCAGGGTTCCGCGACCCGTGTGTCCCGGATGCGGTCGGTGCGGGTGTGGGGACCCAGCACCGGCTTCACAGCGTGCACCCTTGCGGGCCGGCGTTGCTCGCTGTGGGGCTGGCGGAAGGGCGTCCCCCGGGGGGGTGCCTTCCACCATTGCGTGGGGCGTCTGAGGTCAGGCGCTGTCCCTCCCCCGACTGCCCGCCCTCTGGGCGGGCTGTTGGGGTCCGCCACCCACGTGCTGTGGGCGCGGGTGTGTGGGTGTGGGGGCCCAACACTGTCCCCTTGGCCTGCATGCCCTGTGAGGGCTGCATGCCGCGGGGGTGGTGGGGGGCTGTCCCCGGGGGGGGTGGCCTGCCACCGTTGTGAGGGGCGCCTGGTGTCAGGCGCTGTCCCTCCCCCGGCCGCCTGTCCTCTGGAGCGGGCAGCCGGGGTTCCGCGTCCCGTGTGTCCCGGGTGCGGTCAGTGCGGGCACAGGGACCCAGCACCGGCCACACAGCGTGCGCCCTTGCGGGCTGGCGTTGCTCGCTGTGGGGGTGGCGGAAGGGCGTCCCCTAGGGGGGTGCCTTCCACCATTGTGAGGGGCATCTGGGGTCAGGCGCTGTCCCTTCCCCGACTGCCCGCCCATTGAGCGGGCTGTTGGGGTCCGCCACCCACGTGCTGTGGGCGCGGGTGCGTGGGTGTGGGGGCCCAACACTGTCCCCTTGGCCTGCATGCCCTGTGGGGGCTGCGTGCCGCGGGGGTGGTGGGGGGCCGTCCCCTGGGGGGATGGCCTGCCACCGTTGTCTGGGGCGCCTGGTGTCAGGCGCTGTCCCCCCCCCCGGCCGCCCGTCCTCTGGAGTGGGCAGCCTGGGCTCCGCGACCCGTGTGTCCCGGGTGCGGTCGGTGCGGGCGTGGGGACCCAGCACCGGCCCCACAGCGTGCGCCCTTGCGGGCTGGCGTTGCTCGCTGTGAGGGTGGCGGAAGGGCGTTCCCGGGGGGGGTGCTTTCCACTGTTGTGAGGGGCGCCTGGCGTCAGGCGCTGTCCCTCCCCCGGCCGCCCGTCCTCTGGAGCGGGCAGTCAGGGTTCCGCGTCCCGTGTGTCCCGGCTGCGGTCCGTGCGGGCGTGGGGACCCAGCACCAGCCCCACAGCGTGCGCGCCTGCGGGCCGGCGTTGCTCGCCGTGGGGGTGGCGGAAGGGCGTCCCCGGGGGGGGTGCCTTCCACCATTGTGAGGGGCGCCTGGTGTCAGGCGCTGTCCCTCCCCCAGCCGCCCGTCCTCTGGAGCGGGCAGCAAGCATTCCGCGTCCCGTGTGTCCCGGGTGCGGTCGGTGCGGGCGTGGGGACCCAGCACCGGCCCCACAGCGTGTGCCCTTGCGGGCCGGCATTGCTCGCTGTGGGGGTGGCGGAAGGGCGTCCCCGGGGGGTGCTTTCCACCGTTGTGAGGGGCGCCTGGTGTCAGGCGCTGTCCCTCCCCTGGCCGTCCGTCCTCTGGAGCGGGCAGCCAGGGTTCCGCGTCCCGTGTGTCCCGGGTGCGGTCGGTTCAGGCGTGGGGACCCAGCACCGGTCCCACAGCGGGCGCCCTTGCGGGCCGGCATTGCTCGCTGTGAGAATGGCGGAAGGGCGTCCCCGGGGGGGGTGCTTTCCACCGTTGTGAGGGGCGCCTGGTGTCATGCGCTGTCCCTCCCCCGGCCGCCCGTCCTCTGGAGCGGGCAGCCAGGGTTCCGCGTCCCGTGTGTCACGGGTGCGGTCGGTGCGGGCGTGGGGACCCAGCACCGGCCCCACAGTGTGCGCCCTTGCGGGCGGGCGTTGCCCGCTGTGGGGGTGGCGGAAGGGCGTACCCCGGGGGGGTGGCTTCCACCATTGTGAGGGGCGCCTGGTGTCAGGCGCTGTCCCTCCCCTGGCCGTTCGTCCTCTGGAGCGGGCAGCCAGGGTTCCGCGTCCCGTGTGTCCCGGGTGCGGTCGGTGCGGGCATGGGGACCCAGCACCGGTCCCACAGCGTGCGCCCTTGCGGGCCGGCGTTGCTCGCTGTGGGGGTGGCGGAAGGGCGTCCCCGGGGGGGTTGCTTTCCACCGTTGTGAGGGGCGCCCGGTGTCAGGCGCTGTCCCGCCCCTGGCCGCGCGTCCTCTGGAGCGGGCAGCCAGGGTTCCGCGTCCCGTGTGTCCCAGGTGCGGTCAGTGCGGGCGTGGGGACCCAGCACCAGACCAACAGCGTGCGCCCTTGCGGGTCGGCATTGCTCGCTGTGGGGGTGGCGGAAGGGCGTCCCCGGAGGGGGTGTTTTCCACCATTGTGAGGGTCGCCTGGTGTCACGCGCTGTCCCCCCCCCCGGCCGCCCGTCCTCTGGAGCGGGCAGCCAGAGTTCCGCGTCCCGTGTGTCCCGGGTGCGGTCGGTGTGGGTGTGGGGACCCAGCACCGGCCCCACAGCGTGCGCCCCTGCGGGCCAGCGTTGCTCGCTGTGGGGGTGGCGGAAGGGCATCCCCGGGGTGGGTGCTTTCCACCGTTGTGAGGGGCGCCTGGTGTCAGGCGCTGTCCCTCCTCCGGCCGCCCGTCCTCTGGAGCGGGCAGCCAGGGTTCCGCGTCCCGTGTGTCCCGGGTGCGGTCGGTGCGGGCGTGGGGACCCAGCACCGGCCCCACAGCGTGCGCCTCTGCGGGCGAGCGTTGCCCGCTGTGGGGGTGGCGGAAGGGCGTCCCCGGGGGGGATGCCTTCCACCATTGTCAGGGGCGCCAGGTGTCAGGCGCTGTCCCTCCCCTGGCCGTCCGTCCTCTGGAGCGGGCAGCCAGGGTTCCGCGTCCCGTGTGTCCCGGGTGCGGTCGGTGCGGGCGTGGGGACCCAGCACCGGTCCCACAGCGTGCGCCCTTGCGGGCCGGCGTTGCTCGCTGGGGGGCCGGCGGACTTGCGTCTCCGGGGGGGGTGCTTTCCACCATTGTGAGGGGCGCCTGGTGTCAGGCGCTGTCCCTCCCCTGGCCGCCCGTCTCCTGGAGCGGGCAGCCAGGGTTCCGCTTCCCGTGTGTCCCGGGTGCGGTCAGTGCGGGCGTGGGGACGCAGCACCGGTCTCACAGCGTGCACCCTTGCGGGCCGGCGTTGCTCGCTGTGGGGTTGGCGGAAGGGCGTCCCCGGGGGGGCTGCTTTCCACCGTTGTGAGGGGCGCCTGGTGTCAGGCGCTGTCCCTCCCCCGGCCGCCCGTCCTCTGGAGCGGGCAGCCAGGGTCCCGCGTCCCGTGTGTCCCGGGTGCGGTCGGTGCGGGTGTGGGGACCCAGCACCGGCCCCACAGCGTGCGCCCTTGCAGGCAGGCGTTGCTCGCTGTGGGTGTGGCGAAAGGGCGTCCCCGGGGGGGATGCCTTCCACCATTGTGAGGGGCGCCTGGTGTCAGGCGCTGTCCCTCCCCCAGCCGCCCGTCCTCTGGTGCGGGCAGCCAGGGTTCCGCGACCCGTGTGTCCCGGGTGCGGTCGGTGCGGGCGTGGGGACCCAGCACCGGCCCCACAGCGTGCGCCTCTGCGGGCCGGCGTTGCTCGCTGTGGGGGTGTCGGAAGGGCGTCCCGGGGGGGGGTGCTTTCCACCATTGTGAGGGGCGCCTGGTGTCAGGCGCTGTCCCTCCCCCGGCTGCCCCTCCTCTGGAGCGGGCAGCCAGGGTTCCGCGTCCCGTGTGTCCCGGGTGCGGTCGGTGCGGGCGTGGGGACCCAGCACCGGCCCCACAGCGTGCGCCCTTGCGGGCGGGCGTTGCCCGCTGTGGGGGTGGCGGAAGGGCGTCCCCGGGGGGGGTGCCTTCCACCATTGTGAGGGGCGCCTGGTGTCAGGCGCTGTCCCTCCCCTGGCCGTCCGTCCTCTGGAGCGGGCGGCCAGGGTTCCGCGTCCCGTGTGTCCCGGGTGCGGTCAGTGCGGGCGTGGGGACCCAGCACCGGTCTCAGAGCGTGCGCCCTTGCGGGCTGGCGTTGCTCGCTGTGGGGGTGGCGGAAGGGCGTCCCCGGGGGGGGTGCTTTCCAGCGTTGTGGGGGGCGCCCGGTGTCAGGCGCTGTCCCTCCCCTGGCTGCCCGTCCTCTGGAGCGGGCAGCCAGGGTTCCGCGTCCCGTGTGTCCCGGGTGCGGTCAGTGCGGGCGTGGGGACCCAGCACCAGCCCCACAGCGTGCGCCCTTGCAGGACGCCGTTGCCCGCTGTGGGGTTGGCGGAAGGGCGTCCCCGGGGGGGTTGCTTTCCGGCATCGTGAGTGGCGCCTGGTGTCAGGCGCTGTCCCCCCCCCGGCCGCCCGTCCTCTGGAGCGGGCAGCCAGGGTTCCGCGTCCCGTGTGTCCCGGGTGCAGTCGGTGCGGGCGTGGGGACCCAGCACCGGCCCCACAGCGTGCGCCCCTGCGGGCCGGCGTTGCTCGCTGTGGGGGTGGCGGAAGGGCATCCCCGGGGTGGGTGCTTTCCACCGTTGTGAGGGGCGCCTGGTGTCAGGCGCTGTCCCTCCTCCGGCCGCCCGTCCTCTGGAGCGGGCAGCCAGGGTTCCGCGTCCCGTGTGTCCCGGGTGCGGTCGGTGCGGGCCTGGGGACCCAGCACCGGCCCCACAGCGTGCGCCCTTGCGGCCGGGCGTTGCCCGCTGTGGGGGTGGCGGAAGGGCGTCCCCGGGGGGGGGTGCCTTCCACCATTGTGAGGGGCGCCTGGTGTCAGGCGCTGTCCCCGCCCTGGCCGTCCGTCCTCTGGAGCGGGCAGCCAGGGTTCCGCGTCCCGTGTGTCCCGGGTGCGGTCAGTGCGGGCGTGGGGACCCAGCACCGGTCTCAGAGCGTGCGCCCTTGCGGGCCGGCGTTGCTCGCTGTTGGGGTGGCGGAAGGGCGTCCCCGGGGGGGGTGCTTTCCACCGTTGTGAGGGGCGCCTGGTGTCAGGCGCTGTCCCTCCCCCGGCCGCCCGTCCTCTGGAGCGGGCAGCCAGGGTTCCGCGTCCCGTGTGTCCCGGGTGCGGTCGGTGCGGGTGTGGGGACCCAGCACCGGCCCCACAGCGTGCGCCCCTGCAGGCCGGCGTTGCTCGCTGCGTGGGTGGCAGAGGGGCGTCTCCGGGGGGGCTGCTTTCCACCGTTGTGAGGGGCGCCTGGTGTCAGGCGCTGTCCCTCCCCCGGCCGCCCGTCCTCTGGAGCGGGCAGCCAGGGTTCCGCGTCCCGTGTGTCCCGGGTGCGGTCGGTGCGGGCGTGGGGACCCAGCACCGGCCCCACAGCGTGCGCCTTTGCAGGCAGGCGTTGCTCGCTGTGGGTGTGGCGGAGGGCGTCCCCGGGGGGGATGCCTTCCACCATTGTGAGGGGCGCCTGGTGTCAGGCGCTGTCCCTCCCCCGGCCGCCCGTCCTCTGGAGTGGGCAGCCAGGGTTCCGCGTCCCGTGTGTCCCGGGTGCGGTCGGTGCGGACGTGGGGACCCAGCACCGGCCCCACAGCGTGCGCCCTTGCGGGCCGGCATTGCTCGCTGTGGGGTGGCGGAAGGGCGTCCCCGGGGGGGGTGCTTTCCACCGTTGTGAGGGGCGCCTGGTGTCAGGCACTGTCCCTCCCCCGGCCGCCCGTCCTCTGGAGCGGGCAGCCAGGGTTCCGCGTCCCGTGTGTCCCGGGTGCGGTCGGTGCGGGTGTGGGGACCCAGCACCGGCCCCACAGCGTGCGCCCCTGCAGGCCGGTGTTGCTCGCTGCGTGGGTGGCAGAGGGGCGTCCCCGGGGGGGCTGCTTTCCACCGTTGTGAGGGGCGCCTGGTGTCAGGCGCTGTCCCTCCCCCGGCCGCCCGTCCTCTGGAGCGGGCAGCCAGGGTTCCGTGTCCCGTGTGTCCCGGGTGCGGTCGGTGCGGGCGTGGGGACCCAGCACCGGCCCCACAGCGTGCGCCTTTGCAGGCAGGCGTTGCTCGCTGTGGGTGTGGCGGAGGGCGTCCCCGGGGGGGATGCCTTCCACCATTGTGAGGGGCGCCTGGTGTCAGGCGCTGTCCCTCCCCCGGCCGCCCGTCCTCTGGAGCGGGCAGCCAGGGTTCCGCGTCCCGTGTGTCCCAGGTGCGGTCGGTGAGGACGTGGGGACCCAGCACCGGCCCCACAGCGTGCGCCCCTGCGGGCCGGCATTGCTCGCTGTGGGAATGGCGGAAGGGCGTCCCCGGGGGGGGTGCTTTCCACCGTTGCGAGGGGCGCCTGGTGTCAGGCGCTGTCCCTCCCCCGGCCGCCCGTCCTCTGGAGCTGGCAGCCAGGGTTCCGCGTCCCGTGTGTCCCGGGTGCGGTCGGTGCGGACGTGGGGACCCAGCACCGGCCCCACAGCGTGCGCCCTTGGGGGCCGGCGTTGCTCGCTGTGGGGGTGGCGGAAGGGCGTCCGAAGGGGGGGTGCCTTTCACCGTTGTGAGGGGCGCCTGGTGTCAGGCGCTGTCCCTCCCCCGGTCGACCGTCCTCTGGAGCGGGCAGCCAGGGTTCCGCGTCCCGTGTGTCCCGGGTGCGGTCGATGCGGGCGTGTGGACCCAGCACCGGCCCCACAGCGTGCGCCCTTGCGGGCCGGCGTTGCTCGCTGTGGGGGTGGCGGAAGGGCGTCCCTGGGGGGGGGTGCCTTCCACCATTGTGAGGGGCGCCTGAGGTCAGGCGCTGTCCCTCACCCAACTGCCCGCCCACTGCTGGGCGGGTTGCCGGGGCTCGTTGGGTGTGTGCGGTGTGTGTGGTGTCTGTGCCGTGCGTGTCTTGGTGCGTGGTGCCGCTCTTTCCTTGTTCCTCTGGTGCTCCCCTCTCCGGTGTCTCGCTGCAGTGTTGTGCTCGCCGTGTGCCTGCCGTGTCCTCTTCCCTGTGCGCGCCCCTGGGTCGGCCGCTGGCTACCCCTTGTTCCTTTCGCGGCTTCGTTGCTCTTTTTCGTCCCTCTACCCTTCTTCCTGACATGCACTTTTTCCCTGCCTCCGCTTTGTTGTGTGTCTCGGTCTTTTTCCTTGTCGGCCCGGGCTTTCTCCTTTGAACCTGCGTAGAGAGAGGAGAGGGTGTAAACGGGCGTGCGACGGCGGTGGTTTTGTCGCGACACGGCACCTCGAGCTGGCTGGTACGTCATGCGACATGCGTGTGCGACAGGCGTGTGCGTAGGTTTATTTCCTACGTGCTCTCGTCTTGACTCCACACACCTCTTTGGTCGCTACCTTTGCTCGTTGCCCGTTCCGCGCGCGCGGCGTGACATGCAACATACTTGTTTCTTTCCCCACTACCTTAATGTCTCCTAGTCCTCTCGCCTTGCCTACGTGTGTATGGCGCGGGCCGGGCGTTCGCTAATGAGAGACGACGGCACGACGCAAAACTTGCCTAAGCGTCTAAGACAACCCTACTTTAACGCCCATACGACGCAAAAACGAGCATACGCTTCTCCTTGGGACCTGTGAGGGGAAGGGAACGTGGGTGCATGCACAAAGTAGGTAGCGTGGCAACGTGTGTTTGTCGGAACTCGTTTCTCTTTTCCCCATCTCGGTGGGTGGCGCGGGCCGGCCGGTTGGCGGCGTGGCATGACATGGTAACATACTTGCGTTCTTGGTGGCGGTGTGTGGCTTGCCTACCATTTGTTTGCATGCGGCGGCATACCTTTTGTCCCCTTTCGCTCCCTTTCGCCTCCTACGTAAGCGGGTGTGCGGGTGGGGGGTGGGCACGTCTCGGTTACGCCTCGTGGTCACCTTTTACTTTTGTTGGCGTGGTTGCCGTTCTTGTCCCGTGTTCGTTGCTTAGCGTAGCGTGGCATGCAACATACTTGGATCCAACTAGCCACGTGTGTATGTTTAGTTTTTGTCTGTGTGCTTTTTTTTGTGTGTTGTGTTTCACCTCGGTGGTGCGTGGCCTCCTTCACGCGTTCTTCTCTCCTTTGTTGGTTTTTTGTTCCCCCTTGTTTGTCCCTTCATACCATTTTGCTCGTCCGTGGCGGTGATGACCTTGCGGCGTTCCGGGCACGCACGTACAGGCATACCTTTCTTTCCCTATGTGTGCCGGGGTGAGCATAGGCATTCATTCGGTGTCACCTCTTGTTGGTTTTCCTTGCCGGTGCGGTTTTCGTTGCGCTTTTCGTGGCGGCGCACTTTGGCGCTGCTTGACACGTAACTTCCTTGTATTGCGTTTGTTACGGCATTATGCATACAACATATGGTATATAACATACTTGTTTTTCGGCGGCCGGTGGCGTTGTTGTTGCTTGTGTGTGTTATTCATGCATGACATGCAACATACTTGTGCGCCTCCTTTTTTCCTTTGTTGTGTTCTCCTTCGCGTGTTACGGCGTCGTCGTATTCCCTATGCGAGTGGGCTTTTATTGCTTGGTCGTGTACTTGTGGTATGTCTTCACCGTGGTGCGGTTCGTTACCTACTTGTTCTCTCCTTGTCTACCTCTTACCGCGTTGCGCTTGTTTCGTTGGCTTCTAGCGTTGCGCGGCATATAACATACTTGTTTGTTGGCGGCCGGTGGCGTTGTTGTTGTCTATGTGTGGTTTGCTTTGGGGCGCCCACAAGTCCCTAGCGCCTAGAGCACGCATTTTGCTATGTGGTTTGGGGCAAGCAACGCTCAGCTTCTTCGCCGTCGCGACTCTATTGTTCGTCTTTTTTGGTGAGTGTCCTAAATTTTGCGACCTCGCCAAACAGCGGCGTAAAATTGTTTGGGGGGTTTCTGAGGTCGGAGAAGACGATTTTTTGCTTTATTTCTTTGGCGGTGCGTCATTTTCTTGGTATTTTTTTTTCTTCTGCTGCGATCGCGCGACCCTGACACTGGCACGCTACGGCTGTCAGAGGTATAACATGGCGCACACGGTGACAGGCTGTGAGACGTGCTTACCTCATGTCACAGCCCGCCACACAGCCCCAAGGCGAGAGCATCTTCAAAATTAAGGAGGGCACCATACTTTCACTCATTTTGCATCTGCAAAAAGGTCAAAATTACGTGTCAATTCTCCCGCGTAAGCAGATCTGCGTGACCTGCTGGCGCGTGGTGCGATACGCAAGCGCAGATCACAGAACATACATTTGCGGGTCCTCAGTGCAGTGGCTTGGGGGGGTGCTTGAACAATGTATTGTGATACGCAGACTTACCAAAATCAGAACACATCAGACAGAGGCTTTGAGTCTAGGAAAGCAAAACATGAGTGTGCGTGGGACACACCTTGTGAGCTGATACACGTGTCACAAAGTGTCTCACGCGTAACACAAAGTGCAGTGTTCTCACAGCCCCCTATCCATCCACCCTTCGGCTTTTGAGGACCATTTTGGGAAATAGACCTACTTCAAAAGCCTAGGTGATCGGAAGCGTTTAAGGACACATTTCTCCGCTGCGGCGAGATCCCTGTCTTCCATGATGGTCATCCCCGAATCGTCCAGGTTCTCTAGGAAGCGGTCGAAGTTGAGGGGGTTCTCATCGTACATTGGCACTCGTGGGAGGGAGATGACACTGCACCAACACAAGCGTACACACGAACAACTTAGCCCACGGAAACTGCACCCCCTATTGGAAGAGGCTGACGCAAAAAATGGCAGCCAGAAAAACTATTCTTTTTCAACCTTTGCAGCACGCATGAATCGGACATAGTGAAGCGGAATCGGTAACGATCCCCGCGTTTGCACTTTTGTAGCAGAGCTTAGCGTCGCGAAGGCTTCTGGCGCATAGCGCGAAGTCACGAAAATGACGCAATTTTACGCCAAGAGAGTGACTGAAGGCAGCCAAAAGCTGCCGTTACGTGTTTTTATTTGGCATTTATTTTTTCTATAGTTAAATTCTGTAGCTTAATATATACGATTTGCGTCGTGTATGTTAATTCTGTTTGTTACGTAATCTGTTTGTCGTTGACGTTCAGGTTTGTGTCATATGGGAGGACCGTCCAAGGTTCTCAGAATTATTTGTAGGCCGACACTGGCCTGAACGCCGCATCCCTCGTCCTGGGGCAGCATGCCAGGGCATCGTGGACGCAGAGTACGCCCTCGTTGAGGGCCAAAGGTGTGGAATACGCCGATGGCGCTTGGCATCGTGGCAAGAGCGCCCTCGTTGAGGGCCTACGGCTACTGGCCTATGGCGCTCAGGATCGTGAAAGCTGAAGACTGGAAGGTCTCAGCCTATGATTGATTCACTGAAAGAAACCCTCGATACAGGTTAGACCTCCTGTGGATTTGGTGCGCTGCGTTTGCTATTTGGTGCCAGCAAGGCTTGGACGATCCAAGGGTTTGTATCTTTGCATGAGCAGAAGGATATTTTATTATTAAAATCAATCTGTGGTCAGCTTTTCTCACGTGAAAGGAAGGCAGGACCAAGCGTGCGGCGGCAAAGTATGCAGGAATACCAAGGGATCAGCATCTTGTTTTTCTCACGTCAAAGCAAAACAAGGGATCAGCATCTTCTTTTTCTCAAGTCAAAGCAAAGCAAGGCCAAGACAAGCTGTGATAGCAAAATGGTAGACAAATCAGTGGATCAAGAAAGTAAATAATCAGTGCAAGGCAGAGATTTTCAAGATCAAAGAAACAAGTTCAGCGCAGTGTCCTGTGGGTCTCAAGGGTCGAAGGCCTCACGCTCCGCGAGGCCCCACGGTACCGCTTCAAAATATTTCTGAAGGAGCGTCTAGCCGCCTTAGACGCGTCCGATCATGTGTTGCAAGCAGCCGCGTGTGGAGTGGACAACAAAACTGAAGATTCCCGAATCCTTCGAGGGGTACATTTTCCGTGCCAGCGTGTACGAAGTATGGGTGCTCCCGACCATGGTCCACAGTTACAGCGCGTGGTGAAGAAAGGTGCACAAGATCAGCATCGGTGCTGCTCGGAAGCCATGATCCGTCAGAGGGGACAACGTCGAAGCAGGCGTCCATTCAACCTTCGAGGTCTCAGCGAGAGTCGCCAAGTAACGCTGGAGAAGCCCGTCTTAGCGGCCGGCAACCTGGCTAAGCTCTTAGGAAGGGCGTGAAGCGGAATCGGTAACGATCCCCGCGTTTGCACTTTTGTAGCAGAGCTTGGCGTCGCGAAGGCTTCTGGCGCATAGCGCGAAGTCACGCAAATGACGCAATTTTACGTCAAGAGAGTGACTGAAGGCAGCCAAAAGCTGCCGTTACGTGTTTTCATTTGGCATTTATTTTTTATATAGTTGAAATCTGTAGCTTAATATATACGATTTGCGTCATGTATGTTAATTCTGTTTGTTACGGAATCTGTTTGTCGTTGACGTTCAGGTTTGTGTCATATGGGAGGACCGTCCAAGGTTCTCAGAATTATTTGTAGGCCGACACTGGCCTGAACGCCGCATCCCTCGTCCTGGGGCAGCATGCCAGGGCATCGTGGACGCAGAGTACGCCCTCGTTGAGGGCCAAAGGAGTGGAATACGCCGATGGCGCTTGGCATCGTGGCAAGAGCGCCCTCGTTGAGGGCCTACGGCTACTGGCCTATGGCGCTCAGCATCGTGGAAGCTGAAAACTGGAAGGTCTCAGCCTATGATGGATTCACTGAAAGAAACCCTCGATACAGGTTAGACCTCCTGTGGATTTGGTGCGCTGCGTTTGCTATTGGGTGCCAGCAAGGCTTGGACGATCCAAGGGTTTGTATCTTTGCATGAGCAGAAGGATATTATATTATTAAAATCAATCTGTGGTCAGCTTTTCTCACGTGAAAGCAAGGCAGGACCAAGCGTGCGGCGGCAAAGTATGCAGGAATACCAAGGGATCAGCATCTTGTTTTTCTCACGTCAAAGCAAAACAAGGGATCAGCATCTTGTTTTTCTCAAGTCAAAGCAAAGCAAGGCCAAGACAAGCTGTGATAGCAAAATGGTAGACAAATCAGTGGATCAAGAAAGGGAAAATCAGTGCAAGGCAGAGATTTTCAAGATCAAAGAAACAAGTTCAGCGCAGTGTCCTGTGGGTCTCAAGGGTCGGAGGCCTCACGCTCCGCGAGGCCCCACGGTACCGCTTCAATAGGTTTTTACGCATTTTGCTGCTTTCTTTTAGTTTTGTTTACCAAAATAAACCATTATTTTGTTTGATTTGAAGAGTGACGTTTTACCAATGGTGTTCTTTTTGTATTTCAAAATACCACTAGCGCCTTTTCAGGAGCTGATTTTTGAAGATGACATTCTGTGGAACTCCTGTGCTCTTCCTCCTCGCAGTACCGGCGGCTGGGGCTCACTGCTCTCCAGGGTAGGGTCATCCTGAAGTCCTCCATGGGGTCTCCATCCGGTCCCTCGATGTCCAACTCCATGTCCTCCTCGGGGACCTCACCCCGCAGCGCTCCGTACTGGCCGTACGCCGCTGGGGCTGGCTCTGAGGCATGCCTTGGATGCTTGGGGTGAACGGGGGTGCGGAGTGGGTCTCGGTGTCTGCGGTAGTCCGCACTCAGCCACTCCTCCAGCTCCCCGTCCCCGCTGGGCCGGGGCGGCATGGGGTCACTCCGCCGGGTGCTGCCACGCGTGAAGAGCACTTGGTTACTCCGAGGGACTCCACCACAGCAGTTGGGGCCTGCCTGGACCAGGTCCTTGTCCCAAGCTGTCCTCGGATCCGGACTCCAGAGGAAGCAGGTTCCTCATGGTGCTCCCAAGGTGCTCCAACGTGTCCAGCCTCCTCTGCAGCTCAGCGACCACGCGGTTAGCTTCGCGGCCTCGAACTTGGCAACGTCCAGCTCTTTCTGCGGCGACAACAGTACTCTCGTTGGTCTCGATCTTGTTGATCTGCACCTCGGGCTCCAAGTTCACGATCTTTACCTTGAGGTCCACGCTCCATCTCAAGGTGCACTCGGGGAAGTGCGCTTCTAGCGGTATCCGTATGCGGGGTCACCGCCTGGTGGTCAGCCAGGTGGTCCTCGGTCTGGTGGTTCTCCGCCTGGTGGTCCTCCTCCTGGTAGTCCTCGAGGTGGTTCCCCGCCTGGGTGTCCTCGGGGTCGTTAGCCATCCGGGGGTCTCCCTCCCGGGGGTCCATGCCCGATGCCGGATGAGCTGCCATCTGGGGCGATTCGCATGTCGTGGTCGTAGTCCTGGTCTCCCCATCGGAGTCGAGATCTCGGCAGAGTTGGTACGGGGTGCTTTTTTCTGCTGCGGTAGGGAGGTTGCAGACCCTCTGCATCCGAAAACGGTGTGGTGCCATCGCCCGCTCCACCGCCGGCGCCGGCCACTCCCATTCGGTAGCCTGTGGGCTTTCGGCGATGCCGGCGTTCTCGTCGATCCCCATCGCTGCAGGTAACGAAGGGATCGGAGTCGTTGGGGTGCCTCTTGCTGGCACTCCTTCCCCTATTGGGGTATTCCCCCTGCCCTTGCGGCGGTGACGTGTGGCCCGGCCGCTGCCCTCGCCGCTCTGAGAACTCTCCGCGTCGAGGTCGATCTTCATCCTGCAGGCAGAGTCCCCCTAGAAGAGTCTTAGATGAGTGTCCATCTGGAACCCTCCCTGGGGCGTCTGCCGCTTGATCTTCTCCTCGGCGTAATCCATGGCCGGGTCGAAAGCCTCAGCAGCACGCCTCTCGGCTACCTCTTGAACGCGGGCAGGCTCCTCCTCACGCACTCGCTGCAGCCGGGCTTACTTCTCTGCCAGGGTCCTGATCTCCGCCTTGGTCCTGGCTGTTGCCTTGGCGAACTTCTGTTACTCTGTCTCGATGGCCTCCCGCTTCAGGGCGTGAGCTTGGGCTCCTTCCTCTGCCTCCGTGTGCTTCCGCTCTTGGGCTGGGGCTTCTTGCAATGCCGTCACCTCCGCCTCCTTCTTGGCGATGGCTTCCGGGGCGGCCAAGGCTTTGCGAGCAGCCGCACTTCCTGTGCGGCTGCCTCCGCATGCCGCCTCTTGTAGGCAGCTGCCGTTTTTCGCACAGCTGCGGCCGCGATTGCGGCGGAGATCGCCGCCACGGCCGAGGCATGAACTGCCATGCCCTCGTCCCGTGGGCAGCCTCCTCTTGGGTGATAAGGACAGCTCTGTGCACAGCAGCATTCTGCTGCCCGGCCTGGTCTCGGACAACCCGGAGGTTGCAGCGCGCCCCACAGACACGCTCGCAAGCGCGGACCAGCGCGCCTCGTTGAGGGGCGGATCTGCTCCTGCTGGCAGCGGGTCCACCCCTGTGGACCAGCGCAACGTCGCTGCTCGGGCGCTTGCGCTTCAGGGGCATCCGACGAGGCTTGGCTTTTGATCTTCAGGCAGTCACCATGATATCGTCCAGGGGGGCGGCTCAGGGGTGTTGCCTTTGGCCCGGGTAGGGCCGCTCCGCTACTCAGCCGGCCGGTCCTCCATGTATATTTTCGAGCTGAAGGCGGGGACTGTTTGGGGTGTCAGGCCCGACACGCCATGGCTTTTGGTGCGACTGGTACTCGTAGCCCAGGGCTTGAAGTTCCGCTTCCATCTCGCGATGATGGTTCACATCCTGGCGGGTCCCCACGTAATGAGGGGCACGGACAACCCCCTCAGGCCGGGAGTGATGGAACTCCTGGCCCTCCTCAAGCCCTCTCATGAGGCCACGGATGATGGCCAGGCTGGGCTCCCGAGGCACATTCTTGGGTCGGCATGCACGAGCTTGGTTGTGGCTGTGGGTGTGGTTGTGGTTGTTGATGCGGAAGCTGCAAAGACTGGTTGATTTCTGAGTCCTCCTACTGCTGATGCGGATGCTGCGCAGACTCGTGGATGTTAGAGTCCTCCTCGGCACTTTACCATGGACTTGACGTTCTCGGCGTCGGGGTACTCAGTGGTCTCCTCGAAGGTCCTAAGTCGCACCCTGGGACTGGGTACCTCAGCGGCGATAGCACGCTTTTGATGCGTTCCCGCGGGGGGGCTTTCTACGGGTCACGCTGCGGCAGACACACAAGCAAGCGGCAGGCAAAGCACTGCGCTCGCAGGGGCATCCTCATAGAACAAAGCGTTCTAGGATCCTTGCCACCCTGAAACGGAACAGAAGTATGCACACAACTACATCAGGGTATGTACACAGGTCAGAGAAGCTATGGACCTGGGTAAGGGTGCCTCAAGGCCACAGACACTCAGTCACCAAACATATTCCATAGCTAGGTCCCACCTCCCGAGTGGCGTGCAGGTACCGGGGTTCAAACACAAACCAGGGACGAGCCAAGAATTGACCCTAGAAACATGCCAAATGAGGATTGTTCCGACCAGCCACGGGCGGGTTCCCATCAGGAAACAGCCTCCAGGGCAAATCAACAGTGGCTCCCCATGCTCCTCTGATGGCACGTCCCAACCCCTCTCTGTGCGCGAGATATGGCCCCGCCATTATCCCCTAGGACTTGCGGGCTGAAAGTCGGCTGTTTCAGCCAAACCGGAATTTCGCTAAAAAGAGTTCAAAATTGACCCCTCGGCCTGGCCGTACCAGAGCACGGGTGAAGCAAGTTACCCCCTGACCCTCACGTACAAACTCGCCAAAGGCCCTATGCAACTTGGTTCCCCGAGCTTCCCTGGCATCTTGGCGCCACAGGGTCGCCACATTTGGTCAGGATGCCAAAGTCCGCCAAATTGGCCGTCTTGGGCGGTCGGCTAGGGACGGCTTTTGTGGTGATCTTGTCGGGCAAAGCCTTGATTGACGGGCCTTAATATCCTCGTTGGTCTAGTGCACCCGGGTTTGGCTTGCTGTCACATTGGCTGCTTACTGTTCCCTGAGGGGATCGTCACGCAATGGGGTAGAAAACAGCAAAGAATGCAAATTGGGCAATGTGGCACGCACTTAAGTTGCATACCTCCTGCTAAGCCGGAAGAGCAAATACCAAAACCTAGGGCAATTCATCCTTTGGCATATACTACAAGAATCGCACTTAACTTCTTGCTAGGTCCCTTGACCAATGGAGATGTGGTGTTCCGAGCTTGGCCTCAAATTGGTGAACGGAGCGAAATTGGGCCGAAACGGCCCACCCTCACTATCCCATATCTCCATGGCCCTGGCGAACAGGAATCTAATCAAATTTGCTGTAGACACATGGGCCTTAGGTCCCAATATATGCCTCATATCATTCCTCGAGGATGCCTGTATCCATTTTCCCCTTAGCGGAAAAATGGTACACGAAAGGTGGCAAGCAGGAACATACCCCATGTCGGTTCGCCCATTGATCTTTCATCCCAAGGCAAGGATAAATGGGGACATGAGTTTGAGGCAGGTTCCTGTACCCTTTCCATACCGCCCTCAACCTTGAACACCAGGCGCACTCAACCTCGGGGCTGAAATGAGGGGGAGATTGGGTCGCGGGACATTGTGGCTGAAGAGAGGATTAGTGGTCCCAAAATGATCACTTCAAAAGCGGTATCTTGGGTTCCCATGGTAAATGGACATTAGGTATTTGCATGCCAGAGCCTCAAGTCCCGTTATCAACAATGGTTCGGGTTCAAAGCACAATAAAACCATTTTAACACTTCAACCCTAGGAGCACACGAAGGTTCTGAAAAAATGGCCAGAATGCCAATATTGGGACATACATACACACGGGACACAAAGACCCATATAATATGGCATATAGCCAAATTGAAGGACCCATAGTAAGTATCTACAGACATGCTTACTATGGGTCAAGTCCTCCCTTGGATCCCAAGTCAATCGTGCATACATATGGGCATGTGTGCAATATGAGGAAATTGCATGCCTGTCCACAAGGCAATAATATATGAAACAGTCGACAAGCTTGGAAAAATCAAACAAGCTATACACGATATCGTTCATGTTGTCTACGTTCCATATTGCCTTAGTTTGAGGCTTATATCGCCGTTGGCTTTGAGAACAAGCCTTCGGAACAGGGCCATTTTTGCCAAATTGTAGAGGAAAACCTGTCTTTTCAAATGACCATGTCTTAGTACGTATTGAATTGCGTGGAGCCATCGTTGAGGTAGCTCCTAAGTTGAAAATCCCCTCGGGCTCTTGGTTGTTTGAGCATTGTATTAAGTTATTTACGTTCATGCTCACAAGTACACACAGTGAGCGTTGGAACACGAGGAAAACATGAGTTTTTCGCACCCATATGTGCCCAAAAACAGCCTTGTAAGCCCCTTCCTGAAAAGAAGCAATAGACCCATGTGGAAGATGTGTGAAAGGAGAGCAAAGGGGCAGATGTAGAGTTCCCAACGAACTCATGGTCTATGCCAACCATGAGTTCGGTTGCTTGACAAAACACCTTGCGCGTCAATTTTCTGCCAGAAACAACGGCAAAAGGATCTGGTGAGTACACCCTACAGATTCAGCCCTTAACTTCCTTTCCAACCTCAAAGGTACAGGAAAAAAGTCAAAATGACACTCGCCACGGAAGGTTAGTGCCAAACCGCGCGCAGGTGACGACGAGCTGCGATTTCACAGCGGCGATAAGTCGGGTCAGAATAATCGATTTTAATAGATTTCCCGCAAGATTCGATAATCAATTTGAAATTATAAAAATCCACAGCGTTTCAATCAGTGCAGAAGGTTAGGGGCGGGATCAGTCCCCTGCCGGTTCCCAAGTCTCTGGAGAGACCCTGTTGCCATAGGCAGGAAGGGGAATAGCTGTGTGTGACAGGAAAGGTTAGACATTCACTCTATGGGCCATGGGATCCCGGGTACCGCTTCACTAGTCTACAGAAAAGTTCACAAGCAGGTATACGGTGCTCGCCATGACCAGCATTAACCTCTTGCTCAATTCACACTACAGACCAACAAAGTTGAGAGAATCTGCTCACCTCCAGGAGACATGGGCACTCGTGGGAGGGACATGACACTGCACCAACACAAGCGTACACACGAACAACTTAGCCCACGGAAACTGCACCGCCTGATGGAAGAGGCTGACGCAAAAAATGGCAGCCGGAAAAACTATTCTTTTTCGACATTTACAGCACGCATGAATCAGACAGCAAAAAAATGATAGGTTTTTATGCATTTTGCTGCGTTTTTTTAGTTTTGTTTACCATTGTTTCATTTGAAGGGTGTGTTTTACCAATGGTGTTGTTTTTGTATTTCAAAATCCCACCAGCGCGTGCCTTTTCAGGAGCTCATTTTCGAAAATGACATTGTGTGGAACTCCTGTGCTCTTCGTCCTCGCAGTACCGGCGGCAGGGGCTCGCTGCTCTGCAGGGTAGAGTCTTCCCAAAGTCCTCCATGGGGTCTCCATCCGGTCCCTCGATGTCCCGGTCCATGTCCTCCTCGGGGACCTCCGTACTGGCCGTACGCCGCTGGGGCTGGCTCCGAGGCATGCCTCGGACGCTTGGGGTGAACGGGGGTGCAGAGTGGGTCTCGGTATCTGCGGTAGTCCGCACTCAGCCACTCCTCCCACTCCTCGTATCAGCTGCGCCGGGGCGGCATGGGGTCGCTCTGCCGAGCGCTGCCAAGCGTGGAGAGCACATGGATGCTCCGAGGGGCTCCACCACGGCCATTGGGGCCTGCCTGGACCAGTTCCTTGTCCCCAGCTGTCGTCGGATCCGGACTCCAGAGGGAGCAGGTTCCTCGTGGTGCTGCCCAGGTCCTCCAACCTGTTCAGCCTTCCCTGCAGCTCAGGGACCACCCAGTTAGCTTTTCGGCCTCGAACTTGGCAATATCGAGCTCTTTCTTGGCCTTGGAGGGGACGGCAGCACTCTTCTTCGTCTCGATCTTGTTGATCTGCACCTCGCGCTCAGGATCCTCCCCTTGAGGTACACGATCCATCTCAAGGTGCACCCGGGGATGTCCGCTTCTAGCGGTCCGTATGTGGGCTCAGCACTTGGGTCGTCCTCCGTCTGTTGGTTCTCTGCCTGGTGGTCCTCCTCCTGGCAGTCCTCGTAGTGGTCCTCCCCCTGGGGCTCCTCCCGGACGTTAGTCATCCGGGGGTCTCCCTCCCGGGGGTCCATGCCCGATGCCAGATGAGCTGGCACCTGGGGTGATTCGCATGTCGTGGTCGGAGTCCTGGTCTCCCCATCGGAGTCCAGATCTCTCGGAGTTGGTACGGGGTGCTTTCCCTGCTGCAGTAGGGATGTGGCAGACCCTTTCCATCCGAAACCGGAGTGCTGCCATCGCCTGCTCCAGCGCCGGCGCCGGCCACTCTCATTCCTCAGCCCGTGGGCTTTCGGCGATGCCGGCGGTCTCATCCATCCTCATCGCTGCAGGTAACGAAGGGATCGGAGTCGTCGGGGTGCCTCTCGCTGGGACTCCGTGCCCCTTTGGGGTCTTCTGCTTGCCCTTGGGGCAGTGACGGGTAGCGCGGCCGCTGCCCTCGCCGTTCCGAGAGTCCTCCGCGTCGAGGTCGATCTTCATCCTTGAGGCTGAATCCCCTTCAAAGTGCTTTCGAAGAGTGTCCATCAGGAACCCACGCGGGGGTGTCTCCCACTTGATCTTCTTCTCGGCCTAAACCATAGCCACGGCGATGGCGTCAAAAGCAAGCCTCTCAGTTACGTCCTGAACACGGGTAGGCAACTTCTCACACCGCCGCTGCAGCCGGGCTTTCTCCTCTGCCAGGGTCCTGATCTCTCACTTGGTCCTGGCCTTCGCCTTGGCGAACTTCTGTCACTCTGTCTCGATGGCCTCCTGCTCCGGGGCGTGAGCTTGGGCACCTTCCCCTGCCTTCGTGCGCTTCCTCTCTTGAACTGGGGCTTCGTTCAATGCAGTCACCTCTGCCTACTTCTTGGCGAGGGCTTCCTGGGCGGCCAAGCTTCGCGAGCAGCCGCAGCTTCCTGTGCGGCTGCCTCTGCCTGCCCACTGTCACTGGCAGCCGCCGCTTTTTACACCGCTGCCGCCAGGACCGCGGCGGAGATCGCTGCCACGGCCGAGGCGTGGATCGCCATGCCCTGCTCCCGTGGGGGGCCTTCTCTTGGGTGATAAGGGCGGAGGTTGCAGGGCACGCCACAGACACGCTACCAAGCGCGGACCAGCGCGCCTCGTTGAGGGGCGGATCTGCTCCTGCTGGCAGAGGGCAAACCCCTTTGGGCCAGCCCCACTTCGCTGCTCAGGCGCTTGTGCTTCAGGCGTCAGGGGCATCGGCAGGGCTTGGCGTTGGATCTGCGGGCAACCGCCATGAAGTCGCCCACGGTGGCAGCTCCGGGGTGTTTGCCGCCGTTAGCCCGGGTGGGTGCGCTCGGCTCTCCAGCCGGCCGTTCCTCCATGTGCATTTTTGGGCTGAAGGCAGGGACTGTTTGGCGTGTCAGGCCCGACACGCCACCGCTTTCGCTGCGACTGGTACTGGTAGCCAATGGCTTGAACTTCCCTTCCCTTCTCGCGATGACGGTTCACATCCCCGCCGATCCCAACGTAATGAGGGGCACGGACGACTCCCTCAGGCTGCGAGTGATGGAAATCCAGGCCCTCCTCAAGCCCTCTCATGAGGCCACGGATGATGGCCAGGCTGGGCCCCCGATGCACCTTCTCGGTTTGGCACTTGTGTTTGGTTGTGGCTGTGGGTGTGGTTGTGGTTCTTGATGCGGAATCTGCAAGGACTCGTCGATTTCAGAGTCCTCCTACTGTTGATGCGGATGCTGCGCAGACTCGTGGATGTTACAGTCCTCCTCGGCACTCCACCATGGACATGACGTTCTCGGTGTCAGGGTACTCAGTGGTCTCCTTGAAGCCCCCGAGTGGCACAGTGGGACTTGGTACCTCAGCGGCAGTAGCACGCTTTTGACGCGTTCCGCAGGGGGGCCGTCCACGGGTCACGCTGCGGAGGACGCGCAAGCAAGCAACAGACAAAGCACTGCGCTCACAGGGGCATCCTCATAGAACAAAGCGTTCTAGGATCCTTCCCACCCGGAAACGGAACAGAAGAATGTACACAAACACATAATGGTATGTACACAGGTCACAGAAGCTAAAGACCTTGGTAAGGGCGCCTCAAGGCCACAGACACTCAGTCCCCAACCATATCCCATCCTAGGTCCCACATCCCGAGTGGCGTGCAGGTACCGGGGTTCAAACACAACCCAGTGACTTGCGAAGAATTAACCCTAGAAACCTGCCAAATGATGATTGTTCCGACCAGCCACGGGCGGGTTCCCATCAGGAAACAGCCTCCAGGGCAATCCAACAGTGGCTCCCCATGCTCCTCTGATGGCACGTCCCAACCCCCCTCTGCGCCTGAGATATGGCCCCGCCAAAATCCCCTCCGAGTTGCGGGCTGAAATTAGGCTGTTTCAGCCCAACAGGACTTTCGCTACAAAAACTTCAAAATTGACCCCTCGGCCTGGCCGTACTAGAGCAGGGTTGAAGCAACCAACCCCCTGCCCTTCGGGTACAAACTCCCCACAGGCACTATGCAACTTCGGTCCCCCAGATTCCCTGGCATCTCGGTGCCACAGGGTCGCCACATGTGGTCAGGATGCCAAAATTCACAAAATTGGCTGTCTTGGGCGGCCGGCTAGGGACGGCTTTTGTGGTGATCTTGTCGGGCAAGGCCTTGTTTGACGGGCCTTGATATCCTCGTTGGTCTCGTGTACCCGGGTTTGGCTTGCTGTCACATTGGCTCCTTACTGTTCCCCGAAGGAATGGTCACGCGATGGGACAGAAAACAGCAAAGAATGCAAATTAGGCAATGTGGCACGCACTTAAGTTGCACAACTCCGGCTAAGCCCGAGAAGCAAATACCAAAACCTAGGGCAATTTATCCTTTTTCATATGCTACAAGAATCGCACTTCACTTCTTCCTAGGTCCCTTGACCAATGGAGATATGGTTTTCGCGGCTTGGCCTAAAATGGTGAACACAGTGAACGTGGGCTGAAACGGCCCACACTCACGATCCCATATCTCCATGGCCCTGGCGAACAGGAATCTAATCAAATTTGCTGTACACACATGGGGCTCAGGTCCCTATATATGCCCCGTATCATCCCTCGAGAATGCCTGTAGCCATTTTCCCCTTAGCGAAAAAATGGTACACGAAAGGTGGCAAGCAGGAACATACCCCATACTGGTTCGCCCATTGATCTTTCATCCCAAGGCAAGGATAAATGGGGACATAGATTCGAGGCAGGTTCTTGTACCCTTTCCAAATCGCCCTTAACCGTGGACACCAGGCGCACTCAACCTCCAGGCTGAAAAGAGGGGGAGATTGAGTCGCGGGCCATTGAGGCCGAAAACAGGGTTAGTCGTCCCAAAAGTGATCACTCCAAAAGCGGTATCTTGGGTTCCCATGGGAAATGGACATTAGGCTTTGGCACTGAAGCAACCCAAAGCCTCAAGTCCCGTTATCATGAATGGTTCCGGTTCAAAGCACAAGGAAGCCATTTGAAACACTTCAACCCTAGGAGCACACAAAATCCTGAAAAAATGGCCAGAATGCCAATATTGGGACATACATACACACGGGACACAGAAGCCCATATAATATGGCATATAGCCAAATTGAAGAACCCAAAGTAAGTATCTACAAACATGCTTACTATGGGTCAAGTCCTCCGTTGGATCCCAAGTCAATCATGCATGCATATGGGCATGTCTGCAAAATGAGGAAGTTGCACGCCTGTTCACAAGGCAATAATATATGAAATAGTCGACAAGCTTGGAAAAATCAAACAAGGTATACATGATATTTTTCAAGGTGTCTAGGTTCTGTATTGCTTTGCTTCCAGGCTTATTTCGCCGTTGGCTTTGAGAACAAGCCTTGGCACCAGGGCCATTTTTGCCAAATTTTAGAGGAAAAGTCCTCTTTTCAAATGACCATGTTTTAGTACCCATTCAAATGCGTGGAGGCATCGCTGAGGTAGCTCCTAAATCGAAAGTCCCTCGGATTTTTCGCACCCATATATGCCCAAAAACACCCTTGTAAGCCGCTTCCCCAAAAAAAACCCATAGACCCATGTGAAAGATGTGTGAAGGGAGAGCAAAGGGGGAGACGTAGCCATGCGTTCGATTGCTTGACGGATAACCTTGCGCGTCAATTTTCTGCCAGACACAAAGGCAAAAAGATCTGGTGAGTACACCGGCTGAAAGTGCGTGAAATACCCTACAGATTCAGCATTCAACTTCCTTTCCAACCTCAAGGGTCCAGGAAAAAAGTCAAAAATGAAACTCGCCACGGAAGGTGGGCGCCAAACCGCGCGCAGGCGACGACAGGCGGCGATTTCACGGGGGCGATCAGTTGGGTTAGAATAATGGATTTTCATAGATTTCCCGCAAGATTTGATAATCAAATTGAAATTATGAAAATTCCAGAGCGTTTTAATCGATGGAGAAATTTGGAGGCGGGAGCAGTCCCCTGCCGGTTCCCAAGGCTCTGGAGAAAAACTATTGCCGCAAGCAGCACAGACAATGCCGTGTGTACCGGGAAAGGATAGACATTCACCCTACGGGCCATGGGATCCCGGGTACGGCTTCACTAGTCTACAGAAAAGTTCACAAACAGGTATACGGTGCTCGCGATGACCAGCATTAACCCCTTGCTCAACTCACACTCCAGCCAACAGACTTGAGAGCATTTGATCACCTCCAGGAGACATTGGCACTCGTGGGAGGGAGATGACACTGCACCAACACAAGCGTACACACGAACAACTTAGCCCACGCAAACTGCACCCCAATTTGGAGAAGGCGGACGCAAAAAATAGCAGCTGGAAAACTATTCTTTTTGACAGTTGCAGCACGCATGAATCAGACACCACAAAAAAATAAGTCTTTGCACAATCTGCTGCTTTTTTTAAGTTTTGTTCCCCAAAATAAACGCAAATGTTTTTTGATTTGAAGGGTGTATTTTACCAATGTTGTTGTTTTTGTATTTCCAAATCCCACTAGCGCGTGCCTTTTCAGGGGCTCATTTTTGGAAATGACATTCTGTGGAACTTCAGTTGTACCAAACTTTGTCCTGCAAAAAAATTGCTATTTTCTGTCCCTCAGTGCGGTCCCTCACGCACTCAAGGTCGCGGAAACAATTGTGTACGAAGGACAACAAAAAAAAGACACAAATTACACAACATACAAGGAATGAAAGAAATACTCGGCAAAAATGTACAAGCCCCTAAGGGGATATAATTGCATTCGCGTTGAAGGCGAGTGCGCAAGGTCTCGGGCAGACACGACTGGAAAAAGAGACAAAAACACATGGGTTAATTGTGACTTACTCCTTCTCCGGTCCTGCAACCTTAGCCAGCCTGGAACCCAGGCTTCCTGCCACCGTACTTCCCCCACTTGGGGAGGCAACAGTAGCACGGGATGACTGAGCACCAGAACGCGAGGGCGGCTTGATCTCTGCACTAGCAATGGCAGCAGTCTTTGCTTTGTTCTTTGGCTGGTCCTTACCCGAATCGTCAGACCTCACATCGAAGTGAGAGGCGGAAGCCCGCTTGCGCTTCTGCTGGGTCTCCGGCACTTGCGCCAGATCCTCTTCTTCTGTCTCCTCGGCGGCATCGTGGTCCTCTGATTGTCCGTCTGATTCCTTCTCCTTTCCTTTCGCCTGCTTCTTGCTACTCGAGGGGGTTCCTTTTCCGGCTGCAGTACCCTGAGTTGGTACAACTTCCGCAGTCTTTTTCAGCTTGGCTACGCTTGGCAAGATGGGTGCAGGCGCATTGGGCTGGCTGTCGTCAGCGGGGGCCTCAGTCATGATCTGTTCTTGGACAGCTTCTGCAGCATGCACCTTCTGGTGCCATCCGTGCCCTCAGTTGCTGTCCAAACGTCACAGTGGAATGCCACGCAGAAGCCACTCTTCTTCAGTATCCAAAGATGCAGCTGTCACTCCCTGCTCCGTCTGATCGGCTTCTGACATGTACCGCATGATGATGGCAGGCTGCAGATCACCTCCAACGGCATTCGCAAGGTCCTTTTGCTTGATCGCTGACAAAGCCAGAAACGCCACTTTAGTCCTCCCTGAATCGTCGTACATCGCAATCTTCGCTGCCACTGCAGGGGCGTCATCCACAACAACCACTGCATCAGCATGCCCACAGTCCAAGAGATACTTGTCCAGGTACCAGAGCACGCGAATGAGAGGCATGAAATCACCGATTTTCTTGTTCTGCATCTCTTTGAAATTTCCAGGAGAATATGTCACATAGTTCAGCAACTACAAATGCGATGAATGAAGACGACCAAGAGCATACCGGCAACCGGGCATGATAGAAAGGCGCTGTAGTTGGATCCTTGTCCTCCTCCATACGCCAGAGCCTCTGCATGTTGCGGCCAACACGGGGCACAACATCAGCATCGCAATAGAAAATGTGGTCCTTTTCCAACGTCATCACATCGAACAACCACTTCGGAACGAATCCTGGAGAGTCATACTCCACAAAGAGGTCAGCGTTCACGACCCACAACAGGTACTGCAAGTCCCGGAGGCGGGCTGATGGTGTTTCCTGGATATCCTCAATACGGCATGCTGTCAAAGTGCACTTGTTCGCCTGGTCGTCGTGCTTGGAGACATTGATCAGTTCACCAGTACTCTACTGTGTCTGTGTCGGTGCTGATGCTGGTGCCTAAGCCTTCCTTTGCAATTATTTCGGCACGCCCAGCGCTTGCAGTGACGGAGGAGCCCCCTTGTCCGCAGTCCGCCACAGAGGTGCACCGGTCATCGTTTTCCACTTTGGCCACGGCGACCGGTACTTGCAACTTTTTGCATCTTCCGAATAACCCGAATTTCCGAGGCCTATCTTCAGTTGCGTCGTGCCCAGAGCTGAAACTTCTGCTCAGATCTGCGCATCGGCAGCTGTGCAGATGTGAGAGAGGTCGTTGAGTGCGCGAGCCCTCGCGCATTGAAGCTGCGAAACCAACGCATACCTGCGGTTTGGTTGACGAAGTCCTTATTGTCCGGATGGTGAAGGTGGGAAGTAACCCATTGTTCCGTAATCAACACGGCAATGTAGGTCTGGGTGCTGCGTATGGTCCGTTCCTTCAGGTTCATATGCCCCCAGAGCTTCTGCAATAAAACTGGTAGATCCCGCCCCTCCAGCTTCTTGAAGGCATTCCTTGTAACGTCCTCTTTCTTGCTCTCACTCTCGAGGTTCTTCATACCAGTAACCGCGTCGCGGCCGCAGTAGTATGCCAGGGAGAAAATGTCCTTCCAGTGCTTGAATGTCGCGTCCTACGAGGAAAAACAGTGTGACAGAGTGCGCAAGACCTCACGCAATGCGACCGTGCGACGCACGAACTCATACTGTGTGGCCTGGTTCTCCCAACGACTCGGGTGCAAGAAACGCAGAGTTGACGGCAGCCTGGACAAGAGCAGTTTTCAACCGTTCAAAATCCTGTAGTTCCTTTTCCCGCTTCTGGTCCTCAATGTACAGCAACATGTTGGCCAGCGCCTCTGACAGCGGAATCCACGTCACAGACTGCCTGCCAGCTTGCTGTAATCCTGCAACTTTTGACCGCATCCTCTAAGGCGTTTCGTGCTTGAGAATGTCAACGCAGCAATATTCTTGCCAGTCATCCAGTTCTCTGCCTTCTGCGAGCCGCAATTCCTGAATCGTTGTGCACGTTTCTGTCCCATTTCGACCACAGCACACAGAGGAAATGTCGACGATCAAATGTGAAGCCAGTCATACAACTATCCCCCCATGCCATTACGCGCAAAGGTCCAGGTGGTTGCAGTGCTTGGTATCCCACCATTTTTTTGGCAACTTTGTCGTGGTCCATCTGTCGGATCTGTCCCCGCTCCTTGGTCTTGTCAATCTTCAAATCAGTAATCTTTACCTTCACTGCTTTTCCATTCTGCCTCCGCAGCCACTGTTGAACGTCAACTGTGAGCATCATCTCCGGTATCGGCTTCTTATCCCCCTTCTTCTTGCGTCCTTTCCTCGGCGTGTCCCTTTGGTCGGTGCCTGGTGATGATTCCAGCGCCTCTGCGCCTGGTGGTGGACGTTCTGGCGACCCTGGTTGACTTCTGGTGCCAAAAGTCCCTACAAAGGGCAGATGGCGTGACACGAAACACGGTCATTTGGACTCCGAAATCAGTCGAACTGCCATTTTGGAAGTCGTTTTTGCAAATCTGTTCCACACCCGTCTTTGCTGCGACCCATTCCACCGGACTTAGCGACCTAGTCACTGTGCGAAGTTTCGCGCATTCACATCTCATTACAGACCTGTTTCTAGTATCATTTAGTGTGCGAGGCCTCGTGCACTGCGGGTGTCAATTACGGCATGCCTTGCCGCAAGTTGCACGTTGCTGCTTCCTGTTTGTCGGTATCCATATCTGTTCTCCGCCCCACAACAGCATCCAGTTTCCCTTTCAGTTGGTTGGTGGTGTTTGCTTTTTGGTCAATGAGAACATCCAGTACGCAGTGAAGCTGTAGCTGGTAGTGGTCATCACCAAGGGGTTGTGTTGGTTAGGGTGGAAATCTCGGTAACCTCGGGGCGACGAAGGTGCAACGGTGCTGACGCGGTCGCGCTCCCGTTTAACGTAGGCCATTCCAATCCAGTCTGTCGCCAAAAATCTTGTCAGTCGTTGTCGCATCCTGTGTACCAGGTTCTGGGGAACATTTTGCACACCAACGCGTTTGCCGTCTGGACCAACTTTTAGTAACAGGTAATCATTTTCCACCTCCTCAACAGTAACAGAACCGGTGTTTTTCGCCTTGTCACACACCAGCTTGCCCAACATCCCTTCTTCAAACTCCTCCGAGTGTGCCTGACCAGGCAGGTCCTGGTGCCACTTGCTGTTGTACAGCAATGTGCATATGATGTTGCGTTCGTACTTCAGTACGGTGTCACACGGTTCTTAGTCGCAGCCTCTGCGACAGACACAAACTCAACCGCAACACCTCCTTGGCCCGCGACCCTGTACTGTTCTTCTTCCCCGTCCAGTTGCACTCCCCTACCAGGTGATACAAGTACAACAACAATGGGCACCATTTTGACATCAAATACAACACTGCCTTGGCCACTGCTGCCCTGTTGGCATGCGCCGTGTCACGATCACTGATTGCAGTTGCAGCCTGTGCCTTGCAACCATACGGGCGTAGTATCCTGGGTGTGGCAAGCATTGGCACAGCAATAGTTTTTTCCATAACTATCAGTTTTGGGTATGATAGTATGGTTGAACCAGGGCGTAGCAGAAGGTTTATGTAGGTAACTTGGAATAGGCCAGAACACCCGAAACGTGTGTGTAACAACAAACTTGTAGGCATGCCAAAGACGTAAACTACAGGTTCGTATCGCAGGTAGGTACGCATGTTCCATCGTTGGTTCTTTACCCCATACAAAAACTTTAGTATCCTGTAGTATATGTTTTCGTCAAACAATGGCGGTAGAATCCTGTTTGTCTGTTGTGCTGGGTCCTTTGCAACTTGCAACAAGTTTAACAGACCAACAGCACCGGTTACCCTTTCGTTTGACAGGGCAAACGGCCGCCCCACCGGTGCGTGAAAGGTCCTTGTATCCCTTCTCGCATCCAACGGTGCTCTCACGTTTCCGGTATGTGGTAGACAACCATCCGCATAACCCATCTCACGCAGAGTCTGGGGGATTATCTTTCCACGCTGTTGCGGAGCCCGTGCGACTCTCGTTATCTGCCAGCTCTTCAATGGCTGGATGTCCTGCCAAGTACGTGGGCCTCTGTTTCAGTTGAACGACTTCAAGTGCGGTACAGTTTTGCGACCGGTCACTTTCGTCCGGGTGTGTCGTGTATTGTGCCCGGTACCAGTTGTCCAGCCACAGCACCCACCAGGATGCAAGTATCCGTGCCCACATTGCTTTAAATGCTGTTGCTGCCTGTTCGTCCACTCTATCTGCGGCGGCGTCTGCTTGCCCAAGTCGTACCTTTGTTTGTGTTTCTGTTTGCGTCAGGTACCCTGTTGTGTTTCCCGGTTTTTTCCTGTTTGGCACTGCCCGTCGACGCATCCACAGGTACGGGTTCCAGCCCTCAAGTCGCAAAATGCACACCCAGCGCTTGTTTTCCTGCCTTTTAGCTGCAGGTAAACTGTGTCGGTTTCTTTTGTTGACCCTGAGGCGCTGTGCAAATGTTAACACCAGTTGCACCGCCAGGTCGTTCTGTTTCAGTCCGTTCCACAAGTCGTCTGCTGTATGGTATGCTGGTTCTGCCGCGCATGCCTCCCTTAGTGCCCCTGCGCCTTTGCTTACTTCTGCAATCATTCGATGCGCTATTGACCTTCTGGCTTGAAGTGGCATTCTGCGTCTTTGTGTGTTAAATTGAACTTGCGCACATACTTGAATTATCATTTTGCACAGTGTTCTCTAAAAACAGCGTCTTTGAAAACATCTGGCATTTTCCTGTCGTCATTTCTGGTGCGCACGCTGCCGCCGCAATTTGCATTTGGTGTCTGCCTACGCTCCTTTGTCAGTAAGCGAAAACCGTTTTCCTGACCACAATTACCTCTTCTGTTTCCTTCTTTAATCCCAGTTGAAAAAAAAACGCTATCCTTCGGGCAGCGAAGGCTACGGCCGCTGTTAAAAATGGACACGTCTGCCATTGAAGGGCTGTTGGAAAAAAGCAAATCATTCCCCTGAACCCCTGACGAATATGACGAAGGTTACCGATGTATAACCGACAGTCACAAGTGGTAGCCTTGGAAGGGAATGTAAATACCGGCGTACCCTGACCTGCCTGCTTCCTTCATTTCCTTGTGTGGGTTGAGTGCGCGAGGCCTCGCACACTGATTGTTTCGGTTGGACAATGTTGTGTGCCGTGTTATACGTGACCAACACTGTGTCCACACACACATACACCGCAAAAATCAAATGTGCTTTTCCGTCTGGTACTGTACCTGCAATTGTACGCGTCATATCCGTCCCGCCAACCACTACATCACGTGATCAGGGTGCGCGAGGCCTCGCGCACCCCGGATGCCTAAATTTGTATTTTTTCTTTTACTTTAGAGTACATGTTTACACCAAACACGGGTCGTCTGACCGTCATGAACTTTCAATGCTCCTTCGTCAACACAACTTGAGTTTTGATAACGTGTTGGAGCTGTGTATTGCTACAAACGCCAGTCCTTAGGGTTTTTATGTTTCGTAGTAAACTCTACTTCGAATATCTTGAGTGCGCAAAGCCTGGCGCACTCAGAGCACCGTAGAATATAATAACCTGGGGAGGGAATTTAAACACATGGTGGTCCCCTTCTGCGTCTGGCAAACTCCAAATAGGTCGAATCGCCCCAAAGAGTGGCGAAAGCAAAGCAATAAAGCAAAAATGGGTGATGACATGAAATCATATAAACATCAACTTAATAACCCCCGCAGACTCTGTAATTGCAAACTAGAAATTTACGCACCATCCAATATGGCGGGGGTGTCGCTCCCGCCAATGCACTTACCAATTAGTAAAAGTTGAGGGGTTCTTGACAACCATGGTTCTTTGGGAATCCTCTGCGCAAGCAGCGGCCGATTGTGCACACAAAAAAAGTGAAGACAATCCCAGACTGATCGTGGTTCAAAAAGCTCGTCTCATGTCAAGGAAATCAGGGTGGGGGGTACTTGGGAGCTTCTGAGCCATGGCACCTGCATCATTGCGGCACACAAATGAAATGCAAATATGTGCATGCACATAAATATGCATAACGAGTGATGGCCTCAATCTTGGTCGCCCAAGCCCAAGTGCACCAGCACATCGTTGACATCCAATTTCATGTTCTTGGTATTGAGGTAGTCCGACCACACGGACGTTTACCGCGGCACACAGATGCTCCGGGGATCTCACAAGTCCCTTGATGCAGCAAAGCCCTTCCATCAGACCTTCTATACCTGTGCCCCTGGTGTGCTCGGGTCAGGCTTGTCCGAGAGGATGCGCTCTGCGGTGTATTTGTGCTGCTCTCCATCGTTGTCGGAGTAGAAGGTGTCGGCGGTGAACTCAAAGGTGAGGGCACGGCCATGGGGATGCGGTTCCCGCGTGAGCAACTGAGTGTGACCCCGCTCCAATGTTTTGTTTTTCCCGACTTGGGTCATATACACATCTTGCTTGGTTGGCCGCAGCGTGACTCCTGGTATAAACCATGACCGCTGCCAGTGCCGGGAAAACACGTCCTTGTGGTGCCGCTGCACCCACACGGTGTCCTTTAGGCAATATTTGTGAACTCCTTTGGATTCAAAATACTCAGCGCTCTTCGCATGTGCGGCCTCCATGGCATCAAACACCTTCTTGGCCGTGTTCTCAGCTTGGGAGATCATCGTGTTGGCCTCCCGGGCCACACTACCATGGTTCGTCCACGGGAGAGTACGTGAAACTCG
Organism: Eutreptiella sp. 'Long Island Sound 2002'; assembly: GCA_964036045.1. Classification (NCBI taxonomy): domain Eukaryota; phylum Euglenozoa; class Euglenophyceae; order Eutreptiales; family Eutreptiaceae; genus Eutreptiella; species Eutreptiella sp. 'Long Island Sound 2002'. The sequence continues at coordinate 80,409,961 of OZ038380.1, read as the reverse complement.
ATCCCGCAGGAATAAGATACGATGGGGGGACAGACCAGACGCACGGGTTAAATCGTGGTATGCCTGCAGAACCCTGCAAAGGGGATGATACCAATCTCTGCTCGGCTCCTCAACATGCAATTTCCGGATTCTTCCCGATCCATTGCCTGCCTGCCACCTCCGTTCTTCTGCTCCAGTGGCTGTGATATGCCACCGTCTTGGCATGCCTCACGCCAATGTACTTGCTAATCTTGCAAAACCATGCGCCAACAAACTGCGTACCCCCGTCGCTGCATGTCTGGGTTGAAACATCAAATACCGTCAACCAATGCCGGCTGATTGCTTGCACCACAGTCTCGGCTTGCAGCTGAACTCCGTGCCTGTCCCTCTTGTCCTTCTTGTTGGATTTTTTGCCCGGAGATACCAAGATGTATCCCCTGTGGCGGTCGACAAAAGGACACAGTCAAAACCTCGCCTTCCACGGTGATTTCGGGCATCGCAAAGAAATTCATTGAAATCTGTGTCATGAGACCCTCTGGAATGGTCTTGTACAAGTGGTTTCCAGCAGTCGACCGGTTGGGATGTTTCGTGGCCCAGACTACAGACGCCTTGGAATACCGCTTCAGCACTGCATAATAACGCGGAGGGAACAAAAACCTCAACTCCAGATCCTTCGGCAATTTATCTCGTCGATCCACGCTTCCCCGGCTGGGTAGGCCCAACGATTGAGGCAATCAGCCACAGTGTTGTCCTTCCCGGGCTCCTACACTACGCTCAAGTCAAACTTGCCTACTGTCGCGTGCCACCGGGCGCATAGAGCTGGCGGACCCGAGGGGGTGTCGACGTGCTCCTTGTACCAACTCTGCAGGTTTTGGTGGTCGGTGCACACAACAATGGGTTGCAAAACCAATATGCCCGGATCACTTGTGTACAGTGCAGATTATGCAATACATCCCCTGTGACCTTGCACTCCAAGTGTGGCGTGGCCCCTCCGCCAATCCTCTACTTCAATAAGGCTACCGCGACATGGGAACCATCTGCTGGGACCTGCTCCAGGACGGCTCGCACAGCATAATCCGATGCATCGCGTGCGGAGAACAAATCCTTTATCACGATTGATAAGGAACAATCCCAACCTTCCCAGGAGAGTTCTCCTGAGCGTCTAGACCGCTTCCTCCGCCTCTGCCCCCGCCTCCGCCTCGCAAGTCCGTTTTTTCTTGCTGCCCTTGTGCCCATCCAGCTTGCCAACCTGCAGCATCTTGTGCAATGGTCCGGAGAGTTCGGAATAAATTTGTAGGTAACCTGAATAATAACTGCATGAATCCCATGAACGACCGCAACTCGCTGATGGTGGTGGGTCGCTCCCAATCTTTTAAAGGCAGCAAATGTGTCCAGCATCGGCCTGTGTTGCCCATGCCCAACCACGTGTCCCGCAAACTCGACTTGCTTCACGAATCAGGATGCTTTTGTTGGCTTGCATACCACTGGGCGGCCATCTAGAATGTCGACCACTGGTCTCAGGGCTTTCTCATGGATCTTGACCAATTCATCCTCCAACATGTTCTCCGTACCGGACCTAATAATGATGTCATCCAGAAACAGATCGGCGCAATCCCGCACAGGTCCGCGCAGATCATCCTTCATGCGTTGGATTGCCAAGCTGCACTTCTTTAATCCCATGCGCATCACTTTCCATTGTATGGGGCCGAGTGGCGCGCTCATCGCCATACACGCCCTCGAGTTCTCATGTAGCGGCATCTGGTGATAACCATGTTTGAGCTCTAACACAGCAAGGATGCGCTTCTGGGCCTGTTTTCGCAGGATGGAGTGGATGGAGGGAAGAGATTACGAGTCATGCTCGGTTTGCTCATTGAACCCTCAATAATCGACTACCATCCTCCATTCGCCATTCTCTTTTTTTGGCACGATAAATGCTGGGCTGTACATCTCGCTGGCTGAAGGTTCTATCCAATGGCGCTCCATGAATGCCTTCAAAAACCTTTTCATGGCCTCCGCCTGCTCACCTTGAAGTTTGCCATTCTTGATGCCGATGTACTTTGGGGTTGGGCTTCAATTGCATCTGTGCGGTGTCAAATAGACCTCAATGAGGTGGATTTTAGTTGGCCACACTACTGAAGGACCGTGGATAATTCTTCACCATTCTGTCCTGCAGCTCATCCACTCTTAGACTTTCCCCTCCTTCTTGCGCAGCAGCTGTTGACACAGTCACCACTGACCAAATGGCCCTAGTGCTCTCCTCTGGATTGCCCTCTTACCCTCTTCAACATCCTGGATGTGCATGCCCGCCGATGACTTTCTGAATTCTTGGATATTGAATGGGGTGTTGGTCTCTGAGCCGATTGCCGAGCGTGGGATATTCCACGGTGGTGAATTGGAACCCACAGGCGCATCCTGATCGGGCAAGTTGGCCATCACCCTCGCCAAAAACTCCTTCTTGGTGAATTTTCTCGTGATTAAATTTCGACCCTGCCACCAATGCGGAGACTTGACGAGGCTTCTTCCCTTTCTTTTGTTTTTTTTTTGCGCGTGAAGGTATTCCCTCCTGAGTTTATCTAGGGGGTGTGATGGCAGTGACTCCGGGAGAACTGAGCTAATCCGCGACACTGATGCAATAACATATAACATATGTACAGCATTATAGGTTGAGGGCTTTCTTCCCAGGCTTCCTCCAGAGCTTGGTTGCCACAGGGTCATGCATCGGATTCTTCATGTAGTGGTGTTATGGTTTTTAGCAGCAGCAGCACTGCGAGCGCGCGAACTGGCAATCGCCCACTGCAGACTACCGACGCTAATATGAAACATCAGGATGCCAGCAAGTGTGAATTGAATTGTGTATCATATTTCGATATCTTTTGGACAGGGTTTTAGTCTTGGAATTATGGATTGGGTTCGATTTGGTGCCCTGCTTCACGATCCTGCGCGAGGTTGTTGATTTTTTTGGAACGAAAAGATTTTTGACCAACACACATATGACACAGACACTGCAGCAGCAGCAAGCAGCACACACGAGCTCTCACTGACACGGTGCGAAAACCACACCATCAAGCAGCTGTAGCAAGCAACAGTTGCAGCAGCGTACGCACGGTCACACACAGCACCTTTCCTTCTTGTTTCTTTTTCCTCTTCTTCGTTTTCTTCCGTAGTTGTTTTCTTCCTCGTTCCTTCTTTCTCCTTCGTTGCTGGTCTCTTTGCCTTCTTTCTCTCTTCATCTTCTTCCCTCCGAAAAAACAAGTGACCTCTCACCTTGTCTTCTTCGTCGTTGGCTTCCGCTTCTTTCTTCTTTGTTGGTCGTCTCTTCTTCTGCGTCCACACAGCCTCCTCTTTGGTTCCTTCATTCTTTCTTGCTTGATTCTTTTCCCTCAGCACCTGAACGACTGGGAGGGACAAAGGATTCAATACAATACAATACAATACCATACAGTACAATACAATAGAATACAATACAATACAATACAATAAAAATACTTCAAAAAGGACAGTCAGATTAAACCTGTTTGCTTTCCTTTTTTGTGTGGAAATTCCCATTCTGCCATCTGCAGTGGCGGTTGAGGTGGGCTGGTCAACTGTCCTCGGACAACCATGTCAACAATGTCAACTAATGTTTTGAATCAGTTAAATGCAGTTCAGGTGCCATGGATCGCTCAGTCTGCTAATGCTTGTTCGTAGGTATACAGGGGCACATACAATCCCTGTGTGAAAAGAGATTGGTCCCTATATGAGAATCTATCCTACAGATTAAATCTTTCTATTAACACGTATTGCATGTCATACATATGTCATACACCCTTCACTCCTTGCATCCATCCATCAATAAACACATGTGTCCAATCATGGATGCTCGCAATGCATATCATATTCGAGAGTCGGATTCATGGTCTACTGGTCTACAGGTCTACGGCCAAATGTCTACAGACGCCGTCTATAGATCGGTATGCCTACGGTATACAGGTAGTATACACAGGTATACATGTATACAGGTCTACAGGTCTACACGTATACAGTCACCGAATACCATGAGTATACAGTCAGGGAGCCGTATACGGTATACAGTCCACAGTGTATACAGAGTATACAGGTGGTTTACAGTTACTATCATGGCACCAGGTAAACAGGGGTATCCAGGTCTACAGACATCCCTCTGATGAGGATGCTCGTGAGCTCAGTGCTTTGCCTGCCAAGGGGGGCGGGAAGGAAAAAAAGAACGTAAAAGAAAAAAAGCTCACAAAGGGCACAAGCTGCCTGGGACCGGGCCGAAAGAAAAGGAAAGCGGCAACAGAAACCATGACATGCACCAGAACGCGCCTGGGAGACCAGCCCGCACAACCCGGCCAGGACGCCGCCCGGACGAGCGAGTTCAACCACAGACATATGGGAGGCAGGTCCAGCCGACCCGGCCAGGACGCTGCCCGGATTGGCGAGTGCAACCACACAAACACGGCAGAACACAACCACAAACACGCACTCTCGCAGAACCCGTGCGTGACGTCCTCCGACCCGAAAGGAGAGGTGTTGGCGTCCACACAAGACAGCTTCGGTGTACCAGCCGAGTCCCTCATCAGGAGACCGACGGGACAGGAAGCTGGACGCCTGAGTGACCGGGTCAACACACGCAAAACCACCGCAGCGCACGCAGCCAGACTCCGACGCCGGAGGGACCCGCCAGGGACCAGCCCATCGTGGGGCCCCAAACGGGTACAGCGCAGAGCGAGCCCTGCAGCCCCCCCTCTGCGGCAGGGGCCAGCGGCAGGCACCATGAGGCCGGTACTCGGCCGGCCTCCAAGTGCCCCGCGCAGTTGCCAGTAAATCCAGGGGGGTGAGCTTCTGGTAGGGGAAGGCACCAGGGCAAAGAGGGGGCAGACCGGGGCATTGAGAGCGACCAGACCGGACAATGCACGGCGGACCAGCGCGGGGCCACGAGGCAGGCTAGAGGGGCACGCCGCCGCCCACAAGCAAGGCACGGGACGAGGTGCCAAGCAACCACAGCCATCACAAGGAACACACACCACACCAAAAACGCCTAGGGCGCGCGGGCACACGGGGCACACGAGGGAACCACAGGGGACACACAAAAGCGCAACACGCCGCAGCACACCAGACGAAATGCACCACACGAGCACACCAGAGAACAGGAGCCAAGTGGCCAAGGACACCGCAAACGCAACACAACACACCGAGCGGGCACATCGAGGGACGGGAGCCCAGTGGCCCAGGACAAGATACATACAGCAATCCGAGGAGGCACACCGGTGTACAGGAGGAGAGTGGCTAAAGTCCCCGCACACACAGCACACCGAGCGTGTACACATAGAACGGGAGCCAAGTGGCCAAGGACACCGCACACACAGCACACTGAGGGGGCACACCGGTGCGCAGGAGCCAAGTCACCAGAGACACGGCACACGCAACACAACACACCGAGCGAACGCACCGGTGGACAGGAGCCAAGAGGCCAAGGACACCGCGCACACAGCACACCGAGCGGGCACACCGCCGAACAGGAGCCAAGTGGCCAGGGACACCGCACACAAAGCACAGCGAGCGTGCACAAGGGCAAACGGGAGCCTAGTGACCAGGGACACAGCACACGCAACACAACAGACAAAGCCGGCAGACGCAAAAGCGCGCGCTCACGACAATGGTCACAGCAATTTCCGATAGTTACGACAATGTTTCGCAAAAGGCAGAAGATGGATTTTAATACAATTTATTTTCACTTAACGTGGACGCTATATTATTACCAAGGTCGCTGACTCACTCCGCAACGCTGACGGCGATTTTGAATTCAATTCAACTCGTACCAGCGGATCATCACATCTCACTACTCCTTCTCATAAATCGTGTGCTTTCTAAGAGCCTCGGTAAACAATCTCCATGTCCGTTTAGAGAGCGCTGCCGCTTTAAACACAACTGCTGGTTTTCTCACAACGATGATTTATCACTCTGCAGTCAAACACAAACAAACACCCAAATCACGTTTCTACTCATTCCCCGTACGCCACAGGCAAAGATGGGCTTCCGGCCGAAGAAGAACTGGATGTACATTCATCTGGCAACTTTTCCAAAGGTACTGTCCCCTCCACCCTTGGCGTGCACACTGGGCCATCCACAACCACGTCAACCGCCGATAAACACTCCGAACACTCCTCCGCAGATTCATCTGCAAGCTGGACTTCAGTACGGAGAGTCAAGCATTTCCGACAACCCAAAGTAGAATTACCAGATCAAACGAAGAGGTGAGAAGACTGTCAGTCTACCTTTGAACTCAAACAAGCGGCAGCACAATGGTTTTTGGACCGCGGACTACATCTCCCACTGCGCTGCAAGCAATGCAGAGCAGCAAAAAAAGAGCATCACCAAAACCTGCAATCGGCGCAACCTGCCAAAGTTATCCAATACCACCAAGGCCGTCAAGTAAGCGAAGCTAAAGCATGGCACCCTCAAGTCCAAGCAGCATCTCTGTTATTCCCGAGCAACGACTCCAAAGATCCAGCGGATAATCCCACACACTGCCGAAGTAACTCAAGTCCAGAAGAAGTCATCTTTCAGAAAAATGACCATGATTCGCTTTCTGAGCACTCATTGCCTCTCCCCAACACGAGAGCTGTCCGCGAATCCAAGGAAAAGAGGAGCAAGCCTCCCGTGCCCCCTGAACCCACTCAGGACGACATCGGTCCTACTCCAGCAGAGGAAAAAGCCAGACTTCATTTTCATGAATCATCGGACAACAGTGACGAGTTTCGCGCGGCCTCTGAGGCAAAAGGGCGTTTTCGGGACAGCTCGTCAACCGACAATGAGCCTGAATCTGTGCCATCCGCGGTATCAGCGCCACCAACGTATTGGACATCAAGAACAATGGCCATATACGACAGTCCCAACGAACAATGCCAACTCTTTGAAGACGCATCGCTGCACTCTGCATCAGACTCCCTCCCTGCTCTGGAGTCGTCCAGCAACTCGGGCGCAGACGAACACGATCTGGCACTCCCTCACGATCAAGCAAATCCTATCACCGCTCCTGATTCTCCAAGCAACGTTGAAACAGATAGGACTGGATCCACCCTTCCTCTCAGTGATCAATTTCAAGTCAATGACAAACGTCTGAAGTCAAGACTTTGGCAACTACTTCACGACCGCCCTACATACTCTCGCTTGATGGCTAAAGCTTGGGTAAATGTGGTTCACGAGAACAACATCAGCTGTCACACAAATGTGAAATACAAAGCCCGGATGGCCATCCAACTGGTTCGAGAATATGAACACTTACGCCGAACAGAACCCCATTTGATTGGATAATTGTTCACTGTCGGTCTTCACTAATTCTCACACGGATTGGCCCAGTGTTGCTACGCAAGGGACAGGGCGACTGCAGGTTTTCTTGTGTTTTCACATTCTTGTTTTTGATTTTAGCCACCGATTTTTTCATCGCCTCTGACCACCAATAATCGCCAAAATCCTGCACAATAACTGCACACTCAACTGTTTCTTCCCTCTCACTGAAACAACTTCAGTAGCCATCCGGCACAAAACCACATTGCCACTCACCAGGTCCACATATTGCAAATTCAGGAAAGCCTGCTTATAGCCTATGGTTTCAGTTATGAAAGTGCTTAGCACCTTGGGCCGGTTTGAACTTCTTTTTGTACATATGCGGCTGTCTGTCAGTGAACCTCGCATGTTAGCAATGTTTTGTGTTTCTTCGGCGGGGGACCGCCATGCCTCAAAAGAAGCCGGCAGATCGGTGATCATGAGCAAAGTGGGAGAGAACACAGCACACGCAACACACCAGACCGTGCGCGCGCACCAGTGAACAGGAGCCAAGTTGCTAACGACACCGCACAAACAGCACACCGACCTGGCACACCGGTGAACAGGAGCCAAGTGGCCAAGGACAATACACACACAGCACAACAAGCGGGCCCACCGATGAACAGGATTTGAGTAGCCAAGGTCACCGCACACACAGCACAACACACCGAGCGAGCACACCGTTGACCAGGAGCCAAGTGGCCAAGGAAGCCTCACACACAGCACACCGACCGTGCACACCGGTGAACAGGAGCGAAGTGGCCAAGGACACCGCACACTCAACACATCACACCGAGCGGGCACACCGATGAACAGGAGGCAAGTTGCCAGGGACACGGCACAAACAACACACCGAGCGGGCACACAGGTGAGCAGGAGCCAAGTGGCCAAGGACACCGCTAACGCAACACAGCGAGCAGGCACACCGAAGAACAGGAACCAAGTGGCCAAAGTGAGCGCACACACAACACAACACACCAAGCGGGCACACCGGTGAACAGGAGCCAAGCGGCCAAGGACACTCGACACACAGCACACCGAGCAAGCACACCGGTGTACAGGAAGAACGTGCCTAAGGACACCGCACACACAGCACATCGAGCGTGTACACGGGTGAACGGGACAAAAGTCTGGCCGAGGAGACCGCACACTCAGCACACCGAGCAGGCACACCGAAAAACAGGAGCCAAGTGGTCAAGGACACTGCAGAAACAGCACACTGAGCATGAACACCGGTGAACGGGAGCCGAGTCGCCAAAGACACGGCACATGCAACACAACTCACAGAGCTGGCACACCGGTGAGCAAGAGCCAAGTGGCCAAGGACACCGCGCACACAGCACACCAAGCGGGCACACTGGTGAACAGCAGCCAAGTAGCCAAGGACACTACACGTACAGCACACCGAGCGTGCAAACCGGCGAACAGGAGCCAAGTGACCAAGCACACGGCAAACGCAACACAACTGAGCGGGCATACAGGTGAACAGGATCAAAGTGGCCCAGTGGACGGCACACACAGCACACCGAGCGTGCAAACCGGTGAACAGCAGCGAAGTGGCCAGGCACACCGCACACACAACACATCACACCGAGCGAGCACACCGGTAGACAGGAGCCAAGTGGCCAAGGACACCGCACAAACAGCACACCGAGCGGGCACACTGGTTAACAGGACTCATGCAGCCAAGGACAGCGCACACACGGCACACCGAGCGGGCACACCGATGAGACGGAACCAAGTGGCCACGGTCACCGCACAGACAACACAACACGCCGAGCGGGCTTACAGGTGAGCAGAAAGCCAAGTGGCCAAGGACACCGCACACTTAGCACACCGAGCGGGCACGCCGGTGAACGGGAGCCAATTGGCCCAGGACACCGCACACACAGCACACCGAGCCGGCCCACCGGTGAACCGCGACCAAGTGGCCAAGGTCACTACACACACAACACAATGAGCCGAGCGGGCACACCGGTGAACAGGAGCCAAGTGGCCAAGGACACAGCACAACTGGCACACCGAGCGGGCACACCGGTGAACGTGAGCCAATTGGCCCAGGAAACGGCACACGCAAGACCACACACCGACGGGCACACCGGTGAACGGGATCGAAGTGGCCGAGAAAACCGCTCACGCAACATAACACACCGAGCGGGCACACCGGTGAACAGGAGCAAATTAGCCAAGGACACGACACACGCAGCACACCGCGGGGGCACGCCGGTAAACAGGAGACAATTGGCCCAGAACAGCGCACACGCAACACAACACAGCCTGCGGGCACACAGATGAACAAGAGCCAAGCGGCCAACGACTCTGCATGGGCCACACAACACACCGAGCGAGCACATCGCTGAACATAAACCTAGTGGCCACGGACACGGCATACACATAACACCGGGGGTACACACCGGTGAACAGGAGCCCATTGGCCAAGCACATCGCACACACAACACAACACACAGAGCGGGCACACCGGTGAACAGGAGAAAAGTGGCCAAGGACACCGCTAACGCAACAGAACACACCAAGCGGGTACAGCTGTGAACAGGAGCCAAATTGCCAAGGACACCGCACACACAACACAACACACCGAGCGGGCACACCGATGAACAGGAACCGAGTGGCGAAAGACACTGCACACACAGCAGACCGAGCGTGCGCACCGGTGAACAGGAGCAGAGTGGCCAAGAACACCGCACACAGAACACACCAGGCGCGCGCACCGGTGAACAAGCGCCAAGTGGCAACTGACACCGCCCACTAGAACACGCTGGGCGCGCACACCGGTGAACAAGTGCAAAGGGGCCCTCGAAACCGCACACACGTGCGCACCTAGAGCGGCTGAGGGACAGGAAACAACAAACCACAAGCGATGAGTCGGACGCAGTGTGGCGTCTCAGGCGATCCCCCAGGCCAGCAGCAGGGGCCGTACCCCAAGGACACTTGTTTGAGCCCGGCCAGGCTGCATCGGGGACCATGGCAAATGTCACCCGAAGCAATGGAAGCTACCCGTGACAGGGGAGCCGGTACACAGTCCAGGAGGGAGTTGCCTGCCAAGCAGAGAGGCCCCGCAACTCAAGCCACAGGGTGAGGCGGTCGGACCGTAGATTCGCGAGAGCAATACCCCCTCTGGTGAGACATACTCCAAACGCCTGGGCAGCCCCCCAGAACTGCCCCCTAAAGCAGAGGGCATCTGGCCCTACCCATGGACACATGTGGGGACAGCCCCGAGACTCCTGGACTGAGTGGCCGCAACACTGCCTTCTCAAGCACCTACGGGAGCAGCTTGAGGGGCACCTGAACTAGGGCAGTGGGAGGGACACGACGTCCCCTAGGTAGGACCTTCTGCCTGCATTGTCAAAGGAGGCATCCCGAGCTCCCGAACATACCTACCTACCTACCTGTACACATGCCGTCTACAGATCCGTATAGCTACGGTATACAGCTATTTTACAGAGGTATACAGGTATACAGGTCTATAGGTCTACAGGTATACGGTCCCGGTATACCATGAGCATCCAGTCAGAAAGCCGTAATGAAGACGACAAGGACGACCCGTTTGCGTGGAACATCAATACAATGCCCCGAAGACCTCGGGGTACCGCAAAGCCCCGGATGTCTCTGCAGGGTACAAATCCAAGACGCGATGGCAAGGTTCCGGGAGAGCGCACTATTTGTGTGAACCGGCGTCGGTGTTCATGCCAAGGAACACCCAGTGCTACGTCAACTTCCTCAAGCACCGCAAGACTGACTTGAACGTGACGGATGTGTGTGTTCCTAAGAAGGCATAATGCACTTTTCTTCCTTCTTGTGCGTGACTGAGCGATGGGGACCGTGTTTCATATCCCTGATGGATTTGCTTTGTCACCAGCGGGTGGGCTCGGTCGGCATGGGACTACGTTCCTACCAGTGCGCAGGGTGCTTGGACTCACCCGCGCCACCCCGCCAACAAGAGTATATATGGTACGGGAGACACCCTCAGGCCCGCCCCCGCACCCGCCCACAGCTTCAAACCCCCTTGGGGTGTGCGCCCGGCCTAGGGCCAGTGTGTGTTGTATGTATGTTAGTATGCACTTGGAGGACCCCACACAAACAAATATGGAGTGACCATGGGCCTAGCCTGGTTGCGCTCACCAAGCCGTATCTCTGATTGCTCGCGTCCACCGTGCGAGGAAGGCTCCTGAGACGGGCGTGACACAGAAACAAGCACTCATGGCTGCCCAACCATGTATATTGTACAGATTTGCGACGGCAATTGATTGATGCATCAGTTACGAGTCAGCCCGCAATGGCAGTTATCTTTTTCTGTTATCTTCTCACATGCGCCTGTCCGCGCGGTCGCCAATGACGGTGTCGCCTGTGCTGACGCTCTGCGAAGCAAAATTTACAAAGCAATTTTTTTTAGAAAAGAACACCAGAACACAATTCAAGTGTTCCGCCATTTTTTGCTTGATATATTGCAACCATTTGCTGATTTTTTCCTTGAAGAAAGTTGCCAAGAGCGCGCTTTGACCTACCCAGTCCCCAAACAAGGGACACGCGTGTTCAAGCTCCCAAGGGCGACCTAACATGCCTCATAGGCACTGTTGAAGAGGGTTTGCCCCCCTCCACCCCATAATGAAGCGGTTGGATCCTAACTCAATATCCCCCAAGGGTTATTCATTCAAATCACGTTTCTACTCATTCCCCGTACACCACAGGCAAAAATGGGCTTCCGGCCGAAGAAGAACTGGATGTACATTCATCTGGCAACTTTTCCAAAGGTACTGTCCCCTCCACCCTTGGCGTGCACACTGGGCCATCCACAACCACGTCAACCGCCGATAAACACTCCGAACACTCCTCCGCAGATTCATCTGCAAGCTGGACTTCAGTACGGAGAGTCAAGCATTTCCGACAACCCAAAGTAGAATTACCAGATCAAACGAAGAGGTGAGATTACTGTCAGTCTACCTTTGAACTCAAACAAGCGGCAGCACAATGGTTTTTGGACCGCTGACTACATCTCCCACTGCGCTGCAAGCAATGCAGAGCAGCAAAAAAAGAGCATCACCAAAACCTGCAATCGGCGCAACCTGCCAAAGTTATCCAATACCACCAAGGCCGTCAAGTAAGCGAAGCTAAAGCATGGCACCCTCAAGTCCAAGCAGCATCTCTGTTATTCCCGAGCAACGACTCCAAAGATCCAGCGGATAATCCCACACACTGCCGAAGTAACTCAAGTCCAGAAGAAGTCACTTTTCAGAAAAATGACCATGATTCGCTTTCTGAGCACTCATTGCCTCTCCTCAACACGAGAGCTGTCCGCGAATCCAAGGAAAAGAGGAGCAAGCCTCCTGTGCCCCCTGAACCCACTCAGGACGACATCGGTCCTACTCCAGCAGAGGAAAAAGCCAGACTTCATTTTCATGAATCATCGGACAACAGGGACGAGTTCCGCGCGGCCTCTGAGCCAAAGGGACGTTTTTGGGACAGCTCGTCAACCGACAATGAGCCTGAATCTGTGCCATCCGCGGTATCAGCGCCACCAACGTATTGGACATCAAGAACAATGGCCATATACGACAGTCCCAACGAACAATGCCAACTCTTTGAAGACGCATCGCTGCACTCTGCATCAGATTCCCTCCCTGCTCTGGAGTCGTCCAGCAACTCGGGCGCAGACGAACACGATCTGGCACTCCCTCACGATCAAGCAAATCCTATCACCGCTCCTGATTCTCCAAGCAACGTTGAAACAGATAGGACTGGATCCACCCTTCCTCTCAGTGATCAGCTTCAAGTCAATGACAAACGTCTGAAGTCAAGACTTTGGCAACTACTTCACGACCGCCCTACATACTCTCGCTTGATGGCTAAAGCTTGGGTAAATGTGGTTCACGAGAACATCATCAGCTGTCACACAAATGTGAAATACAAAGCCCGGATGGCCATCCAACTGGTTCGAGAATATGAACACTTACGCCGAACAGAACCCCATTTGATTGGATAATTGTTCACTGTCGGTCTTCACTAATTCTCACACGGATTGGCCCAGTGTTGCTACGCAAGGGACAGGGCGACTGCAGGTTTTCTTGTGTTTTCACATTCTTGTTTTTGATTTTAGCCACCGATTTTTTCATCGCCTCTGACCACCAATAATCGCCAAAATCCTGCACAATAACTGCACACTCAACTGTTTCTTCCCTCTCACTGAAACAACTTCAGTAGCCATCCGGCACAAAACCACATTGCCACTCACCAGGTCCACATATTGCAAATTCAGGAAAGCCTGCTTATAGCCTATGGTTTCAGTTATGAAAGTGCTTAGCACCTTGGGCCGGTTTGAACTTCTTTTTGTACATATGCGGCTGTCTGTCAGTGAACCTCGCATGTTAGCAATGTTTTGTGTTTCTTCGGCGGGGGACCGCCATGCCTCAAAAGAAGCCGGCAGATCGGTGATCATGAGCAAAGTGGGAGAGAACACAGCACACGCAACACACCAGACCGTGCGCGCGCACCAGTGAACAGGAGCCAAGTTGCTAACGACACCGCACAAACAGCACACCGACCTGGCACACCGGTGAACAGGAGCCAAGTGGCCAAGGACAATACACACACAGCACAACAAGCGGGCCCACCGATGAACAGGATTTGAGTAGCCAAGGTCACCGCACACACAGCACAACACACCGAGCGGGCACACCGTTGACCAGGAGCCAAGTGGCCAAGGAAGCCTCACACACAGCACACCGACCGTGCACACCGGTGAACAGGAGCGAAGTGGCCAAGGACACCGCACACACAACACATCACACCGAGCGGGCACACCGGTGAACAGGAGGCAAGTTGCCAGGGACACGGCACAAACAACACACCGAGCGGGCACACAGGTGAGCAGGAGCCAAGTGGCCAAGGACACCGCTAACGCAACACAGCGAGCAGGCACACCGAAGAACAGGAACCAAGTGGCCAAAGTGAGCGCACACACAACACAACACACCAAGCGGGCACACTGGTGAACAGGAAGCAAGCGGCCAAGGACACTCGACACACAGCACACCGAGCAAGCACACCGGTGTACAGGAAGAACGTGGCTAAGGACACCGCACACACAGCACATCGAGCGTGTACACGGGTGAACGGGACAAAAGTCTGGCCGAGGAGACCGCACACTCAGCACACCGAGCAGGCACACCGAAAAACAGGAGCCAAGTGGTCAAGGACACTGCAGAAACAGCACACTGAGCATGAACACCGGTGAACGGGAGCCGAGTCGCCAGAGACACGGCACACGCAACACAACTCACAGCGCTGGCACACCGGTGAGCAAGAGCCAAGTGTCCAAGGACACCGCGCACACAGCACACCAAGCGGGCACACTGGTGAACAGCAGCCAAGTAGCCAAGGACACTACACGTACAGCACACCGAGCGTGCAAACCGGCGAACAGGAGCCAAGTGACCAAGCACACGGCAAACGCAACACAACTGAGCGGGCATACTGGCGAACAGGATCAAAGTGGCCGAGTGGACGGCACACACAGCACACCGAGCGTGCGAACCGGTGAACAGCAGCGGAGTGGCCAGGCACACCGCTCACACAACAAAGCACACAGAGCGAGCACACCGGTGGACAGGAGCCAAGTGGCCAAGGACACCGCACAAACAGCACACCGAGCGGGCACACTGGTTAACAGGACTCATGCAGCCAAGGACAGCGCACACACGGCACACCGAGCGGGCACACCGATGAGACGGAACCAAGTGGCCACGGTCACCGCACAGACAACACAACACGCCGAGCGGGCTTACAGGTGAGCAGAAAGCCAAGTGGCCAAGGACACCGCACACTTAGCACACCGAGCGGGCACGCCAGTGAACGGGAGCCAATTGGCCCAGGACACCGCACACACAGCACACCGAGCCGGCCCACCGGTGAACCGCGACCAAGTGGCCAAGGTCACTGCACACACAACACAATGAGCCGAGCGGGCACACCGGTGAACAGGAGCCAAGTGGCCAAGGACACAGCACAACTGGCACACCGAGCGGGCACACCGGTGAACGTGAGCCAATTGGCCCAGGAAACGGCACACGCAAGACAACACACCGACGGGCACACCGGTGAACGGGATCCAAGTGGCCGAGAAAACCGCTCACGCAACATCACACACCAAGCGGGCACACCGGTGAACAGGAGCAAAGTAGCCAAGGACACGACACACGCAGCACACCGCGGGGGCACACCGGTAAACAGGAGACAATTGGCCCAGAACAGCGCACACGCAACACAACACAGCCTGCGGGCACACAGATGAATAAGAGCCAAGCGGCCAACGACTCTGCATGGGCCACACAACACACCGAGCGAGCACATCGCTGAACATAAACCTAGTGGCCACGGACACGGCATACACATAACACCGGGGGTACACACCGGTGAACAGGAGACCATTGGCCAAGCACATCGCACACACAACACAACACACAGAGCAGGCACACCGGTGAACAGGAGAAAAGTGGCCAAGGACACCGCTAACGCAACAGAACACACCAAGCGGGTACAGCTGTGAACAGGAGCCAAATTGCCAAGGACACCGCACACACAACACAACACACCGAGCGGGCACACCGATGAACAGGAACCGAGTGGCGAAAGACACTGCACACACAGCAGACCGAGCGTGCGCACCGGTGAACAGGAGCAGAGTGGCCAAGAACACCGCACACAGAACACACCAGGCGCGCGCACCGGTTAACAAGCGCCACGTGGCAACTGACACCGCCCACTAGAACACGCTGGGCGCGCACACCGGTGAACAAGTGCAAAGGGGCCCTCGAAACCGCACACACGTGCGCACCTAGAGCGGCTGAGGGACAGGAAACAACAAACCACAAGCGATGAGTCGGACGCAGTTGGGCGTCTCAGGCGATCCCCCAGGCCAGCAGCAGGGGCCGTACCCCAAGGACACTTGTTTGAGCCCGGCCAGGCTGCATCGGGGACCATGGCAAATGTCACCCGAAGCAATGGAAGCTACCCGTGACAGGGGAGCCGGTACACAGTCCAGGAGGGAGTTGCCTGCCAAGCAGAGAGGCCCCGCAACTCAAGCCACAGGGTGAGGCGGTCGGACCGTAGATTTGCGAGAGCAATACCCCCTGTGGTGAGACATACTCCAAACGCCTGGGCAGCCCCCCAGAACTGCCGCCTAAAGGAGAGGGCATCTGGCCCTACCCATGGACACATGTGGGGACACCCCCGGGACTCCTGGACTGGGTGGCCGCAACACTGCCTTCCCAAGCACCTACGGGAGCAGCTTAAGGGGCACCTGAACTAGGGCAGTGGGAGGGACACGACGTCCTCTAGGTAGGACCTTCTGCCTGCATTGTCAAAGGAGGCATCCCGAGCTCCCGAACATACCTACCTACCTACCTGTACACATGCCGTCTACAGATCCGTATAGCTACGGTATACAGCTATTTTACAGAGGTATACAGGTATACAGGTCTATAGGTCTACAGGTATACGGTCCCGGTATACCATGAGCATCCAGTCAGAAAGCCGTAATGAAGACGACAAGGACGACCCGTTTGCGGAGGAACATCAATACAATGCCCCGAAGACCTCGGGGTACCGCAAAGCCCCGGATGTCTCTGCAGGGTACAAATCCAAGACGCGATGGCAAGGTTTCGGGAGAGCGCACTATTTGTGTGAACCGGCGTCGGTGTTCATGCCAAGGAACACCCAGTGCTACGTCAACTTCCTCAAGCACCGCAAGACTGACTTGAACGTGACGGATGTGTGTGTTCCTAAGAAGGCATAATGCACTTTTCTTCCTTCTTGTGCGTGACTGAGCGATGGGGACCGTGTTTCATATCCCTGATGGATTTGCTTTGTCACCAGCGGGTGGGCTCGGTCGGCATGGGACTACGTTCGTACCAGTGCGCAGGGTGCTTGGACTCACCCGTGCCACCCCGCCAACAAGAGTATATATGGTACGGGAGACACCATCAGGCCCGCCCCCGCACCCGCCCACAGCTTCAAACCCCCTTGGGGTGTGCGCCCGGCCTAGGGCCAGTGTGTGTTGTATGTATGTTACTATGCACTTGGAGGACCCCACACAAACAAATATGGAGTGACCATGGGCCTAGCCTGGTTGCGCTCACCAAGCCGTATCTCTGATTGCTCGCGTCCACCGTGCGAGGAAGGCTCCTGGGACGGGCGTGACACAGAAACAAGCACTCATGGCTGCCCAACCATGTATATTGTACAGATTTGCGACGGCAATTGATTGATGCATCAGTTACGAGCCAGCCTGCAATAGCAGTCATTTTTTTCTGTTATCTTCTCACATGCGCCTGTCCGCGCGGTCGCCAATGACGGTGTCGCCTGTGCTGACGCTCTGCGAAGCAAAATTTACAAAGCAATTTTCTTTAGAAAAGAACACCAGAACACAATTCAAGTGTTCCGCCATTTTTTGCTTGATATATTGCAACCAGTTGCTGATTTTTTCCTTGAAGAAAAGTGCCAAGAGCGCGCTTTGACCTACCCAGTTCTAAAACAAGGGACACGCGTGTTCAAGCTCCCAAGGGCGACCTAACATGCCTCATAGGCACTGTTGAAGAGGGTTTGCCCCCCTCCACCCCATAATGAAGCGGTTGGATCCTAACTCAATATCCCCCAAGGGTTATTCATTTTTGGGTGTTTTGCAGAAATTGAGCAATCCCATGTACTTGGCGAGTACAGGAAAAAATGACTGGAGTTGGTAGAACCGACCTCTTTGCACGCTCTTACATACGGAGCATATCCCTTGACGTACCTCAAGCATGCAGATAAGCTCGTTGCAACACACGTTACCATATTTTGTGCTTGCACACAAAAAGTCAGCCTTACAAAACGAGGTAGATTTCTAACCCAAGCACTTGCATCCGAGTGCAAGAACCAAAGTTATATAAGAATATAGGCTAACTTTGGTCCTAAGCCACTAGGTTGGGGATGTAAGGATGGGGTAACATTCTAGTTCATATATGGGTCAATATCATCTGCCCTTTCGGCAGGTGTACAACTCCAACACAAACTGGGCAATGGACCTAATATCTCGTGGAGCCTTTCTCACTAATCTCAATCAACACTCAAAAGCCTAATCTCTGCCAAAGAGCCCGTGGAGAGCGCACCCCAAGCAACGCGGGGCAACCAAGGTGTGTTGTATGCAATTTCTGTTTTTTTCCACGTGTCCAATTTGACAGCAGCGCATGTAATCTTCTCCAGCACTCCAAATGAAGCCCGAGCCTGCAGTCCAAGGTCATTGGTGTCAAGACAGGGTATGTCAAAGGACTTTCTGGGTACTCAATCCAAGCCAGAGAACTATATTGATGGGGATTTTAAGTCAGTGTTTCTTATTTGTGTAGCAATTTCACTATTTTATGGCTGTCATCATGTCAAGTGCCAATTGGCCCAGGAAACGGCACACGCAAGACAACACACCGACGGGCACACCGGTGAACGGGATCCAAGTGGCCGAGAAAACCGCTCACGCAACATAACACACCGAGCGGGCACACCGGTGAACAGGAGCAAAGTAGCCAAGGACACGACACACGCAGCACACCGCGGGGGCACACCGGTAAACAGGAGACAATTTGCCCAGAACAGCGCACACGCAACACAACACAGCCTGCGGGCACACAAATGAACAAGAGCCAAGAGGCCAACGACTCTGCATGCGCCACACAACACACCGAGCGAGCACATCGGTGAACAAGAACCGAGTGGCCACGGACACGGCATACACATAACACTGGGGGTGCACACCCGTGAACAGGAGCCCATTGGCCAAGCACATCGCACACACAACACAATACACAGAGCGGGCACACCGGTAAACAGGAGAAAAGTGGCCAAGGACACCGCTAACGCAACACAACACACCAAGCGGGTACAGCTGTGAACAGGAGCCAAATTGCCAAGGACACCGCACACACAACACAACACACCGAGCGGGCACACCGATGAACAGGAGCCGAGTGGCGAAAGACACTGCACACACAGCAGACCGAGCGTGCGCACCGGTAAACAGGAGCAGAGTGGCCAAGAACACCGCACACAGAACACACCAGGCGCGCGCACCGGTGAACAAGCGCCAAGTGGCAACTGACACCGCCCACTAGAACACGCTGGGCGCGCACACCGGTGAACAAGTGCAAAGGGGCCCTCGGAACCGCACACACGTGCGCACCTAGAGCGGCTGAGGGACGGGAAACAACAGACCACAACCGATGAGTCGGACGCACTGGGGCGACTCAGGCGATCCCCCAGGCCTGCAGCAGCGGCCGTATTCCAAGGACACTTGTTTGAGCCCGGCTAGGCTGCATCGGGGACCATGGCAAATGTCACCCGAAGCAATGGAAGCTACCCGTGACAGGGGAGCCGGTACACAGTCAAGGAGGGAGTTGCCTGCCAAGCAGAGAGGCCCCGCAACTCAAGCCACAGGGTGAGGCGGTCGGACCGTAGATTAGCGAGAGCAATACCCCCTGTGGTGAGACATACTCCAAACGCCTGGGCAGCCCCCCAGAACTGCCGCCTAAAGGAGAGGGCATCTGGCCCTACCCATGGACACATGTGGGGACACCCCCGGGACTCCTGGACTGGGTGGCCGCACCACTGCCTTCCCAAGCACCTACGGGAGCAGCTTAAGGGGCACCTGAACTAGGGCAGTGGGAGGGACACGACGTCCTCTAGGTAGGACCTTCTGCCTGCATTGTCAAAGGAGGTATCCCGAGCTCCCGAACATACCTACCTACCTACCTGTACACATGCCGTCTACAGATCCGTATAGCTACGGTATACAGCTATTATACAGAGGTATACAGGTATACAGGTCTATAGGTCTACAGGTATGCAGTCCCGGTATACCATGAGCATCCAGTCAGAAAGCCGTAATGAAGACGACAAGGACGACCCGTTTGCCGAGGAACATCAATACAATGCCCCGAAGACCTCGGGGTACCGCAAAGCCCCGGATGTCTCTGCAGGGTACAAATCCAGGACGCCATGGCAAGGTTTCGGGAGAGCGCACTATTTGTGTGAACCGGCGTCGGTGTTCATGCCAAGGAACACCCAGTGCTACGTCAACTTCCTCAAGCACCGCCAGACTGACTTGAACGTGACGGATGTGTGTGTTCCTAAGAAGGCATAATGCACTTTTCTTCCTTCTTGTGCGTGACTGAGCGATGGGGACCGTGTTTCATATCCCTGCCAGGTTTGCTTTGTCACCTGCGGGTGGGCTCGGTCGGCATAGGACTACGTTCCTACCAGTGCGCAGGGTGCTTGGACTCACCCGCGCCACCCCGCCAACAAGAGTATATATGGTACGGGAGACACCCTCAGGCCCGCCCCCGCACCCGCCCACAGCTTCAAACCCCCTTGGGGTGTGCGCCCGGCCTAGGGCCAGTGTGTGTTGTATGTATGTTAGTATGCACTTGGAGGACCCCACACAAACAAATATGGAGTGACCACGGGCCTAGCCTGGTTGCGCTCACCAAGCCGTATCTCTGATTGCTCGCGTCCACCTTGAGAGGAAGGCTCCTGGGACGGGCGTGACACGGAGACAAGCACTCATGGCTGCCCAACCATGTATTTTGTACAGATTTGCGACAGCAATTGATTGATGCATCAGTTACGAGTCAGCCTGCACTAGCAGTCAATTTTTTCTGTTATCTTCTCACATGCGCCTGTCCGCGCGGTCGCCAATGACGGTGTCGCCTGTGCTGACGCTCTGCGAAGCAAAATTTACAAAGCAATTTTTTTTAGAAAAGAACACCAGAACACAATTCAAGTGTTCCGCCATTTTTTGCTTGATATATTGCAACCATTTGCTGATTTTTTCCTTGAAGAAAAGTGCCAAGAGCGCGGTTTGACCTACCCAGTTCTAAAACAAGGGACACACGTGTTCAAGCTCCCAAGGGCGACCTAACATGCCTCATAGGCACTGTTGAAGAGGGTTTGCCCCCCTCCACCCCATAATGAAGCGGTTGGATCCTAACTCAATATCCCCCAAGGGTTATTCATTTTTGGGTGTTTTGCAGAAATTGAGCAATCCCATGTACTTGGCGAGTACAGGAAAAAATAACTGGAATTGGTAGAACTGACCGCTTTGCACGCTCTTACATACGGAGCATATCCCTTGACGTACCTCAAGCATGCAGATAAGCTCGTTGCAACACACTTGACCATATTTTGTGCTTGCACACAAAATATCAGCCTTACAAAACGAGGTAGATTTCTAACCCAAGCACTTGCATCAGAGTGCAAGAACCAAAGTTATATAAGAATGTAGGCTAACTTTGGTCCTAAGCCACTAGGTTGGGGATGTAAGGATTGGGTAACATTCTAGTTCATATATGGGTCAATGTCATCTGCCCTTTCGGCAGGTGTACAACTCCAACACAAACTGGGCAATGGACCTAATATCCCGTGGAGCCTTTCTCACCAATCTCAATCAACACTCAAAAGCCTAACCTCTGCCAAAGAGCCCGTGGAGAGCGCACCCCAAGCAACGCGGGGCAACCAAGGTGTGTTGTATGCAATTTCCGTTTTTTTCCACGTGTCCAATTTGACAGCAGCGCATGTAATCTTCTCCAGCACTCCAAATGAAGCCTGAGCCTGCAATCCAAGGTCATTGGTGTCAAGACAGGGTACGTCAAAGGACTTTCTGGGTACTCAATCCAAGCCAGAGATATCGAACTATATTGATGGGGATTTTAAGTCAGTGTTTCTTATTTGTGTAGCAATTTCACTATTTTATGGCTGTCATCATGTCAAGTGGCGATCTTGTATCTCCATGTTGCGCTCAATTGACATCATGACCCAAGTATATTATGTAGGTACATAGCTCGGTGCCCATCATACCATAGACCAGGCCAACACATGCTCTTAGGCTGGGCAGACCAAGGTCATCTTGTGGGTGATTTGCGCCAATCCCAAATCTTGGGCTCACTTGGTGGCCCGACTTTCCCAATTCCAGGCGGTTGACTCGACGCCCAAGAGGTATGTTGGATACATAGTATTTGATTCCAAATCTAGGGTATACCCGGAAACAAGTCGGACATGTACCACATTCACCCTCACAATGAGGACAAGACAGCGGAGGAGGGCCAGGGGAGAACAGGGAAGGGGACGGAAGGAAGCGTAGACAGGAGGAGGACAAGCAGGAGCCACCAGAGAGGCTGCAACGAGGAGAGGAAGATGGGAGGTCAAAGAGGAAGCGGGCAAGGGGTGTCAGATACGGAGAGGAGCCCATAGGCTATAGCGAGGAGCCGGGAACAGTGAGGGAAGGGTTGACAGTGTATGGTCCGCACAAAGTATCTCCCAAGGTATTTCTCCATGATGGCTTGGAGACGGGACTCACTTTTGGTTTGGGAGCCAATCCGACTCCAATGGGGGCCCACAAGTACTTGTTTCCGCGAGATCTCTGTGCACCATAGCATGGTGGTGGCCTGAGTTGAGTTCATAAGTGCCAAAATAACAAAATTGCCCACGCTCACCTTCGAATAGCTCCTTGTGAGTGGGTGCCTCAGTCTGTTCAGGTGGCATGTGAGCTATTGGGAGGGACAGGCACAAGCAGCATACAATATTCGTTTCATTGGTCCATGCGTCTGGCGTGCATGGGCGGCCTGAAAAAAATGCACGTTTGGCCAAAAGTATGGAGAGCGACCAAAAACATCCGAAAGCGCGCACACTTTTGGCTCATTTTTGGAGATGCCAAATCACCCCTTTTCGGAACCAAATTTCAGCCCCGAATGTGGTCCATTGGCCGCCCCATATCCCCACCTCCATAAGGATACCAGACCTAATTTGAAGTTTTAGACTTAGATATGAGTCTCAGCTCCAGCCTCTCATCCCATGTGCCATAGGCTCAGCCTTGGCTGACCAAGCCACCCTCGGGAATAACTCCATTTTTGCCTATTTGTGCCATTTCTGTGGCCAGATTTGGGTGTTACTACCTGTTGAAGTGGGAGTGGGTACAGGAACTCAGGCACCCTTCCTCCTTCCGATTGTCCCAATGTTGACCTCTCCTGCCATGTGTGCCTGGTGACCCACTGTGATTCATTTGTCAAATAGGGTCCGCTACATTCGTTGCTCTTCTTATCATGATTGCATCAGCTTCCTTCCCCATTACCGCCTTGTACATCTGCCACTGAGTACCTCCAACACAACCAAGTGATCTTCATCGACTGGTTCCGCCTTCATCGTGTGACTGTCCAAGGGTGCGCAGGTTTTTAGAACGGGGTTGTGATTTTTTGACACAGTGAGGAAACCCAGCAAAGACCCAGCAAAAGGCCACAACATGCCTCATTCCAGCCAAGCAACTGGGGACGTTGCCGACGAGATACCGATCCAGTCAAACCTGCATCAACGTGCCGGGACAATATGTCCTGTACGGCCAAAATATGGAGGACTTGGAAGAGGTCTATGAGCAGTCCTGCCTGCTCAACCTCCTCTCGGAAATCTGGATCAAGCGGGTCACAAAGGAGGAAGCCAAGAGGGTTAAGAGTAACCACACCCTCAAGATGATTCTCAACAACGAGCGGACAAGCAGGTGGGGAATTGGACAACAGGGTGTGTTGCCCGAGATTTCAAGAGGCAGTGCCTGCAGAATGCCCTCCTCCTCACGGTCTCAGTGGATCGTGAGAGTGCCTGAAGGAGAGTGAGGCGGGCGACCAGAGGATTTGCCTGCATGCCGTCCCGGTGCGGATGCGCTGCGACAACGTGTTTGAGTGGGTTGGAGAGCAAGTGCTCAAAGAGTACAGAAACCTCCGCCACAACCGAGGGCTGCAAGGACACGGAGGCCGTGACTTTCTGAGTGTCTATGTTTTTTCAATTGACCCGCAGAATGTATTTGATGGATCGATCAGTGGGCCAGGCTACTCGGTGATTTGCAAAAATCCAGGGCTGTTCAAGTTCTGGGGAAAATCCGTCGACTATTGACAATAATCCCAAGGCCGCAAATTTGAGCCGAGGCAAGCGAAACACCCTTGCCGTCATTGACTAGTTGCCTAGCGCAACAACGCTTTCGTGAACACCGTCCTAGCCACCTTGTTTGACAACGCCGTTTTCGTGGCAATGTCGCAACTTGGGCCCAAGGCGCGTTCCGCAACGTCCAAATCCGAAAGCAAGCAGCTAAAGTCCGTAAAAAATTTTATTGCCGGAACTCAAGCTAAAGTGGACGCCAAGTTGACTCAAAGTCGTCTTCTTCCTCCGCTTTCGCCTTCAAAATATGAGAATGACCCAGTACACCCACCACTCGATGTATCCCCGTCACGCAAAGAATAATCATCATCTAATGTTACTTCAGACCCTTGAACAATCCGAAGATGTCGCAAAAGAACTCTTTCCACCCGCCAACAACACCGGTAACGCCGCCAAAGAAAAAGGGGCCCAAGAACAATAACAACAAATCAAACCGCTCGCACCGCCAACGGGCACCGAGAACATTCTGAACGCCGAGCCCGAAGACACAAACATGAACACCGAGGGAAACCACTCAGGTTACGCCAATGAGTTGGAAGTGACGAATTCATAGTTCTTTTCAAGCAATATGAAGAGCTCTCCAAGACCGTCATTGTCTACCGGCCACGAACAACCCAAAGATATCGCAAAAGAACTCCTTGCACCCTCCGCCAACACCGGTAACGCTGCCAAAGGAAAACTGTCTTTGTCTACCGGTTCACTCCCTGTCCTTCCTCCCCCTCCGCCTCCTCCTCTCCCCGACGCCGCTAAAGAAGAAATTGTACCGGGAGGCATTGGGAATCTGAGCGGAAAGGACCATCCCCCGGACGAAGTTCCGCTCTTTTGTCAAACCCTCGACCCCGATGGAGTGTTCTGCGCCTTTTGTGAACAACGGAAATTGCTCTTACGTGAACTCGATCAACAAGCTCTTTGGGCCGAACCTTATAACGATGGAGAACGAGGCCTGAATGGAAATCAAATGATTCTCCAACATTAACACCGCCAACAAATCTATGAAGCCATTCGCCCAACAATTGACTTGAGCGCAAGTGACGGGTGCACCTTTTTTCACAAACTCAACACAACTGGCCCCGGCGCATACTCCATCGTCGCACACAAGAACTTCCACTCTCTCTCCAACAATATTGCACCATCACCCGCGCTTCTACATTTTCCCCCACCCACAAGACTGCTATAACAACAAGAAAAAGTTCGGCCGTACTTGGTCCGAATGGGCAACAAAAATAGATGAAGTGCTCGGAGAAGTTTTTGAGTACGGTGTGTTATACGAAGGGTCCTTCATCATGCTGGGCATGGAAGACATTTTCTCGGACCAGACCTTGTACATGAACCCTCTCAACACAGGAATGGTCTCTTTAGCCCCTTGGATATGTGTCATAGATTGCCTACGGGAAGCCCGCACTTACAACCACACGGTCCATTCGGACGGGGAGATTTGGCTGATCTCTTTGGATGATCCCATGTATCCCTACTTCCATATACGCTTGTCTACAAAAACCAAACACCATGTTTCCTTTGCCTACCGCCACATCATGCTACCACACTCGTCACTCCAATGGGTGGTGAATAAGGTGAACAATGAAATCCGACTTCAAAGAGTAAGATCCACGGTCCGCTTTGAAATTGCCCGCTACCTCTTACCCAACTTCAAGGTCCCTCCCAAATCTACGCTTGACAAGATGTCCAATAGGGAAAGGGGCGAGTATCGCCGCCGGCGATGCAACGCCCGGAGTTTTTGTCGTGCTCATCAACCGACTTTTCCACTTCGACGATGACAAAATTTCGGCGAACCCAAACAATGCCAAGTACCCCGAAGAACGCATACAACCACTCACCCCATCTTCCGGAAGAATGTTTTGTTTTGATTACACGATCCCCACCCCCCTTGCATAGGAATTGTTAGGCAGGGTCATGAACCACCCCTTGTTGACCATGGGAAAAGTCTTTGCTATGAATGGTGCAAACCTTGCGCGAGAGGCCAAGCTCAAAAATACACCGTCCAAGGCTTTCAAACGTGCCTCCCCCGACTTTGAACCAGTCGACATGTGGAGGGCCATTCTCACTAGCGAGGCGTGTGGTGTTTTGGGAGCCATCCCCCGCACTTACAACGGGTTCTTTGTGTGCATGAACTACAACCACATGCCGCTAATGCCCAACAAAAACTCCCTCACCACGATGTCTTTCATGCTCTTCAAAGAAAATAACTTGGTCACCTACGGGGGCACAACTAGGGGCGATGATCTCCTGGGGCGGTTACGCCTGATGGCGTGCTAAAAACCCGGGGCAAAGAATTGACCTATCCATCACATGCCACGCTCCTGGGGCACCAACGTCCCCAAATACTCGCACGCAGACTCCTCAATATGTCCCAGCGTCGAAGGCAGAGAACCCGATGCTAGTGGAGGTCCACTCCCCGGCAAATACCCCGGACGTGGATGTCATGTTTGCCATGGCGTTGCCGGGCCAGATAAATCACATATCTCTCTACAGCTCTAAGATCGCCCGTGTCCGAGTGTATCATGTCACCTGCGCGACCAGAGTTAGCTGTCCTTGCCACAGGTTTCCATGTGGAACAAATCGTTTTTCACCCAGAAGTCCATGACTCGCTGAAACGAGATTCCATGCTCGGCGCAACAAACCCGTTAATGAACGAACGCTACGACTTTGTGAGCAGGATTCTGGCCGCAGCGGCGGCATATGGTAGTGCAGAACAAGTCAAGGTTGCGAGGAACCACTATGTCACCACTACCAACCCTCTAGCACTCACCGAAGAGGCTTCTCAACTCGTGCTGCATGATTCTGACGATTGGGAACCCATTGAGGGGCTCCCGGGCGCCTTTCTACCCCCGGATTCTTTTTCCGAGGACGAAGAATCGCTCCTCACCGCTCGGGCAGATTACCTTGAACTTGATTGGTCCAAAGAGGGTCAGCGTCGCCTTATCCCTCACGGTCACGCCTACAACCCTGAGCTTAAGTGAGTCACCACCCTGGACAGACATCTCCCTGACTTTGTTGCGGCCCTGAGTCTACGGGCGCATGAATCCGCTGTAACACATACTCAGTGCTCCCCCCCCCCCGCCAACATGTGGTCGCTTGCCGAGTATGAACCAGGTTCCGGCCTCAAGAGCCACGTGGATGTGGCAGTCCTGCGCAGCTACCTCCTCAGTGGATTTTTCGGCTCTGGAGCTGAGATTGTCCTTCAGCCTAGTCTTTTCCCAACAGCGGGCCCCCTAAGGGCAAAAATCGCATCTTCCTTCAGCGCCGCTCTCTTCTTCTCCTGACGGGGGAATCAAGGTCACGCTGGAAAAACTTGATACCGGCTAGGGACTTTCCCTTAGTGGAAAAGAAAAACATCCCCCGCGAGAAACTCCTCTCCTTGCTGATTAGGAGTACCCATGAGCCACCTGGCCCTCCATACGCCAGCACAACACCCCCCAGAGCCCCCAGAGCACCCTGCCCCACAGCTGCATGAATAAATATTTCGAGCCCCATGTCGGCGCCACAAGGAAGACTACCCTAGCCCCAACCTTTCAATCACGCACCTTGGAACGTTTCAACTGGTGTCCCCTCCAATGGCACCGGGATTTTGTGCGTCAGCTCTCATCCCTTGCCACTCTCGCTCACCCTGACACGCACCCTCCTCCCCACAGACGCCCGAACCGAGGCCAGATGCGTCAACGTGCTGGACTCCACGACTCCACACGGCGATCCATCATGGACGAGGGATAGGTGTGCGCTCTGTTGTATGTTGCCACCTGTCAATGCATTATTTGCCCAACCCCCTGTAGTCTGTACCGGATCCTTTTGAAGCCCAGATGGGGCCCGCGTCAGGCGCACTTTGGCACAGGGCACAGTTCCATGACTCCTACTGTATATCGGGGCTCTGCCCCTTGCAACGGACCACCTGTCTGCCGTTCTTCTTGTGTGCCTCTTGGCATCACACACTGTTGCTCTGGCGACCAGCTGACCCCCCTTGCACACTTACATCCTTTCTTAGTCACCATACCCCACCTCACGAAGTGCTCATTCCGAGCATTATGAGACCCTGTGCTGGTGTGCTCGCGCTCTTGGGCGTTACCGGGGCCGGGCTTCGCAGCACCCAGCACAGAATAAACTCCGCTCCTTCCTCCGCTTCTGCCCTGACCACTTCCACTGCGCGCTTCCGCCAAAGGGTTATCACCAACCACCTCTCCCCACGCCCACAATTCCTTCTCGCATCACCTTCAATCTGCAAGTCCCCTCCTACGGGATTGCCCGACCTAAGTTACCAGCCCCCTGTTAAGAACCAAGCAAACCCCCCTTTTCCCTTACCACCCCAAGTCCATAAAACACATAAACCCCATTACGCCCGCCACCCGCCCCCCTCCATACCCTCCGTCACGTCCCTGAGCGTTCTCAGCATAAATGTCGCCAAACGCAAAGACAACTCTGGCATCATTTTACATCTTCTCCGCGAGGGTTATGACATAATCCTCCTCCAAGAACTCAACTCTCTGCCCCTCCTCCCTCGCCTGTTGTCCTTTGGTCTCGACGAAGCAAAAGCTTCGGGACCGTGGGGGCCAATCGACACGGCTCCGCCATTGTCTTCGGCCCCAGGATAGCAAAATATGCAACCTCGATTGCAGACCACGACCATGAAGGCCTCATCTCCAGAGCGGTCCTGGCTCTCCGTGAAGCCCCGGCACTTGGCGTCCTTTCTGTCTACTCTCCCCCGGTGCCTACTGGAGCCCCTGTGCCTTTTCGTGACATCATTGAACGTCACCTTGCCTACCTTCTCAATAAA
Source organism: Eutreptiella sp. 'Long Island Sound 2002' (assembly GCA_964036045.1). Lineage (NCBI taxonomy): Eukaryota > Euglenozoa > Euglenophyceae > Eutreptiales > Eutreptiaceae > Eutreptiella > Eutreptiella sp. 'Long Island Sound 2002'. The sequence goes on along the minus strand of OZ038380.1, from coordinate 80,380,860 downwards.
TACCCCCGCCACATCGTAAGAAGGGATTTGAACTGCGTCATTGACCCTGCCCTGGACCAACATGGCCTATCGATCCCCACACCCACACACCCGCGCCCCCAGCACATGGGTGACAGACTCCGACAGCCCGCCCAGTGGGCGGGCAGTCGGGGGAGGGACAGCGCCTGACCTCAGACGCCCCTCACAATGGTGGAAGGCACCCCCCCCGGGGACGCCCTTCCGCCACCCCCGCGCCGAGCAACGCCGGCCCGCAAGGGCGCACGCTGTGGGGCCGGTGCTGGGTCCCCAACGCCGGCACTGACCGCGCCCGGGACACACGGGTCGCGGAACCCTGGCTGCCGGCTCCAGAGGACGGGCGGCCGGGGGAGGGACAGCGCCTGACACCAGACGCCCCTCACAACGGTGGCAGGCCACCCCCCCCGGGGACGGCGCCAAACCAGGCCCACAGCACGCAGCCCCCACGGGGCATGCAGGCCAAGGGGAGAGTGTTGGGCCCCAACACCCACACACCCGCGCCCACAGCACGTGGGTGGCGGACCCCGACAGCCCGCCCAGTGGGCGGGCAGTCGGGGGAGGGACAGCGCCTGACCTCAGACGCCCCTCACAATGGTGGAAGGCACCCCCCCCGGGGACGCCCTTCCGCCACTGCCACAGCGAGCAACGCCTGCCCGCAAGGACGCACGCTGTGGGGCCGGTACTGGGTCCCCACGCCCGCACCGAACGCACCCGGAACACACGGGTCTCGGAACCCTGGCTGCCGGCTCCAGAGGACGGGCGGCCGGGGGAGGGACAGCGCCTGACACCAGACGCCCCTCACAATGGTGGCCGGCCACCCTCCCCCGGGGACGGCCCCCCCACCACCCCCGCGGCACGCAGCCCCCACAGGGCATGCAAGCCAAGGGGACAGTGTTGGGCCCCCACACCCACACACCCGCGCCCACAGCACCCGGGTGGCGGACCCCAACAGCTCGCCCAGTGAGCGGGCAGTCGGGGGAGGGACAGCGCCTGACCTCAGACGCCCCTCACAATGGTGGAAGGCAGCCCCCCCGGGGACGCCCTTCCGCCACCCCCACAGCGAGCAACGCCGGCCCGCAAGGGGGCATGCTGTGGGGCCAGTGCCGGGTCCCCTGGCCCGCACCGACCGCACCCAGCACACACGGGTCGCGGAACCCTGGCTGCCCGCTCCAGAGGACGGGCGGCCGGGGGAGGGACAGCGCCTGACACCAGACGCCCCTCACAATGGTGGAAGGCACCACCCCCGTGGACGCCCCTCCGCCACCCCCACAGCGAGCAACGCCGGCCCGCAGGGGCGCACGCTGTGGGGCCGGTGCTGGGTCCCCACGCCCACACCGACCGCACCCGGGACACACGGGTCGCAGAACCCCGGCCGCCCGCCCCAGAGGGCGGGCCGCTGGGAGAGGGACAGCGCCTGACACCAGACGCCCCTCACAACGGTGGCAGGCCAACCCCCCCGGGGACGGCCCCCCACCAGCCCCGTGGCACGCAGCCCCCACAGGGCCTGCAGGCCAAGGGGACAGTGTTGGGCCCCCACACCCACACGCCCGCGCCCACAGCACGTGGGTGGCGGACCCCAACAGCCCGCCCAGTGGGCGGGCAGTTCAGGGAGGGGGAGCGCCTGACCACAGACGCCCCTCACAATGGTGGAAGGCACCCCCCCCGGGGACGCCCTTCAACCACACCCACAGCGAGCAACGCCGGCCCGCAAGGGCGCACGCTGTGGGGCCAGTGCTGGGTCCCACGCCTGCACCGGGTGCACCCGGGACACACGGGTCGCGGTACCCCGGCTGCCCGCCCCAGAGGGCGGGCGGCCGGGGGAGGGACAGCGCCTGACACCGGACGCCTCTCACAACGATGGCAGGCCACCCCCCCCGGGAACGGCCCCCCACCACCCCCGCGGCACGCAGCCCCCACAGGGCATGCAGGCCAAGGGGACAGTGTTGGGTCCCCACACCCACACACTCGCGCCCACAGCACGTGGGTGGCGGACCCCAACAGCCCGCCCAGTGGGCGGGCAGTTGGTGGAGGGAGAGCGCCTAACCTCAGACGCCCCTCACAGTGGTGGAAGGCCCTCCCTCCCGGGGACGCCCTTGCACCACCCCCACAGCAAGCAACGCCGGCCCGCAGGGGCGCACGCTGTGGGGCCAGTTCTGGGTCCCCACGCTCGCACCAACCGCACCCGGGACACACGGGTCGCGGGCCCCCGGCTGCCCGCCCCAGAGGACGGGCGGCCGGGGGGGGGGCAGCGCCTGACACCATACGCCCCTCACAACAGTGGCAGGCCACCCCCCCGGGGACGGCTCCCCACCACCCCCGCGGCACGCAGCCCCCACAGGGCATGCAGGCCAAGGGGACAGTGTTGGGTCCCCACACCCACACACCTGCGCCTACAGCACGTGGGTGGCGGACCCCAACAGCCCGCCCAGTGGGCGGGCAGTCTGGGCAGGGGGATCGCCTGACCTCAGACGCCCCTCACAGCGGTGGAGGCCCCCCCCCCGGGGACGCCCTTCCACCACCCCCACAGCAAGCAACGCCGGCCCGCAAGGGCGCACGCTGTGAAACCAGTGCTGGGTCCCCACGCCCACACCGACCGCACCCGGAAGACACGGGTCGCGGTACCCCGGCTGCCCGCCGCAGAGGACGGGCGGTTGGGGAGGGGGCGGCGCCTGAAACCAGACGCCCCTCACAACAGTGGGAGGACACCCCCCCCCGGGGATGGCCCCTCACCACCCCCGCAGCACGCAGCCCCCGCAGAGCGTGCAGGCCAAGCCAGGTAGGGGGGAACCGGGACCGAACCGCCCCCCCCCAAGCACGCCAGACGGAGCAAGAGACCGGGGCAGGACACGCGGAGGGGCACAGACCACGTGGAACGGCCCTACCAGCCCCCAGTGCCGGGACCGCGCGAGGTGCACACGCCACACCACCCAGGGGGGGGGGGGGGGCGGACACCGCAGGAGTGCGAGCGCACACACACGCAAAGGGCACGCGGGGACTACCAGAAGGGCAACCTGACCGAGCTCGCGGAACGCACAGACCGCGTGGAATGGCGTACCAGCGAGCGAGGGTAAGGGACAGCCCGGACGGGATGGCCCGCCACAAGCAGCGCGGGACCCGCGGGGCGGGAAGGGGGAAACGGGAGAGACACAACACCAGGTACCGGCCCGAGCCCCCCAAACCAGCCGCGACCGCCGCGCACACACGGACAGGGCACTGCACCCGCCAAGGCAGTAGTGGCGCGCTGCGCCACGCCCCAGCCCCTAGGCTAGGCAGCCTCCGCGCCAGCCAAAGGGGGTCCCACTGGCAACAAGCCAGTAGCACGGGCCCGGCAGCGCCGGCACCCCGGGCGACCACGCATTGGGGGGGAAAGGCGGTGGGTAAGCGCCCGCAGCCACGGCTGCCAATTGATGCACTGACCGGGGACTGGCGAAATGGGGAAGCCGGGGAGGGACGGGGCTCCAAGCTCTGTGAACCCAGGGGACTCCGCCACCAGGCAGGAGGTGCGTCGTGGAGGGCCCCCCACTAGGACCCGGTGGGGAGGATATCACCTGGCCCAACCAGGTGCCCCCCCGGGGACAAAAGGCGTCCAGTACCCGCAAAATCAAACCTCAAACCTCATACCTCAAACCTCAAACCTCAACATGGCCTATCGTGCCTTCATCGATGGCCGCGGCTTTCTGGTGAAGTCACCTACGTCCCTGCTAGACTTGTCGACACCTTTCGCTCCCATCACCCTTCCGCCCAAGAGTATACCAGGTACAAATGTGCTGGACGAATAGTGAGTCGGGGCTGGACTACATTTTTGCCCCCCCCACCACAGTAGCCAAATTCCCCGTTCTAGACGCTTCAATCCTTACCGACTACACATATTCCCACCATCACCTAGTTTCCGCAACATTCCAATGCCCCGCCCCCATTCTACTTGCTAAGCCACCCCCCACCCCTTTGGTTTCCCGAAAGCTCAATGAGGAAGAAAAATTCACATACACCTCTCGACTCCTTCACTTGGCCACCTGGTGCCACAATGCTAAAGATTTAGTTGACACAGCGGATGCCGACCAACTCATCGCTGCTGTTGACTCACTTCTGTGACAGATAGCCACAGCCTTTCACAAGATCACGAGTCCTCGAACCAAGCGTAAACACTTAGAGAACACCAAGCGGCTATGTTCCTTGGTACGCGACACCCCTCCGCCCTCCTCTCCCTCCTTCTCTGCGCAGATCGCAAAAATCCAGGACACCGTAGAGTCCCTGCGTGCTTCGGACAACTCTTATGCCATCTGCAAACTCAACAGGAGCCTTGTTCGCGGCTGCAAAATGAAAAAAGTAGTCACTGAAACCCTATGTCCTAACGACATGCATCCCACTGTGGTTCGCGACCCTGCTACGGGACAGTTGGAGCAAGACCCGGTGCGCGTCGCGAAAATCTTCGGCTCCACACTGCAGCACCTTGGTGAGGACCTTTCTTACCAACCTCCGCCTGGGTTTGTTGACGAAGTCCTCGCCTACTCCCCCTCCTGCCCTGCTCCGGCGGCACTGGAGGCCATTCCCTGTGTTTCATGGACTGCTTTCGCCGCCCACCTAAAGCACAGCTAACCCAGCAAATCTGGCAGTGTTGACCGTACCAATAACTATCTTTTGCACCTTGCACCTGAACCGATTAAACATTTCTTTCACCGGATTTTGCATAGGTTTTTAAGTTGTCCAATGCGAAACCACTGGCTTGGGTCACACATTTGGCTCCTCTACAAACGCGGCGACGCTTACCAAGCCGCCAACTACAGACCCATTGCATCACTTAACACAGTATACAAACTTGTTGCCAACTTCACGTGTCGTCACCTACAGCAACAAACTCTTAACCAGTCCCTACTTTCCCCCGTCCAACACGGGGGACTCCCCCACCATCAGTGCGCCGACCACATATACCACCTTAAGAGTTTATACGCTCGCTCTAAAAGTAGTTACTCCCTCTACATCGAGTTCAACAAAGCCCTTAATTCTGTTCCACTGTCCACGCTGTGGACAGAGCTCGAGCAATCAAACCTCTCTCGTGCCGCCATTACGTCAGTGAAAAACCTTTACGCGTCCCCTGTGGACCCCCCGATAATTGACGGGCATTGCCTCCACTCCTATCTCAAGGCCCGCGGCCTGAGACAAGCCTGTCCTCTGTCTCCCCTTCCTTTCCTCTTGTACTTAAACGCCCTTTTCTCTTACTTCTTGGCCATTACCCCTCCCCCTGAACAAGGTCCCGTCACCAGCCACCACGCCTTCATTGACGATATTTTGATCCGCAGCGAGGACCCCTGCTTTATACAGCGAGCGATCAACTTTTTCCACGGCCCGGCCAGATTGTTGGACCTGGACATGAAAGTCCAAAAAACAGAAATCCAGGTCATGGGCCAAGCAGTGCCGCGCACTTTCACCGGCACCGCGGGCAGCTCATTTCCCACTTTTGACCCCAAAGCCTCCTGCCCACGGACCCATTATTAATACCTGGGGGTCTACATTTTCACTCAGCACCAAGCAGAAGGTCTAGACGCCATGATTCAGTCTCAAGTCTTGCGCTATTTTTCCCGATTGTCTTCGCTCCCCCTAACTCTCAGTGAGAACATTTGGTTAGTCAACAGTCAGCTTATTCCTGCCGTCACCTACCGCTTTACTGCCCACCCTCCCCCCCCCCGCGGGCCATTGCCTCGCTGGACGACTACATCAGGAGCGGCCTGGCAAAGGCGTCCGTAACGCGCCTGGTCTCTCTCAAGGACCGGTGTGCCTCCGGAGCCCGCGGGGGTCTTGCCATCAAATGCCTGGCCCACAACGTCCATACAGCAACCATTAATTTCGCTCTGCGTGCCCTCCACAGCAGGGCCCCAGCCTCGGTTGGTAGCCTCATTACTAACTCCTTATGTGGCCCAGACCGGCATAGCTCAGACCAGCTTCAAAATTCAGTCATGGATGCTGCGCACACCCTCGGCCTCTCCTTCCACTCCATCAGCCCCTGGCGTCCCAGCACGTATGAGCACCTCCCGGTCGGTTCCACAATTACAGTGAAATTCAAATCTGGCCCCAGCACAGGCACAGTACTCCGCACCTCCGACTTATGGACCAACGTGCATTTTGCTGACGGAGTATTTTCCATCTCCAGCGACGCTCATTTTTCCCCTCACCACCCCTGCCACTCTTTTCTTAACTACTCCCGCCCGCCTCACCAACTTCTCATCCCCACATTCTTTCGCCCACAGGACGACAACTTGCGCTGCCCGGATCCCCCACATGGTGCAACCATCTGCTCAGTGACAGTTCACGCCAATCCATTCGACCTGCCACGTGTGTGCGATCGTTTATACCAGGTGGATTCGAAACATGGGGCTGTCAGGGCACCCTGTCCTGCCTGTTACCCCCCCCTATAGAAGGAAAAAAGCGTTTATGGGCCTACTCCGATGTTTCCTCAGGTGCGGACGGGCATGGCTCCGCCATCGTCCTATTCCATCCAGAAGGCCGGATGAAGGTCCTGTGCCTGTCCTCCCCCCACCCATCTTCCCTGGGGGCAGAGCACGCGGGTTCGGCCGCTGCTTACAGCTGGCTGAGCAGGGAATTCCCTGATTGCGATAAAATACTTCTCATCGACAATGAACAGGTCGTTACGACGTACCAGTGCATCCAAGCTCCGACCGGTAGTCCGAATCCCTTCTGCCCCGGTCCCACTTGGACCGCCGCGGTCCACGACCTTGTGCATGGCAACCCTCGGCAGCTGGACGACCACTTTCAGGCGTTTATCCGCGCGTGGCCCGCCCCTTCTACTTCTGTCTTCCAACACTGGTGGATCACATGCCCCTCCTAAGCGGATCAACGAAGCTTCGCGCGCACTCTCGTACCGGTGTCCCTATGGTCCGCCCTTCAAGTACCCATTCCCCGACTTGCTGCTTCTGCCCACCATCTGGAGCTTAATTCAGCCCTGGCGAAGCGACAGCTCACCCTTAAAGACGCTCTCTACGACGCATATGATTGGTTCTGGGACAGCCCGCAGAACTGGGACGCCATTAACTGGGCACAGCCGCTAACCGCGATCAAACCTTGGCGCGTTCCACATGGCCCTTACAGTACTTCCACTCCTCCCACGATCCCCCGCGCTAAGCCGCAATACACAGCCCTCCCCCCAGTGCCCAAAAAAGTGTCTACCCCCCAAAGAAGGAAACAAAACAACCGCCAAGCGAGAAGACTCTCCGCAAGCGGTCAACCCAGGATAAGCCCTGGGCTGCCCCCAACCCCCCACGCGGCTCCCCATCCCCATGCGCCCCCTCCTCCCTTTCTCCCACATGTCACACTGCCACCTCGCTGCCTTGCCCTCTCGCGCGCAGATCGCAACGACCCCAGAAGGGTACTTTGCCCCGCCGCGTCTCACACCGTAAAGCAACAGCGGAACAACTTCCACTCCACCGCATCTCGATTCTCAGGTTCTTCCGATAATCTAAAGCAGACAAGGCTTCCCTTCGCACTCTCTTCCGGCCGGCCTCTCCCTCCCGACCCCCCCTCCCCAGCTCCTCCCCGCTAGGTCCTCCCCGACATCCGACAGTTTTTCCGGCCCGCCACCCCGATACACCCGCCCCCCCCCCCCTGATTAGCCTAGGTCCTCACAGCAACTCACAGTGCCACTGTTCCCCCATCTCCCTCGACTGATCTGCTCCGAGGGGTTCTCCCCCCCTCCTTCCTCGTCAACTTACCGTCAGAGCAACCCACGTTCCTCCACCCCCTCTAACCTCTGACCTTGAATGTCCTAAACCGCTCTCCCCCCCCAGGGCAACGATTCCTGGCTCCGACAGCTAGGTATGCCCACACGGGCTGTACAATATACTCCATTTGTACATACCTTCCGTGCACAAGGTCTCTCCTTCGGGGACGCCAGCCCCTGAACAAGTTGGTGAGTTAAGAGGATTTCAAAAAAAAAGGACATGGAGACCGCGGGGTCCACTATGTTGATGAAGGGTCCGGCGGGGAAGCTGCCATGGACCCTGCAGGCTTTCGAGACTGCCGAGAAAGACGACCATGAGGACAAACCAGCACAGATTGCTGTCTGCGCCTTCGTAGCCAACAACCTGCACAGAGCAGGCAACCAGGGATCCTAGAAGCCCCTTCAGCAGGAGTGGAGGAAGAGGGGAAACAAGCAGCGCCCGCCGCGTTGGCGATACACCGCTGTCCTTTGATGGGCTCATCCGAACTCACGCTAAGCACTGTTTTGTGTGCTACGGGCGGTATATCCACTTCAAGCACGACCATTGGACGTGCCCCAGCCACAAGCCGAACAAACAGACGTACAAGAAGGGGCAGGGGTTGAGGAAGCGTGCGCCCGCCAACATCTGGGAGACCAACCTGAAAGTGTCCAAGGATGAGTTCTCGGAGTTCGAAGGCCAAGCTGGCGAAGGCGATCAGAAAATCGAGAGATCCCGGGTCCCTCAGCAGAACAAGGAGAAGGACAACAAAAAGGAAAAGAACAACAAGAGCAAGGGCCGGTGGAGGAAGAACGGTGATGGAGTGAACGAGGTCACCACGGAGGAGAACACCGCCACCAACAATGCTTCTTGGCGGAGCCCCTAGAGCCAGGGGCCCCGGCTAGGGCAGTCGCGGAATGTGTTAGGGTTAATTGAACGCCATTCCCATCGGAAATCGTCGACTCCCTCGGACGTTCATCCAGCGGAGGGGAAGGACAGTCGCAATGGCTGGATGAGGACGAGTGCTAGAGAGCTAACTGCCTTAGTCAGATCCTCGCATCTGACCAACATCTCCGGGGGAAGCAGCAACCCTTGCACTCCGTCATCCTTCGAGACCAAGAATGTATTCGTGGTCCTCCAAGATCTCTCCGAGGAGATCGGAGGATCATGAGGTCAGCAGCTGGAAGTTGCAGATGGGCTCTTATAGCCCATTACTCACGACCTGCACCAGTCGCCGGTGGATCTTTTTGAAAGGCCAGAGACTTTGAGCCTGCATGCCGTGCGCGGAGTTGACTCCCAGCGGCAGCTTCACCTCAAGGTCTGTGCCCTACGCCAAAATCTTGCGAAGGTCTTCGATGTGTTGGTCAACAGGTGCCCAAGTCAATCTAGTCAGGGCCGGCCCATTACCACCTGACAGCCTGACTGCAACTTGGTGGCCTTTCAGGCTGAAGGCCGCCAAAGGCCAGTACATGGTGGAAAGAAGGAAGGAAGCGGACATCATGCTGATATTCCTGAATCACTTTGAGCTGAGCCGTGATGACCTCGGCAAAGAAGTCCTTGTCAAGGAAAGTTTGTACAAGGTCTAGATGGAATGGGACATGATCATCGGGTATGACTTCATGATGGAGACAACCTCTGCCTGGCTCTCAGCTTAGGCCTCCAAGACCCTGTACCACGATGACCAGCTCTGCTGGCCTTTGTCACGTGAGCACCATGTTGAAGTCCAATTGATTCAACCGGAGAACCATCAGCTCAAAGTAGGCGCACTGGGGATCAAGTCCGTAGGACCAACGAACCAGGAGTACGGAGTCAAGCTGGAACCGGCATACCGAGTTGTCCCTAATCTTGGAGCATCAGATCTGGCCCAGGATGTGTTGTCCTCAGGAACCTCCGCCGACCTGCGGGTGTGTGACAAGTACTGAAGCGCCCAGGACTCCGATTGGAAGAAGCACTGGGGTCGCATGAAGGTCAGATGTGGATCCATTGTCACAGAGTTGGTATCCCAAAGGGCGGTTGCAGAGATTTGCCAAGACCGTTTCAAGGCAGTGCTGTTCGTCCCCATGGGGTGTTACGAGGAAGAAAGTACTTGAGATGGACTAGTCTTGCTGACCATGATGACCTTGAACAAGATTGTCCTACCAGCCCAAGAGAGTGTCTGTCAGGACGCTACGAACAGCCCATGCCATGCCAGACTTCGCAAACAGAATTCTCTTATGTGGATGGCGGCCTGGAATAGGCCGGCGCTGCGACATTTGTGTGTGTCCGACGCGTGATAGTGGAGCGCTGGAGGCAATGCTTAGTTGTTTCCCCCGCTCACACTGGCCAGGTGGGTAGGTAGGTACGTCATCTCAGGAGTGGGGTTGCCCCGCAGTCGGGTCTTACCAAGGGGCTTTTGCTCACCCACCCATGGCCCTACTGCACGTGCCCCAAAAAAAGCGCCTCCCCCACATGGGGGAAGGGCGCGGTTGCCGCGAGCAGTACCCTACCGGAGGTTCTGCCCAGAGAGGTAACCCATGTTCAACCGAAGTCTCACATTCCCCTCCTTCGGGCGCATGAGACGTGGGGGAGGGTCCGATCGCACATCCTCATCAACCTCCGGATTATGGGGCCCGGGGGCCCGGAGCAAGGCCAAAGGCCCTGTCCTGCAGGCACCTCCACCTGGGTTGGTTTTCAGTAGGCGTGAAACGACTTGAAGAAGCACGTGCTACGGGACTCGCATGCCGTGGCGCGTACTCACGCCTCCTGACTCGGTCCAACTTGCGCTCTCCTGGGGGGCCGGGGGTTCGAAGTAGGTCGTTGTGGTTGATTGGCTGGTTGTATAATGGTACAGTCTCAGCAATGTGGTGTGTTCGTGGGTATGTTCGTCAGCAGGCGTGGCGCATCATGGTGTAGCCAACCCATGGGACCCTTGCATGCCTGGCTGGTTTGATGTTGGCCGGCTTGCGTGTGGTCTGTTTATTGTCGGGTCATTTTTTCTGCAGCAGTTTGGTTGGTACCCGGTTGTGTCAGCCGCCTTATGGTCGGCTTGTGCGTCCTGGGGTCGATTGCGCTGCTGCCCGCGCCGGTGTAGCTGGAAGTTGTCTTTGTCATCTCCTCTGTTAGTTCTGATGTTTCTTGTGGTCGGTCTGTCCGATGTTGCGGTTGTGTTGCGACCGGGGCGTGCCCGGCGCGTTGTGTTGGTTCTCCGTGGTCGTGGCCGCCAGTGGTCGGCTTGTTCGGGGTTGTGCGGTGGCCCGTATGGGCCTGGTTGGCCGCGTTTCGTCGCTGTAGGCCTTCCCCTACATCATTTGTTTCCTGTCAGGCGTGTTTTGTTGTGGCTCGTCCGGCTGTGGCATGTCCGCGTTTGAGGTTGTTGCGGTGTTGCCAGCACTATGTTTGGTTGGTGCTGTCGGTTGGCAGTCGTCTTTGCCGCCTAATGGCCGGCCTGTCCTGCTGTTGGATGTGTTGGGCCGTGGTGGCCTTGTAGGGTCTGTTCTGGTTGTTCCGGTTGCGTTGGGCCGGCATGGCACGCTTTGGCGGTGCGTCGCCCCCTCACGGTGGGGCGTGATTTGGCGGTGCTTGGCTTTCCTCTTGGTGGGGCGTATCAAAACAGCCAATCAGAGGACCTTCTCTCTGATGAGGAGCTGGATCTGGTTCAGGGGAATATGGATCGACCGTTTCACGACTGCGTAAGCCAGCGGGAGAGAAAACGCCAGGTTAAAGCCTGGTCGGAACTGGGCGCCATCATCTCTGGTTCCTATAACAGACATATCTTCGTAAAGAGGGTTGGGGGCCACATGTCCAGCCAGGATGAGCTGGTTTGCGGTAGCCCAATCCCCTGCGGTGACTTTTCCAGAGCAGGGCCCGGGATGGGCCCACTGGCCACTTGGGGAGACCCCCAGACCTGAAGCTACGTGGAAATGATTCTCCACAAGTAAGCGCAGTGGCACAAGTGCCCTAAGAAGCCAAGGCGGAGTCGAAAGAGTGCGCCAAGATCCAGGCATCGAGGGACAAGCAGAAGGCGAAGTGCGGAAGTTCTTTCTTCAGTGGAAATCCTGTGTTCCCCCCGCCAGTCCGAGGACCGTATGACCAGCCCAAGATGCGACTGAAGCAAAGCCCCTGAGTGTACCGGCACCGGGAGGTCACCGTCAGGGGCGAGAGGAAGGAGACCAGCGAGAAAGTTTTATGAGACTTCATTGACAGGGGCTAGTTAGAGCCATGTCACTGCGAGTGGGCCTCCCCCTGCTTCCTCATTCCGAAGAAGGTGGCCAAGGGGTGGGGGTCTGTGGCCGACAACCGCGGCCTAGTCGCACAAAAGCAGCACCAGAGCTATACGTTGCCCCTCATTGAGGACATGCTGCAAAAACAGATCAGGCAGAGGATTTTGATGATGATCAACCTGAAACATGCTTACCACCAGATGGCTCTCGCTGATGAGTCCCTAGCCTGCACAGCCATGAGCACCCCGCTTGCACCCTTCAAACGGAAAGGTGATGCCCATGGGCGTTACAAACGGCAGCGCAGCTTTTCAGCGGATGCCGGACAACCAACTTGAGCCGGTGTGCGACTGTGCTGACCTCTTCATGGACGACGTGCTCATTGCCTGGGGGGACCACAGAATGAGCTACGCTGAGCTGCTGCACATGAAAGGCACATGACCAGAGTGTTGGACCTTCTGGTTCGGCAAAAGCTCAACGGCAGCAGTGACGAAGTCATCATCGCAGTGAGCAAAATAATCTTTGCCAGCCACGTTGCTGGCAACGGTCAGCCGAAGCCCGTACCTGGAAAGGTAGCCGCATTTGATTACTGCGAGAAGGGTATGGTCGCCAGAAATCGGGTGTTTCAGGTCCGCTCCATCCAAAAATGGCCATTGTTTGCCCAAATATGGTCTAAAAATGCAACTTTTGGGCGGAAAACAGTGTTTTTCGGGCTTTGTAGTCAGTTCAAGCCCTGCCCACCCTATCCTGCAGCTGCTGACCTCAAACAAATATCTGCGGCAGGCTTTGGACCCAGAAAACGGGTGTTTCAACGCCCCTCTCAAAGAAAAGCCCATTTTTTGCTCAAAAGAAGCCTAAAAATGCCAATTTGGGGTTACAAGAATTGTTCTTTGGGCTGAGGTAGTAAGCTTAAGCCGCATCCACCTATTTTGCAGGGGCTTGACTAAAAAAACACGTGGTTTCAGGGTATGGGAGCAAAAAAAAAGGTGTTTAAGGGACGTCCAAACCTGAAAAAGGCCATTATGTGCCAAACAATGGCCGAAAGAGGCCAATGTTGTGCAAAAGGTCTGTGTGTTTTCTGCTTGGGGGCTCCGTTCACGGCCCCCCACCCCATTTTGCAGTTGCCAGATTCACCAAAATAGGTCTCGCAGCATGGTTCGCATGATATTTAACGAACAAAAAATCTACCCAGCCATTCTCTCAGTGTTCGGAATAAACAAACACTTTGGGGTTAAAAACCTATGTGAAGACGGTGTCTAAGCTACGGGCATATCTCGGGTTCTGCAACTACTACTCGGGGTACATCAAAATGTATGCCGAGTATGCAGCCTTCATGAGGGCCATGCTCAAGGGCCACCGGAAGAAGACCGAGAAGGGGTCCAAGAAGGTTGTGGTCTGGCATGAAGAATCGGACCGTGCCTTTGAGGTAACGAAGCAGGCACTGCTGTCCGCAGTGGGTCTGCACCTCGTGGATCCTGACCGACGGTTCATCCTGCGCACAGACGCGCTCGGCTACGCTGAGCTGCTGCACATGAAAGGCACATGACCAGAGTGTTGGACCTTCTGGTTCGGCAAAAGCTCAACGGCAGCAGTGACGAAGTCATCATCGCAGTGAGCAAAATAATCTTTGCCAGCCACGTTGCTGGCAACGGTCAGCCGAAGCCCGTACCTGGAAAGGTAGCCGCATTTGATTACTGCGAGAAGGGTATGGTCGCCAGAAATCGGGTGTTTCAGGTCCGCTCCATCCAAAAATGGCCATTGTTTGCCCAAATATGGTCTAAAAATGCAACTTTTGGGCGGAAAACAGTGTCTTTCGGGCTTTGTAGTCAGTTCAAGCCCTGCCCACCCTATCCTGCAGCTGCTGACCTCAAACAAATATCTGCGGCAGGCTTTGGACCCAGAAAACGGGTGTTTCAACGCCCCTCCCAAAGAAAAGCCCATTTTTTGCTCAAAAGAAGCCTAAAAATGCCAATTTGGGGTTACAAGAATTGTTCTTTGGGCTGAGGTAGTAAGCTTAAGCCGCATCCACCTATTTTGCAGGGGCTTGACTAAAAAAACACGTGGTTTCAGGGTATGGGAGCCAAAAAAAAAAGGTGTTTAAGGGACGTCCAAACCTGAAAAAGGCCATTATGTGCCAAACAATGGCCGAAAGAGGCCAATGTTGTGCAAAAGGTCTGTGTGTTTTCTGCTTGGGGGCTCCGTTCACGGCCCCCGACCCCATTTTGCAGTTGCCAGATTCACCAAAATAGGTCTCGCAGCATGGTTCGCATGATATTTAACGAACAAAAAATCTACCCAGCCATTCTCTCAGTGTTCGGAATAAACAAACACTTTGGGGTTAAAAACCTATGTGAAGACGGTGTCTAAGCTACGGGCATATCTCGGGTTCTGCAACTACTACTCGGGGTACATCAAAATGTATGCCGAGTATGCAGCCTTCATGAGGGCCATGCTCAAGGGCCACCGGAAGAAGACCGAGAAGGGGTCCAAGAAGGTTCTGGTCTGGCATGAAGAATCGGACCGTGCCTTTGAGGTAACGAAGCAGGCACTGCTGTCCGCAGTGGGTCTGCACCTCGTCGATCCTGACCGACGGTTCATCCTGCGCACAGACGCGCTCGGCTACATGATCGGTGCGGTGCAGGACAAGTGCTTGACGATAGAAGGCACATACCCGTGCCCTTCTGGAGCGAAGTCCTGGCAGATGGCCACAGATGAACTTGTACGCCTGGTCGAAAGGAGCTGTACGCCATTGTCGTGGCTCTTAGGAAGCTGACCCATTACATAGCCCTAGATCCTGTCACGGTCTGTACAGACAATCAGAGTCTGCAGTTGTGCCACGAGGAGCACGTGGACACCCCCTCGATACCAGTCTCCCAAAGAGCCAGATAGCACGAGACGTTGGCAAAGATCAACCTGACGGTGGTTTACGTTCCCGGAAAGGACAACACTGTGGCTCACTGATTTAGTAGCTGGGCCTATTCTGCCAGGAAGGGCATGACAGATGTGTCTGCCCATGGCAACAAGGGTGGAATCGATGAGGCCAAGAAGATCATGGATATGGGGCGCATGGTGAAGGAGGAGGGAGTGAATTGCTTCGTTGTTATGGCTGGTGACGCTCCCCTTGCATGGTGGATGAGCCCAGCGGTCCGCGCCCTCGCCTCAGAGGCTGCTGAGTGCCACAGGCACCTCTTCCCAGAGACCTGCCTCCAAGACAACTGGACCCATGACATCGCCAAGTCTGAGGCCTTTCAGTCCGAGTATCGGGTGGTGAGTGACCCTGACGACATGCAGAAGTGGCCGAAGGGGCTCAGCGAGGAAGATCGCAAGCTGTACGGGCATGAGAAGTTGCTAGTACCGGAGTACCGACTGCCAGAGCTGTGTGAGGCCTGGAACCAATACATGGTGCACCTGGGCGTGACGAAACAGGCCTTGGATATGCAGCAGCCGTCCAAAATCGAGGAGATTGGTCTCTACAACGGCATCAAGCAGTTCAGCAATCATTGTTCAGTGTGTCAGGCCTGCAATCCGGACAATTGGAATGTCAAGAGAGAAGCCCAACGGACGCCTATTCCTGACCAGTCCATGAAGAGCGTGGCTATGGACGAGTTCTTCATGTGAAGCCAGTTTGGATCCCATTTGGCTGCACTCTATCCTACACTTCAGCAATTTCAGTGATTTCAGGGATTTTGGGTATGATTTCAGAAGATTTCCGACTTTCTACTATCTGCAAACCACAGGATGTAGATTTTGACATTTCTGGTTCAGAGCAGGAATGCTGTGTGTGTGCACGCCTTTCTGGTGTTCCTGCTGGGGTCTGTGTGCTCTTTGTACATCAGTGCGGACCGATCGTCTGAAAAATATTCAGAACGGCTGCTAATAGTGTTAGATGTTATCCTGTTTCTGCAATGGACGCGCATCGGGATTTAGGGCAACTCCTGTGGATGAAAGAAGGCCCAAGAGTAGAATCTGGCTAAACCCGGGTGTGGTGCCTCCGCCTACACCGGCGGGCCCCGTAAAAAGGAATTGGTCCAAGAAATGCGGGGCAGTAGCCCCCGGCGTGACCAGGTAGGACAGCCTGGTAGCCTCCCACATGCATGACCAGTGCCTCCTCCTGCTGGGGGCGGGCGGGGGGATAGGGGGGCGTCCCGCAATTCGTGTCTGGGATGGGGCGCGTTGTGCTGTGGTCCCTGGATGCTGCCCGTGACCAGCCCCGGGCGATTGTTGTGAACGAAGCTCTCCTTGTCGTCTGCCAGTAGCGCCGCTGCGACGGCATACAGCTGTTGCGCTGTAAGGGGCCCTGTCGGCGTGTGGTTCTCCGCGGGTTGGCGGGCAGGTGCCTCCTTATGGGGGACATGGGGCAGCAAGTGTGCTGGCCAGACCGCCAAGGGTCCCATGGTGACGGGCGCCACCGTGGACGGCAGTGGTGTGCGGTCCGCCGGCGAGTACCGCCTGAGTGCTGTGGTGTTCCTGGCGACGTGCCTGCAGGACGCAGTTGAGGCTGCCACTCCGCAGTTTGTGCCGTCAGGTTCGGCCCCGTGTGCGGTGCGGTGTCCCCTCTGCTGCACCGCGGTGGTCGCGTCGTGCCCTGCTCATGCGTCAGGGCGGGCGGAGGTGGCTGTGGAAAGCTCTGTGCGCTAAGCTGCTCCGGGTGCGAGGCATCGGGGTCCTCTCGGCGGGGTTTGGGGGCTGCTTTTTTTTTGCACGATGCACCTTTGCAATCCCCGGGGTGCCGGGGGCTGTGTAAGCTTTGACAGCAGGCTTTCAACTCTCAGTGTTGTTGGTTTCGGTATGCTACAGGGCCATGAGTAGACTCAGAAAACTAAGCCTTTCTGGATGATGTTATGGTACATCAATACACATAATAAGAAAAAAAAAGACAAACGTATACCAGTTTGATCTACTTGTGCAGGGCATTTTCAGCTACTACTGATATAGCTCATGGGATCTCAGCAAAAAGGAAATTCCTAAAAAGAATGGATAAAAGTGGAAACAGAAAAAGAACTGGTCTTAGGCCCCTACTGGGTTTTGGGTGCTGGTGAACACGTACTCCTGCTCTGCATCTTCGGTTTCTCCTGCTCCTTCGATCTTTCGGCTGTCATTCATTCCTGAAGTGTGCTGTGTGCTTCAGCAACACATACTGGCCACTGATGATGTGATTGCAGGCTGCTGTACATCTGTTGCATTTCTGAGAATACTGATGCTGCCTTGAGTTTGGTGACTACGTGTACAGTGGTGTGTGGCACACTTGAGGACTTCAAGAACTTGATGAGCATGGGGCCAGACAACGACAAATCAAAGCAAATATCAATAACAGTATTGATTGACAGTTCCGGGCCTTTGTTCAGCCACCCTGCCTCTTGTGAAAATTTATACCGGCAGTGCACAGTTTGTATGTCGAAGTTGGCACACAATGTGGCCAGGACAGAGTATATGTTATTGTTGTTTCCCGCTAACGGTGATGTGTCCTTTTCATGAATGATCTGGTCTGAGACATCTGAGGAGGAGGACTGCCGTGAAGGCAGGTCCTCTGAAGAGGCATCCGTTTGCTGTGCTTCTTCAGTATGCATAATATCAAACTCAGGAAGCTCAAAGGCGGGAAACTGTAACAAATCACCTGCCCTGGAGGAGTCTTCACTGCTGGATTGGAGATCTGGCATGTCGACGGGCGGCTCGCTGTAAGTAAAGAGGTCTGGCAATTCATTGATGTCGGCCCATTCCAGTGACGTATCCAAAGAGGCGTGTGGGCATCGGCTGCAAGTGTCTGATTGCTGAAAGTTCAAAAATGTTGCAGGTGCTTGTAATGAGCAGGACCAAAACACAAGGTCTTCAGGGCGGCAAATATGATCCAAGAGGAAAATTAGATTATTTACCTTCAAATCTTCGTGGGACCCTAAGGAGCATTTTGTCGCGGATGCAACCACGTTTTCTCGTTGAGAAGGGGTGTCACATACAGCGGAGTTGGGCATTGTCCAGTAGTTCGTTACCGCTGGCTTTGTTGTCGATTTGCATGGGCTTTAGGAAGAGGTGGATTGACAGTCCCAGATTTTACCCTCAGGAATAGAGGAACCGGAGTTCGGTGCATTTCAAGAAGGAGTGGATTGATTAGGCGGGTAAAGCTTGGGCCATGGCTCTGCACTTGTATGCGGGTATTCAAGTATTCTTGCGGGTTTTGCTGTTATTTCCAAGGAGGCGTGTTGTTGAATGTGTTGTCGTTCTCGGCACTGGTCACAGCGCTTGGGCACTTGCAGGTTTTTTTCGTGGAACCAGTGAGCATTTGACACTGTGAGGACGAAAGATTTGCAACAGGCTTTGCACGAGTATTCGAGTAAGGAGGCTGATGCTACCACCAGTTATTTCTTGGACGCCTTGCGGCGCGTGGTGGTTTGCCAGGCCGGTTGGTCTTCGTCTCCGAAAATGGCCTCGGGACTTGCTGCTGGCTTTTTGTCTTCCTCTTCTTGTTTTAGGATGTTCCAGACGTTCTTGTGCTCGAAATGAACAGCGCTGTGGGCGGAAATGGCATATGGATTGTGACTGTATCTGCTTTGGATGCTCTTGGAGGAGTGAGTGGTTTGCGAGTCATAGGTCAGGGCTTGTCTTCAAAATACTGTCCGTTGATTTGTCTGCGACAGGGCATGGCGAACATGAAGTGGTTGTGCACGCTCGGAATTCTTGGAAGGCAAACCGTAGGTCCAAGCAACTTGCAGGTGTGTAATCAACGCACCGCAGGAGAGGATATTGTCCGTGGACGCTGACGCCGAGTGGCGCCTCGGGAGCTGGTTGAGGGGGCAGAGAGGACAGTGAACGTATGGCTCTCGTACGAAACCGCTGAGGACTTGAGAAGGTTGCCGCTTTGCGACGGTAATTTGAGTGTATAACACATTGTGCACGGTGTGCGATAAGTATGTTTTTGCGACGGGGTGCCTCGAGAAGAGAAGCGGGCATTTTCAGTGGCTCCCTGGTCAACTGTGGGTGCTATC
Organism: Eutreptiella sp. 'Long Island Sound 2002'; assembly: GCA_964036045.1. NCBI lineage: Eukaryota > Euglenozoa > Euglenophyceae > Eutreptiales > Eutreptiaceae > Eutreptiella > Eutreptiella sp. 'Long Island Sound 2002'. The sequence continues at coordinate 80,361,966 of OZ038380.1, read as the reverse complement.
GTTGCGGCTGATGATGAGTACAATGCTAAGATTGCATCAACTTGCCATATTTGCAGTATCGCTGTCGAACGGAAAATAGGCGTCCGTGCTGGCACAGGGTACTGGTCTTAGTGGGACTTACTGAGGTGCGCATGTCCACAATCTCCGAGTTTTGATGTTTGCCGGCACTTGTTGCAGTTCCAGGAGTTCACTACATCCAGCGCTGGCCGTGCATGCCGTTGTTCCTTGAATTCGTAGTCGCTTGTGACGGCGGTGGCATTCCAGGCGGCGTCTATTTTGCTCTGAGGGTTCCAGGCACTGTAATGTGCAAACCAGCATCTCCGGTGGCGATGGTAAAAACAGTGCGGGACGTTTCTGCATGCTGCAGTTGAGGGCGGCAAGTTTCGTTTTTAGAAAATTTCTGAGTTGACGCGTTTCGGCTTCCGTTAACGCAGGAGTCATTGTATGCTTCAGAAAGTGTTGATTCAAGTGTTTTTGTAACTTTTATAAAACAATTCGGCTGCGTGTTGGCATATTGTGTTTGACATTTGATATGTGATCCCCGCGACGCACGCGCGCTCATCCTCCCTGGTTCGAGGGCCGCCTGCGGGAGCAACAGGAGCTGATGCAGGTACCAGTGGCCTTGCACGGGAGACGAGATGCGGAGAGTCAGCCATTGATCTACCAGGCCTCCTGCGTGGGCGGCCTCGACGCGGTGCTGCATGCCCAGGCGGGCGAGTCGGTTGGACATGCCCGCCGGTGGGATGTGGGCCTGCGGGTAGAGTACCCGCAGGGGTTCCAGTGCAAGGTCCAGCAACTCGTCAGTGAGCTGGTCTATCTTGGTTGATAGGCTGTGTAGGCGGTCTTTTGGTATAGGGGCTGTGAGTCCTTCGAGCACCGGTTCGGCCGGGCAGCGTGCGCCTGGGGCTGTCATCCAGTCCTCGCACTGGTTCAGCAGAGCCCGCCATACCTCACGGATGAGGGCATGGTGGGGGGCTAAGGGGGGGACCGTTGGTAGGAGGCAGTGGCACGCCGGTGGCGGCTGCATGGGGCGTTGGGCGGTAGCTGTTATCCACCGGCATGCCGTATCAGGCACGATTGCCCCCCACTCCACGGCTCCCATGGTACAGTATGCGCCCGGCGTGGGTTCTCCTTCCACCGAACCCAGGCCGCTCCCCCCTGTAGGCTCTGGAGCAGGGCGCTGGGCGACTGAGGCGGTGGGAAAGTCCCTTTGATGGCTTGGGGTGCATGGGCCAGGGTGCCTGTGGGCAATTACCAAAGTGGGAAGACGCAGGAGTCCGGCAGCGGTTGTACCTCCTTTGTGTCCCATTGCCATCCTGGCGGGGCGGCCGGGACGATGCCTGCCTGCAGAAAGGGGCGCACCATTTCGTGCGGGTGCTGCTGGAGGGTTGCCGCGAGACTCAGGCCCTCCACCGCGGGGGCCACCGGGAGGCCCTCCCTGGGACTGCGCCAGGAGGACTCCTGGCCAGCTGGCCAGGCGTGGAGGTTCGGAGCATCGTCCTCCGTGTTGGGCGCGGGGGTGCCTTCTGGCGCCAGGTGCCACAGGATGACTAATTTTGCCGATGTGGAGTAATGCTGATCCCGCGGTGGGGTGTACACCTGTAGGGTCCAATGCGGGCGCACACGGCGCACCAGGGACGTGTGAAGTACACTGCAGGGCACGCCGCAGAGGTGGCGGGAGGGTGCCGGGAGGGCTCCTCCCGTTGATGTGAGGGGCGTCTGGGGTTAAGCGCTCTCCCTCCCCCAGCTACCCGTCGGTGGGGTAGGTATCTGGGGTCCGTTGCCCGTGTCTGGTGGGTGTGGGTGGTATGGGTTTGAAAGCCCAGCACCGACTCCACGGCGCAGGCTTTTACAAGCTGATGTTGCGCGCAATGGGGGTGGCAGGCGGCTCCCCCGGAAGGGGGCCGCCGTGCCTTCATGAGGGGCGTCAGGCGTTAGGCGCTCCTCCTCCTGCGGCTGCCCATCCTTGGGGTAGGCAATCAGGCCCCGTTGCCCAAGTACTGTGGGTGCGGGTGCCCAAGCATGGGGAACCAGCACTGGCCCTTTGGCTCCAAAGTCCTGCTGGGCAGTGCGCCCGCCGGTCGGGAGATGGCCCGGGGAACTGCCTCTTGCCATTACGAGGGGCGCCTCGTGTTCGGCGCTCTCCCTCTCCCGGCTACCCGTCCTTGAGGCAGGTAGCCAGCACCGGCCCCATCGCGCACCCTCTCGCGAGCTGGCATTACGCGCTGTGGGGGTGGCAGAAGGACTTCCCCGGGGGGGTGCCTCGCGCCTTGATGAGGGGCGTCTAGGGTTAGGTGCTTACCCTCTCCTGTCCGCCCGTCCACCGGGCAGGCAGTCGGGGTCCGCTGCCCACATACTGTGGGTGCAAATGTGCAGGCGTGGCGAACTGGCTTTGGCCCCTTGGCCAGCATGCCCTACTGGGTGTTGCGCACTGCGTGATGGCGGGAGGGTGACAGGGCATCTGGGGTTAGGAGCTCGTTCTCGCCCGGCTACCCGTCCTTCGGGCAGGTAGCTGAGGCCCGTTGCCCATGTGTCATGGTCGTGAGAGGTGTGGTTATGAGGGCCCAGCACCGGCCCGAAAGCTCATGCTTTTGCGATCTGGTGTTAGGCGTCGTGGGGGTGGCAGGGTGCGTCCATGGGCGGATTTTGCTTCGCCTTTTGCTACGCCTACGCGTATTGGCAATCACGAGGCCCCCGAAGCTGAGGAAGCCCTAGTGGAAGAGGAGTTGAAGTTGATGTGGCTGAGGTAGGCGCAGCAGGCGGGAAGAAAGTAGCTTGGTCGTTGTTCTGCAAGGCAAAGAAAGTTTTTATTCTTTTTTCATATCACTTCTTTTGCTTTGCATATGTGTCATGACAACTTGATGTTCCATGGAATCAAAGAGGGTCAATCTTTCGAGATTGCGTATGTTGAAGATGTTGTGTGCACCTGCATCGGGTGAACATGCCAAAGGTAGGGAATTGCAATTATGCCTGGTTGCTAATATCTTGTTTGCCGTGCTACTCCAGTAATCTTCAGTGTTTCATATCATTGATCAACCATGGTTGGTTTTCCACTATTCTTCTCTTCTCAGCACACAGTAGGGCATGAGTTCACGTGATTTGGCAATTGAATGAAGGGATAATCCAAGGTTTATAAAGGAATAATCCTCATCCTGGGTCAGAGCTGTGGATTCTCATTCCACGTGTATGCATGCTCTCCTGGGTCATGGTTAGGTGAAGCTCTCTATCCATTTGAATGCTCTCTGGATGGGGTTTTTGGTGAGGTTGTGTCTCTTCAGGCATGGATTGGTTAGGTGTTCTCTCATAGGCCATGGATGGGTTAGGGTCTCTCCCTCTGGGCCTAGACTGGGGCGCGACCCCCTTTCTCTAGGCCGAACGAAATAAAAAGATAGGAAAAACACGACGAAAAAATTTTCTGAAAAGCGGAAAATAAAGCTAATTGGCATAAAAGACGCTTAGGCAAAAAAGCGCGCTGCGAAACGCGTAAAAGCGCGACGAAATTGTTTTTGACGTGAAATAGCTGAATAGTTAATGCTGTAAGCACCGTAACGCTCGTAGGACCCCAACGCCGTCCCTGTCGTCTAACTCGCTATAGGCGCAAAGACAAACGCGTCGCGAGCAGCGCGTAAAACTCGAAAATTTTTCATAACTCGCCACGACCCCTCACGTCGCGCCCTGCCTTCTTTTTCTTCTTCTTCTCCATGCACCTCCCTCCCCACCCTCGTGCCCATCACTCCCCTTGCCCTACAGCTCAGGCGGTGGCCCTGGGGGAACGCCGTCAACCCTTAGCAATGGACGCCAACACGCTCCACGACGCCGCGCACAAGAACAAGGCCGAGAACATCAAGAACGACAGGTAGCACGGAAGGCGCAGCAGCGTACATGGTCTTGCTGCACGCGAGTGTGTTGGGTCGAGTAGAATTTTATTGTATTTTCAAAAGCCAAAAAACAGGGGAAAAAAGAAAAAAAATAAAAATTTTAGGAAATATTGCAGCGGTTTTTCAAGTAGGTACAACTACGGGCACGCAAGAAACAAACCCAACATGGCAGCAGGGCAGGACACCACGGCACCACGCGGCAGCACAGCACCACGGAGCAAAGCACAGTGGAGCAGGGCACCGAGGGAGAGCGGGCCACACAGCAACACCGCACAGGGCGGAGACGACAGGAAACGCACAACACGACACCCCAGGGCGCACACGGCACAAAGCACAACGGCGAACAACACCACGCGGGGGACAAGACAAAACACGGCGCCAGAAGGCACAGGACCCCAAGACGACGGACAGCGCCCCAGGACACAACACAGCGCGCGGCAGCACCAAACAGAGCAAAACGAAACAACACAGCGCACAACAACGCAACGCTAGGCGGCACAACGCGCAGCAACACGGCGCAGCACAGCACCCAGGGACACACCACAGCACGCCACCGAGACACGACACCAGAAGCCACCAGGACCCACCAGGAGACAACAGGGGACAGCCAGGCCCAACAGCAAACACACAAACACAACAGGTAACAACACAAAACACCAGCCAGCCCCGCGAGGGCAAGAGAGCACCGAGCAGAGAGCAACGGCGCAGGCACACCAGCACAGCACCGCACAGGCAGAGCACAGGAACAGAAACGACCCGGAACCGGCCCGGAGCCCAGAACCAACGCGGAACAACAGGAACCCAGCGCCACCAGCAGGGAGAAAAATAAAAAGAGAGGACAGGGCACCACAGCACAGCACCACACGGCACCACAGCACCACAGGACACAGCACAGGGGAACGGGACACCACAGGGAGGACGCCAAGCGACGGCCAGACCAAACACGGGCACCAGAGCCGACACACACCACCAAACGACAAAGCCGGGCAACCAGAGCCACCAGCAGACCCCCAACAACAGGCAGCGACACCAGGAACCAACAACACCAGCCACCAGAAACAGGACAGACGACGCCCACAGCACAACAAACGGGCAGGACAGGGAACACATAGCACGACACCCCAGAACACACACAGCAGACGCGCAGCAGGAGGGGGGGGGGGGGCGCAGAGGCCCAAGGCAACCGGAAAGCAGGAAACACCAGAGACAACAGGGAGGGAGGGGGGGCCAGAAAAAAAACAAAAAAAAGGGGGGGGGGGGGACAAGACGCCAAGGCCCAAGGCACCCGGGGCCGGAAAACACGCAAAGCAGGACACAACGGGGGCGCAACCAGAGGGAGAAGGGGAAGAGTAAAAAAGCAAAAAAAGGGGGAAAAAAAAACCCAACAACAACCACAAAGAGGGCAACCCCAGCCCGGAGGGGGCCGAACAAGCAAAGGGCGGAGCAAGAACGGCCAAAGGAAAGGTGAGGCGCACCGAAACGCGCCCGGGAGGCCGGCCCGCCCGACCCGGCCAAGCAGGGCACGCAGACGCACACACGCGACAGCCCGCCCAGAGGGCGGGCAGTCGGGGGTGGGAGAGCGCCCGACCCCGGACACCCCACACTTAGGCAGGAGGCGCCCCCCCCGGGTGCCCTTGTGCCGCCCCCACAGCGCGCAAAGCCAGCGCGCTCTGGGTTTGGTGACGGGTCCCCACGCCCGCACCCCCCCACACCCACAGCCGGTGGTTAGTGGGTTCCGGCAGCCCGCCCGGAGGGCGGGCAGTCGGGGCTGGGAGAGCGCCCGACCCCGGACGCCCCACAGGCAGGCAGGAGGCGCCCTCCCCGGGCGCCCTCATGCCGCCTCCACAGCGCGGAAAGCCAGCTCGCAAGAGCGCGCGCTGTGGGGTTGGTGACGGGTCCCCACGCCCGCACCCCCCCGCACACACAGCCAGTGGGTAGTGGGCCCCGGCAGCCCGCCCAGGGGGCGGGCAGTCGGGGGTGGGGGAGCGCCCGACCCCGGACGCCCCACACCCAGGCAAGAGGCAAAAAACAGGGGAAAAAAGAAAAAAAATAATAATTTTAGGAAATATTGCAGCGGTTTTTCAAGTAGGTACAACCACGGGCACGCAAGAAACAAACCCAACATGGCGGCAGGGCAGGACACCACGGCACCACGCGGCAGCACAGCACCACGGAGCACAGCACAGTGGAGCAGGGCACCGAGGGACAGCGGGCCACACAGCAACACCGCACAGGGCGGAGACGACAGGAAACGCACAACACGACACCCCAGGGCGCACACGGCACAAAGCACAACGGCGAACAACACCACGCGGGGGACAAGACAAAACACGGCGCCAGAAGGCACAGGACCCCAAGACGACGGACAGCGCCCCAGGACACAACACAGCGCGCGGCAGCACCAAACAGAGCAAAACGAAACAACACAGCGCACAACAACGCAACGCCAGGCGGCACAACGCGCAGCAACACGTCGCAGCACAGCACCCAGGGACACACCACAGCACGCCACCGAGACACGACACCAGAAGCCACCAGGACCCACCAGGAGACAACAGAGGACAGCCAGGCCCAACAGCAAACACACAAACACAACAGGTAACAACACAAAACACCAGCCAGCCCCGCGAGGGCAAGAGAGCACCGAGCAGAGAGCAAGGGCGCAGGCACACCAGCACAGCACCGCACAGGCAGAGCACAGGAACAGAAACGACCCGGAACCGGCCCGGAGCCCAGAACCAACGCGGAACAACAGGAACCCAGCGCCACCAGCAGGGAGAAAAATAAAAAGAGAGGACAGGGCACCACAGCACAGCACCACACGGCACCACAGCACCACAGGACACAGCACAGGGGAACGGGACACCACAGGGAGGACGCCCAGCGACGGCCAGACCAAACACGGGCACCAGAGCCGACACACACCACCACACGACAAAGCCGGGCAACAGGAGCCACCAGCAGACCCCCAACAACAGGCAGCGACATCAGGAACCAACAACACCAGCCACCAGAAACAGGACAGATGACGCGCACAGCACAACAAACGGGCAGGACAGGGAACACACAGCACGACACCCCAGAACACACACAGCAGACGCGCAGCAGGAAGGGGGGGGGGGCGCAGAGGCCCAAGGCAACCGGAAAGCAGGAAACACCAGAGACGACAGGGAGGGAGGGGGGGCCAAAAAAAAACAAAAAAAAGGGGGGGGGAGGGGGGCACAAGACGCCAAGGCCCAAGGCACCCGAGGCCGGAAGACACGCAAAGCAGGACACAACGGGGGCGCGACCAGAGGGGGAAGGGGAAGAGTAAAAAAGCAAAGAAAGGGAGAAAAAAAAACCCAACAACAACCACAAAGGGGGCAACCCCAGCCCGGAGGGGGCCGAACAAGCAAGGGGCGGAGCAGGAACGGCCAAAAGAAAAGTTGAGGCGCACCGAAACGCGCCCAGGAGGCCGGCCCGCCCGACCCGGCCAAGCAGGGCACGCACACGCACACACGCGACAGCCCGCCCAGAGGGCGGGCAGTCGGGGGTGGGAGAGCGCCCGACCCCGGACGCCCCACACTTAGGCAGGAGGCGCCCCCCCCGGGCGCCCTTGTGCCATCCCCACAGCGCGCAAAGCCAGCGCGCTCTGGGCTTGGTGACGGGTCCCCACGCCCGCACCCCCCCACACCCACAGCCGGTGGTTAGTGGGTTCCGGCAGCCCGCCCGGAGGGCGGGCAGTCGGGGCTGGGAGAGCGCCCGACCCCGGACGCCCCACAGGCAGGCAGGAGGCTCCCTCCCCGGGCGCCCATCATGCCGCCTCCACAGCGCGGAAAGCCAGCTCGCAAGAGCGCGCGCTGTGGGGTTGGTGACGGGTCCCCACGCCCGCACCCCCCCGCACACACAGCCAGTGGGTAGTGGGCCCCGGCAGCCCGCCCAGGGGGCGGGCAGTCGGGGGTGGGGGAGCGCCCGACCCCGGACGCCCCACACCCAGGCAAGAGGCGCCCCCCCCGGGCACCCTCATGCCGCCCCCAGAGCGCGCAAAGCCAGCGCGCTGTGGGGTTGGTGACGGGTCCCCACACCCGCACCCCCCCACACCCACAGCCACTGGGTAGTGGGCCCCGGCAGCCCGCCCAGAGGGCGGGCAGTCGGGGGTGGGAGAGCGGCCGACCCCGGACGCCCCACACCTAGGCAGGGGGCGCCCCCCCCCGGGCACCCTCGTGCCGCCCCCACAGCGCGCAAAGCCAGCTCGCAAGAGCGCGCGCTGTGGGGTTGGTGACAGGTCCCCATGCCCGCACCCCCCCGCACCCACAGCCAGTGGGTATTGGGCCCCGGCAGCCCGCCGAGAGGGCGGGCAGTCGGGGGTGGGAGAGCGCCCGACCCCGGACGCCCCTACACCCAGGCAAGAGGCGCCCCCCCCGGGCACCAACATGCCGCCCCAACAGCGCGCAAAGCCTGCGCGCTGTGGGGTTGGTGACGGGTCCCCACACCCGCACCCCCCCACACCCACAGCCAGTGGGTAGTGGGCCCCGGCAGCCCGCCCACAGGGCGGGCAGTCGGGGGTGGGAGAGTGCCCGACCCCGGACGCCCCACACCCAGGCAGGAGGCGCCCCCCCCGGGCGCCCTTGTGCCGCCCCCTCAGCGCGCATAGCCAGCTCGCAAGAGCGCGCGCTGTGGGGTTGGTGATGGGTCCCCACGCCCGCACCCCCCCCGCATCCACAGCCAGTGGGTAGTGGGCCCCAGCATCCCGCCCAGAGGGCGGGCAGTCGGGGGTGGGACAGCGCCCGACCCCGGACGCCCCACAGCCAGGCAGGAGGCGCCCCCCCCGGGCGCCCTCGTGCCGCCCCCACAGCGCGCAAAGCCAGCTCGCAAGAGCGCGCGCTGTGGGGTTGGTGACGGGTCTCCACGCCCGCACCCTCCCGCACCCACAGCCAGTGGGTAGTGGGCCCCGGCAGCCCGCCCAGAGGGCGGGCAGTCGGGGCTGGGAGAGCGCCCGACCCCGGACGCCCCACGCCCAGGCAAGAGGCACCCCCCCCCGGCACCCTCATGCCGCCCCCACAGCGCGCAAAGCCAGCGCGCTGTGGGGTTGGTGACGGGTCCCCACGCCCGCACCCCCCCACACCCACAGCCAGTGGGTAGTGGGCCCCGGCAGCCCGCCCAGAGGGCGGGCAGTCGGGGGTGGGAGAGCGGCCGACCCCGGACGCCGCACACCCAGGCAACAGGCGCCCCCCCGGGGCATCCTCGTGCCGCCCCCACAGCGTGCAAAGCCAGCTCGCAAGAGCGCGCGCTGTGGGGTTGGTGAAGGGCCCCGACGCCCGCACCCCCCCACACCCACAGCCAGTGGGTAGCAGGCCCCGGCAGCCCGCCCAGAGGGCGGGCAGTCGGGGTTGGGAGAGCGCCCGACCCCGGAAGCCCCACACCCAGGCAGGAGGCGCCCCCCCAGGCGCCTTCGTGCCGCCCCCACAGCGCGCAAGAGTGCGCGCGCTGTGGGGTTGGGGACGGGTCCCGACGCCCGCACCCCCCCGCACCCACAGCCAGTGGGAGGCAGGCCCCGGCAGCCCGCCCAGAGGGCGGGCAGTTGGGGGTGGGAGAGCGCCCGACCCGGACGCCCCACACCCAGGCAAGAGGCGCCCCCCCCTGGCACCCTCATGCCGCCCCCACAGCGCGCAAAGCCAGCGCGCTGTGTGGTTGGTGACGGGTCCCCACACCCGCATCTCCCGCACCCACAGCCAGTGGGTAGTGTGCCCCGGCAGCCCGCCCAGAGGGCGGGCTGTCGGGGGTGGGAGAGCGCCCGACCCAGGACGCCCCACATCCACGCAAGAGGCACCCCCCCCAGGCACCCTCATGCCGCCCCCACGGCGCGCAAAGCCAGCGCGCTGTGGGGTTGGTGACGGGTCCCCACGCCAGCACCCCCCCACACCCACAGCCAGTGGGTAGTGGGCCCCGGCAGCCCGCCCAGAGGGCAGGCAGTCGGGGGTGGGAGAGCGGCCGACCCCGGACGCCCCACACCCAGGCAAGAGGGGCCCCCCCCGGGCACCCTCATGCCCCACGGCGGGCAAAGCCAGCGCGCTGTGGGGTCGGTGACGGGTCCCCACGCCCGCAACCCCCCACACCCACAGCCAGTGGGTAGTGGGCCCCGGCAGCCCGCCCAGAGGGCGGGCAGTCGGGGGTGGGAGAGCGGCCGACCCCGGACGCCCCACACCCAGGCAAGAGGCGCCCCCCCCGGGCATCCTCGTGCCGCCCCCACAGCGCGCAAAGCCGGCTCGCAACAGCGCGCACTGTGGGGTTGGTGATGGGTCCCCACGCCCGCAGCCCCCCGCACCCACAGCCAGTGGGTAGTAGGCCCCGGCAGCCCGCCCAGAGGGCGGGCAGTCGGGAGTGGGAGAGCGCCCGACCCCGGACGCCCCACACCCAGGCCGGAGGCGTCCCCCCCCGGGCGCCCTCGTGCCGCCCCCACAGCGCGCAAAGCCAGCCCGCAAGAGTGCGCGCTGTGGGGTTGGTGACGGGTCCCCACGCCCGCACCCCCCCGCACCCCCCCGCACCCGCAGCCAGTGGGTGGTGGGCTCCGGCAGCCCGCCCAGAGGGCGGGCAGGGGGGGTGGGAGAGCGCCCGAGCCCGGATGCCCCACACCCAGTCAAGAGGCGCCCCCCCTGGGCACCCACATGCCGCCCCCACAACACGCAAGAGCGCGCGCTGTGGGGTTGGTGACGGGTCCCCACGCCCCCACCCCCCCGCACCCACAGCCAGTGGGTAGTGGGCACCGGCAGCCCGCCCAGAGGAAGGGCAGTCGGGGGTGGGAGAGCGCCCGACCCCAGACGCCCCACACCCAGGCAAGAGGCGCCCCCCCCGGGCACCCTCATGCCGCCCCCACAGCGCGCAAAGCCAGCTCGCAAGAGCGCGCGTTGTGGGGTTGGAGCCGGGTCCCCACGCCCGCACCCCCCCCGCACCCACAGCCGGTGGGTAGTGGGCCCCGGCAGCCTGCCCAGAGGGCGGGCAGTCGGGGGTGGGAGAGCGCCCGACCCCGGATGCCCCACACCCAGGCAAGAGGCGCCCCCCCCAGGCACCCTCATGCCGCCCCCACAGCACGCAGGAGAGTGCGCTGTGGGGTTGGTGACGGGTCCCCACGCCCGCACCCCCTCGCACCCACAGCCGGTGCGTAGTGGGCCCCGGCAGCCCGCCCAGGGGGCGGGCAGTTTGAGGTGGGAGAGCGCCCGACCCCGGACGCCCGACACCCAGGCAGGAGGCGCCCCCCCCGGGCGCCCTCGTGCCGCCCCCACAGCGCGCATAGCCAGCTCGCAAGAGCGCGCGCTGTGGGGTTGGTGACGTGTCCCCACGCCCGCACGCCCCCGCACCCACAGCCAGTGGGTAGTGGGGCCCGGCAGCCCGCCCAGACGGCGGGCAGTCGGGGGTGGGAGAGCGCCCGACCCCAGACGCCCCACACCCAGGCAAGAGGCGCCCCCCCCGGGCACTCTCATGCCGCCCCCACAGCACGCAAGAGCGCGCTGTGGGGTTGGTGACGGGTCCCCACGCCCGCACCCCCCCGCACCCAAAGCCAGTGGGTAGTGGGCCCCGACAGCCCGCCCAGAGGGCGGGCAGTTGGGGGTGGGAGAGCGCCCAACCCCGGACGGCCCACACCCAGGAAGGAGGCGCCCCCCCCAGGCACCCTCATGCCGCCCCCACAGCGCGCGAAGCCAGCTCGCAAGAGCGCTCGCTGTGGGGTTGGTGATGGGTCCCCACGCCCGCACCCCCCCGCACCCACAGCCAGTGGGTAGTGGTCCCCGGCAGCCCGCCCAGAGGGCGCGCAGCCGGGGGAGGGGGAGCACCTGACCCCAGACGCCCCTCACAACCGCGGACGGCCGCCCCCCCGGGGACGCCCTTCCGCCGTCCCCACGGCGCGCAACGCCGGCCCGCAAGGGCGCGCGCCGTGGGGCCGGTGCTGGGTCCCCACACCCGCACCGACCGCACCCCGGACACACGGGGACCGGAACCCCGGCTGCCCGCCCCAGAGGACGGGCGGCCGGGGGAGGGACAGCGCCTGACACCAGACGCCCCTCACAACGTTGGCAGGCCACTCTCCCCGAGGACGGCCCCCCACCACCCCCACGGCACGCAGCCCCCACAGGGCATGCGGGCCAGGGGGACAGCGTTGGGCCCCCACACCCACACACCCGCGCCCACAACATGTGGGTGGCAGACGCCAACGGCCTGCCCAGTGGGCGCGCAGTCAGGGGAGGGGGAGCGCCTGACCTCAGACGCCCCTCACAACGGTGGAAGGCACCCCCTCCCCGGGGACGCCCTTCCGCCTCTGCCACAGCGAGCAACGCCGGCCCGCCAGGGCGCACGCTGTGGAACCGGTGCCGGGTCCCCACGCCCGCACCGACCGCACCCGGAACACACGGGTCGCGGTACCCCGGCTGCCCGCCCCAGGGGACGGGCGGTCGGGGGAGGGACAGCGCCTGACACCAGACGCCCCTCACAACAGTGGAAGGCCACCCCCCCCCCCCAAGGACGGCCCCCCACCACACCACCCCCGCGGCAGGCAGCCCCCACAGTGCATGCAGGCCAAGAGGACAGTGTTGGGCCCCCACACCCACACACCCGCGCCCACAGCACGTGGGTAGCGGACCCCAACAGCCCGCCCAGTGGGCGGGCAGTCGGGGGAGGGGGAGCGCCTGACCTCAGACGCCCCCCGCAACAACAGCCAGGTAGGGGGGAACCGGGACCGGACCGCCCCCCCCCAAGCACGCCAGACTGAGCAAGGGACCGGGGCGGGACACGCGGAGGGGCACGGACCACGTGGAACGGCCCTACCAACGCCCAGTGGCGGGACCGCGCGGGCTGCGCACGCCACACCACCCAGGGGAGGGGGGAGCAGACGCCACGGGAGCGCGAGAGCACACACACGCAAAGGGCACGCGGGGACTACCAGAAGGGCAACCGGACCGAGCACGTGGAACGCACAGACCGCGTGGAATGGCGTACCAGCGAGCGAGGGTAAGGGACACCCGAACGGGACAGCCCGCCACACGCAGCGCGGGACACGCGGGGCGGGATGGGGGAAACAGGAGAGACACAACACCAGGTACCGGCCCCAGCCCCCAAAACTGGCCGGGAGCGCCGCGCACACACGGACGGGGCACTGCAACCGCCAAGGCAGTAGTGGCGCAAAACGTGACGCCCCAACCCCTAGGCTAGGCAGCCTCCGCGCCAGCCCAAGGGGGTCCCACTGGCGACAAGCCAGTAGCACGGGCCCGGCAGCGCCGGCGCCCCGGGCGACCACGCATTAGGGGGGCGACGCAGTGGGTAAGCGCCCGCAGCTACGGCTGGGAATTGAAGCACTGACCGGGGAGTGGCGAAATGGGAAAGCCGGGGAGGGACGGGGCTCCGAGCTCTGTGAACCCAGGGGACTCCGCCACCAGGCAGGAGGTGCTTCTTGGAGGGCCCCCCACTAGGACCCGGTGGGGAGGATATCACCTGGCCCGACCAGGTGGCCACCCGGGGCCGAAAGGCGTCTAGTACCCGCAAAATCAAACCTCAAACCTCAAACCCCTTTCTCTAGGCCAGAATCGGGGCGGCACCATCTTACTTTGAGGAAGGACTACCTCTCTTTTGGAGGGGGCAACGTCACCATGGGGGTGCTCTGATGGGCCCCGGGAAATCTCTCTTTGTGCAATGACTCCGCGGGCCGGGTCTAGATCCCTACATGTGACCCTGAGCCTCTTCTTACCGAATCGTTCCACAAGTAGCATGTGTCAAATCGGTTCAGGATCACACCAACATGCAGAAAGGCTAACTTAATTGGTGTATGCCTATGCCATTGGGTTCCAAGCATTTTGGCACCAAGGGATGTAACCAAATGGCGTGTCCGACCATGTCAGGGCATGAGACAAATGTTTTGTGTTTCTCTATGCATGTCTTTGGTTCTCGACACTCTAACAGTAGGGAGCCGAGAAATTGGTATGTAGCCTACACTAAACATGTGAGGTTTGGTGGGCTGCGTCTTCTTGATGTGTTGTTTTCAAGCAGCAAGTACACCCGCCAAGCGTATTCACTTGCTGGCCTTTGTGTATGTTGTTGCTCAGTGACAGGCACCCGGTGTCTGGTATGCAGTACCAAGGCATTGCCAGCATGATGATATATATGTCGCACATGCCATGTGTCAGGTAGTGTTTGCTATTGCCGTGTGGTCACTCTGCAGATTCATATTTGGTGATCCTCATTGCGAGTTCTTCATAAGTGCACGTTGGTGACTCATGAGGGTGGACAAGTCATGTATGTGGCCATGCCGTACGTGTTGCTCATGGAGGCCATGGTATCATGCTTGATCCAAGGTGAGAATGTTTCTCATGTGGGGGAATCATGTTTCTTACTCCATTTTACCGTCCTATTGGCAAGCATGAGGATGGAGCATGTGTCTCCAAGCTTTATGAGGAATCGAATGATGCCATGGTGTCATATATGATGTTCTCTGTGTTTGCCATACACCACATCGAGGATATTGATGTCCTTGTTTCATGCAGGATCTTCCATGGGCCAATGTGTCTTCTTAGGCCGTTGTACCGAGATTGTGCTAGTGTGACATCATATGTCCATAACGGAAGGCATCCTTCAAACGTGCATGGTGTATAAATTCATTCCCGGTGTAGGGATCCAACAACATCTTCAACAATTGTACATTTTCAGTGAGGGCTTCACTTGTCCATTTGTTCTGTTTCCCTTTGGCCGACATTTTTTCATTTCTTTGTTACCCTCTCCATGACTCGCATGTATTCATCGACTAAAGTGCATTTGAATCGGTGGACCACGTATTTTGATTTTATTGCCAAGGGTTGCCAAGGGGCGTGCTTGCGGAATCCTTTTGGAATATGGAAATGGGAAATTGGAGGGCATGGAAGCTTTGGTAAGATCAAGGACAATGGGGGTCACGGGGGGGAAGGTAAAAAAGTCTCGAATAGGTGGTAGAGCCCATGCAATGGCAGGGGCCAGTCCTACGGGCCTTTATTATGGTAGCAGAGGTTTGCCTGCCGCCTACTGCCACCCAGGGAGCTTGCGCCCTTATGAGCCCTACCCAGATGGACCCCATGTAACCATTGGGGATACCATCCGGGAATCGTTGGGTGAGGCCCGAGAATCCAGACGAGATTCGGAAAGAAGAATGTGTACCGATATGGGGGAGATCGTCGCCTTTTCTGAACGAGCATGTCGGAAATGATGTCATCTCCGAGTACCCGAAGAAGCATCAGACAGGGAGGTCACAAGCTGCAGTGTTGGCTCAAAGACCCAGCACTACCAAAAACACGGTTCGCCACAACCGTCCAAGGGGGTTGCAGAATCGGCAATGGAAATGATGCCGAGCCCTGTACGCCGGATGTTCAATGCTCTGTCGGGCTCCAAGGGATATCATACTTATTACCATTCCGCTAGTGCCGGCGCAGAGCAAGATTCCGGTGGGGCGATGGCATACCACCACAAATCCTGAACTTCCTCATGATGCAGAACGGGAAGCGTTACCGCGAAGGTTGGCCAAAACAAGAGTCCCAAGACACACCATGGGCGAGGCAGGAGGCCTTGAGGAGGATCGGAGGATGGACCGTGACGGGACTGCAACACCGTGATGGGCGGAGAGGAAGAGCGGGAACCTACAGGAGATCTGCCGCGGGGAAGCTGGCAGCCCAAAGGAGATTGTTGCCGTCCTCAGGAGAAAGTATCGTGCGGAGGAACGGCGCGTGAAGATCACGGCCATTGCCGGCACTTGGACTTCCTAAACAGAAGTTGACCCCGGGTGGGCACAGATGTCCTTATTCAAAGGACTGGTAAGTTGAACGCCACCACCTCTGGAATTCGGTGGGACCAGGCAATCCTGGACAACGATTTGAAGCCATTCCGGTTACATCGAGAGTACTAGGAGGCCAAGCTGGAGAGAATGTTGACACAGCAGCAGTGGGTGCTGCACAAAATGATCAAGTACTTAGTAACAGTCGGTGACAGGATGAGGGAGTTGCAGAGGCGCAGAGGAGTCCCACTGCAAATCCCGGATTTACCAAGGGACCCAACTTGGGAAGCGTTGCAGAGGCGGCTGAAGACCCTAAGGACGGTCACGAAGGACATGTGACCCATGAACCATCGGACGGAGGCGATTCCGTACGGGCCGCCAAGCTTTGTTCCTGGGCTGCCCCCGTTCATGGCCGAGCTTTTGGCCCGTGTGATGTTGGGAGACAAGACGCCGGACAACAGGGTCGGGTATTGGCACTCCGAAACGATTGGCCCAAGGGGACACAGTGGAGATGGATATGACAAGCCCCCCAGCTGCCGGGGTTTTCAATGCCCGTGCAGCCTATCAGTGCCGGGTAGCCGAAATGGATTCAGGATACATGGAGGATCAATTGGGGAATATAGGATCCAAGATCCGCAGTCGGATATATGGACCATGGTCGGTCGGAGCATGGGAAAAGCCAAATCTGGACTTCGAGAAGACATCGAGATCTGAGGTTTGGGGTTTGGGGTTTGACGTTTCGGGTACTAGACGTTCTTCGGCCCCGGGGGGGCACCTGGTTCGGCCAGGTGATATCCTCCCCAACGGGACCTATTGGGGGAAGCTTCATCACACACCTCCTGCAGCGTGGCAGAGTCCCCCAGGTTCACGGGACTCGGAGCCCTGTCCCTCATTGGCTTCCCCCTTTCTCCACTCCCCGGTCAGTGAGATCTGAGGAATCTACTCCCATTCACCGGGCGATGCGACTGGTGGAGGTATCCGACTTTGGGGCGTCATTGCTTCCGATGTTGGGGACTCTGTAAGCAGCAAAAACATCCAAGGCTTGAAAATACCCCATCACGACGCCAACCCCGCCAACTTGGAAGACTTCATCCCAGATTGAGAAGACTTCGCCGAGGAAGTCGTGGGTCAGATGCGGTTCAAATCGGATGTCTGAGACAAGCGTTCATGTCGTACATTTCCACACCGTTTGGCCCCGGAGTTGAAGGGGGACTTGCGTGACGCAATTCAGGACTAGAGGATCTGTACCGAGGAGCAGTGTTTGGACTGGTTGGAGCAGGAAGAAACAGTGGATACTCCCAACCAGAAGGTCCATGACTTGTGGGCAATACCTCTCAACTTGGAACGTGGGAAGTTGCGGTCCAGGGACTGAAGGAGCTACCTCCGCAAAGAGCGCTGTCTTCTAAAGCAAGTTCAGGATTGGTCGCAATCAGGCAAGATTCACCACCTCTTGCCGAATGTCCTTCCGACAGCACCTGCGCAAGGCATACCAGCGGATGGGGGGGGGGGGGGGCAGCAGGCAGCGCCACCCGCCGACCAACAGCCAACATCCAATAGGTGCGCAGAAACCCTACAGCAGCGCAGAAACGGGAGAAACCAAGCGGCAGGGCACCGCGGAGACGTGGGGGGGGGAGAAGCCGGCAGCGGCAGCCAGCAACCAGCGGCCAAAATAAAAAACAAAAACAGAGGGACAAACAACGTAACGGACGGCAGGCCGACGACACGCGGGAAACACAAACCACGCAGGGGGGGGGATGGGGGGTGGGCAGAAGGAAGGTAAAAAAAGGGGGGAGGCAAGACGAGCAAGCGGAGAACCAACAGTGCCGAGGCCCAAGGCACCCGGGGCTGCAAACCAAAGAAAGCAAGAAACAGCGGGGGCGCGGAGACGCAAAAAAGGGGGGGGTGGGGGTAGAAACCGCACGCCAGCTCCCAGGGTAGCCGGGGCCGGCAATGACAGAAAGCAGAAGACAGCGGAGGCGCGCAGAAGCAAGAGAAGGAAAGCAAAAAAAGAGGGGGGGGGCGGGAGTGGGAGGGGGGGGTAGAAACCGCACAGC
The DNA here is from genome assembly GCA_964036045.1 of Eutreptiella sp. 'Long Island Sound 2002'. Taxonomy (NCBI): domain Eukaryota; phylum Euglenozoa; class Euglenophyceae; order Eutreptiales; family Eutreptiaceae; genus Eutreptiella; species Eutreptiella sp. 'Long Island Sound 2002'. The sequence continues at coordinate 80,344,279 of OZ038380.1, read as the reverse complement.
ACGTGGGGCAAGGGCACCGGGGGCTGGAAACTAGGGAAAGACAGACACAGAAGGGGCGCAGGAAGCAGACAAGCAGGGGGGGAAACGCAAGAGCGAGATGAAAAAAAACAAAATAACAAGGCCCAGCAACTACAGCCCGGAGGGGGCAGAGCAAAGAAGGAGAGCAAAGGAAAAGACCAGAGGAGAAGTCGGGCGCACAAAACAGCGCCCAGGAGGCTGGCCTGCCCAACCCCGCGGAGAGGAGCGAGTGCACACACGCACACACCAACAGCAACGCACAGAACCGCGGCGTGCCGTCCACCAACCCGAAACGGGAGGTGTTGGCGTCCACACAAAACAGCCCCGGCGCACCGGCCGAGTTACCCATTGAAAGTCTGACGGTACAGAAAACCGGGTGCGTGAGTGACCGCGTCCACACATGCCAAACCACCGTGGCGCAAGCAGCCCGAGACCGACGCCGGAGGGACCCGCCAGGGACAACCCCACAGCAGTGCCCCAAACGGCCAAGCGCCCCCGCCTTGGCAGAGGCCAGTGTCAGTCACCATGGGCCTGGTTCTCGGCCAACTTCCACCTGCCCCGCGCAGGCGCCCGGTAAATCCGCAAAGCCCACGGTAGGGGAAGGCACCGCGACAACAGGAAAGCCGACGGGCGCACAGAGAGCGACTGGACCGGACGAGGCGCAGCTCACCAACGCGGGGCCACATGACACCCCTAACAGGCACGCCACTGGTCAAAAACACGGCAGGAGACCAGGTGCCAGGCAACAACAGCCGCCGGCTGCCACAAATCCGGACAGCGCGCACAACACACACACAGCCACAGCAGGGGAGGTGGGGCCAAGGATCACCCAACCCGACGAGGGGCATCCACCAAGACGCACGCCCATCCCCCCCATAGAGTCCACCCCGTGCACAACAGCGCGCACAGAGCGGTGTGCGGGCCCGCACGACAGCACAAAGCAACAGAAAGAGGCGCGCGAAAGCAAGGAGGAAGGAGCAAAGAAGGACGCCCGGAGCTGGAACAAGAGGAACAAACGCACCCCACAGGCAGAGGAGGAGCGGGGACAGGAGCAACAGGTAACACACCGCAGACAAGAGAGAGGGGACAAGCGAACACCCCCTAAGCGGAGCACAACGGGAAAGACAACACAAAAATGGCAGAAAAGCAAGGCCCACAGCAACAGCCGCCAAAAGCGCAAAGGGAGAAGGGCCACTACCGCACAAGCGTGCGCAAAAGGCGGGAGTGAAAGAGGAGGGACTCGGATTTACCCGAATAGGTGAGGAGGAAAGAAGAGATGGCGAAGCAATAGCACTACACACCTTTAACAGTGGAGCAAGCGCCGCGTCTTGTAACAAGAACGTACCAAACATGTGCCACGCAGAATTGTAACGTTTCAAGGTGTCCTTCCCGATTTCATTGATGATAAGCGTCGCCTCTTCGTTGGTAGCTCCTCGCAATTGATAGTATTCACGCAAACATACGCCAAGGTCAACACGAAACGTGGTTGTGTCTCCGTGCCGTCTGGCATTTGCAAACGGAACTCCGACGTGTTCACTGCGAACTTCACGTGTTTCATCAATAGGTTCCACCAAACCTCGCGCGGCCTGTACGGCAGAGCCATGAGAACCTTCACCCCTGGTGACTCCAACACTTTGTTGACCAACTGAGGTATGTGCTTGAACGGCGGGAAGACCCACCCCGGTGAAAGTAAAGTTAGATTCTGGGAGAAGACATCGATGGCGTAAGCCCCCGGCTGGGGACACGGACTGACGAACTTGCTGCACACCGCATTGGAACTCCTTGACATCCAATCGATTTCCGGCTGAATCCAACTTTTGAACTCCTCCAGGATCCAAGTCAACACGTCCGACGGGAAGGTAGCCTCCGACGGTGTCCAACGAAGCCGAGACCAAATGTCCGCCGGATTCACCGAGGTGTGCACGTAAAACGGTTGAATCTCGATGCGATTGGCTTGTGTAAAATTCCACAGTTGGAGAATCAATGCGTTGAACCGTGGCTTGTGACCTCCCCACTTGCGGAGATACCAGTAAAGGACCATTGAGTCGGTGAAAAATCGCAGCGTGGTGTCCCTCAGCGCATACGCTTGAATAGTCAGTAGGGCTCCCCTGAACTCTTTGACGTTTATGTGTTCCTCTCGATTCAGGAACCAACCGAACGCTGCTTGGGCATTCCCTTGAAGGACCCCGCCCCACGCCAGATCTGACGCGTCCGAGTACATGTCCCTGACGTGACCCATGGAAACTACGAAGGTGCGTCCCTTCCACTGGTGTAACTCGTCCGCCAGATCCATCAACTGACGTGACACGCTCTCCGGGAGCGCCACGTCTGCCTCCCAGCCAGCCTGGACTGCCACCGCCACGTGCACCGCCAGGGCGTCGCTGAGGAGTCGGATATGGGGCATGGCGAACAACAAGGAACGGATTCTTCCAAGAACGGAGGCGCATCGCCTCACTGATGGTGTGTGACTGTGTGCCAGTCTGTTCACGTCCCGAAACATTGCTTGTAGGCGCTTTGGAGGTACCGCGACGAATCCTTCCCTGAAGTTTAGCATAAAACCAAGCATTATAATTTCTTGAGACGGCTCCAAACATGATTTTGGGACATTGAGCAATATACCCAACCGATGCAAAAGTTGTACCAAAAAACGTGTGTGTTCCAGACATTCACGGTAAGTATTGCCAATGATGAGCCAATCGTCCAAGTAGACCCAAACGAGTGCTCCGCGATCGCGCACGGCATTTAAAATTGGTTGCATGAGGCGTTGCCATTCCCGTGGTGCAACGTTTAATCCAAACGGCAAAACGCACCACCTGTAAAATTCACCGTCGACGTAGACCCCCAAATAAGGTCGATCCCGCGGATGGATACCCATGTGAAAATAAGCACTTTTCAAGTCAATTTTGCAAGCATACTGACCGGGTCTCAAGAACGGTAAAATGCCCCACAGAGTGACCAAACGAAAATAGGTGGTCTGTACAAACTGGTTCACGTTCTTCAAATTGGTGATAGGTCGACGGCCTCCCTCAGGATGTGCCTCGTCTGACGCTTTGTCCACTGCGAACATACTTGCACAACACTTAATGTCTTTTCGCTCGACGCGTTCCATGCAACCCTGTTGCACTGCATCCAACACGTCTTTTACCAATTCAGGGTCGGTTACCTCTGCGTGGGAAGGACGAGGACGGAAGTCGTCGGTTGGCCGATCCGGATCAAAACCGTCAACCCAATCAAGCTGCAGCCCATTGCGAATCACTGACGCCGCGTATGTGTCCTTCAACGCTTCCCATTCATGCAATTGTGCACGACAGCGCAAATAGAGTGGCATGTGGGGACGGATCGGCGGTGGCACGCACACGGCTGGCGCCAATAAATCCTCTACAGTCAAGCTACTGCTGTGGTCGTTCATCTAACTTGTCGTTACGTGGCACAAATCTTTGGGTGAAACCCTTACCTTTGCCTTTGCCTCCTTTGCCAGATCTCCGTGGATCAAAACGACCTCGTGTTGAAAACGAACGGAAAGAACTACGATGCGAGTAAGGGGAGAAACGCGTGCCTCGCAGGTCTTTTTGTAATTTGTTGCGCGACTGAAGTAGTGACATGTCATCCTTCGAGAGTAACTCTGGTGCAATCGCAGGTTGTTCAAACCGTTTATCTACTGCCACTCGCCGGGAGCTTTGGATGCTGTAGTCCAACGCACCCAACATTGCAAACAAATGTTCACATAGTACCAATGAAACAGGTGCTTCCGGAGCTACCGTTGTGTCATCTTCGCGTGTTAAGACTACTCCCAGGACTCGCATGGCGTCTTTTACCTGTTGTTCCCAACGACGCTTCTCTGCGTCCGCTGGATGTTTGTGCGTTGGCGCGTTATTAACAGCTGCCCTATGGAACTCGTCGAACACTGGAAGGTGCTTCAACATCTTTTTTCTGCGAAACTCGTCTTGCAAAACCTTTCGCTCTTCCAGGAGTGCAGACAAGCGTGAAGGAAGCGACAGAACCTCATCGCGCCACACGAACGTGGACTCCTTGTCCGACGCGGGACCAGCGTGGTCCTTGGGACCGCTCAAAGTTTCGCATGCCAAGAAGACGTCTTCGCGATGCGACGACGTTCCTGTTCTGCCAATGTCGTCGCCCTTTAAGGTGAGTAAGGCATCACGAACCAAGGCCATCGTGTCTTTGACAGTGGCCAGTGTTTTCTCTCCTGTAAGTTTGGAATACAGTGACGCTGCCTGCCAAGGACTGAGACCACTCATTGCGCCTTCCTTTGCCAACTGTGCTGCATGTTCCAACGACTCAGAACTCAGGTTCCACGCCGAATCCGGTAATTTCAGCACGAACTCGTGAAAATCCAGTGTCTCATTTTCTTCTGTCATTTTGTTAAAATTTATATCCTTAAAACATTTTGGATTGCATCAGAAATCAAAGCTCTGGGTACAGCAAATCACTAGTTGAACAACTCAGTGAGCGCGTGACCGGTTCTAAGAGCATGGGAGGTTAATAGTGGTTGGAGCATGTAAGGAGTACTGATTTTCCAAATTTTTTATTATACTACGGTTTTCTCTGAGATCGTCGACGACAGGTCGTAGCTTAGAGGAAAAACACAACTCTAAGGTTGGTAGAGTGTGGGTTCAAACCCCATGGAGGGGGTATTTGAGGTCAAAAATTTCATTTTTCATGTATAATACCATTTTTGTGTATATTTTGAGGGTACCTGTTTCAATGAAAGGTAGCAAAGGGCACCAAAAGAGCAGAAAACAGAGAAAACAAACCGGTTTTAAGGAGTTGGCCCATATATGGGGATTGTGTAGTGCTAGCTGAGCGAGCGGACAACGAGGGGCGAGCGGAGCATAAAAACCCCCAAGAACAAAGAACAGCCAGGAAGTGACACCCCGGAGTGGATCATCCAGGGCTGATCGAGCAGGAGCAGATACCACCCTCTGGAGTGGATCATCTGGGGAAAAGTGGCAGACGCCATGAACCGGAGCTCTTGGGCGGAACAAGTAGGAGGAGCTGCCGCCCCCCGGACTAGATCATCCGAGGAAAAGTGGCCTGACGCCCAGGATTGGATCATCCGGGGCGGGACACGCAGGAGGAGCGGCCGGCAGCAGGACTGGATCATCTGGGGAAATGTGTCAAGGCAGCCCGGACTGCATCATCCTGGACAGAACATGCAGGAGCGGCCACAACCCCCGAAGGTGGAGCATCGGGGGAAATGTGGCCAGACGCCCAAAACAGGGTCATCCGGGGCAGAAGCAAAAGGAGCGGCCACAACCCCCAGGATTGAAGCATCAGCGAAAAGGAGGCTCAACGCCCTGGGCCGGATCGTCCGGGGCGGATCAAGCAGGAAAGGACCCCGCCCCCCAGACTGAAAGATCCGGGGGGAAATGGCCGCCAGAAGCGAGGGAGACATGAGGCAGAGGCGGAGTTGAAGCAGCCATGCAGTGATATGAACGAGGCCGTGGTGAGGAAGCGAAGCAGTGATGTGAAGGAGGCCGCGTTGATGCAGCGATGCAGACATGAGGATGAGGCTGCAGCGATACAGTGATGCAGAGCGATTGAGGAAGCCGTGGAGATGCAGCATTGCAGTGATGAAAGCGCGGCCGAGGTGATATAGAGAAGCAATGATGAGGACGAGGCTGTGGGGAGGCAGTGATGCAGTCAAAATGAGGAGGCGGTCGGGATGCAGAGATGCAGCCATGAGGACAAGGCCGTGAAGTGCCCTGGACTGGATAACCGGGACAAAACACAAAGGAGCGGCATTAAGCCTCACGACCGCTTCATCCCGGAAAGTGTGAACTGACGCCCGGGACTTGATCATCCGGGGCTGATCAAGCAGCAGGAGCCGCCGCGACCCGGACTGGATCATCCTCGGCTGATCGAGCAAGAGAAGACACCATCCACTGGACTGGATCATGCGGGGAAAAGAGGCTGGCGCCCAGGACGGGATCGTCCGAGGCGGATCAAGCAGAAGGAGCCGCCGCCCAGGGGACTGGATCACCCGGGGAAAGGTGGCCTGATGCCGAGGACAGGAGCATCAAGGGCGGATCACGAAGGGAGGGCCGCCGCCCCCCTCAATGGATCAACTGGGGACATGTGGCTGATGCCCTGGCTGGATCAAACGGGGCAGAACGAGAAGCAGCGGCCACAGCCCCGGGGATAGGAGCATCCGGGAAAATGTGGCCGGACACCCCAGACTGGATCATCCGGGGCTGAACAAGCAGAAGGAGCGGCCGCCCCTGCTACAGGACCATCTGGGGAAAAGGGACCTCCAGACGCTCAGGATAGAATCACCCGCCGCTGAACAGGACGACGCGGCCACAACCCAAAGAACTAGATCATCCGGGGAAATGTGGCCTGACGCCCCGCCCTGGATCGTCCGGGGCCGATCAAGCAGGAGGAGCCACCACCGCCCGGACTGGGGCATCCAGGGAAAACTGGCGGCCAGAAGCAAAGAAGACATGAGGCCAAGGCTGAGGTGATGCAGCGCAGCAGTGATGAGGACAAGGCCAAGGTGAAACAGCGAAACAGAGATGAGAAGAGGCCGGGGTGATGCAGCGATACCGTGCGGGGGACGAGGCCCGAGTGATGCAGTGATGCAGCGCAAATGACAAGGCCTTGGAGATGCAGCAATTCAGTGATGAGGACAAGGCCGAGATGATGCAATGAAGCAAAGATGAGGACGAGGCTGTGGTGATGAAGTGAAGCAGGCAAGTGGACGAGGCCGTGGTGATGCAGAGATGCAGGCATGAGGACGAACCCGTGGTGGTGCAGAGATGCAGCAAAAAGGACCAGCCCGTGGTGATGCAGTGATGCTGTGCCCAGAATGAGGCCCTGGTGATGTAGCGATGCAGTGATGAGGATGAGATCGTGGGGTGCCGTGGACTGGATCAACCGGGACAAAAGAAGATGGAGCGGTCATAACCCCTGAAACTGCATCATCCAGAGAAAGGTGATCTGACGCCTCGGACTCGAACATCCGGGGCTCGACGAGCAGAATGAGCCGCGTCCCCCTGGACTCGATCATCCGGGGGTGAACCAGCAGGAGGAGACACCAACCTCAGGACTGGATTGTGCGGAAAAAATAGCAGACGCCCAGGACGGGATCGTCCGGGGCGGATCAAGCCGAAGCAGCCGCCGCCCAGCGGACTAAGTCATCCGGGGAAATGTGGCCCCACACCCAGGACTGGATCATCTGGGGCGGAACACGCAGGAGGAGCCGCCGCCGCCCAGATAAGATCATCCGGGCAAATGTGGCCAGACGCCCTGGACTGGATCATCCGGAGCTAAACGAGAAGGAGCGGCGAAAACCCCACGACTGGATCATCCGGGTAACTGTGGCCTGACGCTCCGGACTGGATCATTTGGAGGGGGTTTTACTTTTGAAACGGCTGGTCCTGAGCAAAGGAGTCTCACTTTTGGGGGGGTCTTACTTTCGGGGTGGGGGGGTTTACAAAAAGAACATGGATTATTATTTGCATTCATTTCTCGAGATTGATATTAAGTTGATTTTTCAGTCGGCGTTAACATTAACCGAAAGCTAGATATCAATCTCGAGAAATGAGCGCAAAAAAATATCAAACAACGAATGGGCCACAAACCTTCAAGTTATGGGCCCTTATCGTTGCAAGTGCCGCCATGTCCTTGTCCCGCGACACAGTCATCCCTATCACCAACAAATACGCGGGTGTGTGGCAGGGTGTGCCGTGGTTGAGGACCCCAATGGAGAGTTGGGTCCAGCTCCCACCGCCGCAAGGGTACCCATCCCCGCGCACAATGAAGGTGAGGGGTCTTGTCCAATAGATGGTGTCCACTACCGATGGGCGTGATTGGACGTACCGAACCCATGAGGGTAGCGGCCAAGAGCGCCCACTCGCGGGGGGAGTGGGAAAAGACATGGGTGGTCGTAGCTCAAGGGGGGTGACCAACTCCTCCCACGTGTCGGTGAACCTAGCCCGAGTGGGGATGGGACGTGGGAACGGGATGCCCGTTGCAGCCATGTAGGCCAACCCCGGGGCGACTCATGTACTCTGACACGTGCCGGAAGCCGAGCTTTGGGATGTTCAAGTCCATGAGGAGGCCGATGAGGTCTGGGGAGGGGAAGAAGGTGAGAGGCATACTGCTTCAACGCCTTCTTTTGCTTGTTGCGAATACGGGAGCGGTATGCAACCTCCGTGGCCTCGGACCATCAGGCCCGGACCAAGGGAGATGAAGCCACCCACTCACCAAGGAGTTGGGAGACCACCGGGTCCCGCAACCTCTTAGCCCCACTCAAACGCACGAGCGTCATGTTCAGCCCACCAAGGGTGTCCTGAGAGAAAGGCATAACAAGCACTATACAAGGAAACATGGTGGTGTGGAGGGGGGGGGGGGATGCGGGCAACCGTAAGGGGGGTGTCAAAGACACCCACCAACACAACATTGGAACCTCTGAAGTATACTGTTGTGCAACAATATACCACACAAAACCCCTATAGGTCCTGGTATGTGCATGGAACAATGGGTAGAAAAAACCCAATCAAAATATTTGAGTCTTAACCTCTTAATATTTGCAAGATTAATAAATTAACGGCTTCATATATTCAAAATTCAAATTAACCATATTGACTTTAATCTAGGTAACCCGGGTAGTTCAGGGCTGATGAATAAATGGATCATGCGTGTAGACAATCCACTGATTCATAAAGAAGGTCCCTATGAGGACCGGCCCCTGCTGTGCCCGTTCCGCCTGTCACCCCTGCTGACTTGCTCCTGATCAGCGATTGCATTTCTCAAAATCCAGGGTCCAGAATCCAAAAATATAGAGAATACAATCCTCCTCCAACCCTGAACAGCAACCAGATCCAACAAGTACAGCAATAACCCAATCCACACTGCGGGCTTCCGTTCAGCACACCGGTTGTCTCACGGTGGCGGGCATGTACAAGAATTGCACCAAAGAGGAAAGCCCTGAAATTGGCATATGAACAGAAATAAAGCAAAGTTGGGGAAAGATGGAAACATACACAATCACAGCCATAGACCCCTCATTCCCTGGACTCAAGACCTTCCCTTGACTCGCCAACATAATGCCCTGATCCCAGTCAAATAAGATGGCTAAATGCCATGTGTCAAAAGTCACTACACAAACCCGAAAAATGTGTTCCCCCTCAAGCCTCTAAATCCTGGCCCAATAGGGGAGGTGGCGTGTCGTGGCATAGAGTGGTACTCGGGACCATGCCCTACCCTGACATAACCTTGGTTGGACTTGGAGTAGAATGGGCTGGGAGGACTGCCCCATGAAGATGACCTCACAACATGGCAAAATCAGGCAAATCACACCATTATGCCCAAAAATCAATTATATACTCAAAAATGCATATGGCAAATATTCAAATGCTCCATGCATGTGTCAAACCGGAAAGTAATATACAACGGTGATATAGACCAGATATTCATGCCCAAGAATATGCCATCATTGGTACCGTAACCCCTCCGGTTATGTACATGACATGCTTCACAGGTCAACTCATGAATTTGAGACCTAATTTTGTGAGGCCTTGTGTGCCAAGCTAAAGTGACCACGTGATCCGGCATATGGTGAGGTACAACACCGAAGCATATACCAACATATAGGCAACATACCGAAGTTCACAGATCTCTAGGCACTTTACTGTTATCCGACCAGTTGAGCACATAAAATACAAAAATGAGCATAAAATGAGGTCAAAAACATGCAAATAATGCCAAATTCAAGATAATTACAATAGTATATAACTTCGCTCACCCATGATATCGACGTATGATTCAAAACACAATTGCTTGGGACCATTTGCAAACAATCCCCCCACTTGGCTCTACACATGGACGCATAGGGACACCTTCGACCCTCCTCCCAACACGCACCATGAAAATGAGAAAAATTGATAATGGTGCTTGTGGGTCGCTCCGTAAGCCCTCCCCCATGTACTATATGAGCGGTAGACTTAGTCTAGCGCTATGGAGTTCATTATTGAGACATTGGCGAGGCCCTTGCCACGTATGACTCCATATATCTTCCTACAAACGGAGATATATAACATGCGTGTGAGCATATCGAAGCACATACCATGCATACAACACATACCCTCAAAAGGTGGCTCCCACCATGGTATGCCATGTTCCTCCATGGACATAACTTCACGTTGAAAATACGTGGTAATCCAAGGAAAGTATCTATGCAACCCCAACACTCATGCGGTACACTCGAAAGTTGCAATAAAATGTTCGGTTGCATGGCCCGAGAGGTGTAGACAACTTTCTACCCTCTTGACCATCATTCCTTGCTACACCAGACATGTGTACACACCAAAGGCTTTTGATGCTCCACAAATTAAGTTGAGACCACGGCTGTCCTAACGCAATTCTCGAAATTGGTATTCCTCGCCGTGAACTGGAGATATGATTCTTCAAAGTGGCCTCACGAATCATTTTTGTTTCGACTATATCTCCAAGCAAAATGAAGGACACGACAAAAGGAAGGTTGTTTCGTGACCGGGGAAATATGTAGGACCACTCAAGACTCATCATATCAAGTGCGGCGATGTTGAAGTCGAAAATCCGATTCTGAAAGTCTGAAAAACTCCGATTAATTTTGCGAGTGTGTACTATGAAAATTGCGGAAGCAACAAACCCTTTACTGATGAAACCTGACCCTTCATCGGGGTTTCCGCCAAAATATCTGTAAATAACAGTTAACCAACCGGTTACCGCAAAATCGCGAGCCAACTGACAGTCGCCGATACATTGGCAATCAGAACGGAAGGCTGAAAAATTACGGAAACTTTATGATAAAAAAAACAATGTTGATTCCTGATATTCTGATACATAAATCTCAGCTGGCGGCGCCTCGGTACTGAATATGGCCGCTCATAGCCGGAATGGCCAAACCTATCACACTATCACATCAGGTTAGGTCAGGTGCATGGGAGAGTATGATATCAGCCAATGGCGGCTTGCCGGCACATAGATACACATGCCCAAGTGACCCCAAGATGGCCAGGGGGGTCCGAACCGGCTTCACCCCCCGTCTCAGAGCGTTGTTACCGCTCGGAAGTCATTGAAGAGAGGACGGGAGGACCCCAATGGGCTCCACACCCCCCCCCATGTCCCAAGGACACATGGTGGCCCCACACACTTCGTAGGCGTCCCCCATGCCCCAAGGGAGGGGTGAGGACACTCTTAATCGGTGCCCTACGCCATATCCGGTCTCCTCTTGATCTACAACATGGACCAAGGGGATCAAAGATAGAGAAACGTCGTCGGTTGACCTAAGTAAGTATACCACAATGAAATATATATGTGGAGATCGAGTGAAGGGGGTATATGGCCAATCAAGGCCCCAAAATCCCCGGATGAACGCCCTCACCTGTCTCCCAAGCACAGAAACAAACAAAAATGCCAAAAGGGGATCCATTACGGTGCTACAGCAGCCAACAAATGGACCAACACGTCCTTGACATCCAAAGAAATGTTCTTTTTCTTCAGATAGTCCATCCACACCGTGGTGTACCTCGGCACAAAGCTGCTCGGAGGCTCCCACGAGTTTCTGGATGCGGCAAATCCCTTTCAACGGACTTTATAAAGCCTCCCCCCAGGCGTCCCTGGGTCCGGCTTGTCCGCCAGGATCTTCTCGGCGGTGAAGTCGTCGTCCTCACCCTCGTCGTCCGAGTCCACATCGCCGGCTGTGAACTCGAAGGTGACGGGACGTCCGCTGGGGTCTGGTGCTCGGGAACGAAGCTGGGTATGGTTGCGGTCCAGGATCTTGTTATCCCCCACACAAACCGCATACACATCCTGCCCGACCTTCCGCACGATTACCCCCGGCACATACCAAGATGCCTGCCGATGTCTGGACAGGACATCCTTGTGGTGCCGCTCCACCCATACGGTGTCTTGGAGAGCATACTTTTGGACTTTTCCCTGTTGGAAGTACTTGGCCCTCTTGTCATGCTCGTCCTGAAGTGCCCTGCACACCTTGGCCGCCGTGTCGTCCGCCTCAGCCATCATGGCTTTCGCATCCCGGGCCACTTTGCCATGGTTCAACCACAGGAGAGCGCGTGACACTCTATCCCGTAGGAACAGGATGCGATGGGGCGACAGTCCAGTGGGTCCCGGAAGGTCATGGTACGCCTGTAGTACTCTCCACAGCGAATTGTAGCAATTCCGGCCCGGTTCGTCAATGTGCAGCTGGCGGAACTTTTCGAACATCTGCCGCCCGGCCACCTCAGCCCGGCCATTTGACCGGCTGTGGTACCCCACGGTCTTGGCGTGCCGAATCCCCATGTGCTTGCACATCGTCTTGAACCATGTCTTCACGAATTGACTGCCCCGATCGCTGCAGATGACAGCTGGGACATCAAAAATCGTCAGCCAATGCCTGATCATGGCGTTGGCGATGGTCTTGGCCTGCAGACCAACTCCATGCTTGTCCTTCTTGTCCTTCTTCTTGGACTTCTTGCCCGGGACCGCCACGATATACCCGCTGTGCCTATCCACCGCCAGGATGACACAGTCATAGGTCTCTCCTTCCACGGTGACCTCCGGCATGGCGAATACATCCATGGCCACGGACCGCATAGAGGCTTCCGGTATAGCCGTGTACACCGGGTTGCCAGCTGTGGAGTGGTTGGGGCTCTTCGTGGCCCGACACACGGCGCAGTCGCTGCAGTACTTGTCCAGGAGGGCGTAGTACCCCGGTGGGAACTTGAAGCGCCACTCCAGGTCCTGCTGCATCTTGTCCCGACCAGGATGCATGAGCTGGGCGTTATGCCACTGGTCAATGAGCTCCTCCATTCGGTTCTCAGGGACCAATAGCTTGTCCTTGAGGAATAGCTTATCCCCATCCTCGGTCAAGCCCTCGGGACACTCGTCGTCCGACGGGGCGCTCACGGCATTCCAATACTTGCTCCGGTGCTCAGATGCCGCATAGTCATCCGACCAGTCCTCTGTGAGCACCGACCTGACTAGCTCTACAGGGGCCACCATCCATTGCTCGAGGGTTTCCTCTCGAATAGCTTTGACTCGGGCGCCCCGGAACTTGGCCAGGTCCGTACTGTTTGCCATCACCACAAAGCACTTGACCCCCTCTTGCTCCATGGCCTTTTCCATCTCGATGATGCGCTTGCCCTCCTTGGTCCCCTCGGCGTCCCCATGGCTGGATATGTCCATCCAAGCCTTGCCCGCGGGGTAGGCCAGTCGTTTGAGGCAATCTGCCACAGTGTTGTCCTTCCCCGGGACGTATACGACGCTGAGGTCGAACTTGGCGAACGTCTCATGCCATCGGGTCCTCCTTGCCGCCGGTCCCGAGGGGGTGTCGACGTGCTCCTTGTGCCAGCTCTGCAAGGACTGATGGTCCGTGCAAACCACCACCGGTTGCAATCCGATGTGGCCAGACCACTTCCTGAGCGCACAAACAATGGCGTACGTCTCCTTCTCCCTCGCGGTCCAGGTCCGGCGTTGGCCCTCGGCCAGGATCCAGCTCCAGAACGCCATGGGTACGTGTGACCCGTCGTCTCGCATCTGCTCGAGGACTGCCCCTACAGCATAGCCCGAGGCGTCCGTCCGTAGCACGAATCCCTTGTCCGGGTCCACCAGGAATAACCCCAGCTGCCCCAGGAGTCGCTCTTTCAGGCGGCTGAACGCATCTTCGGCCTCAGGGGTCCAGGCAAGCTTCTTCTTGCTCCCCTTCCGGCCATCGAACTTCCCCACCTGCAGCATCTTGTGCAGCGGCCCCGAGAGTTCTGCATACATCCGGACATAGCCCGAATAGTAATTGCAGAACCCCATGAAGGACCGGAGTTCGCTGATGGTCTGGGGCTTTTCCCAGTGGTGCAGGGACGCCAGCTTCCCAGGCATGGGACGGCGTTGCCCGTGACTAACCACGTGACCCGCGAACTCCACTTCCTTCACGAAGAGTGAGGCTTTGGTGGCCTTGCACACCATGTTGTGCTTGTCCAGCTCACTGAGCACTCGGCGCAGATCCTTCTCATGCGCCTCGATGAGCTCGTCCTCAGTCATGTTCTCCGTGCCGGACCCGATGATGATGTCATCCACAAAGGGATCGGCACAGTCCCGGACAGGACCGAGTAGGTCCTCCATCATGCCCTGGAAAGCGGCGTTGCCATTCTTGGCGCCCATAGGCACCACTTTCCCCTGCATGGGCCCCAGCGGCGTCAACATCGCTGTGCAGGGCCTGGAGTCCGGGTGTAGCGGCATCTGGTGATAGCCGTGTCTCAGGTCTAACACCGTGAAGAGCCGCTTTTTCTGTTGCTTTTGGAGGACGGAGTCGATCAAAGGAAGCGAGTACGAGTCGTGCTCCGTCTGCTCGTTCGAACCTCTGTAATCAACCACCAACCTCCACTCGCCCTTCTCTTTCTTGGGGACGATGAAGGCTGGGCAGGCCCACTCACTGTCGGAGGGTTCGATCCATCCCCGCTCAATGAACTTGGCCAACAACTTGTTCATGGCCTCGGCCCGATCGCCCTGAAGTTGGTACTCCCGATGACGATAGATCTTGGGGTTCGGCTTCAGCTTGATCCTCACTGTGCCAAACCTCCCACGATCTGGAGGGTTCTTGTTGGCGACGGCACTGAATAGCCGCGGATAGGCAATTATCAGCCTCTCCTTCAGCTCGGCGACGTTCGGGTTCTCCTGGGCGTCTTCAACCGCTTGCTTCGGTATCGATACAACGGACCGCACTGCGGTATAGGCTTCTTCCGGTTCCGAGTCCGACTTCTCCTCGTCCGATATGCTGTTTTCATCGTCGTGGGGCGCGCTTCCCACCGATAATCTTCGGAAATTTGCGGCAGCGGGCTGGTTCTTGTCCCTTTCGGCCCCCATTCTTGGAAAACCCCACGTCGGAGGGTCCAGCCCAACCAGACCATCATATTGGTCCGCAATGTGATCCATGACTCTCGCCACGAACCCATCCTTCTCGTACTTGCCGGTGACCAACATCTTGTCATCCCACCAATGCGGAGATGTGACCATGGCCCGCCTCTTCTTGGCTGCCACACGATCATGCATCCCGATCCGCATGTAGTCGACGACGTCGTCGATCTCGGAGTGGGACAGGACGTCAATGTCATCAATTGGCTGATCCGTCCCCTCCTTGGGCTCAAACATGACCTTCATGGGCACCGCCTCCATGCTACGGATGAATGCTTCATCACCTGTGGGCTGGGCCTGCGCCCCATCCACCAGGAGAGCCTTGGTACCCCACACTTGACCTGGGGAGGGCATTGATACACCCTTGGCGTCGATGAACAACTCCTCCTCTGGCCCGAATGACATCTCGTTCAGGGTGATGGAGTCCAGCGTCGACTTGAGACCCTCCAGCGGACATGGGGTGGATCCTATGCCGGTTATGACCAGGAACCCCTTTCGCCCTATCCGCGACGATCTTCTCCACCGTACGTCTGGTATTGTCCAGGGAGCCATGCCAATACATGGGCTGCCACTCCTTCAAACCCCAATGCCTATGCCAGGCTGAGTCTCCTCGATGCCAATGCCTCCTACACTTCCGCAAAAGTGGGGCATCCCGGGAAGCAAAGACGTCCGTCTCGGGCGCTTCGGCTCCCAGCGTCTGGATCATCCTGGCATACACCTGCGCCGCCATTCCATACTCCGTGAGCTGAACTCCAAGTTCTCCTCTGGACTTGGCACCCACAGCTTGCACCGCTTGGACGATCCGATCCTCTTCCTCAGCATTCCATTGGGATAATCCGCATGCATAGTCCTCGGACAGCCATGTGAGGCATTCATCATCCTCCCGGACCAGCGTTGCACGATGGGGAAGGGCTCCAATGGCGTTTGCCACCATGAAGTCATACCCATGATCATATCCCAATCTGTAATGTCGGCCACATAGAAGTTCCCGGATAGAGTCCTTCTCTTCGCCATATCAGGGCGGTTCAAGCGCTCATGCTCCCAGAATTCCATACTGATAGTGGCCTCATGGGTGCCACCACCCATAATCTCTCCATTGGCGACCTTCAGGCGTACCGGTCTACGGCTGGGCTGCAGGGATTCCTCCTTGAACAACCCTCTCCGGACCGGGCTCACCTGGGCACCGGTATCCACCAAAACATCCACCACCAACTCCTCTTGTCCGCACCGTACACGCACCTTCAAGTGCAACTGCCGCTCGTCCCCATGCAGTGTATGGACGACTCTCACGGCATGCAACTCTAGCACATCCGGGTGCATCAGGACTTCGAGGGTATGGTCACGGATGGTGTAGATCTTGGGCTGGTCTCGCCCGTCCACTGAAGCCGGTTCTGACCCCCGTGGCCATCTTGGGGTCACTTGCGGTGTGTATCTATGTGCCAGCAAGCCACCATTGGCTGATATCATACTCTCCCATCCACCTGACCTAACCCGATGTGATAGTGTGATAGGTTTGGCCATTCCGGCTATGAGCGGCCATATTCAGTACCGAGGCGCCGCCAGCTGAAATTCTTATATCAGAATATCAGGAATCAACAGGGTTTTTTTATCATAATGTTTCC
Source organism: Eutreptiella sp. 'Long Island Sound 2002' (assembly GCA_964036045.1). Taxonomy (NCBI): domain Eukaryota; phylum Euglenozoa; class Euglenophyceae; order Eutreptiales; family Eutreptiaceae; genus Eutreptiella; species Eutreptiella sp. 'Long Island Sound 2002'. Next base: position 80,327,732 of record OZ038380.1, on the reverse strand, counting down.
GTAATTTTTCAGCCTTCCGTTCTGATGGTCAATGTATCGGCGACTGTCAGTTGGCTCGCGATTTTGCGGTAACCGATTGGTGAACTGTTATTTCCAGATATTTTGGTGGAAGCCCCGATGAAGGGTCAGATTTCATCAGTAAAGGGTTCTTTGCTTCCGCAATTTTCTAAATATGCACTCGAAATTTTAATCTGAATTTTTCGCGATGTGGAAATCGGATTTTCGACTTCGACATCGCCGCACTTGATTTGGTCTTCTTCGAGTGGTCATACTCCTTTCCCTATGCCCAAATCAGGTTTCCCTTATGCTTGCCACCCATTTGACTTGGAGATATAAGGGAAACAAAAGTGAATCGTGGGACCACTTTGAAGGGCCATATCTACGCGCGAGTGTGAGGAAAGAGAATAAGGAAGGTTGCGTTGCAAGCGCCTTAGTCTCAACTTCTTTTAGTAGGGTCCAACACCTTAAGTCGTCACAAACACTCGTTGTATCATAGGATCATGGTCAACATGGTAGAAACCTGTTTATAACTTGTTAACCATGTGTCTGGACTTGATATTATGACCTTGGAGTGTAGCGCATGAGTCTTGCGGTTGCATAGCATCTTTTTTTAGCTTCCCACGTCCATTTAAACCAACGTTGTGACCATGGAGGGGCATGGCATACCATGGTGGGAGCCAATTTTAAGGGCTATGTGTGATATGGGTAGTATATGTCTTGATATGCTCACGCCCATGTTATATATCTCTGTGTGGCCGAAGAGATGGGGAGCCACACGTGACAAGGGCCTCGCCCATGTCCCGATTGTGGAATTCAAAGCGCTAGACTAAGTCTACCGCGTATGTATTGCTCATGGTATGTTTGGCAAAGAGATCCAGGCGTGCACTCCCATTTTCATGGGGCATGAAGATATGAGTGGCGAAGGTATCTCCATGCGCCCGATTGGGGATCCAAGTGGGGAAATTGTGGGCAAATGATTCCAATCATTTGTGTTTTGAACCATGAGCGGATATCATTGGTGAGCATAGAGATATACTATCATGACAATTTTGTATTTGGACACATTTGCATGTTTTTGACCTCAATTCTTGCTCATTTTCGCGTTTTGTGTACTTACCTGGTCGGCAAACAGCAAGAAGCCTATGGAGGGTCGAACCATGGTATGTTGTTCAAATGTTGGCATATGCTTTGGAGTTGAACACCACCATATGCCTGATTGCGTACTCCATTTTGCTTGGCGCACAAAGGATTACAAAAATTGGTCTCAAGATCATTGGCTGACTTGGGCAGTGCGTGGCGCCCATATCCGAAGGGGTTTTGAGGGTAGGGTGGGGATGTACATGGGCATTGACCTTTGGTCTCTATCCTCCATGAATACTGAACTTCAATTCCATGCATGCTTTGAGCCTTCGGATAAGTGGTAACTTCAATTTTGAGAATATATTTGATATATGGCCAATATGGTGTGAATTGGCAGTTTTTGGCATGTTATGAGTTCAAACTCATGAGGCATATCCCTAAGCCCATTCAACTCCAAGTCCAACCAAATTTACGTCAGGCTAGGGCAGGGTCCTGTGTGCCACTCTAGGCCATGACACGCCACCTCCCCCATTGGGCTAGGATTTATAGGCTTGGGGATGAACACATTTTAGGGGTTTGTGTAGTGATTTTTGACACATGGCATTTAGCCATCTTATTTGACTGGGTTCAGGGCATCATGTTGGCGAGTCAAGGGAAGGTCTTGAGTCCAGGGAATGAGGGGTCTATGGCTGTGATTGTGTATGTTTCCATCTTTCCCCAACTTAGCCTGATATGTGTTCATATGCCAATTTCAGGGCTTTCCTCTTTCGTGCAATTCTTGTACATGCCCGCCACCGTGAGACAACCGGTGTGCTGAACGGAAGCCCGCAGTGTGGATTGGATTATTGCTGTATTTGTGGGATCTGGTTGCTGTTCAGGGTTGAAGGAGGATTTTATTTTCTGTATTTTTGGATTTTGGACCCTGGACTTTGAGAAATGCAATCGCTGATCAGGAGAAAATCAGCAGGGGTTACAGGCGGAAGGGGCACAGCGGGGGCCGGTCCTGGTAGGGACCTTCTTTATGGTAGCAGAGGCGTACCTGCTGCCCCTACCTACCGCCGGCCCGGGGACTTGGGCCCCTATGAGCCCTGCCCAAGTACGCCCCGGGTGCGTATTGTGGACTCGGTGGAGACCACGCCGGAAGGTGAAGCCCGAAGAGAAGTGCGATGTTCGGTAAGAGGAGGACTGGACATGGAGAACTTGGTCTCCATGTGTGAGCGTTCGCTGCCGAAAGGCATGCAACCTCCGCTCCGCCGCGGAGGACTCCAAGGAGACATGCCATTCAGGCAGCAGTGGAGGACGGGCCCGGCGCTACCGGAAGCGCGGGTCACCCAAGCCCGCGGCAGGGGACGCCGGGGCTATGGATACGGACCCTAGCCCGGTCAGGGTGTGGGACTCCGAGGGGCACTCCGAGGGCTATGGGATAGCCTATGAGCAACCTTCGGAGTCGGAAAAGACGGCCAGACAGCCCACAAGGGCGAACACGGCCCCAGAACCCAGCCTGGAGCATGACGCCGAGGCGTTGGAGAGGCTTGCCAGAGCCAGAACGGCGCCTGTGGCCCGGCACACGGAGCCACCGCGGGATAGCATGGGCGACACACCCATGGCGGAGGAGTCCGAGGAGCCGGGAACCGCGGGACGCGCCGGATCAGGTGGAAAGCACGCTGCGTGCCACTGCGAGCACGTGTCCTTCCTCATAGGCAAGTACCCGAAGATGGGGATGGACGCCATCGTGCATCGCCTCGACAGCCTGGTCAACGCGAAGGACGGCCTAGAGGAGGACGTCGCCGGGATCCTGGATGACCAGTCGGCCGCAGAGGGAGACATGGCGGAGCTGCGAGCGGAACGGGACCGGTACCGGGAGAATCTAGAGCTGGCCCTGGAGAAGCAGCAGCGAGTGGTGGACATGTCGGGACGCCTGAAAAAGCTAGAGGAGCTACAGCCCCTCACCTCGGGTCCGGAGCTCCCGGCAAAGCCGGCAGCAGCAGAGCTGGTGGAGCGGGTTAAGAACCTCAGGGGTGCCATGGAGAAACCCATGGGCGGCCCTGCAGAGGCACCATACGCGCCTCCGCGTGTTGACCCGGGTGCGCTGCTGTTTGTTCCCATGTTCAGCGAATCCACAATGCTCGGGGAGCAAACGGCACCGGCTGGGTCCATGCGGGAAGGGCACGTAACCACGGACCCGAGGAGCCTGACGGTACAGATGTCCCACGCCGCCCAGGATCTACCGATCACTACGACTGCCCATGCAGTTTATGCGGAAGAGGAGATCCAGAGCCAGACCATGCAGGGGCGAACCATGGGAAGCACCAACGGACATGGTCGAGGTCATCCAGGCGGAAACCTGTGGGCGAAGGACCCCAATACGGGGATATGGACGGCCGATGGAGCAAGTCCTTCCCGCATTCCAAACCCTATGGGTTCAGGCCCAACTGGACCGCACTCCATGGAGGAGAGGGATGTACGGGGAGTGTACTCACACCCTCTGGCCACAGGTGGTATCCGTCTCGGTGGAGTGGTGGCTGGGGACGTCGGAGACGCCATCAGGATTGACGACCTCAGGGGAATCAAAATCTCCTACTACGATGGCAACCCCTCCAACCTGGATGACTTCATCCTGGATTGGGAGGACTTTGCCGAGGAGGTCGTCGGTGAGATGCGGGGAGCGCCGCGGGACAAGTGGGTATGCCGGAAATTCCCACACCGGCTGGCGCAGGACCTGAAGGAGGAGCTGCGGGATCAGATCCGTGAAGGACTGATCCGTACGGAGCAGGCCTGCCTCCAGTGGTTGGGAGATGAGGAGCGGGTGGACGCTCCGAACCAGAAGCTGGAGGACTTGTGGTCCATCCTGCTGCAGCTGGACCGCGGTGAGTTGCGGGTCCGGGAGTGGAACCGGTACCTGCAGAAGTACCGACAGAGCCTCAAGCTGGTGGAGGACTGGAACGAGTCCAGCGAGATCCGCCACCTGCTGAAGGACGTCCTCCCCGGCCACTGGAAGAGGCGAGTGGAGGACGAGGAGAAGAAGCGAGCCGAGAAGCGGGTGGCGGTGAGGATCATGGCGGCAGGGGATACCCATGGGGGTATCATAGAGTGCTTCAGGAGGAACCTGGGCGAGCCCAACCGGATGTTGGGATTGAAGAACGCCGTGTACGTGGAGGTATTTGGAGACACCGTGGGGCAAAGGTTGCTGCGCCTCAACAACGTGGAGTGGAGGCGCGGGGAGCCGCTGAGGATGCAGGTCATCTTCGCCCGCATGAGCCTGGACGAGATCGTGAAGTACATCACGGTGGAGCTGAAGCTCAACGCGAAAAACGAGGCCCACGTGCAGGATCGACATGGTCATGGACAATGAGGCCACCCAGCAGACCGCAATCATCGGGAGATCCAGGAGGACAAGGCCAACTCCGCGGAGGATGGTAGTGGAAGTGGCCAAGACCACTGGACCTGGTCCCTGGAGGATCACGAGGAGGCCCATTTCTTCGCGTTTGTGGCGCACAACGTGAGGAACCATGGGCAGGATCGGTCCAGATGGAACCGGGTGGGACCCAAGAAGGGCAATGAGCCAAGGAGGATCGGGAACCCACCGCTCTCGTTCTGGGAGTACAGGTCTCAGCACGACGGGTGCTGGGTCTGTTATGGCAAGGGAAACAACCATGCACACAACGATCGTCAGTGCAAGATGTATGAGGCGGACAAGAAAGCCTACTTCGCCGCCCACCCGGAGAAGAAGCCCAAGGAGCAGCGGATTGCCGATTGGAAGGCGAAGGGCGGAGACGGGGGAAAATGCCAAGGCAAAGGTGAAGGGAAAGGCCGAGGAAGAGGCTATGGTGGTGGACCTGGCCAAGACCGACGAGTGAGGTCGATCGAGGAGGTTGCTGAGAACATGTTGAGGACGTTGGAGGAACTCAAAGCCCAGCAACGTGGGGGACAAAGTCCTGGCAGATCGCAGCCAGAAGAGGCTGCGGGAAGCCAAGTCTAGAGGAGCCCCCACGGGAGTGTGACCTCGGAGGTCTCTCTTCCGAAAATCAGTGGAATCCCAGAGAAAGCGAAGGCACATCGGGTGCCGAAGAAGGCTCCAGAAGAGCCAAAACCACTGAGTTTCGCCACTCCCAATCCCTGGAGCGCCCTGCCAAGGGAAGTTTATGTGGGCAAGGGACGTGGTAAGAAGGAAGGAGTGACCACGGAGGGCCCCGTGGACGGGCAAGACCAACCCAAGATCTACACCATCCGTGATCATACCCTCGAAGTCCTGATGCACCCGGACGTGCTAGAGTTGCATGCCGTGAGAGTCGTCCATACGCCTCATGGTGACGAGCGGCAGTTGCACTTGAAAGTGCGAGTACGGTGCGGACGAGAGGAGAAGGTGCTGGATGTGTTGGTGGATACGGGTGCCCAGGTGAGCCTGGTCCAGAGAGGGTTGTTCAAGCAGGAATCCCTGCAGCCCAGCCGTAGACCGGTACGCCTGAAGGTGGCCAATGGTGAGAGTATGGGTGGTGGCACCCATGAGGCCACTATCAGTATGGAATTCTGGGAGCATGAGCGCTTGAACCGCCCTGATGTGGCGAAGAGAAGCACTCTATCCGGGAACTTCTATGTGGCCGACATTACAGATTGGGATTTGATCATGGGGTATGACTTCATGGTGGCAAACGCCATTGGAGCCCTTCCCCATCGCGCAACGCTGGTCCGGGAAGATGATGAATGCCTCACATGGCTGTCCACGGACTATGCATGCGGATCATCCCAATGGAATGCTGAGGAAGAGGATCGGATCGTCCAAGCGGTGCAAGCTGTGGGTGCCAAGTCCAGAGGAGACCGTGTAGTTCAGCTCACGGAGTATGGAATGGCGCCGCAGGTGTATGCCAGGATGATCCAGACGCTGGGAGCCGAAGCGCCCGAGACGGACGTCTTCGCTTCCCGGGATGCCCCACTTTTGCGGAAGTGTAGGAGGCATTGGCATCGAGGAGACTCAGCCTGGCATAGGCATTGGGGTTTGAAGGAGTGGGGGCCCATGTATTGGCATGGCTCCCTGGACAATACCAGACGTACGGTGGAGAAGATCGTCGCGGATAGGGCGAAGGGGATCCTGGTCATAACCGGCATAGGATCCACCCCATGTCCGCTGGAGGGTCTCCAGTTGACGCTGGACTCCATCACCCTGAACGAGATGTCATTCGGGCCAGAGGAGGAGTTGTTCATCGACGCCAAGGGTGTATCAATGCCCTCCCCGGGTCAAGCGCGGGGTACCAAGGCTTTCCTGGTGGATGGGGCGCAGGCCCAGCCCACGGGTGATGAAGCATTCATCCGTAGGGTGGAGGCGGTGCCCATGAAGGTCATGTTTGAGCCCAAGGAGGGGACAGATCAGCCAATTGATGGCCTTGACGTCCTGTCTGACGCCCAGATCGACGACGTCGTCAACTACATGCGGATGGGGATGCACGACCGTGTGGCAGCCAAGAAGAGGCGGGCCATGGTCACATCTCCGCATTGGTGGGATGACAAGATGTTGGTCACCGGCAAGTACGAGAAGGATGAGTCCGTAGCGAGGGTCATGGATCACATCGCGGACCAATACGATGGTCCGGTTGGGTCGGACCCACCAACGTGGGGTTTTCAAAGAGTAGCCCGCGGCCGCAAATCTTCGAATATTATCGGTGGGAATCGCGACCCACGACGATGAGGACGGCATATTGGACGAGGAGAAGTCAGACTCGGACCCAGAAGAGGGCTATGCCGCAGTGCGGTCGGTTGTATTGATACTGAAGCAAGCGGCTGAAGAGGCTCAGGAGAACCCGAACGTCGCCGAGCTGAAGGAGAGGCTGATCAATGCCTATCCGCGGCTATTCAGTGCCGTCGCCAACAAGAACCCTCCAGATCGTGGGAGGTTTGGCACAGCGAGGATCAAGCTGAAGCCGAACCCCAAGATCTATCGTCATCGGGAGTACCAACTTCAGGGCGATTGGGCCGAGGCCATGAAGAAGCTGTTGGCCGAGTTCATTGAGCGGGACGCCCCACACCCAGGCAAGAGGCGCCCCCCCCGGACACCCACATGCCGCCCCCACAACACGCAAGAGCGCGCGCTGTGGGGTTGGTGACGGGTCCCCACGCCCCCACCCCCCCGCACCCACAGCCAGTGGGTAGTGGGCACCGGCAGCCCGCCCAGAGGAAGGGCAGTAGGGGGTGGGAGAGCGCCCGACCCCAGACGCCCCACACCCAGGCAAGAGGCGCCCCCCCCCGGGCACCCTCGTGCCGCCCCCACAGCGCGCAAAGCCAGCTCGCAAGAGCGCGCGTTGTGGGGTTGGTGCCGGGTCCCCACGTCCGCACCCCCCCCGCACCCACAGCCAGTGGGTAGTGGGCCCTGGCAGCCTGCCCAGAGGGCGGGCAGTCGGGGTTGGGAGAGCGCCCGACCCCGGATGCCCCACACCGAGGCAAGAGGCGCCCCCCCCCAGGCACCTTCATGCCGCCCCCACAGCACGCAGGAGAGTGCGCTGTGGGGTTGGTGACGGGTCCCCACGCCCGCACCCCCCCGCACCCACAGCCGGTGGGTAGTGGGCCCCGGCAGCCCGCCCAGGGGGCGGGCAGTTGGGGGTGGGAGAGCGCCCGACCCCGGACGCCCCACACCCAGGCAGGAAGCGCCCCCCCCGGGCGCCCTCGTGCCGCCCCCACAGCGCGCATAGCCAGCTCGCAAGAGCGCGCGCTGTGGGGTTGGTGACGGGTCCCCACGCCCGCACCCCCCCGCACCCACAGCCAGTGGGTAGTGGGGCCCGGCAGCCCGCCCAGACGGCGGGCAGTCGGGGGTGGGAGAGCGCCCGACCCCGGACGCCCCACACCCAGGCAAGAGGCGCCCCCCCCGGGCACTCTCATGCCGCCCCCACAGCACGCAAGAGCGCGCGCTGTGGGGTTGGTGACTGGTCCCCACGCCCGCGGACCCCCCGCACCCAAAGCCAGTGGGTAGTGGGCCCCGACAGCCCGCCCAGAGGGCGGGCAGTTGGGGGTGGGAGAGCGCCCGACCCCGGACAGCCCACACCCAGGCAGGAGGCGCCCCCCCCAGGCACCCTCATGCCGCCCCCACAGTGCGCGAAGCCAGCTCGCAAGAGCGCGCGCTGTGGGGTTGGTGATGGGTCCCCACGCCCGCACCCCCCCGCACCCACAGCCAGTGGGTAGTGGTCCCCGGCAGCCCGCCCAGAGGGCGCGCAGCCGGGGGAGGGGGAGCACCTGACCCCAGACGCCCCTCACAACCGCGGACGGCCGCCCCCCCGGGGACGCCCTTCCGCCACCCCCACGGCGCGCAACGCGGGCCCGCGAGGGCGCGCGCCGTGGGGCCGGTGCTGGGTCCCCACACCAGCACCGACTGCACCCGGGACACACGGGGACCGGAAGCCGGGCTGCCCGCCCCAGAGGACGGGCGGCCGGGGGAGGGACAGCGCCTGACACCAGACGCCCCTCACAACAGTGGAAGGCCACCCCCCCCCCGGGGACGGCCCCCCACCACACCACCCCCGCGGCAGGCAGCCCCCACAGTGCATGCAGGCCAAGAGGACAGTGTTGGGCCCCCACACCCACACACCCGCGCCCACAGCACGTGGGTAGCGGACCCCAACAGCCCGCCCAGTGGGCGGGCAGTCGGGGGAGGGGGAGCGCCTGACCTCAGACGCCCCCCGCAACAACAGCCAGGTAGGGGGGAACCGGGACCGGACCGCCCCCCCCCAAGCACGCCAGACGGAGCAAGGGACCGGGGCAGGACACGTGGAGGGGCACGGACCACGTGGAACGGCCCTACCATGCCCAGTGCCGGGACCGCGCGGGCTGCGCACGCCACACCACCCAGGGGAGGGGGAAGCAGACGCCGCGGGAGCGGGAGCGCACACACACGCAAAGGGCACGCGGGGACTACCAGAAGGGCAACCGGACCGAGCACGCGGAACGCACAGACCGCGTGGAATGGCGTACTAGCGAGCGAGGGTAAGGGACACCCCGACGGGACGGCCCGCCACACGCAGCGCGGGACACGCGGGGCGGGATGGGGGAAACAGGAGAGACACAACACCAGGTACCGGCCCCAGCCCCCAAAACTGGCCGGGAGCGCCGCGCACACACGGACGGGGCACTGCAACCGCCAAGGCAGTAGTGGCACAAAACGTGACGCCCCAACCCCTAGGCTAGGGAGCCTCCGCGCCAGCCCAAGGGGGTCCCACTGGCGACAAGCCAGTAGCACGGGCCCGGCAGCGCCGGCGCCCCGGGCGACAACGCATTAGGGGGGCGACGCAGTGGGTAAGCGCCCGCAGCTACGGCTGGGAATTGAAGCACTGACCGGGGAGTGGCGAAATGGGAAAGCCGGGGAGGGACGGGGCTGCGAGCTCTGTGAACCCGGGGGACTCCGCCAGCAGGCAGGAGGTGCTTCTTGGAATGCCCCCCACTAGGACCCGGTGGGGAGGATATCACCTGGCCCGACCAGGTGGCCACCCGGGGCCGAAAGGCGTCTAGTACCCGCAAAATCAAACCTCAAACCTCAAACCCCTTTCTCTAGGCCGGAATCGGGGCGGCACCATCTTACTTTGAGGAAGGACTATCTCTCTTTTGGAGGGGGCAACGTCACCATGGGGGTGCTCTGATGGGCCCCGGGAAATCTCTCTTTGTGCAATGACTCCGCGGGCCGGGTCTAGATCTCTACATGTGACCCTGGGCCTCTTCTTACCGAATCGTTCCACAAGTAGCATGTGTCAAATCGGTTCGGGATCACACCAACATGCAGAAAGGCTAAATTGATTTGTGTATGCCTATGCCATTGGGTTCCAAGCATTTTGGCACCAAGGGATGTAATCAAATGGCGTGTCCGACCATGTCAGGGCATGAGACAAATGTTTTGTGTTTCTCTATGCATGTCTTTGGTTCTCGACACTCTAACAGTAGGGAGCCGAGAAATTGGTATGTAGCCTACACTAAACATGTGAGGTTTGGTGGGCTGGGTATTCTTGATGTGTTGTTTTCAAGCAGCAAGTACACCCGCCAAGCGTATTCACTTGCTGGCCTTTGTGTATGTTGTTGCTCAGTGACAGGCACCCGGTGTCTGGTATGCAGTACCAAGGCATTGCCAGCATGATGATATATATGTCGCACATGCCATGTGTCAGGTAGTGTTTGCTATTGCCGTGTGGTCACTCTGCAGATTCATATTTGGTGATCCTCATTGCGAGTTCTTCATAAGTGCACGTTGGTGACTCATGAGGGTAGACAAGTCATGTATGTGGCTATGCCGTACGTGTTGCTCATGGAGGCCATGGTATCATGCTTGATCCAAGGTGAGAATGTTTCTCGTGTGGGGGAATCATGTTTCTTACTCCATTTAACCGTCCTATTGGCAAGCATGAGGATGGAGCATGTGTCTACAAGCTTTATGAGGAATCGATTGATGCCATGGTGTCATATATGATGTTCTCTGTGTTTGCCATACACCACATCGAGGATATTGTTTTGCTTGTTTCATGCATGATCTTCCATGGGCCAATGTGTCTTCTTAGGCCGTTGTACCGAGATTGTGCTAGTATGACATCATATGTCCATAACGGAAGGCATCCTTCAAACGTGCATGGTGTATAAATTCATTCCCGGTGTAGGAATCCAACAACATTATCAATAATTGTACATTTTCAGTGAGGGCTTCACTTGTCCATTTGTTCTGTTTCCCTCTGGCCGACATTTTTTCATTTCTTTGTTACCCTCTCCATGACTCGCATGTATTCATCGACTAAAGTGCATTTGAATCGGTGGACCACGTATTTGGATTTTATTGCCAAGGGTTGCCAAGGGGCGTGCTTGCGGAATCCTTTTGGAATATGGAAATGGGAAATTGGAGGGCATGGAAGCTTTGGTAAGATCAAGGACAATGGGGGTCACGGGAGAGAAGGTCAAAAAATCTCGAATAGGTGGTAGAGCCCATGCAATGGCAGGGGCCAGTCCTACGGGCCTTTATTATGGTGGCAGAGGTTTGCCTGCCGCCTACTGCCACCCAGGAAGCTTGCGCCCTTATGAGCCCTACCCAGGTGGACCCCATGTAACCATTGGGGATACCATCCGGGAATCGTTGGGTGAGGCCCGAGAATCCAGAGGAGATTCGGAAAGAAGAATGTGTACCGACATGGGGGAGATCGTCGCCTTTTCTGAACGAGCATGTCGAAAATGATGTCATCTCCGAGTACCCGAAGAAGCATCAGACAGGGAGGTCACAAGCTGCAGCATTGGCTCAAAGACCCAGCACTACCAAAAATACGGTTCGCCACAACCGTCCAAGGGGGTTGCAGAATCGGCAATGGAAATGATGCCGAGCCCTGTACGCCGGATGTTCAATGCTCTGTCGGGCTCCAAGGGATATCATACTTATTACCATTCCGCTAGTGCCGGCGCAGAGCAAGATTCCGGTGGGGCGATGACATACCACCACAAATCCTGAACTTCCTCATGATGCAGAACGGGAAGCGTTACCGCGAAGGTTGGCCAAAACAAGAGTCCCAAGACACACCATGGGCGAGGCAGGAGACCTTGAGGAGGATCGGAGGATGGACCGTGACGGGACTGCAACACCGTGATGGGCGGAGAGGAAGAGCGGGAACCTACAGGAGATCTGCCGCGGGGAAGCTGGCAGCCCAAAGGAGATTGTTGCCGTCCTCAGGAGAAAGTATCGTGCGGAGGAACGGCGCGTGAAGATCACGGCCATTGCCGGCACTTGGACTTCCTAAACAGAAGTTGACCCCGGGTGGGCACAGATGTCCTTATTCAAAGGACTGGTAAGTTGAACGCTACCACCTCTAGAATTCGGTGGGACCAGGCAGTCCTCGACAACGATTTGAAGCCATTCCGGTTACATCGAGAGTACTAGGAGGCCAAGCTGGAGAGAATGTTGACACAGCAGCAGTGGGTGCTGCACAAAATGATCAAGTACTTAGTAACAGTCGGTGACAGGATGAGGGAGTTGCAGAGGCGCAGAGGAGTCCCACTGCAAGTCCCGGATTTACCAAGGGACCCAACTTGGGAAGCGTTGCAAAGGCGGCTGAAGACCCTAAGGACGGTCACGAAGGACGTGAGACCCATGAACCATCGGACGGAGGCGATTCCGTACGGGCCGCCAAGCTTTGTTCCTGGGCTGCCCCCGTTCATGGCCGAGCTTTTGGCCCGTGTGATGTTGGGAGACAAGACGCCGGACAACAGGGTCGGGTATTGGCACTCCGAAACGTTTGGCCCAAGGGGACACAGTGGAGATGGATATGACAAGCCCCCCAGCTGCCGGGGTTTTCAATGCCCGTGCAGCCTATCAGTGCCGGGTAGCCGAAATGGATTCAGGATACATGGAGGATCAATTGGGGAATATTGTATCCAAGATCCGCAGTCGGATATATGGACCATGGTCGGTCGGAGCATGGGAAAAGCCAAATCTGGACTTCGAGAAGACATGGAGATCTGAGGTTTGGGGTTTGGGGTTTGACGTTTCGGGTACTAGACGTTCTTCGGCCCCGGGGGGCACCTGGTCGGGCCAGGTGATATCCTCCCCAACGGGACCTATTGAGGGACCCTTCATCACACACCTCCTGCCGCGTGGCAGAGTCCCCCAGGTTCACGGGACTCGGAGCCCTGTCCCTCATTGGCTTCCCCCTTTCTCCACTCCCCGGTCAGTGAGATCTGAGGAATCTACTCCCATTCACCGGGCGATGCGACTGGTGGAGGTATCCGACTTTCGGGCGTCATTGCTTCCGATGTTGGGGACTCTGTAAGCAGCAAAAAGATCCAAGGCTTGAAAATACCCCATCACGACGCCAACCCCGCCAACTTGGAAGACTTCATCGTAGATTGAGAAGACTTCGCCGAGGAAGTCGTGGGTCAGATGCGGTTCAAATCGGATGTCTGAGACAAGCGTTCATGTCGTACATTTCCACACCGTTTGGCCCCGGAGTTGAAGGGGGACTTGCGTGACGCAATTCAGGACTAGAGGATCCGTACGGAGGAGCAGTGTTTGGACTGGTTGGAGCAGGAAGAAACAGTGGATACTCCCAACCAGAAGGTCCATGACTTGTGGGCAATACCTCTCAACTTGGAACGTGGGAAGTTGCGGTCCAGGGACTGAAGGAGCTACCTCCGCAAAGAGCGCTGTCTTCTAAAGCAAGTTCAGGATTGGTCGCAATCAGGCAAGATTCACCACCTCTTGCCGGATGTCCTTCCGACAGCACCTGCGCAAGGCATACCAGCAGATGGGGGGAGGGGGGCAGCAGGCAGCGCCACCCGCCGACCAACAGCCAACATCCAATAGGTGCGCAGAAACCCTACAGCAGCGCAGAAACGGGAGAAACCAAGCGGCAGGGCACCGCGGAGACGGGGGGGGGGGAGGAGCCGGCAGCGGCGGCCAGCAACCAGCGGCAAAAATAAAAAACAAAAACAGAGGGACAAACAACGTAACGGACGGCAGGCGGACGACACGCGGGAAACACAAACCACGCAGGGGGGGGATGGGGGGTGGGCGGAAGGAAGGTAAAAAAAGGGGGGAGGCAAGAGGAGCAAGGGGAGAACCAACAGTGCCGAGGCCCAAGGCACCCGGGGCTGCAAACCAAAGAAAGCAACAAACAGCGGGGGCGCGGAGACGCAAAAAAGGGGGGGGTGGGGGTAGAAACCGCACGCCAGCTCCCAGGGTAGCCGGGGCCGGCAATGACAGAAAGCAGAAGACAGCGGAGGCGCGCAGAAGCAAGAGAAGGAAAGCAAAAAAAGAGGTGGGGGGCGGGAGTGGGAGGGGGGGGTAGAAACCGCACAGCACGTGGGGCAAGGGCACCGGGGGCTGGAAACTAGGGAAAGACAGACACAGAAGGGGCGCAGGAAGCGGACAAGCAGGGGGGGAAACGCAAGAGCGAGATGAAAAAAAACAAAATAACAAGGCCCAGCAACTACAGCCCGGAGGGGGCAGAGCAAAGAAGGAGAGCAAAGGAAAAGACCAGAGGAGAAGTCGGGCGCACAAAAATGCGCCCAAGAGCCTTGGCCTGCCCAACCCCGCCAAGAGGAGCGAGTGCACACACGCACACACCAACAGCAACGCACAGAACCGCGGCGTGCATCCACCAACCCGAAACGGGAGGTGTTGGCGTCCACACAAAACAGGCCCAGCGCACCGGCCGAGTTACCCATTGAAAGTCTGACGGTACAGAAAACCGGGTGCGTGAGTGACCGCGTCCACACATGCCAAACCACCGTGGCGCAAGCAGCTCGAGACCGACGCCGGAGAAACCCGCCAGAGACAACCCCACAGCAGTGCCCCAAACGGCCAAGCGCCCCCGCCTCGGCGGAGGCCAGTGTAAGTCACCATGGGCCTGGTTCTCGGCAAACTTCCACCTGCCCCGCGCAGGCGCCCGGTAAATCCGCAAAGCCCGCGGTAGGGGAAGGCACCGCGACAACAGGAAAGCTGACGGGCGCACGGAGAGCGACTGGACCAGACGAGGCGCGACTCACCAACGCGGGGCCACATGACACCCCTAACAGGCACGCCACCGGTCAAAAACACGGCAGGAGACCAGGTGCCAGGCAACAACAGCCGCCGGCTGCCTCAAATCCGGACAGCACGCACAACACACACACAGCCACAGCAGGGGAGGTGGGGCCAAGGATCACCCAACCCGACGAGGGGCATCCACCAAGACGCACGCCCATCGCCCCCATAGAGTCCACCCCGTGCACAACAACGCGCACAGAGCGGTGTGCGGGCCCGCACGACAGCACAAAGCAACAGAAAGAGGCGCGCGAAAGCAAGGAGGAAGGAGCAAAGAAGGACGCCCGGAGCTGGAACAAGAGGAACAAACGCACCCCGAAGGCAGAGGAGAACCGGGGACAGGAGCAACAGGTAACACACCGCAGACAAGAGAGAGGGGACAAGCGAACACCCCCTAAGCGGAGCACAACGGGAAAAACAACACAAAAATGGCAGAAAAGCAAGGGCCACAGCAACAGCCGCCAAAAGCGCAAAGGGAGAAGGGCCACTACCGCACAAGCGTGCGCAAAAGGCGGGAGTGAAAGAGGAGGGACGGACAACGAAGGGCGAGCGGAGCAGGAAAACCCCCAACAACAAAAAACAGCCAGGAAGTGACACCCCGGAGTGGATCATCCAGGGCTGATCGAGCAGGAGCAGATACCACCCTCTGGAGTGGATCATCCGGGGAAAAATGGCAGACGCCATGAACCGGAGCTCTTGGGCGGAACAAGTAGGAGGAGCTGCCGCCCCCCGGACTAGATCATCCGAGGAAAAGTGGCCTGACGCCCAGGATTGGATCATCCGGGGCGGGACACGCAGGAGGAGCGGCCGGCAGCAGGACTGGATCATCTGGGGAAATGTGTCAAGGCAGCCCGGACTGCATCATCCTGGACAGAACATGCAGGAGCGGCCACAACCCCCGAAGGTGGATCATCGGGGGAAATGTGGCCAGACGCCCAAGACAGGGTCATCCGGGGCAGAAGCAAAACGAGCGGCCACAACCCCCAGGATTGAAGCATCAGCGAAAAGGAGGCTCAACGCCCTGGGCCGGATCGTCCGGGGCGGATCAAGCAAGAAAAGACCCCGCCCCCCGGACTGAAAGATCCGGGAGGAAATGGCCGCCAGAAGCGAGGGAGACATGAGGCAGAGGCGGAGTTGAAGCAGCCATGCAGTGATATGAACGAGGCCGTGGTGAGGAAGCGAAGCAGTGATGTGAAGGAGGCCGCGTTGATGCAGCGATGCAGACATGGGGATGAGGCCCCAGCGATACAGTGATGCAGAGCGATTGAGGAAGCCGTGGAGATGCAGCATTGCAGTGATGAGAGCGCGGCCGAGGTGATATAGAGAAGCAATGATGAGGACGAGGCTGTGGGGAGGCAGTGATGCAATCAAAAGGAGGAGGCAGTCAGGATGCAGAGATGCAGCCATGAGGACAAGGCCGTGAAGTGCCGTGGACTGGATAACCGGGACAAAACACAAAGGAGCGGCATTAAACCTCACGACCGCTTCATCCCGGAAAGTGTGAACTGACGCCCGGGACTTGATCATCCGGGGCTGATCAAGCAGCAGGAGCCGCCGCGACCCGGACTGGATCATCCTCGGCTGAACGAGCAAGAGAAGACACCATCCACTGCACTGGATCATCCGGGGAAAAGAGGCTGGCGCCCAGGACGGGATCGTCCGAGGCGGATCAAGCAGAAGGAGCCGCCGCCCAGGGGACTGGATCATCCGGGGAAAGGTGGCCTGATGCCGAGGACAGGAGCATCAAGGGCGGATCACGAAGGGAGGGCCGCTGCCCCCCTGAATGGATCAACTGGGGACATGTGGCTGACGCCCTGGCTGGATCAAACGGGGCAGAACGGGAAGCAGCGGCCACAGCCCCCAGGATAGGAGCATCCGGGAAAATGTGGCCGGACACCCCAGACTGGATCATCCGGGGCTGAACAAGCAGAAGGAGCGGCCGCCCCTGCTACAGGACCATCTGGGGAAAAGGGACCTCCAGACGCTCAGGATAGAATCATCCGCCGCGGAACAGGACGACGCGGCCACAACCCAAAGAACTAGATCATCCGGGGAAATGTGGCCTGACGCCCCGCCCTGGATCGTCCGGGGCCGATCAAGCAGGAGGAGCCACCACCGCCCGGACTGGGGCATCCAGGGGAAACTGGCGGCCAGAAGCAAAGAAGACATGGGGCCAAGGCTGAGGTGATGCAGCGCAGCAGTGATGAGGACAAGGCCAAGGTGAAACAGCGAAACAGAGATGAGAAGGGGCCGGGGTGATGCAGCGATACCGTGCGGGGGACGAGGCCCGAGTGATGCAGTGATGCAGCGCAAATGACAAGGCCTTGGAGATGCAGCAATTCAGTGATGAGGACAAGGCCGAGATGATGCAATGAAGCAAAGATGAGGACGAGGCTGTGGTGATAAAGTGAAGCAGGCAAGTGGACGAGGCCGTGGTGATGCAGAGATGCAGGCATGAGGACGAACCCGTGGTGGTGCAGAGATGCAGCAAAAAGGACCAGCCCGTGGTGATGCAGTGATGCTGTGCCCAGAATGAGGCCCTGGTGATGTAGCGATGCAGTGATGAGGATGAGATCGTGGGGTGCCGTGGACTGGATCAACCGGGACAAAAGAAGATGGAGCGGTCATAACCCCTGAAACTGCATCATCCAGAGAAAGGTGATCTGACGCCTCGGACTGGAACATCCGGGGCTCGACGAGCAGAATGAGCCGCGTCCCCCTGGACTCGATCATCCGGGGGTGAACCAGCAGGAGGAGACACCAACCTCAGGACTGGATTATGCGGAAAAAATAGCAGACGCTCAGGACCGGATCGTCCGGGGCGGATCAAGCCGAAGCAGCCGCCGCCCAGCGGACTAAGTCATCCGGGGAAATGTGGCCCCACACCCAGGACTGGATCATCTGGGGCGGAACACGCAGGAGGAGCCGCCGCCGCCCAGATAGGATCATCCGGGCAAATGTGGCCAGACGCCCTGGACTGGATCATCCGGAGCTAAACGAGAAGGAGCGGCAAAAACCCCACGACTGGATCATCCGGGTAACTGTGGCCTGACGCTCCGGACTGGATCATTTGGAGGGGGTTTCACTTTTGAAACGGCTGGTCCTGAGCAAAGGGGTCTTACTTTTGGGGGGGTCTTACTTTCGGGGGGGGGGGGGTTTACAAAAAGAACATGGATTATTATTTGCATTCATTTCTCGAGATTGATATTAAGTTGATTTTTCAGTCGGCGTTAACATTAACCGAAAGCTAGATATCAATCTCGAGAAATGAGCGCAAAAAAATACCAAACAACGAATGGGCCACAAACCTTCAAGTTATGGGCCCTTATCGTTGCAAGTGCCGCCATGTCCTTGTCCCCAGACACGGTCATCCCTATCACCAACAAATACGCGGGTGTGTGGCAGGGTGTGCCGTGGTTGAGAACCCCAATGGAGAGTTGGGTCCAGCTCCCACCGCCGCAAGGGTACCCATCCCCACGCACAATGAAGGTGAGGGGTCTTGTCCAATAGATGGTGTCCACTACCGATGGGCGTGATTGGACGTACCGAACCCATGAGGGTAGCGGCCAAGAGCGCCCACTCGCGGGGGGAGTGGGAAAAGACATGGGTGGTCGTAGGTCAAGGGGGGTGACCAACTCCTCCCACGTGTCGGTGAACCTAGCCCGAGTGGGGATGGGACGTGGGAACTGGATGCCCGCTGCAGCCATGTAGGCCAACCCCGGGGCGGCTCATGTACTCTGACACGTGCCGGAAGCCGAGCGTTGGGATGTTCAAGTCCATGAGGAGGCCGATGAGGTCTGGGGAGGGGAAGAAGGTGAGAGGCATACTGCTTCAACGCCTTCTTTTGCTTGTTGCGAATACGGGAGCGGTATGCAACCTCCGTGGCCTCGGACCATCAGGCCCGGACCAAGGGAGATGAAGCCACCCACTCACCAAGGAGTTGGGAGACCACCGGGTCCCGCAACCTCTTAGCCCCACTCAAACGCACGAGCGTCATGTTCAGCCCACCAAGGGTGTCCTGAGTGAAAGGCATAACAAGGGCTATACAAGGAAACATGGTGGTGTGGAGGGGGGGGGGGGGGATGCGGGCAACCGTAAGGGGGGTGTCAAAGACACCCACCAACACAACATTGGAACCTCTGAAGTATACTGTTGTGCAACAATATACCACATAAAACCCCTATAGGTCCTGGTATGTGCATGAAACAATGGGTAGAAAAAACCCAATCAAAATATTTGAGTCTTAACCTCTTAATATTTGCAAGATTAATAAATTAACGGCTTCATATATTCAAAATTCAAATTAACCATATTGACTTCAATCTAGGTAACCCGGGTAGTTCAGGGCTGATGAATCATTGGATCATGCGTGTAGACAATCCACTGATTCATAAAGAAGGTCCCTATGAGGACCGGCCCCTGCTGTGCCCCTTCCGCCTGTCACCCCTGCTGACTTGCTCCTGATCAGCGATTGCATTTCCCAAAATCCAGGGTCCAGAATCCAAAAATATAGAAAATACAATCCTCCTCCAACCCTGAACAGCAACCAGATCCAACAAGTACAGCAATAACCCAATCCACACTGCGGGCTTCCGTTCAGCACACCGGTTGTCTCACGGTGGCGGGCATGTACAAGAATTGCACCAAAGAGGAAAGCCCTGAAATTGGCATATGAACACAAATAAAGCAAAGTTGGGGAAAGATGGAAACATACACAATCACAGCCATAGCCCCCTCATTCCCTGGACTCAAGACCTTCCCTTGACTCGCCAACATAATGTCCTGATCCCAGTCAAATAAGATGGCTAAATGCCATGTGTCAAAAGTCACTACACAAACCCCAAAAATGTGTTCCCCCCCAAGCCTCTAAATCCTGGCCCAATAGGGGAGGTGGCCTGTCATGGCCTAGAGTGGCACTCGGGACCATGCCCTACCTCGACATAACCTTGGTTGGACTTGGAGTCGAATGGGCTTGGAGAACTGCCCCATGAAGATGACCTCACAACATGGCAAAATCAGGCAAATCACACCATTATGCCCAAAAATCAATTATATACTCAAAAATGCATATGGCAAATATTCAAATGCTCCATGCATGTGTCAAACCGGAAAGTAATATACAGCGGTGATATAGACCAAATATCCATGCCCAAGAATATGTCATCATTGGCTCCGTAACCCCTCCGGTTATGTACATGACATGCTTCACAGGTCAACTCATGAATTTGAGACCTAATTTTGTGAGGCCTCGTGTGCCAAGCTAAAGTGACCACGTGATCTGGCATATGGTGAGGTACAACACCGAAGCACATACCAACATATAGGCAACATACCGAAGTTCACGAATCTCTAGGCACTTTACTGTTATCGGACCAGTTGAGCACATAAAATACAAAAATGATCATAAAATGAGGTCAAAAACATGCAAATAATGCCAAATTCAAGATAATTACAATAGTATATAACTTCGCTCACCCATGGTATCAACGTATGATTCAAAACACAACTGCTTGGGACCATTTGCAAACAATCCCCCCACTTGGCTCTACACATGGACGCATAGGGACACCTTCGACCCTCCTCCCAACACGCACCATGAAAATGGGAAAATTGATAATGGTGCTTGTGGGTCGCTCCGTAAGCCCTCCCCCATGTACAATATGAGCGGTAGACTTAGTCCAGCGCTATGGAGTTCATCATTGGGACATTGGCGAAGCCCTTGCCACATATGACTCCATATATCTTCCTACAAACGGAGATATATAACATGCGCGTGAGCATATCGAAGCACATACCATGTGTACAACACATACTCTCAAAAGGTGGCTCCCACCATGGTATGCCATGTTCCTCCATGGACATAACTTCACGTTGAAAATACGTGGGAACCCAAGGAAAGTATCTATGCAACCCCAACACTCATGCGGTACACTCGAAAGTCGCAATAAAATGTTCGGTTGCATGGCCCGAGAGGTGTAGACAACTTTCCACCCTCTTGACCATTATTCCTTGCTACACCGGACATGTGTACACACCAAAGGCGTTTGATGCTTCCCAAATTAAGTTGAGACCAAGGCGGTCCCAACCCGATTCTCGAAATTGGTATTCCTCGCCGTGAACCGGAGATATGATTCTTCAAAGTGGCCTCACGAATCACTTTTGTTTCGACTATATCTCCAAGCAAAATGAAGGACAAGACGAAAGGAAGGTTGTTTCGTGACCGGGGAAATATGTAGGACCACTCGAGATTCATCATATCAAGTGCGGCGATGTCGAAGTCGAAAATCCGATTCTGAAAGTCTGAAAAAATCGGATTAATTTTGCGAGTGTGTACTATGAAAATTGCGGAAGCAACGAACCCTTTACTGATGAAACCTGACCCTTCATCGGGGTTTCCGCCAAAATATCTGTAAATAACAGTTAACCAACCGGTTACCGCAAAATCGCGAGCCAACTGACAGTCGCCGATTCATTGGCAATCAGAACGGAAGGTTAAAAAATTACGGAAACTTTATGATAAAAAAAACAATGTTGATTCCTGATATTCTGATACATAAATCTCAGCTGGCGGCGCCTCGGTACTGAATATGGCCGCTCATAGCCGGAATGGCCAAACCTATCACACTATCACATCAGGTTAGGTCAGGTGGATGGGAGAGTATGATATCAGCCAACGGCGGCTTGCCGGCCTATAGATACACACCCCAAGTGACCCCAAGATGGCCAGGGGGGTCCGAACCGGCTTCACCCCCTGTCTCAGAGCGTTGTTACCGCTCGGAAGTCATTGAAGAGAGGACGGGAGGACCACAATGGGCTCCACACCCCCCCCCATGTCCCAAGGACACATGGAGGCCCCACACACGTTGTAGGCGTCCCCCATGCCCCAATGGAGGGGTGAGGACACTCTTAATCGGTGCCCTACGCCATATCCGGTCTCCTCTTGATCTACAACATGGACCAAGGGGATCAAAGATAGAGAAACGTCGTTGGGTGACCTAAATAAGTATACCACAATGAAATATATATGTGGAGATCGAGTGAAGGGGGTATATGGCCAATCCAGGCCCCAAAAACCCCGGATGAAGGCCCTCACCTGTCTCCCAAGCACAGAAACAAACAAAAATGCCAAAAGGGGATCCATTACGGTGCTACAGCAGCCACCAAATGGACCAACACGTCCTTGACATCCAAAGAAATGTTCTTTTTCTTCAGATAGTCCATCCAGACCGTGGTGTACCTCGGCACAAAGCTGCTCGGAGGCTCCCACGAGTCCCTGGATGCGGCAAATCCCTTCCAACGGACTTCATAAAGCCTCCCCCCAGGCGTCCCCGGGTCCGGCTTGTCCGCCAGGATCTTCTCAGCGGTGAAGTCGTCGTCCTCACCCTCGTCGTCCGAGTCCACATCGCCGGCTGTGAACTCGAAGGTCTGGTGCTCGGGAACGAAGCTGGGTATGGTTGCGGTCCAGGATCTTGTTATCCCCCACACAAACCGCATACACATCCCGCCTGACCTTCCGCACGATTACCCCCGGCACATACCAAGATGCCTGCCGATGTCTGGACAGGACATCCTTGTGGTGCCGCTCCACCCATACGGTGTCTTGGAGAGCATACTTCTGGACTTTTCCCTGCTTGAAGTACTTGGCCCTCTTGTCATGCTCGTCCTGAAGTGCCCTGCACACCTTGGCCGCCGTGTCGTCCGCCTCAGCCATCATGGCTTTCGCATCCCGGGCCACTTTGCCATGGTTCAACCACAGGAGAGCGCGTGACACTCTATCCCGTAGGAACAGGATGCGGTGGGGCGACAGTCCAGTGGGTCCCGGAAGGTCATGGTACGCCTGGAGTACTCTCCACAGCGAATGGTAGCAATGCCGGCCCGGTTCGTCAATGTGCAGCTGGCGGAACTTTTCGAACATCTGCCGCCCGGCCACCTCAGCCCTGCCATTTGACCGGCTGTGGTACCCCACGGTCTTGGCGTGCCGAATCCCCATGTGCTTGCAGATCGTCTTGAACCATGTCTTCACGAATTGACTGCCCTGATCGCTGCAGATGACAGCTGGGACATCAAAAATCGTCAGCCAATGCCTGATCATGGCGTTGGCGATGGTCTTGGCCTGCAGACCAACTCCATGCTTGTCCTTCTTGTCCTTCTTCTTGGACTTCTTGCCCGGGACCGCCACGATATACCCGCTGTGCCTATCCACCGCCAGGATGACACAGTCATAGGTCTCTCCTTCCACGGTGACCTCCGGCATGGCGAATACATCCATGGCCACGGACCGCATAGGGGCTTCCGGTATAGCCGTGTACACCAGGTTGCCAGCCGTGGAGTGGTTGGGGCTCTTCGTGGCCCGACACACGGCGCAGTCGCTGCAGTACTTGTCCAGGAGGGCGTAGTACCCCGGTGGGAACTTGAAGCGCCACTCCAGGTCCTGCTGCATCTTGTCCCGACCAGGATGCATGAGCTGGGCGTTATGCCAGTGGTCAATGAGCTCCTCCATTCGGTACTCAGGGACCAATAGCTTGTCCTTGAGGAAAAGCTTATCCCCATCCTCGGTCAAGCCCTCGGGACACTCGTCGTCCGACGGGGCGCTCACGGCATTCCAATACTTGCTCCAGTGCTCAGATGCCGCATAGTCATCCGACCAGTCCTCTGTGAGCACCGACCTGACTAGCTCTACAGGGGCCACCATCCATTGCTCGAGGGTTTCCTCTCGAATAGCTTTGACTCGGGCGCCCCGGAACTTGGCCAGGTCCGTACGGTTTGCCATCACCACAAAGCACTTGACCCCCTCTTGCTCCATGGCCTTTTCCATCTCGATGATGCGCTTGCCCTCCTTGGTCCCCTCGGCGTCCCCATGGCTGGATATGTCCATCCAAGCCTTGCCCGCGGGGTAGGCCAGTCGTTTGAGGCAATCTGCCACAGTGTTGTCCTTCCCCGGGACGTATACGACGCTGAGGTCGAACTTGGCGAACGTCCCATGCCATCGGGTCCTCCTTGCCGCCGGTCCCGAGGGGGTGTCGACGTGCTCCTTGTGCCAGCTCTGCAAGGACTGATGGTCCGTGCAAACCACCACCGGTTGCAATCCGATGTGGCCAGACCACTTCCTGAGCGCACAAACAATGGCGTACGTCTCCTTCTCCCTCGCGGTCCAGGTCCGGCGTTGGCCCTTCGCCAGGATCCGGCTCCAGAACGCCATGGGTACGTGTGACCCGTCGTCTCGGATCTGCTCGAGGACTGCCCCTACAGCATAGCCCGAGGCGTCCGTCCGTAGCACGAATCCCTTGTCCGGGTCCACCAGGAATAACCCCAGCTGCCCCAGGAGTCGCTCCTTCAGGCGGCTGAACGCATCTTCGGCCTCAGGGGTCCAGGCAAGCTTCTTCTTGCTCCCCTTCCGGCCATCGAACTTCCCCACCTGCAGCATCTTGTGCAGCGGCCCCGAGAGTTCTGCATACATCCAGACATAGCCCGAATAGTAATTGCAGAACCCCATGAAGGACCGGAGTTCGCTGATGGTCTGGGGCTTTTCCCAGTGGTGCAGGGACGCCAGCTTCCCAGGCATGGGACGGCGTTGCCCGTGACTAACCACGTGACCCGCGAACTCCACTTCCTTCACGAAGAGTGAGGCTTTGGTGGCCTTGCACACCATGTTGTGCTTGTCCAGCTCACTGAGCACTCGGCGCAGATCCTTCTCATGCGCCTCGATGAGCTCGTCCTCAGTCATGTTCTCCGTGCCGGACCCGATGATGATGTCATCCACAAAGGGATCGGCACAGTCCCGGACAGGACCGAGTAGGTCCTCCATCATGCGCTGGAAAGCGGCGTTGCCATTCTTGGCGCCCATAGGCACCACTTTCCCCTGCATGGGCCCCAGCGGCGTCAACATCGCTGTGCAGGGCCTGGAGTCCGGGTGTAGCGGCATCTGGTGATAGCCGTGTTTCAGGTCTAACACCGTGAAGATCCGCTTTTTCTGTTGCTTTTGGAGGACGGAGTCGATCAAAGGAAGAGAGTACGAGTCGTGCTCGGTCTGCTCGTTCGAACCTCTGTAATCAACCACCAACCTCCACTCGCCCTTCTCTTTCTTGGGGACGATGAAGGCTGGGCTGGCCCCCTCACTGTCGGAGGGTTCGATCCATCCCCGCTCAATGAACTTGGCCAACAACTTCTTCATGGCCTCGGCCCGATCGCCCTGAAGTTGGTACTCCCGATGACGATAGATCTTGGGGTTCGGCTTCAGCTAGATCCTCGCTATGCCAAACCTCCCACGATCTGGAGGGTCCTTGTTGGCGACGGCACTGAATAGCCGTGGATAGGCAATTATCAGCCTCTCTCTCAGCTCGGCGACGTTCGGGTTCTCCTGGGCGTCTTCAACCGCTTGCTTCGGTATCGATACAACGGACCGCACTGCGGTATAGGCCTCTTCCGGTTCCGAGTCCGACTTCTCCTCGTCCGATATGCTGTCTTCATCGTCGTGGGGCGCGCTTCCCACCGATAATCTTCGGAAATTTGCGGCAGCGGGCTGGTTCTTGTCCCTTTCGGCCCCCATTCTTGAAAAAACCCCACGTCGGAGGGTCCAGCCCAACCAGACCATCATATTGGTCCGCAATGTGATCCATGACTCTCGCCACGAACCCATCCTTCTCGTACTTGCCGGTGACCAACATCTTGTCATCCCACCAATGCGGAGATGTGACCATGGCCCGCCTCTTCTTGGCTGCCACACGATCATGCATCCCGATCCGCATGTAGTCGACGACGTCGTCGATCTCGGAGTGGGACAGGACGTCAATGCCATCAATTGGCTGATCCGTCGCCTCCTTTGGCTCAAACATGACCTTCATGGGCACCGCCTCCACCCTACGGATGAATGCTTCATCACCTGTGGGCTGGGCCTGCGCCCCATCCACCAGGAAAGCCTTGGTACCCCACACTTGACCTGGGGAGGGCATTGATACACCCTTGGCGTCGATGAACAACTCCTCCTCTGGCCCGAATGACATCTCGTTCAGGGTGATGGAGTCCAGCGTCGACTTGAGACCCTCCAGCGGACATGGGGTGGATCCTATGCCGGTTATGACCAGGATCCCCTTCGCCCTATCCGCGACGATCTTCTCCACCGTACGTCTGGTATTGTCCAGGGAGCCATGCCAATACATGGGCCCCCACTCCTTCAAACCCCAATGCCTATGCCAGGCTGAGTCTCCTCGATGCCAATGCCTCCTACACTTCCGCAAAAGTGGGGCATCCCGGGAAGCGAAGACGTCCGTCTCGGGCGCTTCGGCTCCCAGCGTCTGGATCATCCTGGCATACACCTGCGGCGCCATTCCATACTCCGTGAGGTGAACTCCAAGGTCTCCTCTGGACTTGGCACCCACAGCTTGCACCGCTTGGACGATCCGATCCTCTTCCTCAGCATTCCATTGGGATAATCCGCGATTGCACGATGAGGAAGGGCTCCAATGGTGTTTGCCACCATGAAGTCATACCCCATGATCATATCCCAATCTGTAATGTCGGCCACATAGAAGTTCCCGGATAGAGTGCTTCTCTTCGCCAAATCAGGGCGGTTCAAGCGCTCATGCTCCCAGAATTCCATACTGATAGTCGCCTCATGGGTGCCACAACCCATAATCGCTCCATTGGCGACCTTCAGGCGTACCGGTCTACGGCTGGGCTGCAGGGATTCCTCCTTGAACAACCCTCTCTGGACCGGGCTCACCTGGGCACCGGTATCCACCAAAACATCCACCACCAACTCCTCTTGTCCGCACCGTACACGCACCTTCAAGTGCAACTGCCGCTCGTCGCCATGCAGTGTATGGACGACTCTCACGGCATGCAACTCTAGCACATCCGGGTGCACCAGGACTTCGAGGGTATGGTCACGGATGGTGTAGATCTTGGGCTGGTCGTGCCCGTCCACTGAAGCCGGTTCTGACCCCCGTGGCCATCTTTGGGTCACTTGGGGTGTGTATCTATGTGCCGGCAAGCCACCATTGGCTGATATCATACTCTCCCATCCACCTGACCTAACCCGATGTGATAGTGTGATAGGTTTGGCCATTCCGGCTATGAGCGGCCATATTCAGTACCGAGGCGCCGCCAGCTGAAATTTATATATCAGAATATCAGGAATCAACAGGGTTTTTTTATCATAATGTTTCCGTAATTTTTCCGCCTTCCGTTCTGATGGTCAATGTATCGGCGACTGTCAGTTGGCTCGCAATTTTGCGGTAACCGATTGATTAACTGTTATTACCAGATATTTTGGCGGAAACCCCGATGAAGGGTCAGATTTCATCAGTAAAGGGTTCGTTGCTTCCGCAATTTTCTAAATATGCACTCGAAATTTTAATCTGAATTTTTCGCGATGTCGAAATCGGATTTTCGACTTCGACATCGCCCAACTTGATTTGGTCTTCTTCGAGTGGTCATACTCCTTTCCCTATGCCCAAATCAGGTTTCCCTTATGCTTGCCGCCCATTTGACTTGGATATATAAGCGAAACAAAAGTGAATCGTGGGACCACTTTGAAGGGCCATATCTACGCGCGAGTGTGAGGAAAGAGAATAAGGAAGGTTGCGTTGCAAGCGCCTTAGTCTCAACTTTTTTTAGTTGGGTCCAACACCTTGGGTCGTCACACACACATGTTGTATAATAGGATCATGGTCAACATGGTAGAAACCTGTTTATAACTTGTTAACCATGTGTTTCGACTTGATATTATGACTCTCGAGTGTAGCGCATGAGTCTTGCGGTCCCATAGCATCTTTCTTTAGCTTCCCACGTCCATTTAACCCAAAGTTATGACCATGGAGGGGCATGGCATACCATGGTGGGAGCCAATTTTAAGGGCTATGTGTGATATGGGTAGTATATGTCTTGATATGCTCACGCCCATGTTATATATCTCCGTGTGGCCGAAGAGATGGAGAGCCACACGTGACAAGGGCCTCGCCCATGTCCCGATTGTGGAATTCAAAGCGCTAGACTAAGTCTACCGCGTATGTATTGCTCATGGTATGTTTGGCAAAGAGATCCATGAGTGCACTCCCATTTTCATGGGGCATGAAGATATGAGTGGCGAAGGTATCTCCATGCGCCCGATTGGGGATCCAAGTGGGGGAATTGTTCGCAAATGATTCAAATCATTTGTGTATTGAACCATGAGCGGATATCATTGGTGAGCATAGAGATATAATATCATGTCAACTTTGTATTTGGACATATTTGCATGTTTTTGACCTCAATTGTTGCTCATTTTCGCGTTTTGTGTACTTACCTGGTCGGCAAACGGCAAGAAGCCTATGGAGGGTGGAACCATGGTATGTTGTTCATATGTTGGCATATGCTTTGGAGTTGAACACCACCATATGCCGGATTGCGTACTCCATTTGGCTTGGCGCACAAAGGATTACAAGAATTGGTCTCAAGATCATTGGCTGACTTGGGCAGTGCTTGGCGCCCATATCTGAAGGGGTTTTGAGGGTAGGGTGGGGATGTACATGGGCATTGACCTTTGGTCTCTATCCTCCATGAATACTGAACTTCGATTCCATGCATGCTTTGAGCCTTCGGATAAGTGGTAACTTCAATTTTGAGCATATATTTGATATATGGCCAATATGGTGTGAATTGGCAGTTTTTGGCATGTTATGAGTTCAAACTCATGAGGCATATCCCTAAGCCCATTCAACTCCAAGTCCAACCAAGGTTACGTCAGGCTAGGGCAGGGTCTTGAGTGCCACCCTAGGCCATGACACGCCACCTCCCCCATTGGGCTAGGATTTATAGGCTTGGGGATGAACACATTTTAGGCATTTGTGTAGTGACTTTTGACACATGGCATTTAGCCATCTTATTTGACTGGGTTCAGGGCATCATGTTGGCGGGTCAAGGGAAGGTCTTGAGTCCAGGGAATGAGGGGTCTATGGCTGTGATTGTGTACGTTTCCACCTTTCCTCAACTTAGCCTGATATGTGTTCATATGCCAATTTCAGGGCTTTCCTCTTTCGTGCAATTCTTGTACATGCCCGCCACCGTGAGACAACTGGTGTGCTGAACGGAAGCCCGCAGTGTGGATTGGATTATTGCTGTATTTGTGGGATCTGGTTGCTGTTCAGGGTTGAAGGAGGATTTTATTTTCTATATTTTTGAATTTTGGACCCTGGACTTTGAGAAATGCAATCGCTGATCAGGAGAAAATCAGCAGGGGTTACAGGCAGAAGGGGAACAGCGGGGGCCGGTCCTGGTAGGGACCTTCTTTATGGTAGCAGAGGCGTACCTGCTGCCCCTACCTACCGCCGACCCGGGGACTTGGGCCCCTATGAGCCCTGCCCAGGTACGCCCCGGGTGCGTATTGTGGACTCGGTGGAGACCACGCTGGAAGGTGAACCCGAAAGAGAAGTGCGACGTTCGGGAAGAGGAGGACAGGACATGGAGAACTTGGTCTCCATGTGTGAGCGTTCGCTGCCGAAAGGCATGCAACCTCCGCTCCGCCGCGGAGGACTCCGAGGAGACATGCCATTCAGGCAGCAGTGGAGGACGGGCCCGGCGCTACCGGAAGCGCGGGTCACCCAAGCCCGCGGCAGGGGACGCCGGGGCTATGGATACGGACCCTAGCCCGGTCAGGGTGTGGGACTCCGAGGGGCACTCCGAGGGCTATCGGACAGCCTATGAGCAACCTTCGGAGTCGGAGGAGACGGCCAGACCGCCCACAAGGGCGAACACGGCCCCAGAACCCAGCCTGGAGCATGACGCCGAGGCGTTGGAGAGGCCCGCCAGAGCCAGAACGGCGCCTGTGGCCCGGCACACGGAGCCACCGCGGGATAGCATGGGCGACACACCCATGGTGGAGGAGTCCGAGGCGCCGGGAACCGCGGGACGCGCCGGATCAGGTGGAAAGCACGCTGCGTGCCACTGCGAGCACGTGTCCTTCCTCACAGGCAAGTACCTGAAGATGGGGATGGACGCCATCGTGCATCGCCTCGACAGCCTGGTCAACGCGAAGGACGGCCTAGAGGAGGACGTCGCCGGGATCCTGGATGACCAGTCGGCCGCAGAGAGAGACATGGCGGAGCTGCGAGCGGAACGGGACCGGTACCGGGAGACTCTGGAGCTGGCCCTGGAGAAGCAGCAGCGAGTGGTGGACATGTCGGGACGCCTGAAAAAGCTAGAGGAGCTACAGCCCCTCACCTCGGGTCTGGAGCTCCTGGCAAAGCCGGCAGCGGCAGAGCTGGTGGAGCGGGTTAAGAACCTCAAGGGTGCCATGGAGAAACCCATGGGCGGCCCTGCAGAGGCACCATACGCGCCTCCGCGTGTTGACCCGGGTGCGCTGCCGTTTGTTCCCATGATCAGCGAATCCACAATGCTCGGGGAGCAAACGGCACCGGCTGGGTCCATGCGGGAAGGGCACGTAACCACGGACCCGAGGAGCCTGACGGTAGAGATGTCCCCCGCCGCCCAGGATCTACCGATCACTACGACTGCCCATGCAGTTTATGCGGAAGAGGAGATCCAGAGCCAGACCATGCAGGGGCGAACCATGGGAAGCACCGACGGACATGGTCGAGGTCATCCAGGCGGAGACCTGTGGGCGAAGTACCCCAATACGGGGATATGGACGGCCGATGGAGCAAGTCCTTCCCGCATTCCAAACCCTATGGGTTCAGGCCCAACTGGACCGCACTCCATGGAGGAGAGGGATGTACGGGGAGTGTACTCACACCCTCCGGCCACAGGTGGTATCCGTCTCGGTGGAGTGGTGGCTGGGGACGTCGGAGACGCCATCAGGATTGACGACCTCAGGGGAATCAAAATCCCCTACTACGATGGCAACCCCTCCAACCTGGATGACTTCATCCTGGATTGGGAGGACTTTGCCGAGGAGGTCGTCGGTGAGATGCGGGGAGCGCCGCGGGACAAGTGGGTATGCCGGAAATTCCCACACCGGCTGGCGCAGGACCTGAAGGAGGAGCTGCGGGATCAGATCCGTGAAGGACTGATCCGTACGGAGCAGGCCTGCCTCCAGTGGTTGGGAGATGAGGAGCGGGTGGACGCTCCGAACCAGAAGCTGGAGGACTTGTGGTCCATCCCGCTGCAGCTGGACCGCGGTGAGTTGCGGGTCCGGGAGTGGAACCGGTACCTGCGGAAGTACCGACGGAGCCTCAAGCTGGTGGAGGACTGGAACGAGTCCAGCGAGATCCGCCACCTGCTGAAGGACGTCCTCCCCGGCCACTGGAAGAGGCGAGTGGAGGACGAGGAGAAGAAGCGAGCCAAGAAGCGGGTGGCGGTGAGGATCATGTCGGCGGGGGATACCCATGCGGGTATCATGGAGTTCTTCAGGAGGAACATGGGCGAGCCCAACCGGATGTTGGGATTGAAGAACGCCGTGTACGTGGAGGTATTTGGAGACACCGTGGGGCAAAGGTTGCTGCGCCTCAACAACGTGGAGTGGAGGCGCGGGGAGCCGCTGAGGATGCAGGTCATCTTCGCCTGCATGAGCCTGGACGAGATCGTGAAGTACATCACGGTGGAGCTGAAGCTCAACGCGAAAAACGAGGCCCACGTGCAGGATCGACATGGTCATGGACAACGAGGCCACCGAGAGGACCGCCATCATCGGGAGATCCAGGAGGACAAGGCCAACTGCGCGGAGGATGGTAGTGGAAGTGGCCAAGACCACTGGACCTGGTCCCTGGAGGATCACGAGGAGGCCCATTTCTTCGCGTTTGTGGCGCACAACGTGAGGAACCATGGGCAGGATCGGTCAAGATGGAACCGGCTGGGACCCAAGAAGGGCAATGAGCCAAAGAGGATCGGGAACCCACCGCTCTCGTTCTGGGAGTACAGGTCTCAGCACGACGGGTGCTGGGTCTGTTATGGCAAGGGAAACAACCATGCACACGACCATCGTCAGTGCAAGGTGTATGAGGCGGACAAGAAGGCCTACTTCGCCGCCCACCCCGAGAAGAAGCCCAAGGAGCAGCGGATTGCCGATTGGAAGGCGAAGGGCGGAGACGGGGGAAGAGGCCAAGGCAAGAGTCAAGGGAAAGGCGGAGGAAGAGGCTATGGTGGTGGACCTGGCCAAGACCGACGAGTGAGGTCGATCGAGGAGGTTGCTAAGGACATGTTGAGGACGTTGGAGGAACTCAAAGCCCAGCAACGTGGGGGTCAAAGTCCTGGCAGATCGCAGCCAGAAGAGGCTGCGGGAAGCCAAGTCTAGAGGAGCCCCCACGGGAGTGTGACCTCGGAGGTCTCTCCTCCGAAAATCAGTGGAATCCCAGAGAAGACGAAGGCACATCGGGTGCCGAAGAAGGCTCCAGAAGAGCCAAAACCACTGAGTTTCGCCACTCCCAATCCCTGGAGCGCCCTGCCAAGGGAAGTTTATGTGGGCAAGGGACGTGGTAAGAAGGAAGGAGTGACCACGGAGGGCCCCGTGGACGGGCAAGACCAACCCAAGATCTACACCATCCGTGATCATACCCTCGAAGTCCTGATGCACCCGGACGTGCTAGAGTTGCATGCCGTGAGAGTCGTCCATACGCCTCATGGTGACGAGCGGCAGTTGCACTTGAAAGTGCGAGTACGGTGCGGACGAGAGGAGAAGGTGCTGGATGTGTTGGTGGATACGGGTGCCCAGGTGAGCCTGGTCCAGAGAGGGTTGTTCAAGCAGGAATCCCTGCAGCCCAGCCGTAGACCGGTACGCCTGAAGGTGGCCAATGGTGAGATTATGGGTGGTGGCACCCATGAGGCCACTATCAGTATGGAATTCAGGGAGCATGAGCGCTTGAACCGCCCTGATTTGGCGAAGAGAAGCACTCTATCCGGGAACTTCTATGTGGCCAACATTACAGATTGGGATTTGATCATGGGGTATGACTTCATGGTGGCAAACGCCATTGGAGCCCTTCCTCATCGCGCAACGCTGGTCCGGGAGGATGATGAATGCCTCACATGGCTGTCCACGGACTATGCATGCGGATCATCCCAATGGAATGCTGAGGAAGAGGATCGGATCGTCCAAGCGGTGCAAGCTGTGGGTGCCAAGTCCAGAGGAGACCGTGTAGTTCAGCTCACGGAGTATGGAATGGCCCCGCAGGTGTATGCCAGGATGATCCAGACGCTGGGAGCCGAAGCGCCCGAGACGGACGTCTTCGCTTCCCGGGATGCCCCACTTTTGCGGAAGTGTAGGAGGCATTGGCATCGAGGAGACTCAGCCTGGCATAGGCATTGGGGTTTGAAGGAGTGGGGGCCCATGTATTGGCATGGCTCCCTGGACAATACCAGACGTACGGTGGAGAAGATCGTCGCGGATAGGGCGAAGGGGATCCTGGTCATAACCGGCATAGGATCCACCCCATGTCCGCTGGAGGGTCTCCAGTTGACGCTGGACTCCATCACCCTGAACGAGATGTCATTCGAGCCAGAGGAGGAGTTGTTCATCGACGCCAAGGGTGTATCAATGCCCTCCCCGGGTCAAGCGCGGGGTACCAAGGCTTTCCTGGTGGATGGGCCGCAGGCCCAGCCCACGACTGATGAAGCATTCATCCGTAGGGTGGAGGCGGTGCCCATGAAGGTCATGTTTGAGCCCAAGGAGGGGACAGATCAGCCAATTGATGGCATTGACGTCCTGTCCCACGCCCAGATCGACGACGTCGTCAACTACATGCAGATGGGGATGCACGACGGTGTGGCAGCCAAGAAGAGGCGGGCCATGGTCACATCTCCGCATAGGTGGGATGACAAGATGTTGGTCACAGGCAAGTACGAGAAGGATGAGTTCGTAGCGAGGGTCATGGATCACATCGCGGACCAATACGATGGTCCGGTTGGGTCGGACCCACCAACTTCGGGTTTTCCAAGAGTGGGAACCGGTAGCGGCGAGCACCAGCCCGAGGTCGCAAATCTTCGAAGATTATCGGTGGGAATCGCGACCCACGACGATGAAGACGGCATATTGGACGAGGAGAAGTCGGACTCGGACCCAGAAGAGGCCTATACCGCAGTGCGGTCGGTTGTATCGATACCGAAGCAAGCGGCTGAGGAGGCTCAGGAGAACCCGAACGTCGCCGAGCTGAAGCAGAGGCTGAACAATGCCTATCCGCGGCTATTCAGTGGCGTCGCCAACAAGAACCCTCCAGATCGTGGGAGGTTTGGCACAGCGAGGATCAAGCTGAAGCCGAACCCCAAGATCTATCGTCATCGGGAGTACCAACTTCAGGGCGATCGGGCCGAGGCCATGAAGAAGCTGTTGGCCGAGTTCATTGAGCGGGGATGGATCGAACCCTCCGACAGTGAGTGGGCCAGCCCAGCCTTCATCGTGCCCAAGAAGGAGAAGGGCGAGTGGAGGTTGGTGGTTGATTACAGAGGTTTGAACGAGCAGACCGAGCACGACTCGTACTCGCTTCCCCTGATCGACTTCATCCTCCAAAAACAACAGAAAAAGCGGATTTTCACGGTGTTAGACCTGAAACACGGCTATCACCAGATGCCGCTACAACCGGACTCCAGGCCCTGTACAGCGATGTCGACGCCTCTGGGGCCCATGCAGGGGAAAGTGGTGCCTATGGGCGCCAAGAATGGCAACGCCGCTTTCCAGCGCATGATGGAGGACCTACTCGGTCCTGTCCGGGACTGTGCCGATCCCTTTGTGGATGACATCATCATCGGGTCCGGCACGGAGAACATGACTGAGGACGAGCTCATCGAGGCGCATGAGAAGGATCTGCGCCGAGTGCTCAGCGAGCTGGACAAGCACAACATGGTGTGCAAGCCCACCAAAGCCTCACTCTTCGTGAAGGAAGTGGAGTTCGCGGGTCACGTGGTTAGTCACGGGCAACGCCGTCCCATGCCTGGGAAGCTGGCGTCCCTGCACCACTGGGAAAAGCCCCAGACCATCAGCGAACTCCGGTCCTTCATGGGGTTCTGCAACTACTATTCGGGCTATGTCCGAATGTATGCAGAACTGTCGGGGCCGCTGCACAAGATGCTGCAAGTGGGCAAGTTCGATGGCCGGAAGGGGAGCAAGAAGAAGCTTGCTTGGACACCTGAGGCCGAAGATGCGTTCAACCGCCTGAAGGAGCTACTCCTGGGGCAGTTGGGGCTATTCCTGGTGGACCCGGACAAGGGATTCGTGCTACGGACGGACGCCTCAGACTATGCTGTAGGGGCAGTCCTCGAGCAGATCCGGGACGACGGGTCACATGTACCCGTGACGTTCTGGAGTCGGATCCTGGCCGAGGGTCAACGCCCAACCTGGACCGGGAGGGAGAAGGAGACGTACGCCATTGTTTGTGCGCTCAGGAAGTGGTCTGGCCACATCGGATTGCAACCGGTGGTGGTTTGTACAGACCATCAGTCCTTGCAGAGCTGGCACAAGGAGCACGTCGACACCCCCTCGGGACTGGCGGCAAGGAGGGCCCGATGGCATGAAACGTTCGCGAAGTTCGACCTCAGCGTTTTGTACGTCCCGGGGAAGGACAACACTGTGGCAGATTGCCTCAGTCGATGGGCCTACCCCGCGGGCAAGGCTTGGATGGACATATCCAGCCATGGGGACGCCGAGGAGACCGAGGAGGCCAAGCGCATCATTAAGATGGAGAAGGCCATGGAGCAAGAGGGCATCAAGTGCTTTGTGGGGATGGCAAACCGTACAGACCTGGCCAAGTTCTTCGGCACGCCAAGACCGTGGCGTACCACAGCCGGTCAAATGGCTGGGCTGAGGTGGCCGGGCGGCAGATGTCCGAGAAGTTCCGCTAGCTGCACATTGATGAACCGGGCCGGAATTGGTATAATTTGCTGTGTAGAGTGCTCCAGGCGTACCATGACCTTCCGGGACCCACTGGACTGTCGCCCCATCGCATCCTGTTCCTAGGGGATCGAGTGTCACGCACTCTCCCGTGGTTGAACCATGGCAAAGTGGCCCGGGATGCGAGCGCTATGATGGCTGAGGCAGACGACACGGCGGCCAAGGTGTGCAAGGCACTTCAGGACGAGCATGACAAGAGGGCCAAGTACTTCAAGCAGGGAAAAGTCCAGAAGTATGCTCTCCAAGACACCGTGTGGGTGGAGCGGCACCACAAGGATGTCCTGTCCAGGCATCGGCAGGAATCTTGGTATGTGCCGGGGGTAATCGTGCGGAAGGTCGGGCAGGATGTGTATGCGGTTTGTGTGGGGAATGACAAGATCCTGGACCGCGACCATACCCAGCTTCGTCCCCGACCACCAGACCCCAGCGGACATCCCGTCACCTTCGAGTTCACGGCCGGCGATGTGGACTCGGACGACGAGGGTGAGGACGACGACTTCACCGCTGAGAAGATCCTGGCGCGCAAGCCAGACCCGGGGACGCCTGGGGTGAGGCTTTATAAAGTCCACTGGAAGGGATTCGCCGCATCCAGGGATTCGTGGGAGCCTCCGAGCAGTTTCGTGCCGAGGTATACCACGGTCTGGATGGACTATCTGAAGAAAAAGAATATTTCTTTGGATGTCAAGGACGTGTTGGTCCATTTGGTTGCTGCTGTAGCACCGTAATGGATCCCTCCTGGCATTTTTGTTTGTTTCTGTGCTTGGGAGACGGGTGAGGGCGTTCATCCGGGGATTCCTCGGCCTTGATTGGCCATATACCCCCTTCACTCGATCTCCACATATATATTTCATTGTGGTATACTTATTTAGGTCGACCGACGACGTTTTTCTCTCTTTGATCCCCTTGGTCCATGTTGTAGATCAAGTGGAGACCGGATATGGCGTAGGGCACTGATTATCAGTGTCCTCACCCCTCCCTTGGGGCATGGGGGACGCCTACAACGTGTGTGGGGCCTCCATTTGTCCTTGGGACATGGGGGGGGGGGGGGTTGTGCCCATTTGGGGTCCTCTCGTCCTCTCTTCAATGACTTCCGAGCGGTAACAACCCTCTGAGGAGGGGGGTGAAGCCGGTTCGGACCCCCGTGGCCATCTTTGGGTCACTTGGGGTGTGTATCTATGTGCCGGCAAGCCGCCATGGGCTGATATCATACTCTCCCATCCACCTGACCTAACCCGATGTGATAGTGTGATAGGTTTGGCCATTCCGGCTATGAGCGGCCATATTCAGTACCGAGGCGCCGCCAGCTGAAATTTATATATCAGAATATCAGGAATCAACAGGGTTTTTTTATCATAATGTTTCCGTAATTTTTCCGCCTTCCTTTCTGATGGTCAATGTATCGGCGACTGTCAGTTGGCTCGCGATTTTGCGGTAACCGATTGGTTAACTGTTATTTCCAGATATTTTGGCGGAAACCACGATGAAGGGTCAGATTTCATCAGTAAAGGGTTCGTTGCTTCCGCAATTTTCTAAATATGCACTCGAAATTTTAATCTGAATTTTTCGCGATGTCGAAATCGGATTTTCGACTTCGACATCGCCGCACTTGATTTGGTCTTCTTCGAGTGGTCATACTCCTTTCCCTATGCCCAAATCAGGTTTTTCTTATACTTGCCACCCATTTGACTTGGAGATATAAGGGAAACAAAAGTGAATCGTGGGACCACTTTGAAGGGCCATATCTACGCGCGAGTGTGAGGAAAGAGAATGAGTCTTGCGGTTGCATAGCATCTTTCTTTAGCTTCCCACGTCCATTTAACCCAAAGTTATGACCATGGAGGGGCATGGCATACCATGGTGGGAGCCAATTTTAAGGGCTATGTGTGATATGGGTAGTATATGTCTTGATATGCTCACGCCCATGTTATATATCTCCGTGTGACCGATAAGATGGAGAGCCACACGTGACAAGGGCTTCGCCCATGTCCCAATTGTGGAATTCAAAGCGCTAGACTAAGTCTACCGCGTATGTATTGCTCATGGTATGTTTGGCAAAGAGATCAATGAGTGCACTCCCATTTTCATGGGGCATGAAGATATGCGTGGCGAAGGTATCTCCATGCGCCCGATTGGGGATCCAAGTGGGGGAATTGTTCGCAAATGATTCCAATCATTTGTGTATTGAACCATGAGCAGATATCATGGGTGAGCATAGAGATATACTATCATGACAACTTTGTATTTGGACATATTTGCATGTTTTTGACCTCAATTTTTGCTCATTTTTTCGTTTTGTGTACTTACCTGGTCGGCAAACAGCAAGAAGCCTATGGGGAGTCGAACCACGGTATGTTTACCATATGTTGGCATATGCTTTGGAGTTGAACACCACCATATGCTGGATGGCGTACTCCATTTGGCTTGGCGCACGAAGGATTACAAGAATTGGTCTCAAGATCATGGGCTGACTTGGGCAGTGCGTGGCGCCCATATCCAAAGGGGTTTCGAGGGTAAGGTGTGGATGTGCATGGGCATTGACCTTTGGTCTCTATCCTCCATGAATACTAGACTTCGATTCCATGCATGCTTTGAGCCTTTGGATAAGTGGTAACTTCAATTTGGAGCATATATTTGATATATGGGCAGTATGGTGTGAATTGGGAGTTTTTGGCATGTTATGAGTTCAAACTCATGGGGCATATCTCCAAGCCCATTCAACCCCAAGTCCAACCAAGGTTAGGTCAGGGTAGGGCAGGGGCCTGAGTGCTACTCTGGGCCATGACACGCCACCTTCCCAATTGGGCTAGGATTTATAGGCTTGGGAGTGAACACATTTTTGGGGTTTGTGTAGTGACCTTTGACACATGGCATTTAGCCAACTTATTTGACTGGGTTCAGGGCATCATGTTGGCGAGTCAAGGGAAGGTCTTGAGTCCAGGGAATGAGGGGGCTATGGCTGTGATGGTGTATGTTTCCATCTTTCCCCAACTTTGCTTTATTTGTGTTCATATGCCAATTTCAGGGCTTTCCTCTTTGGTGCAAATCTTGTACATGCCCGCCACCGTGAGACAACCGGTGTGCTGAACGGAAGCCCGCAGTGTGGATTGGGTTATTGCTGTATTTGTGGGATCTGGTTGCTGTTCAGGGTTGAAGGAGGATTTTTTTTTCGATATTTTTGGATTTTGGACCCTGGACTTTGAGAAATGCAATCGCTGATCAGGAGCAAATCA
Source organism: Eutreptiella sp. 'Long Island Sound 2002' (assembly GCA_964036045.1). Taxonomy (NCBI): domain Eukaryota; phylum Euglenozoa; class Euglenophyceae; order Eutreptiales; family Eutreptiaceae; genus Eutreptiella; species Eutreptiella sp. 'Long Island Sound 2002'. Next base: position 80,289,097 of record OZ038380.1, on the reverse strand, counting down.
GCAGGGGTTACAGGCGGAAGGGGCACAGCGGGGGCCGGTCCTGGTAGGGACCTTCTTTACCACGGGGCTCTCCGTGGTCGCTCCTTCCTTCTTGCCACGTCCCTTCCCCACATAGGCCTCTCTTGGCAGGGCGCTCCAGGGGTTCGGAGTGGCGAAGCTCAGTGGTTTTGGCTCTTCTGGAGCCTTCTTCGGCACCCGATGTGGCTTCGCTTTCTCTGGGATTCCACTGATTTTCGGAGGAGAGACGTCCGAGGTCCCACTCCCGTGGGGGCTCCTCTAGACATGGCCTGCCGCAGCTCCCTCCTGCTTCGATCCGCTCGGACTTTGTCCACCACGTTGCTGGGCTTTGAGTTCCTCCAATGTCCTCAACATGTCCTCAGCAACCTCCTCGATCGACCTCACTCGTCAGTTTTGGCCAGGTGCACCACCATAGCCTCTTCTTCCGCCTTTCCCTTGGCCTTTGCCTTGGCCTTTTCCCCCGTCTCCGCCCTTCGCCTTCCAATCGGCAATCCGCTGCTCCTTGGGCTTCATCTCGGGCCGGGCGGCGAAGTAGGCCTTCTTGTCCGCCTCATACACCTTGCACTGACAGTGGTCATGTGCATGGTTGTTTCCCTTGCCATAACAGACCCAGCACCCATCGTGCTGAGACCTGTACTCCCGGAACGAGAGCGTTGGGTTCCCGATCCTCTCTGGCTCTTTGCCCTTCTTGGGTCCCACCCGGTTCCATCTTGACCGATCCTGCCCATGGTCCCTCACGTTGTGCGCCACAAACGCGAAGAAATGGGCCTCCTCGTGATCCTCCCGAGACCCGGTCCAGTGGTCTTGGCCACTTCCACTACCATCCTCCGCGGAGTTGGCCGTGTCCTCCTGGATCTTCCGATGATGGCGGTCTTCTCGGTGGCCTCTTTGTCCATGACCTTGTCGATCCTGCAAGTGGGCCTCGTTCTTGGCGTTGAGCTTCAGCTCCACCGTGATGTACTTCACGATCTCGTCCAGGCTCATGCGGGCGAGGATGACCTGCATCCTCAGCGGCTCTCCGCGCCTCCACTCCACGTTGTTGAGGCGCATCAGCCTTTGCCCCATGTTTTCGACAAATACCTCAGCGCAGACGGCGTTCTTCAACCTCAACATTCGGCTGGGCTTGCCGAGGTTTCGCCGGAAGAACTCCATTATTCCGGCGTGGGTGTCCTCCGATGCCATGATCCGTACGGCCACGCGCTTCTTTGCTCTCTTCTTCTCTTCATCCTCCACTCTTCTCTTCCAGTGCCCGGGGAGGATGTCCTTCAGCAGGTGTCCGATCTCGCTGGCCTCATTCCAGTCCTCCACCAGCTTGAGGCTTCTTCGGTACTTGCGGATGTACCGATTCCATTCTCGGACCCTCAGTTCCCCGCGCTCCAGCGGCAGCGGAATGGACCACAAATCCTCTCACTTCTGGTTGGGGGCGTCCACTCGCTCTTCATCCTCCAGCCACTGGAGGCAGGCCTGCTCCGTCTGGATCACTCCCTCGTGGATCTGATCCCTGAACTCCTCCTTCAGGTCCTGCACCAGCCTGTGTGGGAATGTCCGACATACCCACTTGTCCCTTGGCGCTCCCCTCATCTCGCCGACGACCTCCTCGGCAAAGTCCTCCCAATCCAGGATGAAGTCATCCAGGTTGGAGGGGTTGCCATCATAGTAGGGGATTTCGATTCCCCTGAGGTCGTCAATCCTGATGGCGTCTCCGACGTCCCCAGCCATTACTCCACCGAGACGGATACCACCCGTGGCCGGCGGGTGTGAGTACACTCCCCGTACATCCCTCTCCTCCATGGATTGCGGTCCAGTTGGGCCTGAACCCATGGGGTTTGGAGTGCGGGAACAACTTGCTCCACCGGCCGTCCATATCCCCGTATTGGGGTCCCTCGCCCACAGGTTTCCGCCTGGATGACCTCGACCATGTCCGTCGGCACTTCCCATGTTTCACCCCTGCATGGTCTGGCTCTGGATCTCCTCTTCCGCATAAACTGCATGGGCAGTCGTAGTGATCGGTAGATCTTGGGCGGCGTGGGACTACTGTACCGTCAGACTCCTCGGGTCCGTGGTTGCGCGCCCTTCCAGGATGGACCCAGCCGGTGCCGTTTGCTCCCCGAGCATTGTGGATTCGCTGAACATGGGAACAAACGGCAGCGCACCCGGGTCAACACGCGGAGGCGCGTAGGGTGCCGCTGCAGGGTCGCCCATGGGTTTCTCCATGGCGCCCCTGAGGGTCTTAACCCGCTCCACCAGCTCTGCCCCTGCCGGCTTTGCCGGGAGCTCCGGACCCGAGGTGAGGGGCTGTAGCTCCTCTAGCCTTTTCAGGCGTCCCGACATGTCCTCCACCAGGTGGAGGAGGCTGTCCACCACTCGCTGCTGCTTCTCCAGGGCCAGCTCTAGATTCTCCCGGTACCGGTCCTGTTCCGCTCGCAGCTCCGCCATGTCTCTCTCCGCGGCCAACTGGTCATCCAGGATCCCGGCGACGTCCTCCTCTAGGCCGTCCTTCACGTTGTCCAGGCGGTCAAGGCGATGCACGATGGCGTCCATCCCCATCTTTGGGTACTTGCCGATGAAGAAGGACACGTGCTCGCAGTGGCACTCAGCGTGCCTTCCACCTGATCCGGCGCATCCCGCGGTTCCCGGCGCCTTGGACTCCTCCGCCATGGGTGTGCCACCCATGCTATCCCGCGTTGGCTCCGTGTGCCGGGCCACAGGCGCCGTTCTGGCTCTGGCGGGCCTGTCCAACGCCTCGGCGTCATGCTCCAGGCTGGGTTCGGAGACCGTGTGCGCCCTTGTGGGCGGTCTGGCCGTCTCCTCCGACTCCGAAGGTCGCTCATAAGCAGTCCGATAGCCCTCGGAGTGCCCCTCGGAGTCCCACAGCCTGACCGGGCTGGGGTCCGTATCCATGGCCCCGGCGTCCCCTGCCGCGGGCTTGGGTGACCCGCGCTTCCGGCAGCGCCGGGCCCGACCCCCACTGCTGCCTGAATGGCAGGTCTCCTCAGAGTCCTCCGCGGCGGAGCGGAGGTTGCATGCCTTTCGGCAGCGACGCTCACACATGGAGACCAGGTCCTCCATGTCAAGTCCTCGTCTTCCCGAACGTCGTACTTCTCTTCGGGCTTCAACTTCTGGAGTTCGCCATGCTCCTGAGCGCCTCGGGTCTTCTCTGGCTCCAATCTCCGGCGTGGTCTCCACCGAGTCCACAATACGCACCCGGGGCGTACTTTGGTTGGGCTCATAGGGGCCCAAGTCCCCGGATCAGCGGTAGGTAGGGGCAGCAGGTACGCCTCTGCTACCATCAAGAAGGTCCCTACCAGGACCGGCCCCTGCTGTGCCCCTTCCGCCTGTCACCCCTGCTGACTTGCTCCTGTTCAGCGATTGCATTTCTCAAAATCCAGGGTCAAGAATCCAAAAATATAGAAAATACAATCCTCCTTCAACCCTGAACAGCAACCAGATCCAACAAATACAGCAATAACCCAATCCACACTGCGGGCTTCTGTTCAGCACACTGGTTGTCTCACGGTGGCGGGCATGTACAAGATTTGCACCAAAGAGGAAAGCCCTGAAATTGGCATATGAACACAAATAAATAATGGTTGGGGAAAGATGGAGACATACACAATCACAGCCATAGCCCCCTCATTCCCTGGACTCAAGACCTTCCCTTGACTCGCCAACATAATGCCCTGAACCCAGTCAAATAAGATGGCTAAATGCCATGTGTCAAAAGTCACTACACAAACCCCAAAAATGTGTTCCCTCTCAAGCCTCTAAATCCTGGCCCAATGGGGGAGGTGGCGTGTCATGGCCTAGAGTGGCACCCGGGACCGTGCCCTACCCTGACATAAACTTGGGTGGACTTGGAGTCGAATGGGCTTGGAGAACTGCCCCATGAAGATGACCTCACAACATGGCAAAGTCAGGCAAATCACACCCTTAAGCCCAAAAATCAATTCTATACTCAAAAATGCATATGGCAAATATTCAAATGCACCATGCATGTGTCAAACCGGAAAGTAATATACAAGGGGGATATGGACCAAATGTCCATGCCCAAGAATATTCCATCATTGGCTCTGTAACCCCTCCGGTTATGTACATGACATGCTTCACAAGTCAACTCATGAATTTGAGACCTAATTTTGCGAGGCCTCGTGTGCCAAGCTAAAGTGACCACGTGATCCGGCATATGGTGAGGTACAACACCGAAGCATATGCCAACATATAGGCAACAGACCATAGTTCACAGATCTCTAGGCACCTTACTGTTATCCGACCAGTTGAGCACATAAAATGCAAAAATGAGCATAAAATGAGGTCAAAACCATGCAAATAATGCCAGATTCAAGATAATTACAATAGTATATAACTTCGCTCACCGATGGTATCAACGTATGATTCAAAACACAATTGCTTCGGACCATTTGCGAACAGTCCCCCCACTTCGATCCCCACATGGACGCATAGGGACACCTTCGAACCTCCTCCCAACACGCACCATGAAAATGGGAAAATTGATACTGGCGCTTATGGGTCGCTCCGTAAACCCTCCCCCATGCACTATATGAGCGGTAGACTTAGTCTAGCGCTATGGAGTTCACCATTGGGACATGGGCAAGGCCCTTGCCACGTATGACTCCATATATCTTCCTACAAAAGGAGATATATAACATGGGTGTAAGCATATCGAAGCACATACCATGCATACAACACATACCCTCAAAAGGTGGCTCCAACCATGGTATGCCATGCCCCTCCATGGACATAACCTCACCTTAAAAATACGTGGAAACCCAAAGAAAGTATCTATGCAACCCCAACACTCATGCGGTACACTCGAAAGTTGCAATAAAATGTTTGGTTGCATGGCCCGAGAGGTGTAGACAACTTTCTACCCTCCTGGCCATCATTCCTTGCTACACCCGACATGTGTACACACCAAAGACGTTTGATGCTTCCTAAATTAAGTTGAGACCAAGGCAGTTCCAACCCAATTCTCGAAATTGGTATTCCTCGCCGTGAATCGGAGATATGATTCTTCGAATTGGCCTCACAAATCATTTTTGTTTCGACTATATCTCCAAGCAAAATGAAGGACACAACAAAAGGAAGGTTGATTCGTGACCGGGGAAAAATGTAGGACCACTCGAGATTCATCATATCAAGTGCGGCGATGGCGAAGTCGAAAATCTGATTCTGAAAGTCTGAAAAATCGGATTATTTTTGCGAGTGTATAATATGAAAATTGCGGAAGCAACGAACCCTTTACTGATGAAATCTGACCCTTCATCGGGGTTTCCGCCAAAATATCTGTAAATAACAGTTAACCAATCGGTTACCGCAAAATCGCGAGCCAACTGACAGTCGCCGATACATTGACAATCAGAACGGAAGGCTGAAAAATTACGGAAACTTTATGATAAAAAAACCCTGTTGGGTTCTGATATTCTGATATATAAATCTCAGCTGGCGGCGCCTCAGTACTGAATATGGCCGCTCATAGCCGGAATGGCCAAACCTATCACACTATCACATCATGTTAGGTCAGGTGTATGGGAGAGTATGATATCGGCTAATGGCGGCTTGCCGGCACATAGATACACAACCCAAGTGACCCCAAGATGGCCACGGGGGTCCGAACCGGCTTCATTCATCGCACCGGCTGTACACTCTTCTAGGGTGGATGCGATGAATCCTTGATGGGTTGAGACCCTCCAAGGATTCATCGCATGGTCAGTACATTGTTGTAAACCGGATGCGATGAGTCATTGATGGGTGTAGACCCTCCCAGGATGGCAAGATTCATCCCACGGCCTGTACACTATTCTAAGGTGGATGCGATGAATCCTTGATGGGTGTGGAGCCTCCAAGGAATAGTTGCATGGGCTGCACACTAATGAAGGGTGCATACCATGAATCATTCATGGATGTTGACGCTCCATGTATACATGACATGCGCTGTATACTAATCTAGGGTAGATGCAATGAATTCTGAGAACAAGTAGACCCTTCAAGGATTCATTGCATGGGTTCTACATTAGTGTAGAATGGATGCGATCAATCCTTGGAGGCGTTAGACCCCTCAGGGATTCATTGCATGCCCTTTTCATTAGTCCAGGATGGATGCGATAAATCGATGATGCGTGGAAACCATCTACTGATTCATCTCACCGACTGTACACTCTTCTATGGTGAATGCGATGAATCCTTGATGGGTTTCGACCCTCGGAGGTTTCATTGCATGGACTCTACACTGCTGTAGAGCGGATGTGTTCAGTCATTGATGGGTGCAGACTCTCCAAGGATTCATCGCCTGGCCTGTACACTAGTCTAGGGTAAATGCGATGAATCCTTGATTGGTGTAAAGACTTCAAGGAATCGTTGCATGGGCTGTACACTGATGAAAAGTGGATGCCATGAATCATTCATGGAGGTGGATGCTCCAAGGATACATCGCATGGGCTGTACAGTAGTCTGGCGTAGATGCCATGAATTCCTGCAAGGTGTAGACCCTTCAAGTATTCATCGCATGGGCCTTACAGGAATATATAGTGAATGTGATGAATCGTTGATTGCTGAAGACCCTCCGAGGATTCATCGCATGGGTTCTACACTAGTCGAGGGTGGATGCAATGAATCCTTGACTTAATGGGTGTAGACCTCCAAGGACTCATCGCATGCGCTGTATGCAGAGCTGATGCAATGAACCATTGATCAGTGTAGACCCTCCAAGGATTCACCACATGGGTTGTACACTAGTCCAGGATGAATGCGATGAATCCTTCAGTGGTTCAGACCCTTCAAGGATTCATCGCATGGAATCCACACCAATCTAAAGTGGATCTGATGAGTTCTTGGAGTGTGTAGACCTTCCAAGGATTCATTGCATGCGCTGTACGCTAGTCTGGAGTGGATGCGATGAATCCTGGGAGTTTGTAGACCATTTGAGGATTCATCGCTTGGGTTCCTCAACAATCTCGAGTGCATGCGAGGAATCTAGAGTGGATGCAATGTATACTAGTCTAGGGTGGATGCCATGAAACTTTGGAAGATGTAGACCGCTGCGGAATAAGCAGGAGGAGCCAGCAAGCCCAACAACTGTTACATTGAGAGTAGGGGCAACCTGGCGCCCCGGACTGGATCATCTGCGGCAGAACAATCAACTGTGCAACACTGGGCGTCGCACAAGCAGGCACCAGCAAAAGCTGAAGGCGGCGGGAGAGAAACACGTGGTGGTGTCTCCAAAACCAGAGACAAACAAGACCGGCGTACAAGCGACCCGTGCGCAAGGCACTGAAAAGTGCATCCAGCTTGCGCCTGAGGGACGAAAGCGGCCCGTTGGGGGATAACCTCACCGAAAAGGCCATCAACTAGGGGACCACAACGACCAAGAGCCAACGCGGAAGGCAAGAACGCAAGGACGGCCGAGGAGAAGATAATTGGGGCCATCAGAGGCTCATCTGAAGAAAAAACAGCCACAGCGACGAGCAGAGTAGCGCGTGGTGACATTGTTTGAAGGCAAGGGGAGAAACATGTTGTGGTGTCTCAAAAAACCAAACAAGAAAAGGGAAAGTAGGAGCAGCCCATACACATGGCGTGAAACCCGGAACGTGGCAGGGCGTGGTGGCGTCCCTGTGGAGGGAGGGCAAGGCGAACCCACGGTGAGGGGGCTGAGGCATGAACAGACAGGTGTGAGTAGGATCACTCTGTGCATTGGGCAGGAGACGGTCCTTCGGGCCCGCGCCAAAGGATTGCTGGCGGCCCGGTGGGGTGTGAAGACGCATGATGGGTCATGGAACGGGATGCTGGGACTGGGCCTGTGAGGGGATGTGGTAAATGGGAACGGGGCATCGCGGGGTTGCGATCTAATCTGAGCGGGGTGAATCGGGCGACAGAAAGCGCCAAGGAACAGCACCGTGGGAGTGCAAAATAAGTCGCCATGGAGAAATGAACCACCGGCCAACCATGGGCAGCCTGACCACGGGAAGTCAGGAAAATTCTCCTGGACTCTGGAACGACCGTGAGGTGTTCGCAAGGGTGACGGTTGACCCTGAAGTTCCCAGGTCAATGGCCTGAGTACGCGTTGGGTCACGCGTGAGCGGACACAAGGGAACGTGGAAACAGTCCCCCTGGCCTGCAGCCGCGGATTGGACGAAAACCAAGTGCATCCAGGAGCCAAGTGGGTACCCCAGCCCGTCAGGGCTGGGGAGTAGTGGAATGTGGTTGAGAGCAATGCTGCACTGTCGGCGACGGCTATCCACAGGAAACCCGCCTGCAGGCACCCAAAAGGCTGTGCTGGGGGGGGAGAGGCCGGAGGAACCTTCAAAGGGTGACAAGATGCAGCAGCCCTGAGGGCAGCGACTGAAGGAAACCTCCCGCCGGACATGCCCCAAGGGAACCTGGTTGAAGTTCTCGGCCGTGAGTTGCAACGCAAGGGGAACTGATGGTGGAGAGCTCCCCTGGAACCAGACCGTAGGGTCGGGAGCAGAGGTTGTGGTGGCATGGCCAGCAACATTGCTTGGCAAGAAAGACATAACGATTGTGTTGACTGAATAGTATCCCTCAAACAGATATGATACACATAGCCAATGACATACCTGATATGCATATATGTAAAATCCACCCTATCATCGAGTAATTCATATAACTATGAAAGGTCCAAGATTGCCTTATCTATCCCACATCCTATGTTCCTAACAAGGGAATGGAATATAATATACAATAATCCCATATATAGGGTCATATATTGATCCCTTAGGGGCAATATGCTAGGGTAGGGTTTTGACCTGCTTCAGCCCCCCCGACTTAGAAGGACTGACACAGGCAGGAAGTACATCGCAAGAGGAACGTAGCAGTCACAGAGGTATAAAGAACAGCAAATGTTGGGTTAGCACATAATCCCTCCCGTAGGAATTCGAACCTCCGCTGGCAATTTGAGAGCCGGCCGCACGGCCGCTGAACTAGCTCCGATCGGTGGGAGTCCAACCACCGTCAAAATCAGCAAATTCAATAACGGGATCTCGCAGGTCCCGCAATAAGTAGTAGGCAGAATGGCGAGCTGTTGCGCGCAGAGTCTGGTCCCCGCGTGTCGCAAAAGGCATTGTGGGGTCCAGCAGGTAAATATGGTATTTTTCCTCAGAATCAAATCTAAAGGCAAAGTGAAATCACACTTTTACACAATTCTGGAGGTAATTGTACTTGCAAAACGGTGCAAGGCGACAGGTCCAGAATTTTACTTTTGGGGAAAATTGCCAGCAACAGCGACGGGGAAGTGTGCCCATAGTTTGAGACCGTGTCTGCAGCAGGCAAGAAGTGGGAAAGTAGAGATAGAGGTCAGGGAAACACTGATGAATGCCATTGCAAGGCTTGATGGCTTTCGGCCTGCGGACTGTTATAACGGGGGGCTAACGGTCCTGTCCTGCAATGCAACGCGGGGCAACAGTGGTAACAGTACTTACAGCCACCACAGTCAGTTTCTTCACAAACTTGAACAATGAACATTGTGATTGATGACTTGTGCCACGCTGTTGCCTTGCAATGCATTACTGTCTTGTGGCCGCCTTTACCTTGTGTCACGCTTAGGCCACTAAAAAGCACGGCCACGCAGGCCCCAGCGTGCGTGCAGTAGCTCGCTGAATAGAGGCAAGAGGTCAGGATGGCCTCAGGGTAAGTGATCGAGACACACTTAGGCACAATTCAAACACGGGTGGGATGCCCACACCTGGCACCCTGACGCTTCAGAGAGTTTATGAGCGCTTGCATGTGCTTCATGTTCTTGCTGACTTCCCGCTAAAGCTTGTAGTAACCGGTGAGCTCTTGCTTGCAAGATATAATGCTTGTTGATTGCTTGCTTGAAAATCAAGAAACAAGGGCTAGCCAAAGGCCCACTTGCAAATTGACCCACCACACACAAAAATGACGTGCAAAACATCCGCAGTGCAACAGCATTCTGGGTTGGAAAGGGCCCAAGGGCCGTGGCTATGCTGATGTGGCTTCGTGGGCACGGCTCAGCCAAGGGCTGTGTCCTTGTTGTTGTTTAAGGCTAGCATATGTGTCACACGTGATGCACCACGTAAAGGGTAAAGGAGGAGGTACGGAGATGGGATGAGGGTGTGAGTAGACACACTTGAATACACGCACCTCTTAACCATATAATAATAACCTGACCTCACCTGCTAACCCACCACCCAGGAGCCATATTACGTATACATATCATATATGTATAATAGAGTGATGCATGCCAACAAACAAAAGTCATACTTGTGCGCGCACATCCAATGGTAGGGCCCGGAGTTACACAGCCCCCCGGAGGGCGTCAGAGAGTGTGTGCCACCCGGTGGCGGCCTTGGAGCACGTAGTGATACACACCCACACAAACAAAAGCTCCCACAAACCACTCATGTACATACAACAAACGGTAAACATATTCACAATAGAAACCAGACGGACCATGTGTGGGTAGTAGTGGACGCAGCGGTGGACTTCCAAATCGTCCGCAGGCTGGCGCAGCAACCCCTGCTCAAGGCGACTGACTCTAGCCTGGGCACCCAGGCCCTACACCTCTGGACAGCCCTGAGGCGCCTCCCCAAACACGTCGTCCTGCATCTCGTCAAACAAGAATCTCATCGGTATAGCCTGGGCAACGGACACATAGACCTGTACGCCCACAACCAGCTTGCCGAGCACATGCCGGACGGCGAGGACCCACCGCTACGAGACCACATCCACACACACCTCCAGCACCTGCCATCCATCCCACGCCCCGGGGAACCACCAGCCTGGGTGCCAGACGATCGCATCTATAATGACACGGGGAGGGCATACCACTACCCACAACCCATCCGCACCATGGCGCACATTCGGGGCAGTCAAGCCGACAACGCCCTTTTGAGCCGTGTCCAACACGAAATGCGCACCGTATTGTACTTCTCGGCTCTGAACCCATCCCTAATGCCAGTGCACCTGCAGACACGACGTGCCCAGCTCTTGCTCGAGCAGCTACCCCTTCTGGACAGGGTGGCACGCTGGTATGCCCGGCGAGGTATAGACATACCCCCCGAATACACCATATGCCCCTGCCATCTCCAACAGCCAGAAACATGGGAACACTTCAAACGCTGCCCATTAGCCCAAGGGGACAACCACCTGGCCACGTGGGCACCGGAGAACACCATCACACAACACGCCGGATGGGGCCTGGCCACGCCACCGGCAAATGAGGTTCGACGCCTGATGCGGCAGCCGGAAATCAAGGAGGCAGTGCTCAGAGGAGCGGTGCCACTCCAGCTTTACAGGGTCGTCGCCGACCACGCCCCAGAACCCAGGGCCACAATACGTCACATGCAGCTCACCGCCGTCAAAAGGGCGGACGCACAGCTGCAGCACCGCGTCCAAATATACACACAGGAAGCACAACAAACATCCCACAACCGCCGCACGTACTATAATCTCCTCATCCACTACCAACATGCACAACCTAGCGACTAGCCACACGCACGGGCCCGCGGCAACAGCCAGGCACCTACTGTAGCACCGCCCGGAGCGCGAGCGCCCTCTCCCCTGTAATGGCCTGATCGTCCTGCGAACGACACCTCTTCTCAGGATGCCCGAAGGTGAAGCACCGCATCCACGGCCGGGGAACCTATGCGGGGTCTGCATTGAGGTGAACGACGACGACGGCAACCCCCTTCGCGGGCATGACCTCGGCTGCGGCGGCACGGAGCAGCTGCACTGGTTCTGCAGCCCGTGCATCGCGAACTTATGGTTGTGCCCACTCTGCCGGCGACCGCACCGACTCTGCACGGCTCCGCCGCCGCGCGAAACGCAAGACGAAGACCTCACACTCCCGACGCTGCGGACTCTGATCCGGCAAAACGTCTGGAACGACGGCGCGGGGGAGGACAACCCCGACGTCGAGTGGTTGGACGTCCTCACCGACGAGGACCCAGCGACACCCCCCCCCCCGCCCCCCCTGGCGCGCACCAACCTGGGCGCTGCCAGACCCGGACGCGGACCCCACGGTTTACGTCCCCGACCACGAGAACTACAACGACGCGCCACGGGGCAGTCTGCCCCCCATTGGCAACCTGCCCGGCAGTTGGGGCTACGTCATCCCCACGAACCAAAACAACTACCACAACATCGTCGTCACCCTCACCACCCGCCTCCCGATCGCCTTCGGCTGGCTGGTGGGGGCCGTGGAATGGGCGATGGGCATCGCCCACGGCGCCCATGGGGCCGAGTGGGGGGACTTCTTCCACCGCGGCGGGGCCATGACCCCGGGGGCGACTGAGAGGCTGATGGCGGCCTACCTCACGTGGAGGGGCATACCCCCCCCAGGCAGCCTCAAATCGCTGATACAGCGCACCCTGCAGCCGCACGTCCCGCCACCACAACCGGGCACATACGGCAATACAGCGGTGGCCAGGATGATGGCCAGAGGTACCCTGCTCAACGGCTCATCCTACTCCCGCCGGAGAACTATCGCAACCATCACCACCCCCCCGCCCCAATTCCGCGCCACGACAGTGACTAGGGCCACGAACGTACGGGCCCGAACGTCGGCCGCGACGTCCTCCACATCCCCCGACACATCCACCTCCGCCCCCCCCACACCCGCCGCCGAACCACACCAACAACACGCTGCCGACGCCACGCGGACTACAGGCGGTCCGGCACCATCTAGGGCCGGCACACCACAGAGCCCCCGACAAGAGCGTGCGTCCGAACGGGCGGCGCAGCGACAACCAACACAACACCACGCGGCCGCAGGGAGCCGGGGACACCTAGCATCACCTGCCAGGAGCGGAGCCCTACCCGGCCCCACGAATACCGGGGCGGTGGGTACCCAGCCTGGGCAGCCCCTCGGCACCGCACACCCGCACAGGGTACCGGCCCTGAGCCCCACAGGGAGCCCGCAACCCCTAACACCACCTGTCGCGCCTGCGCACGGCCCACGGCCAGCAGCCAGCCAAGCGGCAACAACACAGGCCCACCCGGAACCCCGCCCGCACCATGGCGCACCTGACCGGCCGGCAGCGGACCCAACGTACACGCCGACCGACAACCTCCCCACACGGACACACACCGCTACCCCGACCGACGCCACCACCGCCCGGCCCTCTGACGCCGGGCACTCCGACACCCACGGCCCCACCGGGGGCCTAACCCCTCGGGCTTCGGCAACGTCCGGCACGGAGGACCTACCGGCCACAACATACGGCGGGTCGGTGCCCCAGCAGCACCACGCCCCACCAACCAGACCACCGGCACGACCTGCAGAACCGTCATCTCCTGGTCGCCCGGCCCCTGGCCGAGGCCCCGGCCCGGATCCGCCACGCACCGCCGCCCCGGCGGACGCCCCGCAGCTCGCGGACCCGGGGGGCCTACCCGAGCCGCCACCCGTGGCGGGAGGCCACGCCCGGGGGGGAACGCCGCCGGCGGACGATGGCGCCGAACCGCCTACACCGCCGACCCAACCGCAGCGCGACGCGCCCGCGGTGGGTGCGGAAGGACTGCAGAGACCCCCGCAACGAACGCCGACACCAGCACCAATGGGTGAACCTGGCGGGGGAACGGACCAGACATCAGTGCGAAGTGCCGACCTGACGAACGACACGGCAAATGGAGGAGACAAGGCATTGGCAGATGGCCAGCCTGACGCGGAACCCGAGGGGCCAGCTCCGGACACCGGGTGTGCGGACGGCCCCCACCGGCCCTCGACCGCGGATCACGCGGGCGCCGCCCCCTTGGCGCACCTGGCGGCCTGCGCAGACACGAGCACGCCAGGGGAGGCGCTGCCACGAGATCCACCGGAAACCAGCGCGGGGTCAGAGGCCCGGGAAACCACACCCGAGACTCCCCAGCGCGCGGACGAAAGAGGAACGTCACCCAGCGGGCACAACCGCGACGACGACTCCTTCGATGCCTTCATGGACTCCTGCAGGGATGACCCCCGGGCGGTCCCAGCACCGGAGATGCCACGCGTCCACCCGGATCCGCAACGCGACCAGGTGGACGATGCGCCCCTCACGGTGCCACGACAAGCGCATCTCAAGCGCGACTACACCACCCTGGGGCAGATTGCCGCTACAGGCGACGGGCAGAGGACCGCGAGCGGCGCGGCAGACCGGACTACGGACGAGCGCAACGCCCCAGGTGAGGGCACACGCGTGGAAGCGGCCACCAACCCCGCGACTGAGCCTGTCGCCCCACCGCCGGGGGCCGCCCCGCCCTGGGGGCGGGGACACCTGGACTTTGCACGCTTGGAGGGTGACGCCGGCCACCCCAGCGAACAAGCAGAGCAAGAAGCGACCCAAGACCTAAGCTTCTGGATCCCCAGCCTTGTCACAGGGGAGCAGCTCGAACTGGCGGTCCGCATACGATGGGTACTTTCTTCGTGGTCCCGCCACCTCGCGGAGGGAACACGCACCATGGCAGACGTCACGTTTGGTCATCGGACAGGGCACACGCCCCCCGCCACCATGGACCGCCCCGACCAATGGCGCTCTGTGGCCACCCGGCTCATGGCGCATATGGGGGCCTACAGCCCAGATGAAATGAACGGACTGCACTGGCGGTGGCACCAGCGCGCCGCCCTGCGCAACCGTGCGGCCATGCAGGACCATAACATCTGGAACATCCCTGGATCACCAGGCCGCCAGGGACACGCCTCAGGCCACCGGCGGCCGCGGTCCCAAGACGTTCCGGAGCCCCCCAGACAGGCGGCGCGCCGACACTCACCGGAACACCCACGGGGTCCACCACCCGGTAGGGGTTCCCCCTCTGGCACATACAGCAGCCCCCTGCCGCCTGCGGCCGTTCGCCCAACGGAGGAGCCCGGGCAGTCCCCACGCCTTGAGGGTGCAAGGCGACACGCCGGAGCAGCGCCAAGAAACGAAGCACCCTGGCCGATCCCGTCGCCGCAGCTGCACGCCGCCCCCCGCAGCGCGACGAGTCGTTCTCAATGAGGATATGGACAGAGACCACGGGGGCCCCCGCGACCCCCAAGCTCGGCGAACATCATCGACCTCCGACCCCAGACGCCGGTCCAAGAGGCCCCGCACCGAGCGGACGGACATCCCCACCATTCTCACGCCGGCCGAGCGCGAGCGGCAAGCAACGCTTCAAGCAGACCCTCGCCAGACGGCGGGCGAAACGTCCAGCTCATCTGCCGCCTCCCTCCCGGGGTCAGCAGCCGATCCACTACCGAGAGGACCACACGCCACAGACACGCGACCAAGGGAGCCCGCGCCCGACACCAGCCCTACGCAAGGGGCGGGGGGGCAGACCTCCCCGCAGTCCAGAAGCCGCCAGGCCACGGAGGGCACATCGCGGCAGCCGGGACACAACGCGAGCGGACCAAGGGCGGACACAGAGATGACAGGGACCTCCAGCCCCCAGGAGCCCGCTGGCCCGCTGCCCACCGCCACGCCCTGCTCGATGCCCCGGCAACGGGAACCCCCCACGGAGTACGTGCCTGGGGGACAACCGGGCGCCACCTCGCGGCACCCCTCCCCGGCTGACGCGGCACAGGACCAAGACCGGGTGGCCATGCCCCCCCCGCCCCCCCGACCGCCACAGCAACGGGGCACGGATCCCTTCGACGACGCGGAACTGAAGGCGCTCTACGTCATCAACGCTTCCACGCCCTCGAGCGAGCTGGTGGCCACCCTCCGGCAACACCTCCGTAACGTCGACCGGAACAGGCTTTTCGCCGTAGTCACCCTGCCACATGCCCCGACAACCCAAATCTTTGTGCGACAGCTCCAGGCGCTCGTCACCCCCGGGACACAGGACTCTGAAGACCTCATTGAAGCGTGGATCTGGTGGTTGAACACCCACCAACGGGCCCAAGGGGGCGTGTGGGTCCCACACCTGGGCTGGGTACACACGCTCATAGCGCCACCGACAGACCCCAGGCCCGCACCCACCACCGGAGGCCGGGAGCGGGCCACCCCACCACCGAGACCCGACAACCTCCGTATCCCACCGCACGAGGGCCTGGAGGCATGGGAAAGCGGGACCGCCCGTAGCAGGGGGCACAACCTCTCGAACCTGACGGCGCACTACCCGGAGACGACGCGCGCAGCAACCCCTGCCGCGCGAAAATGACCCCGGTACCATCGCCATGATCGTGTTGGAGAATGGCCACTACTACCAGGTGCGGATCATCCCGCACCCGCAGGACAACCATTGGAGCCTGGAGGCCGTCGACTCCATGCTCTGGGCGACCACGGGCCTGCTGAACAACCCTACTCCCCTGCTCCCAAACCAACCCCCGGACGCCCTGACGGCCATTGTGTCGGGGGCGGCAGGCACCTGGCACCCAGGCCACGCCCTCTACTGCCTCTGGCGGTGGGCGCGGCGCCGCTGGCCGCACACCAGGGCGTGGTCAGCGGCGTTGAGATTCTACCTCGACGGCCGGCAGCAGATGGAGGCCATCCCGGAACCGACGGCGGAAAACCCCACTGAGCCCAACCTATGCCCCGTCTTCGCGATCCACCAGATCCGGGCACTGGCGCTGGGTGGGCAGCTGCAGCCCGCCATCCGCACTGAGACAGAGGCCCGGGCGGCGCACGCGGCCCTGGTGCACGAAATCCTCAGTGCCCTCCGCAGCGCCCTTGTACGACGTGCGGGTAACCCCCCAGGGCCCTGACCCGCGACCAACCACAGGACTGCAGCGACGACGCACGACAGCACGCGCACGGCACGAGTCCCACACGAGCCACGCGCAGGGAGGAAACGGCGCGGCGGACCCGGGATCGCCTCCTCCCACCAGAGAACCGGACGATGACCGTCACGCCAGCGGCAGCGGGGTCGGCCACGAACGACAATGACCCCGACCGGGCAGACCTCGTCCAACACGACCCCTCGTACAACCCAGCAACGCGCGGCCGCGCAACATGCTACGGCACCACCCGTCGACCGGACACACCAGCAGGGACGGCGTCCACCTGCCCAGCACGCACAACGGACACCCAAGGAGTGGGGGCTAGCCTTAGCAGCCCACGGTGTCGGACACAAATACGACCCCAGCGACCTCTTCCCACATCCCCCGGACGAGGGCCGCACTTCCCGGACCTCAGCGACCTGCCTGCAACAAGGAAAGGGGGCAGCGCCACACCCGGGACCGCCATCCCACCTGACCCTCCTCTCCCACGTAACGGGTCCGGGAGGGGCCGGCCAAAGGGGCCAGCCAAACACGCGGAGCCCGCGGCCAAACTGATGACCACGGGGGTGTTGTCAAACAGCACACGCCACCGGATCCGGGCACTGGCGCTGGGCGATTAACGGCATCCCGCCGTCCGCACTCAGGCGGAGACCCGGGTGGCACGCCCAGCCCTTGTGCACGCAAACTTCAGGGACCTCCACAGCGCCCCGGTGCGACGCATGGGACGCCCCCCCAGGACCCTGAGCCGCGCCTGGCGACAGGTCCTACCGCGACGACCTGGTGGCACACAGCCGCGCAACACACCCCAGCAACACCTGACGGTCCGACAAACCGACAAGACGGACGTCAACATGCCCGAAACATGCAACAGATGCCCGGAGAGTGGAGGCCAGCCTTCGCAACCCGTGGTGTCAAGCACGCACGGAAACCCCACGTCTTCCTCCTACAACCCCCCGGGCGAGGGCCACGCTTCTCGGACCCCGCGACCCACCTGCAGCAGGGAACGGGGCGGCGCCACGCCCGGACCCATCCTCCCGCTTCACCCTCCTCTCCCGCGAGCCAGATCAACAAGGGGCCGGGCAAAGGGCCCGGCCAAATACGCGGAACCCGCGGCCGGGCCGATAACCACAAGAATGTTAACGAACCACCGGCCAGAGTATTACCGTCCAGGGCGAGCATCCGGAGATAAGTGCACTGCAGGGACCAGCGCGCACCTCCGCCGGGGAGTTGAGCGCCTGGGACGCGTAAGGTTACGACACGTATAACATATGCGAATGGTACGAGGGGCACACCCCCCGCAGACGGTTAACAGCGTCCATGAGAGGGAGGGGGGCTGCAACACTGCCCGGTACTCCTGTCCTCCACAACCCTACCCGGGGCATGCGGGGGGCCACAAGCTCACCACACGGGGCCGCGCCGACCCCCCTGCCAACAGGCACGGGTGTCTTACGCCGAGCCCAACCCGCCACGTGGGACGGAGCGTCCCGACACCACAGCACAAGCCGAACCACCATAACCATCCTAGCCACCACACCCGGCACCGTGACACCGACACGCCACCAGAATGACCCGCAACGCACGACACCAGAAGGCGCACGGCAGACAGACAGGCACGAGCACGAGCACAGCACCACCAAGCTGGAGCAACGTCCTCGGGCTCCCATGGGGAGCACAGGGACACACCGAGGGGGACCGGCGGGGCCTTGCCACCGACGGGGGTGTACATATGAGTGGCACAAGCGACACTGGAAGTACGGCTACCGAGCACCACGAAATACCGGATAATGGATTGTGCATGCAACACTGCCAGGGCGGGGCAGGGAACAGGGCACCGACAGGGGAAAAAAAAAATTTTACAGCGGTCCGACCACTTGTCAGGCTTTTCTCCCCCGCGGCGGGCGGGTGGCGCACAGTACAAACGTACGGTGCCGGCCCCACACACCTGGCACCGACCAACATCGCCACAAGCGGCACACCTGCACACAACAAATCCAACTGCTCGAACGCCCGCTGCGACGACAAGGAACGAACGCCGAACAAACCAACCATTAGGCGACTAACACGACCACACACCGCCAGAACCACTACAGCGGACGCAACGTGACCGTGAACAGACCGCACGCGCACCGACCAGCGCCAACCTGGCCGGGCGTGCATGGGCCGGTGCGGGAGCGACGACCGACGAGCTAGCGACACCGTAGCAAGCCGAGCCCCCCGACCACCATGGCCACAAGCACATAGGAACACTGCGACTCTACCGCTGCGGACGCGGCCCACGAACGTTCCCAAACTACACTACACGACACTTGTACAAACCAGAACGCCACAAACCGACGCAGACACAAACGTGCTGGCTAAACGGGCAGGATTCGACGATAAGACCACCGGCAGCAGCGCAACGGAACCCACACCAACCCAGCCGACCATGAGGCGGCCACGACAACCGCGCACCAAAACCACACCACAGCTGCAGCCAATACTTGACCGTAAACAGACCACACGCAAGCCGGCCAACGCCGAACCAGCCAGGCGTGCACGGGTCGAAACGGAAACGGCGCCCAACGGGTTGGCAACACCGTGGTGCGCCACGCCCACCGACGATCGTACCCACGAACACAGCAGAACACCACAACGCTGCCAATACAAACGCGACCAACCAACGGTAACGAACTACACAACACTACACTTGGACAAACCACGACGCCATTGACCAGCACCGACACCGACATGCCAGCTGCATAAACAACATGCGGCGGAAAGACCACCGGCAGCAGCGCAATGGAACCCACGCAAACCAAGCCGACCATGAGGCGGCCAAGACGACCGCGAACCAACAACACCACAGCTGCAGCCGCCACTTGACCGTAAACAGACCAGACGCAAGCCGGCCAACACCAAACCAGCCAGGCGTGCACGGGTCGAAACTGAAACGGCGCCCAACGGGTTGGCAACACTGTGGTGCGCCACGCCCAAGACGATCGTACCCACGAACACAACCGAACACCACAACGCTGCCAATACAAAGGCGACCAACCAACGGTAACAAACTACACAACACTACACTTGGACAAACCACGACGCCACTGACCAGCACCGACACGGACATGCCAGCTGCATAAACAACATGCGGCGGAAGGACCACCGGCAGCAGCACAATGGAACCCACGCAAACCAAGCCGACCATGAGGCGGCCTAGACGACCGCGAACCAACAACACCGCAGCTGCAGCCGCCACTTGACCGTAAACAGACCACACGCAAGCCGGCCAACACCAAACCAGCCAGGCGTGCACGGGTCGAAACGGGAACGGCGTCCAAAGGGTTGGTAACACAGTGGTGCGCCGCGCCCGCCGATGACCATGCCCACAAACAACACTTGGCTCTACCATCACGCAAGCGACCAACCTACATTAACAAACTACACCGCAACCGTACCATACGACCGACCAACCGGCCACAACGACCTACTTCGAACCCCCGGCCCCCCGGGAGAGCGCAAGCTCGACCGAGTCAGAAGGTGTGAATGTGCGCCACGGCATGCGAGTCCCGTAGCACGTGCTTCTTCAAGTCGCCTCACACCTACTGAAAACCAACCCAGGTGGGGGTGCCTGCAGGACAGGGCCTTTGGCCTGGCTCCGGGCCCCTGGGCCCCAGAATCCGGAGGTTGATGAGGATGTGCGGTGGGACCCTCCCCCACGTATCATCCGCCCGAAGGAGAGGAATGTGAGACTTCGGTCGAAGATGGGTTACCTCTCTGGGCAGAACCTGCTGTAGGGTACTGCTCGCGGCAAATGCGCCCTTCCCCCATGTGGGGGAGCCGCTTTGTGGGGGCACGTGAAGTAGGGCCCTGGGTGGGTGAGCAAAAGCCCCTTGGTAAGTCCCCCCTGCGGGGCAACCCCAGTCCCGAGTTGACCTACCTACCTACCTCACAATAGAAAACGTGTATAGATATACCACCTTGTTGCTTGGTGTTCGTGTGTGTCTTGGGTGCCTGCATATAGATGGTTAAGTTAGATGGCGTGTTACCCTTGTCGCTGGGTGTGTCACCGGCGGGCGGTAAAGCAGGGGGTCGCCTCCATGCGTCAAATTCCGGGGGGCTGCCCATACCGTCCCGCTGGTGTATCAGCCCACCCAGCTCCCCGGGGCCACGATGACGCGCCCCGAAGGAGCATTAATGCCCCTACTTCCTTACACCGTGTATGACTGTGCATGTTTACACCTCCGTGTGGAAACTTGCTACGGGGTAAATGTTTACAAAGCCCAAAGGACAACCTGAGTCTTGTTTGATCGGGGGGCGGGTGATAACCAACGTAATAGGTGACCATATACTCCCGTAATTCAAATAAGGGCGTGCACACACACACACACACACACAATCAACAGACACGGGGCACACCCGGTTTTGGTGTGTCAGGGAGAGGGAGGTCCGTGTGTGTTGTGGAAATGCAAGTCCACGCAAGGGCCTCCACGGAAATATGCCACGCCTAAATAACAACCAGTTTGGTTTAGTGTTGGGATAGAGGACCCCTAGGGTGTTGTGGAAACCCAAGTCCACTTGTGGGGAACTTTAGAGAACATATCTACATATATATCCTCTCATAAATATATGCACATGCACTCTCGCCCTTTTCTTCATATTGTTTATCCCCTTCTCGCTGCAGACGGAAATGTCCCCCGTGAAATTCAACAAGAACCTGAATAACACAACCAGCCCGCATGCGGCCCAATGCAATGGCAATGAAGGGTACTGACTCCCAACTTTGGCACGCATAGCTACCTGGGATAAGGACCCAGGCAACAGAGACGGCGAAATCCGCAACGCCATAGCCTTTGAAGACCCCACCCACTCAAGGAGTGACGGGGCAAAGGCACCCATTGCAATTTATATTAGAATACTGGTACGTAGAGGACAACTCCTCCCTCTAGGCTTAAGTCCTCGCCCTATGTAGTGGCAATTTTGCACGCCGAGAAATTGTTTCTTCATGTAATGTGAGCCACACGTATATTTTGTACTTTGTATAATTTACCCTCGTGTGGACAAGGAAAAATTGGTGGAAAACCATCACGCCCGATGCAAAAAGGGAAAATGGGTTGTACCCGCCAACGCACTCGAGTTTACAAGCCTTTGCCATTTTTTTGATCAAGTGTTTTAGCTCGCTGTCTTGGGTCACGGGTCAGGGACGGTCCTGGGGTCATGGTTTCGGTACAGAGTGCAACTCCGAAACCTTGCAGAACCCACCATGCGCACAACTCAAAAGAGTCCTCTTGAAGCGCTTGCCACTTTGTTAGCAGCCCTGATGGGGGGCGTCATCGGGGCAGGACTTAGTCCTGGTGGTGGTAGGAGTGGTCCAGTAAGACCCGGGGATAGGGGTTTGAATGGCATTAAGACCCCCGAAAGGACAAGTCCCACTTCCGCCCCTGGCTATATACCACGCCACCCCACCCGAAGGACTCTCAAGCCCTTAGCGGTGAGAGAGGTAGAAGGTGGGGTAAACCTTAGGTACCCACCGCCCTGCTCCAGTGGGAATTTTTGTAACCGAGGGGCGCGCTGTGCATGCATGTTTCTTCTTCACGTTTCTTCATGTCTGCCACCGCTTCGCGCTCTCTCCTCCCTTCCCCAAACAATAATATATCTCCATATTGGTTAGGGCTTTCCGTGGCACACTCATGAGAGCGGTTCACAAAGGTGGGTCAGGAGGTAAATGGTTTGCGTGAGATTCTGACTCTTCAAGTAGTCTCGCCGAACCTTCTTGTAGGATGCTAAGAAGGTTTCAACGGGCTCCTCGGTATCCAAATCCTTAGTGTAACCTTCCCAACCTACCTTGAAGAGAAGTCTCTTGAGGTGAGTACGGTGCCCCAATATTTTTATACATTACAAGTGTCCTCTTCAAATTTGGAGGGCACTCTAGCAACCTCCTCCGTATAATTTAGAAGCACCAGGGAGTGAAGCGAGTTGACCGTCTTCATTAGACAATCAACGTGGACGTCAACTAGTCTCCGTTGGTCCACTGGAATAGCATAGGGGTCCTGTGCCTTCTTGGCCACAACGATGTAGGGTCCATCCCAATAGGGGCAAACCCTATCGGCAATCTTTTTGCGTTGGCAACAGACCCATACACGGTCCCTATTTGAGAAATTGGAGGACATCCTCCTTCTCTTATTACACTTATGAGCCATTGTCTCTTGTACGTAAATCATAGCTCCACGTGCAAGGGCAATAAGCCCCTCACGCCGCTGGAGGTAGTACGTGGCGCCTTGGGCAACCCCCTCAGGCTCTGCAAGAGGGGACCCCTTAGTACGGTTGTGTGTACCAAACACAATTTCGTTAGGCGTATAACCTGAAGGCCCTGTAGTCTCTTGCCACGCTCGTGTAAAGGCGGGCAAAACTTCTACCCAATTAGTGCCCTTGTTCAAGGTAAGGGCTTTAGCAACGGCATGACTCAGCTGCTTGCCAGTATTTTCGGCTTTGCCATTACCTTGGTGTCTACCAGCAAGACACATCGTTGAGCGGGCACCAATCTTAGCACAAAGGCTTTGAAAATATTGGCGCACAAACTGTGGCCCACGGTCGGAGCATATCTGACGAGGGGCTCCGAACCTATTAACCCAGCGTTCAGTTACCAAATGGGCAGCAATTTTCCCCGTTAGCCCTTCATCCTTGTCCTCACGACGAGGTTTAGGAATAGGGATCGCAATGAGTTGGCCGGAAAGCTGGCAAACACATAGGAGCATTCGGTCATACATCTCTCAATCATGAGAGGTGGGGGCGTAGTGAAACACATCAAGCACTATGGAGTCCATGGGCTCCATCGGTATAGGTCATGTACCCGTGCTTGCGCTTGGTGTCATGCGTGTGAATGGCACATGAGGGACACATTTGGCATTGCACTTCCACTGCTTTGTACAATTGCCCACCTTCCACGCCATGGTTAATTTCTTTCCAGTGGTTTTCCACGCTGGAGGTAGTTGAGTGAAGTGCATCGTGGTATTCCGCCACCAAACGATGCACTAGTGGCGTAAGAACACACCACCGTCCATTTCAGTTCAGCTTGTTATACACCAGCCTCACTCTGTTTTGGAAATTCCCATTCAAGGCATCTTTCCACATTTATTGTAGCGTGAACAATTTGGTTAGTGTTTCACCCAATTTATCTCGAGAACATTTGGAGCATCCTCCCCATGTATAGGTGTTGCCTTCTTGTGGGACTTCCAAGATTTTTTATCTTTTCATTTTGCTCCAGTTTTCGAAGCGTTTTTGTTCGCTTGGCCCCCCCTAAATGGAGCCGAAGTCCGAGGGGGTGGATCACACGCGGGCGCCCCCTGAGCCCGGGGCGCCGATTTAGAGCGAGATCTAGTAACAACGAGCGCCACAACCACCCGAAGTACAAGGGGGCGGGCGAGGAGTTCCTCCTTCTCGGCCGCCTACATGTCCTGCAAATCCCCGGCCGCTTGGGCCGTCCCATGTATGCACACATCGCCCAACGCCGGGTTAGCAGGGTAAGCCCAACGGGACAAGAAATCACTCACGGAGTTTACGGGCCCCGGGGTGCAAACCACAAGGAGGTAAAATTTAGAGAACCATTCACGCCAGCGTGCTTTGCGTGGAGGGGGACCCCCCACGGTTTCAACGTCCTCCTTAGGCCAAGTTTCAAGGCTACCATGGTCCGTACGGACTTCCACTCGCTTGTTGCCCAACCAACCATGCCACTTGAGAAGTGCCGCCACTATGGCGTAGCACTCTTTTTCCCGCGGGCTCCAATTCAATTGGCTGCCGGACACTTTACGGGAGGAAAAAGCAAGGGGGCGAAGAGCACCATCGGGACCTTCTGATTGTAGGGCCGCCCCCCGCGCCCAATCACTAGCGTCCGGGGTCAGGACAAAGTCCTCATCCCAATCTGCTAGTTGGAGGAAAACAATATCGCTGATAGTAGGCTTGAGCTTCACGAAGGCCTCATTCGCCGAAGTCTTTCACGTGAGGCCTATTTTTGTCCCATTGTTATGCTTAGACAAACTTTTAACATTTCAATCAAAGGGGTAGCTATGGACGCGTAGTTTTGGACATAACCCGAATACCAGTTGGCGACCCCCAAGAACCCTCGGAGCTCCCGAACGTTATCTGGTTTTTGCCAACGCTCAAGCGCCAACATTTTCCCTGACGCCGGCTTGCGTGTGCCATTTTCAGACACATGGCCACAAAACTCAACCGAATGTACAAAGAAATTGGTTTTACTAACCGAAGCAACCAACTCCTCCTTCTGTAGCCTGTCCAACACGGCACGCACGTCACGGTTCTGTTTAGCCAATAGCACCTCCTCTGTATCACCGGAGGAACCAATAATAATATCATCAATATATATGTCCGCATAATCCAAACCCTGCAAAACGTGGTCCATGACCCATTGAAAAAAAGCGGGCCCATTCTTGATACCGATAGGCACAGCGGGCCATTGGTATCCCTTAACCGCCAAATTCATGGCGGTCTTAGCCCGGGACTCAGGGTGAAGGGGAATTTGATGGAACCCTTTACTCAAGTCCACCATAGTGAAAATCTTGTGTTTGTATTGATTTTCCAACATATTTTCAATGAGGGGGAGCGGGTGCGCGTCAGAAAAGGTAGCCTCATTAAGTTGGCGGTAGTCCACGACGAGGCGCCATTCTCCTTTCTCTTTCTTTGGCACAACGAAACCGTTGGACGCCAACTTGGAGGCAGGACGCGGCTCAATCAACCAGTGACCCTAAAAACCCTTCCACTATCTCTTGCTCCGCCGCGGCACGCTCCCCCACCAATCTTTTAGGCTTCACGAACTTGGGTTTCGCGTTCGGGTATAGGTCCAGCTTAGCAAACCCCAACCGCTCCGTACCATGGACCTTAAGATGTTCGTGGCCCGGACGGAGACGAGCCTCCCCACTAAAAACATCCCGCTCATAGTCCGCGAGGATGTGTTTCCTCGTGAGCTCCACCTCCGGAGCGACAATAGGTTCTCGGGTGGTGACAACGCCACCAACACGCGGAGCGGCCAAAAATCGCTTGGCGCCGTTAGTTTTTCGGCAGCGCTTAACGGTTGTGGCCCCTCCGCCCAATAACTGTTCTTCAATTTTTGCAATTGGTGAACACACGCATTCTTGCGCCTCCAAACCTTCGAGAGGGGGGTCAAGAGTAACAGGAGCGAGGAGTTTTTTGTGAGATGCTTGATATGTGAGGGTGCACACTGTAACCAAATGATTGGGCACCCTTTCAGCTTCCCACTTCTCCTTCGAGGTCATGCGCGGCTCGTCATCCGTATGGGGGTTAGGGACGGCCGGTGCCAAAACGGAGGCCACATGACATTTAGTGGCCATCACATTTTCCTCCGCAATACCACCGTCCACTTATAGCGCCACCGTGGACCAAGCCTGTTGAGGAAGGGGCGTGAGGTGGTCATCTTCATGGAGGAGGGCCTTAGTCTTCGGCCAAGGTAGATGGTACCCCTGCAAAGTAATTTCCATAAGGGGCTTCCACCACCCCCTATGTGTCCACTTCGGCCCTACGACGATGGCTCGTAGTTTCTCTTGCCGAATTTTCCGGACACAATCGGAGGACCGATGATAGGGAGGGCACATCCAATACAATTGGGATGAGTCCGCGGGTGTGGAAAAGAAATCATCGAGTGGCGAAATCGAACAGGTAGCCTGAGCCATACCCGGCACCCCAATGAAGGCGTCCACGTCAAGGTTTTTGTGAAATTGGTTTTTAACACCCGGGGCCCAATACGGCGTCAGGCCATAGTCAGACTGCTTCGACATTGACCGATCACGCCGTGTACGTGGAACATCACGAGCAAGAGTTTCCGGAGCAAATGCAACGAGCTCGAACGCACAAGCCCGATCCTGCACGGGGGCCACAGAAGAAGTAATGAAGGCATAGGATATGCGTTTTTCGGCCTCAACATGGTCAGGCGGTTCGCCACGAGGGGGCGTGACCACAATTGCCGCGGCCGGGTGCATCTGAGTGACGGCTCCAATGATTGGAATGGTTATGCCCCACACAGACTGACCCGACACTTTACCAGGAATGGGTTGGACCAAAAATGGTTTGCCGGTTCGTGGAGCTTCACGGAAGTCTTAGATCCAAAAACAGGGGTGCACTGGATGGTGATGGAATAAAAATTTGAAACGGGCAAAATGGCTCTCACAATGCTCATACCCCCACCGGTGCCCCAAAATCATATCCCAGGGTACATTCGGGACAAGGTATGGGGACACACCATAGTGGGCAATACGAGGAAGTGAAACACTACCATCCACAACCCCTGTAAATTGAATTTTGACCTCCATTTGCTGCCCCCCCCCCCCCCCCGGCAAAGGCGTCTCGTTGTGGGCTTGGAGTGAGCGGAGGGGATTCATATTTTTCGGAGATTGGTTCTCCCAAACGATGGGAGTTAGCCAAAGTGACCGCTTGGCACCCAAAATCCACCAAAACACGGAGAGCCTTACATTCACCATTGGGCAAAACAACCTGAACGGAAGGTTCGGTTTGAACCTCACCACCCCAGGAACCTTTTGTGCCGAGGTAGAGTTGCACAGAAATACTGACGGTTGCACGCTGTTTCACTACATTTTTGGAAGTTTCACAGATTTGCACCACGGTTGCACAGTGCAACCGCTGTGCAACTCTGCTAGGCGCTGGTACCCGCTACCCCGTAACTTCCCTTGGCCTGAAATTGCGCGTGGATAATGGCACCAGAGGCCCCCCCTTGGCATGGTTTATCAATGTAATGGCAATCCTAATTGATTAAAGATATCCTCGAGGGTTCCTGCACGCTTCCGCATACAGACACGCTCATTGATGAGATGTAACAGTGTAATACTCAGGGCAAGGTAGTTGAGTATTGATACCAAGTCATCCACATAGTCAACATTGCTAATCCAGCATGAAACGACTGCTGTCTGATGTGTAGAACAACCACCAAGTTGTTGCCCTCGCAGTGCGGGTTGGAATGCTCAAATAAGATGTATTGTCTACCGCTATTGCCACTGCTACCGCCATCGTTGTGTTGTGCAACCGGGTGTGCAGGGTATGAAAGTGCCTAGTTGCACAGTGTACAACAGATGGGTCCACTCACCTTGTATTCCATGGGAGTCATCTCAGCCCAACAAGCACGTATGACACCCAGCTGCAGAATAAGACAAGCCAATAGCACCACTTCACGCAAGGGTTCGTTATACTCGTTGCCTCCTCTATGCCAAACTGGTGTGCAATTGGGCTGTTGCATATCTTGCACATAACTTGCGCGCGCGCAACCGCAAACGAACCCAGCGTTTGTATGGTCATCAACCGCAACACATTATGATGTTCCTATTTGGGAATCTTAGTAAGCAGGTTACAAAAATTCACAGCCGGAGGCAGCCGGAGGAGCCTGTGCGACGGTTACTGTGGGGTGTATCTTTTCTGCTCATGGTTTCAATTTTACCTCTCCAAGTTGTTGGGTTTTGTTTGGGCGGTTAAGGTACCGGACTCGTGTCAGTAGGTGAACTGGTCATTGCTTGCTTCATTCCCCCGCATGTGTCTGTTTCTGGAGTCCCTCAAGCAGCAGAAGTATTATGACGGAGACGGAGATACTGCCTGCGTTCCATCAAGTTACTGAGACTACTTGGTGCCTACCCGGAGATCCATTCACACCGCGGAAAACATTTGCGGGTGCCATTTGACACCGTGCGAGGAGGTTGAGTGTGAATGACAACGAAGCTGCAGCTGAACACAAGCACCCCGCCGTCTCAAAGAAACAGAGTATGCTATTCGTTCGGATTGTGCCCTTACCTCTGCATCTCTTTGCATGGAGATTTGGTTGGTTGTTTTCAATGTTGGTGCATAACCATGTTCGGCGTTCGTTCCTGTATTGTTCCTTTGTTCGTTCACATGTTCGTCAATTGATAGTTGTTCGGACCAGTTTTCAGTCGTTTTTCTGTTTCTGGTTTTTAGTTTAAGCGTCGTCCACGCTCGGCGACGTTTGAGTTGTTTCCTTCTGTGTTTTTTTGTGTTTACTTTATTTGTTGTTTTGTGCAACAGAGAGGCTGTGCCACCAGTGTGCAACTGTGTGCAGCTGCTTGAAACTGACCACTTGCACAGGTTGCACGGCGGCTGCACAGCACTGGCACAAACCTAAATTAGCGGCCTACGCTACCGACCACTCCGTATACTACTGTGCACCTCGTAGCAGGGTGGGTGATGAGCATGTGAACATGCCTCCCTTTCAGCCCTGATTTAGATTTTGGCGACATGTAAAACGGGGATGTCACCATTGTGGGCAGGCCTGTATTAACATATATAAACATGTTTGTGGTGATGTACCAATATACGCCTTCCCTTTTTTTTTCTTTTGCTGAGCCCAGATTGGTGGCAGCCATCGGCGCGTTATGGCCCAACTGTGAAGCACTGTGAGGCACGCTTTACATATAGAAACTTAGGTTTCGCTTTTTGACACACGCAACAAACAAGCACCAACTGCGAAGGTGCTTCACCAAAGGGAGCGCAAACCAAAAACAGAAGCAAACTCCATGTTCACTTCTGACACGCTTGCAAACAACCACCACACTCATTAACAACACAGGACAACACGCATCTAGAATTTTATTCGAAGGTGTGCAACTGGTGTGCAACCGTGTCCAACTGATATGTTGCAGACGTGGGACATGTGCAACCGCAGGGCACACCTCAATTACCATGGTATTGCAATCCCGTATCTCTTGGGAGGTGGTGGGGTGAAACAAGGTTACGTGTACCAACCATCAACAACACAGGACAACACGGTCAACTGCGTCTACAATTTGTATTGGAAGGTGTTCAAGTGGTGTGCAACCGGGTGCAACTGATGTGTTGCACCAGTTATGCATGTGCAATCGCAGCCCATACCAGCCCCCCCCCCCCCCTCCTGTACTGTTTGCTTGCATTTGTTTCTGAGAACACTGAGAAAATGTTTCGCATGTATGCGTGTGTACACACTTGCGCACATGCTTATGCATTACATGTGCATCCATGCAGCGTTTGCCCTAACCTTTGATTTCTGGTCTTCATGTTCTTGCCTCCACCCCCTCGATTCAGGACTCTTGAATGTCCTCTGCTATCTGCTATCAGACTGGCATCGCGATTATCTGCACCACCGCGGATGCGGCGGCCCTCGACCGAACAACAGAGACATGGCAGTGGATCTGGATTCCAAGATGGCCATTGGGGAGCGGCAATCATTAGAATTGACGCCAATGACAATTTGCAGTCTAGTACCAGATTGTGACTATGCAGATGGCTGGATTGTCGTGGATTTCTGGGATCTTATGTCTGGCAACGCAGCTTTCTGGATCTGGCTCTACAGTGGGGTTATAGATTAAATGTCTTTCTGGGACGTTGCGTTTTATGCCAACACGGAGCGTTTTAGGGTGTCGGTGCCATTGCTGCCTCATTTGTGCCTCTTGAGTGCCTTGTAGGGGGGGGTATGTGGGGTATATTCGGAATGCTCTTGGGGAGGGCTATTCAGAGCTGTTTGGTTTTAGGGGGGGGTCTGGAACCATGCTTTTTCAAAAATAGGCCGTTACCGTTGACAGTTGGGTTTTTTTTGCCTGTTCTAGTCCAGTTTCAGACAGACTGCACCACACCCCTACTCCCAGTACTCCACCATATGAGCATATCAGGGTCACATCAGTCGGGTGGATTTCTTGCATTTGATGTGTAGAAGACATGTGCAACATGGGTCCCCTCAACACCCCAATATGTTGAAGAGTTTGACCAATAACTACCGTGGACACCCGGGTGATGCCTGGTGCAACTTGCAGCATCAAGCTCACCAGAGTGCAAGAAATCAAAGATTGCAAAACTTCTGAAACAGGCTGTCAGCTTGGGACATGAGACCACAATATTTGGATTCAGCACATCAAAATGCATCCATTTACCTCATTCCACGTTGCTCCAACTCCACAATATGTCGGAGCACCCAGGGGAAAAACCTATCAGGTGGTGTTCCACACGCGTGAGCGGAGCAGCCTGAGGCCCAAAAACCCTGAAACGCCGAAAGGTTCGGCCTCGGTACTGAAGAATATGGTCACCTATTCCCCCCAACCCATACATTTCGGAAATGGCTTTTTCTCACAGATTAGGGGAAGCATACACATACCCCCCCCCAAGGGAACGATATTTTCATGCATTACACCAAAAGTTGAGAAAGACCTGAAAAAATGTGAATTTGCTCCGTGTTGGCATGTTCTGAATGTCCAAGAGAGATATAATGTTGACCTTGGTCAGTGTGTTGTTCATAGATGACTGCTGTGCGTGAACTGTGGTCTTGATGAGCGCCAATAAACTGTAAATCAGTGGGGCTTTTTTTCAAGTGTCCATCCCCTGTGTCCACTTTGGGATGGGAGTGCCATGGACATGGTGAGGTGTGGAACAGCTGTGTAACCGCTGTGCATCTGGTGCAAATGGCTGGTTCCGTGCAGTTGCACAGCGGCTGCACACCGGTTGCACACACTCTCTTTCAATAGCAAAGCGCAAAAAGGGCGTTTTCTTTTGGCCCGAAGCGGTCCTTCTGGGTGAGTGGTCAGTCGTAGGTTTGAGGGATGCTCGGTTCAAACATGCCGGCATGGAACGTATCATTGTGAAGCCAGATTCCAGGTATTTGGGGGGGGGGGGCAGCACCAAAAACAACATTTTTTGCTCATAAAATGGCTAACATGCCGTTTTCTTGCCTGAAAACGTCCTTCTGGGGCCTTACTGGTCGGTTGTAGACCCCCCTACCCTATTTTGAAGGTGCTGGACTCAAATACGCATGGAATTGAACATTGTCAAACCAGATACCAGGAGTTTAAGGCCGGCGAGCACAAAGCAAACCTTCTGTCGACCATAAAATGGTCAAAATGGCATTTTTGGCCTAAAACGGTCCTTCTGTGGCCTCAGTGGTGGGTTCCAGGCCCCCTATACCCCATTTCGAGGGTGCCGGACTCAAATACGCATGTGATTCACCATTGTGAAGCCAGATCCAAAGTGTTTCAGGCCTGCGAGCACAAAAAAACCATTTTTCGCCCATTAAATGGCTAAAATGGCGGTTTTGGCCTAAAAGAGTTTTCCTTGGGCCTGAGTAGTCAGTTCCAGGCACCCTGTACCCTATTTGGAGGGTGTTAGACTCCAAAACGCATATGTTTCATAAGTCCCAAACCGGACAACAAGTGGTTCAGGCCCGCCGGCACCCAAAAACACCATTTTCCGCTTGGTGGCACATGTGCACGCCAGCGTCCAATGCCGACTCTTTGAATTCTGCTTTCATTGTCGTGGTGACATGTGATGCCAAGAAAGGAGCATCTGTATCCTGTTGTGTGATATTGACGCGTTCCCGGTGGGGGGGCCTGGCCACGGGAGGCTGCGGGTGACACGCACAAGCAAGCAGGCAGGCAAAGCACTGCGCTCACAGGGGCATCATTACGCTCGTGTCATGTGACAAAGCGTTTCAGGATCCTTGCCACTCCGAAACAAGGGAACAAAAGTATGTACAGCAACACATCAGGATATGTACACATGGGGTTCAGACTGGACTGGAGTAAGTGCATCACAAGACAATAGACACTCAGTTCCAACTCATATCCCAATCCCAGGTCCGTCCCTCTCAGTGGCTGGTGGGGGCGGGGGCTCAAACACAACCCATGCCCTGCTCAGTCCGGACCCTGAAACCCTGCCAATAGGGGGGGTGTATCGCCCAGCCACAGGCGAGTTCCTCGGAACCAAGGCGCTTCAGGGCCAACCAACGATAGCTTCCCGTGCTCCCTTAACGGCAGGTCCAAACTCCACTCTGAGCGAGAGATATGGCCCCGCCATTCTCCCCTAGGAGTTGGTAGCTGAAAATGTGCTGTTTCAGCCCAAACTGATATTAGCTCAAAAATCTCCAGAATTGACCCCTCGTCTGGACCCGCCAGAGGTAGGGACGAGACAACTGACCCTATGCCCTTCGAGTACGAACTCTCTGGAGCCCTCACCCAACCTGATTCCCTCTGAGGTCCCGGCATCAGGGCACCACGGGTTCGTCAAGTGGGGTCATGATGCCAAAATGGCCAATGGCTCACAGGATAGGAGGCAGAACCTAGGACTCATATCTGAGTGTACAACTTGAAATTAGGTCCGGGCTCCCTGTGGGCAAAGAGATATGGGGCCGCCAATTGACCACACGGGGGGGTGAAATTGGGGTCCCAAAGGGGGGTCAATTTGGCCGCTC
Organism: Eutreptiella sp. 'Long Island Sound 2002'; assembly: GCA_964036045.1. Taxonomy (NCBI): domain Eukaryota; phylum Euglenozoa; class Euglenophyceae; order Eutreptiales; family Eutreptiaceae; genus Eutreptiella; species Eutreptiella sp. 'Long Island Sound 2002'. The sequence goes on along the minus strand of OZ038380.1, from coordinate 80,256,188 downwards.
GAGATGAGCCAAAATTCGGGGGTGCTCCCCATAGTATATCTCCACGCCGGCTTGAAGATCGGATCTGCCGTTCCATACGCGATCCACCGGGAGTCCGACAGAGACTCCGATGCTATTGGCTCTCGGGGATCTCCATGCCACTTGGCCTGGTGACAATCCCAATTGGGTCCACAAATGCCAAAATGGCAAAATTGTCGACACTCACTTTGGGCTAGCACCCTAACGAAGGTTGCTCCGCTTCGCCCACGTGGTTGGTGAACCATGGGGACCAATGTCCATAACACCCATGTCATATATGGTCCATTGGTCCATGAGTCCGGCGTGCACGAGGTAGCTGAACATGGTGCACGGCGGGCAGAAAATGTGGAAAATTGCTCAAAATGGCCGAAAATGCGCACACTCATGGTTGGGGCAAATGAGGCACATGCCCAACTTGGACCGAAGTGTGCCATAGGATTGGTATCAAGTCATATGTGTCCAACATATCTTTTGGGCGTCGCCCAAATCCTCCGCTTTTGGGAATGGCAGGGTCGCCAAGTGAGCCCATGATTTGGGATAGTCCCAAATCGCCATCATGGCGGCCACGGTATGCCAAGCCCAAGAGGAGTTATTCGCCGGGTCCAAGATATGTTGGGCACCCAAGTATGTACCCTCAAAACATACTTGAGTCATGATGTCAATTGAGCGCAACGTTAAGATACACGGTCGCCACTTGACATCATGACGGGCAAAAAACAGCAATATTGGCGAAAAAACACCCAAAAGGGCCTTGAAAGGCGCACAAATATATTATAATATCTTCGGCTTGGATTGAGTAATCGACCAATCCTTCTAAACACAATGACTTGACACCAATGACCTCCGATTCCACATATGTGCTCCACTTGGGGCGCTTTGAAAGGTCGCGCGCGCTGCCTCCCAAGTGGGCACATGCAAAAATGGAATATTGCAAAAAACACACCTTGCTCGCAACGCATCGCTTCGGCAGCGCTCCACAAGCATCCCTTCACGAAGGTTAGGCTCGTGAGTGTTGGTTCAGAGTACAATGAAGGGCCTCATGCGATATGGGGTCCATTGGCGGGTTAGTCTCGGAATGGTGCACCCGCCAAACGGGCACACGATATGACACCAAATATGGCATACAACCCTACCCATGCCTTCTACACCCAACCTAGTGGCGTAGAATCAAAGTATGCCTATATTCTAATGTAACGTTGGTCCCTTAACACGCATGCAAGTGCTTTGGTCGAAAATCGACCTCCTTTCGGAAAGCCGAATTTTAGCATGCACGCAAAATATATTGCCAATATATATATGGAAATCATATATGCACTATCCGGGGAACACAAGTGATATGCCCCGGATGTAGAGGCAAGCAAGGGTGGGACAAACGCCAACTGAACATACTTCTACACGTACTTGGACGCCAAGTACGTGAGGAAGTGCACTTCTTGGAGAACACTCAAAAAAAATAACCCTTTGGGCCTATTGAGTTGGGATCCTTTGGCCTCGTCCTATGCCTATGGGGGGCAAAACCTCATACACAGTGCCTATGAGGCACGTTCGTTCGTCCTTGGGCGCTTGAACGCTCGTAACCCTTGTTATTTCACTTTGGAGGTTCGAAGCGCCTTCGGTCGCCCAGATTTTCTGGGGAAAATCTGGGACGCGATCCGTTATATCAAGGAAAAAGTTGCGGATCACTCGAAGACTGTTTCAGTCTTAACTTCAAGAAAGATCGCGTTACAGAATTATCTAATGTAGTCTACGGAACAGGCGACGACAGGCGGCGCGACTGCGGCAAGTTCACGACAATTGGAAATCGCGGTAGAAATCGGGTATTTCACCGATTTCCGACCGAAAATTGCCTAAGGGAATAAAGTTATGGTAAATCTACATTGATTCAATGGTTAAGGATCGGATTCCAGATCCCGGGGATTAGAGAACAGGGATATCCTGCTGACAGCCGGTGTCAACGGCTTCCGCACGGGTGTGACGGCTCACAGGCCTCCGGGCCATGGGCCATAGGTTCTGGGTACCGCTTCACCCCCCTTCTTGGAGCAAACCCTGGGGGGGGCTCGATAACACCCAAGCATGGCAGCGGGTACCCACGACCATCCCCTGAAGGGGGGGGGGGGTGTCACATCCTCACTTCAAGCTGATTCGCAGGTTAGGCTGCCCAAATCCCACAGTAAGACAGGTACGGTGCTGTAGCTGTTAGTAACTGCAAGTATAGTATCAAGTATCAAGTCCCGGGTCCTGGCGGCGATTGTTCGGCATCCAAAGGACCCGTTAACCCATACCAGGCGCACCGGGTGCCGGCTGCGACGGTCACTACCACAGTGGCAGTGGCATACACGGCCAACATAGGCGACACACGACGACCGAGGTGGTCCCACAGGTTGAAAGCAGCCACAAAGATCCATCAGGCTACCCCAAGCTTCCCAAGGCCCACCTGGGGGAGAGTCCCCACGGGTCCTTCCTCGGGCGCACCATGTCCATATCCACGACGCGAGTCCAGAGTGGTACAGCCGAACGAGCTCCTCCTTAAGGGATCAGGCATCAAGGCCGTCTTTTCCCTCGCCCTATTACCACGAAGGCCATACATGAGGGAGTCATCATGCAGTGTGGGCGGAGGCGTCGACTTCTCAAACCACCAGTTTCCCAGGCAGACTGACCGAGGTCAGGAGCACCAGAGGCCGCCACCCGACTGCAAGTGCGTCTGGGAGTCGGTAGGCTCACACTGGGACTGACAGTGGCGGACTGCTGGGAGTGTAGCCAGGCAACTAGGCTTCCCGCCTGGCGCCATCAGGATCTCCACATCACAGCCACTAGGGCACACGGTATCACGGCCACTCAAACAGAAGAATCTGTATCAGGTACTGGTCCAGGCTGGACCATATGTAAAAGCATGTACACGGCGACTCAAGGCGCCATCGTATCACGATTCGCATACCTCGGGGGGAAAGACAGTCCATTCCTCAGTGATGGGCTGACAACACTTAACATACAGACGCACATATCCTGGAGGACAGAAGGATAAGCAAAAAGCGGGGTACTAGGCGTGTAAACACACTCTGGACAGAGCGCCAAACCACGCCCTGGTTAGGATAAGGCACATGTAGGAGGATGGACAGGAAAACGCCTGAGTTCAGGCCATATATAGTCTGCAGACACACGTCGACTGGTCTGGATTCCGCTAGTGCCATGGAACCAGACCACACACCAAAAAATCGCAATGCCGATGACAGCGGCATCCGTTGCGCAACGTCGTATGGGCTTCAAGGCCCAAGGAGCTCAATAAATGTGAACGTCAGTCGCCCTACCTGGTTTCCCAAGGATTCAGCAGGGGGGGAGTGACTAATAGAGGTTGAAGAGAGGGGCCATCCTCCTCTGGATTCAGCAGGGGGGGGTATATGGCCACTCCGATGGCAGGTCACCGGAAGATGGAAGAGAGCAAGCAAGTGAGGGACGATCGGTCGACCAAACAAGCGCTCAAAACGCATCAGGGGAGAGCTCAGGGCGCTGATCAGGCACCCCTGGCTGCAATCGCCCGGGTGAGTGCTGCCAAGTCCGAGACATGGATCTTGGTCTTGTGCTTGCGGATGTACTCCGTGAAGGGGGTATTGATCCGCGGCACGAACGAAGAGACCGGTTCCCAGGTGTCGTGGGACGACCCATAGCCTCGCCAACGAACCTTGAACTCCAGGCCTCCGGGTGCCGAGGCGTTCGGACGCTGGGCCAGGATCTTCTCGACTGTATAGTCGTCCTGCTCAGCATAGTCTTCGTCCGAATCAGCCTCATGTGTGGCATAGTCCAGGGACACATGTCGGCCACGGAAGTCTGGTTCCCGCACACGGAGTTGACCCTCGTGGCGCTCCCGGAACTGTCCGTGACCCACCTTGATGCGGTAGGTGTCCTCACCAATCCTGCGGACCAGCTCTCCGGGTGTGAACCAGGTTTTGGTGCAGTGGGTGCCCATAGGGCGGGGTCTGATCACCCACACCGGGTCTCCCACCCTGAACTTCTGCGCTGTCGAGCTCGGGGCGGACTTCTGACGCTCAGCATGCTCCTTCTCGAGCTGCTGGCGGATGTCCCGCGCCGTTGCCTTCTGCCGCGCAAAGAATTCCTTGGCATCCATAGCCATGCCATCACCGGACAAGGGAAGTCCCCGACCCAGGGGGTCCCTGCCGAACAGAATCTGGTGAGAGGACAAACCACCCGGAGTGGGGGTGTCATGATGGGCCTTCAGAGCAGGCCACATCTCCTCAAACCAGTTCCGACGTAAATGGCTGATGTGAATCTTGCGCAGCTTTTCGAACAGCTGCCGTCCAGCCACTTCAGCTCGGCCGTTAGACCGGCTGAGATAGGCGACGCTCTTGGCGTGAAGTATTCCCATGAGGGAACACATGGCCTTGAACCAGCCACCAGTAAACTGGAGCCCTCGGTCACTGCAAATGGTGCGGGGGATGTCAAAGACGGTCAGCCAATGACGAATCATCATGACTGCCACTTCCTTGGCAAGCAACCCCTTTTTGCGTGCCGGAACGGCTACTACGTAGCCACTGTGGCGATCCACACAAAGAACGACACAGTCAAAGGTCTCCTTGCCCATGTGCACTTCGGGCATGGAGAAGACGTCCATGGCCACGCTCTCCATGGGCTAGTCAGGAACCGGGGTCCATTTAGCTTCCCCCTTGACGTTCTGGTGATCGGGATTGCAGGCCTGACAGACCGAACAACCCTTCCTGACCTTCTTGATGGCGGTGTAGAGACCGATCTGGTCGATCTCGAACCGGCGCTGAGTGTCAAGGGCTTGCTTCTTGACCCCTGGGTGCAGCATGTGGTGGTGCCAAGCTTCACAGAGCTCGAGCACTCGGGACTCTGGTACTAGCAGCTTACCGTTCCGGTAGAGCTTGCCATCTTCCTCAGTCAGCCCCTTTGGCAACTTCTGCCCGTCATCAGGGTCGGTCACAGCCCTATACTCGGCCGCAAAGGCCTCAGACTTAGCGTAGTCGTCGGTCCAGTCGTCCTGGAGGCAAGACTCAGGGAAGAGGTGCTTGTCGGACTCAGCTCCATCAGGGGCGAGTACTCTGACCGCTCTGCCCATCCTCGTTCCGAGGGGGGTATCCGCAGCCATGACGACGAAGCATTTAACATCCTCCTCCTCCATCAGGCGCTCCATTTCAATGATCCTCTTGGCTTCAGCGGTCTCAGCCTCATCGCCATGAGCAGATACGTTTGTCATGCCCTTGCTGGCGGGATAGGCCCACCTACTGAGACAGTCTGCCACGGTGTTGTCCTTCCCAGCAACATACACAACCGTGAGGTCGAACTTGGCCAAGGTCTCATGCCATCTTGCCCGTCCGGAGGCGGGACCAGAGGGGGTGTCCACGTGCTCCCTGTGCCACGACTGCAGACTCTGATGGTCGGTGCAGACGGTGACGGGATGGAGGGCTATGTACCCAGCCCATTTCCTGAGAGCCATGACGATGGCATACGCCTCCTTTTCTCGGGGCGTCCACGTCCGTCTCTGGCCTTCCGCCAGGACTCGGCTCCAAAAGGCCACGGGCACGTGCCTCCCATCGTCAAGCACTTCCTCCAACACAGCGCCAACGGCGTAGTCTGAAGCGTCGGTGCGCAGGACGAACCCTCGGTCGGGATCCACGAGGTGCGGACCCACTGCGGATAGCAGCGCCTGCTTCATCCCCTCAAAGGCACGGTCCGAGTCAGCATCCCAGACCAGAGCCTTCTTGGACCCCTTCTTGGTCTCCTCTCGGTTGCCCTTGAGCATGGTCGTCATGGGGGCTGCATACTCGGCATACATCTTGATATACCCCGAGTAGTAGTTGCAGAACCCCAGATGCGCCCGTAGCTCAGAGACCGTTTTGGGCTTTCCCCAGTGCTCGATCGCAGCCACCTTGCCAGGTATGGGCTTTTGCTGCCCGTTCCCGACTACGTGGCCAGCGAAGACCACCTCGGGTACCGCAATGGTGGCCTTGTCACTGCTGCCCGTGAGTTTGTGCCGAACCAGAAGGTCCAGCACTCGAGTGACGTCCCTCTCATGTGCCTCCAGGAGCTCCTCGTAGCTCATACTGGGGTCCCCGGACGCGATGATCACGTCGTCCACGAAGGGGTCCGCACAGTCACGCACCGGCTCAAGCAGGTTCTCCAGCATCCGCTGAAAAGCCGCATTGCCGTTGGTAACACCCATGGGCATCACCTTCCACTGGAGAGGTCCAAGTGGGGTGCTCATGGCTGTGCAGGCACGGGACTCCTCGGCGAGAGGCATCTGATGATAACCATGTTTCAGGTCAATCACCGTAATTATCCTCCGCCGGTGTTGTTTTTGCACCATATCCTCAATGAGGGGCAGCGTATAGCTGTCGTGCTGCGTTTGGGCGTTTAGGCCGCGGTAGTCGACCACGAGCCGCCACTCACCGGCCACCTTCTTGGGGACGACGAAGCACAGAGAGGCCCATTCGGAGTGGCACGGCTCGAGCCAGCCTCCCTCGATGAAGTCAGGGGGGAACTTCTCCATGGCCTCCTTCCTCTCGCCCCTCAGGGCAAACTCCCGGTGTCGATACACACGGGGGTCCTGCTTCAGTCGTATCTTGGCCTTGCCATACGGTCCACGCACCGATGGGGGAAATACAGGCTTTCCGCTGAAGAAGGTGTCCCCATACTTCTGCTTCAGCCTGGCCCTCAATGCCTGGATCTTGGGGCAATCATCGGACTCCGCCTTGGCTTTTCCAGGCACCTGGACCACTGAACTTACTTGAGGGGTAGCGACCCCGCTCGGTTTCGGCTCAGGTGGTCTTCCCAGGTGGCCCAAAGGGCCATTCCGGGTCTTGCCTCGGAACAGATCGCCGTAGGTGGGTGCGTTACCGCCGATTGGCTCGTCCTGGCTGGACAAGTGGTCCAGTACCCTCCTTACGAAGGTATCTCCATCATAGGAACCAGAGACGATGGCGTCCACTTCCCACCAGGCTTTGTCCTGGCCTTTGCCCTCACGCTGGCTTCCCCAGTCGTGAAAGGGCTGATCCATATACCCCTGAACCAGATCCAACTCCTCCTCCATGAGGGGGTCTTCCGATTCTCCGATGTCCACAGGGGAAACCGCAAAGCATTGCCGCCATGGCTCCGCTACGATGCGGTTGACACACACGAAATCCCTGGTGTTGGCCTGATCAAGGCCCCCATCCACATAGTGGCATTCCGTTGGCCATCTCCGGGGTGGCATCGGCTGTCCCTTAGCGTTCTGAAAGACACTCTCTCCAGCCGGTAGGACGACCTTGTTTAAGGTCATGTTGGTCAATGAGACCACCCAATGTCGGGTACTTTCCTCCTCGGTGCATCCCATAGGAACAACCAGCACTGCCTTGGAGCGGTCCTTGCGTATCTTCGCTACCGCCCTTGGAATGTCCCAACGGGGGCAATGGATCCACATCAATCCCTGATGCGGACCCCAGTGCTTCTTCCACGCGGAGTCCTGGGCGCTCCAGTACTTCTCACAAACCCGCAGATGGGCGGAGGTTCCTGAAGAGAACGCATCCAGGGGCAGATCCGAAGCTCCCAGGTCTGCAACCACTCGGCTCGCCACTTCCGGCCTTACGCCGTACTCCTGGTTTGCTGGCCCAGTTGGCTCAGTGTCCAGCCCGGCTACTTCGAGCTGATTGCGTTCGGGGTGGATCCATTGGCATTCCACATTGTGCTCAGGTGACGAAAGCCACGAGAGCTGGTCGTCCTGGTACAGGGTCATGGAGGCCTGGGCCGGGAGGACGCCGGAGTCCGTCTCCATCATGAAGTCGTACCCAACGATCATGTCCCAGTCCATCTCGGCCTCGTAGGAGCGACCTTGCAGGAGGATTTCCTTGCCGAGGTCCGGGCGGCTCAGCTCACAGTGGTTCACGAACTGCAGCCCAATGGCCGCTTCCTTCGTGCCTCCCACCATGTACTGGCCGTTCGCCACCTTGAGCCTGACAGGTTTCCCACTGTCGGTCAAACACTCTGGCGAAAGTAGGCCAGCCTTGACCAAGCTGACCTGAGCGCCCGTGTCGACCAACACCTCGAAGACCTTCTCCACTTCCCCGCATAAGGCACGGACCTTAAGGTGCAACTGCCGCTCACGCCCAACTCGGCACACGGCGTGCAAGCTCAGGATCTCCGGCCGTTCCAGAAGCTCAACAAGCGACTTGTGCAGGTCGTGGACAATGGGCTCAGGCTGCCCATCTGCAGCATCCAGCTGCGGTCCGGGTGATCCTCAGATACTCTCGGATAGATCTTGAAGTACATCAAACACATTCTTGGTCGCGAAGGATGGACGGGTGCAAGGGTTCGTGCCTTCACTTGCCCTCACCCCGCCACCGCGACTGTCGGGTGCCGGACCGGGCCTTCTGCCCGCGGCAGTCCCTTTGTGCTTACCGACTCCCCACAGGGATGGTGTGGCGCTTCCCACGACACCATCCTGCGACCGCCCTAGCTGGGGCCCTTGGCTGCAGGGGCTCCGCTAGGGGGCGTCAGTTGTGGAAGCCGGGGTATTCTCCTCGGCGTCAACCTCGTTGACACCCTTCTTCCTTCCCCTATTCCTAGGCTTCTTGTCCTTGTCCTTGTTCTGGTCGTTCTGGTTGTTCTCCTTGTTCTTGTTGTCCGACCTGGGGACCCAGTTCCTCTTGATCTCCTGGATCTCCTTGGCAAATTCGGTCCCCACCTACATCGGCTTGGAGAGCTCGTCCTTGTCCACCTCCACTTTGGCCTCCCTGATACCCGCAGGCGCACGCTTCTTCGACCCGTGCGCCTTCTTGTAGGCCTCCGTGTCGGCCTGGTGGGTGGGGCATGTTCGGTGGTCATGGTTGAAGCCTTTCCTCCTCCCATAACACACGAAACAGCCCTGAGGGTGAGCTCGTATGAACTCTCCAAAGGACAGCGGAGGGTCGCCTATGCGGCGGGGGTCCCTCTTCTCCTTCTTCTTTCAACCCGGCTGCAGGGGCTTCCAGCTTCCCCGGTTGCTCCCCGCGCCGTTGTGGGCCGGGAAGGTACAAACAGCCATCTCGGCGGGCTCATCGTCGTCGTCATCGTCGACGAGAGCTTCATCGCCATCGGCTCCCGCTGGGTCCATGGCAGCTTCCCTGCCAGGCCCCTCGCCAACGTAGTTGACGTCGCGGTCGCCGGGCCTCAACCCGCGGGTGTGGTGGAGGTTCTGGTACTCCTTGAGTACTTCCTCTCGAACCCACTCCAGGATCTCGTCGCAGCTCATCCGCGCCGGGATGGCCTGCAGACGGATGGTCTGGCCGCTCACGTCACACTCGTCAAGGCGCCACATCGCGGTCTTTTCGCGATCGCCCGAGACAGTGATGAGGAGAGCGTTCCGCAGGGAGTGCCGTTTGACATCCCGGGCCACGTTCTTCCTCATCCAAGCCACCACGTTGGTATGACACTCTTTGGGGAGCATCATCCTGACCGTGTGGTTGGACTTGGCCCTTTTGGCTTCCTCCTTGGTGACCCTCTTGATCCATGCTTCCGGCAGCATGGAGAGCAGGCAAGCGTGCTCGTCACCCTCGTTCCAGTCCTCCACGTTGCGGCAGAAGAGGGTGTATTACCCTCGGAAGTCTCGCCAGTCCCGTAGGCGGATCTCCCGTCCATCAAGCTGAAGGTTGATGGACTTCCACCGCTTGGCAGCCACCTGCGGAGCGTCCACCCGCTCCTGCTCGTTGAGCCACTTCTTGGCTTCCTTGAGGGTCTTGATTTTCCCCTCCTTGGTCGCCACGAAGTATACCTCTTGGAGCCCTTCCGGCAGGCGGTACCTGAACCGTCTGAAGACATATTTCTCCGCATCTGCGGGATCCATGTCCTCAGTGACGGTCACCCCCCAATCGTCCAGCTTCTCCAAGAAGCGGTCGAGGTTGAGGGGGTTGCCATTGTACATGGGGGGCTTGATGTCCTTCAAGTCTTCCCACACGGCGGCATCTGCGGCCTTAGAGACCATGAACGCCGGCCGCGAGGTCGACCGAGGTTCCCATCGGCCTCTCCCACGGACTCCCACGGCTGCCACTTCCATCTCCTCCCCGGTATTCGCGTGGCCACGCCGTGGTTCCTCCATGTACGCTGAACCTAGATGTTCACGCCGTACTCCTTCCATGTATGCCTCCTCATCACGGCGCCGGCGGCTGCGTTCAGCGGCCTCCCGTCGTACACCACGCGGCGGGGAAATGTCGAACTCCTCCAGGTCCAGGTCCAGGTCCTCACCTCCGCCGACATCCCACTCCACGTCTCCTCTGGGGACCTCATCCCTGAGTCCACCATAACGTCCACCAGCCATTGGGATTGGCTCCGGGGCTGGTGCGGGGCGTCGGGGGCGTACCGGTGTCTGCGGTGGAGCACAGTGGTTGTGGTACTTCGCGCTGAGCCACTCATCACGCCAATCCTCACTGCCACTGCCCGGCGGCACGCGCTCGTTGCGGCGGCCCGCGCTGTGGTGAGAGGGGGCGCTGAGAGAGGGGGCACTGGCGCTGGGGCGACTCCTGGGGGCTCCGCCGGGGGCGTGGGGTCTGCCTAGACCTGGTCCGGGTCCCCAGCCGTCGTCCGACGAGCCAGATTCCAGGGGTGGGTGGTCGCTGCCAACGCTCCCACGGGCTTCCAGCGCGTCCAGCCTCCGCTGCAGGCCGCTGATGACCTTGTTCAGCGACCTGGTCTCGCCCCTGGCGATGTCCAGCAGCTTCTGGGTGGCAGTGGCGACCTGGGCGCTCTTGACCATCTCGATCTTGGCGATGTCCAGCTCCCTCTGAGCGCGCGCGGCGACCCTGGCGATGCGAGTCATCTCGCCCTTGCCCGTGTCTACCTCGCGCTCGAGGGACTGGACCCTCCTGCGGAGGTAGACCATCCACCGCCGGGTGGCATCCGGGTCGCCGTCCCCTGGTGGGTCGTCGGGGTCCCCAGGGGGTCCTCCAGGAGAGCCTCCGCCGGGTCTGCCCGGTCCAGGGGCTCCTCCCCCGCCCGGTGGTCCGCCTCCAGGGGGTCCACTTGGTGGGCGTCCTCCAGGGGGTCCTGATGGTCCTCCGCCAGGGGGTCCCGGCGGGTCTCCGCCGGGTCGCCTCGGTGGGTCCGAGGATGGGCGCTTCTTCGTGATGTCGAAGTCCATGTCGTCATCCTCGTCCATGTCGCTCCACCTGGGCGTCTCGGTCTCGGAAGACTCCGAGCTCCGGTAGGGAGGAGGGAGATCCTCATCCTCACCTTCCGGCTCCATGGGGACGTCTCTACCTCTTCCGCCAGCCACTCCTCGGCGATGTCGACGGTCTCGTTCATCCCCATCGCTGGCGGTGAAGGAGGGGTCGCTGTCGTGGGGGTGTCCATCCGCTGGCCTCCGTGACCTCTCGGGGGTCTTCCCCTTGCCCTTCCTCCGTCGATGTGCAGTGGGGCCACTGCTCCCACTGCTGCCCGTGTCCACCTCCTCTGGATCCAGCGCCATCTTGGAGGAGGCGTCCCCTTCGAAAAGCTTTCGAAGGGTCTCCACTTGGGATCCTCCCGGGGGAGTCTCGCGGCGGAGCTTGGCCTCCGCCTCCGCCATTGCGGCGGCTGTGGCTGCGGCAGCTCCCCCCTCGGCTTCCTCCCGGGCACGAGCCGCTTCAGCTTCCCGGGCCTGCTGCAGCCGAGCCTTCGCCGCTTCCAACGCCGCCAACTCCGCCTCCGTCTTGGCCCTCTCCTCAGCGACCTTCCGTCGCGCGGCCTCGATGGCGTCCTTCTTGGCGGCGTCTGCCTGGGCCTTGGCCGTTGCTTCGGCATGGGCCCTTTCCTCCGCCTCCTTCTTTGCCCCCTCTTGGGCCAGCGCCTCTTCCAGCACCTTCACCTCGGCCTCCTTGCAGGCAATGGCCTCCTGCGTCAGGCGGGCTTCCTCGTCGGCTGCCGCCACCTCATCCTTGACCTGGGCAGTTGCTGCCTCATGGGCGGCTGCGGCCGTGAGTCCGGCCGCTATGGCCGCCACGGTCGAGGCGTGGATGGCCATGCCATGCGCTGACTCTGCAGCCTCCTGCTGGGCGATGCCCACGGCGCCCTCCATGGCAGCGCTCTGCTGCGTGGCCCGTTGCCGGGCAACCCGAAGGTTGCAGGGCACCCCACAGGCGCGCTCACAGGCGCGCGCCACGTCCCTTTGGTCGGGAGCCACGCTGCTGCTGGAGCTGGCCTGGTCGGCCGGCATCCTCCCGCGGTGGGCCCACTCCACGTCGCTGCTGGGGCCTGACTTCCTCAGGAGCAGCTGACGGGGCTTGGCCTTGGTGTGCTTGGCGACTTGGGGGAAGTCGCCGAGGGTGGTGTGGCCAGGGTGGTGACCGCCACTGGCCCGTTGGGGACTCGGGGCTGGGGTTCCGCCCTTGGCGCCTTCGGCGGCTTGGGCGGCCAGGGACTCCTGGTACTCCCGCCACTTCTTGTCCCGCTTCCTGTCCCCGGCGGAACGCTTATCCTTCCCAGGAGACGCGCTACTGCTGCTGCCCTGCAGCGTGCGCTCGTTCCCCTGCGCTGGGAACTTCTTCTCGATCATGTCCCACATGGAGACGTTGATCGTGGCGCCCGACGGGTACTCGTTGGGCTTCTCGTCCTCCTCCATCCCGCGGGGGTGCAGCACTTCGCCGGGCCTGTCTGGGCGGGTCCAGATCCGGCAGCGCCTCTGGCGGAAGCGGAAGGCGTATCCTTCCACCCGCAGCCAGTCTTCCACTGACTGCAGGCGGTCGGGGCCCATGTCTTCGCGGAGCTCGAAGCTCCCGGGCATGCCGCCTTCACACTGGGGGTGGCTGTGGCGATAATGCTGGTCCCACACCAACCCACGCAGCAGGCGCACTGCATGGGGGTGGGGCTGCGGCCACGTACTGCCCGCTTCTTGCCAGTTTACCATGGCAGCGGGGGGCGTACTTGGTCTTGAGGTCCTTGGTGGGCAGTCGTTCCGCTCAACGAACTGGTCCTGGTGGTGTTTGTTGAGGCGGGTGATGCAGCACTGGACTGAGAGTGCGGCCGGTGCTGGTCGGCCGGTGGTTGTGGAAATGGTTGCTGAAGCTGGGAGTGCGGCCTTGCTGGTCGGCCGAGGGAACTCGTTGATGACGGAGTTCCGGTCCCTGCACTTCCTTCACGGACTAGGCGCTGTCGCTGGGCGGCGCTGCCAGCCGCTGCGCTGCGCTGCGAGCTGCGAGCTGCGAGCTGCTGGGCCGCGCTGCTCGGGGTTGGTGGCCCCGAGTGGCACGCGAGGGACGGGTAACCCCGCGGCGGTGAAACGCTTTTGACGCGTTCCCGTGGGGGGCCTGGCCACGGGACGCTGCGGGTGACACGCACAAGCAAGCAGGCAGGCAAAGCACTGCGCTCACAGGGGCATCATTACGCTCGTGTCATGTGACAAAGCGTTTCAGGATCCTTGCCACGCTGAAACAAGGGAACAAAAGTATGTACAGCAACACATCAGGATATGTACACATGGGGTTAAGACTGGACTAGGGTAAGAGCATCACAGGACAATAGACACTCAGTCCGAACTCATATCCCAATCCCAGGTCCGTCCCTCTCAGTGGCTGGTGGGGGCGGGGGCTCAAACACAACCCATGCCCTGCTCAGTCCGGACCCCGAAACCCTGCCAATAGGGGGGGTGTCCCGCCCAGCCACAGGCGAGTTCCTGGGAACAAAGGCGCTTCAAGACCAACCGATCGTGGCTCCCTATGCTCCCTCAACAACAGGTCCAAACTCCCCTCTGATCAAGAGATATGGCCCCGCCAATATCCCCTAGGAGTTGGTAGCTGAAAATGTGCTGTTTCAGCCCAAACTGATATTAGCTCAAAAATCTCCAGAATTGACCCCTGGTCCGGACCCGCCAGAGGTAGGGACGAGGCAACTGACCCTATGCCCTTGGAGTACGAACTCTCTGGAGCCCTCACCCAACCTGGTTCCCTCTGAGGTCCCGGCTGCCGTTCCATACGCGATCCACCGGGAGTCCGACAGAGACTCCGATGCTATTGGCTCTCAGGGATCTCCATGCCACTTGGCCTGGTGACAATCCCAATTGGGTCCACAAATGCCAAAATGGCAAAATTGTCCACACTCACTTTGGGCCAGCACCCTAACGAAGGTTGCTCCGCTTCGCCCACGTGGTTGGTGAACCATGGGGACCAATGTCCATAACACCCATGTCATATATGGTCCATTGGTCCATGAGTCCGCCGTGCACGAGGTAGCTGAACATGGTGCACAGCGGGCAGAAAATGTGGAAAATTGCTCAAAATGGCCGAAAATGCGCACACTCATGGTTGGGGCAAATGAGGCACATGCCCAACTTGGACCGAAGTGTGCCATAGGATTGGTATCAAGTCATATGTGTCCAACATATCTTTCCGGCGTCGCCCAACTCCTCCGGTTTTGGGAATGGCAGGGTCGCCAAGTGTGCCCATGATTTGGGAAAGTCCCAAATCGCCATCATGGCGGCCACGGTATGCCAAGCCCAAGGAGAGTTATTCGCCGGGTCCAAGATATGTTGGGCACCGAAGTATGTACCCTCATAACATACTTGGGTCATGATGTCAATTGAGCGCAACGTTAAGATACACGGTCGCCACTTGACATCATGACGGGCAAATAACAGCAATATTGGCGAAAAAACACCCAAAAGGGCCTTGAAAGGCGCACAAATATATTATAATATCTTCGGCTTGGATTGAGTAATCGACGAATCCTTCTAAACACAATAACCTTACACCAATGACCTCCAATTCCACATATGTGCTCCACTTGGGGCGCTTTGAAAGGTCGCGCGCGCTGCCTCCCAAGTGGGCACATGCAAAAATGGAATATTGCAAAAAACACACCTTGCTCGCAACGCATCGCTTCGGCAGCGCTCCACAAGCATCCCTTCACGAAGGTTAGGCTTGCGAGTGTTGGTTGGGAGTACGATGAAGGGCCTCATACGATATGGGGTCCATTGGCGGGTTAGTCTCGAAATGGTGCACCCGCCAAATGGGCACACGATATGACACCAAATATGGAATACAACCCTACCCATGCCTTCTACACCCAACCTAGTGGCCTAGAATCAAAGTATGCCTATATTCTAATGTAACTCTGGTCCCTTAACACGCATGCAAGTGCTTTGGTCGAAAATTGACCTCCTTTCGGAAAGCCGAATTTTAGCATGCACGCAAAATATATTGCCAATATGTATATGGAAATCATATATGCACTATCCGGGGAACAAAAGTGATATGCCCCGGATGTAGAGGCAAGCAAGGGTGGGACGAACGCCAACTCAACATACTTCTACACGTACTTGGACGCCAAGTACGTGAAAAAGTGCACTTCTTGGAGAACACTCAAAATAAATAACCCTTTGGGCCTATTGAGTTGGGATCCTTTGGCCTCGTCCTATGCCTATGGGGGGCAAAACCTCATACACAGTGCCTATGAGGCACGTTAGTTCGTCCTTGGGCGCTCGAACGCTCGTAACCCTTGTTATTTCACTTTGGGGGTTCGAAGCGCCTTCGGTCGCCCAGATTTTCTGAGAAAAATCTGGGACGCGATCCGTTATATCAAGGAAAAAATGGCGGATCACTCGAAGACTGTTTCAGTCTTAACTTCAAGAAAAATAGCTTTACAGAATTATCTAATGTAGTCTACGGAACAGGCGACGACAGGCGGCGCGACTGCGGCAATTTCACGACGATTGGAAATCGCGGTAGAAATCGGGTATTTCACCGATTTCTGACCGAAAATCGCCTAAGACAATATAGTTATGGTAAATCTACATTGATTCAATGGTTAAGGATCGGATTCCAGATCCCGGGGATTAGAGAACAGGGATATCCCGCTGACAGCCGGTGTCAACGGCTTCGGCACGGGTGTGACGGCTCACAGGCCTCCGGGCCATGGGCCAGAGGTTCTGGGTACGGCTTCAATATGGGCTTTGCATTGGATGGTTTCCACGGTGTGCACATGAGTTTGCATTCGCCAATTTCTTGGTCCTTTTTGCTGCACGTGGCGCAACGGGCAGGCATGGTGGTTGCACACAGTTGCAGACAGTTGCACAAGTGCAACCGGTGGAAAAAGGGGGGTTGCACACGCCCCCGGGGGTAGACGAAATCTGTTTTAAACCGAAATGTTGCGGTGTTTGATGGCCAAAAACATGCCTCCCTTTTCTGTACAACCTATTTTTTACAGAGATACCATGAAATCAAGCTCCTTTTCGTTAGCATGCCATGTCCAAGGGGATGCTTGTGCAAGGAAGCGGTTGCACAACCCCTACATTTGGGGAATTTCGGGGAGGTGTCAAGTAGGTATAGGACACACTTATGAGGCATGTGGGAGGTTTGTGTCATAGTACAGTAATGGAATATGCCATGGGGGATCTGATTGCATCCGGACTCCACTGCAAAAGAGGGTGAAATGAAAGTTTGGGTTTGGTGTGCAAGGGGTGTGCAAGTGGCCTATTCCACACTTCATCACAGGGGTTGCACGCTATTGTCACCATCAACGTGGGCAAGACGGGTTCCTAGGGTAGTCAGGATATGCCCCTTCATGACTCTGGAAGGACCGAGAGCCACTGGAGCGTCACAGGGCTGCCCGAGAGTTACTTCTTTCAAAGTGGGCTCCTCTGGACACTCCTACCAACGTCCGCGCCCGTACAGCGCTCCCTTTCCCCCTGTATTGCCCTTGTCGCCACCACCACCCTTATCCCCACCACCACCCTTACCGTCACCACCACCCTTATCGCCACCACCACCCTTAGGTTTACCACCGTTAGACTTCCCCCAAAGTGCCAAATGGGAGCTACTGCAAGGGGAATCAGGTTTACACATCCAAAGGGTGTATTGGTGACACCCAAATCAATACGGTAGTCCATATCCGTTTGTTGACGTTGTTTCCAATGTTTGGAACATTGAACCCAAACGGGTTGATTGGAAGGTGGCGGTTTACACCCGGGGTTGGCGGTTGTATTTGCCGGGGGTCTAGGGTAACCCACGGCGTTAACGGAGGTGTCAGTGGGTTCGGCGGTGTTCGGGTCCGCCGTAGCATCCGCATGAACTGCATTCACCGCGGTTTTTTGGAGAGAAGGGCGATGGGTGTAGGTCACTGTCGTCTTGTCTCCTCTATTGAGACGAACGAGAGCTCCTCTCTCCGAGACGTCTTTATTGACCAGGGCGTAGATATCGTCATCCTTCAAACGAGGCCTACGTTGCCCCACTTTCATAGTGTAGCCTTTTGTGTGACATCTGTTGGTGAGTTGCAAGACCCATTTCTGTAGATGTGGGTCCTTGCAATCAAATATCACCCCTGGCCCCGAAAAAGAAAACAATCTCAGGAAGCGTGGTGCAACGTTGAGCGATATACTTGCTGAGTTCTTTTTCAAATGGGTCAAGGCCACTGAAATCCACCACATGAATGGCCTGGCTGTTCTTGGCCTCCTTTTTGACCACCTTCTCTTTGATCCACAGGAGCTTGCTTAGGAACTGCTCCGGGATCACGTGGGGGGGAGTCTCGTTACTCAAAGGCAGCAACCGTTGCCAAGGAATATAGAAATCGTCCAAGTTGATGAGAGACACTTGCCCTCTACCCACCTTGGCGGTGAGGGCTCGCCACCGTTCATCCGCCCTGGAGGGGTCATACTCGTGGAAGGGGTGTTCCAAAAACTCCCACAAGTCTCTGAGGGTGGGGGCCGTTCGTGCGTGTCGAGTGGCCTCGGCGACTCGTGTATTGATGATGCCCTCTAGCCACGGGGGCAAGGTACTCAAAGTCATGCGCGCCTCGTTAGCTTTTTGGTATGTGGGATCACACCCCCCCAACATCCACCCACTCGTCGTAGTTCTTTGATTGCCCCTTGAAATGCGGTGGGGGCATATCACTATTCTCCACCGCTTTGGTGTATCTATTTTGCACCACAGGCATTTGGTACGGGTGGTATGCGGGGGGAGCCATGGTTGGGGGTGCACTTGGTGCAACTCTCACTTGAGAAACTGTACACGTGTCGGTAGGATCCGAAGGCGTGTAGGAAGGTTTCCCGGGGGAAGTGAAAACGTTTTTCGCGAGGGGATTGATGTTCCCCAATGAAGAGCAGTTCCCCTCCGCACCGGTCCACAGGGCTGTAGGCTGCGAGGGGTACTCCTCACTCTTAGGCACTGCCCTCCACTCGGGGATAGCGGGTTCCTGCTGTTTTTCGGCGGTTCCCCTGCACGAAGTGGGTCCCTGGTGATGGGGCTGTTTGCCGCGTTCCTCCCCCCCCAGCCGACCGGCTCGAGTCCGGGGAAGCTTTCGGATGGTAGATGCAATCATGGGATGGGTGGTCGGAGAAAGGAAGAACACAGCCACGAGCGGATGAACCGGATGGCGCGCCCATTAACGCCCTAGGTGCCGCCGGCTCAGGATGAGGAACGGGTGGAGGCGCCGATGGCGGGCCCGTGACCACCGTAACGTGCTCCGAAGGCGTGGTGTACCATTGGTCCCCGGCAACAGTCCTAGATGCAACGGTGCCATAACGCGTAACGAGCGTTTTCACCGCGCTAAAGCATTTGGACGTGTTGCTGTTGGACATTTTAAGACGATCCGCCACACTGGCCGCCACCGCCCTAGAATCCCGCTGGTAGCCTTGAACCACGGCGTCAAATTCAGCCAACGTAGACACGATTGGGGTCATCCGATCCCCGTAGGACCAGCTGATGCCAGCAGCAGCGGCCACAGGCTGGGAAAGCTCTTGCTGGGACCGCTGCTCCTCTGGATTTTGAGTCCGCAAGTCCTGCACCTGAGCCATCAGAGATTCGATGCACGTTTCATAGTGCACCACAAACCGGGGACAGTCACAGGTGTAAATCAGCCTCCCCCCGTGTTTGAGCGGGGCCCCCCAAATGTCGAAACAAGGGACCTCCACCCCCACGAGGAGGAGATGACCCACCACCGCTTCCGCCAGCAGCCCCCCCCGGCCACGGAGGGACCAGAGGACCCCCCCGCCTGGCAAAACGGGGCTGTTGGGCGCGGGGCAACTGGTGCAGGCGCCCCACCGCTGGAGGAATGTCCCCCCTTCGAACCGCCACCAGGGGATGGCCGAATAGGGTTTGGGATTCCTTTCACCTGCTCCATGTAAGCCCCCTGGCGGGGTGATGGAGGAGGGGAAATAGGACCAACAGGGTTCGGCTGCGGGGCTGGCGTTGGGTATTCCACCAGCACAAATTATTGCGGCGAGCCATGAACCACGGTAGGTGATTGGATTTGCGGATGGGAAGCAAAAACAGGGTCCGAGCCCGTTGCAACCTCTGAATCCCCCCCCAAATTGGGCAGTACCCGCGGTTGGGGGTCCTGCATAGGAAATGTAGTTGATGGGGATAGAGACCAAATACATTCGCAGGGTTGCTGATCCTCCCTCCACCGGATTCTCTCCCCCCCAGGACAGATTGTTAGCCTTCGGCACCTCCAGGGAATCATCCAATAGGGATGAACGATCTTTCGGGCCACTCAGAGGCACCGGAGACGTAGTACCGGGCCGGTCCTCCGTAGGTTCCGGAGATTCCACAACAAGACACGGGCGGTCTTTGACGCCGCTCATAGGCACCGGGGATTCCTGCACAGCAATGTACTGAGGGGCCGGAGAGTCCTCCACCATGACATAGTGGGGCGCCAGGGATTCCTCCACAAGCATGGGGTGATTTCTGGTCCCCACATAGGTTCGGTCGGTGCAGGCGATGAGGCAACAGAAATAGGGGAATGGTGGGCCGGGCGATGTTTCAGCACTCCAATCTCCTCCTCCTCATCGTCGCTCCCGTGTTGCAACGCCAGGGGGAACCACCGTTCACACTCATCCTCCTCTTTTTGCGTGGGGGATTCCTCGATGATTGTAGGATTGAACTTGGATGCGCTTGGGGGATTAGGGTACGCTTCCAAGGAAAAAGATTCCTCCATCAGTGGGAGAAACTGCCGCAATCTGCTCATCGGAGTGGGCGACGATTCCACCAAAGTGGGGTTCTGCCTGGTTCCCGATAGGGCCTGTTAGATTAGGGCCAGGGCCTCACGATCGGGACCCAGATGGCCATGGGGATCAGGTGTGGGCGGGCCGACTCGACGGTCTTCGGCGTCAAGTTGGTCATCAATACGGCTGATGGGCCCTGCCGCAAACGGGTTCTTCCTGACTCGGGGCTCTGGCAACCGCCCTAGCAACGGAGGAGTGTTAGATTTGCCCACGATTGGACCCAATGGCGATGCCATCGTACCTTAGTTGGCAGTGTGAAAGGGTGCGGCGTTCGTACGGTCGATCACCATAGGAGATGGCTCGATTATTGCCCGATTCCCGGCGCTAATAACCATTCCCATGCCTGGGAAAGGCAATTGTGGTCCACGTAGGACTCTCTGAGGGTGACTGTCCATTTTTCCCCCAACCAACCAAGGTACACCAGCTGGATCTCGAGGATGGGGGCCCCGACGGGAACATTCGGGGATTTCGGAGACTTGGGATTGGTAGCCACCTGCGGGCTGGCCCGTTCTTGCAGCCCCTGCCCGGTTGATCGGATTAGGGACGAGGAGGTCCTGAGAGTGGGGACGTCGACACCCTGAGCTATCCCTCCCGGGGAACAGAATTTGATCTGAATCGGGTCCACAATTTCGCGCACCGATCGCTTTCCGCGATGCCAAGCGCCCAACAGAGACGAAACATTTTGGCCTCTGCTACCATGAAACCAGACCGTAGGGTCAGGAGGAGCCGGCGCAGTGGCATGGGCAGCAAAATTGCTTGGCAAAGAAGACATAACCATTGTGTTGTTTGGACGGTATCCTGCAAACAGATATGATACACATAGCCAGTGAAATACCCGATATGCACATATGTAAAATCCGCCCTATCATCTACTAATTCATATAACTAAAAAAGATCCAAGATTGCCTTATCTATTCCATATGCTATGCTCCTACCAAGGGAATGGAATGTAATATACAATAGTCCCATATATAGGGTCATACAATGATCCCTTAGGGGCAATATGCCAGGGTAGGGTTGTGACGTGCTTCCCCCCTTTTCGCCAGAGGCGGCCACCATGTAGAACGAGCAAGGGGATGTCAGATGAGGCTGCAGACGCGCCGCCCTTACTTACTTACTTACTTACTTACTTACTTACTTACTTACTTACTTACTTACTGAAGACAATCCAGTTATATACAGACGACTACGAGGCCAAGCTGAAGAGAAAGTTGACACAGCAGCAAGGGGTGGTGGCAAAAATTTTCAAGTACTTGGAGACAGTCAAGGACAGGATGAGGGAGTTGGAGAGGCATTGAGGAGTCCCACGGCCAGTCCTGGATTTACCAAGGGACCCCGCTCGGGAAGCGTTGCAGAGGCGGCTGAAGACGTTAAGGACGGTTACCGAGGACGCAATATCCATGGATCATCGGACGGCGTCAATTCTGTATGGGCCGCCAAGCGTTGATCCCGGAGTCCCCTCGTTCATGGCCAAGTTCTCGGCCAGCATGATCTTGGGACAGAAGACGCCGAAAAAGCGGCCGGGGACTGGCACTCCGAAACGATTGACCCAAGGGGACACGGTGGAGGTAGGTATCTTCGGGAGCTCGGGATGCCTCCTTTGACATTGCAGGAAGAAGGTCTTACCAGGGGGACGTCCTGTCCCTCCCACTGCCCTATGTCAGGTGCCTCTTGAGCCGCTCCCGCATGTGCTTGGGAAGGCATTGTCGCGGCCACCCGGTCCATGTGTCCCAGGTGGGAGGGTGTCCCCACATGTGTCCATGGGTAGGGCCTCATGCTCCCTCCTTTGGGCGGCAGCTCTGGGGGGCTGCCCAGCCGTGTGGAGTATCTCTCACCACAAGGGGTATTGCTCCCGCTTGTCTACGGTACGACCGCCTCACCCTTGTGGCTTGAGTTGCGGGGCCACTCTGCTTGGCAGGTGACCCCCTCCTGGACTGTGTACCGGCTCGCCTGTCACCGGTTGCTTCCATGGCTCCGGGTGACGTTTGCCATGGTCCCCGATGCAGCCTGGCCGGGCTCGGACCAGTGGCCTTGGAGTACCGCTCCTGCCACTGGCCCGGTGGGTCGGCTGGGTCGCCCCAGTGCGTCCGACCCATGGGGTATTGGTTCTTTCCTGTCCCTCGGCCGCCCTACGTGTGTGCAGTGTCCTGGGCCGCAGGGCTCCTGTTCACCGGTGTGCCCGCGCGGTTTGCTGTGGTGCGTCTGCGGTGTCCTGGGCCAGCTGGCTCCTGTTCACTGGTGTGCTCGCTCGGTGTGTTGTGTTGCATGTGCGGTGTCCTGGGCCACTGGGCTCCTGTTCACCGCTGTGCGTGCTGTGTGCGGTGCGCGTGTGCCATGGGTGGTTGTGTCCCTCTTCCTCCCCACCTAATTTTCGTTTTTTTTTACCTGTTTTTTTTTGTTTTCGTTTTTTTTTCTCGGAAAAAAAAGAAAAAACAAAAAAGAGAAAAACAGGGGCGCGCGTACACTGCAGGCACAGGCATGGGCAGCTGGTGTGGCGGTGCAATAGCGTTGTGTCCTCTGGCGTGTGTCGTCGGTGCTGTGGCGGCGGTCGCGCCCCAGGGGTGTGGCTCGCGCTTCCTGATGTACACGGGCTTGGGTCAGGGTGGGTTTGGTGAGGTGTCTCTTTGCTTCTGGAGCTGGCTGGTTAGGCGGCTGTGTGGGCTGTGGGTGTGGGCTGTGGTTACGTTGTTCCCTCGGCGGGCTTGGTTAGGAGTCAAGGGTTAGCGGTTTCGGGGTGTGGCTCGGGTTTGATTTGTGCTTGGGTTCTGGCTCGGTTAGGCGGTTGCGACGGTAGCGGGCCCGGGTTCGGTGCCTTTGGGCGTAGTGGTGCTCGTTGTCGTGTGCGCTGGCTTCCTTCGGCGTCCGGTTCGTTTGGTAACTTCTGGACGGGGGCTGGCGTGGCGCCCCGTGGTGGTGGCTTGCTGGGTAACGGGGTTAGATGGCGGCGCCGCTGGCCGGGGGGTCAGGCGCGTCGTGTTGTGTGGCACGCAGGGCTCCTGGGGTGCTGTGGGTGTCGCTGGTGTCGGTGCGCCGACGCTTGTGGGGTGGTGAGGGGGTGTGTTTGTGCGGGGCTGGGCTTTGGGTGATGTCCCACAGGCGGATGCCGTCTCGCTGCGTTTCCTGGAGGGTCTCCTGCAGGCGCCTGAGGACATACGGGTGGTCCTGGGGCGCGGGGAGGTTGCGGGGGTGGACTCCCAGGGTGTGGAGCGCATCGGCCAGCATGGCTTCCCATGCGGCCTGCAGCATCCACCCCCCCGCCGGCCGGAGGCGGCAGTTCTCCACCGATCCCTTGCGGGGCCGATGGACCAGGCCCTCGAGGGAGGGCTCTCCCCGGGCCCACTTTCGCAGCTCCCAGAGCTGCGTGTGGGTCCAGCGCTGCCACCACTGTTCCTTGGCGGGCCTGCGGTCTTGGGCGGAGGAGTGGGCGTGGGTGGGTGCGACGGGGTCGTGGGGACCGGTGGCGGTGGCGGGCCTGGGGGATTCCTCGTAGTCCTGTTCCGTGGGGAAGCGTGGGGAGTGGGGGCGCACGCGCATGTGGACCCGCGGGTGTGCGCGTACGGTCTCCGCCTCGGGGTTGGGCGGGGACTCGCGGCGGCGGCGGTAGTGGGGCATGCGCTGTATGTGGGCTGTCATCGAGGGTTGGTAAGGGGGCGGGGACGCTGCTGGCGGACTCTGGCGCCGTTCTGGCCTGGTCAGGAGCGGTCCGTGAGCCTGGGGTGCGGGCTTTGAGAGGTGGCGGGACGAGGTGCGTCGTGCTTCGGCCGCGGCGCGCTCTGCCATGAAAGTGGTCGCGGTGGCGTCCGTGACGGTGAAAAGGCGCCGCGCTGGGCGCTGCTGCCTTCTAGCCTGGGACGGCTGGGGCCGGATGTCATAGAGGACGTCCTCGGGGGGCCGGGCTCGCGCTGCCGTAGTGGCGCGGGGCTTGGACTTGGGTTTGGGCTTGGCTGCGGGTTGCGGTCGTGGCGTGCTGACGGGTTTGGGTGGCTGTTTGGCGGCGGTCTTTGGTTTCGGCTGGGTCGTGGGTGTGGGCTTCGTCGGGGCGTGGGCCTTGGCGGCGGCGGGGCTGCTCGCGGTGGGGGTGGGTTTGGGGGCAGTTTGGGAGGTGTCCCCCGCGGCCTGGGGGGTGGAGTGCTGGATGAGGACGTGGTGGCTGTGGTGGATGAGGTGGTCGTGGTGGTGGAGGTTGTGGAGTCGGAGGCGGAGGAGAGGGCTGTGGGAGACGGCGGAGGGTCCTGGGCTTCGGGGGCGGGCGTATGATGCTGGGTCCTGTAAGCAGCGAGAACGAGGGTGCAGGTTCAGGCACCCGGCGTGTGCGCGCGTTTTCCCTGGTGATCCGTGCGTGCTGGTGCTGGCGTGGCGGCGTTGTCTCGGCTGCGCGGGCACGTGGGTTATCCGGGGGGTGGCCATATCTGCTCCAGGACGTGCGGGTGTGTTTGCTGGAGGTAGTCGAGGGTCTGGAAGAAGCATCGCTGGATGCCGGGCATGTCCTCCTCTGTGAGGTCGGGGTAGTTTTGGGTGGGGGTGTCTGGGCCCGGCCACAGCAGCGTCATGAGGCGGGCTGCCACCATGTACGGGCATAGTTGTAGGGTGGTGGGGCGTGGGGGGGTGGGTCTCCTGCGGTTCCGGGGGGCTTCCCTCTGCTGGGGGCGCAGCGCGACCACCCACACCCATCGGTCCGTGGGGATCCCCCAGGTCCGTTGGGTCCACTTGGCGAGGCAATACATCGCCCTACCAAGGCCCTGGTAGCTGCTGCGGATGGAGAGCAGCGTGTCCAGGTATTTGGGTTCCCACGTGCCCCAGATGTTGGGGTCGTCCTGGTTGTCCCCCCTGGCATACGTGTTGGGGCCTGGGTTGTGTGGGGGGGGGGTGTAGTCGGCGGGGAGGAGGGAGTCGGTGCCGTGTACTACCCAGTTGTCTGTGGGTGCGTGGTAGTTGGTGGATCAGAGGGTGTAGTGCAGATTGTACATGAGGGTCATGTACGTGGAGGGGGCTGGCTGCTGCTCGTCGGGGGTGGGGATGTCCCCCGGGACGTGGTGCCGGATGTTGCTCAGGGAGGCCATCCGGGCTACCCATGTTTCCCGCTCCCACTCTTTGGTGCTGTCGGGGGTGGCGCCGGGTGGGGGGTGGGCCATGTCGGGCTCGTGGTAGCGGGTGCGGCCCTTGGTGTCCACCCGCCCCGGCACGGGGTGTCCGGCCAGGTGTCGCCCCCAGTCGATGGGGGGCACCCAGATCCGGCTCCCCGTGGGGGGCGGGCTCTCGCCGTCTGGGCTGGCGCGTGGGGGGCGCTCGTGTCGGGCGACGTGGAGGAAGGCGTCGAAGAGGAAGTCTCTGACGCCTTCCCCCAGGGTGGCCGCCTGGACCAGGGTGGCCGCCCGGATGGGGGTGCTGGTGCCGGAGGTGCGGAGGTACAGCACGACGTCCTGTTCCCCGAGTCCCCGGAAATGCTGCCGTACCGCTGCGGGGTTGTGTAGGGCGTAGGGTTCGGTCGGTGCGGCGGCTGGTGGTGCGGGGTGTGATGGGGGGGGTGGTGTGGGTTGGGGGGGGTGGTCGTCGTTGTCGCGCGTGGGGTCCGGTGATGGGGTCTCTTGTGGCGGTCGCGGGAGGGGGGAATCGCGGTGGCGTGTGTCGGCGGGGGTATCGATGTCAATTGGCTGGTGTTGGCTGCCGCGTGTTGTGTCCGTGGCCTGGTCTCGGGGGGGGGCGGGGGGGGGTGGTGTGCGGGTGGCGCTGTTGGTGATGGGGGGGGGCGGGGGTGGGTGTTGTGCTGGCTGGGGGTCTCGGCGTCCCTGTGGGTCGTGTGGGTGTTGCGTGTGTGCGCCGTGTGGGCCTTGCGGTTCTTGACTGGTTGTGGTGCCGGGGTGTGGGTGGGAGGCGGCCGCATGAGCGTCCGGGTGGGGCTGTGGTCCGTATGTAATGGGTGGCTGCTGGTGGATGGTGCTCGCTGGTATGGGGTGTGGGTGGGGGGGCTGCTGGTGGTGGTGGGGTGGGGGGGGCGGGGGTGGGTGTTGTGCTCCCTGGGGGTCCGGGCGTCCCTGTGGGTAGTGTGGGTGTTGCGTGTGTGCGCCGTCCGGCCCTTGCGCTTCTTGACTGGTTGTGGTGCCGGGGTGTGGGTGGGAGGCGGCCGCATGAGCGTCCGGGTGGGGCTGTGGTCCGTATGTAATGGGTGGCCGCTGGTGGATGGTGCTCGCTGGTATGGGGTGTGGGTGGGGGGGCTGTTGGTGGTGGTGGGGCGCTCCTACTAGGCTCTGGTGTTACTGGCGTGCGTGCGCGGTTCCTCGCGGGTCCATGGGGGTGTACCGTGGCTCGTATGTCGTGGGCCCGTGTAGCGGGGGCGGCGGGTGATGCTGGACCGCGTGGTGGTGGTGTGGAGGGTGTGCTGGTTGTGTGTGGTACCCCGGTGTTGGTGGGTGTGGTGGCAGGGGCTGGTGGTGGTGGAATACGTGATGGTGTGGTGCGGTGATGTGCGCTATGTCGGGTGGGTGGTTCGCCGGGCCTGGTTGTGCTGGGGCGTGGTGGGGATGTAGCTGGTGGGGGTCGCTGTAGCATGGGGGCATTAGGGGGTAGGGGTTGGGAGGGACGGGGGCGTGGTGGTCGTGTTGGTGGTGCCATGTCCCCTGGCTCTGCGCGTATGGTGGTCCTGGCATGGTGTGGACGTGTGTGGGCGGTGGTGGCTGACTGGGCTGCAGGGTTTGGGTGCTGCGGTACGGTGGTGGTGGTGGGCGCTGGCGGTGGCGGTGTACTTGGTGTGCCCCGGGGGTCTGGGCGTGGGGTGGTGCGGTGTGGCTGGACCCGGGCCTTGGTCGGGGTGTCGCGCCCTGCTGGCGGGCGCGTTGGCAGGCCCCTTGACCTGTCTTGGTCTTCTTGGCCTGGTGGGTGTCGGGGGCGGTTGAACCCCCTTGTCCCCGTGGGGGCGACGGGCAGCGGGCATGCCAGCTGTGTGCCTCTTGGAGGCTCGTCTTGAGGCCTCTGACGTAGGTTTCCTGGTCTGTGAGGCCCATCCGCGTGGCGTGGCCTCGTCGGGGGCGGCCAGGTGGGCGTCCCGAAAAGACGCCCAGCCCTCCGGGGGCTTCTGTTGTGCGGGGTGGGGGTGGTGTTCCGGGTAGAGGAGTGCGCTGAGTGGGTAAGGTGTTCCCTTCCGTCGGCCGAGGGCGTTGTTGAACCGGCGGCAAGTGATTCGGAGGTAGGCTGCTATCTCCTCTGGTGCCGTGTCGGCCCACGCTTCCGGCGTCAGGGCTGCTGCTTGGGGGGCCGGGAGTTGTGGGTCTGGGAGGTGTAGGTCTCGGTGGTGAAGGTATAGGGCGAAGAGGATGTGGCGGGACGCCACGTTCAAGCCGCCTCCGCTGTGGCGTAGGGGTGGGCTGTGGGGGGGCAGGGGTGTGCTGCCCGTGGCCACGGCTATGGTCCATGCGTGGTCCGCCGCATCCGCCACGTAGTACCCTCCCAGGTGGTCCCGGAGGGTGTCGGTGAGGAACCCGAGTAAGCTGGGGTGGCTGGCGGGGGGGGGTGCGGCTGGGGCCGCGGGCTGCTCGCGGTGGTGGGGGTTGAGGTCCCCGCAGTGGGGGCAGTGGGTGAGGCGGTGCGCGGCTCCCAGGCAGACCCAGTGGTCTGGGTTGCAGGGCAGGGCTCTCTGTGGTAGCCGCTGGCGAACGCAGAGGGGACATGCGGTGGCTGGCGGTTGGTGGTACCTGTGGACGCCGCTCATAGGCACCAGGGATTCCTCCACAACAATGTACTGAGGGGCCGGAGAGTCCTCCACCATGACATAGTGGGGCAACAGGGATTCCTCCACAAGCATGGGGTGATTTCTGGTCCCCACATAGGTTCGGTCGGCGCAGGCGATGAGGCAACAGAAATAGGGGAATGGTGGACCGGCCGATGTTCCAGCACTCCAATCTCCTCCTCCTCATCGTCGCTCCCGTGTTGCAACGCCAGGGGGAACCACCGTTCACACTCATCCTCCTCTTTTTGCGTGGGGGATTCCTCGATGATTGTAGGATTGAACTGGGATGCGCTTGGGGGATTAGGGTACGCTTCCAAGGAAAACGATTCCTCCATCAGTGGGAGAAACTGCCGCAATCTGCTCGTTGGAGAGGGCGACGATTCCACCAAAGTGGGGTTCTGCCTGCTTCCCGATAGGGCCTGTTAGATTAGGGCCAGGGCTTCACGATCGGGACCCAGATGGCGATGGGGATCAGGTGTGGGCGGGCCGACTCGACGGTCTTCGGCGTCAAGTTGGTCATCAATACGGCTGATGGGCCCTGCCGCAAACGGGTTCTTCCTGACTCGGGGCTCTGGCAACCGCCCTAGCAACGGAGGAGTGTTAGATTCGCCCACGATGGGACCCAATGGCGATGCCATCGTACCTTAGTTGGCAGTGCGAAAGGGTGCGGCGTTCGTACGCTCGATCACCATAGGAGATGGCTCGATTATTGCCTGATTCCCGGCGCTAATAACGGTTCCCGTGCCTGGGAAAGGCAATTGTGGTCCACGTAGCTCTCTCTGAGGGTGACTGTCCATTTCCCCCCCAACCAACCAAGGTACACCAGCTGGATCTCGAGGATGGGGGGCCCCGACGGGAACATTCGGGGATTTCGGAGACTTGGGATTGGTAGCCATCTGCGGGCTGGCCCGCTCTTGCAGCCCCTGCCCGGTTGATCGGATTAGGGCCCAGGAGGTCCTGAGAGTGGGGACCTCGACACCCTGAGCTATCCCTCCCGGGGAACAGAATTTGATCTGAATCGGGTCCACAATTTCGCGCACCGATGGCTTTCCGCGATGCCAAGCGCCCAACAGAGACGAAACATTTTGGCCTCTGCTACCATGAAACCAGACCGTAGGGTCAGGAGGAGCCGGCGCAGTGGCATGGGCAGCAACATTGCTTGGCAAAGAAGTCATAACCATTGTGTTGTTTGGACGGTATCCTGCAAACAGATATGATACACATAGCCAGTGAAATACCCGATATGCACATATGTAAAATCCACCCTATCATCTACTAATTCATAGCACTAAAAAAGATCCAAGATTGCCTTATCTATTCCATATGCTATGCTCCTACCAAGGGAATGGAATGTAATATACAATAGTCCCATATATAGGGTCATATAATGATCCCTTAGGGGCAAGATGCCAGTGTAGGGTTGTGACGTGCTTCCCCCCTTTTCGCCAGAGGCGGCCACCATGTAGAACGAGCAAGGGGATGTCAGATGAGGCTGCAGACGCGGCCGCCCTTACTTACTTACTTACTTACTTACTTACTTACTTACTTACTTACTTACTTACTTACTGAAGACAATCCAGTTATATACAGACGACTACGAGGCCAAGCTGAAGAGAAAGTTGACACAGCAGCAAGGGGTGGTCGAAAAAATTTTCAAGTACTTGGAGACAGTCAAGGACAGGATGAGGGAGTTGGAGAGGCATTGAGGAGTCCCACGGCCAGTCCTGGATTTACCAAGGGACCCCGCTCGGGAAGCGTTGCAGAGGCGGCTGAAGACGTTAAGGACGGTTACCGAGGGCGCAATATCCATGGATCATCGGACGGCGTCAATTCTGTAAGGGCCGCCAAGCGTTGATCCCGGAGTGCCCTTGTTCATGGCCAAGTTCTCGGCCAGCATGATGTTGGGACAGAAGACGCCGAAAAAGCGGCCGGGGACTGGCACTCAAAAACGATTGACCCAAGGGGACACGGTGGAGATGGATATGACAGCCCGCCAGCTGCTGGGACGTTCGATGCCCGTGCAGTGTATGAGCGCCGGGTAGCCGAAATGCATTCCGAAATACGTGGAGGATCAAGTGGGGAATAATGGATCCAAGATCCGCAGTTGCGCATATGGGCCATGGTTGGTCGGAGCATGGGAGAAGCCAAATCTGGACTGCGATAAGACATGGAGACCCGAGGTGTGTACTCCCACTCCCCGGGCAATGGGAGTGGTGGAAGTATTCGACTTTGGGCCGTCATTGCTTCTGATGTTGGGGACGCTGTACGCATGAAAGACCTCCGGGGCGTGAAAATAACCCATTACGACGCCCACCCAGCCAACTGGGAAGACTTCATCCTGGATTAGGAAGACTTCACCCAGGAAGTTGTGGGTCAGATGCGGTTCGGATTGGATGTCTGAGACAAGTGGGCATGTCGTACTTTTGTACACCGTACACCCCGGAGGTGAAGACGGCTTGCGTGACGCGATTCGGGAGTGCACGATCTGTACGGAGGAGCAGTCTTTAGACTGGATGGAGCAGCAAGAAAGAGTGGATACTCCCAACCAGAAGCGCCATGACTTCTGGGCAATACCTCTCAACTTGGAACATTGGGAGTTGCGGTTGATGGACTGAAGGAAGCATCTCCGCAAATACCGCGGTCTTCTAAAAGAAGTTGGGGGATTGTCGAGATTCGCCACCTCTAGCTGGATGTCCTTCCTGCCTACTGGAAGAAACGGGTGGAAGACGAGGACAATAAGCGGGCCAAGAAGCGTATGGCAGTACGTATCATGTCGCCCGAGTAGCAGCACTGGGGGATCATGGAGTACGTCAGAAGCAACCCCGGCGCACCAGAGGGGATGACTTTGCTCAAGAAGTCGGTGTACGTGGAGGTGGTCCGCGAGACGGCGGGAGGATGTCTTCTTTGACTAAAGGATGTTGAATGCACACGCGAGAAGAGGCTGAAGTTGAAGATGATAGCCTGGACTCGACCATCCAGTACGTGAGCGTGAAACTGAAGCTAAAATTTAAAAATGAAGCGCACATCAAAGATCGTCACAATCATGGGAACCATGATGGCCGGGAGCATCCAACGCATCGAGAGATCCAAGAAGATGGCGGCACAAGTTCCGAAGATGGTCGAGGGTCATCCCGGGGCGAGAGTATGACCCACAAGGATCATGAGGAAGCCCACTTTTTTGCAATTGTGGCGCACAACACGACGGAGCATGGGCACGAAAGGTCGAAGTGGAGGAGAGCATTACCCCGTGGATGAATGGGTAAACCGCCGCGGAGGATCGGCAATCATCTGCTCCCCTTCAAGGAATACAGGCGGGGAGATGACGGATGCTGGATTTGTAATGGGAAGAATCTCCCACAGAAACACGATCATAAGCCGTGCAAGATCTACGCGGAGGACAAGCAAGCTTACTTCCAAGCCCACCCGAGAAGGTGCTCAAAGAGAAGCGTATAGAGGCGTGGAAATGGGGGCAAAGTGCGGGTGGATCTTCGGGAGGACAAGGGTATGGACAAATAGGGGAAGTGGCCGACTCGTTCATGCGCTGCATGCAGGCGCTGAAGGGCTTGCAGAGCGCGAGAAGTGCCCCGTGGCCGGGCGATACGCAGCAAGACGGGGCTTCGGTCGACCGAACTTAGAGGAGCCCCCACGGGAGTGGGATGCCGGAGGACTCTCCTCCAAAAATCAGTGGAATCCAATCCAAGAAGGCATCTATGGTGCCAAAGAAGGCTCCGAAGGCGCCAAAGCCACTGAGCTTTGCCAGAGCTGATGCATGGAATACCCTGCCAAGGGAAGTACAAGTGGATATTGGCAACTGGGAAAAGAAGCTTGGAGAGACAACGGACAGTCCTGTGGATGGGCAGAACCGACCAAAATCTATGAAATACATGATCCCATGCTGGATGCTCTTATGCACCCATCCGTGCTAGAGTTGCATGCTGTGAGAGTCATCCGTACACCACATGGCCATGAGCGGCAGTTGCACTTGAAGGTGCGGAAAATGTGCGGACGGAAAGAAGTGGTTGCGGATGTCTTGGTGTATACTGGGCCCAGGTAAGCTTGGTGCAAAACGGACTGTTTCCGGACACATGTCTGACGTGCATTGACCGACGAGTGCGCCTCAGCGTTGCAAACGGCGGGGTCATGGGTGGAGGAGCCCGTGAAGGCAAACACGGGCTAGAATTTTGGGAGCATGACCCATCGGATCCAGCCAACCCTGCAAAACGATTGATGCTCCATGGAAAATTGTACGAGGCCCATGTTTCCGATTGGCATATCATAATGGGCTATGATTTCATGGTCAGCGATTGAGCCCGAGCATTGCCACATCTTGCCAGACTCATTTCTGAGGCCAACGAGAGGCTTTTATGGCTATCGACCCATTATGCCCCTGGTGGATCCCAATGCACCGGAGAGGAAAAAGAGAAAATTGTAAGTGTGGTGACGGCAGCGGGAATCAAGTCCAAAGGTAGCAATGGAGAGCACCTTCAGGAGTATGGTCTATCCCGGGATGCTTATTGCCCATTGATGGAAGCCGTGGGTATGAATACAGTGTTGACGGATGTCTTCGCAATACAACAGACGCCCAATTTGCAAAAGTGCGCGAGGTACTGCCACAAGGGTGACTGACCGTCGGACAAACATTTGGGCGCAGAAAGATAAGTCCATCGGTATATACGCGGAGCCCAGCCGGATTTGGAACGGATTCTGAACAAAATCATCGGCGACAGAGCCAAAGGAGTCTTGGTGCTTGCCGGACTCGGGCAAGGGGATGTCCATGGCGAAGTTCTGAGATCTAAGATCCATTCCACCGCCTTGGCCCAATTTGTGTTTGCGCCGGATGGGAAGATATTCATGGACGCTGCAGGAATCTCTTTGCCGTCAGCGAAACAGGCATGGTCAACCAACGCATACTATGTGGAGGTGGTGCAAAGCCATCCGCCAGGTGAAGAGGGTGTAATCCAGAGGGTACAGGGCGTGCCCCTGAGGGTCATGTTCCAGGACAGCAACGACCCCAAAGTGGAAGTCAAGACTTTGTCGTTTGACGAGATTGCGACAGTTGTCCACTGTTGTGGATCGACTTTGGTCGCCTTGTTTTTGTTACAGAAAGAAGATCAATGACAACGCAAGGAAAGGGACTGCACTTGCCGCGGACTGGATCATCAAGATGGAGAGGTGAGGAGGGGCTAACGACTCCGGACTGGACCATCCGGGGAAGGAGAGAAAGATTTCTGCCTTACACCCTAGCAGAAAGCGAAAATTCAGCATCAAACTTGCGGGTGAAAGTCCACCATTGATTGTAGGTCCATGGCATAAAAGGCTAAACAAATGACACAAAAATATGTACATTCCTTTTGAGTGTAAAATACAAGAAAAAGATATGTTTGTGTGGTTTCTGGGCCCTTTACTATTATCGCAGTTCAGTTATGACTTCAATTTTTTCAACTGCCCACTCAGTAATACTGGCCACCATGGATCCCCCATGTGGCCCATCATGTGATTTCTGCATCAAGATCTGATTCTGTACAATTGGACCCCTGCAAATCTGCCTGTCACCATCATCTTCAGTCATTCGTCAGATTTACTGATCGTCTTCACTGTTCATGCTGTGCAATGTTGGATTTGATGCATCATGCTGTGCATTCTGGGACTTGGGTGCATCATGTGCATGAATGTTGGAGATTCACTACATGGTCGACCAGAGCTCAGCTCAATAACTGAATGCTCATGTAAATAGGCTTGTTCGCAAAGCAAAACAGCCTCAGTGGGTCCATCTAACTCCCCCCCTGCAGTGCTGCAAGTCCTTTGCGTGCGTCGCAAATATATAACCCTTAGATGGGCTCACAATATGCATGGGCAATATCCAAACACCAATTTCTTGACTGTGGTCAGACCTTAGGTGTTCTCAAAGCGCGCATGACAGTTGCGCATGTTGTTTGGCGCATCGCCATGATCTGTTCGTCGCGTAAGCGTGGAGGCGGCTGACACGTCCCTTGGCACCTTCGCAAAGTGCGTACCTTGAATTCCACGCGTGGATCCAAGTGTCATTGTTGCTGCAGGCAGTCAGGTTGATCTCATTGTCCGCAGTTTGCAAGTAGCTGTAGTAGTGGTACTTTGTACTCATCCGTCTCTCTCTCTCTGTTACTCCGTCACTCTCGTGGTAAAAGTACTGGTACGGGCGAGTTGCTGAGGTCGACCTTGGTTAGCATTGCACAGACCGCGTCATGGGTTTGCGTGTTTGTTCAATGAAGTCGCTGCAATCCTGCGAGCGTCCTTCGATCCACTCAGCAGGAAGTAGTCACCGCACTGCCGTGATGGCCGTTGTACTGCTCAGGAATGTCAGCGTGCACGTGTTGGTTCATTCATTCGTGGGTAGGGGATGAAATGGTTGATTTGCACAAGGAGGGAAGGATGTCACTGCACACCATTCCCACACGGCGTTCACCCTTCGCTTAGTACGTGGGTGCGTAGGCGTCCACCCCTGGTCACAGTTGCCTTGCGCCCTAGCTACCCAGAACCTCGCCGGCGGTGCTCGCTGTTTTCAGCATGGGTTTCATAAGATTTTTTCTGCAATATTTCCACCCCCCAAGTCTCTTACACTCTTTCCTGCCCCCCTTCTCTGTCTTGCTCCCTCTCTCTTCTGGCCTTGCTGTTGGCTTGGGCCTTCCAGTTGGCGCGCGACAGTTGGTTAGAGGGACGCGAAGTCTTGTTCTGCCACTTTAAACTATACCTTACTGGAGACTGTTATACGTCGCTGCAGTACCTTGTGTGGCTTGAGAGCATATTCGCAATGGTTCATAGCAAGCCTGCAACCAAGCCCAAGCCGAAGCCTAAACCCAAGCCCAAGCCCTAACCCCAGTTACCTCCTGCCCCTGAGTTGCCCAGTGGCACCCTGTCCGTCCCTCTCCCTTTCCTGCACGTCCTACTGCCTGTGCCGGCTCCTGTACCACCGCCGGTGCTACTCCTCCCCAGCTGGCCGGGGCTGCGCTTCCTGCAGCCTTGGCGCCACCGCCTCTTCCATCGCCTTCCACTTCAGCTTCTCCCAATCCGCCTTCTGCTATTTTCTTTTCTGGAGCTCCTCCTCGTCAATTTCCTCCCTCAATTACCTACACTCGCATCCCCTTCGCCCGCTCCCAACTGCCCGTCAAGTCCCTCTTTGGGCCTCCATGCCAGCTGGAGCCCGTTAATCGCTGGGCGCTCATCCCCGGGACTGGCGAGCTGCGGCTGCATTGGCGGAGGCGACGCTGGACAGCATCCAGCTGAGCAAGCCGTGCTGGCTCCCTGGTGCCGTCGATCCGGCATTCGCGTTGAGCGAGGAGTCTTCCGAGACGCTGCAGGGGTCTGAGCCGTTGAACGTGGAATCGGTGGACTTGCTGTCGGGCGAGGAGCTGGAGTTGTTGGACAAGGAATCAGTGGACTTGGTGTCGGGCGTGGAGCCTGAGCCGTCGCCCGAGGGATCACTGGACTTAGTGTCGGGTGTGGAGCCTGAGCCGTTGCCCGAGGAGTCTGTTGGCTTGCAGTCTTCAGGTTCTTACTTGCTGTGCTTATCATGCTCTTTCTTACTTCTTGTTTCCGCCAGCTTGAGCACCTTCTGCAGTTCGTTAGCATTGCAGTGATCTCGAAATACTGAACCCACGTTCCCTTGGTCCAAGATAAACGCTGTGTAGGGTTCCCACGTTGCATCTGCCATAGTGTAACCCTCCTACTTGACCAAGAATCTCAAGCCATGCCTCAGCTTCGAACGCAGTATAGCTTCCACCTTGTAAAAACCTTTTGCCCTCATCTCCTTCGTGTTCATGTCCGGCAACTGTCCTTCTTCTTGAGAAATCTCCGTGCTCCCGAGCTCCGACGTCATGTCCCCGTCTTGATCATCGCTGACCTCATCCTCCTCAGCCGCCATTTGTCGTCAAAACCCTCCAAATCCAGGTCGGACTCGTCCATCAGGGCGTACCTCTTGAGGAAAGGGAAGCCGACTTCAATTTCTCCCCCAAACCTCGGACTTGCGTGTACTTTGCGCGAACTGAGACCCACATCCGTGACCATAAAAGGACCATAGTAG
This sequence comes from Eutreptiella sp. 'Long Island Sound 2002', assembly GCA_964036045.1. Taxonomy (NCBI): domain Eukaryota; phylum Euglenozoa; class Euglenophyceae; order Eutreptiales; family Eutreptiaceae; genus Eutreptiella; species Eutreptiella sp. 'Long Island Sound 2002'. Next base: position 80,220,449 of record OZ038380.1, on the reverse strand, counting down.
GGTAGATCTAGGTCGTTCTTTTTCCAGCGCGGTAATCTCTTGTGGTGTACGGGTACCATGTCTCCGATCTGGTATTCAACGGCTTTGCGTCCACGGTTGCTACGTGTGTTCTCACGTTCCCTGATTTTTTGAAGCAGTTCTTTGGTGTTACTTGCTAACGCAGCTTGCTTTCTCAACCACTCCTTCACCTTAGCATTGGCGTATTGCGGCGTCGGGAACTCCATGTGGAAACCAGGACAACCGAATAACAGCTCTTGCGTTGAGTAACCCGTACGCGTGGACACCTGGTTGTTCATCAGGTATATTGCTTACGGTAGCACTCTCAACCAGTTCCTCACCTTCTCCTGCGCCATGAGGATCCGCATCACTGTTTTGAAGGAGCGGATGTGCCTCTCGCAGAGCGCGTTCTTTGTGCGCAGATAGGGTGTACTGAATTGAATCTCGCAACCAAGTGTCTCTAGTACGCCACGGTACCAGTTGCCTGCTGATGTTAAGCGCACGTCCTGATCGGAGTGGATGACTTTCGGTAAACCATAGACTTTTACCCATTCTTCAAACAACATTTTCAGCAGGATCTCGCTGCCGGCCTTCTTGTTCATAGGGAACACCCTTACAAATCTGAAGAGCCGGCAGGTGACCAGCAATGTGAAGTTCTGCCCTGCGTAGTGCGGCAAGTGCATGAGGTCGAGATACACGACAGAGTTCACCATATGAGGTATAAGCAGGTTTCCCATTTCTCTGCGATCTACCTGACCGTTTGGTTTTTCCGGGGATGCAGTGGCAGTCTTTTGTCACCGTGGTCATAAGTTTCTTTTTCTCCGACTTGTTCTCGTTGCAGTGGAAGTGGCATTCTAAGAACCACAAAGAGCTTTGCACCGCTGGATGACCGTTGACAGTGTGGCATTATTGTAGCATTTCTTTGAGATGGGATTCAGGTACACAGACTCGGTCTTCCTTGTACAGCGCGTCTTTCGTCATTGCCCACTGTTCGCCAGCAATGAGCTTGACCTGCCCTGGTTGCAGTTGCTTCATAATCGCAGCGTAATCCTTCCACAGTTCCTCCGTTCCTCACTTCTTCTGCGGTTGCATGGTCTTCATAAACAGGTCGAGTTGCACATCCATCTTGGCGAACGCATCCTTTGCCATTTCCTCTGATGATTGTCCCAAGCGTTAGTCAAATGAGTTGCGGCTCAGGATTTCACTTCGCTCCTTCTTGAGTCCTTGGATGTGATGAACGGCCAGTCGTAGGTGGGACAGGAATACCCACCATCGCCGTAGTCCCTTTTGTTTGGGAGGCGGTGATTCCATAAAGTACTTGACCGAATCCTGATCACAGAGCCAGGTGATTGGATTGTTACCAATGATCCTCTGTTGACTAGCGAGGAACAGTACTCCTCCTAGTAGTTCATGCTCGTACGTGTGATACTTGGAGCGAGCTGCATTCCATTTCCAATTCCAATGTCCGAGTGGAACAAGTCGCCATTCTTCTTCATTGTACGAGTATTTCAGGCTGCCGTCTCGATTTACTCCTTGTGTCCTGAGCCTTTCATTGATTTCTTGACACTGTTCAGGTCACAGCGCTTGCCATTGAAAGAGAGTACCGCCTCCAACCACGTTTGAACCGTCCGAGGCGAAGACAATGTTTCTTTTTGGCCGCGGCACTCCCAGAGGTATTGCTTTGCAGATTTTCTTCTTCAGTTTCTCGAACTTGTTTTTCTCCTCGTCTGTCCATTTCCATTGGGTGTTTTCTTTGATGAGGTCTGTCAGTATAGCCGAGGACTCAGTGAAATTCCTGACGTGTCGCCTGTAGAAGTTGCAACCCCCAATAAACTGCATTATCTTGTTGACTCCTTTGGCTTTCCTTTTGACTCCGTCGATTGTAAAATCCATCAGTGGCTTCAGTTTGTCCTCAGACGTTCCCCAATCACCGTCTCCAACTCGGAACCCAGGGTACTCTAGCTCAGTTTTGAGCAACTCGCATTTGTCCAGCTTGATACGGAGATTCTGCTCGACGCACACGTCGAAGAACTCCGATAGCAGCAGCAGATGGTCCTCCATCGATTTTGTGCCTAGCAGCACGTCGTTGATGTGAGCTTCAGCAACCGCTCCTTGTTCGAGCAACCCCTGGTCTGCGGGTCGTTGTTTGAGGATTCTGAGCACCTGGTTCATCAACCCCTGGAACAGCGCAGGGGCATTGGCGATGCCAAAGGGCATGACCAGCCATCGGAACACCCTTCTGGTTGGTGTCCGAAACGCCATCAACTCCTTGGCAGGCTCTGTCAAGTCGACCTGCCAGCACCCTGTCCTTTTGTCCATCTTGGACTTGAACTTGCACGACGCGGCGTTTTCAATGGTGTTTCTTATCACAGGGAGACTGCCAGCGTGCAGCTTGATCATCTTGTTCAACTTGCGGTAGTCGACGACTAGCCTTTTCGCTGTCGATCCAGGTTTGGCCACCAAGAAACACGGCGAGCAGTGCTCAGGGATTTCCGTGTCCTTGTAGGCTTTGCACATCCCCGCTTCCTGCAGCTCTAGGACTTGCCTCATGATCTCATCTGGGTCCTCTTTAGAGCAGGGGTAACCTCTCGAGGTAATCTGCTGGTCTTGGAACTCGGATTTCAGCTCTAAGTCCATCGTGACCAGTTTCTTGCTTGATCCGGGGGTTGGTAAAGGCCCGAAGGCTTCTTCGTACCTTGCGAGGACTTCGGCAACTCGGGGATCGTGTTCTTGGATCTTCTTCTTGAAGTCTTCAGAAGCCGCCAGATTGCTTTGCCCAAAGTCCTGCCTGAGTGTGAGTACCTCTTTGATCTCGTCAGAGTCCACTTGATGAAATTGACAGAGATCGAGACTTCCGTGACACTCGTCGCAGCAGTGGGTGTGTTCTTTCACGCTCCGATCGCCTTATTCCTGCAGTAGTTCACGCACATCTCGTAGAGTTAGAGTACTCCCTTGGTAGCAGTGACACACGTTGGACATTTCCTAAGGTCCTTGATACTCGCAGGTACAGGCTGACAGGTCATTGTCGTGCTCAGGGACATAGACACTCGTACCCAATTTCATCTTAAGCTTCAGTTGCTTTTCCCTTCATTGCTCTCTCTTCTGATTTTCTTGTAGGTGTTCTACTCGATGAAAGAGACGTTGTTTGAGGTCCTCCTTCTCGTGTTCCCCGATGGGCCAACTGTCTTTGCTGGGCTTCGCCTACTGAGGATCTCCTTTCTCGGAGCGCGTTGACTTGTCTGCCGCAATGCACGCAAAGGCGAGTAAGTACTTGGCTTGGTCATCAAGATCTCCTCGTTGCGGAGCTATGTCAGATTCAGTTTTGAGTAGTAGTGCGTCTACTAGATCGTCCCATTTCACTGATTCGTGACCCTCGGAGTCGTGAATCGGGATCGTCGACACACTTGGATTCCTGATGTTGTCTCCCGTGTTCGCTGTACAGGTCTCCTCTTCTTCTTCGCTATCACTTTCTCGTTCCTCCCATTTGACCTCAGGGTGATCAGGGAATTTGTTTTGCATCTTTGCTTATCCCCAACCTCGGTTCTGCCTTGTGACCCACTGTATGTATTCGTGGTCGAGTTCTTCGATTGGTACGGGTTTAGTATTACCGTCCAGTCGATAGAGACACGTCCGCCAGGAAGGTTTCGGTAAAACTTCTTCACTCCCATCTTGGCTGTACATCGGCAGATCCTGTAGGATGATCTTCCAGATAGTCAGTCTTTCGAGGAGTTCTTTACACTCCCTTACTATACTTTTCCATTTCTTCCCTTCTGGTACTACTAAAACTAAGTGCGCTCGGTCGATCGCCACCTTGACCAGAACTCTCAAGAGGTGGGAGAACCTTGGATTTGCGTGCAGCTGCTTCCACCTTTGTAACCACCCCCAATGGTACCAAAAGGCGGAGTTGTCCTTGCGATTGCAGTAAAATTGTGAGTCCGCATTCTGCTGCGACGCGAACAGCTCAATGAAGTCCGAACCCGTCGGATCTCCCTCCAAAGATAAGTCCGCAAACCCTTTTCTCTTAATCTCCGTCGAAAGTTTGTACTTCTCAGTACCAGCGAGCTGCGCGTGGAGGGCAACCATACCTTCCGGCTTCATGTCTGCGCCTAGGTTGACCCACAGACCTTGGATGATTTGCACGGAGGGTTTTGGTGTGGTGTCCTCGTTCAGTGGGACTTCCACTAGATGCCCGTGTCTCCGTACCAGTAAATGGTGGGGCGCTTGCAGGGAGAGGTATTTCATGTGTGGGTTGGCTTCAAAGAAGTCGTTTCCCAGGATCACGTGAAAGGCGTCGGTGTCGAAGGTGGCGAACGAGAAAGGGATGTCCTCATCTCCCACGTGAACAACTCCTTCCGTCTCTCCACTTGTCAACTGCACTGCTCCGTTGCCAACCTGGACACCAAAAATTTCACCCATTTGTGTCTGCCCTTGCTCCACTAGTCTCTCCGCTACTAAGCTGTTACTGGCGCCCGTGTCGAGTAACCAATGATACTTTTGCTCCCCGGGTGAGACCAGGCACGCGTAGAGTCTTTTTCCCGACGGCCCGCCCCTCTACTTCTGCGCGGCGTGAATGGTATTGAGTGGAAGCCCGTGTTTCTAACATTGCTTGAGAAGATACTTCTCCATGGACAACAGCTTCCTCTTCTTTTTGTTGCTTCCTTCCTCTTTAGGTGCTGCCACGGGAGCGGGATTCGGTGCTGGTTTCGGCGCAGTGTTGGCTTCGGCTCAGGCTTCGAAAATGGCTGCGCACTCGGCTTAGGGTTGACAGGTTGTCCTTGCTGTTGTGCATTGCATTTTTTTGTTGTTTCTTGTGATCCTTCTGCTTCTTCCAGCAGTTCGAAGCTGCGTGTATTCTTCTTCCGCAGTATTGGCAGTAGATGGTGACTTTGAAAGCAGGTGGTGGGTGTTCTTGCGTCCATTGCCAGCCTCTTCCACCTTTGCCTTTGCCGCCGCCTCGTCCTCCACCTTTTCCCTCTCCTTTGCTACCGCCTTTGCATTCTCCTTTGCCTTCGCCAGTGAATACTTCGGCCTCAGCGTTGTACTGAGCATAGTTGCGATGCGCGTGGCGGTCGGCGGCTTGATCAGACTCTCTCTCCATAGATAGCGCTTTGAGCAGTCTTCAGAAATTAGAGTAGCTGTGGGTGAGGGCCTTGCGTGCAGGCGTGTCCTTGCACTCTGACCATGTCTTTGCTGGGATTTCGCTGCGCAACAGAATCTGTTTGTCGTACTCAGGGTAACCACACGTAAGCCTTGCCACTCGTTTCTGATTATTGCCTCCATCTGATTGATCTCGTCCAGCTTAGGGAACTCCTTGAACTTGGAGAGGTCTAAGAGTTGTTGGCGAATGTGCATATCAGTCTCCAACACAGGGGAGGTCTCCTTAATCGTAACAAGGAACTCCACGAAGGTGTTAGCTTCGGATAACAGAGTAAGTAAGTAAGTAAGTAAGGGCGGCCGCGTCCGCAGCCTCATCTGACATCTCCTTGTTTGTTTTACATGGTGGCCGCCTCTGGCGGGAAGGAGAGCTCTCCACCATCAGTTCCCCTGGCGACCCCTGTCCCACCTCACAGCCGAGAACTTCAACCAGGTTCCCTTGGGGCATGACCGGCGGTAGGCTCCCTTCAGTCGCTGCCCTTGCGGTTTCAGCTCCTTCCGGTCACCCTTTGAAGGATCCCCTGGCCTTCCCCCCCTAGCACAGCCTTTTCGGCGCCTGCAGGCGGGTTTCCTGTGGATAGCCCTCGCCGACAGCGGGGCATTTCTCTCTGTCAACCACATTCCACCACTCCCCATCCCGCACGGATTGGAGTACCCACTCGGCTCCTGGATGCACTTGGGTGTCGTCCATCCACGGCTGGAGGCCAGGGGGCGACCATTTCCACGTTCCCCCTGGTCCCGCTCAGGCGTGAACCTACGTGTACTCAGGCCATTGACCCAGGGATCTCAAGGTCAACCCTCACCCCTGCGGACACCTCACGGCCGTCCCGGAGTTCAGGGCATTTTCCCGACTTCCCGTGGTCAGGTTCCCCATGGTTGGCCCATGGTTCACCAGTCCATGGCGACTGGTTTCCGAATCTCATGGGGCTGTTGCTTGGCGCTTTCGGCCTCCCTGCCCATCCGATGTCCGATTCTTCTGTGCCTCATCCCGGGACCGGCCCGTTCCCAGCGTCCCATGGACTCCCTACCCCGTGGGGCCGTTGTGCGGCCCTAGCCACAAGCCCTTCCCCGCTCCGTTTCCTTGTCCCTTCATCCCGTGTTTGTACCCCAGCGGGTCGCCTGCAACCCTGTGGCGCGGGCCCACTGGAACCTCTTCCATCCGAGGACCGCTTCGTGTGCTTAGCACGGGTTGCTCCCTTCCCGCCCCGTCCCTCTTCCCTGTGCCGCGGCCCCGGCCTAATTTCCTCGGCTGTTGTGCGGCCCCATCCCATCCCTCATCGCGTGTTTATACCCCACCGGGCTGCCAGCAACCCTGTGGCGCGGGCCCACTGGATCCTCATCCATCCAGGAACCGCTTCGTGCGCCTAGCACGGGTCGCTCCCTTCCCGCCCTTTTCCCCTGTGCCGCGGCCCCGGCCTAATCCCCTGGGCTGTTGTGTGGCCCCATCCCAACCCTCATCCCGTGTTTCTACCCCACCGGGCCGCCAGCAACCCTGTGGCGCGGGCCCACTGGATCCTCATCCATCCGGGGACCGTTTTGTGCGCCTAGCACGGGTCGCTCCCCTCCCGCCCCCGCCCCTCACTCCTGTGACGTCTCCCATGCTGTCCTGGTCCCCTGGGGCCGTCGCGTGGCCCTAGACACACGTCTTTTTCTGTCCCGTCTCCTTGTGGTGCTGCGGGGTGTTGTCCGCGTTTTTGTTTTTTTTTTGTTTTTTTCTCCGCGTGGTTCCCTCCTTCCTGCATGCACGCACAACAACACTGCATCGCCATCTGTCTCGGTTCCGTTCGGTGCTCTCGTCCAGTCCCACCGCCATCCTGTGGCGCGGCCCTTAGCGGTCCCCGGCCATGCCAGGTGAGCGCCCCTCCCTCGCAACCCAGCCTTTCAGCCCGCGTTGTTGTACGTGTATCTTCTCTCTCTCCTCTGCACCCTCCCCTCCCCTCTGTCTCCTGCCCGCCCTCTTAGTGTTGTTCTCCTGCTCCGTGTGCTCGCCGCTGGTCGTCCCCGCGCCATGGTTGTATCTCGCGCGCCCTCACGCGCCCCTGGGCTTCTGCCCTGTCTTCCGACCTGTAGGCCGACCTGGGCGGCCTCCGCAGACACCCCTTCGGGGGGACTCCCCGGTCGTCCTCTCCCGCCGGCGGCCCCTCCATCAGTCGCCGTCGCCGCACCATCTCCCGTCTCCCCTGCCGCTGGCCCTGTGCCCTCCGCTTGGGGTTCTCGTCCGCGTGCGCCATCACCACATCCCCCTCCACTTTCAGCCGTGTCCCTGCACTCCCCTGCGCACCTGCACCTCTCCGCTCCCTTCCTCCTCTCCTCGTGTCTGTCACATCCCTTCCTCAGCCTCCTCCACCTCCGCCGACCCCCGGCGTCCGCCTCCCCGCATCCCATCTGCCCGTCCCTCTGCACGCCCCTGGCCCCCTGCCCCTAGCGCTTCCCGTTCCTGCTCCTGCCTGGCCCTACGCGTCGCCACCGTACCGCCCCTCCCGCTGCAATAGCTCTTGCAGCATCTGAACCCTGAGCTTCTTCCCCTTCTCCTGGGGACAGTCCAGGCGCACCCCCGGGAGCGCCGCTCCCAGCATCCTCCTCCACCGCCCCTCATCCATCTCCGGCCCCCTTTCCCTGGGCCTCCCTGCCCTGCCGACCAGGTCACTGAAGGGGCGGGGCCCCCTCTTGTCCTGCCTTCCCCTCGTCTTCCCCGCCCGGTTCATGTAGCGGGCCAGCTCCGCCACTTCCCCCTCCGTCCACCCCGCGACCGTCCCGGGTCCCCTCCGCAGCGGCAGCGGCGTATACTGCCGCGGCGGCGGGGACTCTGAGTCCCAGTCCGTCGGCGTAGGCTCTGGACTGGGGCTGGCCGGCCGCGGCGCCCCCTCCGCCTCCCCTGCCCCTCGCTCCTCCCCCCTGCGCCGCTTCCCCCTTTCCTGCCCCGCCTCCTTGTCCTCCTCCCTGGCCCTTTTCCCTGACGGCGACCCCCTTTCCACATCCGTGGAGGAAGTGTCCCTTTCCGGATCCGGGAGGACCCGGTTGGCCCCCCGGGCCACCGCCTCCTCCTCCTCCCGCACTCTGCGCTCCCGCGCCGCAACCTCCCTGTCCCTGTCTGCCAGCCTCGCCGCCTCCCCCCTGATCCGCCTCGAAGCCCTCTCCTGCATCTCTCCCTCCTGCTCCGGTGGGATAGCCTGCTGTCGGAACGGCACCAGCAGGGTACCCTCCCGCCCCCTTCCCTCCTCTTGTCGTCCTCCCTCCCTTTCCGCCCTCGCAACCCCCTCCTGCACTATCTGAAGGTCCGCCCACGTCATCCGTAGCTCCTTCACTGCCTGTGCTTCCCCTCCCTGCGGCCTGTCGGTCCCTTCCGTCCTCCCCTCCTCCGCCCCGCCCACCTCACCTTTGACCCTGGCGTCCCTCTCCCGCAGGCTCCTCTCTGCCTCCCCTAACCTCTCCCACGCCCTCCTGTGCTCTTCTCCCTTCCCTTCCTGCGCCCCCCACGCTGTTTCACCGGCCTGCTGGTGCTGCTGCATGTGCGCCTGAGGCTGCATGCCCGGGTACGCCGGCAGGGGCGGGTACATCATCCCCATCGCCGGGTATGGCGGCGGCGGGAATGGTGGGACGATTGGTGGGACGGCTGGCGGGACTACACCTCCCGACCATACCAATCCCTTCCCTGGGAACACCGGCGAGCCCATGTACCCAAGGCCACTCCCCTTCCCCTGCCCCTTGCCTTGTCGCCCCATCGCCCCGCGTCCCTTGCCGCCTACTCCGCGGAGTCCCGCCCTCCTCCGTCCCTTCCCCTGTAGCCCTTGTGGCGTCGCTCCTTTCCCCTGCTTGCCCTTGCCGCCTTCTACCTGCCCCGCACCACTGCCCTGCACCGCTGCGCTGCTCTGCTCCGCCTGCCCCCCCCTCATCCCCGTCCTCCCCGGCTCCATCTCCAACTGGTAGATGGTGTCCGGTCCCTGCTCCGGGGGCTGGCGGCGACGGCGCTGGTGCTCCACTTGCGCCAGCGCCTCGTACCGCGCCGCCTGCTGGCGGCGCACCTCCTTCCCCTCCTCCACCCTTACCGCCGCACGGACCCGTGGGGGCGACCTCGGCGGCGACTGCCTGAACAAGCGTTGGGGCTGCGGCCACTGTCGCCCCCGTCCACTCCCATTTCCTCCCTTTCCTGCCAGGCGTCCCTTTGCGTGCACAGCCCCAGACGTCCCTGCCTGCCCTTTCCCTCCCTTGCCCGTCCGCATTCTCCCTCCGGCGCCTACGCTGCTGTCTCCGCTCCCTGCCGCTCCCGCCTCTAGCTGCCCTCGGCCGCCCTTGCCTTCCTCCTGCCTCCGCACCTCCGGGAGGATGGACTTCATGGCAGCCGCCGGCACATTGGGCGCCGACGGCTGTCCTGGGCCTCCCTCCACCGCCATCCTCCCCGCCCCCTCCCCCTCATCCTCCGACACCTCGAGGATGTCGGCGACTACCGACTCCCTCTGACTCCTCCACTCCCTCCTCCTCATATCCATGCCCGCCCTCACATCTACGACGTTGAACGGGTCCGCCCGTGGCCCTTCCGCCGCCCTTTGCCCCTGCCCCTCCCCTTGCCTCTCAGCCCCTGCCGCCACCCCCTCTGCCCCGCCCCTCCCCGCCTCCGCCTGTCCTCTCTTGTCCCCTCCCTCTCCCTTCCCCGACACGGCTCCTTCCCCCCTCTGCCGCCCTGTCGCCCCAGGCCCTTCCCTCCTGACCGTCTCCAGGCTCTCAAGAGACGAGGGCGACGACACGTCCGCAGACGTCGCCGAGGACGCCGGCGAGGGGGGCCGCGGAGCTGCGCCCGCCTGCATGCGGGCCACCTCTGCCCTCACTGCCGGTGGCTGGCTGAGCTGCGGGTCAGGCTTGTGAGACATTGCGCTGCACATGGGATTGCGCCTGAGCCCTGCGCCCTGTCGCCGCTTCCCCCACCACCCACACCCTTTACCCCCGCTGTTCGCGCGCCCTACGTGTGTGGAGCTCTGGGTACACCTGCGGCCCCTCTTGCACATCTTCTCCCCCGCAATCTGAGGACTTCGCCTGGTGGCCATCGGCCTCGTTCTGGTCTGCACCTTCCAGCTTCATGTCTGCGCCTAGGTTGACCCACAGGCCTTGGATGATTTGCACAGAGGGTTTTGGTGTGGTGTCCTCCTTCAGTGGGACTTCCACTAGATGCCAGTGTCTCGGTACCAGTAAATGGCGGGGCGCTTGCAGGGAGAGGTATTTCATGTGTGGGTTGGCTTCAAAGAAGTCGTTTCCCAGGATCACGTGAAAGGCGTCGGTGTCGAAGGTGGCGAACGAGAAAGGGATGTCCTCATCTCCCACGTGAACAACTCCTTCCGTCTCGCCACTTGTCAACTGCACTGCTCCGTTGCCAACCTTGACTGCAAAACGTTCACCCATTTGGGTCTGCCCTTGCTCCACTAGTCTCTCCGCTACTAAGCTGTTACTGGCGCCCGTGTCGAGTAACCCATGATAGTTTTGCTCCCCGGGTGAGACCAGGCACGCGTAGAGTCTTTTTCCTGACGGCCCGCCCCTCTACTTCTGCGCGGCGTGAATGGTCTTGAGTGGAAGCCCGTGCTTCTAACATTGCTTGAGAAGATACTTCTCCATGCACAGCAGCTTCCTCTTCTTTTTGTTGCTTCCTTCCTCCCTGGGTGCTGCAACGGGAGCGGGATTCGGTGCTGGTTTCGGCACAGTGTTGGCTTCGGTGCAGGCTTCGGAAATGGCTGCGCACTCGGCTTAGGGTTGACAGGTTGTCCTTGCTGTTGTGCATTCCATTTTTTTGTTGTTTCTTGTGATCCTTCTGCTTCTTCCAGCAGTTCGAAGCTGCGTGGTTTCTTCTTCCGCAGTATTGGCAGTAGATGGTGACTTTGAAAGCAGGTGGTGGGTGTTCTTGCGTCCATTGCCAGCCTCTTCCACCTTTGCCCTTGCCGCCGCCTCGTCCTCCACCTTTTCCCTTTCCTTTGCTACCACCTTTGCATTCTCCTTTGCCTTCGCCAGTGAATACTTCGGCCTCAGCGTTGTACTGAGCGTAGTTGCGATGCTAGTGGCGGTCGGCGGCTTGATCAGACTCTCTCTCCATAGATAGCGCTTTGAGCAGTCTTCAGAAATTAGAGTAGCTGTGGGTGAGGGCCTTGCGTGCAGGCGTGTCCTTGCACTCTGACCATGTCTTTGCTGGGATTTGGCTGCGCAACAGAATCGGTTTGTTCTACTCAGGGTAACCACACGTAAGCCTTGCCACTCGTTTCTGATTCTTGCCTTCATCTGATCGATCTCGTCCAGCCTAGGGAACTCCTTGAACTTGGAGAGGTCTAAGAGTTGTTGGCGAATGTGCATATCAGTCTCGAACACAGGGAAGGTCTCCTCAATCTTAGCAGGGAACTCCACGAAGGTGTTAGCTTCGGATAACAGATCTTCTAGGAGTTCGCGCAACCCGTCTGTCTTGCATCCAGTCACGAACAGGTTGGCTTTGATCATGTCTGACGCCGTAGTTTGGCCTGTGAGTCTTGGAAAGCGCGCGAAGTCCTTTGCGCAAAAGACAATGTTCCCTCCAGTGAACACAGGCAGGAGTGTTTCAATCTCCGCTGTGGCCACACCCTTCCTTTCTTTCCTTCGTTCTGCTTCTTCCTCAGAATCTTCGGTTTCGAGCTCCGTTGGCACTACCAAGCACGCAAGAGTTCCAAGGCTGTGAAGGTGTGCCTCGTGTAGGGTCTTGATTGGTACTGACTTCTTGAACGATGGCGTCGACTTACCATAGGTTCGTCGTGGGACAAAGAGCGAGCGCTTGTCGCCTAGGGACGACAACCCTGTGATGCTGGTGTCTACATCCGTCAACTCGCTGTAATTCTTCAGCTGATTCAGTTCCAGTGTCAGCGTGTCCATCTTATGTAAGAGGTCATGTAACGTAGGTTTTTTTCTTTTCCAGTGGCGCGAGGTGGTAGTTCATACTGGTGTAGATCGTGCAACGCGTCACTTTTCTTCTCGTCATCGCGCGCCAATAGGTCTCTCGACATCTTGTCTTTGCCCATTGTTTCAGGTGTTCAGTGAGATCTTCTAACCATTCCAACTCCGCATCAACCTCACGTGTCTGTCCACTTGCGCGCCAAGGACCAGCCTGGCATGTGCGTGATGTTCCAGTTCCTGTCCATCCTTCGTCTGCATAACCACTTTCTGGCGCGTGCATTGCTTCACGCGTGGGTCTTCCTTCGCGCGCAGGACCGATCTCGAATGGGTTCATGGTTCGCGCGCAGGCTTAACCTCGCGCGCAGGACCTGCTTCGTGCGCGAGCCTTACCCTCTCTCCATGCGCGTGAGTGCTTTCGTGCGCTCACCCAGAAGAATGCGAGAGAGTTGGTACTGGTTTCGCGTAGCCTCTTTCACTTGGAATGCTAGCGCCGTGTGGTGTTGACTTCCCTGACACTCTCAACTTTGCATCCCTTGCTTTCATTACCCTGACTCTCTCTCGCTCAGCGCTCCCTTTTAACCTAATCCCTGGACGCACGCGTACCCTCTCGAGTGTCTTATCTTCTCCCCTTTTTGCCTTAGAACTTTCAGGTGAGGCCATGTCAAACAGCTAGGTTGTAGAACTGGAGGGCTAACTTCGGGCTAATAAAATGTGATGATGATGGAGATGATGAAAATCTCAGATTTGAAAATTTTCAAAAATCCGCCAGGCAGGGTCCTGGAGTTGCTACAACTCCGGCCTCTGCTACCGGAAAGATTTCTGCCTTACACCCTAGCACAAAGCAAAAATTCAGGATCAAACTTGCTGATGAAAGTCCACCATTGATTGTAGCTCCATGGATTAAAAGGCTAAACAAATGACGCAAAAATATGTACATTCCTCTTGATTGTAAAATACAATAAAAAGATATGTTTCTGTTGTTTCTGGGCCTTTTGCTATCACCACAGTTCAGTTCTGACCTTTATTTCTTCAACCGCCCACTCAGTATGTTAGACATTTGTGAGGCCGTGGATTACTTGTCAATCCGATCGTGCAAAACCCACTTGTAGTTTTAATCCTTGATATGCGAAACCTTGTCTTCACACCGGATTTATGCCAACTACAAAATCACAGACCTCTACGTTGTCCACAGCAGGATCACACCATCAAGACCACGAATAACCATTCATTGTCATTGTTGCATCGTGAAACAGGACCCTGAAATGTGACAGTGAAACGACCTTCAATACAGTTCATGATGAAATAATTATGCAATCTGATTGCTACACTCGTTGATCATCAGAGCGTACTGAATTGAAGCGTTGTTAATTTATCACACAGAAATTCGCATGCGACGATGTGAGGCGTGAGCGCTGTCGCGAATCCTATTCATCACAGCCGATTCTAACCGCCTGCAGCCAAGCTGAGAGGCCGCGAATCACTGCCACTTACATCCCCCTCCCAAGACAGCACACGCCCGTGTGTTGTCTGACCCCGGAAGTCCAAAACTACAGTGGCAGTTAAGCGTGACGAAGAAGAAGCACCAAAAATCAAAACACATGTAGCTGGGCCCTGGCAGTGACTCCCTCCCTGCAGCTGATCAAGCAGCAGAAGTGATAAAGGAAAGTCCTGACAGCAGCCATCACAGGCTCAATCATCCAACAGGGTCACACAATGCTGACGGAAAAAAAGAACTGACGAGCAAGCCCAGTTACAGAATTAAAAGCGACCATCTCCACGGCATAGTCTGGAGAATCCGATAGAACTGTCCACCCTCACGGCCTGGTCTGGACGATCTGGTGATTCTGATCTGGACTCTGGAACTCAACATAAACCTGAGAGCACAGGTACAAATAACAAGAGGAAAAAACAAAGCAAATCACAAACATAGAAAAGTACAACAAAAAAAAGGCTCTGTCCTCTGGGGACCCAGCGGTCCCTTCGCGGGCACGTTGCAATGAAAAAAAATGTCGTCCTACACCGCTTATCCCGCTTTTCTTGGTAAATGACTCTACAGGGACACAGACGCTGAGTGGCTGACCTCTGGGACAGAGTATGACTGAACAGTGTGAAGAGAAAATCATACATCAGGAGGGCAGCACCATGTTCACTTCAGCCATTTTTTCAGGCCATGGCGCGTGCAATAACGTTCAACCCTATCATCCCCCCTCCCAATAAACTGTCTAGTGTCCTCCCACGTCTTTTCCTCATGGTCCTTCCAAGCCACATACAACTGGAGGTACGGAGAGGCACCTCGGGGCCTCTTGACCGCATGGTCCAATACATCCTCGACCATATGTGTGTCATCGTTGGGCGGCAACTGCCTATCACTGAAATACGAAAAAGGGGCTGTCACTTTCTCCAACATGGATCTGTAAAATTTCAGACGATCTGAGGCAACTACTTTCTGGGTTTCTCCAACCTGAATCAGATAGCGATTCCCCCCCTCCCACCGTATGATCTCATACAGGCCCTGCCATATCCGCTTCAACTTATTGTAGTGGGGCTGATCCCACTTCGGGCGATCTCGCAACCACACACGATCACCTCCTCGGAAAGGTTGCACCTTAAATTTCTTGCGCAATGCGCTAGACTCCTTGTCATGCAGGCGCTTCAACGCAGTTTTGACCTGTTGACGCTCAGTTACAAGTCGTGAAAAAAATTGCTGCGCATCCTCCGCCCCATCTCCCGGCACTGTGGGGGGTACCTCCCCAAACCCTACAGGGTCCCTCCCAAAAACCAGCCTGTGGGGGGAGTAGGGGGCAACCAAACCTGGCAGGTCATTCCACCCCCACAGGGCTAGGGGGAGGGCATGATACCATGAGCGCGGTCGCTGGGTCAAAAAGTGCCTAAGCGCCATGACCACACTCTTGACTGCCAATTCCGCCCTGCCGTTTGTGGACGGTTTATAGGGGACACTACTGTGTTGTTCAGTACCGCTCAGGGAAAACAATGTGGCCAGAAATTGGCTGCTCAGAACTGAAGCATTGTCGGAATACACTTCCTTCGGTAACCCCATAAAAAAAACAACTCTCTCTAAAAAACCTTCAGCTAACTTCCGGCTGTCCCGACCCAATTTCTGGGTCGGAATTGCCAAAATATAGCCTGTTAGCCGGCACACAACGACCATCAGGTAATCGTAAGTCTCACCTCTAACGACAGTTTTCGGGAGACTCACAAAATCTGTGGCTAAACTAGTGAAAGGGTCATCAGGGACGGGGTAAAACGCGGGCTCCCCATGTTGCTTCCCAGTTCGGGGCTTAGTCTGCTGACACACCTGGCATGCCCCACAGACCTGCCGGACCAACTGGCGCAAATCTGTATCAGGGAAATAAAATTTTGTGTCACAGAGTAGAAATGTCTTGTCTACCCCGCCATGGACATACGTGTGGCAGGCCTGAACAACTTTCTGACTGATGGCCTGTGGCACCACATGTTTGCCACGGTAGCGCAGACGTAAACAATCAGGCCTAGGAGTATAAAACGCATAACCTGGCGCACGAAGAGGCGCCTGTTCCTGCCGCAAAGAGGCCAGGACTCCCATGAGATGAGGATCCTGCTCATAAAAAACAGTCCAGTTGTCATGCAAAATGGAAACCTCAGGGGGAACTACTCTCCCCGCGCGGACCGTTGCCCATGGCTCATCAGAGTCACAATCAGGAATGCAGGCCGCAGGCGCACACTGCAGTGCAGCCCCCAGGGCACGAGCAGACCAATTCTGGCTGCGTCCCTGCGTAATTGCGATGCGTTGCTCCTTTCGGCGGGCCTTGCGTGGCACGCCTTCAACAGAAAACAAATTTCTGACCTGACTGTAATACGCAGCACACTCCGCATACCCCTGCTCAGCAAGCTCAGAAAACTCAGCATCATCCTGGAACACGTCCACGCGACCCACTTCCTGATTCGACGGCGTAACTCCTGATGCGAGCAAGGAGGACTGCCATGCCACAAAATTACGTAAAAATTGTGTCTCCCCCTGACCATCAGCCCTCTCCAGGAGCTGGTCGGCATGGGCTCGCTGCTCCCTCTCATCTGCCGCTACGCCTTCAGCATCCTCCTCGGTACCGTGTATGTTAGTTTCAGGACTATACAAATACGCTGGGTAAGACCAGCGTGAGAGGGTGTCAGGAATTTTCTGATTCTGCCCGGGCACATACACTACATCTAACAAAAACTGTGACAGAAACTGGTGCCAGCGGCCCCGTCTGCCGACTGGACCAGATACCGTGACGAAGTCCTCCTTCGTCATATACTCCAGGCTGCGGTGATCTGTTGCGACCCACGCCGACTTCAAAAAAAGTCTAGACTGCTGTAGCCACGCGTGAAATTTGTGAAGTGTTGCAACAATTGCATATGTTTGCTTGTCCCTCACTGGCCAGGCACGTTGGCCATATGACTTATCACCCTGCAACTTCCTCGAAAAAAACGCCACAGGAAACAAAGGACATCCGCAACCCTGGGTAGGATCATCCGGCTCAGGACATTTGCAGCGGCGTTGCTCCAGCACAGCACCGACCGCAAAGTCACTGGCATCGGTACGAATCCAGAACTGCCTCTGAGTATCTGGAATGTACAGCTGCACGGGATTTAATAATTTTTCTTTCAGCTGTCCAAAATGCCAGATCATATCCGGCGTCCAGTGAATCCTGTTCTCCAAGCGACAGATTTCTTTTTGTGCTTCTGCGACATTGGGAAACTGCTGAAAAACAGCTTTGCATTTGGATGCGCTCAGGGGTGGGTGTGTGGACTTGAATTTCCCCTTTGTCGTCAAATCCAGACCCCGGAGGGCATCCGTCAGTGGCGCTGCGTGGTCTGCAAATTTATCAATGTAAAATGCATACCACTGTGCTAACCCCAAAAGTGCTTTCAGGTGGGTTGGGGTCCGGATGTCCCGCCAATCCCACCTGGAGACTGCAGCGACCTTCTCAGGATCTGCTGATCTCCTTCCTCGCTCTAAAATCTGTCAACAAAAACGCACCCGTCGCAGAAACAGAAAAACCTTTGACGGTTTAATGGACAACTGCCAATCTAGCAAACATGTTAAGATACTACACAAATCTTCATAGTGCTGACGAATACAACCATCAGTCACTGGGGCGTCCAGATCTGGATTGTCCTCTGTGTCTGGTGTACCCCTCAGCACATCATCAATATAGGGTTTTACCCCCGTTTTCTCCAAACAGAGCTGGACCATTCTCTGATAGGCCTCTGGGGCCGTTTTCAGCCCCATGGGCTCCACAGTCGAATGAAAAAGACCCCACGGCGTCACAAACGCCGTGAGGGGCCTGGATTCAGGCTCCAAAACCATTTGGTGAAACCCATCCTCCAAATCGAAGATGGACCAAATGGCGTTTCCGGACTGCTCCAAGAAAAGGTCTTCAATGACCGGGAGCAGGAAAGCCTCATCCGCAATTTGCGAATTCAGGTAGCGGTAGTCGATGACTAACCGCCATTTACCTCCCGGCTTGGGCACACAAAAGGCCCTTGCTGCCCAGCTCGAAAACGATTTTTCGAGCATGCCGCGCTCAAAAAATTTGGAAATCAATTCCCGAAAAGCGGCATCTCGGACTCCCACAGTTCTATAAGGGCCGACCCTTTGAGGTACGGCTCCTTGTTTTAGTTTTATTCGAGCGATGCCAGCCTCACCACGCTTAGAATGGTCCACATCCCTTCGGATATTTTTCGCAAATTCAAAAACAGTCGAAAATTCCTTCTCCAACATCTTCCGATACGGCACACAACGGGGACCACTGCGATCGCCCTCAACAACAGCACGCAGGCTGCGTTCTGAGAGCAGGTCATGCGCAGCAGTGTTCTGCCGCAATACACGCAACCGTGCTTCCCTCATGGACGAAGGCGGGGACAATGCGCGGTGACTGGAATGGCAGACGCAACACCCAGAACACATCTGGTGGCAGCCATCCGTCTCTGCCGCGGCAGACTCATCTGTACACCCCCATTCCTTACCCTCAGGGGGCTGACGCAGATCCATGCCCTGCGCGTCAAACAGCACAACCCTGGTCGTCCAGTGAGGCGATTGCTGCAGAATGAGCCCATCAGTGTTCCTATATAGGGGCACTGATGGGTCGAGGTCCCACCAATCCAGCGCCACCTCACCCAACGTCCAAAGCCATGGACACTGCTTACGTACTGGCACCAACAGGATTCCTCTACCCTGGTCAAGCACGATTTTGGTGACAATGTCTTGCAGCAAGTGGTGTGGCGGATGCAACCATAAAACTTTCTGCATTGGTCACCCTTTGGAGTCCGACAAACCCCAATTATGGGACAACCCATTCTCCCCTTTATCCCAATACTCTGGAAACAAGTGTGCCTGCTTGGAAGCAAAAACATCAACGAACTGATCACCCTTCAGCCCAGCCCATTTCAGTATCATGTCTCGTACTGACGATAAAAGAATGTGATTGCCCTGTGAGTACAAAAATTTAGTGGATCGTCTCATCTTCCTGCGCACAGCCTGGCGGCATTTACCGGGGGTCTGAAGTGCCTATTTCCGAAAAAACTTTGAGTATTGGGCCCGCACCCGTCGTGATGCGACTGGTGTGGATCCGATCTGGGCCATCTTCAGTGGGTCCCACTCCTGTTCGTCATCCGCCAAATCGTCCCGGGGGATATCTCCCGGCAAACACATGGCGCACACTTCATCCACTTCACATTTACAATGACGACACGAAACTGGGGCCGGTGGGTGCGTCTGTGTGCCCCTACCTCCCGAAACTTTGCCTGGGCCCCTGTAGTCCCGACGGAGCCCAAAGTCACCCGCAAAAGAATCGGGGGGTGGAGCTGTATATACAGACTGAGCATCAGGCACATCCTCCACGTCAGAGTGGAGCTCATCTGTGCCATAAGCCTCAGAATTTGAGTCAGACCCCACATCTCTGGTACATGGGCTTTGCGGAGGCTCTGACCCGTCATTCAAAACGAGGGCTGCAGGTGGGCGCAACCCCTCACTCATGCACTCTCTGACACAAAAACAGTCAATTGCACACATACAAAACATGCGAAAATGCTTGCACGACTTCCTTGTCTCCGGATCTCCCGTGTCCTGGCGATCCAGACTTAAAGGCTGTCGTTCATGTTGATGCGGACGTCCTGTGGAAGGAAAACAAGAGATACAAGCAGCAGTGACAGAAGCAACCGTGGCAGCTGTGATGGCTGGGACAAGATGCGTGTGAGGTAGGGTCAAAAGCGCCAACGAAGATAAGACTGGTCGCAGTACCTCAGTGGCACAGCACTGCGAGATCTGCTCATCCCTATCAGGTGCTGTAGGCACCAGATGTTTCTGGCAGCAACGCCCAACCTCCCCAGACCATGAATAAAGTTCAGAACAGTGCCGACACATGGCCAGTGTTATCCCTGCCTGGCTGTCCCCGCTGATCGCCGAGTCCTGCTGGGGCTCTCCAAGCGGAGCCCTCAACTCAGACGCCTCGTGACTCATCTGGAACACAGAAACTGATGGAGAAATATCCATCAGACAGTCGCGGACTGAATCAATCGTCAGACCATACGACTTGCAAAAAGGATAACCTAAAATGACATGTTCGACTGCATCGGCCTTGTAAACAAACACATCCTCACAAAGAATCTCCATCATGCGCCCGTGATGCTCCACAGGCAGCGCTATGGACACTGTGGCACCATGTGTACCACCAGCGATATGACTGCCATCTGCCACTGTGATCTGCAGTGGTCGGGCAGCGAGGGTCAACATTTTATTCTCAAAAAATGAACTAGGTGCCAGCGCGAACACCTGGGAACCGGGGTCAATCAATACTGTGTATTGTACCCCATCAACAACTCCAGACACTACCAACTCTGTGGCAGCATCAACCTGATTGAGTGCCGGCTTGCGCCTAAATCTGCATACTTTTTCTCTCGTCATGCCACAGGTCAGTGAATAGCGTCGTACAGCGGCAGGACGCATTACACCTGACCGGATGCAGACCTCCAGCATAGGCAACACAAGAGACTCTGGGGGCTGATTTACAGAAGCAGCGGCCTCCAGAGCCGAATTCAGGACGCCATCATGTGACTGCACGCCACACCCCACAGTGGTGGTCGGGGTCTGTCCCTCGTTGACAGTGGTCAGTGGGGCAGTGGCCGCGTTAACAGTGGTTGTGTCACTCAGGCATTCCTGTATCCGTTTTTTTTTCGCTAAGCTCCGACAGCTTTAGCCTTGAGTCTCTCGTCCAGCAGCTGGCTTAGCCGAAGGGCCTGAGGGTCCTGGTTGCGCAGGCAATTTGGCTGGATTGCCCTGTTCCTCAGTCCCCTTGCCTTTCTGGCTTTTCCCCGCGTCCCGGTCGCTGGGCTGCACCCCTGACGTCTCAGCGCCCACTTGGCGGTGCTGGCCCTTTCCCCGGCCACGTCCTTTACCCTGCTGCTCGCGGGGGCCATTCTGGGGACAATCCCTGGCCCAATGATCAGGCGAGGCAGGGTGCAGACAGAGTTTTTCCCGGAAGCGACGTTCAGTTTCGGCTTCCGCTGGCTGCAGTGTCGGGCGGCCCTTTCCACTGTTACCTTTTCCTTTGGCACCTTTCTGCCAACAAAAATCAGCAGTGTGCCCGTCTTTTCCACAATTTGTGCAGTGTCGTTCCTGGCCTTTACCCTGTCTCTGTCCACTCTGTCCCTGCCCATCCTTTTCACCTGGACCACGGCCACCTGGGTGCTGGTCGCGGCCATCCTGGCCACGTCCCCAAGGACGGCCTTTACCCCGGCCCTTGCCTTGGTCTTGCCAGCCTCCACCGCCATGCATTCTCCTGACCTCGGCCGCATCCTCCTGCTTGGGCCCAATCGCGGTCTTCGCGCCACCCAATCTCATACACTAGGCTCTCATGTACCCCTTCCACCGTCAATTCCAGCCCATGGATCCGTTCCCATTTATACACTTCATTCAACTCCTCACCATATTCGCCGTGTCGCACCAAAGCATCCATAAAAACTTCCTTTGCCCTATCGGCTGCAACCAGCATGGCCTTTCGGAGCAAAGGACTCCATTTCAGCACCCATATTCCATATTTCTCCGACCATTTTCCAGGCGGAGGCTGCGAGGCTGTCCATACCCGCCGCAATGAACGTCGGCTTTGTAGGCCCCGGCCCCGCCCCGCCAGATCCAACCAAATTTGTTGGTAGGTCCATCCCATGGTCATGTGAAGCTCCGTATAGAGTCCCCGTTTGGCCTCCGGGAGCGATGTAATAAGAATTTTCGCCATGAGGTCGGCTCCACAGCTCCTAGACCAATGCTGATGAAGCCGCCTCCAGAGTAACTCGAAAGCGAGCCACTGTTTATAGTCTCCGTTCCATTTTGGACACTTTAACATCTTCTGGACCTCTTTCCTGTTGTCGTCGTCCAAAGCTTCCAAATCGGGCTTGGACGATCCCGTGAGCCCAAATAAGCGGCGAACTTGCCGCTGAATTCCTTCGGGTACTGCGTCAGGCTCCCCGAGATCTTTTGTTTCGTGAAATGACTCCAATTTTTCAAAAACCATGTCACCTCCAAAGGATACATTTTTGTCTCCCGAAAAAATTCCTTCATACTCGTCACCAAATTCACCATATTCATCATCCAGTTCGTTTTCGTCATTCCCACAAGAAGAGCGAGCGCCATAGGGAAACATTGTCCCCAACATTGTTTGCTCACTACTCCTCACCTCCTGGCAAAGTCCACTCACTGATGGCTTTGGCACATTCAGTGTGGGTAACTTGCCTTGTGTGATGTTACGATGAAGCATGTGTGGGCGGGAAAAAATAGAAGGGGTGTATCGTTCACCATCACCCCGATAAAAATTATCACCAACAACGCCAAGGATATTTTTTTTCGCTGCACACGGGGCGGAAGTGGAACGCCTGGAGGCATTATCTCGTCCCCGTCCATAAAAAGCCGAGGACATTGCTTCAACTGACCGAGTTCTACGATTGGCATGCCCCCCGGAGCGCCCGGAAGAGCCTACCTGAAATGATTCATCGTCGCTGTACTCCTTTGCCGGATCCACTCTGTCATGTTCCCATCCCTCGATGGCGAGGCGGACCGCTGCCACCTCCCGTTGAAGTTTGGAGACGTCGAGAGTGAGCGCTGCAATGGAAGAAAGCGACGCAGAGTTAATGGGCTCATGTTTAATAGTTTGCTCACGACTCAAACCCATGAGTTCATCACGTAACTTGCGAATGGACGTGTGCAACTGCCGAAATTTGTCTCCGTGAGTGCCTATACTAGCCTCCAAGTCATTTCGCACCTCTCTAATATCGGTTCGACACGAGCAAGAAAATGGGCAATCATCCCCACATTGCCCACTACCTCCTGATGTGTCCCCGAAGGCCCCAATTCTTGTTGTAAATTCAAAATTCCCGGCGTGTTGCTCCTTGGATGCACGTCCTTGAAGCAAAGAGCGAAGAGAGGTCTCATTGGCTCGCATCGACGACGAGCACTCGGCGAAATCTTGACCTAGAGTTGCATTGACCAACTCAACACCGGTGAGTCGTGTTTCAATATTGGATTGGGCTTTACGAAATTCTACCATGCATGAACATCGCGAGTCACAAAAACTATTGCAGGACGAGACATGGGAAGAAGAGGAAGAATCGGAAAGCGCGGAAATTAAATGAGTCAAGTGATTAACTTGCTCCTGAAATTTTTTTCCACAAGTCTCAATTTTCCCATGACACGCTTTCTCCACTTTCTCAATGGCTCCAAGATGAGCCGCCCGCATACTTGCGACACTCTCCAAATGCTCATGACTCATCAACCCAATTTTTGCCTCATAATGATCTTGAACCTTGAAAATTTCATTCTCAACGAACTCACGAAGCGCAATGTCCAATTTGTTAACATCACCCCAAAGATTAGCAACATCTTTGCCACATAATTTACACGCTTCCTCCATCATGGACGCGGCGGCGGTAGCTTGAGAGTTCGATACTTCCAAACGCCCAAGATCCTCTTCCAATCGATCGATGCGTTGCGAAACACGATCCAACAAAGGTATCTCCTTCAAAGGCGATGGTGGCACTTGAAATCCTTCACCCACCAAAAGTTTTAGCGCCCTTGACAACCAACTCATTTGGCAAT
This sequence comes from Eutreptiella sp. 'Long Island Sound 2002', assembly GCA_964036045.1. Classification (NCBI taxonomy): domain Eukaryota; phylum Euglenozoa; class Euglenophyceae; order Eutreptiales; family Eutreptiaceae; genus Eutreptiella; species Eutreptiella sp. 'Long Island Sound 2002'. The sequence goes on along the minus strand of OZ038380.1, from coordinate 80,197,282 downwards.
CACGAAGTGATGTGTCACCTTCAATGGTAGTCTTCAAACTCGCATTTTTCACCGCGCCAATGTGTTGGACATCCTTTGTTAATTGATTAAGAAATTCATTCAATCGCTTGTCCCAATCAACGATCTCACCACGAACTTTAGCAATCTCCGAATGTAAACAATTATCGTTTTGCGACGCGACATGCAAGGCACGAACCACTCCTTCAAGATGTTGAGAATGCAAATCAACGTGTTTGTGGAAAATAGAGTTTACTTCATTTTAACGTCGGAACTCATCAATAATGGACTCCATATGGGCGATGGGTTCGCTTATGAATGAGAGCCACTCATGAGGATTGCCTTGAGAGTCAAACTAACGTTCTCTTTCAACCCGAACCTTGCATGTTTCGAAATCAATATCCATGCGCCGAACTTCATGGTTTTCTCCAATGTTCCCATAAGATTCAAGGGAAGTCAACAGAATCAACGGCCCACACGCAAAGGCCGGCGCTTGATAAGCAATGGCTTGTTGTTGACCACGAACCGCTACCATGTTAGACATTTGTGAGGCTGTGGATTACTTGTCAATCCGATCGTGCAAAACCCGCTTGTAGTTTTACTCCTTGATATGCGAAACCTTGTCTTCACACCGGATTTATGCCAACTACAAAATCACAGACCACTACGTTGTCCACAGCAGGATGACAACATCAAGACCACGAATAACCATTCATTGTCATTGTTGCATCGTGAAACAGGACCCTGAAATGTGACAGTGAAACGACCTTCGATACAGTTCATGATGAAATAATTATGCAATCTGATTGCTACACTCGTAGATCATCAGGGCGTACTGAATTGAAGCGTTGTTAATTTATCACACAGAAATTCGCATGTGACGATCTGGGGCGTGAGCGCTGTCGCGAATCCTATTCATCACAGCCGATTCTAACCGCCTGCAGCCAAGCTGAGAGGCCGCGAATCACTGCCACTTACACAGTAATACTGGCCACCATGGATCCCCCATGTGGCCGATCACGTGATTTCTGCATCGAGATCTGGTTATGTACAGTTGGACCCCTGCGAATCTGCCTGTCACCATCATCTTCAGTCATTCGTCAGATTTACTGATCATATTCACTGTTCATGCTGTGCAATCTGGAATTTGATGCAGCATGCTGTGCATTCTGGGATTTGGGTGCATCATGTGCATTAATGTAGGAAATTCACTACATGGTCGACCAGAGTTCAGCTTCATAACTGAATGCTCATATAAATAGGCTTGTTTGCAAAGCAAAACAGCCTCAGTGGGTCCATCTAGCTAGGAGGGCCTGCAGATAAAGGGAAGTGGGTCAGCAGAGGACGGAGAGTGTGCAGGAGAAATGGCCATCCCGTGACACGCGCCCCTGGGATGGATCGACTAGGCCAGGGCAAGCAGGAGAGACGGGGAGATGCAGGCGGGCGTTGGTACAAGCAGAGCACAGAGGGGAGTACGTGGACACAACCGTCAAGGGCAGACCCAGCAGGTGAGGTCCCCGAGTCCGAAATTGAGAACAGGGGGCGAGGGATGAGGGGGCCCAGCGGCAGTGCCGTACCACAGGGGCAAGATGCAGGGACGACGAAAGGCAGCGGCGGAAGCACGCTGTCCGACACATCCATGGGGGACAGAGACGCCAAGCCCTTGGATCTTGAGGCCAGGAGTGGCACAACGGCGGCAGGGAAGGCGCGCGGACCACAACGCGGCGTACGCTGCGTGTGGGGCGCACACAAGGACGGTGGATGGTAGCACACCGAGGGACGGCAGGGGCACGCCTGGCAGTGTCCTGCAGCGCCATGTCCCAGACACCAATGCCTGAGGCCAGCTGGTACTCCGCGGCGCCCACCAGGCAGCCGCCGCAGACGTCGAGGGGAATAGGGGCCGCCGGGCTTGGTGGGGTTGTGCGTCGGTGCTGCCTCCATGCAGCCTCCCCCCTCCCCCCGTCGCCCCCCTCACCGACGCACTTGGAGTCGTCTGTGGTGCTGCTGTCGCCGCCATCCCCTGAAAGCCCAGCCTCTGAGATGCCAGAGGGCAAGAAGGCCGAAGGACAGGGGCAGGAGGGCACGGTTGAGGGGACGGCAGGGCAGGGAGGGGACAAGGGAGGGTGAGCTGCGGTAGGAGCCGGGCAGGCGGCGGTGGAGGCGGCGGGGGGCGGTGGGAAGGGAGGGGAACCGGGGGAGCCCAACGTGATGGAGCCGCGGGCAGACCCATTCGACCCGGCGGAGTACAGCAGGGTTGGGATGTCGGTGGTTGAGGACATTCTGGAGGTGTCGGACACGGAGGCAAAGGACACAGGGAGCAGTGCGGTGGCAGGGGTTCAGAGGCAGCCGGCCGCGCCAAATGTGCCGGCGGCTGCCATGAAGTCAATCCTCGGTACACACCAAGCCTGGGGCTAAGCAGCCTCCGCGCCAGATGGGGGTTGCACTCGCGACAAGCCAGCAGCACGGGCCCGGCAGCGCCGGCACCCCCGGTGACCATGCATTAGAGGGTGACGTAGTGGGTAAGCGCCTGCAACCTAGTTGCTGAGTAACACGCAGACCCAGGAGTGGCAAAATGGGGAAGCCGGGGAGGGACAGGGCTCAGAGCCCCGTGAACCCGGGGGACGCCGCCACCAGGCAGAAGGTGCGCAATGAAGGGCCCCCGCTAGGTCCCGGCGGGGAGGATATCACCTGGCCCGACCAGGTGGCCCCCCGGGGCCGAAAGGCGTCTAGTACCTGAAACGTCAAGCCTCAAACCTCAAACCTCAAACCTCATTGTGAGGGGTCTATGTCTCCTTGGGGCGTGGTTGTTCCTCCTGCAGTCCACATGCGCCTGCCATCTTTCAGTTGGTGTTCTTCAGATCAAAACTGGCTGCTCTGTGAGTATGAATATCACAGTGCCGTATCACACCACCTAACCTGCACTGTTCTTGTCATTTGAGATACGGAGGGGTAGCTGGTCTTCATGGTCTGACTATGGTGGCGTCCTAGGTGAGGTCTCTTGACACGCAATTCCACAGGCTGCTGCCCCTTAAAATTGGATCGCAGGTCATGACACCGCGCGTAGATTAATTCCATTTCCTTGCTATCTGCAGAGCACGGGTTGATGTGCGGGTCTGTTATATTCAGCTATTGAGGCCTGTGGCAGGGCTGGGGCGGTAGAGGGGTTGTGAGGTCCTGCAGACCCACATGATGCAAGGCAATCCTCACAGCTGCGGACCTGAAGGCCGCTTGGCCTACTAAGTCTTCCTCCATTGGGTCAGCATTCAAGTCTCCGGTCGCAATTGTGTGTCCCCTGATTGCCGGTCAGCGGTCCGCATCAGTGACCTGATGGAGGAATGTGTTAATGGTGTTGCTGAACAGGACATGCACATTGACGATGGTCAGCTACCTGTTGTGTCCCAACAACTGAGGTAGCCAGCAGTCCTTCGGAGCCTAGGTCATGGTGGAAGCGCACTTTGGTTGATGCTGAAGGGAGGGGACATCCCTTTGCCTCAGGTTGTGCGGTGCCCGTAGGCTGACCCGGTTATGAGCGGGATGAGGTCCGGGGGGGGGTAGCCTCCATTTCGAGCACCTGTCCTTGCCATAATAGGTATGCCCTGCAGGTCTGCGGGTTTTTTTCTTTCGTTGATGCTGCTTTGTTCATGCAAAGACCTCACGCTACTTATTGCACTGATGATGCTGTTTGAGGTCGGAACCTTGGATGGATGTCCCCTAGTTGCCGCCTTTGGTAGTAGTCATTGGCCCAGGAATCGTTTGTTGGTTACTATCGCTGCCACTGGTTGTTCATCACAGATGATGACATCTTCCAACCAAGCTTGTGTTGTGTTGCCCGACCACATGGCGCATGGGTCCATGGCGTTGTTAGACGGGCAGATTAGCAAGGAGAATTCCAGGAATGGTCAATCATCGCATACCTCCCAGACATCCTCTGCTGCCTTTACCCGCAAAACCGGGACGGCGTCCAACCAATCTACATCTGCAAAAGCCCCGTAGGCCCCAGGTTAGCATTTGCGGGTTTTCACCTTGCCCCGATAGGACACCGTTTGTGGGCCTGTTCCGCCGTTTGAGGCCCAATAGCGCTTGCACCCCTGCATGCATGGCATACCAGGGATGTTCGGCTTCTCTTTCTACCCCCATGAAATGCAGGTGCCGATGAGTTCTTGGCTCTACCTTTGGTTGAGCAGCTGCCACTCTGCTGTGTTGTTTCGACCACTTGGGCTGCCTGGGCTGAGGTACTGCTTTTGCTCGTCAAGGCTTCGGCTTTGGCCGAGCCTGCATTGGTAATGCCAGCGGTAGGGAGTCACATTCTTGGACGATGCTCTATGCTGGTCGCTGTCCCTGGCTCGGCTTGTGCATCCTCTCTCGCCTGTTTGCATTGGTGGTCTACACACCACATTTTCCTGCCAGCCCGAACACCACCGCGTCTCGTTACCGCAGGGTAATTGGGGCCCGGTGGATGTCTCTGTATTGGGTCTGTTGTACAGTCGCGGTAGATGAGGAACGAATTTAGGGGCATTGACTGACACCTCTTTGTCTGCTGTGTGCTATCCATTTTGGAACCTTTGTAGAACTCTATCAAGGACGATAGCCGTGTTGTTGGTGATCAATGCGTTCCCCAAGAGCCGCGCTTTGATGTCTGGGTGTCCCATGTCACCCTGCAATTCCTCGAGCTGCTTTCGGAAATTTCTCGACTGGCATGCTTGTCGTATCGATGCTGCTCCCAGCGAACTTCCTTTGCGCCCATGGGGTCTTAATGTTCCTCCTGGAGTCGCCATGTGATTGCTGCCTCACCCCTGGCGAAGTTCAGCTGGAACCAGCTGCTGTGTCAGTATATGTTTCACCCTGCTGTAGTACGCCACCCACCCCTCGGTGTCCTTGTCTCCTGACACACAGAGGGGCGGCTGCTCCTCATGGTCCAAGTGGAATGGGGTCCCGTGGGATAGCTGTACATTGCCCCTTGAATTTGGATGGCACGTGATGATACGGCACCCTAAGTACTTCCATCTGTATGGGATCTGCATACCACAGGTGGATGTGTGAGTTTGTTTTTCCTGGCTGTGGAGGCCTCTGTGTGGGGCTGTCCTCTGACACGGGCTGCGAGAGCCCACGCGATGCAACGCAAGCCTGGAATACCTCATAGCACGTCGCCTAGGATCTGGAGAGACGGTCAACAATAAGGTTAGGTGTAGCCCCCGTACAGCAACCATGTAGATGACCCTATCCCTCACGTCCAGCAACTTTTTTGCTTGTATAGCCCGTGACGGTATAGACTAAAAATGCGGGCCTTTATCCGTTTGCTCCTTAAAGTACCTCAATGTCCCTGCACAGCCTTTGAGAAACTTCACGGTGCACTTCAAAAAGTGTTCACGGTGAGCACTTGCAATCAAAGCGAGGCACTTGGTTTGGAGGGCCGTAGTCCACAACAACAAAAGAAGCGGAATTGATTGTAGGGATTGTCTTGATTGATGAAGACGTGGTTTCGGAAATGCAATGTTTACAAATACTTTGAGGTTCACCTCAGAGTACCTCAAAAAGCCTTGAGGACCCTGGAGTCCTTTTGTGATGCACAAAAGCCGGCCATTCTTTCCTGTCAACACAGATGCAGTAACAGTGTTCAGAGGAGAAACTCAATTGCTTACCCCCATTGGGCTCAAACGATGTTTGCGGTAGACTTTTTGCTTAACTCTGCGCTCAAGTAGTGAGACCGCCTGTCCGGAAAAGTTCATGGCTTCCTTTTGAGAGACTTCCAAATGCGCGTTGAAGCATCTCAAATCATTATAGGATGTTCTTTGCAGTACATGAATCAAAACAAGATCTGTTCCGGGGCTGTGAGCTCCACCGTCCTATGGGGGGGACAAGGCCCGTTCTTTCCGGGCAACGGCCCATGCTCCCTTGACAAACCTCCATGATAACACCAAGAGAGCACCCATACCCACCTGGGTCAACATGAAGTGATCACCAAGACCGAAAAAAAAGTCAACGGCCGCGTCTTTGCTGTAGAACAGCACACAACCGGATAGCGCTCTGACACCGCAACCTCAATTTGTTTACGGGGATTGTCGAAGAATAAGCTGCAACCAATTGCAACACTGCGGAGGTCCCATTTGACCATGCAACCTTGCTCTCCACGACAACCTCTCGCCTGTTTTCAATCGAAGCAACAGATGCCAACGCAACTTTCTAGGAACAAGCACCGACTAGTGCCAACAAGCAACGGCGATGACTCTGTGAAGAAGCAAGGAAACACGCAAACTTGTTAATCCCAGCCTCAAAAAAACTCTCCTCGTGAAGAGCGGCAGCTCAACGAAGGTCACGGCATTCATCCCCTGAAGCGCACGTAAGTGCATGTGATCCCGCAACGAGGACACACCACGGCAGCAAACTCTTACCAAACATTTACAACGCCCTACAATAGGGACGCATCGATTGCAAAGAATCCATAACGTCCATAAGGTTTCGAACGTGGTAGTTTTGAAAATGGCCGACTTTAAACGATTATTTTGACGAAAATTACCGGTTTTGCCGAGTAATAGTTTTCAAAATAACCGGTTTTTCCAATTCATTGCCCTTTACTAACCCAAATCTTGCCATCGGCGGAAGAGGACCCATAAAAGTCGGAGCACAGTGATCAAAACTACGTGAAAAGGTGTCATTCTGCAGCATCCGTTTTTTATTGCTACCAAAGACTCTGTTTCTTGCAAAAGTTGGACAAAATGTACTGTCGAAAAGAAGCCACAAAATTTTGAACCATTCCGATGGATTGCTTTAAATCAGTTTTCAAAATATCCGTTTGTGCCAATGGTTTTAAAAATACGCAGCATTATTGCCGATAACCGGTTTTTCCGATTAATTAGTAAAACCGGTTCCAAACTCTAAACGTCCAGTCATGTTGGGATGCGTCGCGGACTGTGTCTACATACCCCGATGAGTTTTTATTTCAAGTGAAACTTTGTTAAATTTGCAAATGAACGAAAAATCTTGTAAAAGGAGTAGAACATTGTGTGTGCATCAAAACAAATGCAGCGGTCCGGCGGAAAAAACAAATGAGCCCGCCACTGAACTTAGCTGATACTGGCAACCAAGAAAAAAACTATCAGCTCGTTGATTTTTTAATGAAAGGGACTGCTCTAATGTCTCAAAGACGGCGCCTTGCAAAACCAGGGCTCCAATTGCAAAAACCCAACGTAACGTAGACCCGAGAAAAGATGGTTCACATTGGAGACTGCTGAGATAGTGTGCTGCAACACCGGTTACCAGGACAAGGTCAAGCAAACCGAAACGGGACAAGAATCGCTCCTTTGGAAAGGTACTTTGGTAAAGTGACCCAAAATAGCCATGGCCTCACAGCTGCCACCTCCAAGGGCCTTTCGCGTCCTCGAACATCCCATGTTTGGGTGTTGTTTCAGTCTCCAATGATGAGTCTGTGTTTCATGAATGCCAGTCAGTGTTGTGCCCCAATGACCTTGTCCAAGAATTTGTCCATGGGGTTGGCAAGCCGGACATGCATGTTGGTGACATTCATTAGTCTGTTGTGTTCTAAGAGCTCAGGCGGCCAGGCCGGGATGCCATGGTGGTGGGCGATGTGTACCTGTAGTTCATGCTAATGTGGGAGTGCACCGAGGTTTTGTGGTGGGAGTAGCATGACCCGTTTATGAATGGGGTGCAGTTCAGCGGGACGCCTTCGTTTTGAGCGCCTCCCCTTGCCGTAGCATGGCGTCTTGTTGGGAGCCTGCCATCATGGGTAAATTCTGCAGGTCTACAGCTCTTGGTTAGTCGTAGGTGCTGTGTGGTTCATTCAAAGACATGAGGCTAATGAGCGCACGGATGTTGCCGTTCATGGTTGGAACCTTGGGTGGATGTCCCGTGGCCGCCGCCTTTGATAGTAGTCATTGGCTCAGGCATAGTTTGCTGGTTAGTATCGCAGCCACGGAGGGTTCATCCAAGATAATGAGATCTTTCTAACCCAGCTTGCATTCTGTCGCTTGTCCACATGGTGCCTAGGTCCCTTTGGTCGTTAGGTGCACAAATCTGCAGGAGGCATTCCGGGAATTGTTAGTCATCTCAAACCTCCAAGACGTCCCGTGTTGCTTTTATTCACAACGCCGCAACACCCTCCCTCCAGATCTTGATCTGCAGCATCCCATGTCCCCTCGGTTGGCAACTGCGGGATTTTACGTTGACCTGAAACCACACCCATTGTTTGGGCCGCTTGGAGCATTTCAAGCCGAATGCTGCTTGCATAAATCACGCTCTTTGTATCCGCTTTTGAAATGCGGGTGCCCGAAAAGCCGCCGTCGCACAGCATTTTTCAGAGAATCTCAAATTTGATTTGAAGCTATTTGATCATGTTTAATCTTTGCAATACCGTTTTTTCAACATAGAAAACGGATGTGTTGCCGTCTTCACGACGTCTTGCGGGGGTCAATATTGACCAAAGAGGGCTAGGTATGTCATTTTCTCCGGGATTATGTGATTGTTCGTTGAAAAATGTTATATACACCCGAGGCAGTATAAAACAGGGGTCGCAATCTATAATTTGGATGGAACGCAAATCGGGTCAAGTGGACGCCGTAAGGCGGCCAAGAAACACACATTTTTTGATGTTGTTGTACTAGAAATCAATGTTTTTCTCCCTTTTTCACTTAAACTTCAATATAGTTATTCCACCTCCTAGCAGCCCCAATCCAAATGGCGTCGCACTGTTGTCGTTGGACTCTCTCTTGGCACTATCGAGGTTCGCCGACGCCTTTTTGTTACCAACTGCATGCTTGGCGTAGGATTGTAACATCCTTCCCCTTTCTGCGCCCAATAAACTTAGTTTGTGTCAGCTTGACCCATGCAAAGATCTCAAACTTTTCGTGGGTCCTTTAGGAACGGTTCTTGATTCCAAGTTGAGCCGCAGCTTCAAATGTGATTGACCATGGTGTTAGCACCTTGGGTTATTGGATGTCATGTGTGCACGGGCTTGGTGGGAAGTACCAAAATAGGGAAGTGCAAAATTGAAAAGAGTGGACACCTCAACCCTAGTGCACCTGAAAAGACAGTCTAGGACCAAAGCAACATCCACATAAATAGTATAAATATAACCCTTCTTAATTCTTGTCACCTAGAGGAAGCTCTCTAATGACTATAGAAGCGGGCTTAAGGACAATGGCCGATTTCAAACGTAAAATGGAAATGTGGACACGCCTATGGCTCCCATGACATGGTAACTATGGTAGAGTAGATCATTTTAGAGGGAGCGAGCTAAAGGTCGCGTGGAAAGGGCTAGTTGTGTCAACCGCCATGAGGTCTTGCCGTAGTTTTTGTGTTGTCCTTGTCATTAAGTGTTCAACGGCTTCTTGGGGGACTTTCTTTTCCTTTGTATGCCGTACATTGCGGCGTATCCTTATCAAACCTTTTTTGGGGGGCCCTTGTTGTCGCTCTTGGTACAGGGAGCATACTTAATTACAAATGGGGCATGATACAAATTGGGGATTTGTGTGCCCTCTGGCTCCGTGGTGAGTACCGTGGTTTTCGCCCTTGGAGACGGAGTTTTTGACCCTGCCCAAAGTATGTGCCGGAGGTGGTGGCCTGTTCTTTGAGGGCTCTTGGAACACCGTGGAGCAGCTGTTGCAATAAAATGATGGAGGCAAACTATGTGTAACACTCTAGGCGAGGACAGCCGCTTGTCCGGGCCTGGGTTTGTTGAAACAAAGAGACTCCGTGTTTCTCTACTTTTCGATCTTTTTGCAAATATTCCTTGTGGAGGCCAAAAAAAGTGTGGTTTGTGGTCCTCTTCGGGCTATAGGAAGGGTCACCATGAAGGGCAACAAGTAGTTTCACCTAAAGTTCCATTTGCTCGTGTGATCTAAGGTAAATGATGGCCTAGTCTTTGCAATACGCCTGAGAGGCAAGAATGTTCAATGAGCTGCAACACAGCAAGCGGGCAACAGAGTTGCGCTCCTGGTGAAGCAAGAGTGGGCGGAATTGCAACCCATGAAACAAAAAACAAAGTCCCTCATGAAAAAGATATATGAGGCAAAAGAATTTTGTAAACTTGGATCCAGCAAGCAAGGCCGTGTGTAGACTGGCCCCTGACCACGGAGACCATTGATTTATTGTTAGAAGAAGCCGATGGGGTCACAAAATGGTTTGTCCAAAAGCGGCTACCTGCAGTACCCAAGCTATGAAACCTAACCAAGGAGGGAAAGAGGACACCACCCTGCATTTATGCAGGCGTCACAAAGGTTTTCATATCCTTGGTGGTGGGTAAGCACATACGGTTATGGCGTGAATGTGTTGGAAGATGGTGGTAGCCTTTTTGGGACATAAGCATTCTGCTCGGACCCGGTTGGGGCCCAACTTGTAGCAATATATAGCACTATGTGGGCCGTTCCTGATAAGCCATGCTACTGATTCGAGAGTGCGGATGCGGGGTTCAAGTGCGGGCTCATACGCAGAATCCATAAAAGACATTGCTTATTAAACATACAGTGCAATGGCCATGAAGGTTGGATTCTGCTTAAGAGTGTGTAACAACCCAAGTGCCGATTTGTGGCATTGTGAATGCACAGGACGTCCGGTGATTCCCCATCACCGTAATCCAGCATCCACCAGAAACAAAGAACGTGCAGCAAAAACTGAGTGAACATGGGCCAAAATTGCTGAAAATGGGTGAAACTGGGTGGGAACTCAAATGTGCCACATCCTCAATGCACAAGAAGCTTCAAAACCCTGTTATGGCAAATCAAACTTGTGAAAAGGGGCCAAACCTAGGGTTCAAGGAGTTGCCAACATACAAAACTTTTGCACTGCATGCACACTGCGTGCACGGCATTCCCCTAGTCCCCCCCCCCCAACCAGCTGTGGGGGGTGCCCTAGGCGGCAGTGGCGGCAATTTAAAATCTGTACACTTTGGAACCACCCCAGACGCCAGGATGCTTGGCAGGGCTGAGCAGGAGTCCACATGAACATATCCAAACCACAAGCACATGCAAACTATGCAAAAGCACAAAGAGACACGTGCTGATAGGTTCACAAAAATTAAAAACATCAAAAAAATCACAATAGTAGTGGTTGTGATCAGTACAGATCCACGACCCTTGCACCTGAAATCAGCCAAATTGGGTCCTGCCCTGCAGCAAGCCACTAAGCACGCACACACACACACACACACACATACACACACACACACACACACACACACACACACACACACACACACAATCCACGTGCATCTCTGTGAGGTTGTGGTCGGCTAGATAAGGCAAGTATGGAGTGGGAAATGGTTAGGTTCTGAACATACACCTGAGGTCAAGAGTAGGCTTTCTAAAACTCAAAAGAAAGCAATATGCCACAGAAACGCTTCATGCCTTTCACATGGGGGCAATCAATTCAGTAGACCAATGTCTCAGATTGCACATTTGGAACAGAAATCCCCAAGAGGTACATCGTGAATATGGCTTTGAGAACCGCAATGAGAATGCCACACAGGAGCAAACAGTGACAGGTAACATTTAGAAGGATTCAGGGGCATAAAAGCCCCCAAAAAATGACCCTGAGCATATATGTTTCGCCAAAATGTGCCCGCTTATGGCTTTCTGTGCAGCAATCTACATGGCACTGCCACTGCGCCCCACAGGCAAATTTAATCATGTTCAACTATCGCAGTTCTGTGCACCCTCAAAACCCTCTCCACAACTCATTCAAAAAAAAGAAATATTATGGAACAGAGGTAAATAGAATCTCTTATGTACAATGCTCGCTCTCATAAACATCACATCGCTGAGAAGTGCTGCTATAATTTATGATATTCTGGGATAGCTGCTACCCATGAGGTTGCCATTCAATGAAAATGCTCATCCTCATGTCAGACTGAAAAAACATAGTGACAAACTTCCAAATCTTGTTGTCTTAGAATGTGTGCATTCAGTTGACTGTATCAGAAAAATGGCCTAGTACAAACCAAAATCCACAGATTCCTTCTCAGTTGAGGCACCCAATTCTCGCTCCACCCGATACTTCGCAATCCTTTCCTTCCAATATTCTACATCAAATTCATCATCACTCACCACAACATTGACAGCGTGTTCCATGGCCTTGGAAACCTCAAGGAAATCAGGCTTTGCCGTTGTGTTGAACAGTGCCAACAATAGAGTTCGACGCAGGATCCGGGCCACCCTGAACAAGGTTTCGGCATCATCTCTCATTTTTGGATTACGCTCATGCTCAAATACATCACAGAGAATATCGTAGATGTACCCAGTGAAGACGCCAGCAAGATCATACAAATCCCCCGCCTCCGAGGCCTTCAAGCTGTTATTGGCGTTTCGAACCCCCCGTTGAGTGCTTGAGTGAGTGGGCTCATCACCGTCACCTATCTCTTCTGCGGGCATGGGACCCTCACTGAGCGCATCCCCAAACTCCTCACCTATCCCACTGAGATAAGTAGATGAGCGAAGGTCTCCCTTAGTGTTAGCAACAATGTTATCGCACAGGTCCAGGTGGGACAATGTGGCAAAAATGGCTGTCAAATCAGCAAACGCCTCATGGAGCGCCCCGGCTTGGCCGTCCTTGACTGAATACATTTCTGGTTTCAAGGCATCCATTACTGCATGCCCGGTCTCATGTGCCACAATGTCCATTGACCTGCAGAGATTGATCTCTTGCCCACTGTTATTCTTGAAGAAGTAAAATTTCAGTAATTTTTTGGATCGGATGTACGAAGCATTCATGCGTTCTCCAGCGTGGCAGTTGATTGAAATCGGCGTCCGCACGCCCCCCTCTGTCCCTTTATCCCATTGCCAACTCCAATCAATTTGCAGGTCTCGCTCATACATATTCACGACACAGCGCACCACGGAATACGCTTGTACAAGGTCAAAAGAGTACGGATCGGCTTTGGGATCCACCACCATGTTTCCCTCTTGATCTGGCAAAACTGGGGTTTGGACCTTTTGGTCGTGTGCCAAGGCAACCCTGAGGACCCGATCAGATGGTCCTGCTTCCACATTGTTGGGCAGACACATCAGACGTAGTGGAACCTCCTTTACCGAGGGGTCTTGCTTGAAGATTTGCACTTTGCACCCAGTAGGTAGAAGACCGTGCCGAGGCCGGTACTCAACACGCTTTGCATTTGCCGTGGCCCTCCTTTCATCTAATCCACCTTGGAACGCCTTCGAGATGAGGAGCTGTTGCTTCAAAACCAAGTGATCAAGCTCTGCAAGCAATTCCACATTGTTCTCCAGATCATTTATCAGGGACATGGTGGCCACGGATACACCTACAAATAGTGATATTGCAACAGACAAGGCAATACGAAAGCACAGATCAGATCATACTTCGAGAACTGCTTGTGCATTCGGGTTTGCTGCTCTGTCTAACACTGATGGTAGCAATCTGCCTTGCAGTAAACAATCACTGCCGTTTTTTTTTTGCTGCAGGCTGCAACAAAACGCATCGACAACAGGTATTATGAGACCGATTGGCCGAGTCAGAAACCTCAGCACAGGGTCACAGCAGGTGAAAAAGACAGAAACACGCCCCTCCAGTGGTTTTTGTTCACATGGATTAGTGACAGACATAAAACAAAGCATTTCAGCAAAACCATCTTTCAGCCCCTGGGGCTGCAAAGAGCCATTTTCTTGCAGGCCATGGTCTCCATGGCACGCGCCAGCACCCCAAGGGTCAAGGAGGGTGACAGAACGTAGAAGGGTCAGACAAGCTTTGTCAGTGCCCTGACCGCCTGAATCCACCTGAGCAGCCCGAATGCCTGGTGGTACGTTGAAGAGGAAACCCCGCCCCCCCCCCCCATTCCCCCCCTGCAAGACCCCCTCCTTCCCCCTCCCCACAGTTTCCTGAAAGTTCTGCTACTGGTGCCTCGCCCAGTGTCCTCCTCAGGCCTTCCCCTACTAACATCCAAAGTTGACCAAAATCATGTGCACACCTGAGGCAGCATCCGAAACTATCTAGCATACGGGAGTGGCACAATTTGGGTGGAACCAGTGAGGTGAGGCAGTTGGCGGCGAAAGTGCCCAAGTAGGGAGGCTGTGCATTTGTTCTTGATGGTGTCCAGGAGTCAAGCTTACGGCGTGCTCAATGTGTCAGATGTATGTGTGCAGGCTCCTGGGTCAAGCCGTGGTCATGCACAATGAGTTTTTCTGCCATGTGCCTCGCGACAGAGCATTTGGGCTGATCACTTTGCACGACTTGCCTCTGTGCCAGTGCTAGCCTCTGTGGCATCCTGCACCACAGAGCAGTGCAATGTTCTCTCTCCTGTGTGGCAGTTTGCATCGTGTTTTGGGATACACTTGTTGTGAGGCTGCAATGTGTGCACAAATCGCTGTACCATTTCATGGAGCATTTTACTTGCACTGGGGTGGGGAAGGGGGAGGGGGGCATCGAAATGCTCACGTGAATCAGCCAAGACTTTAGCTGTAACCGCCTCACAGCCTTCATTGCTATTCATGATTTTTGCTATGCTGGGTCCGTCATTCAATTGTGTGCTCTCACCCATGGAATCCAGGTATTTTCTAGAATGTGGGGCACTTCCCCTCTGCACAAATGTGCCTTGGGCCGTGTGGGCAGCAATTTGAACAAGGCCAAGAGGGGCTGGCACTCAGCAAACGTGACCCCACGCTCTGAGCATATGGCATGTACTCCACAACCCACATTGCAGTGCAGGACAGGTGCTGTTCATAACAAGCATACGCCAGAATCACAGGGGAGCAGATAGACCAGGTTTCACTGCGAACCAACCCCAACTGTTAGAATTCGGGGAATTGAAGCGCCGGATACTTAGCTACCGTTTCCCCCAGCGTCCCAAGCATACGGTGACCACTAGATCAGTACTGAACGTTGCCTTGCGTTCACCGGTGAATCATGGCTATCGAATGTTTCATAGGCTGTCTAGGTCAGCTCAACCCTTGGCTTCCAATTAAAAACCTTGGTTGCTGGCCTGGAGACCACACTAGCACTCCTTCAGCATCAGACAACTGCAACCCCACAAGTCAGAACGTTGGAATCTGTGTCATATGTGTCTGTGCCTGACGACATGCCACCAGACATTGGACCCAAAGTGCTGTGGAGCAGCAGCAGGTTACTTTGCAAGGTGTTCTGGGTGTTCTGGGTGTTCTCCACGTGTGCTTCTCGCGTGCCTCAAGAGGACAAAATGTGGTGTGTTGCGCAGTTTCCGCGTCCTGCGCATCCTGCACGTTGTGCCTCCGCATTGCCTCTAGAATTGTCTTCCGATGTGTTGCCTGTTTTGCAGCAGCTGCTTGAAGGAGCCCACGTGCAAGTCGGCTTGAAAGGCTCCACCACGGCTGCAGAAGGTGCCACCGAAGGCGCGGAAGGCGCCACAGCAGGCGTGGAAGGCTCGGCAGGGGGCAATGGTGGTCCAGCAGGTGGGCAGGTGCGCATTGTGGTGTTACTGCTATTTGCTGTGGCGTTACTGCTATTTGCGCGTTATGCCCGTATGGTTCTACCTTGACTCTCGAATCTGCCTTGGCACGTGACGTGCGCTCCGTGTGATCCGCGTTCTCGAAGTCCTGTTTCCCGGAAGCCTCTGGTCGCTTGTCCATGCTGCGCGTTCTGCAGGCTCTGGTCGAAGTGAAGCTGGAGCCCCCGAAGTCCCCCGAACGCCACGACGTGGCGTCCACATCCAACACCCGCTCCCCCTGACTATGTACAGCCGTACGCCGATACTTCTTGGTTTGCGGTTGAGGTTCAGGGCTGTCATGAGATGATGATGAAGAATCTAACCCTACGGCACTTACTGTAGAGCCGCCAGACACGTACACATCATCATCCTGAGAATCATCATCCTCGGGACTGCTACTACTTCCACTGTCACTGTTGTTGTTGTTGCTGCTGCTGCTGCTGCTGCCTTTGGGAAACACCAGTTGGTGCTCAATGTCGCTATCAACAATGGGGACGCGCAACAACTTTGCCTGCCACATTGGTTGTACGCACTGGTGGTCGCTCACATCACTTGGACCTTGAAATGAGGCAGCACTGTCCTCCGCCTCCGAAGCAGGAACCACAAGAACGGAACTTGGGTTAGAATCCACTGGTCTGTGGATGGGCCCCACATCAGATGTCCCCTTAGCCTTACCCTTGCCCTTGAGATCTTTACGCCGTGCGGCACAGGATTTGAATTTGGACCGGCTCTTCAAAGCCATGGTAGGCCAACTTTTGGACAGCTTCCACCTCAAGTGGGACCCATTGACGTATACCACGCTTTGACCCACAACTCCCACACACACAAACCACATCACTTTCCGATCCTGCACTTGGAAAAGTGCATTTAACCGAATTGGTTGCTGGGTGCATATATAACTTGCAGCCGCCAGCTTCTTGACAAGTCATCAAGTGCCGTAAGAGGCGTTGGAAGACTGTCTGCCACAGTGCATTGGCAGCAACCATGCAAGCCTCCAAAACAAGGTTCCGATGGACAGGGCACCCGGGGGGTTACCCCCAAAAAGCGGCAAACCCCCCCGCCATTTTCCCGGATGGCCTGCTCCAGCAGGGCCATCGGGAAGGCGGCGGGGGAGGACCCCAAATTTTTCAACCCTCCCCAGGGTTCGCTTATGGGTGATGGCAGCCCTTGGTCTGCCAGGCCACCCCAAGGCTGGGGCTGAACCTGGCTTGGACTGCCACCCAGTCTCTACTCTTCTTGGTGCAGAGGTGCAGGTAATGCTGCACTTGCACCGCTGCCACGGCCACACCCGCCACTGCGGCCACCAATGCTTCTGGAGCTCCTGCTTCTGCTGCCGCGGCCTCCTGTTGAACAGCGGCTTCTCCTGCTGCTTCTTCTTCCGCTGCTGTCAATGCTGCCTCTCCTGCAGCTGCTGGTGCTACTTCGGGGCCGACCCGGCGGCGATGGGGCTGAAGAGGGGGACTGGGAGGCGGCCAAAAGGCGGCCGGAAGAAATTGTTGGCCCGGCGCTAGCGGCAGAGTTGGAGCGCGCAGCCATGGCAGCGGAGAGAGCAGACATTTAGAAAAAGGGCCTTACCAAAACAGTGCATCCTCTTGGGGGCGGGTGGGGCTACAGGGACTGAGACAAAGACACACACTTACCCTGTGGCTGGGGGTGTGGACTGTTCACCCTTGGCTTCCAACCAGGAGTCCATAACTAACAGTTTTGCCCGTTTTTGTGCAGACTGGGTTGGCTTTGAGGCGGGGGCCAAAGAAAACTCTATACCCCACAGGGGGCCATGGGGGTGATATGTTGGCTGCACGTCTGTCGTGAATACCTCGCCCTCGGGGGGGGGGGGGGGGGGTCACCACTTTTTCCCAAACCCCCGAGGGGGCCTGGTCCCATACCCGCCACCCCTGAGTCTCCCCCATCACCTCAGTGACATGCGTGCCACTGATAGTGGCTTTCAGCGCACTATGAATGGTGGTTGTGGGGTGCTTCACAGAAGGCGTCATTGATGATGACCCTTAACACGTCAAAGGGGATGTGTATAAAAGAGAGGGGGGGGACTGAACATTACATGTGATAATTTTTTTACTACGCTTTTTGACCTTCGCATCTTTAAACTAGGACAACACATCACTCCGCGTCCACTTCAGCTCGCGAATTATTGGCTAAGGGTGGGTTGAAAGTACAGACTTGAGGAATATATAATGGTCACGGAGACGCTCATATGCCTCTTCGGCAAATGTGTGCTCTGTGTTATATTTGGGGTCCGGGCCAACTATACAAAGATTCCTATACTGAATGCCGTAACTTGTTTCGTGCTTGGAGGGAGTTGTCGTGCCAACGGCTTCCCTGGTGGTTAAAACCAGGATCTCAATTTTTTATGCATGAGCATTGCCAACAACGTATCTTTGCGTGAAATGGCATGCTGCTTAGGTGTGACCCTTTCTAGAAAAATCCTTAACATTCGGGGCTCAATTGTCTCAAATGGCTTATGCCTCAGACACACTGC
The DNA here is from genome assembly GCA_964036045.1 of Eutreptiella sp. 'Long Island Sound 2002'. Classification (NCBI taxonomy): domain Eukaryota; phylum Euglenozoa; class Euglenophyceae; order Eutreptiales; family Eutreptiaceae; genus Eutreptiella; species Eutreptiella sp. 'Long Island Sound 2002'. The sequence goes on along the minus strand of OZ038380.1, from coordinate 80,179,370 downwards.
CGCCAAGGCATGTTGAAGACGGGACTACATGTCCCCGGGTTCAGGTAATTCCACGTTGAGAACGTCAGCATCCATCATCTCTGCCTCAAACTCCAAACTTCCTCCATCCTGGGGGCCCTTGGGGTCTTGGGGGCCCGAAGAGGATGCACTGCCCTGGCTGGCGTTGGACATGTCTATTGCGAATGCTGGAGCAGAAAGTGCAGCGTCACACAAGAGCACAAGGTGCAGAGAGGCACAACCAACACAATGGACACAAATCTTGTTCACAAATATTGTTCATGGACCACCTTGCAGGCAAAGCAGGCACCAAGCATCCAACTAAAGTTCCAATAGGTTCAAGTTCCACAGATGCCACCAAAATTTCTTCCGAGCGTTCCATGGAACCTCGGCTGGAAGGTCCCTAGAACATTCCAAGCGATACTGGTTGTGATTTGGGGCTCGAGCTGGCTGCCGAAACTTCCAAGCGGTTTTCCAGGGGTCGTAACCAGCCGTATCTAAAATGGGGGGAAGCGACCCCACCGAAGCATATCGCACGCACCTCGCCGGGTATCCCCCAAAATTGCCCCCCATGATGGAAGAATATTGTTCTCTCTTGCAATGTTCTATGCTAGGTACCGGTGGTGCATGTGCCTTCGACGGAGACCCTTTCACTACCACAAATGGGTTGGCCTCCTCCTCCTCCTCAAAACGATACTCCTCTCTCTTCAGTCTTTTCGGTGCACCTCGGGCACGTTCTTTGCCGTGGGCCTCTTGCTCCTCCTCCTCCTCCTCCTCCTCTTCCTCCTCCTCCTCAACATCGTCCTGCTTTGCCTCCTCTTTGTTGTCGTCCTCCTCCTCAATCTCCTCCTCCTCACACTCCAACCACATCCACAAAGAGTTCTGTTGAATCTGAAAAACGTGCAGCACGTGTAGCACGGGAGATGCCCCCCTAGAGGCAAAAGGACACACACACCACGAGAACGCGCAGAGCACGTAGCACGCACGGAACGTGTCTTACACTTGGCAGAAGCACTATCGAAAGCAACGGACAACCCGCGCAAAACAACGTTAGCGTATGCGAACCATCCATCCGGCTTGGCCCGGCAAACTTGGATGTTGGCGCGATCCCGGGGCTTGCCCTTCTTGGCCTTCCTGGGGCTTGCCCTTCTTGGCTTTCACCTGCAGTTGACAACGTATGGGTGGGTGGGCGGCCTAATGAGCGGTCACTAACAACTTGCGGAATGCAAGGCGTGATGATGTGCACATGTATCCATGCATACCTAGCATGAGGTCACGTTTTGGAGGAACATGTCCTCTTCTCTATGTTCTTTGGTGTTGACCTTCCTTCGATTCACCTAGGTAGCGTGCCAACGAGTTGTGAACAGCAAACGCACTGAGAAGCCCCGGAAGGAGTCAAAAAGTCAAAACAAACTGGGATGCATCGTAGAGCGCCGGAAAGTGCACGAACCCCCTCACCACCCCACAACAGAATCACGTACAAGTTTGTTGTTTGATTTGGAAAACAATGAACGTATTGTGCTTCACTGTGGCCCTGATCGCCCAGCTCCCCGGGTGCCCTCCCTTCGCGAACCACTGCTTGTGGCTATCGAGGAAGAGGGCCGCGGGCAGAAACAAACAACTACGTCAAAGGAGAATGCGTGGCTCGTGCAAAACGTGGTTTTCAGCATCCGAATGCCGGTGAAGAAGCATGATTTTTATACGCACTGCACAAATGCATGAATGTGGAACTATGCAAAGCACACCCAGAGCCTCAAGGCACAACATCCTCGGCATATCAACAGCATCTCTGGGTATGCAGCCGCATGGAAACCAACAGTGTCGGCGATTGTGCTGTTTTTTTGATGCTCTGCATGTGCTTTGCAAAATTCCGGATCGCCAACGACATTTAGTTTTGCTTTGGGCGTTGTGTGTGGGGTGCATGTTGTTGTGTCAGCTGTCACTGCAAACAATCGTTTGTTCTTTACTCTACCTGCCCACCCGCCCACCCAAAATTTGGGGCATCTACGAAATCATTCTATGCTGTCCCGCCCACTCACCCAGAGGCAGATGGTTTAAACCCCCGTATTGACCCTGTATTCCATGAAGACATCATGAGATTCGCGTCCCTCTAGGTTGGAAACAGACCGTATTTCATGCCGCCAAGCACAAGGGGCCACAAAAGGGCCGAACGGAGACCCTGATCTCCAAAGGGACACCTATTTACAAGCCGGCATAGCCTACAGCGTCTGCAGACGTGCACGAGCCAACTGCAATGCTGCCAACCGGTCACCATCACCATTAGAACACAAAGTGCTAGGCGGGGCCGCCGGGCTCAAATCACGGCGGACCTACTAAAGCTATATCCTGCCCTTGAGTCCTTTGCTCAAATTGTACAGAAGTCGTCGACAAACACTCTGCAGGAACAAGTGTCCCAGCGGTGTGTGAAAACATCAACATAAAAGCAGCAATAGCATTGTCCAAAAACATATGAGCTACGGGGCAACCAACATTCAGGATCACATGGAGGCACCAGGCCATAGCCAAAAGCTCTCCGGCCATCTAGCTAAGGGGCTGCACATCCGGGACCACTGTAGCCATTCCCATCGTGGAAGAAAACGACCTAGTCCAAAAAACAAACCATCGAGCGCCACGTTGACGAACAAAAGCAACTGCTTTGCGGCAAAAGGGGGGCGCACCGGAAAAACCCTCCATCGTCGCCTGGCCAGCACAAAGAAATCCACCATACTACGCAAAAGCGCCGCAGGTGTATGGGGGAGAAATCGTTTACCCCAGAGCACAATTGCCCATATGGGGTACCCCGCAACAAGGTGTGCGCAAGAACCCCCCCTTCTAGGGCCCTTTTTGCGCATCTACCCAAGCCTCACCACATTGTGTGGCCGAGAAATAGTTTGGGGTCAATCAACACATGTTTACAACCCTTTTGGTGGCTGATTTTCACTCTTACCGGACATGGTCCATGTTCCCAGATTTTCCACACACACCCCTCTTACTCGGACGGGGGGTCTAGCACCCTTTTAGCACCCTTTGTGCACCAGTTGTGCACCCCCCTTTTTGCGCTAGAACCCCCTTTTGCACCCTTTCCGCGCACCCTTTGTGCGCTGGAACCCCCTTTTTGCACCCTCTCTGCGGGAAGGTTTCTGCGCCCAGGCATTTTGCACAAAGGGCACCAAATGATTCCAACAAGTTCAAATCTTGTGCCTCAAGCATACATGCAGACATGCAGGGCCTGTTTCTTCTCATGCTCGACGCCTCGCCAAGGGCAAGCCTTTGCCGGGCCGCTCGGTGTTGCAACCCCATGTCAAGGGTTTCCATGTTCAAAACATGCATGAGACCACGTCGTGAAACGCGTGGGTGGCAAAGGCACCGCCCACGCATGTTGTTTTTGACGGCAAGTTTAAAAGGCTTATGTTTGTGTCTGGCAAGTATATTGCTGAACACATAAAGGTTACGATATTTTTGGAGCACTGCTCCACAATGGGCCACTGTCCAGTGCACCAATGGGGTTTAATTCCAACCCAATTTGAGCCATGCCTCACCAATTGTGCTGCGGTGAGCCTTGGCCTCTTTCAATTGACCATTGGTGAATGGTGTCTTTTGCCTCCACAAGGCGTAAAGGCTACGCATTTTGAGTATCAACACTTCAATGAGGACCCACAAAAGGACACCACCGAACAAGTGTTCGGAAAAAGGTTCTTGAGGCCATTAACAGTTCCAACATGCTATTTGGGGTCAGATAAGAACAACATGCAGGTGCTGATATCAAATTGCCCTGCTTCAGTGGTCCTTTGGAAAAGCCTGTCGGAAGAAGCCACATGCTTCACATCCGCTAGAAGGGTGGACCAAATATTACCAAAGTCACTGGCGATTCGTTGCACTCCAACAACACCCACTGTCAAGGTAGCAACATTTTCTCTTAGGAACTTCTCGAAAGCATTGATTGCCCCACAACCTGCGTGACCATAGTGCCCAATACGAATACACACACTTCCAAGAAATGCCACCAATTGAATTTTGTCCACCGCGTCCTCGATGGGAACCAACCCACAGGCATCAAGGCAGCCCCACCAACATTCCGCCCCACCGTTCGTCACCATCCTAAGTTTGCCATCCCCGGTTAGTTTACATTGAAACGTTTTGGCCTGGTTGTTCACACGGAATGTACATTGAGGCCCGCATCCTCATCCAAAGCCTGCAGCCATGCAGCGTCATCGGTGCCGTCCATACACGCCCACATCACCCATTTATGGACGTCCCCCACAGCAAAAAACCCTAAGGCCCAACAGATTTACAAACACATCGATCGTAGTGACCAATGTGTGCCATAATGCCCTTGCATCGGGGCATATTGAAACCCAAATCTTCTCAATTTCCACTTGAAGCTCCCCTAGGGTATTAGCTATCTTGAGCTGCGTGAAAATGACGTCTTCCAATTGGTCTTCCAATGTTGTTGTCGCTGCGCAACGCCGCTCGACCATGTTGGGGCCAGGGTATCGTAGGTTGTGGCGCAATATGGTATCAACCTTGTACGCGCTTCCGCAAGATCACGACGCGTCCATCCCCGCAGAAGGGCCAGCATTTGGCGTATTGACAACTTCATCCGCCTACCGGTGGCCCAGACTCCAATTGTGCGCACTATAGGAGGGCCCTCATTGTCGCAGTGCCCGGCCAAACGGATGTAAAATCCCCCACCACCCTCAACAACAACTGCTTCCTGATCCACTAAAAGTTCCCGCATGATAGTCACTATGTGGTGCCGCCGCTCTGCTCGTGCCTTCCCCTTGATGGCCTTGTATGGCTTTAGCCGTAGTATGCTCCCCAAAAGAGCGGTAATGGCCTTTTCCATGGTCTTCGTGACAAATGGGCCATTAGGGACTGCTGGAACGCACGCTGGAACCCCTTGCTGAAACCCCTTCCCACGCTAGAACTCTTTGCTAGAACCGCTGCTGGAACCCCTTCTAGCGCTGGAAACCCCCTTCCGGCACACCATTCCAGCGCTGCAACCCCTTCCAGCACCCCTTCCAGCACCCCTGCCAACATCCCTTCCAACGCTACCCCCCCCCCCCCCGTTCACCTTGCTCTCGCATTGGGACCCCCACCCTCAAGGTACAAGCACAAGCACAGTGAAGTGCATAGGTCAGTTAGTCGTAGGGTCACCAATGTTGAATGCATCAATGGTATTCACGGGGACCACGTTGCCAAAGGGTTCCAGCCCGCACCCCAAGGCCCCACCACTTCACTTGAATTCATTCCGAAATGACAGAGAATAGAATAGTAGAGCAGAGTTTTTGTCCGGTGAGGGTCCAATGAATGCATGCAAGCATATAGCGCTAACATCTCGGTGGTGTCCGCAAGGGGTAGGCTATGTGAAGCCAGCCGCTCGTGATACCACCTTGGCACATCGTGCACAGCGCGACTAATGTGCTACGCGAGGTAACGCGCACCCTAGGGGCAAAAAGCAAAAAAGTATCTTTTTGTTCAAGGCGGCACACTACCATCAACAGAATCATAGAGCACTACGTACATGCACACGTGGGTCACCCTAGGGAATAGCCTAGGGAAAGCACACTGGCACTGCAACCAACACGACAGAACTCGCAAAGTTATTTTAGGTCACAATAAGTCTCATCTCCACGTCCCAACACGTCTCATCTCCAGTGCATACGCCTTCTTGTAATTCCCCGCCATCAATGCAAACAGTTGCTCTGCTTGTTGGTTTGCTTCATCCGTCTTGGTGTTGCTCACCAACAGCTGCTTTTTGATACTCTCATTCTCGAGATCCAACTCCCCAACCCGTTTCCGTTTATTGTCCATATGGGCCTCGGCGTTTGCCCGTCCGTTGCGCTCCGTTTCAAACTGCTTCGTCGGGCGGCCAATCATTGTCTCTGCCTTGCTCTTGGGCGCGTCAGACATCGCCTTTGCAACCGCCGAGGGGACGCAATCTCTGAGGGTCACGCTCATCTGCTGTGTCAGGGCGTCTTTGCACCGTTGTACCACCTCGTCTGCCATAGCCCCAACGTCAACCACTTGCTAGAAGTGCTCGGATTGCTGGGACGGGGATCGGTAGGACTCTTGTGACATTGGCGCGGGGGTGGTTTGGAGCTTCTCCTTGCGCTGCCCTTTGTCCTTATCCTTCTCCTTTGGCTCGTCCTTGGCTTTGTGCTTGGCCTTGTCTTTGTCCTTGGGCCTGTCACTCGGCTGATCCTTGTCCTCCTCATCTTCGTCGTCTTCTTGAACCTCAATCACAGCGCCCCTTGTGTGCCCTCAGCCGCCAAAGTAACTGTCTTTGCGCTCCTTCACCCATGCGGCGAATGGCTTCACGACGGACTCCGAAACCTCATCCCCCCCAACGCCTTGCAACCCCCGCAAAGCATACCACCAATTCCGCCCATGGTCCTCATGGTACATCTGGTACGACCAACATCGGTGTAGCCCATTCCCTCCACCAAACATGAACGCGGCTCGCTTCTTGCCTTGTACACCTATAATCCGGACCGCAAATGTGCACACCACCTTCATGCTACTCGCCGTCGCCACATTGATCTCCAGAACCTTGCACCACGGGGTTTGGCTAGACTCGAACATGAGCTGTGCCACCAGCCCCGGCCTTGTTGTTGCACTAGCTGACCAGGTCACCACGTCGCGGGCCTCCCACGCAACCGACGCCGTATCCACCACGGATGCTGCGGTACCGCAATTGGCCCCTCTCGCCTCCGGCTTAGCCAGCACCTCGCCCCGCTGCACGAGTTGAGGCCAGACGTCAACAGTTGCCTAAAAGAGGAGAAAGTGGAGGTGGTACAACCCCTTCTAGGAACCCCGCTGGAATTTTTCTGGAACCCCTTCCCGCGCTAGATCCCCCGGTCGAACCCTGATGGAACCCCCCTTCCTGCACTGAAACCCCCTTCCAACAGACCCTTCCAGCAGACCCTGCCAACGCTAAAACCCATTTCTGCGCCTTCCTGGCACCCTTCCAGCAGTCCCTTCCGGCGATGGAACCCCTTCTAGCACCCCTTCTAGGGACCTTCGAGCACCCCCCCCCCCTCCCCCAACGCAAGTTTTGCCTAAGGCTTTAACGGCCCGCCACTCCATGCACGTTTCTGTTGGCAAGGAAACCTGCATTCCTTCAGGCGCTCAGGGTTGGCCACCAAAAGCCCCAATTGGACCACGACGGAGGTGTCAACAACTCGCGGCTGGTTGCCTGCCACATCCCATCGCAAGACTTGGGCGGCGGGTGGGTCCACGTTGTCCTCCACCATTGCAATCCCACCCACCTGGCCTTCGCGCAGCAGCATTGGGCTGCCCGGGTGCATGGCAATGGCAAGGACCTTGCTTGGGGTCGGGGCTGACAACTCCTCCTCCTTGTGGACAAATGGGCTTGGGGGACAATCTTCAGGAGCCGGCCCTTGGTACCTGTATGAAAAGTAGTTTTGTTCATCATAACTTGTTTTACGAAAAAATGAACGCATTTTGCTCTTGCTAGGGTGCCGATGGGCCATTTTTGTTCAAAACTTGGGGGGCTCGGTCAACACCCTCGAGGTGAGTTTTTTCTTGTGGACCGGGTGTTTTTTGCAAAAATTACCATTTTTGCCATCTTATGCAAATTATGAAATCATCCTCTCCTTTTCATAATTCAATTCATGATTCGATTCATAATTCCGAACTCGTTTTATGAACGCGGTGATCGTTTTATGAACGCGGTTCATGAACGCGGTTTATGAACATGTTCATCAACAGATGCATAGGCACACAAAAATTGCTCAGTTTCCAACTTATTCTGTCAACTTCACTGTCCCTTGTCTTTGCTTGTTCTTGCTGCCCTACATGTCAGGGCTCAGGCTTATCGGGTCCTGCCAAAGGGGCTATGGCCTGGGTTTCGCCCCCTTCCGGGGCCTGGGCATGGGTTCGGGCAAGGGGTTGGGCTGTGCGTTGGGCCGAGGAATGCGCTGAAGCATCCACCTCCTTGGGGGCCGCCTCACGGGCAGCTTTGGGCTGTGGCAAGGGGTCTACTTGGCCTCAAGCTTGGAGTCACGTTTTTCGGGCTTGGGTGCCGGCTCAGCCGGCGGGTCAGTGTGCGGTTCCGGGTTAGGCTTGATATTGGCTAGCTTGGCGGCCTTCTTCACTGCAGCAGCAGCCCTCTGCTGCTCTCCATGGGTCACTGATGAAGCATGAGAGGCATACAATCGATGCGTCTCAACCCGATACATCTTCTTTTCCCCTGGGTGATCCACCCACACTCTTCCCCCTCCCCCCAACGGAGGTCATATCCCGTGGGTAGACACCATCGGTGTAGGGCACAAAAACCTGTGCACCAAGCACGGGGTCCGGTGGCTCATCCCCCTCCAACGCGGGGGTTTCCTCACGCCGCTTCTGCTACTGCTGATGCTGCTTCCCCTTCACCTCCTTCCCCTCCCCAGGTGGGGATGCGTGGTCTGACGACGATGAGATGCTGCCCGATTCGAAGGACTTGCGCTTGTCACCGGGGCCTTTATGGGCTTGGTGGGTTGGGAGGGGGGGGGCGGGGGGTTTCGGTTTCTGAGCGCCAGAGGGGGGGGGGGCTTTGCTACGGTGTACACTACGTGAATCGGCCGTTCGTATGGGACATTCACGGTAGTGCAACTTTGATAACTTTTTGCTATGTTTTGTGCGTAGCTTGGTGCCATCGTGTGCCTTTCTCGTGCTCTCTTCGGGGAAATCGTGGTAAAATAAATTTGTGCAAATTTGAGGTTTTAACTAGCAATCTGGTTCGTCATATTCGGTGGTGTTCGGTCGAATCTGAAATTCCCCCACCAAAAGTTCACACATAGATTCACGCAAGATTCACACGAATCCGAGACGGTGAATTTGGCACGAATTTGTACGAAATTTGTACGAGTTTGGTACCCATTTCGTAGGAATTTCGCACAAATTTGCCCCACTTTCCACTGTTTGCCTCTCCTACAGCCCTCAAAGCCTTTCTTTGACAATGTGCCAAACTCTCTCGCAGCTTGTGTCCCTTCAGTCCCGGCCCCATGCTGCTGCGGACACCTTGGCGCAGTATCAAGCCCTGCCAGTCGCCCATCATGAGATGGAGGAGGCCACCTACCAATCCGGAGCCCTCACAATGGACAACGTACTGGCCTGGGCAGCATCCCTGGACCCCACCCCCGAGGTAATTAACATTGATATGCGCAGCCCCTCGCGAAACTCTTATCTTGGGGGGAAGGCATGTCCCACATATTAGTACAGGGAACTCCGCTTCTGGGTTCCCTCGGTTCGTTTTTCGCACCTTCTCCCCCAACCCGCCACCAACCCGCCACCATGGGCCAATTGGTGAATGCCATACGTACTAACCCAGTAGGGAAGCCCAAGGACGCCCACATCCAGGTGTACCCAACCACTACCGTGGTGTATACCCCCCCCCCCCCCATTGCGACATGGTTTGCCTTCGGGATCTTACTGCACGGGCACTACCTCACCATTCTTTTTTTCCCTTCACCGGGCACCTTTCCAACCCACGGTGGGGGGAGGATTGGGGCATGGCCCCTTTCCATCCCACTATCCAGCCAAAAGTTCATGTCCCGGACATCACCCACCCAACTTTCTACAGCACCACTTCTCTGCAATGATTCCGGGGCTCCTCGAGTGCCCCCCTTCATTTCAAGTGAACCCCCCCTGCGCACCGAACCACTTCCCGCCCCCCCCCCCCCCCCAAAGGGGTGACGGGCGATCTCCCCGCCAACCCCACTAGGGTAGGCCCCTCGCAGCCGCCCCTCAACTTTGTTGATGGGAACGGCTACATTGTGCTTCAGGGCGTGCCGAAGCAAAAGATTGCGAGGTGGGGTGGGGCAAGGCAATGAGGGCGTGGGGCAATGGCGATGAAAAGGTGTGGGGAATTTTTTTGACCTGTTGTTCAACACCACGCGGAGTGAGGGGCAGGCAACGGATCGTGAAATCCCTCGGCGTTGGCAAAGCAAAAGCTCGCTGGGGCAAGGGGTGGGGGTGGGGGGCTTTTCAAGAAGTTCCAACCCCCCCTCGTGGAAAGTGTCCTTGAGGTCGGGAAGCTGCACCCAATGACGCCGGGCAGCGTCATTGTAGCATCTATTGGGAGTGGGCCCCGGCTCCCCCACACCGACGTTGCCACGGGTCTTGGGGTGCTTCCCCCTTACAACAGAGGCATCTCGGGGTGTCACTTGAGTAGTATCCTCAACCTTTCGGAGGAGTATTACGTGCGGGTATGGCACGCAACATGCTGCAACCAGTTTTAGATGAGGCACGGCTTGTTGCACGAACTTGCACCCGTTCCTCATTAAACTATAAGAAGGCAAACAGCAAGGGGAAGGTAAGGATGGAGTGTGTTGCTGCCATCCACTTCATGCGGAACGGGGGATGGGAAGAGGTAATGGATGCTTGCCTGCAACACCCCAGTGTGAGGCAATATCAAGTAGTAGGGAAAAGTTGGGAGTCGTTGTGCAAGACATGGTGGGAGAATTTTGCAAGCATGTGTGTGTTGGCTTGGCTCTTCCGCATGGTTCTGGGGAGCCAACCTTGGACGGCTCCGGAGACATAGCATAGCCATGGGCGCTGCCCGCAATAAGCTCCAGTGGGGCAAACTTCTGTGGACGCATCTTTGGATCGACCACATGTATTTTTTCGCAAAGAAGTGGAGAATCTTGTCAAAGATCTCCTCCTTTGCCATGGGGTGGAGTCACCGGAGGCTGAAGCGCATGTTGCGCAACAGCGGGGGCCTAAGCCTCCTCCGGGGGAGACTATGGGTGCAAGTGGCTGTGGACAACCCCACCACTGACGATAGCCTGGTGGCGCACGGTGGGTATGCGACCAAAGGGCACAAAATGGCCAAGGACGCATTAGTATATAATGCCCGGGGGGGTGGGGGGGGGGGACCCCTCGGTTCTAGACGCCAACTACCCCCCCCCCCCCCCGAACTAACTGTTGGCCGGAGGCCCCTTGGGGGGGGGGGGGGGTTCAGGGAGGGTCGTTTGGGGGGGGGGGGTTCAGGTGGAGCGATTTGGGGTGTTGGGGGGAGAGGGGGGCACAGGCTCCCCTTACCTCCCCTTGCCCCCCCTCTAACCATACCATCACCACAAACCTAACCCTAACCTTTGCAGCCGGTTGGTTTGGCCATGCCAGCCATGTTGATTGGGCTGAACGAGATCCCACGAATATCGTTCATGGCTGCTTTTGCCACATCATTGGTCTCCATTTTGGAACCCAACACTCACTCTCACCCTAGCCTAGGCTGAGAGCCACGGCTAGGGTTAGGGCTAGGGTTAGGGTTAGGGTTAGGTGTAGGGATAGGAGTAGGCTAAGGGTTGGGGGTGGGTGTTACAGTCAAGGTTGGGTTTAAGGATAGTGTTGGGGTGCAAGTTGGACAAAATTTTCTTTAGGGCACCATTGGTGTTCATGGAGCATCGGGCGCCTTAGGCGCCCATGGACGCCTGGGGGCAACACCTTGGGCAACTAACTGTTGGTCGAAGGCCTCTATTGGGGGGGGGGGGGGTATTTGGCGTCCTAGGACCCGCGGAGTCGCCCCCCCCCCCCCGGGGTATAAAGGTATGCAAGCCGTGCGAGAAGACGGCATTCAGCACCTTCAAAGCCTAGAGCGGCGGTTCCGATGACGCAAGAAACGGATATGAAAATACAACACGACCCCATACCATTGTTGCCCCTGGTCACGGTGCGTGCAAGGGTGCATTGCAGGGGGCACTCCGGGTGTTAGGACAAATAAAGGGGTGCACAAGGGTGAAATTTGCTGGCATAGAGTCGGATACTTGGCTAACCGGGTACCCCCGCTCAGAGGATCCGGCTCCGCACAAATTAGTTCAAATCGGACTGTCATTGACGGCATCGTAGTTCAAACCTGAGTTGTATGGTACAACGACTCAAGGGTGAAATTTGTACGAATTCACGTGAATTCATACGAAAGTCGCACGAAATTCGTATGAAATTGGTGCAAATTTCATACAAATTCACGTGAATTCGCGCATACGAATCAGCTACAGGCTTGCCGGGGTTTGGCACTTTTCGTTTTGGGCGCCGTCTGGGTATAGTGCTTGCGTTTGGGGTGCGACTGGACGATGCGCAATGAAGCTGAGGCCCGAATTTTACCCCCTCAAATCCCTCAAAAGCAACCACAAATATGGACTTTTCCTCGAAAACCCTCAAAGTTCGGGTAAATTCGGGCGAATTTTCATCCCCCATTCAAACAGCCACTTATCCCCCATTCACGAAGGGTACAAAGGGGGGGGGGGTGCGGGGGTTGGGGGGGTCAAGCCACAACTGAACAGCAAGATCTCCTCATCAGCACAGCCGTCCCACCCCAACTCACCTAGGCTAGCCCAGCATGGCGTATTCGCCGCCCAAGAGTTTGTTAGGCGGTGGGACCGTTCCACTAACGCCAGCCTGGCACGATAGAGCACCCGTGTTGTAGGCCGAGGAGGAGCAGAGAGCGGAGAGCAGTACAGAGCGGAGAGGGCGATGGTTTACTCCGGCGACGGCAGCCAATAGCACATGCGAACCCCCACGATGTCCGCTTGGTTCACCTGCACCTCTAGGATCTATCACGGTACCGTTCATAAAATGCAGTCATAACACGGGTTGATAAAACGCGTTCATGGTTCGGTAACGGGAAGTGCGGGAGTGCTGAATTATGAGCAGCGAATTATGATCGAAAGATGAAAGAATTATGAACGCAAATACCTCGAAATCCGACTCTGGTCCAACGGTGCCCATGGCGTGTAGGGCGGTCCAAACATGCGCGGCGGCATTGGGAGGCATGCCATGTGGGGCGCCGGTAGGGGCCGTGGTGCTGCTTGTGCCCGGGGCTGCCCGTCCAAGGAGCTTGATGGGGTGGGTGATGGTGAGGCCCTCAACGGCCCCTGGTACAAGGCCTCGTGCCCAGGGTCATACACCCCCCCGAAAAATTGATTCCCACTGTGGGATGCACTCCAATTGGCGCCCAAAGCGCTGGGACCCCCGCATCAAGGCACCGCATGGACCGTAAAAAAAAAATACCTTTGCGTCAAGTCCCGGGCACCAATTGGTTTAGGGAAGGGGGACGGGCGTTTTCCTGGACGCGGTTTCCATGTCCTTGACCCCCCTGTGCACCGCCAACCCCCCCCCCCCCCCCCGGACCCTTGTTCCACATCCGATGCCGCAAATAACGGCGAAATGACCAGCGCATGGTGATATAGGCCACGTCGGGCAACAAAAAAAGGCGGGCGTCTGAGGGGTACCCACTCTCCAGCGCTGCCTGCACCCGGGGGGGGGGGGGGGTTAGCACGTTCTGCTTGCGGCGTGGCACAGGCCCCACGCATGGCCGGCCTGTCCCCTCAACCACGGGGTCACAACCAAACGCCCCCACCCCGGCGTCCTCCAGTGCCACATCCACCGGCTAGGCCTTCCCCTGCTCGATCTCCTCCTCGGGATCCCCCTTTTTTAACCGCCTCCTCCCCGCTGCCTCCTCCTTCTTCTTCCTTTCCTCCTTCTTCTTCTCCTTCTTCCTCTTCATCAGCTGCTTGTTCTTCTCCTTCCTCCTCCTCTTCCTCTCTGGCTACGATGAATCGGACGGCTCCTCACTCGAGGAGTCGCCAGCGGGTCAGAATGCGGGCTTAGCGGCGGAGAGTCGCCCGGACGATTCGGCTTGCGTCGGGGCTTGAGGGGGAGGAGGAGCTTGAGGCGAAGGTGGGGGAGGAGCTTGAGGTGGAGCTTGAGCTTGAGCTGGAGCCTTGGCTGCCAGCCGCTGCTCATGGTGACGTGGCAGAAAATGTGCATAAATCGTTCATAAAACCGGTTCATAATTCATCCGTTCATAAATCGGTTCATAAATCATTTATGACGGCAGTTTCGGTTTTTTGAACGCCGAATTATGAACGCAATATGAACGGGAACAACAAGAGACAGACAGCATACCACTAGGGCGAGGGTCGCCTTCCAACTCTCCTCCAAGAGCTTCCTCGGCTCGGCGGCGTCAATGGACGGGCAAAGAGCAATAAAGCTGCGGCGCAAAGGGCACTTTGGTGGAGGCTCATTGGCGGGTGGTGCTTAGCATTGAATCAGCTTTGCACGCCGCGATATATGGGGTGTTATAGCGCAACAACGGCAGTTCAAAAGTTAGAAACCACCATTCCCAAAGGTGCCGGACGACAATTGCTTCCCCTTCCACTGCAGTCTTGGCCACATTCCCACCCCTAGAACTATGCCCACTGTACCCCTTCCTCAAAATGTAATTGGTGCTCTCCGCAACATCCCACGACACGGCAGCCCATCCCAACCCGAATGCATCCGCACTCTCAAGCATTGCATCACAATCCTCCTCGAGGAACAACAAATGGTGCGACCCCGACTCCCCGCAATAGTGTCCTTGGAACGCAGCAACAACAGGTCGGCACAAAGGGCGTGGCACAAGCGGAATTGGCGAGTACAAAGTGCGTAACAATGTTCGCAGCCCCATAACCGCTTGCCATGTGGGGTCCTCCTCGACGTATGCCAGCAGGGGCGCAATCTGTTCCCATGCCCAGAATAGGTTGTGGGCCTCCGCCCCGTCCGGTGCGTTTTGCGACCCCAGCCGCACCCCACAATGGTTCCGGTACAGAAATTTCTGTACCTCCCCGCTAACCTCAGGGGGATGATTTTCCACCTGGCCCTCCAAGAAGGCCATAAAAAGCCTTCCCATGGACATGCAACAGTGCAACATGCACAAAAATACCCGGTTTCTGGCTATAAACAACACGACGCGCAAGAGCATCATGCCGCATCCAAACTTTTGCCGGTCACCCGATACAGACGATCATGGGTGGCGTCGGACTCGGTTGTCCTCCGCGCACCGACGCCGTTCCACAGCTTGGCCGTGTTGTCGGGCACGGCTTGATTGAAGATACTCCCCACTTGGGGAGCCACGCTGATGCCCAACAGCCGCCGCAGCCACGGTTGGTCCCTGCCAAGGAGGACTGTTGCCGGCACCCAGCCCTCGCAACAGTAAAATTTTTTGCAGTCAATAGCAGACCGCAGGACCTGTGTTCATAAAAGCTGTTCATACTTTGTGTTCTTAAAACGCGTTCACAATTCATCGATCGGCGGTACGGCATTTTATGAATGGTATTTTTCAGTTATGAACGGGCGAATTAGGAACAACATATGAACACAAAAATGCAGACTACAAACTTGCAACACCTGAGCCCAAATTGGCCCCAAAGCAACCATATCCTTGTTCCCCGTGAGGGCCATGGTTACGACCTATAGGAAGGCTGGTGTTCTCGCCTTTACCCCATGGTTCAATAGACCAATCGATAGCTTCGACCAAGTCCCAGCGGCGCACAGGTACCCGTCACCGCGCACCACAAACGTGAGGGGACCTGCCCAGTCAATGGACCAGCAAAGGGCTGCCCAGGATTGCACGATTTGAGCACACGACTGTAGGGGCCAACAACGACTCGACGACAAGGGGTCGGCACATTCCACCTGGGCATGCAACGCAAGCGAAGCGGTCAATGACTTCCACGTGGCGTGAAAATGGGCCCGTGTGGGGATGGGCCATGGAAGGGCAGCCCAGTGCGAGCATTGTAGGCGTCGCCTCGGCGGGTGATGTACTCAAACAACACACGGAAGCCGGACCGGGTTGCTCCAAATTCCAAAAGGAGCCCTATCAGATGGGGTGCGAAACAGAGGGCCTCCGTGTACGTACGGATGGCCTGCATCTTGGTTTTGTGGACCACCGGGAGGGGAGTGTGGTCCATTGCCTCCGAGAAAGAGGCCCGGATGAGGGGCGATAATTACATCCTTGGGGCCAACAGGTTGGAACACTTGTTGTCCCGAAGATTGGGGGCGCCACTCAGCCGAACAAGCATCATGTTCAACTCCGTGAAGACGTACTTAGGGTAAGACATAAGAAAAACTTTCGACAAAGAGGCATTCATAAAAGCTATTCATAATTCATGGTTCATATATGAATTGTGCATTTATGAAAAATGAATTGTGAACAATACCACTTTTCATACAGGTACCAAGGGAGGGTTGGGCAAACACGTCAATCATGGGGCCGGCCGCAACCTCTGGCGCAAGTGGCCCCGGGAGTTGGGTCGTGTACAGCACCGCTTGGTCCAAGGGCATCATCACGGGAGCCGCAAACCAACAAAGATCCTCCTCCGCAATCTTCTGCGTCTCATTCACTTCCCGGAAGGAGTCAACCTGCTGCACTCGTTCGCATGTCCCAATGACTGGCAAGGCGTGGCACATGGAGGGGCAAGACCGAGTCCTCGCTCTCCATGAGCACCGGCGTAGTCAACCATACGAGGTCTAGCTTCCAACGGTAGAGGGAGTGCCTTGCGAGGCAGAAGTTGGGGAGGGACATGGCGGGCTTGCTGTCCACCATGTTGCGGAGGGTGTCCAGGTGGGGGTGCTGGAAAGGGCACTTGGGCTTCCCGGCAATTCTCGTGGTAGGCTTGTAGGCGCTGAAGACCAAGGTGGTGCCCTCCATCCCCACATGACGCCGTTGCGTCTTGTTCACCGCGGGGTGTGTCGTGGATGATGCACGCCTTGGCGACCAAGTCCATCTCGTCCCCGTGCGGCCGGACTCGGAGGATGGGGACGTGCGGATTGTCTTAGGAGGCCTTAATTGCCCGGGGGGTGGGGGGCAGGGGTCTGCGAAACGAAGGCCATTCATGGGGTGAAAAGATGGTGAATTACTACCCCCCAATTGCACACGGCGCACAACAAATGAAGTCTTTGACTAAAATCATGCCCCATGTTGTCCACTTTGCCCTTTTTGCCTGCAATTGAGGCCACTTGTAAACCATCCAAAACACGCATCCGAATTCAAAGAAATAGCATCGAAGGACAAATTGCATTGTCCACTGAAGGGTTTCTGTTGTGTACAAGTGACACTCCGTGAAACAGCACACTGATGCATGGTGAAGCAGACCCACATTTTCGGGGAATGTCAACGAGACGCGAAATTTCGCAACATTTGGAAAAATGCAGCATAATGAGGTATAAAATACTGTGACTCCCTTGCCTGCTTGCCAACAGTACAAAGTTGATACAGAATATCAGAAACATACCATCCGAACCATACGAAACACTTTATGATCAATCACTGCACAAACATACATCACAGAAACGACCAAATGTTGCCTACAAAAGGCAATTCCATGTGCCAACACCTACAACGGGTGAGTCAGAATAACAATTCAAATAAAGTCGAACACAAATTAAAAATCAAGTCAACTGCTCAAAAGATGGTGGTTTTGCAGTCACCAATGTCTCATTATAGCCGTCAACACTGAATCAGCGTTGTCGTTTGTTCCCCCAACGCGTTCCTTTCTGAGGTTGCTGCTATGGCTGGGCTGCTGGTGCAGTCCCACCACTCCTCAAATTTCGCACAGATCTCCAATCCCTCTGGTGACGGCGGTTGTCCTTTCGGCTCAGACAGTGGATGTGTATTTCCTTTGTGTGGTGTGACCAACTGCTCATTCTGCAATTGTGTCTGCTCCTCATCATCTTGCGCCGCTCAAGCCTCAACATAGGGTGATCAAGCCCTTGATGTAGGCATTGCTTGGGGTTCAGTACCGCCACCTGCATCGACACCGGGAGGATGGCTGGCAGTCCCCTTCTTGGGCTTTGGCTTGGATGCCTTCGGCTTTGGGATTCCCTTGGGCTTGGCATCCACGTCCGGCGTACTATCCATGCAGTCGTGTTCATCAGGGTCATCGGCAACATAAGCCATTCCAGTCATGTCGAGACGCATACCCTTGTGTGTTTGCGGCAACACAAACTCCGAGTAGATGGGGGCCAGAGAGTCACGCTCTCTTAAAGTACCAGTTGTGAGCTCAATAGTTTCCTTTGGTAGTTCATCAACCGCAACTTCGAGGAAACCAAATACAACCGAAATTTCCGACTTGAGACGAATGTGCAACTGAACAGCCGAATTTGCAGAGTGGGACCCCACCAGCACCCAGTTTGTAAGATTCATACAGAATTTCACAACCTCTAGCACCCATTGAATAGCCTCAGGAGACGGGATACTGGGTAATGGGCCTTCATTCAAGGTAACGTACATCGGCAGCTAAAAAGATGGTACAAATTGGACCAAATGACGGGTGTGGCGAAATTTCCCTCGACTGTGAGATTTTGGTTTTGGGGGGGTACAATTCACAAGGGGAGATGTACCTTTCTTCGAATTGGAGTCCACATGACAATCGTCATCAGTGATTGCATCATAGTGAAATTCGGACTGTGGCTGCCATTGTTGTACACCAAGACACTCACCTGATTCACTCCCTCTCGAGCCAGGTCAGTCTGCAGCTGACTCATGATGATTGGACCGTCCGCCAATTCACCAGCGACCACCAATGGTTTCCCCATTGAAACATGTCGCACAGCAAGAGGTGGTAGACCCATGGACTAGGCTTTTGGAACCTCAACGATAGCCAGTATGAACAGCAACCCAACGACAGAAGCATTCAAAATGGTAGCAGGATTCAGAAGACAAAGCTGAAAGGGGGACTCACCGCCAGTAGCATCTGCACTAGAACCAGAAACTGTCTTCAAGTGAACCACATTCCCTTCGGAGCTAGCAATGTGAAAGGAATTACTAGGTCTAGCCAAGTGGCTCCTGAAGTCTATATATTTTGAGGATGTCCAGAATTTGGCCTTGCGCACTGAGTGCCAGGGAGGCATAGGCAAGTCATCAATGTACACCCAGTCTGCACAGCGGAACTTCAATGCACCAATCTCCTTGATATGACGAAGTACCGTAGCAATCTCGGATGTATTTCCTATTACGAAGGAAAGCTGGGTGTGCATACCATGTTTGCAAAGCGGACGCGAAATTTGGACACTATCAACAAAATTCCACGATTTCATAGTGCATTTCACGATGCCTGCATAACATTTTGCGGGATGGGTGAACCAACTCCTCTCGACAGTCAGGATGCATAACAATCCAACCCCATCGCATATCCCTTTGGCATTCAAATGCCAGTTTAGCCAATCCTGCAACAGTAGCCCGTGGCGTCTCCATGTATCTGGCACATTGTCCCGAGTATGGTCCAATGAGCCCCTCCAAGGGTTTGAATGATCCAAGTGCCAAGGGGATCGACCTGTTCTCGAAATTGCATACTCCATCAATGGCTGTATAGCCTGTTGCTGAATCAGTCTAGCCAAAGGTAGCCAGCGTCGTGCCACAGAATCCTATAGTGTATACAACCAAAGTTTTTAGGGCCGAGGACAATAATGCGCATCAGAGACACAATCACACACCAAGCTTCCTTCGTCGGCTGTCAGTCCAGCCTCCGCCAACATCTGGCGGCACACGTCAGTGAGACTGAGATCGGCATTTTCAGGCTCCTCCAAGTTCTCCATTAGCAGCACTGCCCTTTCACTCAGGCATGCTCCTGTGCCTGAAAGCTGTGCTGTCTGCTGGTGACCGGCGAGGCGTCTCTTCTGGCGAAAGGGAGGATCCCACTTCACGACCATACACTGAAACTCCAGCTGGCATCTCAAAGGGTCCAGATTCTTTTTTTAACGTTCACTTGCTAATCTTCTTGCCGCACCAAAAACATGCTGACCACCAATGATCCAGAAACTGCCTACTGCAGCAATAGCAGAAAAAAACTTGGTCCCCACGACGGTACACAAACAACAAACGTGTAGGTGCATGGGGCAACATACAATTGTCACGCCACACCAATAATCCTTTGATGATCCCCACGGGGAGTACCCCGCCAAATCCTCCAGTCACGGGTTGGGTCTGGTCTCGCTGACCTTCGTGATTTGCCCATGCTCGCGGTTCACATCCACCCGCAAGACCTTGTAGGATAACACCAATGTCTTCTGGACCACATCTGCTAGAGTGACTGTTTTCGAAGGTCCCTTCTTGTTTCCACGAGTGTGCAGCGTTCGTTTACTGGGGCCCTCGGAGGACCCCTGCGAGCGTTGAGACAAAGAGGGTGGCTCAGGGGCCATAGGCACATTGGTATTTGATGTTGGGGGTACAGATGACATGACACCGGGGGTGTAGTGAATTCGGGGTGCTCTGGTCATGGATCTCGGTGACGTACAGTGGTAATTTGGTTGTTTCCGGAGGCAATATTCCTAATTTATAGCCTTTGGAAGGGGGAATCAAGGAAAAGTGCCACAAAGCACCTTAAATCAGACATCATGAAATTGTCATCAAAAGATAGTACATCAAATCAAGAAAGTCGGGAGCACAGACAAAAATGAATAGCACATTGTTGGTATCAGTGGCAGCAGTGTAACAGTCCCCTTTAGCACACAGGCTCAAAACATACAAAACCCAAAAGCATACGAAATTTCGTGTCTCAAACCAAATTGTGGTAAATACACGATTGAACAAATCAAACATGCCAAATGTGGTGATACTTCGCCACCGAGTGCAAAAACACAACAATCAAAGGACACTGTTCGGTACATTGTAAAGACAACAGGTATGTCAGTCGCATTGTGAAGTATCCTGTCCAAAAAACCTCCTCTTCATCCCAAGCTGCTACTATGTCGTCATCATCTGACACACTACTGCCATCACTGTCACTGTGCACTGCAAACAACGCCACCTCAGGGCCATTGTCCTCGTCATCGCTCGCATTGTCGGCACCTAGCTCCCCCCCCCCATTTGGATGCCACACCCTATTCTGCGCTACTGGTTGCTGTGGGCCAGGTTTGGCTGCCGGTTTTGGATTCCTTGGGACAATTTTGGCGATGGATGCACCTTGTCCGGGGGCGGGGGGGGGGATGATTTGCAACCGGTTTCCGTGGTTTGGGTTTTGGTTTGGGTTTGGGCTTAGGCGGGCGGGTAATTTGCATCACTCTCTGAATATCCAAATTCCGTTGCCGTGCAGTCGCTGACAGAGGCACCGTTTGCTGTAGAGCCGTAAGAAGGTCATCGCTTGGGGGGGTTCTACGAAGTAGGGTGTTAATACATTTTTGGAAGACACTGAAAAGCAAGCTACGTGGTGGAACTGCCGCAAACATTCTAGGAAAACGAAGGTCATCTACACTACGCAACGCAACTGCTTCTACAACCCGAAGGAGTGGGGGCTTCAATTGCACACTGGGCAAGGATGCAACAGAAACACTAAGAAAAGACTTTCTCAGATTGGACCCATACCGCATCACACACTTGTCCGTCAGTGAGAACCGCAAGTTCTTCCTCCCTGTTAGGGTGTGACTCAACGTTACAAAAATTTCGGAGGTGCCACTCAGAGATGTGATGGTAGTCCAAATCCGGCACTGTGCACACAACCTGCTCAATATAGCCTCCCCTTATTACTCACTGTGAATACAACCGAGCGTTCGAGAGTGTCACCGTTGCCATGTCGAAGAGCAGCCACCAATGTCTTGATGTACTCCACATTCTCCCATTGATCCACCACCAAAGAAAGCAAAACCAACAAACAGGACTCCACCACTGCCAAGGCATTCTTCCCACTTCCGGGATCTCTACCAGCCCAAGTGCAGTCTCTCACAAGGACACCAATCCTAAATGCAGCAGGGCAATACTCCTTGAACAACACCTTCAACCCCAAAAGTAGCTCCTTGCTTTTAGACTGCATGTCCGTCAATGGTCTAGTCTGAGCCGCCACGGCAAATGCATCAAGTTTTGCCTGAACTCTTGGTAGGCAAGTGCCAGCATTCAGACAAAGCGCCAGTATTGCCTTCTCCATATGAGTGAGCTTCACCTTTGTTGGTACTGCGTCCCCTGCCTTGAAATCGGTGTGTACTCTCTGGATCAGGCAGATGATGGGCATAAAGTTGCGGTAAGGCATAGTGATCATATGCTTGTACAGGTGCCAAACCCCGTAGATGAGGGGGAGGCTTGACCAGTGGAACTGGAAGTCCATGAAGTGTAACTCTGCCCATACAGGTATTTCAAGAGCTCGTAGTGAATCTTCATATCCACAAGCAGAGGCAAATCATGCCGGGTTGCCTGCTGCATAGCCCAATTGTATTTAGAAGTGTCAAGTGATCCAGTTTGGTTCCACACCGTAGCTGAGACAGCATCATTGGTTGCCAACGGAGAGATAGCACATACTGCCACACAATGTCCAGCGCAACTCTAACAAAGGTACGCTGAATCATGTCAAGAAGAGCATAAACCCGCTAAAAGAGATCCACATGACATAGTTGTAAAGCATCAACAGGTGCCCCAATTGTCTAGACGGCATGAATTAGTGAGAAATGACCCGGAAATGGTGGTAGCGCTGGCAAATGTAACACGGCCGCAGCTATGCAATTTATGGAGTAGTCAAGATGCAGCGGGTCAACCCCATAATTCTTTTTCAGCCAGTTGTCGTACCAGAGCGCCAGCGTGAGCGCACAAACACACAACGGGCACGCGGCGCGCAGCAGAAGGGCCATCGGACCAAGCTCGCGGAACGCACAGAGCACCTACCAGCAGGCGAGGACAAAGGACACCCGGACGGGGCAACCCGCCACACACACCGCGAGGGACGCGAAGGAGGGGCAGCGAGGGGGGGGAAGGGAGACGAGAAGCAGCACCGGCCAAAGACCCCTGACCGGCCGCGAGCGCCGCAGACATAGAGGCAGGACACTGCACCCGCCAAGGCAACAGTGGAGCGAAGCACCACAAACCAGCCCCGTGGCCAGGCAGCCTCCGCGCCGGCCTTGGGGGTCCCAGTGGCGACAAGGCAGTGGCACGGGCCCAGCAGCGCCGGCTCCCCGGGCGACCCCGCATTAGGGGGGCGGCGTAGTGGGTATGCGCCCGCAACCTGGTTGCTAAGAGGCACACCGACCGGGAAGTGGCGAAATGGGGAAGCCGGGGTGGGACAGGGCTCCGAGCCCCGTGAACCCGGGGGACTCTGCCACCAAGCAAAAGGTGTGCTTTGAAGGGCCCCCCACTATAGGCCCCCGTGGGGGCCACGTGGCCCGACCAGGTGGCCCCCCGGAGCCCAAAGGCGTCTAGTACCCCAAACCTCAAACCTCAAACCTCAAACCTCTTGGCACGCCGTAGTCCAACTAGCGAAAACATGACCTTCAACTAGCCGCTTGTGAACTAGAGTCCACGGTGGCTGCAAATCGTAGAGGGCACACCAAAGACGAGCAGCCAGTGGCGAACCATCATGACTGCAAACTCCTTAGCAAGTAACCCGCGTTTGCGCGCCGGTACGACAACCATGTAGGCGCTTTTTTGGTCCACACAAACGACCACACAGTCGAAAACTTCCTTTTTGATGTGCATTTCGGGCATGGGAAAGACGTTCATGGCCACGCTCTCCATAGGTTGGTCTGGTATCGGCGCCCATTGGGCTTCCCCCTTGACATTCTGATTGTCCAGGTTGCAGGCTTGACAGACCAAACAACCCTTCTTGACCTGCTTGATGGCAATGTACAGCCCCATCTCGTCGATTTCGAATTGCCGCTGCATATCCGAGGCCTGCTTCTTCACGCCGGGATGCATCATGTGGCGGTGCCAAGCCTCACACAGCTCGAACACCCGGGATTCTGGTACTAGCAGCTTCCCATGCCGGTACAGCTTGCCGTCTTCCTCGGTGAGCCCCTTTGGCCACATCTGCCCTTCGTCGGGGTCAATCAACTCTAGATACTCGGACGAGAATGCCTCAGACTTGGTGCAGTCGTCGGTCCAGTCGTCTCGGAGGCACGACTCTGGGAAGAGGGGCTTGTCGGACTCAGCGCCGTCCGGGGTGAGTGCGGCTCACCCTCCTTGCGAGGGGAGCCTAAGCAGTCATAAGGACGAAGCATTTCACTCCCTCCTCCTCCATCATGGACTCCATGTCGATGATCTTCTTCGCCTCAGCGGTTTCAGCCTCGTCTCCATGGGCAGAAACATCCGTCATGCCCTTGCTGGCAGGACAGGCCCACCTATTGAGACAGTCCGCGACGGTGTTGTCCTTTCCTGAGACGTAGACCACCGTCAGGTCGAAATTGGCCAAGGTGTGGTGCCATCTGGCTCTTCCGTAGGCCGGTCCCGGGGGGGTGTCGGCGTGTTCCTTGTGCCACGACTGCAGACTCTCATGGGTTGTGCCCACTGTGACTGGATCTAGGGCTATGTTCCCGGCCCACTTCTTGCGAACCATGAAAATGGCATACGCCTCCTTCTCAGGGGGCGTCCACGTCCGCCTCTGGCCTTCCGCCAGGACCCGGCTCCAGGAGGCCACGAGCACGTGCCTTCGATTGTCAGTCACCTGCTTCAACACCGCGCCAATTGTGTGCTCAAAGGCCTCTATGCCCAGGACGAATCCTCAGTCACGGTCCACGAGGTGTAGACCCGCTGTGGGTAGCAGCGCCAGCTTCATTCCCTCGCGGTCCGACTCGTCATTTCAGACCAGAACCTTCTTGAACCCCTTCTTGGTCTCCTCACCGTTGCCCTTGAGCATGGCCGTCAAGCGGGCTGCATACTCGGCATACATCTTGAAATACCCCGAGTAAGAGTCGCACCACCCCAAAGATTCCCGCAACTCGGACACTGTTTTGGGCATCTCCCAGTGCTTAGTCGCCACTACCATTCCAGGTATGGGCTTTTGTTGCCCGTTGCCAACAACGTGGCCGGCGAAGAGCACTTCGCTCACTGCGATGGTGGCCTTGTCACTGCTCCCCGTTAGCTTGTGCCAAACCAGCACTCTGGTCACATACCTCTCATGTGCCTCCTGCAGCTCCTCATAGCTCATGCTGGGGTCCCTTGACACAATGATCACATTGTCAACCAAGGGGTCAGCACAGTCGCGCACCCGTTTGAGCAGGTTCTCCAGCATCCGCTGAAACGACGTGTTGCCGGTGGTAACGCCCATGGGCATCACCTTCCACTGGACGGCTCCAGGTGCAGCGCTCATTGATGTGCAGGCTCGCGTCTCATCAGCAAGAGGCATCCGGTGGTATTGTGTTTCACGTCGATTACCCTGAAGATCCTCTGCCGGAAATGTTTTTGCAGCATGTCCTCAACGAGGGGCAGCGTATAGCTGTTGTGCTCCGTTTGGGGGTTTGGGCCGCAGTAGTCGAAGACGAGCTGCCACTCCCCGGCCACCTTTTTGGGAAACACGAAGCAGAGGGAGGCCCACTCGGAGTGATAGGGCTCAAAGCAGCCTGTGTCAATGAACTCCCGCGGGATGTTCTCTATAGCCTCTTTCCCCTCGCCCCGGAGACCGAACTCCCGGTGCCGGTAAAATCGGGAGTCGGGCTTCAGTTGTATCTTGGCCTCGCCATACGGTCCACGGACTTACAGGTTTTCCACTAAAGAAGGTACTTCCGTACTTCTCCTTCAGACTGGCCCTCAATGCCTAAATCTTGGGGCACTCATCCGACTCCGCCTTGGCTTTCCCGGGCACCTGAACCACTTAGCTTACTTGTGGGATATCATTCCCCCGTGACTTCAGCTCTTGGGGTCTCCCCAAGTGGGCGATTGGCCCATCACGGGCCTTGCCTCGGAATAGATCACCGTAGGTGGATGGGTTACCGCCGATCGGCTCGCCGTGGCTGGACATGTGGTCTAATACCCTCTTTACGAAGGTATTCCTATCATAGGAACCAGAGGCGATGACGACCAGTTCCCACCAGGCTTTGCCCCGGCCTCCCCCGCTCGCTGCCTTACCCCGTCATGAAATGGTTGATCCATATTCCTTTGGCTACCATACGCGTATATTTTCAAGACCGGTCCACTGGTCGTTGCAAACCGATGCATTTCGGGTAAACCTAATCACCAACCGTTTAGTTTAGACCGCTTCGCGTCACTTTACCGCTCTGGGTTAAAACGATCAGTTCAGGAAGACCGGTTGGACCGGTGTGACCGGTCTTCCTAAAGTGCATCGGACCGCTTCATTTTAGGTCACTTTCACACACTTTGCACTTTAACGGGACCACCGAGACCGAAAAGACCGGTCTTTGCAAGCTGGTCAGTCCGCTTCACTTTAGTTCATCTACCACAATTTGCAGCACTTTGTGGGTGGGTGCTTGGGTGTGTGTGTGTATGTGTGGGTGTGGGTGTGGGTGTGGGTGTGTGGGTGGGCCCGGAGACGATTTACCAGACACTACAATGCTTTGAAATTGTGCAACTATGGAATAATGAAGCCCCCCAGTGGAAAGTGCTTGTGGGGGATTCCTTCTTCGGTTCTCACGATGCGGCGGCAATGCTAAGTGCTACGGGGCGTCCCTTGTTAATGCTAACCCCACTAGTGCACTAGTTCAAGATGGGAACTTGGGTTGAATCCGGGATGCGTGAAGTGCATGAGATACATAAGTATGCATTGTCGGTGTACCAAAATCCCAAAGTGGGCCGCAAAGCGGCAAAAGTGGTACCACTTCTAACGAATTATTTGCCCGGACCATCACGGATGCATCCAAAGGGTTATGAATTGCCCAGTAACATAGTGCACTATCCTAAGTTTTCACCCGGGGCAGATACGTTTAACCAAATGTGCTTACAACATCGGGAGGAGCATAGGTTCCAAGCGTGGTGGAAAGCCCTGGGGGGAATGATGTCAATGATAGGGGCGACAAATGCTTTCAGATCGTGAAAAGCACTTCGCCAATGTCCGCAAGGTGCAACAATGTTTGATTGGCAGTGGCGTTTGAGGCGGTACATGTAACCAATCAAGCACACTGCGGTGACTCAGAGACATTTACCCATTGTGGTGAACAAACGGGGTCGGTGTGCACAATGTGGTATGGGTAGCACCCGGTAGGTGTGCAAAGGGTGTGGATGTTACCTACACCCCGAATGCTTTGCGGACTATCACGAAGAGGAGCCATGATGTGGGGACTTGGGAGTGTTGCATGCCTTGAATTTGCTTTGTACGTGTCATGCACACGGCCAAAGGCGCGGACACACACTCACACACGGTCCAACACGCGGGGCGACACCTCAGTACAAGTACACGTGCCAAATGTAATGGCTTTGTGCATCACACACTGCATACAATTTTACTCCCCTGCTATGCGGCTTACGGGGTATGAATTGTCTTATGACAAACAACCCTGTGTGTGGCACCACCATTTCATCGAGGCACAGAGCGTCACCAAGTTCCGATGCGCTTTGCCAATGCAACGTGCACAGTTGAATGAGGGCATCGGCATCAGGGTCCGCCAACCGCTGCAGCACATAGAAGGTCCGGCGGCTCAGAAAAAGTTCCGCCAAGTATGCATTGTAGTGCATGCTCTCGGAGTCCCACACATCATCTATTCTCCGAGGCTGCAACATTCCGAGGCCAATGACAAACATCACGTACCGTGGGAGGGACTCCACCAAGTCCTTATGATTGTGCGCTTGCAAGCACAACGTCATGCACTCCAAGATGGGTTGGAGAATGAAGTTCCACACCACCACGCGGGTCGCAACATCCAGTGCCCCTAAGGACCTAGGAGGCCTCAATTGCCCGGGGGGTAGGGGGGGGGTCTGCGAAATGAAGGCCATTCATGGGGTTAAAAAAATGGTGAATTACTACCCCCTAATTGCACACCGCACACAACGTATGAAGTTTCTGACTGAAATCATGCCCCATATTGTCTAATGGGACAATTTTGCCTGCAATTGAGGACACTGCAAACCATCCAAAACAGGCATTCAAATTCAAAGAAATAGCACTCAAGGACAAATTGCATTGTCCACTGGTACAAATGATACACTATGAAATAGTACACTAATGTATGGTGAAACAGACCCCCATTTTCAGGAAATTTCAATAAGACGCGAAATTTCGCCACATTTGGCAAAATGCAGTATATTGAGGTATGAAATACTGTCAGCGCATTGCCTGCTTGCCACAGTACAAGATTGATACAAAATATCACAAACATACAATTCGAACCATAAGGAACCCTTTATAATCAATCAATGCACAAACATACATCAAAGAAGTTACCAAACGTTGCCTACAAAAGGCAATTACACGTGCCAACACGCACAAAGGGTGTGTCAGAATAACAAATCAAACAAAGTCGGACACAAATTAAAATTCCAAATGACTGCTTAAAGGATGGTGCTTTTTCAGTCACCATCGTCTCATCATAGCCGTCAACACGAAATCACCGTCGTCGTTTGTTCCCCAAACGCGTTCCGTTTTGAGGTTGCTGCTGTGGCTCGGCTGCTCGTGCCGTCCCACCACTCACCAAACTCGCAAAGTTCTCCAATCCCTCTGGTGACGGTGACTGTCCTTCCGGCTCAGACAGCGGATGTGTATTGCCTTTGTGTGGCATGACCAACTGCTAACTTTGCTGCTGTGTCTGCTCCTGATCATCTTGCGCCGCTGGAGCCCCAACAGAGGGTGATCGAGCCCTTTTCGTAGGCGTTGCTTGGGGCTCGTCACTGCCACCTGCATCGACACCGGCGGGATTGCTGGCTGCCCCCTTCATGGCCTTTCGCTTAGATGCCTTCGGCTTTGGGGTTCCCTAGGGCTTGGCATCCACGTCCGGCATACTATCCGTGCAGTCCTGTTGATTAGGGTCATCAGGTACATAAGCCATTCTAGTCATGTCAACAGGCACACCCTTGTCGAGTTGTGGCAAGACAAACTCCCAGTAGATTGGGGCCAGAGAGTCAGCCTCTCTTAAAGTACCAGTTGTGAGCTCAACAATTTCTTTCCGTAGTTCATCAACCGCAGCATTGAGGAAACCAAATACCACCGAAATTTCCGACTTGAGACGAATGTGAAGCTCGACAGGCAAATTTGGAGATTGCACCCAGTTTGTAAGATTCATCGGAACTTTCAGAACATCCAGCACCCATTGAACAGCCTCAGGACACAGGATACTGGGTAATGGGCCTTCGCTGAACGTAACGTACATCGGCAGCTAAACAGATGGTGTAAATTGGGCAAAATGGCGGCAGTGGCGCAGTTTCGCTTCATTTTTCGAATTTGGCTGATTTGGGGTATCAATTCACAGGGGGCAATGCTTAGGAGGCCCATAGTGCCCCCTATCGTTTTTTCCGAAAAAAATTAACGACCAGCGCAAAGCCTAGACTTTGTGTGGTAGAGTGAAGTGTAAAAAAGGGGTTGTTTCTAGCCATGGTGTGCAGGGTGCAACATTGATGCGCAATTTGGGGGGGTGAATCACCACAAAAGGTCCAATTTTCACCCCAACAGAGACCAAGAGGAGGCACTAATTTTCCCTATATCGGAGGTATGAAATACCAAAAACACACCAATAGCACCAGGAAACAATGTTTGGCAGAGTGATAAAATAAATGACACATGTGTATGTCAAGGTCGACTGGTCTGTTTGCCCTGGCAATTGTAGTATTGCGATGGCAATGATGACCACACGTCAACCACTCGTATAGAAGATGTACCGTAGCAAAAAGAATCATGACACGTGTGTGAAAGAAGGGTGCAAAGGAGCGTTTTGAAAAAGCTGGGCTCCGCAGAGCCCAGAACCAAGAAACATACAAAAAATGGGGGTAATAATATAGTGTTCGTACCAGGACAAGAATGTATGTGGAAACACGTTGTAGCGGGGCCTAAACTACCGAATTCCTACTGGCTGGGCTCTGCAGAGCCCGGATCACTAGAAACAACAACAAGCACCAACAAATCACGATAATGAGAAACATGCTGTAGCAGCAATGTGGCAATGGATACCCCCTGCAACTCTCTGAACAGCATGCAAATTTGACTAAGACAGTATGCTGGGCTGTGCAGAGCCCGGCCGTACAAAATTTGTCATATTTAGGGGCAAATCAATCAAATCTTGTACTGCTGGGCTCTGCAAAGCCCAGCATACTGTCTTAGTCAAATTTGTATGCTCTTCAGAGGGTTGCAGGGGGTATCCATTGCCACATTGCTACAGCATGTTCCTCGTTGTCGTGATTTATAGGTGCTTTTTGTTCTTTCCAGTGATCTGGGCTCTGCGGAGCCGAGCTAGTAGGAATTTGGTAGTTTAGGCCCTGCTGCAACATGTTTCCACGTACATTCATGTACTGGTACAACACTATATTATCATAATATATTATCAAAACGGTACTTTGCACCCTTCTTTCACACCATGGCTATTGTAAAAAGGAGGATACCATGTTACATGTACTTATCATATAGGACGTATGACCAGATAGTAAATGTAAGAGCACTGCACGGTATGCATAAATGTCAACTACAACATACTAGGGTATGTTGCAAAGAAGGTGTCCTAAAACTGCCGTACAGTCAGACGCAACACAACAATACGAACATCACTTCAGCAAGCCTCAACTACACATGCGTGCAAACAATCTAATGCTTGTTGTATAGTACTCCTCAATGGCTATTGACGGTCATACTTCCTCAATATCGCGGTGACACAACTGTAAAACACAATACAACAGTACCGCGGCAAAAAGGCATTGAAAAATGTCTTAGCAAACCACATGTAGAATAAGTTTCAAAGTGTCATAATGCTATTATGTCACACAAATGGGGGGTCAAAATGGGAACTGTGAAGGTCTAGGCTCTGCAGAGCCCAGCCAACAGGGAGAGCCTAATAAGCACCCCTAAAGTACCAAGTTTATGAATGCTCGGCTCTGCAGAGCCCAGGTTGTTGAAAAATCCTAATACACACCTCGTTTTGGCATTTCTATCTAGATGACGTAAAGCCGTCATCTCGCAACGCCCACCAGTAATGTGGGTAGGAGTTGTATCCTTGATTCCTGTTACTGCTAATCTATTCGGGACAGTGTTGGCGAGAGGATACCTGTTGACCCAGGGCCAGGTAGCGTGGCCACGGGACCACTCTACACATCGGCCGATTGTTGTAATTGCAGTATGTACAACGGGCTCAATTTGCAGCCTGGGCTCTGCAAAGCCCAGAGATCTAAAATGTGTCATATTGCGGATTAAAATGACGTACACATCTGGTCTGGGCTCTGCAGACCCCAGCCTGATCAAAAATGCAAATTTGCACCCCTATTTTACCACATGCAAAAACCACCCATCACCCCTTTTTTCGCTAAAAAAAAAGGGTGCACTATGGGCCTCCTAAGAGGGGATCAAAGGGTGCAAAATGGGCGGGAAATTAGGTTTCGCCTTTGTAGAGCCCACAAAACCAAAAAAATCTAACACAGACCCCAAAAATCCTGCCCCCGGAAAACATGCAAACCGCAAAACCCCACGCAAGGGTAAGGTGTAACACCAAAGGTCGGCCACCACCCACCTGTTCGCATTTTGGCAGGCTGGTGAGTGGTGAAGACGCCCTCTAGGGATTGGCTTTCGGGACTGTGGGGTCCAATTGCAAAGAAAAATGAAATGTCATGTTTGGCCCTACAATGATAACTTTCCGAGGCTAACATTATCATACTAAAATATTGCTTACAAAATGAAATAAATTTGGAGGCCCATAGTGCCCCATCGTGCCCCCTATCGGTTTTTCGAAACCAAAACCGGCATGCACACAGAGCCCAGGTGGATTTGGGCGTTTGGAGATGGGAGTTAAGGGGGCGATTTCAGACGTGGCGCACTTTCAAGTGCCGGAGATCACATTTTTGGGGTGGGAAAACCCAAAATCCGTAGTTTTGTGGTCCCAACCACCCCGGCAACATCGTCAGCATTTAGGTGTGCAGAATACGAAAAAGGTTGTGGCCATGGGGTAAACAGACGTTTCGGACTGAGGCATGGCAGGCGGAGGGTTGCGATGATTGCTGGGCCCCTGCAACCGAAAACGGCAGCTGCCCCTTTTATAGCAGCCACTTCCGTCGCTGTGTAACATCCTGAGACAATACCTGAAAAAGCGCAACAAGTTGACAACGGTGTTGGCCCTGTGATAAATGGGGGTGGAAGACACGTTTGGCTATTTGGCTGGGCACTGCAGAGGCCAGAATTAAAAGAAAATAATGAAATTAGGGTGCATATGGAAGGTGTGCCTACTAACCAAACACGCCACACGACCTAACCCTAAGGATACACCGACCCCAAAATTACAAACTTCTATGAGCTGGGTGCTGCGGAAACCGGCCCATAGTGCACCCTATCGTTTCGGCGAAAAAAGGGGTGATGGGTGGTGTTTTGCATATGGTGAAATAGGGGTGCATTTGCATTTTTGATCACGCTGGCTTTGCGGAGCCTAGACCAGCTGTGTAAGTCATTTTAAGCCCCAATATTACACATTTTCGATCTCTGGGCTCTGCAGAGCCCAGGTTACAAATTATTCCTGTTGTACCCACCGCAATCCCAGGTATGTTATGGATTTTTGAGAAGCTGGGCCCTGCAGAGTTCCGCTGAGCGGCAATTCTAGGGTAAATCTTAGGGTTCCTTGTTCTCTGGGCTCTGCAGAGCCCAGACTGTATAGTTCAGCTACTTTACACCCCTATGCGAATGGTTGGGCGGCGGTCCAAAAATGTGGCCACTGGACCACTCCATACATGAGCCAATCGTTATCCATTCTGTTTTTGGGCTGTGCTATGTTTTGTTGTGCTGTGCTCTCCTGTATTGTGCTGTGCTGTAAGTTCCCAGAGCCCAATGCCCCACTAGCCAAGGGGAGGAAGGACCACGTGCCGGGTTACCATCAGGGCCCCGGCTCCCCGCGTCCTCAGTGTTGGTGTGCCCTCCCCCCTCTGCTCGAGGGGGAGGACCAGCTGCACCATGCGGGCGCCTTATACCTAAGGAAAGCAAAGGAAATGGGGGCGGCAGGGCAGGCCTCCTTTCCTTGACCCACCACCTCCTTATCACTCCCTTGCCCCACCAGAAGCGACAAAGCAACAAAAAAGCTGGGCTCTGCAGAGCCTAGCTTTCATGTACGATGCTTTTTTAGGGTGTATATTAGGGTTCCCCTGTTCTTCGGGCGCTGCAGAGCCCAAACTTTGACATCTTGTAATTTTACACCCCTCAATGACCCGGCTACCATGATGGCAGTATGTACCACCTCCCCAATGTTACATGTTACATTGTTTCTCTGCACCTCACATTTTCTTTTGCTTTGTCGCTTTCTCGCTTTGTAAAGCCTAATTTCCATGCCCTTCTCATGTACAAGAGCAACATAGCACAAAGGCATAGAAAAATGCAACAACAGACCACATGTAGGATAAGTTTCCAAGCGTCATAGTGCTATTATGTCACACACATAGGGGGTCAACATGGGAGTTTGTGAAGGTTTGGGCCCTGCAGAGCCCAACCAGCACGGAAACCCTTACAAGCACCCCTAAAATTCCCAGATTGTGAATGCTGGGCATTGCAGAGCCCACGTTGTTGAGAAATCCTAATACAAACCTTGTTTTGGCAGGCGTCTATCTAGATGACGTTATGCTTCGTGTGGCCTTACATCATCTAGCAATGCCCAGCGGTAATGTGGGTAGGTGATATATGCTTGATTCCTGTTACTGCTAACCTGTTTGGGGACAATGTTTACGATGACTATGGTACAGTGTCGGCGAGAGGATACCTGTGGACCCATGGACCCATGGATCCCTTGTACCAGCATACGAATGGATGTGGAAACACGTTGTAGCAGTGCCTAAATTAGCATATTCCTATTGCTGGGCTCTGCGGAGCCGAGAGATCTAAAATGTGTAATACGGGGGCTTAAAATGACTTACATAGCTGGTTTGGGTTCTGCAGAGCCCAGCGTGATCAAAAATGCTAATTTGCACCCCTATTTTACTACATGCAAAACACCACCCATCACCCCTTTTTTCGCTAAAATGAGGGGGCACTATGGGCCTCCTAAGCAATGTACCTTCCTTGGAATCGGAGCCAACGTGACAATTGTCATCACTGAGAGCATCATAGTGAAGTTCGGACTGCGGCTGCCATTGTTGTACACCATGACACTCACCTGATTCACCCCCTCGTCAGCTAGGTCAGTGTGCAGCGGGCTCATGATGATTCGAACGTCCGCCAATTCACCATCAACCACCAATGGTTTCCCCATTGAAACCTCTCGCACAGCAAGCGGTGGTAAACCCATGGACCAGCCCTTTGGAACCACAATTACAACCAGTATGAACGGCAACCCAAGGACAATAGCATTCAAAATGGCAGTAGGATGCAGAAGACAAAGCTGAAAGGGGGACTCACCGCCAGTAGTATCTGCACCAGAACCAAAAACTATCTTCAACTGAACCACATTCCCTTCGGAGCTAGCGATGTCAAAGGAATTCCGAGGTGTGGCCAAGTGGCTCCTGAAATCTACATATTTTGAGGATGTCCAGAATTCGGCCTTGCACACAGAGTCCCGGCATAGGCATGTCATCAGTGTACACCCAGTCTGCACAGCTAAAACTTCAATGCACCAATCCCCTTGATACGACGATGTAACGTAGCAATCTCGGATGTATTTCCTGTTATAGAGAAAAACGGGGTGTCCAGATCATGTTTCCACCTGAGACGCGAATTGTGCCACTATGAGCAGGATTCCATGATTTCATAGTGCAATTGAGGATGCCTCCACAACATGCTGCGGGATGGGTGAACCAACTCCTGTGGACAGTGAGGATGCATAACAATCCAGCCCCATCGCATTCCCCGTTGGCATTCGCGTGCCCCTTTAGCCAGTCCTGCAACACTAGCTCGTGGAGTCTCCATGTATCTGGCACAGTGTGCAAGGTATGGTCCAATGAGCCCCTCCAAGGGTTTGAATGATCCAGGTGCCAAGGGGATCCTCACGTTCTCGAAAGTGCGTATTCCATCAATTGTGGTACAGCCAGTTGCATCCATCATTCTAGTCAAGGGTAGCCAGCGTCGTGCCACGGAATCCTACAGTGCATACAACCAGATTTTTTCGGGCTCGGGACGGTAATGCGCATCAAAGCAATAGCCACACACAAGGCTTCCTTCATCAGCTGTCAGTTAGGCCTCCTCCAACATCTGGCGGCACACGTCAGTGAGACTGAGATCAGCATTCTCAGGCTCGTCCAAGTTCTCCATCAGCAGCACTGCCCTCTCACTCATGCATGCTCTTGTGCCTGACAGTTGTGCTATCTGCTAGTGGCCCGCTAGGCGTCTCCTCTGGCGCAAGGGAGTATCCCACTTCAGAACCATACACTCAAATTCCAGCTGCCATCTCAAAGGGTCCAAATTTTTTTTTAGCACATTCACTGGCGAGTCTCCTCGCCGCACAAAAGACATGTTGACCACCATTGATCCAGAAGCTACCCAGTGAGGCAATAACAAAAGAAAATTCGTCCCCAGGACAGTACACAAACGACGGACGTGTAGAAGCAAGTGCAGCAACATACAATTGTCAGGCCACACCAGTAATCCTTTGATGATCCCCAAGGGAGGTACCCTTGCCGAATCCTCCGGCCGCAGCTTTAGTCTGGTCTCGCTGACCTTCCGGATTTGCCCATGCTCGCGGTTGACATCCACCCGCGGGACCTTGTGGGACAACACCACTGACTTCTGGACGGCATGTGCTAGAGTGACTGTTTTTGGAGTGGCCTTCTTGTTCCCCCGGCTGACTGGGACCTGTTGACTGGGGCCCTCGGAGGACCCCTGCGAGGGTTGTGATGAAGAGGGTGGCTCAGGGGCCACAGGCACATTGGTGCTTGATTTTGGGGGTACAGGTGACATGACAGTGGGGGCCTGGAGGAAATCACGGTGCTCTGGGCATGGATCACATTGACAGACAGTGGTGATTTGGTTGTTTCCGGACAAGTTATTCCTAAGTTATAGCCTGTGCAAGGGGAAATCCAAGAATGCTGCAAAGAGCAGCTGAAATCACACATCACGACAGTCTCAGCAAAATGTAATATGTAAAATCATGACAGTCGGGATCACACACAAAAATGAATAGCACATTAGTGGTACAAGTGGCAGCAGTGTGACAGTACCCTGTGGGACACAGGCTCAAAACACACAAAACCCAAAAGCAAGCGAAATTTCGCGTTTCAAACCAAAACGTGCTAAAAAAAATGTTGAAAGCACCAAATATCTCAAATGTGGCGTAATTTCGCCACTCCATGCAAAAACACCAGAATCAAGGGACAGTATCTGGTACATTGTGAAGACAACAGGTATGTCAGTCCCATTGTGAAGTATCCTGTCCCAAAAACCTCCTCTTCTTCCGGAATAGCTACTATGTCGTCATCATCCGACACACTACTGTTGTCACTGTCACTGTGGACTGCAAGCAAGGCCACCTCCGGGCCATCATCCTCGTCATCGCTCGCATCGTCCGCACCTGCCCCCCCCCCCCCCCCCCGTTCACATGCTGCACCCTATTGTGCGGTTGCTGTGGGCCAGGTTTGGCTGGTGGTTTTGGATTCCTTGGGGCACGTTTGGCGATGGGTGCACCGTGTCTGTACAATGGGCAATGATGAAACAGAAACACTCAGAACAAAATTCCTCAGATTGGACCTATACCGCATCACACACTTCTCCATCACTGAGAACCAGAAGTTCTTCCTCCCTGTTAGGGTGTGACTCAACGTTACAAAAATTTCGGAGGTGCCGCTCAGAGATGTGATGGTAGTCCATATCCGGCACTGTGCACACAACCTGCTCAACATAGCCTCCCCATATTCCTCACTGTGAATACAACCAAGCGTTCGAGAGTGCCCACGCTGCCATGTGACCAAAGCAGCCGCCAATGTCTTGATGTACTCCACATTCTCCCATTGATCCCCCACCAAAGAAAGCATAACAGGACTCCACCACTGCCAAGGCATTCTTCCCACTTCCGGGATCTCTACCAGCCCAATTGCAGTCTTGGAGCTTAACCTTTGTTGGTACTACATCCCCTTCCTTGAAATCGGTGTGTACTCTCTGGATGAGACAGATAATGGGCATAAAGTTGCGGTAAAGCATGGTGATCGTATGCTTGTACGGGTGCCAAACCCCGTAGATGAGGGGGAGGCTTGACCAGTGCAACTGGACGTTCCATGAAGTGCAACTCTGCCCATACCGGTATTTCAAGAGCTCATAGTGAATCTTCATATCCACATACAGCGGTAAATCATGACGAGTGGCCTGCTGCACATGCCGGATTGTATTTAGAAGTTTCAAGTGATCGAGTTTGGTTCCACACCGTAGTTGAGACAGCATCATTGGTTGCCAGCGGAGAGATAGCACATTTTGCCGCACAATGTCCAGGGGGACTCTGACAAAGGTACGTGGAATCATGTCATGAAGAGCATAAACCCGCCGAAACAGATCCGCATGACAAACTTGTAAAGCATCAACACGTGATCCAATTGTCTGACCGGCATCAAGTAGTGAGACATGACCCGGAAATGGTGGTAGGGCTGGGAAATGTAACATGGCCACAGGTGTGCAATTTATGGAGTGGTCACGATGCAGCGGGTCCACCCCATAATTCTTTTTCACCCAGTCGTCACACCAGAGCGCCATCTGGTGGTTCTGCATGCTTCGCTAAAGCCAAGTTGCTTGTTGTCGCGCATTGGCAGTAAGTGAGGGCATAGCTGCATGCACAAGTCTTGTGGGAGCACACAATCGGCGGGTCCTCCGGCTCAATGAAATAGGTATTGGTACATCCTGGGACTGTGCATGAGGGGCTGCCATCTTTTGCACAAGTCACCACAAGCATAGCAATTGATTTGAGAAAACAGTGTACCAACGGGGCTTCTTCCGTATTCCATGGGCAAACAGCAACCGTGTAAAGTCCTTCCGTGATGGTCGATTTGTCCGCATTGCCAGGGCCCAAAAAGCCAATAGCCTTGCAGAGCCCCCGTTGGCAACATCCGTCATGAGGTCATCAACTTTCTGAAACTCACAACTCGCCACAACCACCCTTAGCAGTTGCGGATCCATGTCCTGTGGTTACCTCAAAGCAAATACTCACATATGTGCCTCAGAACGAGGAACATACTGCATGTTAAGATTGTCAGAATGTTCATAAAATCCATCACAGGCACAAATTTCGGGACAAATGAAATCAAATTAGCACACAAATATACAAATACACAATAAGGGTATCAAACAATCAAATAATGAAGGAGGGGCGAAATTTCGCGTCTCATGAGTGAAAAAATGCATGAAAAAGGGGTATGATATCGGCCAATTTCAAAGGAGTGGCGAAATTTCGCTTCATTTTTTGACATTTGGCTGATTTGGGGGTTTAAATTGACTATTAGGAATTGGAACATTGGTATGGTTAGGGCGCGTTGCATCCAAGGTTGTTCAGGCAAGTTTGAAAGAAAAAAAGGAAGAACATCACTTTACATCACTTTACAGCACTTTGCAAAGACCGGTCTGACCGGTCTTCCTAAACTGCAGCGGACCGTCTCACTTTACAGCACTTCGGGCGACCAAATT
Source organism: Eutreptiella sp. 'Long Island Sound 2002' (assembly GCA_964036045.1). Lineage (NCBI taxonomy): Eukaryota > Euglenozoa > Euglenophyceae > Eutreptiales > Eutreptiaceae > Eutreptiella > Eutreptiella sp. 'Long Island Sound 2002'. The sequence goes on along the minus strand of OZ038380.1, from coordinate 80,141,220 downwards.
ACTCAGACCGGTCTGACAGGTCTTCCTAAACTGCAGCGGACTGCTCCACTTTAGACCAGTTTAGTGAAAGTTTAATTTGAAACAATAAACGACAGCCGACCGCTACACTTTAGATCACTTTAGGTGACTTTGCAAAGACCGGTCTAATCGGTCTTCCTAAACTGCAGCGGACCGGCTCACTTTAGACCACTTTGTGTGACCAAGTTACACAAAGCGGTCTAACCGGTTTTCCTAAAGTGCTGCGGCCCGGTCCATTTTAGTCCACTTTATACCACTTTATACCACTTTTCCCTGCACCTCCTTGCAAAGCGAACACGAAGAATTCAATCCCAACAAAATTCTAGCTGCGTGGGAAAGTCGCACAGCTACTCACACGGTTCATCGCTTGCAACCTGATCTGACCTCAAACAAAGTAAGTATAACACCCACAACAACAAGAACCCATCAACTCACTTAGTCAACCCACAGTAACTCTTCGCCCTCGGCTTCGGCTTCAGCTTCCGTGGGGGTGGGCAACTTGGACTTGTCCTTCTCTTTCTTGTGCTCCAACTGCAAGGCCAGCCCGCCTTGCTGCTCCGCAAACTGCGGTGTAATGTTCATCCCCGGGATGCCTGCAGCAGGTGCTGCGGATGCGGCTTGCAACTTGAGCGACTGCGTAGACTCCGGTACATCCTGGGACAAAAATGCAGAAATAAACTCTTCAAAACAGTTTGCAAAAACCAATCCGACCCGTCTTCCTGAACTGCAGCGGACCGGTTCACTTTAGAGCACTTCATGTGACCAAATTACACAGACCGGTGTGAGGGGTCTTCCTAAATTGATGTGGACCAGTCCACTTTAAACCACTTTACACCACTTTAGCACTGTGGCACACTTGTATGGCGGTTTGGGGTTCCTTGCCTTCATCTCCTTCAACTCCCTCACCGGGCTCTGCCTTCTGCTCCTGCTACTGAGACGAAAACAAGGCAAAAAAGAATAAAACTAGCACAGTCCTCATACACATATTCCCGCTCACATGCACACATACCCGTTTGGCATCCTCCAACTCCCTCTCCAATTGCCTCAAGCTCTCCTGCAAGACCGCCGTCTCCTCACGCTTCTGTTGCCTCTCGGCCAATTCTTCGTGTTCCTTCTGAATTCTTCTTTCTTCGGCCAGCCGCTGCAACCGCTGGCGCTCCAGCTCCTCCGCTTCGAGCCGCCGCTTCTCCTCCTCCGCAATCCGCGCCCGGACCTCCATGTCCCGCTACCACTCCATGTTGTTGATGTGCTGCAGCTTCTCCTGGACTATCCGCGTGTCCTCTAGCGGCTCCTCCCAATCCGTATCCCGCAAGGTGCCTCCACGGACCTACGAGCGGGTGGGGAGAACGCAGGAGAATGCGGTACCAGGAGAGGAGCATACCCGAAACGTGGCAAACCTGCACCAATTCAAACTCCGTGTGGGCCAGCTCAGGTTTGAAGGCCATGTACTTGGAGCGGAGTTGGGGGGTCGTCAGCGCGTCCATGGGGGGCGGGCCGTGGGGTTGCGGGGGCACGGTGTGTGCGGAGGCTTGGTGCAGAGGGAGGGCACGACTCTTGGGCGGGAGCATGCTCACATCGGGGTCGTCCTTCGGCTTCACCTTGGCCCCCCACAGGCGCGGCAATCGGCTGCTTAAATGATAACGCGTTCGAAAAAAAAGGAAAAATGTGGGGTTGGGGTGAAGCGGTCCGCAGCAATTTAGGAAGCCCGGTCACACTGGTCTGAGTAATTTGGTCACCCGAAGTCTTTTGAAAGTGAGCCGGTCCGCTGCAGTTTAGGAAGAGCGGTCAGACCGGTCTGCTGCAAAGTGACCTAAAGTGATATAAAGTGTACCGGTCCGCTGCAGTTTATCCTTTCAATTAAAGTTTCACTAAAGTGGTCTAAAGCGGAGCGGTCCGCTGCAGATTAAGAAGACCGTTCAGACTAGTCTGAGTAATTTGGTCACCCGAAGTGCTGTGAAGTGAGCCGGTCCGCTGCAGACTAAGAAGACCGTTCAGACTAGTCTGAGTAATGTGGTCATCCAAAGTGCTGTGAAGTGAGCCGGTCCGCTGCAGTTGAGGAAGACCGGTCAGACAGGTCTGCTGCAAAGTTACCCAAGGTGGTCTAAACTAATCACTTCACATAATTTCAGCACAAACCTGCATAATCCTGGTATTGCGGACCTCCATGTTGCCGCAGAGGTTCGGCAAACTTCTTTTGCGCCACCAAGTAGTCCAACTGGATGATCCACGATGAGCGGAGCACCATCTGAGTGCATACCTGTCCAACAATGCACATATAGGGCCTATATGTGGCCATATGGGCATGTTTGGGCTATGGAGATCGCCCAACCAAGATGGCACCCATGTTTTTCATTGCAAAAAAAATCGTATGTTGCTTGGACGTCCATTGCACGCCTTGGTACCAATCATGCGACAATTCGTTTCATATGCCCCTCATAGCAGTAAGCCGAATTCACGAATCTTGCCATAAGCCCTTGGATCATTCCCCATTCCCACAAACCCAAGGACAATTGTAACGCAGACATCAAGGGCGATATGATACAGCCCTTGAAGTCCACTCGCCGCGTCATGGTTCAGGTCCGAGGTTCACGAGCATTAGCGACATCCAGTTGTGGAAGAATCCAAAAAATCTCAAATCTCACGGATCGCCGCCCTTTGCGCATCATAATGACTGCCTTGAAACAGCAGATCAGATTTCCGGTCTCAGAGAGCCCAAAAGTGACGCGTCAAGTCATCAGAACTGTCAACTAATTGCGGCAACATGATCGCGGCAACGGCGATAGGCGCGAGTAAAAGACGATCATCTTGCGGAGGAATAGGATGTGCGCGGATGCCAAGACAGGAATCGACAAGGAATGCGATTCCTGATCGATTCCGCACATTTGAAAATTTGCGGCGCCTACAGGCTGCCACTTATGCCGCAACTTCCGAAAGTGCTTAGTTTAACAGGCGTGGGGATGGATTGATTGTGTCCCATAAGGTCAAAAGGTCTTGCTTACCGGTTCACCCCCCTGGTTAGAGCAAACTGTGGGGGGGCTGCATAACACCCATGCACGGCAGCGGGTACCTAGGACAATCTCTCGGGGTGTATGCCCTAAAACGCCTCGAAGGCCCCTTGCGCCACAGTGACAGCGGTGCTTGGGACGGTGAGTGCCTTGCCTCAAACACGCCACAGTCTACCGCGCCATGAACGCCAATTGGTCAGAAATACTGAGGTAAATACCATGGTAATGACTTGTAAAGGGGCTGTATGACATTGTACAAGCTGGTATGGTAACAAGTGTTTGGATGAAACCGCGCGCCTCGTGATACGAGGCGCAAATGGGGCTCGGTGCGCACCTCGTTAGCGCCAAGCGCCCCCCCCCCCCCGGCGCCTCGTTAGCGCCGAACCCCCCCCCGTGCGCCTCGTGGGCGCCAAACTACCCCCCCCCCCGTGCGCAATCATTAGCGCGAAAGCCCCCCCCCCCCCGTGCGCCTGGTTAGCGCCAAACTCTCCCCCTCATGCGCCTCAATAGCGCAAAACCCCCTCGTACCCCCCCCCCTTGCGCCTGGTTGGCACCAAGCCCAACCTTCGTGCGCCTGGTTAGGGCGGAACCCCCCCCCCCCCCGTGCGCCTTGTTACCGCGCCAAATCACCCCCCTATGCACCGCCTTGTATGTCTACCTCCCTCAACTTCGAATCGCTTCACTCGATGCTGAGTGCAGCCCCGCACCTCCCGTGTATAACTAGCGTCCTGCAGTGGCCACAGACAGCCTTTTGTGTGCACAACCTTGTGTATGCACCGCACAGTGGTCACGCAAGAAACGAGGTGGTCACACAGGTCAAGAGCAACCACAGAGATCGGTCAGGATATCCAGGCTCATCAAATCCACAGGCTGGGGGTGAGTCCCCATCTTCCTAAGGAAGCCACAGTCCATATCCGCAACACGACTCAGAGTGGTGAAGCCGCACGAGCTCTTCAGTAAGGGATCGGACATCAAGGCCGTCTTCTTCCTCGCCCCATTACCATGAGGGCCATGCATGGTGGAGTCTCCATGCAGTCAGGGCGGAGGCCCCAACTCCTCCAACGTCCAATTACCCGGGCAGACCGATCGAGGTCATGACACCGAAGGTCGGCACCCAACTGAGGAGGCAAGTTGGTGGGGTAAGACCGGGACTGACAGTGGCGGACCGCTGGGTTTTCGCTTATGGTAACTAGGCCATCAGCCTGGCGCCGATGCCAAGGTGCTCTTTGCACCACAAACAGCGGCGCGGGGGATCCGCCTACAGCTTGAGAATGAGCACTCTGTGCCGGCCAAGACCGGCCCGAGGTCGACGGCGCAGAAGTTCAGGGTGGGTCACCAAGAAATAAAGCTGAGACCCCGACGTAGGGGCATTCGGCGCTCCAGGACCTGGTTCAGACCCAGAGAGGTGGATCCGAAGATTGGTTAGGACGCCTGCCGTGAATAGGTAGGTCCACGAACGTTCAGAGAACAGCACGAGCTTAATGTCCCGGGCAAACATGTGTCCTTGGACTATACCGCCCATGAGGCCGATTCGGACGACGGCCATGCTAAGCAGGACGACTACACGTTGGAGAAGATCCTCACCAGTGTCCAAATGCCTGTGTGGCCGGAGGTGTGGAGTTGCGAGTGCGATGCCCAGGCTACGAGCCGTCCCACAACACTCAGAAACCCGTCTAATCCTGTGCTCGGCGATCAACACTCCTTTCATGGAGTTTGTCCGCAAGCACAAGGTCCAGCTTCAAGTCTCTGACTTGGAAGCTCTCACCCTAGCGATTGAAGCCTAGGGCAACTTATCCTCGTCCTGAGGTGTCGCCCTAAAAAGAGAAGATTGAGCAACTATGTCGTGTTGTCCATGCGTCTCTTGCTCCGTTGTTCTTTTCCAGATCTGGTGCAATGTTGTTCCGTTGGAGTGGTTGAAATCCTGCACATGCCGAGCAGCCCCCTAACCGGGTGGTTTGGCATAGTGGTTGCGTTTTGCTGGCTGGCAAGAGACGGATACTTGGCTAATCGGGTACCCCCGCTCACAGGATCGGGCTCCGCACAAATGAGTTCCAAGGGGTCGAACCCTGTCAAAGTGGTGTGGCCCATGCCAAAAGCATGCGCACACATACAAAAGCACAGTAAATTCTCTACATACAGCAGGTTAGGCACACTTGATCTCTTATGGATGGCGCCCAAGTGAAGCGCGGTGTGGGATGGTAGGGCAAGGTCGGGCATCCCTCCTCCAGGCGCTAGTTTGTTTGTTTGTCGAGCCGGCTGTGTGGTTGGTGCGTCCTAGTAAGGGTGTAGCGCCACTTGCCTCAGTGGAAGCACCCTGGACGCCAGCGCCGCTCGTTCCATGTTGGAATCCCGTTGTCCGAGCCGCCGGAGCGGCGGCTCGGGCAAAGGCAAGAAACGGGTGGGGTGGCAGCCTCCCATCGTGCGAGGGCCCTGGTGGGGCGCACTGCTGCAGGTGGCTGGTCTCATTTTCTTTCTTTTCCTGTGTGGCCGTGCACCCGTGTTCTATCGCTGCCCGCCAAGGGAATACCGTTGTGTGGTTAAAAGAAGCAAAAGCGGGGGTGGCCCCCGTCCCCGGTCGGGCGAGGCCGGTGGGGGGGAGTACTGCTACAGGCCGGGTTCGAACCGGCGATCTATGCGACGACAGCCAACGTTGGTATCCGCTATGCCACACTGCCTCTCTTATCCCGTACTCCGGTACGAAGACGCTGCAACAGGTTTCATCCCATGCGCTCTATCTCCTTCTCTCTGGCCCTCCTCCCACTGCGTCCCACTCTCTCGCGCTCTCTCTCCCGCATAAAAGGGTTTTCGAGATGTTCGGTGTGTTTATATCCCCCCCGGGGTTCGAACCCACCTCCACAGGACAGAAGAGGTGTGGTATACCCACTGAGCTATGACGAGTTGTTACCTGTACTCTGGTCTAGGCACTTAGTACACCAACGTTGCATCGCCTCATGCGTCGCCCTTGCGCCGCTTGGGACTCAGCACCCGGTATCGGGCTAGGAGCGCCTCGTATTCATCTACTGGGGGCTCGTCCCTTGAATCCGACGACTGCCCGTATTCCCCCCTCCTTCCTCGTCCTCCGATATTGCGCTCACAGACAGGCCCTGTTGGGACTCCCCGCGCGTATCAGGTGGCCCCTCCGCCTCGCCCTCCAACACAAACGACGTCTCGGACAGCAGCAACGTTGTGGCCTGCGGCAGGGGGGTCATCTCTTTCCCCCCCCTCCCAATGACGTCTCAATCTGTCACTTCCGGGGGATTCAAGCGTTGGCGTTTTTACAACGGTCGCAGATTGTACTGGTGCAGTAAACTGCCCTCCTCTGCCTGCCTATCCGCCCCTTCATTACCCTCTATGGAGACGTGTGATGGCACCCAGAGAAATTAATTTTGCCTAGACGAATCCCTGGCCAGTCCCCCCTAGCCAGTCCCAGTATCTGTACCCATTGATCGGAATGGAAAATCCCCAGCCGATCCCGTCTCTCCCAAAGGAGGATATGTTTGGTCAGCCCATTACAGCAGAACTCTGAATCTTTCACTCTTGCCATGGGGTTAGCTCGAGTACATTGGCGCATGGCAAACAGGACTGCGCGCACCTGTGCCCGGCCATTGGTCTGTATCTCCTCGGGGTCCGGGGGGCACGCAAAGTTCCTCTCATCCCCCTCCCCGTAAAAACCCCCAAACCCTGCCTGCTCCACCCCCGTACCCTTTTGGAGGATCCATCCGTAAATACAACATCCCAACCCTTTTCTTGCAGCACCCCGAGAGCAGTTAGGGTCTGTTCGATGTGATGTGTGTACTTCTGCTTTTTCCACTCGGTTCTCACTTCCGCTGACAGGAACAAGACAGGTCTCGGTCCCCCGGGAGACCTCCATTTCGCGCCCAGTCGCCGCGTGCGCTGCCACTCTAGCAAGTTATCCAAATACGGTTGCAACTCCGCTCGCGGCAGGGTGGGGTTATGCAAATGGAGCCACACTAGCAGCTAACACACCAAAGCCGCCGGAAAACTCAAAAACGGTAAACAGAGTCCCCATGAACAATCGCTGGCATCGCAGAGACCACGCCGTGGCCAATCCCGCCCAATACACGAGACCCTCTGTGTTGGTTAGGCTGAGTTCTAACTGGCGATACGGCAAGTGTTTCACTGCCACCCACCCCCCGCCCCCCAGCTCCACCTGGCCATAAGTATGTTTGATTGATGAGCCCAAAAACTCTGTGAACTGGCAACCGTCAGAGAAGTGGTGATGCGTCTCCACCAATGGCTGAAACGGACAGCTGTCCTGCCGTGTCATGGCACACAGCCGCTGCGCCACAGTAAGTTTACGCCACAGAGCTCGGTGTATGAAATCTCTGTCAAAAGATGGGACTCTGAGCCACGAGAAGACCTTCCAAACGCAATCACCAGTAGGCCGAAAGATGATTCTGTCTCTGGTGGCCGCCAGCAACTGGGACCTGATCTCCACGCCTGCGCCCATTTACCCATGTCGCGGGGAGCATCAGCACGCCACTGCGCTCCCCCTGACTGCACCGCCACGACTTCCTGCACCATTGAGGGGTACTTTAAGCGAAAAGTGGGCGCCATTGTCTGCACCACGGCAGGTTGCAGAACCTCTGACTGCACCAAATGCTCCCACAGAACAGCACCTCGACGTACGGACAGCATGTGGGCATATGTCTAGCGCTGCACATTCCGGAACAGCGCACTGTGCCAAAGCCTCATGACTCCAATCCGCATCGGCGGCGGGGGCGGTGGCACTGGCATTCCCTTGCGCACCTCGGAATACGATCCAAGAGAGCCCCCGAGGTATCCCGGCGGCCGTTTAACCACCAGCGACAACTATAGGTACGGCAATGTAGCACTGTTGTATGTCAACCCCACAGAACAAGCCCAGTCCTCAAAAGGTTGCGTCAGCCCCCGCGAGAGGCGAAAGACCCCTTGGGCGAACAGGACGAAAGAGTGGGAATGCACCCCATGGCTGCCCAGGTGCCAGCGGGGCGCAACTCCACACCGAGGAGTGTGGACTTGGATCCAGGTCCACGTCAAAGACCCCTCCCAGCGGGCTCAGGGCCTGGGCGGGTACACATACAGGCCAACCGTGGGGTGTGGCTCACTGCACGAAGCCACGGGCATCGGGGCACACAACCACCGACCCACAGGAGACGCCGGGGCGGCACCTACCCAAGGGCCCCACAACACGCCATACAAGAGACACACTGAGCACATGACAAACGGCACGGAGAGACACACCGGCACAATTAGCGGAGGGGGAGGTACAAATGTTGAAGGACGGACGCGGTTGCACACGCTTGTCAAGGGTACCCTTGGACTTCCCTATATCTACACTTGCTTTCGTATACGCGTAGCAGGTACCTGCTACCCTCTCCTTTTCGTAGTTCGCACTAGAAGTAAGCTGCCAGGCTGGCGATCTCAACACCCCCATGACTCGCGGCCTCCGCCAAGATTCCTCTCGTCAGGCCCCAGCAACTCATACTCAGAGCAGTAGCCTATATGACGTGCATCTGGCGCTCCACGTGCAAATTAGGACGATGGACTCTCGCCTTCAATAGCAGCACGGTGGTATCCAAATTTGCAGCAGCGCGGTCTTCTCCTCCAGTGGCAGCGGCAACGTTGAGAGGTGTCGCGCCCGCAGCATCATTTTGGAGATGACTGGGCCATACGCTTCTGACGGCGAGACATGGCCTAGCAGCACACCCAAGTACTTGAGCTTCTGTTGCACCTGGAGGCCGGCAATGTGAGTCGGACACTCCCGCGACATTGTCTTGACTAACGCGTACAACTTGCCCGCGTTGATCGTTAACCCAGAGTAGTGGCCGAATCTGCCGAGGACATACAGCACCGCCTCCACATTACCCACTGCACGGCGGCCAGTGCCTCGAAAGAGCAGCAGTATGTCGTCCCCATAAAGCATCATCTCGACATCCGCATGGAGCCGAGACACATCATACACTAAAGCAAGAGTCAAAGCAGAGAACAATGCCGGCGACAAAGGATCTCCTTGCCGCACACCGCTCCGGGGCCGCACCACTGCCGTCGGCACCACTTCTCCACACACTTCGATAAGCAATTCAGCAGTCAGGAGTTGCATCAACAACGCAATGTAATCATGACCTATCATTAAGTAGCGCAGCATAGCCTGAACAAAAGAATGCTGTACATTGTCGTATACCTTCTGAAAATCAATGGCAACGACCACACAGCGGCGGTCCGTGGTGGCCCCCTGGCTGTCAGTGCGCGTCAAGCGCAGCAGGTACAGCCGCGAGTTTCGCAAGCACTACAATGGGTGCGCACTACACGGTCGCCGCACCTTGCTTCTTCGCCTGCAATGGTTGTATGTTTAGGTGGCCATCATCAGTTGGCCGCTGTGGTTGAAGAGCCTTTGCAACGCCTGTTCGAGAGGTAGGAGGAGCGACAAAACGCAAACAATTAATCCCCAGTCATGGATCGGGTGCGCTCCCACGTTTCGGTACAGACTTGGCCCACGGGGGAAGCATTACAAGTTTCATTATTGAATTTAGAGCTTGAAGAGTCTCATAATCGTCGTTGTTTGGAGGATTTGGCACAGTTGCGCTGTCACGGAATAATCCAGGGCAAGCCAAGACGCAAGGCCCGCGGCAACAGGGCGAATGCAAGACTCCAAAAGAAGCAAGCAGAAGCGAGCAAAGCTCAAGATGAAGGACACCACCAAGATCTGTCAAAGCATGTTGGTCACGTACAACTCATGGTTGGAAGCGTGTAATCCAACGGAGTTCGCTGCGGGGACAGTGGTCACTGGGCGACGTCCCCTGGCAACGATATGGTGGATGTGTCGCGAATTTTCGCCCGGGCCTAAGTGGCTGATTTTCGCCTGAGGCTATGTGGTTGATCGCCTGCTATTGTGCGTTTGCACATGGGTGCGTCAAGGATTGGTGAATTGAATCGAAGAAGGACTTTGATGAGGATCGCAATAATCTAGCTCAGGAGAGGTACGGGAAGACAACACTTTGTAGATATGGTTTGGCAGGGGTGTGAGCTCCCCTGCGAACTTGGTGGAGTGTGCACAGTACACATTCATCTCCTTTGTTTTCATTTCCGTTGCATTACAATACATGCTGCAGATTATATTTTTTTGTTCGCCACGTTGTTGAAAAACTACAAAAACAATTTTGAAAAAACATGTTGGCAAACCTGGGGATGATTTTTCTGACTGAGTGTCTATTTTAGGCATTCCATCACACCCCACCTACGGCGGAGCCTAAGAAGGGGGTGTTAAGGATTTTCGTTTGTTTTTTGTTTTTGTATTTTGTGCACGGCTCAGCAATGCCCACACCCGTTTAAATTTTACATCAGCTTGTCATGTGATTTTTATTTTGTAAAATAACATGAAGCTTAGTAAGGGGGTGTAATGAGTGTTGGCATTGTGAGATAAATTTTGCAGAAAAGTAGCTGAAATTTTTTAAGTGTAGTTCCAGGACATAGAATCCCGGCAGAACACATGCGCGTCAAATTGACGCAGATTATGCACAGAGCTAAAGACAGATGTGAGTTCATTTATGTGTTTAGATATGCAAATATTTTAGCTTTTGTTTTGCATTCATGTTATCACATGTTCTGCAGAACAAATAGCGTAAAAGCTAATATGTGATTGCATTTCTGGTGTGTTTGTTTGCCTTCGTCTCGTTCTTGTCGCTTTTGATTCGATTCGAGCACTTGTTCAGGTTGCAGTGAATTTGTGGGGAAAATAGATCTTCTTCTTGACGCCGCTTCCCATAATAGCCGCACGTTAACATGCAATGGAGGTGGTCTTGGTGTTTCGCCTCCCTAACCAACTTTGGTCTTCTGCTTCCTCCGAATGTGAAGCGGGTACCAAGAACTCTAATCACAGTAAAGGGCGTAGCAGTGTCCTCCCTTGTCATCCGTCGGACAGCATCACAAAAGATTAGGAACCCCTTTACCATTGGAAGGGACTTTGTGCTGCATTATTGAAATATATCCCTTTCTCTGTCTTTGTGTCGTCTGGTGTTTTGGTCAATCTTCCCAATATTGCAGGCACACGGCAGCAACAAAGAAAAGCGACACAAGGAAACCTTTTTGCAAAGACAGTAGAGAGCAGTATGCTGAAAAATGAAGGCAGAGGTTCAAAAGGTAAATATGGGAAACCACCGTTGCCCAGTGAAGGACGCCCTGCCCTACCCAGCTTAGGCTCGTATGAAAGGGCGTCTCCGGCGACAAACACAAATCCAGTAGTACCCTGCTTCATATAACATCATACCAAAAAAGGAGAAAGGAGTGGCAAACACAAACAAAGCAGAGCATCAGCGAATCCTACATGAATCAGGCCCCATTACCGAGCGCTTTCAGGGCAAGTAGCACTTCCTCTCTCCTCCCTAGGCGATCTGCGTGAGCAAGCATGCGGGGCCTCCACCAAGAGCCTGGGTAACGCTTTCCATGCAAAGGCTCCGCCACCTTAGTAATATTCTGAAAATACTGTGCAGCGGGGAGTGCATACCAGGCCGTTTTCCCCATCATGTTCGGCACAAAAGACTGCAGGGCTGAGGGGGCATTGGGACTAAAAACATGCAACCAGCGCTGCAGGCTTGACAGGTTGCCTGCCCCTGGCGTGCCCGTAAAAACAGGCGCCTTCACACTCAATTCAAGCTCGCCTGCAGAGGTGAGCTGTAATTCACATTCCAAAAAAGATAGCACCCGCTGACAGTTTTCTACCTTGACTCCCATGTGATGAGCATAACCTGGCATACCAAGAATAACCCCCCAAAACAGCCATTTTGGCACATGTACCTAGTCGTTCTGTGTGCCCATGGGATATGAAAAAATGAGTTTAGCACCCTGAAAACAAGGGGGGGAGGGTCAAAAAACCAGAAAGCCAATTCCATACACCCACACCTGTGTGTGGCAATCTACACTTTTTGAGGTATTTGGCAGTATACTGGAAGTATTGGAGAAGTATTCTTGCCGTATACTTCGGAGTATACGGCCGTATACTGGGAAGTATACGGCCATATACTCGGAGTATGTAGGGACTTTCTGCCTCGCACCCATGCCACCATTCTCATCAACTACCCCCCCCCCCCCTTGCAAGTGCTCATGACCCTGCAACCCCCAAACACATTGTACACACAAAAGAGCACCATATGAGCAAAGCAGAAGACCACGAGAAGCATCCTTGTTTGATGTCCCATCCGAAATGTCAAATGTGATCCACTTCCGCATGTTATATATACCTAATATACACACTTACGCATATTGCACATCATATCATATCACATGATATGTACCTACATGTGCTGTGGTGCACGATGCTTCTTCCGCATGCGTTGCATGCCAAACCTGATCCCCTCTCTACCCAAACCCTTTTCCCCAAACCACAACCGGATGCCCCAATCAAGGGCATCCAGGTGCAGAGCATGCCTTAGTCCCCATCGGGTGGGATAAGGCTTGCTCAGCTTCCACCCTTGAAAACAATGGCAGATGTCCATTTTAAAACTTTTGTTCCTCCATTCCGTGGGAATGGAGGAAGACTGAATAAAATTCCCTCACCTTTGGAGGTGTGCCCCACTGTGGCACACCACCCAATGCACCCAAACCGGAACACTTCACCCAAATGCCCCCCATGCCTTGGTGAATTGTGTAACGATGCATGCATAACGTTGGCGTTGATCCATGGGAACAGGACCCACATGGCGCCAAATCTTTTGCATATTCCTTTGTCTACGGAGACAGCATTTGTGACGAGAGACACATCAAATGTTCTAGGCATTCTGGACGAATTTAAAAAAAGGTTCTGCGACGCGCACAACGTCCGGAACGGGCAGAACAAATTCGTGTGGCTCCAGGGACACATGGAGAGCCACGTGTGGAAGCATCGTCGTCGTCTTCTGCCACAATCCTCTTCGCCTTCCCCTTTGGGTCCTTTTTCTTTGGCTTTGCTTCTTCTTTCCGCTCCTCCCGCTTCTCTTCCTTCCTTCCTTCCAGCTTGCCCTTGCTCTTGTCTTCGGCCTTGTGCTTCTTCTTCTCCTTTTTCTCCTTCTTCTGCTTTTTGTCCCCCTGCAGGACACAAAGAACGCGTAAAACACGATCAATGTCGCCAGGGACACTACGAGGGACAACACGCGCGACACGCAAAACACATAGGACAGTTCAGACAGGCTCGAGGGACCGATACAAAGACAACACCACGGACGTCCGGACCATGCAGAACATGTACCTTTTTGGGTTCATCGGGGATAAACCCCCACAATGATCTAGCACGGATCTTGCCGACGCTGATGGACACGGTGCCCTGCAAGGAAGCACGGGGGGCAGGGAGGAGGTGCTGTAACTCATCGTAATCAAACACTCCGAGCCGGTAGATAACCCAAGTATACCTGTGCTCTGGTGCCCTCGATCTTGCGGCCCTTCTCCTTTGTTGTACGGACCAAGTACGTGCAGGACTGCGTTAGCGTCAGAACCCAATGATTGCTCTTCGTCTTTTTATCGTACACTTCTTCCATGCCGGACACCCACCCGGCATGGTACCCGGCTGCAAAGAAGGGGTGAAATCACCAGCGGCACACGAAGAGGCAAGAGGTGAAACTCGAGCAACTCGAACATTGCACACATACATGTTTGCTGCTTCACTTGAAAAACCACCGCCGCATTCTGGTCCTTCGTGACGTCGCAGCACAACATGGGGTCGCACTCGGTGAGGTAGGTGCGGGGTAGCTGGTACTGACTGGGGTACAAAGGCAGCATGCCACAGAGTGCTGAGCAACGAAACGAAAATCCTGCGAAAGTGCTGGGGAACACTGAGAACGTGCAAAACAGGCAATTCGGCCCTGGGGACAAGAGGAGAGCCACCACGCACCACCCGCAGAGCAAGCCCTCTCAGGGCGTAACTGACGCGACTTGGACATGTACGCGCAGTTCTCAGAGGCCCCCCGTGGGCCACGGCGGTGTCACGCTCAGGGCGTAACTGAGGCGACTTGGACATGCACACGCAGTTCTCCCTCACACATGCAGTGCAAGGCGTGCACAAGTGCTGCAAAACACGTAAAACATACTTCACAAAGTAATTGGCGCCAGGGACAGTTGTGGAGCCAAACGTGAGAAGCGCGTGGCACGCGCGGGACACGCGCGACGTTGTTACCTACTTGTATGGGGTCATGCAGGACATGTAGGACACGTGTGACAGTGGAGCCACGGTCAGCAAAGTGCCTCTACACCCAAAAATGATGAAATTACAAAAAACGGACAATTCCAGTGCGTTCCTCGCCCTCAAAAACCCCTAGAGCCAACCAAACCTCAACGGAGACATGCACGACCAATTCGGCTCCCGAGAGCCATAGACAAAGGAATATAGTAAGAGGTCTGCAACATGAGGTGCAGGACGGCACTGGTTTTGAGCCACGTGTTGCCCTCCCACCTCATAGCATGGGTACAATACATTGCAACAATGCGCACCAACTCGGCATACAACTCAGGTGTTTCGAAAAAAAGACGGGAGGCGTTAATGTCGAGAGTGTGTTCCTTCTCTTTCGGAGGACCACGCATCACTCTCTCAGCCACAGGGAAGTGCTTCGCTTCTAGGCGGAGGTTAGAAATGAAATGGGACACGGCCCTTAGAGCTCGTGGTGAGCCCCACGTGCGGGCGCTGTCCTTGAGACGTTTCCCAATGCCTGTCCCCAGCCTTGCACAACAATGTGCCACATCTCCAACATTGCGGACGGGAGGGATGCAAGACATAAGGGACGCAATGCGAGGAAGCACAGGAAAATCTGCAATTGTAAACAAATGGGCTTGCAATGGGTCATACTTGAGATTGCAATTCCAACATTTCCCACACGAACCCGACATCATGACTTTTCCATCCCCACTTTTAAAACACAATAATTTTTTGGGAGTTCCCCCAATTTCTATGCCGCCCTCGGCTTCAAGTTTTTTGACTTGGTCATTCAATTTCCCCACGGCACCCATCCTTTGCAGATGGGCGATATCATCCCCCCCATCATAAACCCACCATGACGCCCATGCCTGACCATCATGGTGCGCCCCCCTATCCTCCCATAGGTCCACAAACACGTCACAGCGTGTGGCACTGGCATTGTGAAAACCAGTGGCAGCAGAAAAGATTACAATAGCCAAATATGTATTCTCCTCATACTTCCGAATGCTTTCCTGAGCATGGGCACATGCAACCATGCTGGTGACAATATCATGCAATTCCACCACCCCACATGTCCGGGTACCACCTTTAGTGGCCACCTCCAAAACCGTCCCCTTGGACAGGTAAAGTGTGATGGTCTTACGCATTGCCATCACATGGTCCCAAGTGCATGTGGTCCTCATGCAACCCTTCAATGCCCGGATGGAAAGGTGGTGCCCCCGCATCCATCGGAGTAGGTTAATTGCCTCCTTGTCGGCCGCATCCACCTCACCATCTTTTAAAATAATCATGAGGCCTTGGGCATGGGGTGGCAAAAGTACATCGTCACCAAGCAATGCCGATGCTACCGATGGCATCCACAAACGTCTTTGCCGTTGCCCTCTTTCCCGGCAATCCTAATGTAAAAAAAACAGGGTGGGCCATAACATGTGAAACAAAATTATGTGCTGGCGTTGACGTTTGTGGATGCAGAGCACATACTGCATAGGGATCAATTGCCGGCGTTTGATTCCCTCACAAAAATCTTGAATGCTCTCCAAACAGAGCCCCTTTGTAGCCTTCGTGAACGGGGGTTAAGTGGCCGTTTGAATAATTGCGTGAATTTCACGTGAATTTACCCAAATTTTGAAGTTTTCGGGGAAAACGCCATATTTTTGGATCCTTCCGAGGGATTTGAGGGGCCAAAATTCTTCCCCCAGCTTCATTACGCATTCTCCAATGAAGGTCCCACCCCAAAAGCATCCATCATGCCCGAACCATGCCCAAAACGAGAGGTGCCCAAACCCGGCAAGCCTGTACCCGATTCACAGGCATGAATTCACGTGAATTCGTAGGAAATTCGCACGAAATTCGTACGAATTTCGTACGAATTTCACGTGAGTTCACGCAGTTTTACACTTATGTTTCCGGTGTGCACCCCTTGATTTGTCCTCACACCCCTAGTAGGGGCCCCAACATGCACCCCGGTCACAGGCAACAATGGTCTGGGTTTGTGTGGTGATCTCATGTCCGTCTCTTGCGACACCGGAATCGCCGCTGTAGAGTCTGAAGGTGCTGCATGTCGGTTAGAAGCCGTCTTCTTGTACGGCTTGCATATGTTTGTACACTTATAGGCCCTTGCCCATGTTGTGCCCTTTTGGTCGCATCCCACCCATGCAACCAAAGGCTATCGTCAATGGTGTGGTTGTTCCCAACCACTTGCACCCCTAGTCTCCCCCGGAGGAGGCTTAGGCCCCCGCTGTTGCGCAACATGCGCTTCAGCCTCCGGTGACTTCCCTCCATGGCAAAGCAGGAGAACTTTGACAAGATTCTCCACTTCTTTGCAAAATAATACATGTGGTCGATCCAAAGATGCGTCCACAGAAGTTTGCCCCATTGGAGCTTATTGTGGGAAGCGCCCATGGCTATGCCATGGTTCCGGAGCCGCCCCAAGTAGGCCCCGGAGAACCATGCGGAACGCCACAAGTATACGGACATGCTTGCAAAACCCTCACTGCGCGAACTGCCGGCCTCGCTTGGGGTCCGTCCACCACCGGTGCCTCCGGGCGGCTTGCCATGCTCCTCGGGCAATCGGGGCCGGGGCTTGTACTTGCGCCGGGCGTGGTGCCGAATGTCCGGCAACCATGCGTAGAACGGCACCTACAGACAGGGAGAAGTGTGCAAGGCACCAATTGAGAATGGGGGAGCAAACATGAAGCAATGCAACAACGCAACGAAGAAATTGGACGAAATTCACAGAAATTCGTACAAAATTCGTACCAATTTCGCACGAATTTCACATTGCCTCAATATTCACAGAAATTCATTCACGTGAAATTCGCACGACATTCGTACGAATTTGGTACAAATTTCGCGTGAATTTCGTCCAATTCGCCACTAAACAAAGCAAACACACAAGCAAGCACACCTTGCACTCACATGGGCATGTGATTGCCCATTCCCCGGACTTCGCGCACTTGGGCGACCGCCACGTTGGGGCCGTGTTCGCCAGATGCCACACCTCTACTTGTCAGAGGACTACCAGGTAGCGGTGCCGGCAGGGACGGCCTTGGGGGGGGGGGGGGCGCGCTGGAACACCATTCAGCTGCAGAGGGGGGACATGCTGCTGATGGTGGCCACCAGCCGCCACCATGGGTTGCCTGCCCTCCCCGACTCCAAGGATGGGCTGCAGGGGGAACTTTTTAACTTGTGGACCCCCGACCGCGCGCACAAACACCACCAGCCCAACACCACGCACCTGGACCCCAGCCCCCCCAATGAGGCCCTAGACATTGCTGGGGATTTGTCCAGCTGGGACTTCCCCAGCGTGGACCAGGTGTTGTGGGTGGGGAAGGGGGCAGTTGGGAGGGTGGGGTTGTGGGAGGGGGATGCTGCCCAGGCCCTCTTCGCCGACCCCCCTGAGTCGGTCCCGGTCGGCCCCCCCACCGGCCGATCCACCCCACCTTCCTCTGCCGGTCGGCCCCGGCCTCCGACGTCGCCGTCACCGAGGTCGGCGAGCAGTGCATGTTGTTCTTCATGGGCAGCGTGCACCAGCTAGAGGTTTGCAAGGGGGACAATGCCGATGCGGAGTCGGAGATCCACTTCGCCATGACCGGCATTGCTCCCCCGGGGCGGCCGACCACGAAGCTACCAAGGTGGCTCCCCGAGATGTCCGTGCTGTTGGGGGGGGGCACCTCGGGGTGGGTGACGACATCGGAGTGGGGGAGCTGGGCCCCACTCCCCACACTCGCCACGAAGACGCTGCCCGGCGTCATTGGGTGGAGGTCCCCAACCTGAGGGACACTTTCGGTGAGGTGGGGCTGGAACTTCTTGAAGAGAGCCCCCCACCCACCCCCGACCCCAAGGTGCTCTTGTTTTGCCACCGCCGGGGGAGCTCACGATCCTTGGCCTCATCTTCACTCCGAGAGGCGTTGAAAAGCAGCTCAAATTTTTTTGCGACGACTTTTTCGTCGCCGCTGCCCCATGCCTTCATCACCTTGTTTCACCCCACCTCACAATCCCGTGGTTCCACAAGCCCCCGAAGCACAATGTAGCCGTTCCCATCAACAAAGCTGAGGGGCGGCAGGGAGGGGCCAACCCTGTCGGGGGCGGGGTCGGGGTTGCCAATCACCCCATGAGGGGGGACAGGAAGGGGTTCGGTGCAGAGGGGCGGTTCACTGGAAATGAAGGGGGGGGGCATTGAGGCACCACGGTACCATTCCAAAGAATTTGTACTGTAGAAGGTGGGGCGGGTGATGTGGGGGATGTGCACCTGGGGGGGATGGTGGGATGGAAAGGGGCGATGCCCAAATGATCCCACCACCAGGGGTTAGCAAGGTGCAAGGAGAAGGGGAAAAAGGAGTGGTCGGCCGGTGCACCTGCAGCAAGATCGTGCAGGCACACCATGTCGCAGTGGGGGGGGGGGGGGGTATGGACAAGGTTAGTGGTGGGGTACACCTGGAGGTGGGCGTCCTTAGGCTTCCCCACAGGGTTAGTGCGCATGGAATTGAGGAGCTGGTCAACGCTAGAAGGGAGAGGGGGGAGATGCAGAAATTAAAGGGAGGGGAGTTGGCGGCGCATTTCCCTCCACAACGTTGTAGCCCAGCCCCTCCCCCCGAGGTACCACATGGAGGTGGGGCTGCGCATATCGATGTGAATGACCTCGGGGGAGGGGTCGAGGGATGCTGCCCAGCCCACAACATCATCCACCCCTAGTGCCCCCGACAGATACGTCGCCTACTCCAATTGATGGTGGGCGACGGGGAGGGCTTGGTAGTGGGCGAGGGTGTCGGCTGCGGGGTCGGGGCGCGAGGCCACGCTAGCGAGCTGGGACATAGTCTGCTTGGACATTGTCAAAAGAGAATACGAACAAAGGCTTTGAGAGGTGTGAGAAGGCGAAACAGTGGAAATGAGGGTAAATTCGTACGAAATTCGTATGAATTTCGTACGAATTCGTATCAAATTCGTGCGAATTTCGCATTCTCGTGAATATGTGAATCTAGCGTGAATTTATGCGTGAATTTGGGTGCGTGCATTTCACATTCACGCGAATCTCACCAAATGTGTTGAACCATGCGGCTACTTCAAAACTCTAAATTGCACACATTTGTTGGATTTTACTTTGGCCGAAGGTAGCACGACAAAAGCACACGATGGCACCAAGTTACGAGCAAAACACAGCAAAAATAGGTGAAATTCACGGTACCGTGAATCTGGGATTCAAACGGCCGGTTCACGAAGGGTACATTCTCCTTCGGATGGGCATTCGCAAACATAGTGCTTACAATAATTGCTGCACAGGCTCAGCGGGCTCATCATGAGCCCGCTTCAGCCCCCTCCCCCCAAGCTGTTTCCCCGCCCTCGCGGCCAACTCGGCGTGGAGGGCCATGGAGTGCTCCACAGGGACAAGCTCCCCCCCAAAACTTTGGAGCACCATAATGGAGTCCAAAATGCTCCATTTGTCCCCCGTGGTGCTCAAAAAAACCCGCACCTTCCCGGAGCTCTTGCTCCACACTGCAGCCCCCCAAATGGCCTCCACGGCCCCCTCTTTCAAATTTGCAATGCCCCTAATGGGCAGGCGAATGTCATACAGTGCACCACTGGCACGGACATTCAATCGGGAATAGTACCCAGTGTCTTTGCCAGTGGTGGATGCCAGGTCAGAGGGCGCACTAGCAACATCCCCCCGACCCACTGGAATGGGGTCCACGTACTCTCCACCGGAGACCACTTGGCCTGCGGCAGCCTTCGGCGCCACCAACTCCGGCCACTTCGTAATCGGTGATGCTCCGCAGTGGCCAGGGATCATACTGGACTTGCATGGGAAGAAAGGGTGGAACTCTAACAGAGAACTAGTCAAAATGGATTGAAATTGGCAACAAATACTATGAGTATACGGCCGTATACCTCCAAGTATACGGCCGTATACCTCCGAGTATACGGCCGTATACCCGGAATGGGTGGGCAGGTATACGGCCGTATACTCACGGTATACGGCCGTATACTGGGAGTATACAACCGTATACCGTGGGTATGCGCCCGTATACACGAGGTATACGGCCGTATTCCAAGACCATGGCACTGGGTGGGTGAGAGGTATGCATGCTAAACTTGCAAACGAAACATTCCTGGTTCAAACCCCACTGCCCTCAAACAGGCAAAAACGTGTGTACGCCATTGAAGATTGCTGGGAAGAAGTTGAAAGAGGCTGATGATCAAAGAAAAATTCAACCTGAAGAACCGCAACCATATAGAGGCGCTGAAGACAGGCAAAAAAAAACCCACCAGCGACCCTACCTTTTGAAATAAATGACACTCAATTAATAACAACAACACAGTTCACCCCATGCTCGGAGCCCACAAATACCTGATTGTAGATGCACCACAGCTCATTCTTCTCCTCTTCCTCCTCCTCCACGTCCTCAACTTCTTCTCCGGCCTTCTCCTTGCTCTTCCTTGACTTTGCCTTGGGCTTCGGCTTCGACTTCTTCTTTTTTGAGACCGTCTTCAATGGCCACCACTTCACCCAACCGGAGCTCTCCGCCAGTGCAACATCCCTGAGGTGGTGCTTGTGCCCAAGTACAGACCAATGCAAAATCCCGCAAATTGTGGCATCGGTGGAAGCCAAAGCAACACCACCAATCAAACCCCGCGAAACCACCAATGAACCGGGGGGACAAGCAAGGAAAGTGCCATCCGAGCCAATAGAAGGCAAGGGGTTAGCATGCATTTGCCGCAATGGGCACTCCTCGTATGAAGGGTGACCCTCAACCCCAACTCGAAGGGGGCTGTAGGACAAATTTTCATGAATTGCAAAGAAAGGTAGCCCGATCAACGGGCATGTAGAACTGCAGTGGGGCCGGACAACGACCCCATGCAACACCACTGTGTTGCGAATTCGTCTCACCCTGATTCCAAGCGCCCTCCTCATAGGCACCACACTGCCCCTCCACGGCGTGGGTGGCACACAATGGCACGTTACCACATGTGACACAAAAAACTGTGGTACCATCAGTCAAATCCAACAACACCTCACAGCCAACTGAACCACAAGTGGCATCAGGGCCTTGAGACCCTTCGCGGGATGCGGCCGCTTTGCTGGCCCAAGGGGGAACAACAACAGGGCAAGTGTTGTTGTAGTCGAACCTTGAGGTACCCACGGAAATGAAACCAAAAACACGGTGCCGATGGGGGTTAGTGGCAGGGCAAATACCTCCGCGATGCACAGTAAGTGCATTGCCCAACCACACATCCCCGATGTCCAAGGGGGCCAATGGGGCCACCACCCAAGGGTCCGGGAGGCCCGTGTGTGATGCAACCACGAAATCCCAAGCACAACCATCATCGGGTGTGGGGCAGAACATCGGGAACAAGCAAATAACATGGTGTTGGTCCAGACCGGTAACATAGCTGAGGTTAATGTCACGGTGCAAACACTGTTTTTTTTTCCACATCCACTGTACCGGCCTTCACCACATTAAAGGTGGTAACATTCACGACCGGACAGTTCCAACCCAAATGAGTCTCCAAGTGGGGTATAAGGACCTCCCTTGCAAAACTGTACATTGCACCCCCCTCCGGTGGAGTGAATGTGCGGCGGGTGGCACTGTCCCCTGCACGAGTCTCGGCGGGCCATTCCTCATTAAAAATATTGACACCCGCATCCCCCCTAAGTTCCCCATACTCATCCTGAAGCTTGTCCATCCAAGCAACAGAAATGAAGCCACTTTGGAAAGCATGGCCCCATTGCTTGAAATCCTTGAGGTCGTCGACATGACGATGATCGACGACCTCAAGGGGAAGCGTGAAACGATGGTGTTCAACACCAAAAAGGGGGACGGTGGTGAGGGGGAAGAAAAGGGAGGGGTGCATCCCAGTACCCTTGTACCAAGTGGGGAGGGTGTGGCCCTCCAAATCGGCATGCGAGGACCATGGCGATTGGGAGTGGAGGGAGTAGAAGGGGGCGGTGTCCTCCCAATTCCCCCCGCTGCACTTGTTGGGCCTTGCACTCCCATTTGCGCCAGCCAGCGGCCACGTACCCCGAGACATGAATCCCCAGAGTGCCATATGGGCATCTCCCATTCCCTCAAATACAAACTCATCCCCCTATTTGGTCCCCCAAAGCTTTTTTAAACGTGCTCCACGACAGCGCGGGCATCGGTATCATGGAGCTGCAGCACAATACCTTGCAGATTAGGGTTGTTGTCAAACAACGACAACAAAGGGTCAGTGAGGCTGTGGGGTTGGGCAACGCCGGGTTGCGTTGCCTTCACCGGGGCCACAGGGGTGTCCAAGGTGGACCAAGCACAATTCTCAAGAGAAGCCCAAGACACCATGCGTGTGCTGTCAGGGCTGTAAACACCTCCGTGCACTGTGCGGAGAGCTACGGCATCGGCCCACTTCTTCAACAAGGCATGAGTGCCCACATCAGTCATGGTGCCAGAAAAAGAGGGCCTGGGAGAGCAAGAAGCAACATAATATGGATTGGAATGACACATATGGAGACATACATTGCAATAATGAGTGAAGTATGAGCCTAGTTTGGTTTCAAGTGGTGTGCAATTATTTGACAAAGGCAAAGCATGCAACAAGATGGGCACAAAAGGCACAACAATAGAATTTTTCAACTTGAAACAACCACCTGGTGCAAACAAATACCCCGAGTATACGGCCGTATACTCTAAGTATACGGCCGTATACTCCAAAGTATACGGCCGTATACAGAGGTATTGGAGCCTTGAGTATACGGCCGTATACCCCAAGAGCCCAAAATGGGGTATTTTCAAACACAACATGAATCATCACAATTGGCAAACTAGAGGTATCCCCCACCCCACCTATGCATGCATTGTGCATTGTACATTCCTAGCCACTTGTACATGCCACATACCCCTTTCTCCCAAAACCCCTTTTTTACCCGTATACTCCCAGGTATTCTTGGTACGCCAGGTAGTGCTCACCATACATGTGCAAGTGGCTCGCAAGCGATTCCCGAACCCGCACAAAATCCGCCGGGAAACTCCCTGGCCCCTGGGGCTCGTGACACAGCACGAGGTAGTTGTCCCTGTAGCGGAGGATAGGCGGCAGAGGGCGGGACTACAGCGGTCGCTCTTTGCGCATCAGCACCAGGGATGCGTCCTGTGCGGAGCAGGCTCCCCCGATCGCCACACCTAAGCGCCGGCGGAACACAGAGGACATGTGAAGAAAAAAATTCGTCAAAACGCGTTTCAAAAAAGAGGTACTGCTGGATATCTGTGTAGGATATCTTGCAATACGCGCTGTCCCGCGTTTTTGCCCCAAAACTGTCGAGATGGAGCAAGCCTCCTTTGTGAATCACAAAAGCATGACCATGATTTGGTACCTTGCCTGCCATCTGCGTGAGAAAGAAATTGACGGCGGGCTCCACCTCGTCCCGCGCAATGTTGGGAAACATTTCTTCAATATCCAGCTCTCCCCATGCAGTCCCTGTGTGTTCCCGACGCCAACGCTCCACCACCCCTTTCAAGTCGCGCATGTGGGATGCAGCGTTCTAGGGCGTGGTGCGGAACCCCTAGTTAGAACGCAATTTCTGGAACACCCACGTAGCCTCAATTTTGGGGCAAACCACCCAAAAAAATGGATTCAGCACCCTCAAAAACCCCCCATCCCCTTTCTTTCCCCACATAACCCTCATTGTAGGGGTGGTTTTGGGGGGGGGGGGTCAAAGAGTTAGAGCACAGTTAGAACAGAGTTAGAACGCAGTTAGAGCACCTTGCTCTAACTAGTTATCGCGCTAGTTATCGCGCGATAACTCAGTTATCGCGTAGTTATCGCGTGTAGTCATCGTGCACCCCTCCTCCCTCCCTCCCTAGGACAAACAACACAAAACACTTGGCACAAAGCATGTGTGGTCGCTTTTCATACAAAGTCATCAATGTCTGAGGCCTTGGCTGCCTCCAGTCCCAAAAGCCCTTGCTCCAGGGCGTTCATGGACATGCAATGGTGCATGTGGCGGAGGGACATACTTGGCCTCACCAAAGACCAACCCTTGAAACAATTTTTGAGCCTCCTCTTGTAAGGCCCATGCCGATACTCCGTTGGGATGGAGGAAAACTGAAAAATGTTCCTCCATTTCTCGGCAAAAAAGGTGGAATGTGCCAAGCACCAATGGATCCACCTGGTGGGGGACCAACCTGAGTCTCCCCAAGCTTTTGATAATTTTGTGGTCAACGCACGGTGGCGTTCCACTTGGGTTAGAGTGTACATCTCCCTCACCCTCCAAAGCTCATACAAACCCTTAATGCATTTCACCATGACATGCACAACAACCCATAACGGAGGTCCCCCAGGGGTCCTCACTGTGGGGACATGCTCTTTGAGGCAATCCACAAATTGCCTTTGAAAGGGGGGGGAGGTTAGGAAAAATTTGGTGCTTGTTAGATCGAAATCTTTTTCTGTAGCCCTTGAGGCCGAAAGGAGACGTTCCCTCAGGGGGATGCCTGGGGTCTCATCCTTGAGGGCTTGTTTGAAGGCCTGCAAAGCTGCAAGAGCTTGGGCCTTACCAGGGGTACCAGGGGGGAGGGCCTGAAGGGTGGTCTCAATGCGCTTTGCAATGCCGTTTAGGATGCGGCATGCTGCATGTTGGTAGTCCCCCCGCCGCCTATCAGGGGTCACACTTCTCAAGAATGCCCCCCATCTTGAGGTGGACTCCACCCCCCTTTGCTCAACAATCCCATTGGGGTCTTTGCACAACCAACACTTAGACCCAGCCCCCCCCATTGCTTGCATCCCCTTCCCATCCCGTGTCAAAAAGACAGTGCAAGTCAAAAATTGATTTTGAAAGAGGACAACGTCCTCCTCCACATCCCTCACCTCTTGGTTGAGGTTGGCGGAGATGTCCAGGCTTCTCAAAAAAGCCTGTTCATCCCCGCCATCCATGCAAAACCATGAGGCCCATAGCTTCACCTTCGAAGCATACTTTGCCCCCCCCCCATACATTAACCCATACATCCGCACGGGTTGAGGATGCCTTCCACAAGGAAGTCGCATCAACAGTGCCTGAAATAACAACAATGGCAACGCCACTAGGGGGGGGTTTCCCAATAACTCGGGCCATAGATATTGCATTTTGCACAATTGATTGCAAAGGCACATGGGCAGCTGCCCTATTGCGGCTTGTGGTAGACTTTACAATGGTTGTTTGGGGAAAGTAGAGCATGATCCGTTGCCGAACGGTCCTTAGGTCCCGTTGTGTGCAACGGCGGGGCATTCGCAAAAGGGCCCGTTGGGAGAGATCCATGCTGCATGCCATGCGTAGCATGCTCAGGGCCTCATGCTCCTGAGCTGTGAATGCAAGATGGCCACCAAGTGGGCCACACAGGGCAGTGCACGCCCCACCACTTAAACAAACTTCTCCTTTGGTGTTGGTGCCACATACAACGTTCGGGTCACCAAATAGAACTCGCACCAGCCGCTGAACCGCCTTCAAACGGCGCCGCCGGGCCTTGGGGCACAGATCGGTGTACCGCCGGAGGTTAGCTGTGTTGAGAGCCCTCAGGGCCTCATTGACAGCATTATCCATGAAGAATAAGAGGGCCTAGGCAGGAAATGAGGGAGGGTTTTGAAGCAAGGGCCCAAAAAACACACGCGATAACCCATGCGATAACCCCCGCGATAACTAGGTTATCGCGCGATAACCCCCGCGATAACCCCCGCGGTAACTAGTTAGAACGCGATAACCCCCCGCGATAACTAGTTAGAGCACCCAGTTAGAGCGCGATAACTACCGCGATAACTAGTTAGAGCAGGGGTTAGTGCGCACTAACTGGAGGGGTTAGAGCAAGCATTGGGCACCCTAAAACCTTCACAAACGTTGATTTTGTACCCAGGAAACCTTGGAGATCTCAACAATGTGCAGACACGGGGTATATGGCGCCACAATCACAAATTCAAATCAATCAAATGGACATGTTTCGGGCTAGTTGCCCCTCCTCAGCTGAAAGAGTACACAATGACAAACCATTGTTGGGCATCCCACCAAAGTAATGGCAATGACAGAAAAAATAGAAACAATGAACAACAATCGAATCACAAATTACACTAACTGGAGGGGTTAGAGGAAGCATTGGGCACCCTAAAACCCATGGACACCAGCTGTTGCCGCCACAAAGGCGTGCAGTGCAGAACCCCCCCCGCACTATAAAAAATCACGCTCCATCGCTCGCCCTCCCATGGCAATGGAGCGTGTAGTGCCCTGGTGTTGAACAACACCGGGGCTTGGGGGGTGGCGGTGCATGCCCAACCCTCCACCGCCCTACCCTTGCACACACGGGTGTGCCGCTTTTTTTCCCTCATGGAGGGATTCAGCAGGCCACCACTCTCCACCCAAAAATCACCCCCGGTGAAAGAGCCCACACACACAATAAGCGCCATGGGCGCCCCATCCCGCAAATGGGCGTGGAGGCCCATGGTGTCCGTCCCTTGGGGGCGAACAACTTGGATGCTACACCATGTGAACCATGGTGGAGCATTGGAGGT
Source organism: Eutreptiella sp. 'Long Island Sound 2002' (assembly GCA_964036045.1). Classification (NCBI taxonomy): domain Eukaryota; phylum Euglenozoa; class Euglenophyceae; order Eutreptiales; family Eutreptiaceae; genus Eutreptiella; species Eutreptiella sp. 'Long Island Sound 2002'. The sequence goes on along the minus strand of OZ038380.1, from coordinate 80,114,547 downwards.
GCAATACGCATTGAGGTCTGCAACCAAGGGGGTGAGGGCAGGCCTCAGGGTAGCAGCGGCCATGTGGGTCGCCCTAAAATTAGAGGGGTTGCGGTTTCCACTTCCCACGAGGCCGAAGTGGCACATGTACCCTTCGTGAACGGCCGTTAAGTGGCCGTTTGAATAATTGCGTGAATTTCAATGAATTTACCCAAATTTTGAGGTTTTTGGGGGAAAATGCCATATTCTTGGTTCATTCCAAGGGCTTTGAGGGGCCAAAATTCCTCCCCTAGCTTTGTTGCGCATCATCCAATGAAAGTCCCGCCCCAAAAGCATCCATCATGTCCGAACCGTGCCCAAAACGAGAGGTGCCGGAACCCGGCAAGCCTGTAGCCGATTCACAGCCGTGAATTCACGTGAATTCGTACGAAATTCGCACGAATTTCGTACGAATTTCGTACGAATTTCACGTGAATTCACGTGATTTTATACAAATCTTACTCGTGTGCACCCTCTGATTTGTCCTCACACCCCTAGTAAGCCCCCAAGCATGCACCCCGGTCACAGGCAACAATGGTCTGGGTTTGTAAGGTGATCTCATGTCCGTCTCTTGCGGCACCGGAATCGCCGCTGTAGAGTCTGAAGGTGCTGCATGTCGGTTAGAAGCCGTCTTCTTGTACGGCTTGCATATGTTTGTACACTTATAGGCCCTTGCCCATGTTGAGCCCTTTTGGTCGCATCCCACCCATGCAACCAAAGGCTATCGTCAATGGTGTGGTTGTCCACAACCACTTGTACCCCTAGTCTCCCCCGGAGGAGGCTTAGGCCCCCGTTGTTGCGCAACATGCGCTTCGGCCTCCGGTGACTTCCCTCCATGGCAAAGCAGGAGAACTTTGACAAGATTCTCCACTTCTTTGCAAAATAATACATGTGGTCGATCCAAAGATGCGTCCAAAGAAGTTTGCCCCACTGGAGCTCATTGTGGGAAGCGCCCATGGCTATGCTATGGTTCCGGAGCCGCCCCAAGTCGGCCCCGGAGAACCATGCGGAACGCCACGCGTAGACACACATGCTTGCAAAATTCTCCCACCACGTTTTGCACACCGACTCCGAACTTTTTCCCCCTACTTGATGCAGCCTCACACTAGGCTGCTCTAGGCAAGCATCTATCATCTTCTCCCAACCCCTATTGCGCATGAAATGGATGGCAGCAGCACACTCCATCCTCACCTTCCCCTTGCTCTTTGCCTTGTCATTATTTAATCAGGCACGGGTGCAAGTTCGTGCAGCAAGCCGTGCCTCATCTAGAACCGGTTGCAGCATGGTGCGCGCCACAGTGGCCGGTGCCTTCCGTGTCAATTGTACAACTAGGTCCCGTGTCCCGTTGACTGCACACAAGAGGACACGAAGGACCCCATGGAGGCCATAATCAGGCACTCGCCTATCACTCGTAATGGTCCTCTATAAAGCATTTATGGCAACGGCTAATTCCCAGTTGCCGTCTATCGCACTTGCTGTGCCAAACGTAGCAAGACACATAGCACGGTTACGCATGCAGACCCAACACACAGTGGCACCAGGGGATTCTGCCTTCCAGTTTTGGCAGCCCGCCATGAGCACCTGTGCCTTACCATCTGCACACAGAAAAAAAAAAAAGGGACTGCCTATCGTTCCCTGCCGTATCCTCAAAACTTACGGTTGCGGCCTTGCGCAACTCATCATCAAAATCAATTTCCTGGGAGGCCGCGTAGAGGGTCTCCCACTTTTCACTGCCCCCTAGTAGCCACCAACTAGATAGTTGGTTGGGGCTGGCGGTGCCACCAAGCGTGCAATGGACGTACGAGGCCTCATGCCTCGATGTACCGTCCACCGCAATAGGCAACCAATGCAGCCGTCGGTCGCCGGGCTGCATGATGGCCGAGGGTGGGGGTGGTCGACACTTGAATAGGTGGCCGATGCGGTCAGGTAGGTAGCAGGCCGCACCATTGATGGCCGTGTCGTCACCCGTATAGGCAGTGAACGCCCGGGACTCCGGCAACGCTAGCTGCCGAAGCATGCCGTACACCTGGTCCCATACCACACCGTACGTCATGCTCCCCACTAGGTACCGGGACTCCGTCCTAGAGAGGTGCAATGACCGGATCCTCCAGACGGCCATAATCAACCTCTCCTCCTGGGTGGGCTCGGGCTGGACGGTGGCTACAATTCTTGTTTCGGGGGTAAGCACTATTTGCCCCGTGTCAGGCAGGTACTTGACGGTGTAGGGTGCTGCAGGCTCCTTGGTAACAACCTCCTGGAGGTCTTGTAGGTGCCGCCGTCGTGTACGATCCGCTAGCAGATGGAATGGCTCCTTGGGCCGTGGCATGGTGTGAGATACAAGACCTGTTGAATGGGCAGGCAGTCATCGCAAAGTTTCTACCATCCCCGTCCCGCAAACAACTCTCTCAACTGTGACTCGCATGCAATTTGAAGAAATTCACATAAATTCGCACGAAATTCGTACGAAATTCGTACGAAATTCGTACGAATTTCGTGCGAATTTCGTACAAATTTCGTGCGAATTTCACGTGAATAGAAATGTGTGAATATTCTAAAAATGTGAAATTCGTACAAAATTCGTCCAAAATTCGTACGAATTTCGTACGAATTTCGTGTGAATTTCACATGACTGTCACAGAATTTGTGCCAAAGCCTCATCCTTCTGCCCTCGTTGACCCTCACAAAGCAAGCTCACGATGGTGCTCATGGGTTATCACACACCCAGTCAGTGGCTGTCATTCCGGCTGTCACTCAGGCAGCAGTGTAACACGTCAGGGGGCATAGCATACCCCAAATAAAATACAAACAGTTCCGCAGAAAAAATCGCAAACAGGTCATGGGCCACACCGTACCCCAATTAATGAACAAACAGTGCTGCAGAAAATTTCGCACAGTGGGGGGGGAGTACCCCACATATCGGTCAAACTGCCCATGCTTGGGGGGGGGGGGGGATAACATTCGTCGTGGTTAGAAAGGACACGTGGTCCGTAGGGTAAACGGTCAGGTACGCACCCCCCCCCCCCCCTGGAGCAGAGCTCCGGCTAGCGGAGCCCTGGGAGCTCTGCTCCCCCACCACCTCCACAAAGGAGGGGTCCATGGCTGCCGACGTGAGGCGGTGGGGGGGGTACTGCCGGCGCAGGTCCTCTATTGCGGCAGTCACCTTGGGGCGTCGGGGGCCACGCTGTCCACATCGACCTGCTGGCCACTGGCCATCATGGGCATCCGCAAGCCGGTGGACACTGCGGACTTCTGGCCGGCGCATGCCTCGGCCTGGGCATGCCAGGCCTGTGCGCCGGCCAGGAGGTACCGGACACCGGCAGCACTGGCCCCCCCCCTGTCACCCGGGGGGGCGGGGGCCTCGGCACCCTCAGCCCTCTCCACTGCGTCTGCTGGCTGTGCCGCTGGCTTTGCCTTGCGCAACGTCGCCACGTCGCGCTCAAGAGTCTTCACCTTGGAGGCCAGCCGGTCACGCTCCTTGGTGACGTCCGCCAACTGCGACTCGGCGTCCCGCCTGTCCTCGTTGGCCCTGGACAGACGGGCCTCGAGGTCGCGGTTGGCGGCCTCCGCGCTCATGGCGCGTGCCTCCCAAGCCCCCGCCCGCTGTTGGTCCACCCACTCCTGCACCACCCCCCTCTACCCCCGCCCCCCCACCGGCTCCGCCTGCTGCGCCCGCACTGCCCGCTCCGCCGGCTTGGCCGTACGCGGGGCTTTGGGGGGGGCGGGGGGCGTGTCCCCTTCGGGGCGCCCTTTGCGCTTGCGCGTGGGGGGGGGGGTTCGTCCTCCTCGACGTCAATGACGTCAACCCCCACCCCCATCTTCTGCTGCCTCCCCACATGGACGCGCATGGCAAGCCATGCCACGTCCGCCCACTCCAACCTATGCTGCTCCCAACCCGTGAGCACATTCAGCCCAAAAACCCGAGCCGTCGTCACCGTCCCCGCCTCGCCGATGTGCGCCACCCCCGTCTGCACCCGCCAGTGCCCACTCACAAGCCGGTAGGCAAACATGCCCACCAGCTCCTGCCCCGCAGGCAGGTTGGCCCCCCCCCCGGACCAAAAAGGGGCAGGGGACGGAGATGCGGAGGGTGCCCTGCACCCCCCGCGACTCCAACACCATGTCCCAGACGGCACTCAGATGCCGCTGCCGCCCATCCGGCCCCGGCGGCACCTGCTGGGTCCAGGCCGGATCCGGCGGCCTGGCGGCCAGGGTGACCCGGTCCAGGGGGGGGGTCGTTGTGGGCGTCGCCCAACTCGTCGCGGGACGGCTGGGGCACCACCACCTCGCGCGCCACATGCCCCCTGGCGGTGCTGGCCTCGCTGCCTCCCGAACGTCGAGAGCGCTGCGACCCCTCACTACGCACACTGCCGGCCTCGCTTGGTGCCCGTCCACCGCCGGTGCCTGCGCGCTGGTCGCCAGCGGGGCCTTCGGCGGGCTCGGCGTGCTCCTCGGGCAATCGGGGCCGGGGCTTGTACTTGCGCTTGGTGTGATGCCGAACATCCGGCGACAAAGCGGTGAACGGACCTGCATGCAAATGTGGGGAGGTGTGCCAGGCACAAATTGAGAAAGGGGCAGTCGACACGAGGCAATGCCAGAGCAAAAGGAGCAAATTGGACGAAATTCACAAAAATTCGTACGAAATTCGTACCAAATTCGTACGAATTTCGTACGAATTTCGTGCGAATTTCACATTTCGACAAAATTCAAACAAATCTATTCACGTGAAATTCGTACGAAATTCGTACGAATTTCGTACGAATTTCACGTGAATTTCGTCCAATTTGCCAATACACAAAGCAAACACACAAGCAAGCACACCTTGCAGTCGCATGGGCAGGTGATGCTCCATGCCCCGGTCCTCGCGCACTTGGGCGACCGCCACGCTGGGACCGTGTTCACCAGGTGCCACAGCGTGGTCGGCCGACCCGGGGGGGCAATGCCGGACAAGGCGAAGTGGATCTCCGACTCCGCGTCGACATCGCCCCCCTTGCAGACCTCCAGCTGATGCACGCTGCCCACGAAGAACAGCGTGCACTGGGGGTCGACCTCGATGACGGCGAGGTCGGAGGCCGGGGCCGACCGGGAGATGAAGGTGGGGTGGAAGGGGCAGGTGGGGGGGCCTGCCGGGAGCGTCTGGGGGGGGGTCGGCGAAGAGGGCCTGGGCAGCCTCCCATTCCCACAACCCCACCCTCCCAACCGCCCCTTTCCCCACCCACAACACCTGGTCCACGGTGGGGAGGTCCCAGCTGGACAAATCCCCAGCAACGTCCACGGCCTCCTTGGGGGGGGTGGCGTCCAAGTGTGTGGTGTTGGGCTGGTGGTGTTTGTGCGCGCGGTCGGGGGTCCACAAGTTAAAAAGAGCCCCCTGAAGCCCATCCTTGGCGTCGGGGAGGGCAGGCAATCCATGATGGCGGCTGGTGGCCACCATCAGCATCATGTCCCCCCTCTGCAGCTGCATGGTGTTCCAGCGCGCCTCCCCCGCCTCCCCCAGGGCCGTCCCCGCCTGCACTGCCACCTGGTAGTCCTCTGACAAGCAGAGGAAGCTACTCAGGTGGCAGGCCCCTACCTCCCTGTCGTGGGGGGGGAGGACCTCGGGGTGGGTGGCCACGTCGGTGTGGGGGAGCTGCGGCCCACTCCCCACACTGGCCACAATGACGCTGCCCGGCGTCATTGGGTGGAGGTCCCCAACCCCAGGGACACTTTCGGTGAGGTGGGGGTGGAACTTCTTGAAGAGAGGCCCCCCCATCCCCGACCCCAAGGTGCTCTTGCTTTGCCACCGGCGGGGGAGCGTAGGATCCTTGGCCTGCTCCTCACTCCGCGCGGCGTTGAAAAGGAGCTCAAAATTCTTTGTGACGACTTTTTCGTCGCCGCTGCCCCACGCCTTCATCACTTTGTTCCACCCCACCTCACAATCCCGTGCCTCCACAAGCCCCCGAAGAACAATGTAGCCGTTCCCATCAACAAAGTTGAGGGGCGGCTGAGAGGGGCCAACCCTGTCGGGGGCGGGGTCAGGGCTGCCCGTCACCCCATGAGGGGGGTCGGGAAGGGGTTCGGTGCGGAGGGGGGGTTCACTTGAAATGAAGGGGGGGGCGCATGAGGCAACACGGTACCATTGCAAAGAAGTTGTGCTATAGAAGGTGGGGTGGGTGACGTCCGGGACGTGCACCTGGGGGGGGGGGGGGTGGGATGGAAAGGGGCGATGCCCAAATCATCCCACCACCGGGGTTTGGCAAGATGCCAAGAAAAGGGGAAAAAAGAGTGGTCTGCTGGTGCACCTGCAGCAAGATCCTGCAGGCACACCATATCGCAGTGGGGGGGTTGTGGACGAGGTTAGTGGTGGGGTACACCTGGACGTGGGCGTCCTTAGGCTTCCCCATAGGGTTATTCCTCATCGAGTTGAGGAGCTGGTCAACACTGGAGGGGAGAGGGGTTAGATGGAGAAATTTGAGGGTGGGGAGTTGGTGGCGCAGTTCCCTCCACAGGGTTGTGGCCCATCCCCTCCCCCCGAGGTAGCTGTTGCGGGTGGGGCTGCGCATGTCGATGTGGATGACATCAGGGGAGGGGTCGAGGGAGGCTGCCCAGCCCACGATGTCATCCACCCCCAGTGCCTCCGACTGGTACGTTGCCTCCTCCAATCGATGGTGGGCAACGGGGAGGGCTTGGTAGTGGGCGAGGGTGTCGGCTACGGGGTCCGGGCGCGAGGCTAGGCTTGCGAGTTGAGACATGGTCTGCTGGGACATTGTTAAAAGAGAAGAACGCGAGGGCTTTGAGAGCTGTAACTGAGCGAAAGAGTGGAAAGGAGGGTAAATTCGTACGAAAGTCGTACGAAATTCGTACGAATTCGTACGAAATTCGTGCGAATTTCACATTCTCGTGAATCTGTGAATTTAGCGTGAATTTGTGGGTGAATTTAGGTGCGTGAATTTCACATTCACGCGAATCTCACCAAATGTGTTAAACCATGCGGGGACTTTAAACGTCTAAATTGCACCTATTTGTTGGATCTTACTTTGGGCGAAGGTAGCACGACAAAAGGACACGATAGCACCAAGTTACGAGCAAAACACAGCAAAATTGGGTGAAATTCACGGTACTCTGAATCTCGGATTCAAACGGCCGGTTCACGAAGGGTACAGATCCACTTGGGCCCCATATCGCTCCTCCCCACGAAAAATGCCCTTGGGCAACCCCCTTAGCAAACCCACGAGTCATTGACTCCCACTCCTACTCCCGCTACCCTGACTCTGCACCCCTTGCGGCGCCAGCCCCTGTTGGGCGGTGAAGGAGGCACTGAGGGTGGAGGTGAGGGTGCGCACCTCCACCTCAGCCACCCCCGGGCGCTGCTGGAGGTCATCCCCCCTCCTCCGCTGCCCCTCCACCTCCACCCTCAGCTGGGCCGCCTCCACCTCCGCCTTCCGCCTCCCCTCTTGGGCCTCCCTCAGGGCCTCCCTCATCGCCTCCACCTCCTCCCCCCTCTTGCCGGCCAGGTTGAGGGCCTGGTCCAGGGCACGCTGGGTGTTGCCCTGGACCTTTTCGGCCTTCGCCAAGGCCGACTTGTGGTCGGCCGACCGACCCTTGGCCAGTGCGGCCTCGACCCCCGTGGCGGCCGCCTGCTCCACCAAAACCTAGCAAGCGTCCGTCACGTGGGTGGCCACACTGGCCCCCAAGTCCTCCACATCCAGGGGCTCAGGGGGGGGCTGGGCCGCCACCTTCGCCACCTTCGACAGCTTGGGGGAGAGCTTGGGGGCGGGGGTTTGGCCCTTACCCCTAAGGGGGGAGGGGGCATCCAGCTCAACCACCACCACATCAGGTCCCCGCTTCGTCTGCTTTCCCGGCCTTCCCCCCTTGGGTGCATACTGCCGAACCCATTCGGCAGTGGCGTCCACCACAGAAGGGGGGGGGTCATACCCACCAACCCGGTGGATGCCCCCCCCCCCCCCTGTGCAGCTTCTTCCACACTTCCCTCCCCGTATACTCCCCCTCCCACAAAAAACACACACTCAAAAGGAAATAAGATTTCCTTTGGGGGGGGGGGGTCGCTCATCCCAAACAAACACAAAAAAGCCGCAACCGTTTCCCCCTCTGCGGCATTCGGCCACTTGGCCGTTTCCCCCCCAACCCACACATAGGATGGGATGCAGCGTTCTAGGGCGTGGTGCGGAACCCCTAGTTAGAACGCAATTTCTGGAACACCCACCTAGCCTCAATTTTGGGGCAAACGGCCTAAAAAAATGGATTCAGCACCCTCAAAAACCCCCCATTCCCTTTCTTTCCCCACATAACCCTCATTGTAGGGGTGGTTTTTTGGGGGGGGTCAAAGAGTTAGAGCACAGTTAGAACAGAGTTAGAACGCAGTTAGAGCACCTTGCTCTAAATAGTTATCGCGCTAGTTATCGCGCGATAACTCAGTTATCGCGTAGTTATCGCGTGTAGTTATCGCGCACCCCTCCTCCCTCCCTCCCTAGGACAAACAACACAAAACACTTGGCACAAAGCATGTGTGGTCGTTTTTCATACAAAGTCATCAATGTCTGAGGCCTTGGCTGCCTCCAGTCCCAAAAGCCCTTGCTCCAGGGCGTTCATGGACATGCAATGGTGCATGTGGCGGAGGGACACACTTGGCCTCACCAAGGACCAACCCTTAAAACAATTTTTGAGCCTCCTTTTGTAAGGCCCATGCCGATACTCCGTTTGGACGGAGGAAAACTGAAAAATGTTCCTCCATTTCTCGGCAAAAAAGGTGGAATGTGCCAAGCACCAATGGATCCACCTGGTGGGGGACCAACCTGAGTCTCCCCAAGCTTTTGAAAATTTTGTGGTCAACGCACGGTGGCGTTCGAGTTGGGTTAGAGTGTACATCTCCCTCACCCTCCAAAGCTCATACAAACCCTGAATGCATTTCACCATGACATGCACAACAACCCATAACATAGGTCCCCCAGGGGTCCTCACTGTGGGAACATGCTCTTTGAGGCAATCCACAAATTGCCTTTGGAACGGGGGGGAGGTTAGGAAAACTTTGGTGCTTGTTAGATCGAAATCTTTTTCTGTGGCCCTTGAGGCCGAAGGGAGGCGTTCCCTCAGAGGGATACCTGAGGTCTCATCCTTGAGGGCTTGTTTGAAGGCCTGCAAAGCTGCAAGAGCTTGGGCCTTACCAGGGGTACCAGGGGGGAGGGCCTGAAGGGTGGTCTCAATGCGCTTTGCAATGCCGTTTAGGATGCGGCATGCTGCATGTTGGTAGTCCCCCCGCCGCCTATCAGGGGTCACACTTCTCAAGAATGCCCCCCATCTTGAGGTGGACTCCACCCCCCTTTGCTCAACAATCCCATTGGGGTCTTTGCACAACCAACACTTAGACCCAGCCCCCCCCATTGCTTGCATCCCCTTCCCATCCCCTGTCAAAATGACAGTGCAAGTCAAAAATTGGTTTTGAAAGAGGACAACGTCCTCCTCCACATCCCTCACCTCTTGGTTGAGGTTGGCGGAGATGTCCAGGCTTCTCAAAAAAGCCTGTTCATCCCCGCCATCCATGCAAAACCATGAGGCCCATAGCTTCACCTTCGAAGCATATTTTGCCCCCCCCCCCATACATTAACCCATACATCCGCACGGGTGGAGGATGCCTTCCACAAGGAAGTCGCATCAACTGAAATGACAACAATGGCAACGCCACTAGGGGGGGGTTTCCCAATAACTCGGGCCATAGATATTGCATTTTGCACAATTGATTGCAAAGGCACATGGGCAGCTGCCCTATTGCGGCCTGTGGTAGACTTTACAATGGTCGTTTGGGGAAAGTAGGGCATGATCCGTTGCCGAACGGTCCTTAGGTCCCGTTGTGTACAACGGCGGGGCATTCGCAAAAGGGCCCGTTGGGAGAGATCCATGCTGCATGCCATGCGTAGCATGCTCAGGGCCTCATGCTCCTGAGTTGTGAATGCAAGATGGCCGCCAAGTGGGCCAGACAGGGCAATGCACGCCCCACCACTTAAACAAACTTCGCCTTTGGTGTTGGTGCCACACACAACGTTTGGGTTGCCCAATAGAACTCGCACCAGCCGCTGAACCGCCTTCAAACGCCGCCGCTGGGCCTTGGGGCACTGCAGATCGGTGTACCGCCGGAGGTTAGCTGTGTTGAGAGCCCGCAGGGCCTCATTGACAGCACTATCCATGAAGAATAAGAGGGCCTGGGCAGGAAATGAGGGAGGGTTTTGAAGCAAGGGCCCAAAAAACACACGCGAAAACCCACGCCATAACCCCCGCGATAACTAGGTTATCGCGCGATAACCCCCGCGATAACCCCCCGCGATAACTAGTTAGAGCGCGATAACCCCCCGCGATAACTAGTTAGAGCGGGGGTTATCGCGCACTAACTGGAGGGGTTAGAGCAAGCATTGGGCACCCTAAAACCTTCACAAACGTTGATTTTGCACCCAGGAAACCTTGAAGACGTCAACAATGTGCAGGCATGGGGCACAATCACAAATTCAAATGAGTCAAATGGACATGTTTCGGGCTAGTTGCCCCTCCTCAGCTGAAAGAGTACACAACCATGATGGGCATCCCACCAAAGCAGAAAAAATAGAAATAATGGACAACAATGGAATCACAAATTACACTAACTGGAGGGGTTAGAGCAAGCATTGGGCACCCTGAAACCCATGGACACCAGCTGCTGCCGCCACAAAGGCGTGCAGTGCAGAACCCCCCCCGCACTATAAAAAATCACGCTCCATCGCTCGCCCTCCCATGGCAATGGAGCGTGTAGTGCCCTGGTGTTGAACAACACCGGGTCTTGGGGGGTGGCGGTGCATGCCCAACCCTCCACCGCCCTACCCTTGCACACACGGGTGTGCCGCTTTTTTTCCCTCATGGAGGGATTCAGCAGGCCACCACTCTCCACCCAAAACTCACCCCCCGTGAAAGACCCCACACACACAATAAGCGCCATGGGCGCCCCATCCCGCAAATGGGCCTGGAGGCCCATGGTGTCCGTCCCTTGGGGGCGAACAACTTGGATGCTACACCATGTGAACCATGGTGGAGCATTGGAGGTGCAATACGCATTGAGGTCTGCAACCAAGGGGGTGAGGGCAGGCCTGAGGGTAGCAGCGGCCATGTGGGTCGCCCTAAAATTAGAGGGGTTGGGGTTTCCACTTCCCACGAGGCCGAAGTGGCACATGTCTACTTGGGCCCCATATCGCTCCTCCCCGAGAAAAATGCCCTTGGGCAACCCCCTTAGCAAACGCACTACTCATTGACTCCCACTCCTACTCCCGCTACCCTGATTCTGCACCCCTTGCTACGCCAGCCCTTGCTGGGCGGTGAAGGTGGCACCGAGGGTGGAGGTGAGGCTGCGCACCTGCGCCTCAGCCACCCCCAAGCGCTGCTGGAGGTCATCCCTTCTCCTCCGCTGCCCCTCCACCTCCACCCTCAGCTGGGCCGCCTCCACCTCCGCCTTCCGCCTCCCCTCGTGGGCCTCCCTCAGGGCCTCCCTCATTGCCTCCACCTCCTCCCCCCTCTTGGCGGCCAAGTGAGGGCCTGGTCCAGGGCACGCTGGGTGTTGCCCTGGACCTTTTCGGCCTTCGCCAAGGCCGACTTGTGGTCGGCTGACCGACCCTTAGCCAGTGCGGCCGCGACCCCCGTGGCGGCCGCCTGCTCCACCAACACCTAGCAAGCGTCCGTCACGTGGGTGGCCACACTGGCCCCCAAGGCCTCCACGTCCAGGGCCTCATGGGGGGGCTGGGCCGCCGCCACCTTTGCTACCTTCGATGGCTTGGGGGAGGGCTTCGGGGCGGGGGTTTGGCCCTTACCCCTAAGGGGGGGGGGGCATCCGGCTCAACCACCACCACGTCAGATCCCCGCTTTGTCTAGCCTTTGTGCGGCCTTCCCCCCTTGGGTGCATACTGCCGAACCCAATCGGCAGTGGCGTCCACCACAGAAGGGGGGGGGGGGGTCATACCCACCAACCTGGTGGATGCCCCCCCCCCTGTGCAGCTTCTGCCACACTTCCCTCCCCGTATACCCCCCCCCCAAAAAAAACACACCCTCAAAGGGAAATAAGATTTTCTTTGGGGGGGGTCGCTCATCCCAAACAAACACAAAAAAGCCGCAACCGTTTCCCCCTCTGCGGCTTGCGGCCACTTGGCCGTTTCCCCCCCAACCCACACATAGGAGGGGAGGGTGAGGTTGGTCTTCCTCTCCACCCCCCCTCCTTCTCGGTGATGGTGACTTGCCAGTACCATCCCGTCCCCCCCATCCTGCAAGCCTCATCCCCAGGCTCCCCCCACCGCCACGACGCCCCCTCCGGCAGCCTCTTCTCCCCCTCCAGCTCCAGCCGGGCCGCCACCGGCTTGGCGGGCCGTGCCCCTGCTGCTTCTACTGCTCCGCCTGCTGCCTCGGCTGCCTGGGCGGCGTCCTTCACAAAGATACGGGGCAGCTGCAAGATGGTAGCCTGAAAAAAAAAAAAGAAACCAAAAAAAAACACGCGATAACCCGCGCGATAACCCCCGCGATAACTAGGTTATCGCGCGATAACCCCCGCGATAACCCCCCGCGATAACCCCGCGATAACTAGTTAGAACGCGATAACCTAGCGCGACAAATAGTTAGAGCACCTAGTTAGAACGCGATAACCTAGCGCGATAACTAGTTAGAGCAGGGGTTAGAGCAGGGTATTGTGGGAAGTTTTGACAGCTGGTGACATGGGCACATGCCTTGGCCCTCCTTCTTGGCGTCGTCCAGCACCAGGTTCATCCTCCGCAGCCACACGAAGTCCGTGACGGCCGCATACTCCCCCACCTGCCGCCACTCCACCACCTGGGCCACCCCCTCCACCTCAGGGGCCACCCTTGCCACTCCCCCATACAACCCCCTCCTCACCACCAAAATGGTGCCCGCCGGCACCTTAATCCCAACATACCCTTGCACGGCGGGCCAAGGCAGTGCCTCCCCATGGCACACCTTGGCCAAGGGGCACTCATCGGGGTGGCCTGCGACCCCCCCCGCCTCCTCATTAGTGAGGGGGGCAATCACCTCCCTCCCATTCCCCCACCCCGACAACAAAATATGCCCGGTGGTTGTTCCCACCGGGAGCAAGCACTGAGCAGATTGCTCAATGCTGACCCCATTGGGGTCCACCACCACCTCCTCCTCCTCCCCCCCCCTCCGCCTCCTCCCCCTCCTGGCATGGCACACAAAGGCCATCTTTGTGGGCGGCGCACAAAATCATCCGGTTGCAGCCCTAGCAATTGGCTACCACCTTCCCCCTACACCTAACCGCCCCATCACACTGGACTGTCTTGGCCACCCGGCCACCAGGTGCCCCCAGCTGGGGCCTTTTAATGGACTGCGTCACGTGCAAGTTGGGGAATCCAAGATCCCCCCCCTCGGTAAGCTCAATGGCTAAAAATGCCATGAGGCGGGGGTCCCTTACCCCCGTGGGGGAGGCCTTGGGAATCCCCGACCCCCGGTGGACATCAAGGGCATTAAAAAAAAAGGCAGTGCCCCTCTTGAATGGCACAGCCCTCTCCACCCAAGGGTCAGGGAACCCTGAACTGCTGGAGGGCACAAAGAGAAAATGTGACCCATCCTCCTCCTCATGATTGTGGGTTAGCATAATAAGGCAATTGACAATCAATGTGCCTTCAGGAATGGTGTAGGGAGGGGCGTCGCGATGGAAGTGCTGGGAGGTGTGGAGAAGCTCGATTTCGGCCATGTCAAGGATGGTGCAGCTCCATCCGACCCCCCCCCACCACACTCCTCTTCGTGGTCTCAAGCACACGGTCTGCCACCCTTTTGAGGACTGGCAGATCATGGAGCTTGTGGGGGTTGTGCTTGTGGTGGTCGGCGCCCCCATAGTTGCCATACAATGTGCGGCGGGTCCCAAAATCTTGGGGCCTGCCGACAATGGGGGGGTTCTCATTGAAAATGGGTGCCTTCTCTCAGAGAGGCACCCTATCCAAATCTTCCAAAAGACTTTGCAGCTGAATGTCACTCAAAAAATTGTGCTCCAGGAGGTGGTTGACCACCAGCTTTCCGCCCTCCGTGAGCACAAGGTCATTGGGGTCCGTATTAAAGGCCCCCAAGGGCTCGGCGGCAACCACCTCCTCCGCCTCCCCAATAAGGGGGGGTGTTGCCCCAAATGGAAAAAGAATCACCCCCTGCCCTGAAATAATGTTGGGAGTGGTGACCCCATACCACTCACGCTCCCACTCCCTTGTGGGGCAAAGGGAGTGCATGGGGAGCTTGGTTTCAGGGTCGTCCGTGCATACCCGGCGAGTGTTGCGGGTGAGGGGTTGGGGGAACCATGCATCCGACTTCCCCTTCCCCTTACCAGGTCTCACCCTTACCTTCTGGACACTAATCATAAGGGGGTTGTGGGGCTTCTCCTTCCTCCCCCCAGCCCCCACCCCCCCCACATTCTCCTCCTCCTCCTCCACTTCCTCCTCCTCCTCCTCCTGACCCACATAGAGGGTCGTCTTCGTCCCCGCACCCTTCTCGGCATGAGCGGTGACGGACTCCACCACCGCGTCCACGTCCTCGGCATGAAGCTGGATCAAAAATGGAGCAACCCCCGGAATTACCTATAGCAACTCGAAGATGTAGTTGCTGAGAACCAGGGGGTCTCGCTTGTCCGCCATGAAGGGGGACTTATGGACAAGGAGTCCAAAGTCCACACCATGTTCAAAGCGGGTCGCCACAGGGCGCCTCACATTGGCATCACCCATCGTAAACCCCTCAGGACCGCCAAGGCGACGGACCCCAAGGAGCTTTTGATGGTGCTCGCACCAAGCGTGCGCAGCAGCAAGGGCCATTATCAAAGAGTACGAAGGCTTTGAGAGCTACATGCGAAAAGGTAAAAAACATAAAATGAAGCGCGATAACCCACGCGATAACCCATGCGATAACTAGTTATCGCGCGATAACCCCCGCGATAACCCCCGCGATAACTAGGTTATCGCGCGATAACCCCCGCGATAACTAGTGCTCTAACCCCGTTCTAACCCCGTTCTAACTAGTTAGAGCACAAAAAGATCAAATCGCAAAAAGTGCAAAACGGGCAATATGGAGCAAACGAAACATGCAAGGCACATTGTTGCATCATAGTGCACCCATGTAACATGTGAAATTCCGGGTTCCAACCATAGTAACAACACCCAAAATTGGGGGGGTTCCGCACCACGCCCTAGAACGCTGCATCCCAGAGGGGAGGGTGAGGTTGGTCTTCCTCTCCAACCCCCCCTCCTTCTCGGTGATGGTGACCTGTCTACCATCCCGTCCCCCCGATCCTGCAAACTTCTTCCCCAGGCTCCCCCCACCACAACGACGCCCCCTCCGGCAGCCTCTTCTCCCCCTCCACCTCCACACGGGCCGCCACCGGCTTGGGGGGCCGTGCCCCTGCTGGTTCTGCTGCTCCTCCTGCTGCCTCGGCTGCCTGGGCGGCGTCCTTGACGAAGAGACGGGGCAGCTGCATGATGGTAGCCTAAAAAAACAAAAAAATCAAAAAAAACACGCGATAACCCGCGCCATAACCCCCGCGATAACCCCCCGCGATAACCCCGAATTAACTAGTTAGAACGCAACAACCTAGCGCGATAACTAGTTAGAGCACCTAGTTAGAACGCGATAACCTAGCGCGATAACTAGTTAGAGCAGGGGTTAGAGCAGGGTGTTGTGGGAAGTTTTCACACCTGGTGACATGGGCACATGCCTTGGCCCTCCTTCTTGGCGTCGTCCAGCACCAGGTTCATCCTCCGCGGCCACACGAAGTCCGTGACGGCCGCATACTCCCCCACCTGCCTCCACTCCACCACCTGGGCCACCCCCTCCACCTCAGGGGCCACCCTCGCCACTGTTCCATACAATCCCTTCCTCACCACCAAGATGCACCGTGGCGGCACCTTAATCCCAACATCCCCTTGCGGGGAGGGCCAGGGCAGTGCCTCCCCATGGCACACCTTGGCCAAGGGGCACTCATCGGGGTGGCCTGCGACCCCCCCCGCCTCCTCATTAGTGAGGGGGGCAATCACCTCCCTCCCGTTCCCCCACCCCGACAACAAAATATGCCCGGTGGTTGTTCCCAGGGGGAGCAAGCAATGAGCAGATTGCTCAATTTAAATGGTGACCCCATTGGGGTCCTCCACCACCACCTCCTCCTCCCCCCCCTCCGCCTCCTCCCCCTCCTGGCATGGCACACAAAGGCCATCTTTGTGGGCGGCGCACAAAATCAGCCGATTACATCCGTAGCAATTGGCTACCATCTTCCCCCTACACCTAACCGCCCCATCACACTGGACTGTCTTGGCCACCCAAGGGCTCGGCGGCAACCACCTCCTCCGCCTCCCCAATAAGGGGGGTATTGCCCCAAATGGAAAAAGAATCACCCCCTGCCCCGAAATAATGTTGGGAGTGGTGACCCCATACCACTCACGCTCCCACTCCCTTGTGGGGCAAAGGGAGTGCATGGGGAGCTTGGTTTCGGGGTCGTCGATGCATACCCGGCGAGTGTTGTGGGTGAGGGGTTGGGGGAACCAACCATCCGACTTCCCCTTCCCCTTACCCGGTCGCATCCTTACCTTCTGCAGACTAATCATGAGGCAGTTGTGGGGCTTCCCCTTCCCAGCCCCCACCTCCTCCACCTCCTCCGCTTCCTCCTCCACTTCCTCCTCTTCCTCCTGACCCACATAAAGGGTCGTCTTCGTCCCCGCACCCTTCTCGGCATGGGCGTTGACGGACTTCAACACGGCGTCCACGTCCTCTGGGTGCGGCTGGATGAGGAATCCAGCAACCCCTGGATTTACCTCTAGCAACTCAAAGATGTAGTTGCTGAGAACCACGGGGTCTCTCTTGTCGGCCATGAAGGGGGACTTATGGACAAGGAGTCCAAAGTCCACACCATGTTCAAAGCGAGTCGCCACAGGGCGCCTCACGTTTGTGTCACCCATCGTAAACCCCTCAGGACCGCCAAGGCGATGGACCCCAAGGAGCTTTTGATGGTGCTTGCACCAAGCGTGGGCAGCAGCAAGGGCCATTATCAAAGAATACGAAGGCTTTGAGAGCTAAAGCGAAAAGGGGAAACATAAAATGAAGCGCGATAACCCACGCGATAACTAGTTATCGCGCAATAACCCCCGCGATAACCCCCGCAATAACTAGGTTATCGCGCGATAACCCCCGCGATAACTAGTGCTCTAACCCCGTTCTAACCCCGTTCTAACTAGTTAGAGCACAAAAAGATCACATCGCAAAAAGTGCAAAACGAACAATATGGAGCAAACGAAACATGCAAGGCACATTGTTGCATCATAGTGCATGTAACATGTGACATTCCGGGTTCCAACCATATTAACAACACCCAAAATTGGGGGGGTTCCGCACCACGCCCTAGAACGCTGCATCCCATGGACTGGGTTTCCTAGGTGGGCTCGGGCTTACACGCCCACTTCGAGATCACAGACAAACAACGCCCAATCAGGGCGCCCCATAGCTTCACAGGGCATTTTCTCACAATTTCTCTCCCCTTAGGCACAGGTGTGTGCAGCGCCTCCTGTGTTTTATGCTTGACCAACAGGAGAACATCGCCCACCCCCACGCTCACATGCTTGGCAGGGAGGCCCATGCGCGGCTGCGCTGACGACACGTGGTGTGGGGCCGGCGGCCTCATAAAGTTGGCGGAGGCAAAAATGCCCAGTGGCTACAGACGGGGCCCGTCCTCGCCGTGGCGCCGCGCACCGCCGCTCTGGCCCTTGTGGCCTGGCCCTACAAGTGCTGCGCTGCGGGGGGCGCCCTCTACGTGCTTCACCCTTACTCTGCGCGTGCGCTCTGGTACGGGCCCTAAACTCTGCAGGAGACAGGAGTGAAAAAACAAGGGATGGATGGGAGTCTGGGCGCACCCGCATGGGGGCAAGCTGCTTCAGTTTTTCGACGCCCCGGTGTATAAAATCATTGATATATGCCTTCAGCCCTTGCGAGGCCCCTTTCGCACGCGCCATCGTCATGACCGCTTGGGCCGCGTCCGGACTCGACGGGGAGCAGGCCATGGCAGCGGAAAATTTGGTATAAGACCCGTGCAGGGTCAAAGACGCGCCATCCAGGAGGTACCAGTGGGATGCAGCGTTCTAGGGCGTGGTGCGGAACCCCTAGTTAGAACGCAATTTCTGGAACACCCACCTAGCCTCAATTTTGGGGCAAACCACCTAAAAAAAATGGATTCGGCACCCTCAAAAACCCCCCATCCCCTTTCTTTCCCCACATAACCCTCATTGTAGGGGTGGTTTTGGGGGGGGGGGTCAAAGAGTTAGAGCACAGTTAGAACAGAGTTAGAACACAGTTAGAGCACCTTGCTCTAACTAGTTATCGCGCTAGTTATCGCGCGATAACTCAGTTATCGCGTAGTTATCGCGTGTAGTTATCGCGCACCCCTCCTCCATCCCTCCCTAGGACAAACAACACAAAACACTTGGCACAAAGCATGTATGGTCTTTTTTCATACAAAGTCATCAATGTCTGAGGCCTCGGCTGCCTCCAGTCCCAAAAGCCCTTGCTCCGGGGCGTTCATGAACATGCAATGGTGCATGTGGCGGAGGGACATACTTGGCCTCACCAAAGAACAACCCTTAAAACAATTTTTTAGCCTCCTCTTGTAAGGCCTATGCCGATACTCCGTTGGGATGGAGCAGAAATGAAAAATGTTCCTCCATTTCTCGGCAAAAAAGGTGGAATGTGCCAAGCACCAATGGATCCACCTGGTGGGGGACCAACCTCAGTCTCCCCAAGCTTTTGAAAATTTTGTGGTCAACGCACGGTGGCGTTCCACTTGGGTTAGAGTGTACATCTCCCTCACCCTCCAAAGCTCATACAAACCCTCAATGCATCTCACCATGACATGCACAACAACCCATAACGGAGGTCCACATGGGGTCCTCAGTGTGGAAACACGCTCTTTGAGGCAATCCACAAATTGCCTTTGGAAGGGGGGGGGGGGGTTAGGAAATATTTGGTGCTTGTTAGATCGAAATCTTTTTCTGTGGCCCTTGAGGCCGAGGGGAGACGTTCCCTCAGAGGGATGCCTGAGGTCTCATCCTTGAGGGCTTGTTTGAAGTCCTGCAAAGCTGCAAGAGCTTGGGCCTTACCAGGGGTACCAGGGGGGGGGGGGGGCTGAAGGGTGGTCTCAATGCGCTTTGCAATGCCGTTTAGGATGCGGCATGCTGCATGTTGGTAGTCCCCCGGCCGCCTATCAAGGGTCACACTTCTCAAGAATGCCTCCCATCTTGAGGTGGAATCCACCCCCCTTTGCTCAAAAAAACCATTGGGGTCTTTGCACAACCAACACTTAGACCCAGCCCCCCCCATTGCTTGCATCCCCTTCCCATCCCCTGTCAAAATGACAGTGCAAGTCAAAAATTGATTTTGAAAGAGGACAACGTCCTCCTCCACATCCCTCACCTCTTGGTTGAGGTTGGCGGAGATGTCCAGGCTTCTCAAAAAAGCCTGTTCATCCCCGCCATCCATGCAAAACCATGAGGCCCATAGCTTCACCTTTGAAGCATACTTTGCCCCCCCCATATATTAACCCATACATCCGCACGGGTGGAGGATGCCTTCCACAAGGAAGTCGCATCAACTGAAATAACAACAATGGCAACGCCACTAGGGGGGGGTTTCCCAATAACTCGGGCCATAGATATTGCATTTTGCACAATTGATTGCAAAGGCACATGGGCAGCTGCCCTATTGCGGCCTGTGGTAGACTTTACAATGGTTGTTTGGGGAAAGTAGGGCATGATCCGTTGCCGAACGGTCGTAAAACACAGCAGTGTAAAATACTTCCTTGCACGTCGACTGGTGCTTGGTCACTTTGTCAAATAGCAGGCACAAGAGGGCACGCACAAATCCAAAGAAGACACGAAGCCTTAGGCCTTTCTGTGCAAAGAAGGGTGTGAACGTGATGAGCTTAGCTGGTCGCAGTGGTGGGACTCACCATTACTTACCTTGTTGGTCACCGGACATCCACACACACACTGGCTTTTATTGCTCTGATGGATTGCCTACATTGTGGAACCATGATTCACCGTGGGCTGTGTGGAGGACATAGCTGTTTGGACACCCGCACGCGCAGGGCCGAGTAAATCCAGAGAGGAAGCTTTTCGGAACAGGCAGTGTTTCCACCAACACACAGGGTAGCCCTTGGCTAGGAAAGTTCGTGCAATGATGCTAACATTATGTGCAAAACTGGTCCCGGTCGCTGGCAGTCGGTAGTGGGCCGCCTTTTTCACGAGGTTCGGGACAAGTGAGCGGAGCATGCGTGGCGTGTTGGGGCTGAACACGTCTAGGAGTTTGGCGGGAGAGGGAGGTGATGACATACCTGCATACCCCTGAAAAACCAGTCGTTTCATCGACACACTCGGGGTCCCGTTAGGGAGTGAGAGCGTACATTCCAGGAAATCAAGTGAGTGCCCTGAGCCCTCGACAGTGAGTTCCATACCAGAAATTTCAGACAGGGTGCGCTGGATACGTTCTATAGTATAACCATTGACTTTTTCTGGTGGGTCGGGAATTACCAGAAAATTATCACGGTAGCGCAGGACCGGCGGGAAATCAGGGTGGAGCTGGTGCAACTTTGTTTCCAACAGGAGTAGTGTGAGACACGCCACCTGTGCAGAACAGCTCCCACCTATGGGTGTCCCAGTGGTTTGGGCCAGTACAGAGGAGTAATGAGAGAAACGGTCGTTGAAAGAGGAGTCCCAACACAGAAGGCACATGAGATCATTGTACGTCATGAAATGAAAACCGGCATCGCCGGACTTGCGTGTGATGGCGTCCAACTGTTTTACCCCTGATTTATGGATCTTAAAGCCCAGATCGTGGTGGGGTTTGGGTTTACCCGCACAGAACTGATGCCAGAAAAAATCCACGGACTCAGGTATGACATGGCGTGGTATGTTGGGAAACATTTCAACTAAATCTAGCTCGGTCCAACATTGTGCGGGCCCGACAGGTGGGTGTGATCTAACGAATTGTAACAGCTGGTCCATGGCAACAATTTCTATGGACTGTGGCCGGCTGGTAGCGAATTTCCATAAGAGTGTCAGCGCCCGTCCCAGGTGTCGTAGGGTTTGGCGGAAGGGGTGTGTGTGGTGCTGAATCACTTCACGCAGCTTGATTTTTGCGGTAGTGTCATGGTCCAGCCACTTGTGTTTGGGCAACAGGCGCGTGGTGGGTGCACGTATTTTCAGTGGTTGCGATCTGGGGTGTTTGAAGAAAGGGGCAGAAAAAGGGACGTCCCTGGGACTGACACGGTCTGCAGTGAACGCCCTGTGTTGTGCAGGGCACTGCCGGGTGCGTACAGGCTGACCACGTACAGGTGGCCGCGCGCGTTGTCCGCGGCGGGTCTGTGTCACACGGTTCAGTCGGGCAGGGGCACGAGGTGGCCGGACAGCATGCTTCAGGTCACTTGCGGACAGGGTCGGAGAGAAGCCTAGTGTTAGTAACTGGGGCCAGGCCGCAGGTGATGGCAGGGCAGACAGGACTCGCTTTTGCTGGCTCATGATTTGCGCTGAGATTCGATTTTTCAGGCGCACGGAGGGCTTGTATTTCTGATGGTAGGAGAACGCCGTCGTTTGTTCATCGTGAGAGAGGGGGGACAAACCAGTGTTGCGGGACACTTGTGACGGTTTACCCAGCACACAGAGTGACATAGAGTCAATGAGGCTCCACGCAGTTGTGACCTGTGCGTCGTGGTGTGACGAGAACCTGAACAACTCGCGGTACCGGCCTCCCTGGAAAAATGTGTCATGATGAACCTTGTGCCAGAAATGGTGGCAGGCGAACAGGGGTACTTGCGTCGCTTTATCCATGGGGGACACCACCAAAAAATCAGGCAGAAGTTTACGCTGTTTTTCAACATACGGTTCGTAAATCCGCTTGTCGGCGGCTCGAATTTTTCCGAAATAATTAGACTGGCAACACGTTTGAAGGGCACAGACGAGGTCTACTGCGGTGTCCTGGCGTGTATCAGGGAGGTTCGGGAAGATACCATGCAGTGCAGTGTTCACGTGGTCCTTTAGTGTTTTCCAGGATGGGAGCGTGGCGTTTTTCATATTCTGTGAGAACACCGCTGGGTTTAGCTTCTTGTGAAAGTGACGCACCAACGATGGGTCACGGAAAACCATGTGACCATGATGGAAGTGGAAACCAGGGGTCCCCTTCCACTGTTGACATGGGCATGGTGCATCGGGGTGGGACAGCACATGTGTGGGCATTCTTGTGAGTGATGAGCGCATAAGCAGATCGCCAACCGATCGGGAGCGGGAGACAATAATGCGGATGCAGGATTTTACGTAGGCTTTCAGGGACGGTGGCCATGTACCATGCCTATCAATTACACTATGCAACTGCTGTCGAATGGTAGACTGCTCAGATTCAGAAAGAAGAGGAATACGTACAGGTATGGTATATGGTATGAAAGCCTTGTGGTGTATCATAAAGTGGTAGGCGATGCGGGTGTACATGATGCGGTGTTGCCCGGCCGGTAGGAGTTTCGCTGTGGCTGGGAGTAAGGACAGCAAGAGCTCCGGGGAGAACTCGTAGGGGGACGGGGGCCTGTCCTTGTTGATGATACCAGACGCCACATCCAGCAAATTGCCGCCCACCGAGGCCATCTCAGTTTTCCAGATTTTACGGTCCGTTAGAAAAAGCCACTTGCGTGAGGCGACAGACGGCAGGTCCTGGTTGAAAAGGCCTGAGATACCCCACCTTGTCATCCATTCCTTTTCTGCTTGGTCGGCCCGGTGGGGCTCAACCCATTCGAGGGGGGTGACTACAAAACTTTCAGGCCCCAGCCTGGAGACCCATCGGTATACATTGGACGGCACGCGATTTGTTGCCTTGGATGCGCAAAAAATCGGACCCGAGCCTAATGTGTTCGGAACCTCGGGTGCCGACCGACCGCTGGTTCATGCGTGCCCCGGTTTGCCCGATGTAAATCTTTGTGTTTTTGGCCGTCCACAGCGCGTAAATCCATGTGCCTTTGGTGGTCGTGGACGCCTGAGTTCGGCGGAGGGCGTGTAGTTTCCGCACATGGGGCTGTGGCGCAAAGCGGAGGTGGTCGTTGATGCGGTCCCATGATGCAAACACGCAATCCCATTTTATTTTTGAGATCATAATACGTCGCTTGGCACACCAGCGGGGCGCAAGCAAATTACGTCTGTCACAGACGCCTTCGTCCCAGACTGATTGAAAGCTGGGGCTGTCGGCTGGGGCCTGCTGAAACATGGTTGTTGGTGCGTTGACCACCGCTCCGCCTTTCCCTACGAGGTGGCACAGGTTGTGGATGGTATCAGTGGCCACAGGCAGGGGGGCGTCGGGAGTACCAACCCATTGACACCAGAGGCTATATAGGCCTGACGGGTAACCGGAATCGCTCAGAAAAACTTTTTTAGCTCGCAGACCCGTGGTTATCTGCTGAAAGCGAAAATGTCGGAGGTCGGGGAATAGGAGTCCCCATTCAGTCGCAGGGTCGCGGCCTGCCGGAAAAAATAGTAAATGGCCGGAGAGGGGCGTACGGTCAAGTGACAACAGCAGATCGCAGAGAAGGCGCGTGCGCTGTGTGTGGGACGAAACACGCTGCTCGCCGTTTGTGAACACGGGGCATATGACAGATGGTCGTGCGCCGGCATCGAATCCACGGTACGACCAATTGTCAAGAAAAGGAGACAGCACAGAGACTCCGGTGTTATCGGACGCTACCCCGAATGATCGGGCCAGTGTTCGGGCCCACGCCTTGGGCAATAGACCCACGGAGCCTAGCTGTAGTTGGGTAACCCAGGTTGATATTTCAGCAATCACCCAATGTGTGAATTGAAAAATCTGTGCGGTCGTGACAGAGTACCATGCAGAGACCGTGGTGTACCGGGACACCCACGCGTCCCACCACACGGTTAGTGTGGGTGAGTTGATGATGCCTAGGCGGAACCGGGACAGGATGTCCCGCGACCACAGGATTGGGAAAGCAGCGGGCGACCCTGAACAATTGCACTTGACCGTGGGAGAGGAGTGGCATTGAGGGTGGTACATGGGGGAATTAGTCTCGGATGCATGGGAGGAGTGTTGTAGGAACCGGGCGGATTCGCTATACCAGGCACTAACCTTTTCAAGCCGAAAATTGACGTAATTGTCTGGTACCCGAGCAGACACGTCACAGAAAGGGCAGGCTGGGCCGGTTAAGGGCAAACCCAGGAAAATGCGATACAGTTTCCCGGCCGCACTACGCAGTCCAGAGCATCCAGGGGAGGTGGACCGTGTAGATAAGATGTCACACACATCGGACAGGCCTCGGATAAGGTCGGTGATTTGTGTGGATGCGGTATTTATTCGCCTTGCGCAGTCCAGGGACCCTTGGTGACACAGTCGTTTCAGTTGACGCCAAGGTTCACACTCTCTATCGCAACTAGTTTACACTAAGCAGATCGGATAGCGCTGACATCGCAGACGCAGCGCGGGTCTCGTCACGGAACAGCCAGTGACGTTCATGGACCGTGGGAGCGGTATCGTCCATGGCATCCTCAGGCAAGTCCGCAGGAAGGACGTAGACGAAGTCGCGGTCAATCTGCTGGACCACGGACTTTTTGTAGGTGTACTTGGACTCCGCCGGGGAGTAAGTATGCGTGAGACACCGCCTGGCATGGATATCCAGGGTTCCGGGGACATGGTCGGGGCCAGAGCGGGCGGCAGGTTTTGCTCCCCGTAGTTCAGCAAGGCGTCGTTTAGCGTCAGCAGCTTGGCGTTGGAGCTGTGCGATTTCGTCCTGGGGGTCTTGGGGGGCAGGGTCGGGGATGTCGCTGAAGAGTTCTCGCAATACGTCATCACTCTCGCCTGGCTCACCACGTTTCGCAGCAGGTGAGCGAGTGTCGTCGTTGCCAGGGGTTCTGTCGCATCTTTTCCGTTTATCCCTGGCCACGGGCGTGTCGACGACGTCAACGAACTCAGCCGTATCAGCGTCAATAGGGGTCCTCTGGCGTCCAGTAGCACTTGTCGCGGTTCCATTGGGCGCGAAACTACCCGAAGGGGGCGAAGGCCGGTTGTCGTGCGTAGCCTGGGCCATGAACTCCTGAAAGCGCTGGAACATTTCTGCAGCGTTAGGTGTGGGGCTGCTCGCATTAGCCGTGGGCACATGTCCCATTGGCGGACTAGGTCCCGGGGCTGGAAATGGTGGCGGTGCTCCATAGTTCGGTGTCGCTGCGGACCCTCCAGATAGTTGGGCCATGACATTTACAGAGCCTGCATAGTTCTGTCCGTTGCTGCGGCGGTTGAAACCAAAGGCCAGGGGGTCGAGACCGGCAGCCATAATTTTTGCGTTGATGCGGGCCCTGTTTTGGTCGCGCTCATACCGTGCCTGTTCGGTGACAATGATATGATTGAACACAGTGTCCTCGTGCTGGGCCAGATAGGGGCAGCTCTGCCATCCGTGGGGGCCTCCACAACCAGGACAGATGATTTGATCTGGGGACCCGCCCTTTCCCCCTTTTCCTTGGTTGGAGTCCATTCCTTGGAGTGCGCGCCGTTGGTTTTGAATGGCAAGTGCCGATCCTCCGGCCTGCAGATTCGCAAAATTTATAGTAGACGCAGCGTGTTGAGCAGTCGGGGGCGAGGCGGAGGGGAAAGGCTTAGCAGCGCCTTGATTGTTGGAGCCAGCGCCAGATTGAATCCACTGTTGGAAGGCATTGAACATTTCCGCGTGTGAACTTGTACTGGCCGGTTGGGGAGGCGGGGTTGGGTTGCTGGCGGGTGCGGCTGACGGCGACGCACGTGAGTCGGTAGAGGAGGCCTGCTGAGCGTGCAGGAACTGGAAAAACTGGTTCCCGAGTTGGTTCAGCTGGGTTCCGGCCGTCGCTGGGGAAGTGTGAGGGCCCGTGGATGGCGGGTTTGGCGACGGGTTCGTCTGTGTAGTCGGCGGGCTCGGGTTCGGTTGGGGTTGTCCCAAAGCGGGGCCCTGAGTCGTGGAGCCAGGAGCTTGGGCAGCCACCCATTGGCTGAAAAGATTGTTGAGCCCAGCGAGGTTCGGATTCATGTTGTTCATGGCGGAGGCAAATGGAAACCAAGTGTCTTTCTTACGCTTGGTAGTACGGTAGTAAAACACAGCAGTGTAAAATACTTCCTTGCACGTCGACTGGTGCTTGGTCACTTTGTCAAATAGCAGGCACAAGAGGGCATGCACAAATCCAAAGAAGACACGAAGCCTTAGGCCTTTCTGTGCAAAGAAGGGTGTGAACGTGATGAGCTCAGCTGGTCGCAGTGGTGGGACTCACCATTACTTACCTTGTTGGTCACCGGACATCCACACACACACTGGCTTTTATTGCTCTGATGGATTGCCTACATTGTGGAACCATGATTCACCGTGGGCTGTGTGGAGGACATAGCTGTTTGGACACCCGCACGCGCAGGGCCGAGTAAATCCAGAGAGGAAGCTTTTCGGAACAGGCAGTGTTTCCACCAACACACAGGGTAGCCCTTGGCTAGGAAAGTTCGTGCAATGATGCTAACATTATGTGTCCTTAGGTCCCGTTGTGTGCAACGCCGGGGCATTCGCAAAAGGGCCCGTTGGGAGAGATGCATGCTGCATGCCATGTGTAGCATGCTAAGGGCCTCATGCTCCTGAGCTGTGAATGCAAGATGGCCACCAAGTGGGCAAGACGAGGCAGTGCATCCCACCACTTAAACAAACTTCTCCTTTGGTGTTGGTGCCACACACTACGTTCGGGTCACCCAATAGAACCCGCACCAGCTGCTGAACCGCCTTCAAACGCCGCCGCCGGGCCTTGGGGCACTGCAGATGGGTGTACCGCCGGAGGTTAGCTGTGTTGAGAGACCTTTTGCACACTAATCATGTCATGTGAGGGGGTTGTGGGGCTTCTCCTTCCCCCTCCCAGCCCCCACCTCCTCCACCTCCTCCACATCCTCCTCCTCTTCCTCCTCTTCCTCCTGACCCACATAAAGTGTCGTCTTCGTCCCCGCACCCTTCTCGGCATGGGCGGTGACGGACTCCAACACCGCGTCCACGTCCTCGGGATGCAGCTGGATGAGGAATCCAGGAACCCCTGGATTTACCTCTAGCAACTCGAAGATGTAGTTGCTGAGAGCCACGGGGTCTCTCTTGTCGGCCATGAAGGGGGGCTTATGGACAAGGAGTCCAAAGACCACACGTGTTCAAAGCGTGTACCATGTTCAAAGCGAGTCGCCAAAGGGCGCCTCACGTTTGCGTCACCCATCGTAAACCCCTCAGGACCGCCAAGGCGATGGACCCCAAAGAGCTTTTGATGGTGCTCGCACCAAGCATGGGAAGCAGCAAGGGCCATTATCAAAGAATACGAAGGCTTTGAGAGCTACATGCGAAAAGGGGAAACATAAAATGAAGCGCGATAACCCACGCGATAACCCACGCGATAACTGGTTATCGCGCGATAACCCACGCGATAACCCCCGCGATAACTAGGTTATCGCGCGATAACCCCCGCGATAACTAGTTCTGTAACCCCGTTCTAACCCCGTTCTAACTAGTTAGAGCACAAAAAGATCAAATCGCAAAAAGTGCAAAACGGGCAATATGGAGCAAACGAAACATGCAAGGCACATTGTTGCATCATAGTGCACCCATGTAACATGTGAAATTCCGGGTTCCAACCATAGTAACAACACCCAAAATTGGGGGGGTTCCGCACCACGCCCTAGAAAGCTGCATCCCAAGAGGGCCATGGGGTGTCCCACGGTAAGGGGGTGCATAGTAAGGTATCCTTATCTGAGCCCCCCTTACTATGGAGCACTTTTTGTGGGAGATGGTGTCTCACTCCCTATACCCCATCAATTTGGGTGTGACGAATGCATTTTGACCCACATCACATTGTATCTAAACCAAAAACGGGGCAAAAGTCGGGCAAAACTAGTAGGATCAAGCTGGTATGTGACCCCCTTATTGTGGGACACTCCACACACACCGGGCTTCCTCATGAGAATGGAAACGCCACAGCTCTGCAAAGCTCTCCGTTTCAAAAAATGTCACCCTCTTAAATTCCCTCCGGAAATGGGCGCACGCCACATTGGGTACATGCACCCCCTTGTCAAAGACGTCACAAACAGCTCCGCGGGGGAGCTTCTTGAGCTACGCGCGTATGTAGCGCTCATGCAGTAACGGCGGGTACTGCTCATATGACCTGTCATACGCGCTCCTGCACACGGCGGTAAGGCTTTGCAACAGGGAGGCCGCGGTCGCGACGCGTGAGTCAGGGAGAGCGCTGGTGAGCTGGCGTAGGCTTTTTTGAAGCCCTTGGCAAAAACCTCTCCAAGGAGGAACCGTAGCATTTTTCATATTCTGGCGCAGGACTCCCGTGTCAAACGCGTGCATACACGCCGCAACATCTTCCATATTTCGCGTAAATACGTGCCCATGCAGGCGTGATAACCCAGGTGCGACGCCCGCGTCCCATGAGCGAGAGGTGGAGGGCTCCCCTGACTGGGGGTCCAGAAAAGTAGCAGTGGACTCCTTGCAGAGCCCCGGTGTGCGCACGACCTGGCGACCTGCATCACCTTGACTTGCCCTCCGCGGACCTCCGTGGCTGTTTGAGGTTAAGTGACTAGGGCCTCCGCCCTGAGTTCCTAGGAGCTGGGTTTTTTCTTTGCGGATGTTTGCGGAGGTATTTATCCATATGAGAGTCATTCTCAATCTCCATCGCCAACTCAATCAAATGATGTATGCGCTCATCATACAAGTGTATTCGGGATCTTTCTTTGGGACGTTGCACGGCATTTCTCCCATATCTTGAAAGGTATCTTGCCCATGAGCTACGAATGTGGTTCAGTGGGCCGTAGGACGTGAGGTCCGTCTTCGCCATCGGCTCTTTTAGCTGCACCAGGAATTCCAAAATCCGTGCAGCTTTGGGAAGTCAGAGAGCATAGGAAGCCCTTCGATCTCACGTCGCTAAGGTCCCTTTCATAGATTGGATAAGTTAGTTCTAGCCTCTGCAAAAAGTCTGCCCAGTTTGTTGCTGTTTGTAATGGCAGTTTTGACTTACCGCCGCGAGAACTTTTTCTTGCACGACATTTTGATTAAGCTAAACCCCCCCCCCGATTATAAGCAAGCAAAGAAATATAAGCAAGCATACCTGCTTATATTTGTGAGGTCTCGAATATAAGCAAGCATGGCAAAATGGCGAACTCAGAGGCAAGACGAACACAGAAAAGAGAGGCACAAGCATGCTTTGTCTGCCACAGTTTTCCCAGCCCATGGCACGATAAAGTTGAAATTACCTCCTGCACATGAAGTCGCTGATAGACATTTGCTTTGGGCCCGCCTTAGGCTTAGCCTTCGGGGCTGGAGCATTAGAGCCCTCTGCTGCATTGGGCAAAGCATCTGCATGGGGGTTGAACTGATAAGGAACACGCAATTTAGCTTCCACAGGGTTCAAATATCCAAGGGATTTAAACAGGGCAGGCACATCAATTTTTCTGGATGCAGCCTTAAGGCCCTTGTAGGACAATTCTACAAACAAATTGCGTGCCTCTGCAGCTGTGACTTTCCCCTTTTTTCTATCACTTCCATATAAAGTTGGTGATGGCAAGCGCGATACAGTGCAGCCAACGCCACATCAATGGCCTGAATGAATGAAGTCAGGCCACCAGGTATGATGGCATACTTGACACCTGCAATGCGGAATGCAGCAAGAACAGCAGGGCTGATGTGGGCACTTGCGGAGTCCATGACAACTAGTGCATCAGCATTCAATTTTTTCAGTTGGTCCACAAGGTATGGGACATACTGGTCTCGCATGTACACTGAATTGATGACACCTGTTGCATTGGTGGTTACCAATAGCTGATGGGGGTTTGCAATTGTCTTCGGTTTGTGACACTTGATGATTATGGCTGGGTTGATGGGCACAGAAACAAACTTGTCACCCTCCTCCCTGACAGCCAAAGCAGCCAACAAGGTACCCATGCGCTTGAAATGCTTTTCTTCTGCATGAACAAGCACATTGGTGTTGCCTCTTATGTCCAAAGTGGTCAACTGGCCTAGCATACCTGCAAGTGCACCAGGAATTTCATCATAATTGATGAACACTTTGTGTCCCTTGGGGGTGACATACAAATACGTATAAAATTTATCGAACCGTTTAGTGCGTTCTTCAGGGGATAGTTGTGTGCGACGCTGCGATTTTCGCAGCACAATACGATGTCGTCGCCGGAATCGTTGCAGCCATTTGTCCGTCAACAAACACATCTGGGCTGCACCAATTGTTTCGGCTTGTCCCCGAAGAAGTGATACAGAAACTGATAAATTTCGCCCGCGACGATCACTGAACCAGGCCCACAGTGCAGAATCGCACTCTGCAAATTTTGCTTTGCGGCCACAACGTCCTACTCTTCTGGTGTTTCTGGGTAGCACCATACCTTGCACCTTTTGCACGGCTGCACACCAATTGTTGAGTTGTCGCTGTGAGGAAATGAAGACCTTTTCTGCTGTCACATCCCAAATTTTCTGTCGGATGGTCTCCAGGTCCATGCCATCCTGTACCATCTGTGCGGCGCGGCGTTTCACATACATTGGGGGGGTGTATCGAACTGCTTTTCCCGCTCCATTGCGATTTCCAACTCCCCGATTGAAATTGCGTTTCGTTTGGAGATACCTCTCAGCCTTTGCTTTGCTGGCTTCCTCCTCTGGTGCTACCTCTGACATGCTTTCAGCAACAGCAACACCCCAGTGATCATCACAGACATCATCCTCAGCATGTTCATCATCTTCATCAAACCCCATGTCATCTCCCCCTTCATGTTCTTCTACACCTTCATTTGATTCTGCACTAACGCTGCCTGTGTCCTCAACGTCTGTTGCAGCCTCATAAAAATCCTCAACAACGGCTTCATCCTCCTCTCGGGCTGCTGCGATGTCATCATAAAAGAAATGGGGGTCATTGGTGTCAAGCAAAGCCATCTTTCTGCGGGGAAATTGGGGGTGTTCCAAATATAAGCAAGCAAAAATTATAAGCAAGCGAATAAATATAAGCAAGCGCTTGCTTATAATCGGGGGGGGGGGTTACATTTTGTCCTCACATTGCCATTATATTGCGCTTGAAGGAGCAAAAATTCAGAAGGTTCCTCCGCCCATCCATGCAGGTTTTTCGGACTTAGCTCACGGAGTTCGAACAGAAGGTTTGCCATGGCGATTGCTTTAAGGCCGCTTCCTGAAACACAGATGGATGCGCATGCGCCAATCTTGTTGCATTGCACCTAAAACTCAAAAAAATGGCATCCTTAGCTTAGCAAGAAAATGGAAGACAATCACAAAAATGAGCAAGAAGTACAGTTTTACCTGCATCCTTTGGCCATTTTTGGCCATCATTCAATATGGTCATGATGGATTGTAACATTTATGGCTGTCTCTTGGCTCGTAGTACAAGGGTCGCGGGTGTACAATTGGTGAGTGCATGGTCAAGACAGCCTCAATTCGCATGTGCACGCAAATCTTGCTACTTACACATAACCAAAACAGAACCCAAAATTTGTTGCCAATGATTCACTGCCACCTTTATCATTTGCTTGGTATTGAGCTAGCAGAAATCGAGGTAGATTGAATTACCGCACTGTTGCAACTTTTTTGTTGTAGGCCTACTTTTTTTTGTGAGCATTGATGTTATTGAAAGGTTCCGAAATTCGTATCCTTTCAAAGTGTTAACTACGGGCGAGATTTGAGGACGATAATCGTTAACTCCATCTCGCGGGGGAGTTAACGATTATCGTTCCGAAATTTAGAGGGACCGAGCCGAGTTAACGATTATCGTCCTGAAATCTGGGCCAACCGCTAATTCACCCGGGGTTGTGACCAAACCGGCTTTTGGAGCTGGTTCCAATGAGCCTATTGGGAAGAATTTTGATTTTTTTAACCAAAAAAACCGTTGTCTCCGAGGACATTTTGCCTGAGGCACAAGAATCCCCAAGTAAGGGTAGTAATGTTTCCGGAGACATTCTGGCTGAGGGTGGTGTTGCTCCCGAGGCTTTGCCTATGGCTGAGTCTGTGGATGTCCTTGCTATTATCTGTGGTTGTTTCCTTGGACTCGGAGTCCCTTGAGGAGCCTAGGGAAAGCTATTGTGCAGCCACTTGGGCAGCTCCCGCAGCACCAGCAGATTCCCCTGTGAATCAGGACTTGTCCAAAACTCCTCAACCGTTTAAAAAAATGTGGCGACCGCGCTTTCCTCCTCGGAATGTTCCTCGCGAGAATATCTGCTACAAGTGTTCTAGGGAGATTTTTGTTTTGCGGCCATTGCGTGGTGGTAAGCGGATTCCTTGCAATGCTTGCAATGCCCCTTTTCATGAGAAATGCTCCTACAGCTCTGTTGTGAGGCCAGAGGATGGGGTGGGCCCTTGTTGTCTCGAGGCACAGTAGTATGCCCATCAATGTATCTATATATCTATCTATAAAAATTGACATGTGTATTGTTGCCTGTTGTCGTATAGTGGGATTTTTTTTCCCATACGGGTTTTTTTTCATGCCCAATGTGGTTTTCAAGCGTTCACTCACTTTGCTTTGCCTTGCACGTGCTTGAGGAGGGATGGGGCATGTGGAGCTGATATGGAGTTAACGATTATCGTCCTGAAATCTCGTCCCTTAAGTTAACACTTTTAGGTAATCGTTCAGTGTTAACGATTATTGTCCTGAAATCTCGTCCCGTTCGGTTCGCTCCTATGGGGCCGTGATTTCAAAACGATAATCGTTAACACTCAACGATTATGTAATAAAAACTGTTGACATTGGTTTTCCATACATGCATATGTTGTGCGGAACGGGTATGATTAGTTTTTGCGTCTCATGGCCTCCACAACCTTTCGGTAGACGTATAAATTTCTACTTACGTATTCTACTTACGTACAATATAGTACAATAAGTGTTACTTCTAGCGGAATATTATAACCATACGTACTTTAACATCATAATGCTCCATTAGACGCACCTTGATGTAGTGATACATGCGTGCATATCCTTACATTTTGTAAACCTAGTAGCGACGTGAGTGGTGAAGAGTGACCATGACCAATTTGTGTATATGGATGTCAATTGGCCGGTTCTCCAAATGGCAATATTTGTGACCGGCCTTTTCATAAATGCTCAGCGTACTTAAGGAACGCAAAGTGGGACGAAAAATGGACCATTGTACTTACATACAGTCCACAGAAGGAGTACAAAGTGCCGCATCGCAGGAGGAAATGAGACGGCACTTTGCTGGAAGCTGTGCCACATTGCATGCACCGAAATTTCCCTGACTTTTCCAAAACTCTGCAGCTTTTGCGCGATCTCTCAGGTGTTTCACTACCGCACCAAATCAAGGAATCCCAAACAAAAAGTGTAAGTGTGAAGAGATGATGCGGATGGCCCAAGGGACCCTACGGGGTGACAAAAATGCGATCTCTTCACACTTGCCTAGTGTTAGGGCTGGTTTTTCGGGTAAAATCATGACGGATGGCAATCCCAGCACCCTGCTCTGTCCAACTCCCTCTCAAATGACAAATGCTCACATCATGCAACAATGTAGGACACAATGTAATGTCGATTTCTTCGATTTAGTGCACATAAATGATCATCCAATGTCTTTCAACCATTGCAATCACATGGGCAGTGCGATTTGCCCCCCACAAATGTGTCATTGGGGTTAGGGTTAGGGTCACCGAGCTGGTGGAACCCGTCTTGGTTTTATAACCCTTTTTAGTGTTCAGGGTGGACCTACCAGGTTTAGCAGCAGCAAGCAGCAAGCAGCAAGGAGCAAGCAACAAGCAAGCAGCACGCGCGAAATGGGCAAAAATCAAAACTCCGTCGTGGAGCTTTGGATTTGATTGAAATTTTGGTGGATGATACCTATGGGTGTGAAGTACAATCACACAAAGTTTGAGCGAGAAACTCGACGGTGGCGGCCGAGAACGGGATTCGCAAGTGGCGGACCTCCGTTTCAAAAACTGCAGTTTAGGGCCAAAAACAGCCATTTTTGGGCCAAAAAAAGCACCGGAACACATTCAAAACAGCCAAACGAAGGGAAACGGTGGGTACACTCCACATGCGGCTTGACTTCCCCGTGTCAACGAGCTCTTTGCGGCCCTCTAACTCCATGATATGTCCCGGAAACGGCCCAAAAAGGCGCCCAGAAGCTCCAAATACCGCCAGCCACAAACCAAGAATAGGCCATGTCTTTGGCACTGACTCCACCCGCAACCCCCCACTTTTTGTGGTTTCCACCCCTCAAAATTGCCCAAACGGACGCCTAGACCCCAATACCTAGGCCCACTAGGATGCGGCAAGCTGCAAGCTCAACAGGGTCCAGGAGGGGCAAAAAGATGACCTTTCTCAAAGATGATCCTAGACCATGTGCAACGCTAAAACAAGTGTTTTTGGACCATTTTGAGCTTGTGGTGGCCCATTTTGGTCCTCCGAAAATCCCAAAATGCCTTGAAAATGGGCTGTTTTGGGACCAAAAATGGGTCAAAAATGGGTCAAAAACGCATTTTTCCAAACCTCATCCTAGACCATTTGGGGTGCACAAACGGGTGAAATGAGCCCTTTTTGAGCCCATTTTGGGGCATTTTGGCCCCTCGGAAGTCCAAAAAGCCTTGAAAGTGGGCCTCGTGGTGATGGGGTTCACTTGCAAGCTGATTTCACTTTGTCAAGAGCCATCAATGCGTGAATCATTCTTGATGTCCATCACCAGTCACAGCTGATGCTCCCTCCCCCACCACCTCGGTCCCAATATTCAGTCTTGATTAGGGTCTGCTAAATTTGCTTTTACTCCCAAAGGGCCCACCATTATCATAGAGTTCTCCCTTGTACCAAAGAAAAGAGTAGGAAACCATCATTTAGGGCTAGGGTTGGGCCCTCCGCAACACCACATTGGCTCCACTTAGGTTTAAGCTCATTCCTCTTCACCCAAGCTCGTTGCACTTGTCCCGGAGCTTGCCAGTAGTAATGCAACAATTGACATTGTTGCGCACCAACAAAGTCTTCACACCATATGAAGCATAGCCACTTGCTGATTCACGCAATGCCTCGACCATACACGGATGCGGTTATGGTCAGCGTGTTGGGATCCATGGGTTCTTCATCAACAGACCCGCAAAATTTGTGGTGCATGATGAATTGGATCCCATGAGAAGCTGGCGGCGCGCACAATGAGCCTTTGAATGAGGTGAGGGTTAGCCGTGTAATCAACTCTACCTCCCATCAGGCGCTGCAGAGCCGCCCACTTTGTGAATCGGTGCACCCATCTTTGCCAAACTCGCAAGGCAGCTTGGTACTCCACATCCCGCTTAAGGTTAGACCCAACCAATGCACATGCAAATCTCTTGTCTTGTAACCGGAACTCAAGATCGGTAACATCATCCCACCGCCCTTGCCTTTTGGCCTTTAAATTGCGGATTTGGTTCTTCGGAAAACTGATTCGTCCACAGAGAGCGACAACTCTTCTTCGCACGGGAGGCAATTTGTTGATGGCATCCAAAGGTGTGTCCTTTGACCGTGCTTTCCCCACAAAACAATAGTTCTTCTTCAACCCACCCATGGCAGCTGCCAAGCGCAAGAATTTGCTTGGCCAATCCACCTCTTTAGCCTCTTCCAAATCCTCTAACAAATCAGCCTCCGGCCGGGCCATTTGCCACTCTTCAAGTTGAGATAGCAAGCTCTTTAGATCTCGTGCCATAGGTGGTTCCTGAGATTCGGATTTGGAAGAGGGTGTGGCAGAAAATAATGCCTTGGGGGCGATGGCCTTGTGAGGGGTGGAAAAAGAAGAATCAGAAGAAGGTGTGGCGATTTTCTTTTGAGAGGGTTCATTTGGGGAAGGGGAAGGCTCCAAATGGCGCTTGGAGGACAATTGGGTGTCCCAAACCTCGGAGTTTTTACCCTCAGGAGTGGTAGGCACCCTTTGTGGCAAGTTCAAGTCACATTGCCTACAAATTACAAGCAACTTGGTAACTTTCTTGGCTGTGGCCATGGCAACAACTTCCGCAAAATCAATGTTCCTTTCCCTAGGAGTCAACTCACGGCACTCCTTCCAAGCAAACCCTTTGCGGTGAGCCACACACCAACCCGCGCCGGTCTTGAAGGTTGGCTTGTCACCACTTGCAAACAAACAGGACACAACAAATTGGAACTCTAAATTGTGGCAACGACGAAATCGGAAATGCACAAGGAAGCATCTCCCAAAACTGTTCCCCATGCCTTAGACAATCATGATTCAGATTGAACAACAAAGACAACCCTCAGAGAACCAGGATCATAATGTCATCATTCATGCCACAATCACAACTTAACCTTGAAATCGCAACTTAACCTTGCTAGATTGGAACATATGGTAAGGACCCGTCTTTCTTTCAAATCGTAAAGCTGTAGCTTCAGAGGGGGGGGGGGGCGGCTTCACAGCTGCAGAAATTTGTGCAATGCCAAATTTGGTCCTGATTTGGCGGACGTGGGGCCTGTGGTGGCGGCGCGCTCCTCGTACTCCCTCTAGCAATCGAGACGAGGGAGGAAGGGAAGAGGAGGTGAAGCCGGTTCGGACCCCCGTGGCCATCTTGGGGTCACTTGGGGTGTGTATCTATGTGCCGGCAAGCCGCCATTGGCTGATATCATACTCTCTCATCCACCTGACCTAACCTGATGTGATAGTGTGATAGGTTTGGCCATTCCGGCTATGAGCGGCCATATTCAGAACCGAGGCACCGCCAGCGGATATTTATATATCGGAATATCAGGAATCAACAGGGTTTTATTATCATAATGTTTCCGTAATTTTTCAGCCTTCCGTTCTGATAGTCAATGTATCGGCGACTGTCAGTTGGCTCGCGATTTTGCGTTAACCGATTGGTTAACTGTTATTTCCAGATATTTTGGCGGATACTCCGTTGAAGGGTCAGATTTCATCAGCAAAGGGTTCGTTGCTTCCGCAATTCTCTAAATAAGCACTCGAAAATTTAATCAGAATTTTTCGCGATGTCGAAATCGGATTTTCGACTTCGACATCGCCGCACTTGATTTGGACTTCTTCGAGTGGTCATACTGCTTTCCCCATGCCCGAATCAGGTTTCCCTTATACTTGCCACCCATTTGACTTGGAGATATAAGGGAAACAAAAGCGAATCGTGGGACCACTTTGAAGGATCATATCTACGCGCGAGTGTGAGGAACGAGAATAAGGAAGGTTGGGTTGCAAGCGCCTTAGTCTCAAGTTAATTTAGGAAGCATCAAACGCCTTTGGTGCGCACACATGCCCGGTGTAGCAAGGGATAAGGGTCAAGAGGGTATAAAGTGATGTATAACTCTTGGACCGTGCAACCGAATATTTTAATGCAACTTTCGAGTGTGCCGCATGAGTGTTGGGGTTGCATAGCAACTTTCCTTGGGTTCCCACGTATTTTTAACGTGAGGTTATGTTCATGGAGGGTCATGGCATACCATGGTGGGAGCCTATTTTAAGGGCTATGTGTGATATTGGTAGTATTGTCTTGATATGCTCACGCCCATGTTATATATCTTCGTGTGGCCGAAGAGATGGGGAGCCATACGTGACAAGGGCTTTGCCCATGTCCCAATTGTGGAATTCAAAGCGCTAGACCAAGTCTACCGCGTATGTATTGCTCATGGTATGTTTGACAAAGAGATCCATGGGTGCACTCCCATTTTCATGGGGCATGTAGATATTAGTGGCGAAGGTATCTCCATGCGCCCGATTGGGGATCCAAGTGGGGGAATTGTTCGCAAATGGTTCCAATCATTTGTGTATTGAACCATGAGCGGATATCATGGGTGAGCATAGAGATATATTATCATGACAACTTTGTACTTGGTCATATTTTCATGTTTTTGACCTCAATTTTTGCTCATTTTTGCGTTTTGTGTACTCACCTGGTCAGCTAACAGCAAGAAGCCTATGGAGAGTCGAACCATGGTATGTTGTTCATATGTTGGCATATGCTTTGGAGTTGAACACCACCATATGCCGGATCGTGTACTCCATTTGGCTTGGCGCACGAAGGAATACAAGAATTGGTCTCAAGATCATGGGCTGACTTGGGCAGTGCGTGGCGCCCATATCCGAAGGGGTTTCGAGGGTAAAGTGGGGATGTACATGGGCATTGGCCTTTGGTCTCTATTCTCCATGAATAGTAGACTTCGATTCCATGCATGCTTTGAGCCTTCGGATAAGTGGTAACATCAATTTTGAGCATATATTTGATATATGGCCAATATGGTGTGAATTGGCAGTTTTTTGGCATGTTATGAGTTCAAACTCATAGGTCATTTCTCTAAGCCCATTCGACTCCAAGTCCAACCAAGGTTATGTCAGGGTAGGGCATGGTCCTGAGTGCCACTCTAGGCCATGACACGCCACCTCCCCTATTGGGCTAGGATTCAGAGGATTGGGAGTGAACACATTTTTGGGGTTTGTGTAATGACTTGTGACACATGGCATTCAGCCATCTCATTTGACCTGGTTCAGGGCAATACGTTGGTGAGTCAAGGGAAGGTCTTGAGTCCAGGGAATGAGGGGTTTATGGCTATGAATGTGTATGTTTCCATCTTTCCCCAACTTTGCTTTATTTGTGTTCATATGCCAATTTCAGGGCTTTCTTCCTTGGTGCAATTCTTGTACATGCCCGCCACCGTGGGAATACCGGTGTGCTGAACGAAAGCCCGCAGCCTGATTTGGATTGTGAATTGGGTTATTGCTGTACTTGTGGGATCTGGTTGCCATTCAGGGTTGAAGGAGGATTTTATTTTCTATATTTTTGGATTTGGGCCCTGGAAATTGAGGAATGCAATCGTTGATCCGGAGTAAATCAGCAGGGGTTACAGGCGGAAGGGGCACAGCGGGGGCCGGTCCTGGTAGGGACCTTCTTTATGGTAGCAGAGGCTTACCTGCTGCCCCTACCAACCGCCGACCCGGGGACTTGGGCCCTTATGAGCCCTGCCCAAGTACGCCCCGGGTGCGTATTGTGGACTCGGTGGAGACCACGCCGGAGATTGGAGCCATACAGGGACCGAGACGTTCAAGAGCATGGCGAACTCCGGAAGTTGAAGCCCGAAGAGAAGAACGACATTCGGGAAGAGGAGGACGTGACATGGAGGACCTGGTCTCCATGTGCGAGCGTCGCTGCCGAAAGGCATGCAACCTCCGCTCCGCCGCGGAGGACTCTGATGAGGCCTGCCATTCAGGCAGCAGTGGAGGACGGGCCCGGCGCTACCGGAAGCGCGGGTCACCCAAGTCCGCGGCAAGGGACGCCGGGGCTATGGACACGGACCCCAGCCCGGTCAGGCTGTGGGAATCTGAGGGGCACTCCGAGGGCTATCGGACAGCCCACGAGCCACCTTCGGAGCCGGAGATGTCTGCGCCGATCGCCAGGGCGCATACGGCCCCCGAGCCCGCCCTGCAGCACGACGCCGAGGGCTTGGAGAGGCCAGCCAGGGCCCGGACGGCACCTGTGCCCCGGCACACGGGACCAGAGACGGACGCCATAGGCGATACGCCCATGGGCGATGGGTCTGAGGTGCCGGGAACCGCGGGATGCGCTGAGTCCGGCGGAAAGCACGCTGCGTGCCACTGCGAGCACGTGTCCTTCCTCATGGGCAAGTACCCGAAGATGGGGATGGACGCCATCGTGCATCACCTTGACCGCCTGGACAACGCCAAGGACGCACTAGAGGAGGACGTCGCGGGGATCCTGGACGACCAGTCTGCCGCGGAGAACCACATGGAGGAGCTGCGAGCGGATCAGGCCCGGTACCGGGAGAATCTGGAGCTGGCCCTGCAGAAGCAGCAGCAAGTGGTGGACAGCCTCCTCCACTTAGTGGAGGACATGTCGGGACGCCTGAGAAGGCTAGAGGACCGACAGCCCCTCGCCTCGGGTCCGGAGCTCCCGGCAAAGCCGGCCGCGGTAGAGCTGGTGGAGCGGGTTAAGACCCTCAGGAGCGCCATGGAGAAACCCATGGGCGGCCCTGCAGAGGCACCATACGCGCCTCCGCGTGTTGACCCGGGTGCGCTGCCGTATGTTCCCCTGTTCAGCGAGTCCACAATGCTCGGGGAACACACGGCACCGGCTGGGTCCAGGCGGGAAGGGCACGTGACCACGGACCCGAGGAGCCTGACGGTACAGATGTCCCATGCCGCCCAGGATGTACCGCTCACGACGAATATGGCAGTCTATGCGGAAGAGAAGATCGAGATCCAGAACCAGACCATGCAGGGGCGAACCATGGGAAGCGCCGACGGACATGGTCGAGGCCATCCAAGCGGAAACCTGTGGGCGAAGGATCCCAATACGGGGATATGGACGGCCGATGGGGCAAATCCTTCCCGCATTCCAAACCCCATGGGTTCAGGCCCAACTGGATTGCACTCCATGGAGGAGAGGGATGTACGGGGAGTGTACTCACACCCCCCGGCCACAGGTGGTATCCGTCTCGGTGGAGTGGTGGCCGGAGACGTCGGAGACGCCATCAGGATTGACAACCTCAGGGGAATCAAAATCCCCTATTACGACGGGAACCCGTCCAACCTTGATGACTTCATCCTGGACTGGGAGGACTTCGCCGAGGAGGTCGTCGGCGAGATGCGGGGAGCGCCGCGGGACAAGTGGGTATGCCGGACATTCCCACACCGGCTGGCGCAGGACCTCAAGGAGGAGCTGCGGGATCAGATCCGGGAAGGATTGATCCGTACGGAGCAGGCCTGCCTCCAGTGGTTGGAGGACGAGGAGCGGGTGGACGCTCCGAACCAGAAGCTGGAGGACCTGTGGTCCATTCCACTGCCGCTGGACCGCGGTGAGTTGCGGGTCCGGGAGTGGAACCGGTATCTGCGGAAGTACCGCAGATGCCTCAAGTTGGTGGAGGACTGGAACGAGGCCAGTGAGATCCGCCACTTGCTGAAGGACGTCCTCCCGGGCAACTGGAAGAGGAGAGTGGAGGACGAGGAGAAGAAGAGGGCCAAGAAGCGGGTGGCGGTGAGGATTATGGCGGCGGAGGATAC
Organism: Eutreptiella sp. 'Long Island Sound 2002'; assembly: GCA_964036045.1. Classification (NCBI taxonomy): domain Eukaryota; phylum Euglenozoa; class Euglenophyceae; order Eutreptiales; family Eutreptiaceae; genus Eutreptiella; species Eutreptiella sp. 'Long Island Sound 2002'. The sequence goes on along the minus strand of OZ038380.1, from coordinate 80,073,489 downwards.
CCATGCGGGTATCATGGAGTTCTTCAGGAGGAACCTGGGCGAACCCAACCGGATGTTGGGCCTGAAGAACGCCGTGTACGTGGAGGTATTCGGGGACTCCATGGGGCAAAGGTTGCTGCGCCTCAACAACGTGGAGTGGAGGCGCGGGGAGCCGCTGAGGATGCAAGTCATCTTCGCCCGCATGAGCCTTGACGAGATCGTGAAGTACATCACGATGGAGTTGAAGCTCAATGCGAAGAACGAGGCCCACGTGCAGGATCGACATGGTCATGGACAACGAGGACACCGAGACGACCGCCATCATCGGGAGATCCAGGAGGACACGGCCAACTCCGCGGAGGATGGAAGTGGAAGTGGCCAAGACCACTGGTCCCGGGAGGATCACGAGGAGGCCCATTTCTTCGCGTTAGTGGCGCACAACGTGAAGAACCATGGGCAGGATCGGTCCAGATGGAGCCAGGTGGGACCCAAGAAGGGCAGGGAGCCAAGGAGGATCGGGAACCCACCGCTCTCGTTCCGGGAGTACAGATCTCAGCACGACGGGTGCTGGGTCTGTTATGGCAAGGGAAACAACCATGCACATGACCACCGTCAGTGCAAGGTGTATGAGGCGGACAAGAAGGCCTACTTCGCAGCCCACCCCGAGAAGAAGCCCAAGGAGCAGCGGATTTCCGACTGGAAGGCGAAGGGCGGAGACGGGGGAAAAGGCCAAGGCAAAGGCCAAGGAAAAGGCGGAGGAAGAGGCTATGGTGGTGGACCTGGCCAAGACCGACGAGTGAGGTCGATCGAGGAGGTTGCTGAGGACATGTTGAGGACGTTGGAGGAACTCAAAGCCCAGCAACGTGGTGGACAAAGTCCTGGCGGGTCGCAGCCGGAAGGGGCTGCGGGAAGCCAAGTCTAGAGGAGCCCCCACGGGAGTGGGACCTCGGAGGTCTCTCCTCCGAAAATCAGTTGAATCCCAGAGAAAGCGAAGGCCCATCGGGTGCCGAAGAAGGCTCCGGAAGAGCCAAAACCACTGAGTTTCGCCACTCCCAACCCCTGGAGCGCCCTGCCAAGGGAAGTACATGTGGGTACGGGACATGGCAAGAAGGAAGGAGCGACCACGGAGAGCCCCGTGGACGGGCAGGACCAACCCAAGATCTACACCATCCGTGACCATACCCTTGAAGTCCTGATGCACCCGGACGTGCTAGAGTTGCATGCCGTGAGAGTCGTCCATACACCTCATGGCGACGAGCGGCAGTTGCACTTGAAAGTGCGAGTACGGTGCCGACGAGAGGAGAAGGTGGTGGATGTGTTGGTGGATACGGGTGCCCAGGTGAGCCTGGTCCGGAGAGGATTGTTCAAGGAGGAATTCCTGCGGCCCAGCCGGAGACCGGTCCGCCTGAAGGTCGCCAACGGAGAGATCATGGGTGGTAGCACCCATGAGGCCACTATCAGTATGGAATTCTGGGAGCATGAGCGCTTGAACCGCCCTGATCAGGCGAAGAGAAGCACTCTATCCGGGAACTTCTATGTGGCCGACATTACAGATTGGGATATGATCATGGGGTATGACTTCATGGTGGCAAACGCCATTGGAGCCCTTCCCCATCGTGCAACGCTGGTCCGGGAGGATGATGAATGCCTCACATGGCTGTCCACGGACTATGCATGCGGATCATCCCAATGGAATGCTGAGGAAGAGGATCGGATCGTCCAAGCGGTGCAAGCTGTGGGTGCCAATTCCAGAGGAGACCGTGGAGTTCAGCTCACGGAGTATGGAATGGCGCCGCAGGTGTACGCCAGGATGATCCAGACGCTGGGAGCCGAAGCGCCCGAGACGGACGTCTTCGCTTCCCGGGATGCCCCACTTTTGCGGAAGTGTAGGAGGCATTGGCATCGAGGAGACTCAGCCTGGCATGGGCATTGGGGTTTGAAGGAGTGGGGACCCATGTATTGGCATGGCTCCCTGGACAATACCAGACGTACGGTGGAGAAGATCATCGCGGATAGGGCGAAGGGGATCCTGGTCATAACCGGTATAGGATCCACCCCATGTCCGCTGGAGGGTCTCAAGTCGACGCTGGACTCCATCACCCTGAACGAGATGTCATTCGGGCCAGAGGAGGAGCTGTTCATCGACGCCAAGGGTGTATCAATGCCCTCCCCGGGTCAAGCGTGGGGTACCAAGGCTTTCCTGGTGGATGGGGCGCAAGCCCAGCCCACGGGTGATGAAGCACTCATCCGTAGGGTGGAGGCGGTGCCCATGAAGGTCATGTTTGAGCCCAAGGAGGGGACGGATCAGCCAATTGATGGTATTGACGTCCTGTCCCACGCCGAGATCGACGACGTCGTCAACTACATGCGGATGGGGATGCATGACCGTGTGGCAGCCAAGAAGAGGCGGGCCATGGTCACATCTCCGCATTGGTGGGATGACAAGATGTTGGTCACCGGCAAGTACGAGAAGGACGAGTTCGTGGCGAGGGTCATGGATCACATCGCGGACCAATACGATGGTCCGGTTGGGTCGGACCCACCAACATGGGATTTTCCAAGAATGGGTGCCGATAGCGACAGTCACCAGCCCGATGCCGCAAATTTCCGAAGATTATCGGTGGGAAGAGCTCCCCACGACGATGAAGACGGCATATCGGACGAGGAGAAGTCGGAATCGGACCCAGAAGAGGCCTATACCGCAGTGCGGTCGGTTGTATCGATACCGAAGCAAGCGGCTGAAGAGGCCCAGGAGAACCCGAAGGTCGCCGAGCTGAAGGAGAGGCTGATCAAGGCCTATCCGCGGCTATTCAGTGGCGTCGCGAACAAGAACCCTCCAGATCGTGGGAGGTTTGGCACAGCGAAGATCAAGCTGAAGCCGAACCCCAAGATCTATCGTCATCGGGAGTACCAACTTCAGGGCGATCGGGCCGAGGCCATGAAGAAGCTGTTGGCCGAGTTCATTGAGCGGGGATGGATCGAACCCTCCGACAGTGAATGGGCCAGCCCAGCCTTCATCGTACCCAAGAAGGAGAAGGGCGAGTGGAGGTTGGTGGTAGATTACAGAGGTTTGAACGAGCAGACCGAGCACGACTCGTACTCGCTTCCCCTGATCGACTCCATCCTCCAGAAGCAACAGAAAAAGCGGATTTTCACGGTGTTGGACCTGAAACACGGTTACCACCAGATGCCGCTTCACCCGGACTCCAGACCCTGCACAGCGATGTCGACGCCGCTGGGGCCCATGCAGTGGAAAGTGGTGCCTATGGGTGCCAAGAATGGCAACGCCGCTTGCCAGCGCATGATGGAGGACCTACTCGGTCCTGTCCGGGACTGTGCCGACCCCTTCGTGGATAACATCATCATTGGGTCCGGCACGGAGAACATGACTGAGGACGAGCTCATCGACGCGCATGAGAAGGATCTGCGCCGAGTGCTCAGCGAGTTGGACAAGCACAACATGGTGTGCAAGCCCACCAAAGCCTCACTCTTCGTGAAGGAAGTGGAGTTCGCCGGTCACGTGGTTGGTCACGGGCAACGCCGTCCCATGCCTGGGAAGCTGGCGTCCCTGCACCACTGGGAGAGGCCCCAGACCATCAGCGAACTCCGGTCCTTCATGGGGTTCTGCAACTACTATTCGGGCTATGTCCGGATGTATGCAGAACTGTCGGGGCCGCTGCACAAGATGCTGCAAGTGGGCAAGTTCGATGGCCGGAAGGGGAGCAAGAAGAAGCTTGCTTGGACCCCTGAGGCCGAAGATGCGTTCAGCCGCCTGAAGGAGCGACTCCTGGGGCAACTGGGGCTATTCCTGGTGGACCCGGACAAGGGATTCGTGCTACGGACAGACGCCTCGGACTATGCTGTGGGGGCAGTCCTCGAGCAGATCCGAGACGATGGGTCACATGTACCCGTGGCGTTCTGGAGCCGGATCTTGGCCGAGGGCCAACGCCGCACCTGGACCGCGAGGGAGAAGGAGACGTACGCCATTGTTTGTGCGCTCAGGAAATGGTCTGGCCACATCGGATTGCAACCGGTAGTGGTTTGCACGGACCATCAGTCCTTGCAGAGCTGGCACAAGGAGCACGTCGACACCCCCTCGGGACCGGCGGCAAGGAGGGCCCGGTGGCACGAGACGTTCGCCAAGTTCGACCTCAGCGTCGTATACGTCCCGGGGAAGGACAACACTGTGGCAGATTGCCTCAGTCGGTGGGCCTACCCCGCGGGCAAGGCTTGGATGGACATATCCAGCCATGGAGACGCTGAAGAGACCGAGGAGGCCAAGCGCATCATCGAGATGGAGAAGGTCATGGAGCAAGAGGGGGTCAAGTGCTTTGTGGTGATGGCTAACTGTACGGACCTGGCCAAGTTCCGGGGTGCCCGCGTCCAAGCTATTCGAGAGGAAACCCTCGAGCAATGGATGGTGGCCCCTGTAGAGCTAGTCAGGTCGGTGCTCACAGAGGACTGGTCGGATGACTACGCGGCATCCGAGCACTGGAGCAAATACTGGAATGCCGTGAGCGCCCTGTCGGGCGACGAGTGGCCTGAGGGCTTGACCGAGGATGGGGACAAGTTGTTCCTCAAGGACAAGCTGCTGGTGCCCGAGAACCGAGTAGAGGAGCTCATTGACCATTGGCACAACGCCCAGCTCATGCACCCTGGCCGAGACAAGATGCAGCAGGACCTGGAGTGGCGTTTCAAGTTCCCTTCGGGGTACTACGCCATCCTGGATAAGTACTGCAGCGACTGTGCCGTGTGTCGGGCCACGAAGAGCCCCAACCACTCCACAGCGGGCAACCCGGTGTATACGGCTATACCGGAGGCCCCTATGCGGTCCGTGGCCATGGATGTGTTCGCCATGCCTGAGGTCACCGTGGAAGGAGAGACCTACGATTGTGTCATCCTGGCGGTGGATAGGCACAGTGGGTATATCGTGGCGGTCCCTGGCAAGAAGTCCAAGAAGAAGGACAAGAAGGACAAGCATGGAGTGGGGCTGCAGGCCAAGACCGTCGCTAATGCCATGATCAGGCATTGGCTGACGATTTTCGATGTCCCAGCTGTCATCTGCAGCGATCGGGGCAGCCAGTTTGTGGGAACGTGGTTCAAGACGATGTGTAAGCACATGGGTATTCGGCACGCCAAGACAGTGGCGTACCACAGCCGGTCGAATGGCCGAGCTGAGGTGGCCGGGCGGCAGATGTTCGAGAAGTTCCGCCAGCTGCACATCGACGAACCGGGCCGGAATTGGTATAATTCGCTGTGGAGAGTACTCCAAGCGTATCACGACCTTCCGGGACCCACTGGGCTGTCGCCCCATCGCATCCTGTTCCTACGGGATCGAGTGTCACGCACTCTCCCGTGGATGAACCATGGCAAAGTGGCCCGGAATGCGAACGCTATGATGGCTGAGGCGGACGACACGGCGGCCAAGGTGTGCAAGGCACTTCAGGACGAGCATGACAAGAGGGCCAAGTACTTCAAGCAGGGAAAAGTCCAGAAGTATGCTCTCCAAGACACCGTGTGGGTGGAGCGGCACCACAAGGATGTCCTGTCCAGGCATCGGCAGGCATCTTGGTATGTGCCGGGGGTAATCGTGCGGAAGGTCGGGCAGGATGTGTATGCGGTTCGTGTGGGGGATAACAAGATCCTCGACCGCGACCATACCCAGCTTCGTCCCCGAGCACCAGACCCTAGCGGACGTCCGGTCACCTTCGAGTTCACGGCCGGCGATGTGGACTCGGACGACGAGGGTGAGGACGACGATTTCACCGCGAAGAAGATCCTGGCGGACAAGCCGGACCCGGGGACGCCTGGGGGAAGGCTTTATAAAGTTCGTTGGAAAGGAGTCGCCGCATCCAGGGACTCATGGGAACCTCCGAGCAGTTTTGTGCTGAGGTACACCACGGTCTGGATGGACTACCTAAAGAAAAAGGGTATTTCTTTGGATGTCAAGGACGTATTGGTCCATTTGGTTGCTGCTGTAGCACCGTAATGGATACCCCTTGGCATTTTGTTTGTTTCTGTGAATGGGGAGACAAGTGAGGGCGTTCATCCGGGGATTTTTCGGCCTTCATTGGCCATGTACCCCCTTCACTCGATCTCCACATATATATTGCATTGTGGTATACTTATTTAGGTCGTCCGACGACGTTTTTCTATCTTTGATCCCCTTGGTCCATGTTGTAGATCAAGAGGAGACCGGATATGGCGTAGGGCGCTGAGTATCAGTGTCCTCACCCCTCCCTTGGGGCATGGGGGACGCCTACGACGTGTGTGGGGCCTCCATGTGTCCTTGGGACATGGGGGGGGGGGGTTGGAGCCCATTGGGGTCCTCCCGTCCTCTCTTCATTGGTTTCCGAGCGGATACAACGCTCTGAGAAGGGGGGTGAAGCCGGTTCGGACCCCCGTGGCCATCTTGGGGTCACTTGGGGTGTGTATCTATGTGCCGGCAAGCCGCCATTGGCTGATATCATACTCTCCCATCCACCTGACCTAACCTGATGTAATAGTGTGATAGGTTTGGCCATTCCGGCTATGAGCGGCCATATTCAGAACCGAGGCACCGCCAGCGGAGATTTATATATCGGAATATCAGGAATCAACAGGGTTTTATTATCATAATGTTTCCGTAATTTTTCAGCCTTCTGTTCTGATAGTCAATCTATCGGCGACTGTCAGTTGGCTCGCGATTTTGCGTTAACCGATTGGTTAACTGTTATTTCCAGATATTTTGGCGGATACTCCGTTGAAGGGTCAGATTTCATCAGCAAAGGGTTCGTTGCTTCCGCAATTCTCTAAATAAGCACTCGAAATTTTAATCAGAATTTTTCGCGATGTCGAAATCGGATTTTCGACTTCGACATCGCCGCACTTGATTTGGACTTCTTCGAGTGGTCATACTCCTTTCCCCATGCCCGAATCAGGTTTCCCTTATACTTGCCACCCATTTGACTTGGAGATATAAGGGAAACAAAAGCGAATCGTGGGACCACTTTGAAGGATCATATCTACGCGCGAGTGTGAGGAACGAGAATAAGGAAGGTTGGGTTGCAAGCGCCTTAGTCTCAAGTTAATTTAGGACGCATCAAACGCCTTTGGTGCGCACACATGCCCGGTGTACCAAGGGATAAGGGTCAAGAGGGTATAAAGTGATGTATAACTCTTGGACCGTGCAACCGAATATTTTAATGCAACTTTCGAGTGTGCCGCATGAGTGTTGGGGTTGCATAGCAACTTTCCTTGGGTTCCCACGTATTTTTAACGTGAGGTTATGTTCATGGAGGGTCATGGCATACCATGGTGGGAGCCTATTTCAAGGGCTATGTGTGATATTGGTAGTATTGTCTTGATATGCTCACGCCCATGTTATATATCTTCGTGTGGCCGAAGAGATGGGGAGCCATACGTGACAAGGGCTTTGCCCATGTCCCAATTTTTTTGTGGAATTCAAAGCGCTAGACCAAGTCTACCGCGTATGTATTGCTCATGGTATGTTTGACAAAGAGATCCATGGGTGCACTCCCATTTTCATGGGGCATGTAGATATTAGTGGCGAAGGTATCTCCATGCGCCTGATTGGGGATCCAAGTGGGGGAATTGTTCGCAAATGGTTCCAATCATTTGTGTATTGAACCATGAGCGGATATCATGGGTGAGCATAGAGATATATTATCATGACAACTTTGTACTTGGTCATATTTTCATGTTTTTGACCTCAATGTTTGCTCATTTTTGCATTTGTGTACTCACCTGGTCAGCTAACAGCAAGAAGCCTATGGAGAGTCGAACCATGGTATGTTGTTCATATGTTGGCATATGCTTTGGAGTTGAACACCACCATATGCCGGATCGTGTACTCCATTTGGCTTGGCGCACGAAGGAATACAAGAATTGGTCTCAAGATCATGGGCTGACTTGGGCAGTGCGTGGCACCCATATCCGAAGGGGTTTCGAGGGTAAAGTGGGGATGTACATGGGCATTGGCCTTTGGTCTCTATTCTCCATGAATAGTAGACTTCGATTCCATGCATGCTTTGAGCCTTCGGATAAGTGGTAACATCAATTTTGAGCATATATTTGATATATGGCCAATATGGTGTGAATTGGCAGTTTTTTGGCATGTTATGAGTTCAAACTCATAGGTCATTTCTCTAAGCCCATTCGACTCCAAGTCCAACCAAGGTTATGTCAGGGTAGGGCATGGTCCTGAGTGCCACTCTAAGCCATGACACGCCACCTCCCCTATTGGGCTAGGATTTAGAGGATTGGGAGTGAACACATTTTTGGGGTTTGTGTAGTGACTTGTGACACATGGCATTCAGCCATCTCATTTGACCTGGTTCAGGGCAATACGTTGGTGAGTCAAGGGAAGGTCTTGAGTCCAGGGAATGAGGGGTTTATGGCTATGAATGTGTATGTTTACCTCTTTCCCCAACTTTGCTTTATTTGTGTTCGTATGCCAATTTCAGGGCTTTCTTCCTTGGTGCAATTCTTGTACATGCCCGCCACCGTGGGAATACCGGTGTGCTGAACGAAAGCCCGCAGCCTGATTTGGATTGTGAATTGGGTTATTGCTGTACTTGTGGGATCTGGTTGCCATTCAGGGTTGAAGGAGGATTTTATTTTCTATATTTTTGGATTTGGGCCCTGGAAATTGAGGAATGCAATCGTTGATCCGGAGTAAATCAGCAGGGGTTACAGGCGGAAGGGGCACAGCGGGGGCCGGTCCTGGTAGGGACCTTCTTTAGAGGGGACGGAGCACCAAGAGGTTGAAGACAGACTCTATGTTGCCGGGTTGTTAAGATTTTTGTTGCCGGTGGTTCAGGTGTCCGGAAGAAACATGTTCTTGCACTGTTGCACTCAATCATGCACAAACTGCGTGCACACCCGACCACTGGCTGTAACTGTTCGGCGCTTGGGGCGTGACTCCAAAACGGTGTCCGCCGGGCGCTTGCCCCGCGGTGGATTCTTGCGCCACCCACGCACAATGGGCATGGCGGGACGAGGCGGGTTAGAAGGGCCCGGCTCGCCCGAAGTACGCATAATGGCGGCCAGAGGTCCAACCTCACCCGAACCTACTGCAGGCTCTTGGGCTGGGGGGGTGGGTTCAACCTCTTGGTGCTCCGTCCCCTCCTCTTCCCTTCCTCCCTCGTCTCGATTGCTAGAGGGAGTACGAGAAGGGTAGGGACCGGAGCACCAAGAGCTTGAAGGACTGTGCACTGAACTTAAACGAGACTGCAGCGCCTTGGCTAAAAAGTCCTTCGCTCCTAGCCTGGAGTAATGGCTGTTAAAGGCGGTTAGGTTGGCCCAACTGCCAACTTCGGCTGACTGCTCCGCCGACAGTCCCAACTGACGCAACAAGTCGAGACCGGCGCCACGTGTGGAGTGAGCGCCGAAAAAGTTGGCGTCGACGCCGGCGTCTTGCAAAATTTCCTTAGTGAGGGAAGAAATGCGTGCTGGCGACAAGGGACTAAACGGGCGTGTGACTGCCAAAAATACAGGACCCGGTGATCCATCGGAAGAAGCACCTTCTGTGGTCACGTTTATATATGCGGTTAGCTAAGAAAAAGGGCACATATGGTCCAAACCTTGCAAACGTAATATTCCTAGGAATATACGGTCCCACCTTAAGGTAGACCATCCCTTGCGACGCGTGGGCATGAACCATTGATCATCAATGTTGCCCCACAAACGCACCATGTTGGCACAATCAAATGAGCGGTAAAGTTGGAACAACCGGGGCACAATGATGAGACGTGAACGTAACTGGAAACGAGAAGACCAATCCAACGGCTGGCCAAGCAGCCGTGCCACAAGCGCTTCACCTGACCAAAAAACAGTGTATTTTGGTGTGGATTGGTTCCAACGTTGACGCATAGCGCGGATGGCAGGGTCGAATTGGAGTGAATGCATGGTTGGAAATTTTTGAAGTGCTGCAAAGGCTGAGCGTGCTTGTGGCGCGGAGTCGACATCTATGGTGGAAAGAATGCTCGCCACTTGTGCGGTTGAAACACCGGGGAAAGAATACCCCATCTCTAGTCCAACGGCGCAAAACAGCCTAAAGGCTGAGTCGTACCTGACTAAAGATTTCGAATGCTTTTCAAAAGCGCGTGGAGCGCCGTGTCAGTGTATCCTTTCTCCCTGAAAACCTGCTCGATAATGCAACGAGAGGAAGGGAAGTCTTTGGTTTTGGCATGGGCTGATTGAAGCAATCTAGAAACAGCCCCTCCCGCGGCAGGACGCGCACGGGCTTGAATCGCGGATCGTAGCGCCGCATTAGACGGGGCCACCACGGGCAACCCGGCCAAAGTGGCACCACGAGCATGCACCGAAGGTTTGGGAACATTTGGAAGTGCTGGAGAAACTGCCCTATGATGGGCCACGGAGGGCATGCGTACATGAGAGGCATGCGTGCCAAATCGGTTTTTAAAACGTCCTGGGCAAAGGCTTCCGGATGCGGGTAGCGTGAGATGAAGAGAGGGAGCTGTGTTTTGGTTGCCGATGCAAAAACGTCGATCACGGGGGACAAGCGCAGCATGTGTGTGAGCTGTAGAAAAACTGTCCTGTTGAGACGGCACTCTTGGGGGTCTTTCCCTCGCCTCGAAATCTCGTCGGCGGGATTGGATGCAGAGGGCACCAAGACTGGAAGAAGCTGGATTCGTCTCTCCCAACACCTCTCGAAAAACTCGCGAATCACCCGATTAAGGTGCTTGCATCGGCCACCCTGATTGAGCAAATAATAATACGTGCATGTGTTGTCAACAAGAAGTTTGACCACATCGTTGGGTTTGCACAATGCCAACACTCCTAAAGTGGAAGCTTGTAATTCCTTTACATTGATGTGAAGGGAAGCAGAAGTGTAAGCGTGTGTGATGTCACGTGTACACAAATCAATGGCGCCAAGCTGGTGATCGCTGGCGTCGGTTGCTAAAAACCTCGTGGGTGGAGTGAGCATGGGTCGCCCTCCCCATGAAAGGAGATGGTGTTGACACGCCAGCACTTGATGTTTCAAGGTGAGAGGAATGGGCAAGACTTTGTCAAAACCGTATCGATGGGCAAGCTGCACAAATTCGACCAACTCGTCGGTGAGCATGCGCAAACCCGGGAAGCATGCGAGCAAACTGCGCACTTTGCCTAAAATGGCACTTGCTGACCTCAAGGAAATGGATTCCTTAGTGATGAGTTTGCCTAAATCCTTGCGGTAGGATTTTCGTTTGCGGTCCGGAATGGAGATGACACCCAACCGAAAATCGATGTCTATCCCCAAAAATTCCACTAGTTGCGAAGGTGTGAGTTGGGACTTGTTAAAATTAACGACGAAACCTGCTTCTTGCAATGTTCGTAAAACTTCTTCGGTGGCAGAATTACATTCGCGAAAAGAATGGCCCAAAACCAATATGTCGTCGACATATACGAACACAAGAATGCCACGTGAGCGCCATATGCGCAAGGGCACCTTGACAATGGTTTAACCCTAGTGCATGCACGAAACAATACTACTCACATGCTTGCCTCGGCTCACTGGCCTGTTCAGTTGCCACCGTAGTAGCCAGTATAACATCGTTGTGACCGACAGCGTTCGCCTCCCCGCAGGGGACCCGACCAATACCCACACGTTCACGCACTCACTCACCCGCTTAATCTGTCATGTTCCGCCGACGAATGCAAAGTTACATTCAACATACAGTGCCCTGTCCCTGCCCATCATAGCTGGTCATGCGCGGATGTATCTCAATCGCGGCAGGGGGTGGGTGGGTGGGGTCAGAGCACGCCACCCTCTCACCTTCAAAAACCCCCCCTGCGTCCACTACTGTCGCTCTTAAGCTGGACATTCCACCGCTCCCACTCCACAAAACAGCTATGAAGTGTGGCAGACACCTGCCCCGATTAGTGGCAGGGGGTGGGGGGTGGGGGGGAACAAACTGACAAATGCCTAATGAAGAGGTAATTAAGTTAAACCAGTGTTTTGAGCAAGCTCAAAACACGAGTTTAACTCTAGTGCATGCACGAAACAATACTACTCACATGCTTACCTCGGCTCACTGGAAAGCTTTACCAGGCTGGCTTCTGACACCCGCGGCGCGACCCAGGTGGGCGTCATACATAAGCTAGCCCTTGCACCCAGCAGAGTTCAGGATACTTCTGCAATACTCGCCATCTCTCCCACGCCTCCAACTCAGCTTGGTGCACCCGCCCCCCGAAATCCATGTCCACTCGACTCATTGGATCGGCAGGATGAAGCTCTGACGGCACCCAAATTAGACGGACTATCACTCCTGTGTTATACAGCACCCACGTCAGTGCGCGCAACACACGCAACTGGGTACGCAGATGGGATGCTGCCTTCAAACCCCTCACCTGGGCAATGCCCACCATACTGTCGGCGAAGACAGTGAAAACCTTCCAACCCAACCGCACCGCCAATCTCACCGCCCACACTATGCCCATGAGCTCCACCACCTGCTGGTTACAGGGTCCGTCCGGGCATACCCATGTTCGCACAGACTGGTTGGCAGGCAACACACCACCCACCCTGTAGCAAACACCGTCTTTGGCGGCATCCACCAATATCACAGCCCCAAACACATCGCCTCTAGACGCCGGCCTTTCAGAGAGGCACCAACCTCCCAGCTGCCGTACCCTTCGCATGCGCGACTCCGACAGCGGTCTCCACTTCTGGCCTATGCGTGCAATTGCTGTCGCCAATCCCTCCAACACTTTAACAGGGGTGGCAGGCGCCCTTTCCGGTCCAAATCTCGACCAGGCATACGCTCTTGCGAGCACCCCTGAAAACCCGCGTCTTGGCCGCAAATGCCACTGTAGGGTACCCAGCAGCTTGTCCAGCCGCCGCTTCGAGTACCCCCCCGTGGCCAGTCGCAACCACGCAACCAGGAACTGGAGGAACACAAAAGGCTGCACTTGGATGGATCGCTCTTTCAAATCAACCACCTTCCCCAAGGCCTGTAGCTTCTGGACGGGGTCCAGTGTGCTCTTAGCACTAACCAAGAATCCCGCCCGCACGATACGATCTTTCAAGCGACTCGTGGTTGTCCCAAGCAGGGGTTTGTCGCTGGATAACAAAATAAAGTCATCCAAGTAATGCACCAAAAAAACCCCATCCGGCACTGCATCTCCCACCACCCGCCCCAATATCTCCTGACACAGATAGGGCGAAAAGGCCCACCCAAACGGGAGGCGGTCCAGCGACACGAGCCCCCCCTTCTGGTGGGTAAAGAAGCGGAAAATTCGTCTCGCTTTTCTGGGTAACAGGAACGACCAGAAGGCATTAGAGAGGTCGATATGAGTACCGTAGAGTTCCACCCCAGCCGGCTGCTCCGCCATCCACCTACCTATTCCTTCCCAAGACGCTAGCGAAAACTTTGGTGGCTTGAGATGCAATCCCCTGTGAATACCTACGCAACTTAAAATCAAGGAGCACTTAATATCATTTTTGGGTATTACAAAAGGAAAACAGGTTGGCCGTAGAGAGGGTGGTTCATCATGTAAAACACCAGTCCTTCGAATGGCGTCCGTCATCCCACTCACCGTTGCTCGCACCCTCCCATTTCCCCTGTCACCCTGCGTGCGCGCAATGTCGCATTTTTTCCATAGTGCGCGCAAATTTTCAAAAATACGACCTTTATAGCGCGCCTATTGCGAGCGCTCTACCGCGCTATATTGTCCCGTTTTTCAAATTTTTCAAAGCCGGAAAATGTTTCAAAACCATGCTTTTTCTAGTGTCCTGCGTTTCTCAAAAACCCCTTGCTTTTCAAAAACATTCGCTGTTGCTCATTCAACCCAAGACACATGCAAAAACACTGTCTGAAAGGTCTGAAAAGTGTGCAACAGTATAGGTCCTCACGGACGAAAACAGTGTAGCGCGCGCAACATATTTACAGCGCGCGCTGGCAGCCTTATGGCGCGCGCTATACCAGGTATAGCGCGCGCTGTCATTCAGTGATATCCTCAATGGTTTGGACCACCACTTCGGCCTCCCACTCCTTCTCCCCTTCGGGTCTGTGGTCTTCTGCCCCAGTGGCAGCTGCGGCTGCATCCCCTTCTTTGTGGTCTTCTGCCCCAGTGACAGCTGGGGCTGCATCCCCTTCTTCTTGTGGGCTTGGGTCGCCTTCTGGGGTTGCTCCTTGTGGTGCCTCTTCTTCTTTCGGGGCTGCTCCTTCTCCTTCTTGTGGCGTGGCCGCTGGTGCCTCTCCTTCTTGTGGTGCGGCTGGTGCGTCGTCTTCTTGTGCTGCTGCTGCTGCTGGGGCTGGTGCCTCTTCTTCTTGTGCAGCAGCTGCTGGTGCTTCTGCTGGTGCTGCAGCTTCGGCAGGTCCCTTGTCTCCTTGTGGGGGGGCTGGTGGCTGGGCTGCTGGGCCTCCTTGGGGCTTCTTCTTCTTTGGGGTTGGTGGCTTGGACGGGGACATCCTCATGGTCTTTGGGTCGGGGCAGAGGTCCTCAATGTCATCGGCCTGGTACGTCTCCCACCACGACTGCCACTTGCCCAACTCCTCATACGCTTTGCTTTTGGCGGAGAACACCTGGCAGCAGGGCATGAACTCCGACCAGTCGTCCTCTTCCTCCTCCTCCTCCCCTTGTTGGCTGGGGCTCCACTGATCGTTGGGGATGATGACGGCCACGTGGTCCTGAGGGGCCCTCCTGGCGCCTGTTGGCTTGATTTCGGCTCCCTCCACAATCATCGGCGCGATCGCAGTGGTGCAGTAGATGATCCACCGAGGCTTGTGGCCGTCTTTGTAGGACCAATCTCGGCGCTGCATGAGCTCCTCTCTTGCCTCCTTGTCCGCGTCGGCTCTGCCCTGCTGCTTGGCCTTGGGAGCCGTACTGGGTGGGGTGGAACCGCACGGACCTCCTTGTTCTTGTGGCTGGTCTGGGACTGGGACAGGCTGCTTCGGTGCTGGCTTTGATGCCTGGAAAGAGTAGTGCGGAGGCATAGCACAGGCATAGCACGCGCAATACGGAACATAGCACGCGCGACGAGATGCATAGCACGTGCAATGACGACAATAGCGCGCGCTGCACTAGCTTTTCTGCTTTCTCCTCCTCTGCTTTCTTCCGTCTCTTCTCCTCCTCTTCCTTCTCCTTCTTCTCCCTCTCCTTCTTCTTCCTCTTTTCCTCCTCATCCTTCTCCTTCTTCTTCCTCTTATCGTCCTCTTCCTTCTTCTTCTTCTTTGCTTCGTCCTCTTTCTTCTTGGCCTGTTCCGCCTGACGTTGGACTCGGTGTGCCGCCTCTGCCATCAGCCGCTGGTCGGAAGTCTTCTGGGCAAGGACCTTTCCAGGCGGGTGGGGGGGCTTAGCGGTGTGGGAGGCGGAGATGGCTGGTGGTAGGTGGCTGGTGGCTGCTTGCTCCTCGGTACGCTTCTTCTTGGGCCTTGGGACTGTCACGGATTCCGTCTCCGGCACGGCAAAGGCGTCGGCCCAGTCCACCTCCAGCTCCTCCAGCTGCCGCTTAGCCCGGGCCAGCACCGGGGAGGGGCCTTGCTCCTTCCGTTCGTCAAGCCAGTCGGCCGCATGCTTGGACTGCCCGGCAATGTCCGCGGGCACGCTGATCATCAACGGCCCTCTGCGGGATCCCAGGCACAGAAGCTGCTCGAACCTGCCAACCTACGAGACAATGGGACAGAAGGTAGGGCCGTAGCGCGCGCAAACAATCAAATCGCGCGTGCTACAACAAATGAAGCGCGCGCAACAATGTCGAAAGCGCGCGCAATGGCAAACATAGCGCGTACCTGTGGCTGTGCCAGTTGTTGTTGTTGTTGCTGCTGTTGCTGGGCCATCTGTAGCTGGGCCCGCTGCTGCTGCTGGAGCAGCTGCAGTGTTGCCTGCTGCATGGCTGCCTGCTGTTGGAGCTGCTGCTGCTGCACTTGCTGCTGCTGCGGCTGCTCCTCGTCCTTGACCGCCGTGGTTTTGACTGGGGCGCCGGTTGCAATTGCCCTTGCGGCACTGGCTCCTCTTTTGGCTGACCCCCGCATCAAACTGGCACCCGCACTTCTCACCGAGGCGCACTCGTTCTTGAAGGCCATTGCCCCCGCCTCGGTCGCGTTGATGAAGCTCGGTGGGTCCTTGTTGAAGTAGAAGTGGTGGACGGTCTTTGCGGTGGCACCCGGAGGCGTGTGGGTCCGAACGTGACCCCACCCATAACTTGCCCAGCACGAGAACAGCAGCTCGTACTCCCCCACCTTGCAGTGTCCACAGGCAGCTTGTCCTTCTTGGGTTGGCACGGAGGGGTTCAACAGGTTGTGGAGACTGCACCAGTTGCCAGTAAGGCTTTCGTCATACCAGCAGGGTTTCACGGCTCCGTCTGGGATCTTGGCAATGGCCGTGGCCCTTTGGCGCCAGAACTTGTAGAAGGCCACCTCGAAGAGGTAGGCCGGTGTCACGTCCTTCAGCCATGCCCAGCTGGGCCCTTGGGCGCAGATGGTGCTGTTTTGATTGGGCCAGATTCGGTTCTTGAAGTCGCTGCTGAAGGCGAAGCCCTGACGTGGCCCGGGTGGGGGAGACTGAAACTGTGCTTGCACTTGGGGTTGCTGCTGTCTTGGTTGGACCTGCTGCTGCTGCTGCTGCTGCTGCTGTTCTGGGCTGCCGACTTGCTGGGCCGCAGCCTGCACCTGCTGCTGCTGCATTTGCTGCTGCTGCTGCACTGGCCGTGGGAAGAGCACTTGTTGCACTTGGCCCACTGGAAGACTGCCGCGCACTGGGGAGCCCAAGGTGGGCGACCCACCGGGGAACAGCATGGGAGACAGCTGCTGTGAGGCACCTCGTAACGGGGACTGCGGCGCGGGCCACAGAGGCTGCGTTGTGGAGAACTGGGTCAGCTGCTGGGACAGCGTCTGCGGAAAACAGGACAAAGCACGCGCAACAAGGACGTGCGTAGTGCGCACAACGAGACTGCTAGCACGCACAATAAGAGCGTAGCACGCGCAACGAAAACAGTAGTGCGCGCAACAGTAACAAAAAAATCGAAAGCACCAAAACAAACGGACGAAAAGGAACAAATCAATGCATTCCAAATTCCAATCAATGCATTCCAAACGCTTTAAGTGCGTAGTCATAGCACGATACTTCCGGTTATATATCGCGATTTCAAGGGTTCCGGCGCTTGAAAACAGCATAGCGCGCGTGATAGTAGACATTGCGCGCACTAGATAACATGTAGCGCGCGCTAAAAAACAAATAGCGCGCGCTACCACAGTTCCTCATCCGCAAAATATGCCCGAACCTCGTCAGCCAATTTTTGTGCATTGCACAGGTTGCTTCTGGAGTTGCCATTCCACCTTGGTACTTCAAAGTACAGGAACAGACGCTCATTAACCTGCCTGAGCATCTTAATGCGGCGTGACACCAGGGTTCCTGCCCCCCCACCTCTATCACAAAAGGAGGACCAAATGTCCTTCAGCACCCTGTTGCTCCCTTCCAAAAGATCACCCGAAAACATTCCTAGGCCATAGGGCCTTATGGCCTGAATAGTAACTGTTGCATCGTGCAACATCCAGTTTATATAAGGTGATCTTATTGCTGGACAAACCCACCTCTGGAAAGCCTGGGCAACCTCTGGAGCCTGCAATGCACCCTCTTCAAACATTGTGCCATACATGTCCCCCAGTAGCATGTACATGGCAACCACTGCTGTGTGCATTCTCATGTCACCCCCAAGGAGGGGGGCAAGGTCCTCCCAAACCTTTAGAAGGCACCAAGTCTCTTCCCCATCTGGCTCTGCCGTCCCCTGTAGTGCTATGTGACAACCAGACCTGTGAAGAATAGCCTGAACAGAGACCCACCGCAGAAAGTCCTACAGCGTCTGGATGCACCCCGGATGGGAAGCACACCAGTGTCAAGGGCACTCTGCAGAAAAGCAAGATTGTTAGCCCAGACCTGGGACAACACAGAGGTGGACTTCTCACCACAAAGGGCGACGTTAACAGTCCAGTGGTAGGACAACGTCCTTGCCAAGTGACCATGGTTGGCAAAGGAAATGGACATCTGGCACCACGATTCCCCCCCACAAGGCAACCCATCCCCCCTCACAACGATCCACAGCTCTCCTTGGCACTCCCTGGGGTATTGGAGGTTAGAAACAATGGAATCAAAGGAAAATATATAGTCAAAAAAGTGCTGCAGGGGCCACTGCGAAAAGACTGTGACCCCATCTGTATGCACGGCAACCTCTAAATGCTGCCTACTTGCAAGCTGGTTCCATTCTGTGGCGAAACTAGCATAGGAGGGGAGAGAAAAAAGGTGTGTGGGGACCTTACTTCTCGTCCAAGCAATCAAATCTTTGTACCTGAGGGAAATAGCGCGCGCAACATGGGGACGTAGCGCGCGCAGAAGTCAACGAAGCGCGTGCTATGAGCGGAAGTGCGCGCAATGTCACATGCAAAGCGCGCGCAATAATACCTTCTTCTTGGAATCTTCAGGAGCAGGACCAAGTCCACCACCGACAGGGGTGTGACGGCGTTGGCAGCCTCGGTCCTGCGACGCTTCTTCTCTGCTTCAGACACGGGGACCCTTTTTTCCAACCTGGCCCACAAGGACCGTTGGACGGCAGACCCTGAGCAAAAAAACTCAACTAGGTCCGCCAAAAGTTCCTCGTTCTTCCACAGGGACCACCCATAGTGGGGGCCCAAAATGTTTGCAATCTTCCCTGACATTAACAGCGTCAGATGTGGTGCCGGAAGAATCTGAAACGTTGGAAAAATAGGCGTTTTTGCCCTGCTTATTAGGACATGGGGTTACAAACCCAAGACCCCGAGCCATAGCGCGCGCTATGTTGCGCGCTATAGTTTTGTAGTGCGCACTGAGCCATCGCGCGGCAATACCCTGTAGCGCGCACACAGGGCAGCCTCCCGCAAATCAAAAGTTCTCATGAATTCCAAAAACTCCGGGGGCACCGCAGCATCCCATTCCGCGTCAGACATCGCATAGCACCCTACATTACCTATACCAGCCTCCAAAATCTCCGGGGTGACCTTCGCTTCCCTAGGCTTGGGAGAGGTGGAGAGGTGATTAACAGAATCCCAAACCCCTGGCGAGAGGCACTGTACTGCCATCAGGCAAATCCCCAGTGGCTCATCCAACCGAAAGTCCTCACAAACAGAAATAACGCGATTCAACAGTATCCATAGACGACGCACCAGAACCCCTACTGCACACTGTAGCCTACACTTGAGCCACCAGAAGTGTTGGGTCAGCACAGCCATGATGGTCAGGAGAATTCCACCTTTAAGATGCAGGCTAGCCTCCGTACCCACCCAACCCCCCGGAATCCCAGGCACTCTCAAGGGGGAGCCAAGAGGCTGGTCACCGTTGCTGGCGAGCCCCCCCCCTGGCGTTGCCGGCTCCACTGGGTAGAGTCCTGGATCGCTTCCGTCCCGGTCCGGACTCTCCATCGCTGTGCCGCGGTCGTCTCGCAGCTCCCGCCACCCTTGTGGCAACCGGGCGTCTCGCTGAAGGCGTCTCCACCGCCACCGCCGCGCCACCCTTCCGCCCTGCTGGTACTGAAAGGGCTCTGCCACCCACCGTACGCTTGACTCCTCGGTGCCATCGGGTAGGCTCAGCGGCTGACCGCCATGGCCCCGACTTCGCTGGCGCCTTCGGTCGTCCCGGCGGCGGCGCCGTGAATCTGAACTTTGCCCTCTCTCCTCCCTTGCCGGGCACTTGCTGCCCAGCACTCGCTGCATCGCTGGCATCCGATCCCCCACTGGGCAGTGGACCGGCAGGACTCGCAAGTCCCCGCTCAGCGACACCTGGCCTCCCCATCGTCGGTCCTGCTCTTGAATTCCTTCTTGTCTCTGGCGCTGGAACAATCTCTGCAGTCCTCCGTACACCCGAACGCACACTGGGCCCATCATCGGCCGATACTCCCGATCCCGTGTCCTCCGATGAACTGCGCAAGTCTGCCGCATCAGATCTCGGTTCCCCTGCAAATCTCTTACCCCTGAACATACTGGGCGCTGCTCGGCGTCGCTCGCTCCGGCCCCACACCGGCCGGTTTTTGTCCTGATGCCGCTCATCGAACATGATGTCTCCCCATACTTGCTGCTGATCCGCGAAAGCTGCCGCTGATACGGAACCCCAAACCTGTGGCAGACAAAGCGGGGCCACAACCTCTTCATCTCGGTACCCAAGCGCATACGCCATTGCCGTCGCCGTTGCTGCCCATCTGCCCGACCATTTAAAATGAGGCAGGGCCGGTCCTCTCTTCCAGCACGCTGCAGCTCCTCCACGTCGGAACCAGTGCCACTGATGCCGGGACCATGCTGTCCCACGCACCAAATCCGCCATTGTTTTCTCGAGCTGAGGAGCCCCTGCAGGAAAGAGCAAGTCGTCCCTGGCGCACCCTCGTCCCTCAGCCCAGTCGTGAAGCCACTCAACAAACGGCCTGACCCAAGGATGCACCGGCCTCCTCTGCCACCCTTCATGTCCTGTCTTACTATTCCAAAAAACCAAATAACTGCTGTCACGCACATCCCCAACACGTACGCTAGCAGCCTCCGCCACTCTAAGAAAATAAACATAAGACACCAGGGCCATTGCCACGACCGCCCTTTCGCCATCCGAAGTCGTTCTATCCACCAAATGACGCAGCAGTACAGGACTTGCATATTCTTGGACTCTCGCTTGGGCCCCCGCCTTAGCAAGCCGCCAATGCAGTGGTTTGACGACCCCTGCAACCATTTGGAGGTCCTCACAAGCCCGCACTGCCGAGATGATGCCTCTCGCCCCACTTGAGCTGCCACCATTTTGAACGTGCTGAGCGAGTTTCCGAGATAGGATGGAAGGCAAGTTGCCCTCTTCTCCCAAGGATTCCTCAAGGTCTCCCAACCTTCGCAAACTGGACGCGTATCCAGCCGTCGTAGACGGCTTCCAACCCCGAATTGCAACACCCACAGGTGTTGTGGGTTCTTCCTCACGTCGGTGCGACTCAAACTCAAGCGCCAACCACCGGTACGTCGGCCTCTCCTCTCCCGGTGGTTCGATCCCCGCGACGGCATCTCGATACCGCCACGGGTTTTCTCGTCACGACCACAATGGGCACCGGAAACACCAGTGCCGCAAATTCTCCAGCTTTCCCGCCGCCGTGCATCTACGGCAATCTTCGATGGGTTGTGCGTCCACCGGTATCCAGTCTCCGGCCTTGGATAACCAGTAGGCCACCCCGTCCCTTTTCTTGAATTGAATACTCTTGTATCTCCAGGAATCCCCGCCACTCGCCATGGCCTCATCAAAATTTTCCGATTTTCCTTTGGGCCCCGATGCTTGTCCCGGCGAATACCTCTTCACGTAAGTCGCATGTGCAACAATGAGGACTTTCCACATTCTGTACGCCAACGCATCTCCGAGACTTAATTGTTCTCCTTGCTTACCTCCCACGTCTGCTGGCCTACTCGGCTTCGGAACCGCCGTCACATACTGCTTTAATACCGCACATGCATCCTTCATCCAAACCGTGACTCTTTCCTTCTTCAAAAACTCCTCTATCCCATCCAAGTTAAGGTCCGGGATTGCCGTGTCCTTGCGCTTTTCAATCTCTGTGGCGGCTAATTGTACCCTCAAGCGCTCCACCTCCGCATCTTGTCGACGGAGCATGGCCTTCAACTCGGCCAATTCCTTGGCCGTACCCGATTCCGCGTGTGAGTCGTCCGACACAAAAATTGCGTCCTCTTGCATCCCGCTGCTCCCGTGAAGCCCAGACATGGCAAAAAGGGAACAAACTGACAAATGCCTAATGAAGAGGTAATTAAGTTAAACCAGTGTTTTGAGCAAGCTCAAAACACGAGATTGCCACACTTGCGGGGAAACGTTAAGTCCAAACGGGAGTCCTAGGAAACGAAAACATTCGTCTCCTACTTGTACACCAACGTAATCGGAAAAATGTGGAGAGAGAGGACAATGGAAGTATGCATGAGACAAGTCGATCTTTGCGGCAAACATGCCTCGGCCCAACTCAGGGAAGACCACGCCCCAATGATCCAACCGAAATGGTTTGGTGTTGATGAACCGATTCACTTTCTTGAGATTGGTGATGAAGCGCCTTTTAATGTTTCCATTTGGTTCTTGTTTGGAAATGACGAACCAAGGCACAAAATACTTTATAAGAGATGGTAGAGCGCGCTCCACGGCGCCAATGCTCTCATATTCGCACAAAGTTTCGCGGGCGAAAGCGAGCTCTTCGTCCGTACACGAAACGGGATGCCCCTTCCCAAAGACTGGGAGCTTTATATTGGGAAAAAGCCCACGAGTGAGCATGTCCAAAACACGAGGGGGGGCGTGGCGTGACCACCATTGCCACCTATTACGCAACCGGTGAGGAACCGGTTCTACCTCGGCCCCATTATCCTTGGGCGTCCCCACTACCGGAGGCTCTGGGCGCGGAAGGGCGGTATGCACCTTTTCCTCCTCCATCCTTGCCTTTGCCTTGGCTTCGGGAGTTGTTGTTTCAACGGTTACCGCGGAAATTCCGATTGAAGCGGCCTTGTCCGTAGGCCGCATCTTCCGCCATGGGCTGAGAAGAGGGTTTGGAAGGCCGAAAACGGTTTAACTCCGAATTTGATTTGGCTAAGGCGAGATCCGCTTTTGAAAAAAGGGGATTCTTGTGAGGAAGGGATTCTGGAATAGACTTAGCTTTTTGGTGCTCTTGCATGCGTAATGCCAAGTCCAAAAGAATTGAAAAAAGGCGCTCACAAAGCGCTTCGGGTTCAAACGGTGCCGAAGATGAATCATCTTCCATAGACAAATCCAATGACACTAAAAGCCGAATGGCTTTGTACACTTGTGACTCCCATGCGCGATGCGTGCCTTCAAGTGCCACACTGGCATCCTTGCCATGATTATTCACTGGTGGATCATGAGGCAAGTCGCTAAAAAAAGGTACATCTTTGAGAAGACGTGCACGCTCGGAATCATCAAGAGAATGTGTGAGTTTCTTTATAATTTCGGAACATTGCTTAGGCAAGGATGTTTGTTGCAATTCCCAAGGCATGCGCACGGAAGGGGCGGAGGATGGTTTGGAATCCTCATCACTTAAAACCTTACAAATTGCAAAAGCCGCTGCTTTGGCTGACCCTTCTAGCACTAATTAATGGCATAGTGGGTAAAGTCCAATAAAGAGCAAGCGCTACGAGCACTACGTTGCGGTACTCATCAAAGCTTACGGACAAAACGCATTCACCAGATAATTCGTAGATAAGGCGTCCCAATGACCCTTGGCCATAACCGGCCCCATTCCATTGCTTGCCCTTCTCAACCACGGCTCCTCTAACTTCTTGGGGTACCAAGCCAACGTAGGTTTTGAGGTTTCCTACGAACGCTGACCAGGCCACGTTGCGGATGTTCTTGTCATCCGAAACCAGGGTAGACCAAGAGTTGTCAACGACGAAATTCATGATGTAAAATTAAACTTCGCACCAGGCGGATTTGAGTATGCCAGTAAATCCGTATTACTTCAAAAGTGATAAAAATGTCCAAATAATTGATAAATTCCAAATAAATTGGCAGGCTGGCGGTGAAGATAATGTTTGGGACAGGACTAACCGCCGACTGCCGGCAACAAAAATCTTAACAAGCCGGCAACATAGAGTCTGTCTTCAAGCTCTTGGTGCTCCGGTCCCTACCCTTCCTGCCTTCGGCGGCGCGCTCACAGCAGGCCAGCCCATCGACGGCCTTAGCAACAATGCTAATAGTATTGGTTCTATCTAATTTCCAGTTAGGACACGATTTGGAGACAAGGGTGACTCCGCTGGATGATAGAAGGCCCGGGGTTAAGGATCTGGCTAAATCATGGTGTGGTGCCTCAGCCCACACCGGCCGTCCCCCTTGGGTGCATCAATGCACTTTGGAGGGGACTGGTACACGTTAATGGGCGGATTTGCCCCGGCTTTTGCCACACCTACATGTATGGAGGATCACAAGTCCCTTGAAGCCGGAGGAGCCGGAGTGGAAGATGAGTGGACTAGGAAGCAACTTAGGTAGGCGCATCGTTGTTGAGGTACGAATTGGTGGATGCTCTGCAACATGACTCATGCGAGTGGTACAATTGTACGATTTTGCCTCAAATGGCTTGCTGAATTCTGAGCTGCAATAGCATTCACCATGTGAGTGCAACACAATGCACAATTGTCTCATGTTGCATGATTTGTCTTGATTTGTTTTGAAGTGCACTAGTGTTGATTCCGTATATGAACGCACAGCCTTGCTCTGATTTTGGTTGTAGACTTCGTAGAAGCCTTCCACTCTGCCTTGTGTTTTTGTTCGATTCCGATTTGCGTTACAATATAGGAAGGCCTCTCATCCAACACCTTTGGGGTCAAGTTTGGGAGGATCTTGGTATGGCCTCCCTATCACTTGTAAGCAATGTGGCGGGTTAGTCTTCATTAAATCCTATTGAAGCGAAATGGGGTCCTCTCACCAAAGCCATTGCATACAAGTGTCTGGCAGCAACTGAGGAGGGGTTTGGGGATTTGGTGGGGCACGAGCTATACCACAAGGCCTGCAATATAGCACTGGAGCAAGCCGAAGAGATTTGGTGTGGAAACACGACAAAAGCAGGTTGTAAGAGTACCGTGACCACTCACCGTGTGGCTCGCGACGCGGTCCCTCAAAATGAGGCGGACGAGGAAGACCCCTCACCCCTGCATGTGGTAAGGTAAAGGGACCAGTTAGCCACCCACTGTCGCGGCGCAGGATCGCCAGGCAAATAATGTTATCAGGAAATGACAATTTATAATCAAAGAAACATTATTTTGAGCATTATAAAAATAATCGAGATCCATCTGCCGATTCCCTAAATCGCCAGATACTACTGCGCGAAATTGCGTAAATTAGCGCCGCAAAGTTACGTAAGCCCTAATGTCACCACGTAAAAGCAAAATGAATACTGCGCGAAATATACGATTCTAAGACTGAGTTCTCTTTCTTTTTTTTCATTTTAGATAATGCGGTTGGGATCCCGTATCGGTAGAGCTGCAGCTCGCAAGAAAAATCAGGAATGCCTGTGAAACGCTGCCAAAGGGGCGTTCCAAGGCTTGTATAGGAGGTAAACGGAAATCAAACAGCGTCAACAGAACGGAACACGAGCCATACGCATCCTATCCTCTGCCGCAGCACACCACAAACCTGGAATAGGCCGTCGCTTGGGTTGCCGCGGGGCGGGGATCATTGAGGCAAGCCATGAGGCTGTTCACCGTGGACAAGAAGACCATCAAGAAGAACCTGTTCCGCTTCATGAACAGTGAGCCTTTGGTGATGGGCCGGCCTCGGCCGCCACCCAGAGTGCAAGACCTTCATATGAGGAAGTGGTTGGAGCAGTAGCTGCTGAGTTCCTTGACCCCATACAAGGTGGACATTGTGGAGGGGGCACGGAGACATGCAAAGGAGCACGGGTTCAAGCTGGGGTCAGGCAACAAGTGGTGGCGCCTATTCAAAGCACGCAACATGGACGTGGTCAGCCGTACCCCCGGCCTGGTGGAGAGTCAGCGTGGTGACAGTCGCTTGGACGAAGATCAGTGGCGAGACTTCTTTGCTGAAGCCTCCAAGGCCCTTGCAGAGGTGGACTACGACGGCCGGTACATGGTGAACATGGATGAGACCTCCTTCCATAAGAACTTCATCACCAGGGCAGCGGCACGCAAGGTGTACAGCATCAAGGGTCGGAGGTCAGTGCCGCGGCGGCAGGGATATCAGCGGAAGGCTGTGACTGTCATTGCAGCAGTGGTTGCCAGTGGAGAGGCTCTACCGCCCACTCTGTTGTTTGACACCAAGACTGTGAAGGAGAGTCATCTAAGGTACTGCGACCGAAAGGTTATCCTGAAAGGCACGGGAACTGGGTGGTCCAGTAGTGAGATCTTTGTTGAGTGGGTGGAGCAGGTCGTGGTTCCTAGATTGAGTCCGGTGAGTAATCCCTACAACAAGATCGTGCTGTTCTTGGGCGGTTAAAAGATGCATCTTGGAGTGAGAGGTCTGACTGTGTGCAGGAAGGCCGGTGTTTCGGTTGTCCTCTTTCCCAGTCACAGTACAAACATAATCCAACCTCTTGACCGTGCACTGTTTCGTGGAGTCAAGTGCCGGTACCGGCAGCTGCTGGACCAGTTCATCAAGAGCAACCTTGGGAGGAGCCTGGGTGTGGCCAGATTCGTTTCCTTCGTTGAGCAGGCGTGGTATCCAACGTGCACCGGTGAGAAGGTCCGTACAGTGTTCCGCGTTACAGGCCTTGTACCGCACAGCGTGGAGATCTTCTTACGCCACGCCCCTGAGAAACGTCTGCGCCCTAAGCAAGAGGAGGCAGATGTCAAGTCCTTGGAGCTGCTTGCGCAGTTGGCATCCTGTATTTTACCAGCAACTGACGTGTGTCATCTATCTCAAGAGTCCTCCGCATCCCAAGACTCCCCAGTTGCCACCAGAGAAATGGGATCCCAAGGAACCGGACGGACCATCACCATGGAAACAAAGGATGATGCAACAATGCTGCGCCTTGGTGGATGGGTCACGAAGAGCAGCTTCCTTGCAGCCGCGCAGGCTGCGCAGCAAGAATGTGATCAGCAAGAGGAAGCCAAAGCGCGACGCAAAACTTTCAAGCAAGCAAGAAACAGAGGCATGCACGCTCAGGCACGGCAAGCGGAGCCCGCTGCTAAACGGGCACGCACATGTGCCGAAGCATCCGCTGCACCGCACACCAATAGCAGGCTGAGACAAACGCCTTCGCCGGAGGGTCACAAAATGAAAAGCGTGCCCGTCAGTGTGATGAACGGTCTGAGCATGCTGCCAAGCGTCAAGTGACGGACAGCGACACGTCCGGCGAAGACGAAGCTAATGCCTCCGCATTCGCGTGCTACGTGACGCATAACAGTGGTTCGTCCATGGACATCGACACAGAATAAAACTGTGCTTCTAATGTCATCTCCTTCCCTCATGCCACTGTGCCATGCATGGCATGGCTAGTAGATTATGTACAAGACTTCTAGAGTACATGGCTTATAGAGTATATATGTCATGGGACACACTGGCACACTTAGAATGATTCTGCTTTTAGGCGCGGTCATTGAAAGTGCAAAGCCATACACTTTCATCCAGATACACGCCTATGTCCATAAGTTGTCTCAGTGCTTCAAGTACCTTTACAGCAGGTGTATGGGAGCATTCCGAAGGTGTCACCGTGCTGCTCTGTGCAAGTGTGCTCCGGAGACAATGCCCAGTTATACAAAGCAGGAGATTACAACGGTTTGCCAAAAAAAAAACATTCCTTATTTTTGAAAATCAAGCATTGCATGGTTTTACAAAAGACAATACTGCGACCTTTCGCAAGAAAAAAAATTGCACGGTTTAAAACAAAAAAACACTTTGCATGGCTTTACAAAATGGAAGACAACGTACATAAGCAACGAAAAAACAAGTACAAAGCTTTGAGCAAAAAATAAGCCTTGCATGGTTTTTCAAAACAGAAGAGTGCATCGTTTGGCCGGAGAAACAAACGGTGCATGGTTTTAAAGAAAAATAAATGTTGCATGGTTTTACCAGAAATAAAACATTGTATGGTTTTCCGAAACAAAAGATTGCAACCTGCTACATGAAAACAGATTACAAAGTTTTCAAAAATAAAAAGCCTCTGCATGGTTGTATAAAACGGGAGACATCAACCTTTTACAGCAGAAAGAAAGAGTACATTGTTTTAAAAAACAAATAAACATTGCATGCTTTTACAAAACATAAGTCATCAACTATTGGTACAAAGAAAACACAACGCACGGGTGTAGAAGACATAACTCTCTGCATGGTTTTACAAAAAGAAAAGAGAACAACCTTTTACGAGAAACAAAGACAATAAACGGTTTGTAAAGGAAAACAGTGGACACCAGCCTTTTAGGGTTTTTAGTATTTTAGGGTGTGCCCTCTTTATCCCCGGGGGTGCCTTTTTTATCCCCAGGGGTTGTCTTATTCATCCCCACCCTGCCCTGATAATCCCCAGGGTGGGGTTGAACTGGTCACTTCGGATGAACCGGTCCCTTTACCTTATATGATAGTAAGACATCATTGCAAAAGTTATCTTCCACCCCTGAGTTGATGGCATTGATGAATAAGGCTCAGTTTTTGATGGCACATTGCCGTGTATCCATAAGTAGTGTAGATTTCAACATTTGTGATGCCGAATCATGCCACCATTGTACCAAGGTCCGCCAAAAGTGGAGGGACGTCACCCCTGACCCTTTGCCAAAGGTTCCCAAGTTTTTGGACCCCTTGGAGGGGAGTGCGGGTTCGGAGGGTCATTTCCCTACATATTTGGAGTCCATTGATGCATGTCGCGAGCTCCCCGAGGGTATCCCACTTGGGAAAGGGGAAAGTGTGTTTGTCTGCCCTTTGTGTCCATGTTGCAAGACCCTCAAACACGCCACTTTCAAGCGAGACATGCGGATAGTGCATGGACAGTCCAAACCCAACCTCCCCCAAAAGACCCCGCCCAAAAGGGCCAAAAGGGCCAAAGCCTACCGGGGAGTAGATAAGGTTGTCCCTCACAAGCGCCGCGGGGGAAAAGAGAGTGAATGTGAGGATGAGGCAGAGGTAGAGGCCATTGTAGTGAAAGCGATGCAGGATGGGGTGGTGCATTATGTAGTTCGGTGGAAAGGGTATGGGGAGGGGGATGACACAGAGGAGCCCGCAGAGTCATTGCGCCATTGTCAGGAGTTGGTAGATGCATATGAGAGAGAAAATGGTGATGAGACCATGTATGAGCCTGAAAGGATCATGAAATGAGTAAAAGGGCGCGGGAAGGTGCATTATCAAGTGCGCCGGAAGGGGTTTGGGGCAGAATGCGACACCGTCGAACCGGAGGGTAACCTACCGCCGTGGCTTCTTGAGCAGTTCAGGTGTGATTCAGGTGTTGTTGACATTTAGATAACTCCATTGGATGTCTACTGTTGTTTCCAGTCGTTGAGGTGACCCCGACGCAAATGATCAATGAGGTCACACATGGGTGTCCATGGCATGTAGACGAAATACGTCTACCGGAACAGTAAGACTATTAAGGCTGGAACATTCCATACTGTTCGAGAAAACGCGAGAGTTGTTCCAGAAGACCTTGGTTCAGTAATTTAGTAGTCCTACCAACTCCAAGTAGATTTTTTGCAGCAAAACAATATTTCGCTAAAAAATTCAACAGATGACCACCAAACGAAAGTGTCCGGAACACTGTGGGATGGATCATGGATGACGGATCACACGAAAACAATGCCGACGGTCAGCAGGTGGCAGAAGCAATGAGAAAATCTTCTGCCAGAGTTCTTGCACCTTCTGGTTTGTTGAATCAATCACATGAAAACACATACATATGTCGAAACAACACACATTACACATGTCTCTTGCACATGGTTACGCATAACGTAACATATGATACCATAATATAACATAGTGGGTGGGTCTGGGCTGGAGTTGGTTGGTAGAGGTGGAGCCTACGTCTAACTTTTTGTCTTGCTGTTCCCGTAGACGTATCACGTCTTTTGGAACAACTCTTACGTCTTGTGCAACTGTATAACCGTTCCAGAAATAGCAGTCTTACTGTTCCGGTAGACGTATTTTGTCTACTACTCGGGAGTCCATTAATGCTTCAATTGCTTGTATTTTGTTTATGGGTTCCAAAAGGGAGGGCATTCTATGTGCAACACTGGTTAGTAAAGGAATACGCAAAGCTGGTAGGCAACCAGTTGCAGATTTGGTCGGGCAGCTTCACCGGGAAAGTTTTACAGTGATTTCAACACTGTGTGTGTGTTGTGCCTCTCCTGCTGCTTGCTGCTGGTGTAGGGTTCCTGCTGCTTGTGTTTGATGAGGAAAATGTTTTATTGTTGAGATACAACCAATCCAGGATAACCCAAGCCAGAGATAAGCAAGTAGAAGATAAACAGGATCAAAGCATGAGGGGCCGCAGTCACAAAGAGTTAGATAAAGACAACTATCAACAATAGACCACAGCAATTAGCATACAATGCAACTCAGGATGAAATATTTTACATGTTTGAGAAAAACTGATTGGAAAACTGCCCCAAGGGCTCACTCTCATCTACAGTGCCATCTTGAGATGTGCACTCTTTGTTTTTGGGTCCCATAGGTGCTTAGGTGGCATGGCTTGTGGCGCTGAGGTCACTGCCATGTCACATGGGATATTCCTACTTAGCTAGGCTGACTGGGTATTGAACCCAGGACCTCTCAAAAAGAGGTGCCCCAGCCCCCTAGGGTGCATACCACTAGGATAGCTAAGAATTCATGAGAAAACATAGATAAATTCATAGGCTCTGCCCTCAGTATATCAGTGCCTCGGCAACCCAGGAAAAGATGTTTTAATGCCTATAGCTTGAGGATAAAGGGGTCCACACCACATCCTGATTTAGTGTTTGGCTCCATAGGTCAAAATGTGTTATCATCCATTTTGGTTGGGCCAATACTAAGATAAAAATGCATGAGTGCTTAGAGCACCTCTAATACAACTAAAGTATACCCTAAAGCATTGGAAAAGCACTTTTTCTTACTCCCCCCTTGTGCTGTGGTGGCCACCATTGTCGCATTTTCAGGAAAAAGGGATTTTTTCTTGGCCTTTCCTGGGTTTCCACACCTACTTTAAAATACCTATAGCTTCCCTAACACTGGAAAAGAACGCTTTACCATGGCCAACGACTCTTGCTGCATTGTTGATGACAATCTCCAACAGAAAACTCAGCGCTCTTGGCGCTGCCGGGGTTCCTGTGGCTTGGTGGGGTTAGAGTAGGGCATGCCAAGACCATATGCATGTGCATACCTCCCTCCGAGCTGCAGCGTAACACAACCCAACGCCAGACTCTCATAGGACGCTTGACCCAAGTCTCAAGGAACCTGATGGAGATACCTGTCCTGGTACTGGGGCGAGGGTGCGCTGTTTTAATTAGAATTGCCCTGTGGAGGGGTCTTGATTCTGGTTCAGTCTCCTGCTGCTGCTTTTCGGCGAGAACAGCGGCCCGCTCAACAAGGCTTTGCGAGGAGGTCTGTACAACAGGGGAATGGGAGAATGAGGGACGAATCCACGCAAGCGCGAAGCGACAACAGCTGAATCCGTCAAATGACGGCCTAAAGTTTTTCTGAAGGCACACACCTGGACAGAATCCAATTGTGCATCAGATGCACATTTTTATAAAATTTGTAGTCATCTCTTGATTTTTTAAATCAAGAAATTCTTAAGCAGAAAAAGGCGGCGCACAGGAGCGGCTCCTAGCGTAGCGCCGGAAAATAAAAAAATAATGAAATTATAAACGTATCTCTCACGTAAACACGAAAATGACGAGACACACATAAATAGACGTAATTAAAGATTCCACCCACATTGCCAGAATCAACCAGAAATCAAGAATTCGAAAAATAAGAATATGACTTCAATGAATCCGGTATAAACTGCATGTGTGCTCATTCTGCTTGCATGACCCACAGTGCTCGCCATGTGTCGTCGTCTTCAAGCCTGGTAGCACAATAGAACACGATAGAGGGATAGATTAGAAAGATTGCAGATGATTAGAGGTGAGATCAGGGTGATTAGACATACACACAAGTGTATAGCGACGTTTTTCGCTTGTGTCACGCTTTTCCCTCACCTTGCTTCACTCTGCAGCGGTGAGTAAGGTAGGTAAGCCCAGGTGGAGCCACCCCCTGGTGGAGTTCGTGATTGTGGGTAAGATTTGTAGGAAAACAGTGATTGACCCAGGTAACTTCGAAACTCGTGCATGCTTGTGCATTCACACATGCATTAAAGGGTAGGCCACGCGAAATGCGCACGGTAAAACCCTTGTTTAGCTTACCCAGGGGCTCCTCTGTACGTTCTATAAGAGAACGAGAGGAGTCTCTTAACGCTTGCTTGCTTGATAGAGGGGTTTCCAGACAGCGTATCATAGGTCACACTGAGAAAGCGTATAATACGTGGAGTGTGGCTTGGTTCCTCCGCTGGAAGCTCCTCTGCATTTGCCTATGCTTTACAAGTGGGCAGGTAGGGTGAAGTGGTGCAGCAGCGTTCGCCTTTTTTCCTGCCCTGCTAAACAAGGGCGCTGATCACCCAAAAAAAAACACCGCCTCTGCCTGTGGCAGGGCCAGGGGTCCGACTTCATCCACATCTGCGCTGTGCACGCCCCAAGAGCACTCCTTCCCTCCAAGCCCTAGCAGGGAAACGCGTTGTGGCGTCCCTGTTAGGCCACAGACGCTTAGTAGCTCTGTGTTTTCTTGTATTCTCACAGGTGAGCCGCTAGGGCTCTTGACCTCATCTTCAACACCATCCAGTAGAGACTGCGTGTAGGAGTGGTAGTCCTGTGTGGGGGCTTGAGCCAGTTGCAGTAGCGCTCGCCCACCAGGATGGTGCCACTGTAGGGTGTGTAGGACCTGTAGTGCGTGTGTCACTGTCCCACCCGTTTCCTGCAATTTTAGCAGGGTGGGTGGGCAGTGGCAGTGGTTAGGCTAGATTTTGGCCATCGTAGCAAATAGGCGTTTTCAAGCCTTCATAGCTTTTGGCCACCGCTATGTGTAGTAGACAGATAGGTAGGGAAAACAATACCTGGATTAGTACGCTGGGTATTCCCCCAAGGTTTTGCGCCAGCACAGAAATTGGGCGCTTAGGAGAGTGGGGACCCGGGGCGTACCCCGTGGCATCAAAAAGACAACCCTCCAGGTTTAGCAAGCGGGCAGACTTGGGTATAATTAGGACACCACCTCTGCGGCTTGCTCTCAGGACCTTAGGAAAAGAACACTCACACGTACGCTTAGGCAGGTAAGGGTATGGTTCAGTCCCTAGCTTTAGTCTTGGAGGCAAGCGTCTCAGCGAGCCTCAGCAACTCACCGAGGTTGTTCTGGGACAAGTAGTCGACCGGAACTGAATTGAGGCGTCCCTCAGGTAGAACAAACGCAGAGAAGGGCTCGCAGGTGGCCTCTTTGACTCCAAACCCTTCCCAGATAGTGAGGAAGCGCCAACCCTGGCGATAGCGGTGGCGTAGGACAGACTTCACCAGGTAGAAGCCCTCCTTAGCCATCTCCTCGGCGTTCATGTCGGGGAGTTCCCCTTCAACTTCTATAGGGCTGGCAGCCCCTTGTAGGTCTATGGCGGCGATCTCCTGGTCGTTAAGCTCCCACTCTTCCCCAAATGGGTCTTCAGGATCATAGTGGCGCTTCAGATGTTGAGCAGCGCACATCAGGGTCCCGCCTAGACGGTGAGAACACCGCACGGTGATACGGTGTCCATCCACAGATAGAATCCTGTAGGGCCCGAAGTATGGGTCATCGCTGGTGGAGCGTGGCCAGGCGGGTAGTCGGCTGTGGTGCGCCAGCACCCAGTCCCCTTCTTGGTAGGTGGCCGGTACTCGGTGCTTGTTCTTCTTGTTCCACAGACGCTCCCTTACTCTCTGGAGCATAGCCTTGGCCTTGTGCACCTTCGCTTGTTGCTCTTGGACCCATTCACCCACGGAAGAATGGGTGTCCTCTGGATAGGGGGCATGTAGGAACCACGCCGGGCGCCCTAGGAATAGCTCATGGGGCGAGTAGCCAGTTGCTGAACTTTCTTGGGAGATCATCATCAAGGATATGACGGGGAGTAGTCTCATCCAGTCTCTGGTGCGTTCAGTTTTGCACCATATCCTTACATTCTCCTTGAGGACACGGATCTGTCGCTCACATAGGGGGTTGCTCGTGTGCGAGTAGGAGATCCCCATAGACACCTGGACATTGAGGGATCTCATGACCCTCTTGTACCAGCCGGTATCTGAGCGTACTCGTGAGTCCTGATGATCTCCTTAGGCGCCCCATAGACGCAAAACCACTCCTCCAGGAGTATCTTGATAGTCTCCTCTGCGGTAATGTGCTTGGTACATGGGAATACTCTGGTAAACCTGGTCAACCCACAGGTTACCACGAGGGCGAAGTCATAGCCCCCGAACTTTGGCATCTCCGTATAGTCCACGTATAAAACACTGTTAGCACAGTGAGGAATGGGCAGGGTCGAGTAGAGACCTCTGTCCCTGATATCCCGTGGTTTGCAGGTGCTGCACGGGCACTTGTCCACGATAGGCTGGAGGGTTTTCCGCAGTTGGTCGTCAGTCCACGTAGTGTGGAACCACTGCTTGAATACCCTCAGGGTACGGTCAGCACTCACATGACCGCTGGACTCTCCGGTCCACTTCAGAAGCACTGGGACTCTGTCACTGGGTACCACGATGCGGTCCTCCTGCCAGAGGTAGCTCTTGCTCCTCTTCCACTGATCTTGGTTGACCAGGAGGGGTTCAAGGCGTTTCTCCAGGCGCTTGTCGATATCCCCAAACTCCTTCACGTACTTCGACTGTTGGAGTCCATCCAGGGGGCGTATCATAGTCATGTTGAGGTCCAAGTGGACGTCCATACGGCTGAACGCCTCCTTAGCCAGCGCTTCAGACCGGGTACCAATCAGGGCATCGAAGTTGTTGCGGCTGATGTAGTCTGCACACTCATTCTTGACTCCCTGGATATGGTGTACCGTCAGCCGTAGTTGACTGAGGTAGGTCCACCAGCGCCGTAGCTTGGCCTTCTCAGGTGGGGGGCCCTTCTGGAAAGTGCGGACCGGCTCTCGGTCGCACAGTCAGACCACAGGGTTACTCCCCAACAGTCGTGCTTGTGATGATAGCACTAGCATACCCGCGAGCAATTCCTGCTCATAGGTGGAGTAGTTCCCCCTGGCCTGGTTCCATTTCCAGTTCCAGTGGCCCAGAGGTACTAGGACCCACTTGTCGTCAGGGTAGCTGTGCTTGAGGGTTCCATCTCGGTTGAGACCTTCCGTCCCCCATTGGGAAATGGCCGAGTCGAACTCCTCCTTCTCTAGTGCTTGCCATTGGAACAACGTTCCACCACCGCCCACATTGCTGGCGTCGGTCACCAGGATAATCTCTGCTTGTACCCTAGGCACTCCCAAGCACTTAGCGTTGGCCACCTTGTCTTTGAGCTCGTCAAACGCTTGTTGCTCTTTTGGGCCCCAGCGCCAAGTAGTACTCTTCTTGATCAAGTCCGTTAGAATGGCGCTGGTGTAGGTGAATTTTTTGATATGGCGGTGATAGAAGTTGCACGCCCCAATGAAACTGCGTACATCATGAAGTCCTTTCTTGGGGTCTTCGTGTCGTACCTTAGCGTCCATCAAGGGTTTGGCCTTAGAGGCCGCTGGGGTCCACCACCCATAGCCAACGTCAAACGCCAGGTACTGCAGGGTCTCCTGCATGAACTCACACTTCTCCAGCTTGAGTAAGTAAGTAAGTAAGGGCGGCCGCGTCCGCAGCCTCATCTGACTTCTCCTTGTTTGTTTTACATGGTGGCCGCCTCTGGCGGGAAGGAGTGCTCTCCACCATCAGTTCCCCTGGCGACCCCTGTCTCACCTCACGGCCGAGAACTTCAACAAGGTTCCCTTGGGGCATGACCGGCGGTAGGCTCCCTTCAGTCGCTGCCCTCACGGTTTCAGCTCCTTCCGGTCACCCTTTGAAGGATCCCCCGGCCTTCCCCCCCTAGCACAGCCTATTGGGCGCCTGCAGGCGGGTTTCCTGTGGATAGCCCTCGCCGACAGCGGAGCATTTCTCTCTGTCAACCACATTCCACCACTCCGCATCCCTCACGGGTTGGAGTACCCACTCGGCTCCCGGATGCACTTGGTTATCGTCCATCCACGGCTGGAGGCCAGGGGGCGACCCTTTCCACGTTCCCCCTGGTCCCGCTCACGCGTGAACCTACGTGTACTCAGGCTATTGACCCGGGGTTCTCAAGGTCAACCCTCATTCCTGCGGACACCTCACGGCCGTCCCGGAGTTCAGGGCATTTTCCCGACTTCTCGTGGTCAGGTTCCCCATGGTTGGCCCATGGTTCACCACTCCATGGCGACTGTTTTCCCAATCCCATGAGGCTGTTGCTTGGCGCTTTCGGCCTCCCTGCTCTTCCCATGTCCCATTTTCCTTTGCCTCATTCCGTCACCGGCCCGTTCCCAGCGTCCCATGGACTCCCTACCCCGTCGGGCCGTTGTGTGGCTCTAGCCACACGCCCTTCCCCGCCTCGTCCCCTTGTCCCTTCATCCCGTGTTTATACCCCACCGGGTTGCCTGCTACCCTGTGGCGCGGGCCCACTCGAGCCTCTTCCTTCCGGGGACCGCTTCGTGCGCTTAGCACGGGTCACTCCCTTCCCGCCCCCGTCCCTTTTCCCTGTGCCGCGGCCCCGGCCTAATCCCCTGGGCTGTCGTGCAGCCTCATCCCATCCCTCATCCCGTGTTTATACCCCACCGGGCTGCCAGCAACCCTGTGGCGCGGGCCGACTGGATCCTCATCCATCCGGGGAGCGTTTCGTGCGCCTAGCACGAGTCGCTCTCCTCCCGCCCCCCTCCCCCGTGCCGTGGCCCCGGCCTAATCCCCTGGGTTGTTGTGCGGCCCCATCCCATCCCTCATACCGTGTTTATACCCCGACGGGCCGCCAGCAACCCTGTGGCGCGGGCCCACTGGATCCTCATCCATCCGGGGACCGTGTTGTGCGTCTAGCACGGGTCGCCCCCCTCCCGCACCCGCTCCTCTCTCCTGTGCCGCCTCCCATGCTGTCCTAGTCCCCTGGGGCCGTCGCGTGGCCCTAGCCACTCGTCCTTTTCTGTCCCGTCTCCTTGTGGTGCTGCGAGGTGTTGTCCGCGTTTTTTTTTTCGCGCTGTTTTCCGTGTGGTTCCCTCCTCCCTGTTTGCATGCACAACAACACTGCATCGCCATCTGTCTCAGTTCTGTTCGGTGCTCTCGTCCTGTCCCTCCGCCATCCTGTGGCGCTGCCCTTGGCGGTCCCCGGCCATGCCAGGCGACCAAGCCTTTTAGCCCGCGTTGACGTACATGTTTCTTCTCTCTCTCCTCTCTACCCTCCCCTCCCCTCTGTCTCCTGCCCGCCCTCTTAGTGTTGTTCTCCTGCTCCGTGTGCTCGCCGCTGGTCGTCCCCGCGCCATGGTTGTATCTCGCGCGCCCTCACGGGCCTCAGAGCCTCCGCCCTGTCTTCCGACCTGTAGGCCGACCTGGGCGGCCTCCCCAGACACTCCTTCGGGGGGCCTCCCCCGTCGTCCTCTCCCGCCGGCCGCCCCTCCATCAGTTCCCTGATGGTTGGGCGGGGCGGCCGGTACGGCTCTATGCGGGTCTTCGGCATGGTGCTTCTCTGTGAGACATTGTGTTCCTTTGTGCCCTTGTTGGCCCCCTGTTCCCCCCACCTCCCGCGCCCTGCCTCCTCTTTGTGCCCTTCCTGTGTGTCCGCCTGTCCTGTGGTTTTTTTTTCTTTTTTCGTGGTTGCGCTCCCCGCTGCTCCCGCGCGCCCTGCGTGTGCCCCCTGCTCTTCTCCGTGCTACCCCTGTCCCGCTGCCCTGCGCCCCCTCTCTCGCCTGTCTCCCCTCCCATTCTCCTTCTCGCTGTCGACCCTGCCTGTACGTCTGCCCTCCCTGTCTGTGCCGTGCTGTCACTCGTATGTGCCACCCGCGTGCTCTACCCCTGCCCCTCCCCCTCACCCCTACCCTTTCCCCTGGGTTCTCCCTCGGTCCCCGCCTCTCACCCCTTCCTAGTTGCCTGGCGCCCTGTGTGGGGGGGGGGGGTGTATCTGTGGTCTGGTCTGTGGCCCTGCCCGAGGTCTGGCATGGCCGTTGGTTGCCTACGCACCATGGGCCACCGCATGTGCCGAGTACACAGAGTGTACGCCAGGGAGACGCTTGTCGAATTCCTGTCGCTGCATTTGCATGGCGGAGCCCAGCCGCAAAGATAAGGTTCGCACTCCTTTGCACCTCGTAGGTGTCCCATGGCGCCGGTGTCCACCAAGGCCTGGCCCGGTCTACCCCTCAGAGCAGGGCGCACGTAAGCTCAATGTTTTCAATGCAGCACCAACCTATCATGCAGAGAGCTTTGCCGCCATGTTCCAAGTCGGCGGATAGCCCGCACACCCAGGCTGCCAGTCCACTGGGGCGCCACCGTGGCGTGGCTCCACTGCACCGGCTTCGAGTACACCTGCACTGCCACCTGCCCATCCCAGCACTCTCTCCGATCACACCATTAGTCAAGACCCTGGCACCAACTTGTCGGAATATTGGACGCGTCTGCCCGTTCGCCTCTCCTGCAAGTCAGGGCCCTGGCGCCGTGCTGCACCCAAAGGGCACAGCGCTGCTCCACGCCTTCGCCGGCCGTTCTCGCCAGTCACGACCTTGCCTTATGCTCCGTCACTGTACCACATTCCGACACTGCTTCCCGTCTGCTGCTCGTTCTGCCCCACACTGCTCGCCGTACCCACGATACGTCTCGCGTCCCACAGCGCTGTTGCTTCCTCCGCACTCGCCTGCGCCCCCGTACTCCGCCGCCCCATCTCCCCTCTCCCCCGCCGCTGGTCCTGTGCTCTCCGCTTGGGGTTCTCGTCCGCGTCCGCCATCACCACATCCCCCTCCACTTTCAGGCGTGTCCCTGCCCTCCCCTGCGCACCTGCACCTCTCCGCTCCCCTCCCCCTCTCCTCGTGTCTGTCACATCCCCTCCTCACCCTCCTCCACCTCCGCCTACCCCCCGCGTCCGCCACCCCGCATCCCATCTGCCCGTCCCTCAGCACGCCCCTGGCCCCCTGCCCCTAGCGCTTCCCGTTCCTGCTCCTGCCCGGCCTTACGCTTCGCCACCGTACCGCCCCTCCCGCTGCAATAGCTCTCGCAGCATCTGAACCCTGTGCTTCTTCCCCTTCTCCTGGGGACAGTCCAGGCGCACCCTCGGGAGCGCCGCCCCCAGCATCCTCCTCCACCGCCCCTCATCCATCTCCGGCCCCCTTTTCCCTGGGCCTCCCCGCCCTGCCGACCAGGTCACTGAAGGGGCGGGGCCCCCTCTTCTCCCGCCTTCCCATCGTCTTCCCCGCCCACTTCACGTAGTGGGCCAGCTCCACCACGTCCCCCTCCGTTCACCCCGCGACCGTTTCGGGTCCCCTCCGCACCGGCGGCGGCGCATACTGCCGCGGCGGCGGGGACTCCGAGTCCCAGTCCGTCGGCGTCGGCTCTGGACTGGGGCTGGCCGGCCGCGGTGCCCCCCCCGCCTCCCCTGCCCCTCGCTCCTCTCCCCTGCGCCGCTTCCCCCTTTCCTGCCCTGCCTCCTCGTCCTCCTCCCTGGCCCTTTTCCCTGACAGCGACCGCCCCTCCACATCCGTGGAGGGGGTGTCCCCTTCCGGATCCGGAAGGACCCGGTGGGCCCCCCAGGCCACCGCCTCCTCCTCCTCCCGCACCCTGCGCTCCCGCGCTGCCACCTCCCTGTCCCTGTTCGCCAGCCTCGCCACCTCCCCCCTCATCCGCCTCCATGTCCTCTCCTGCATCTCCCCCTCCTGCTCCGGCAGGATAGCCGGCTGTCGGAACGGCACCAGCGGGGTATCTTCCCGCCCCCTAGCCTCCTCTTGTCGTCCTCCCTCCCGTTCTGCCCTCTCAACCCCCTTCTGCCTTCTCCGAAGGTCCGCCCACGCCCTCTGCAGCTCCTCCACTGCCTGTGGTTCCCCTCCCTGCGGCCTGTCGGTCCCCTCCGTCCTTTCCTCCTCCGCCCCGCACACCTCGCCCTTGACTCTGGCCTCCCTCTCCCGCAGGCTCCTCTCTGCCTCCCCTAATCTCTCCCACGCCCTCCTGTGCTCTTCTCCGTTCCCTTCCTGCGCCCCCCACGCTGTCCCACCGGCTCTGCTGCATGTGCGCCTGAGGCTGCATGCCCGGGTACGCCGGCAGGGGCGGGTACATCATCCCCATGGCCGGGTATGGCGGCGGCGGGAATGGTGGGACGATTGGTGGGACGGCTGGCGGGACTACACCTCCCCACCATCCCAATCCCGTCCCTGGGAACACCGGCGAGCCCATGTACCCAAGGCCACTCCCCTTCCCCTGCCCCTTGCCTTGTCGCCCCATCGCCCCGCGTCCCTTGCCGCCTACTCCGTGGAGTCCCGCCCTCCCCTGTCCCTTCCCCTGTAGCCCTTGTTGCCCGGCTCCTTTCCCCTGCTTGCCCTTGCCGGCCTCTACCTGTCCCGCACCACTGCCGTGCACTGCTGCGCTGCTCTGCTCCGCCTGCCCCCCCCTCATCCCCGCCCTCCCCGGCTCCATCTCCAACTGGTAGATGGTGTCCGGCGCCTGCTCTGGGGGCTGGCGGCGACGGCACTGGTGCTCCACGTGCGCCAGCGCCTCGTACCGCGCCGCCTGCTGGCAGCGCACCTCCCTCTCCTCCTCCGCCCTTACCGCCGCACTGACCTGTGGGGGCGACCTCGGCGGCGGCTGCCTGAATGAGCGTTGGGGCTGCGGCCACTGTCGCCCCCGTCGACTCCCTTTTCCCCCCTTTCCTGCCAGGCGTCCCTTCGCGTGTACAGCCCCCGATGTCCCTGCCTGCCCTTTCCCTCCCTTGCCCGTCCGCCCTCTCCCTCCGGTGCTTACGCTGCTGTCTCCGCTCCTTGCCGCTCCCGCCTCTAGCTGCCCTCGGCCGCCCTTGCCTTCCTCCTGCCACCGCACCCCCAGGAGGATGGACTTCATGGCAGCCGCCGGCACATTGGGCGCCGACGGCTGTCCTGGGCCTCCCTCCACCGCGATGCTCCCCGCCCCCTCCCCCTCATCCTCTGACACCTCGAGGATGTCGGCGATTACCGACTCCCTCTGACTCCTCGGCTCCCTCCTCCTCATATCCATGCCCGCCCTCACGTCTACGACGTTGAACGGGTCCGCCCCTGGCCCTTCCGCCGCCCTTTGCCCCTGCCCCTCCCCTTGCCCTCCAGCCCCTGCCGCCACCTCCTCTGCCCCGCCCCTCCCCGCCTCCGCTTGTCCTCCCTTGTCCACCCACTCTCCCTTCTCCACCACGGCTCCTTCCCCCCTCTGTCGCCCTGTAGCCCCCCGGCCCTTCCTCCCTGACCGTCTCCGGGCTCTCCGGAGACGAGGGCGACAACACGTCCGCAGACGTCGCCGAGGACGCCGGCGAGGGGGGCCGCGGGGCTGCGCCCGCCTGCATGCAGTCCACCCCTGCCCGCACTGTCGGGGGCTGGCTGGGCTGTGGGTCAGGCTTGTGGGACATTGTGCTGCACATGGGATCACGCCTGAGCCCTGCGCCCTGTCGCCGCTTCCCCCACCTCCCACGCCCGTTACCCCCGCTGTTCGCGCGCCCTACGTGTGTGGTGCTCTGGGTACACCTGTGGCTCCTCTTCCACGTCTTCTCCCCCGCAATCTCAGGACTTCGCCTGGTGGGCCCCGTCCTCGTACCGGTCTGCACCGGCGTTGTCCTCGTCCCCGCTGCGCTTTCCCCTCGTCATATCACCCCGCTTCTTGCTCCGCCCTACGACCCTGCGTGCCCAGTCCCGGACGCTCCAGTCCATGCGACGGGCGCCTCTGCTGTCCCTTTCCCTCCGGTCCCCTTCCTGACGTCCCCCTGCGCGGTGAAACCGTACACCCGTCCTGCCCTCAGGTAGGTAGGTAGGCATCTTCGGGAGCTCGGGATCCCTCCTTTGACATTGCAGGAAGAAGGTCTTACCAAGGGGACGTCCTGTCCCTCCCACTGCCCTATGTCAGGTGCCTCTTGAGCCGCTCCCGCATGTGCTTGGGAAGGCATTGTCGCGGCCACTTGGTCCATGTGTCCCAGGTGGGAGGGTGTCCCCACATGTGTCCATGGGTAGGGCCACATGCCCCCTCCTTTGGGCGGCAGCTCTGGGGGCTGCCCAGCCGTGTGTAGTATCTCTCACCACAAGGGGTATTGCTCCCGCTTGTCTACGGTACGACCGCCTCACCCTTGTGGCTTGAGTTGCGGGGCCACTCTGCTTGGCAGGTGACCCCCTCCTGGACTGTGTACCGGCTCGCCTGTCACCGGTTGCTTCCATGGCTCCGAGTGACGTTTGCCATGGTCCCCGATGCAGCCTGGCCGGGCTCGGACCAGTGGCCTTGGAGTACCGCTCCTGCCACTGGCCCGGTGGGTCGGCTGGGTCGCCCCAGTGCGTCCGAC
This sequence comes from Eutreptiella sp. 'Long Island Sound 2002', assembly GCA_964036045.1. Taxonomy (NCBI): domain Eukaryota; phylum Euglenozoa; class Euglenophyceae; order Eutreptiales; family Eutreptiaceae; genus Eutreptiella; species Eutreptiella sp. 'Long Island Sound 2002'. The sequence continues at coordinate 80,031,555 of OZ038380.1, read as the reverse complement.
CCATGGGGTATTGGTTCTTTCCTGTCCCTCGGCCGCCCTACGTGTGTGCAGTGTCCTGGGCCGCTGGGCTCCTGTTCACCGGTGAGCCCGCGCGGTTTGCTGTGTTGCGTCTGCGGTGTCCTGGGCCACCTGGCTCCTGTTCACCGGTGTGCTCGCTCGGTGTGTTGTGTTGCATGTGCGGTGTCCTGGGCCACTTGGCTCCCGTTCACCGGTGTGCGCCCTGTGTGCGGTGCGCGTGTGCCATGGGTGGTTGTGTCCCTCTTCCTCCCCCCCTAATTTTCGTTTTTTTTTGGGGGGGGGAACAAGAAAAGAAAAACAGAAAAGAAAACCAGGGGCGCGCGTACACTGCAGGCACAGGCATGGGCAGCTGGTGCGGGGGGGCAATAGCGTTGTGTCCTCTGGCGTGTGTCGTCGGTGCTGTCGCGGCGGTCGCGCCCCAGGGGTGCGGCTCGCGCGTCCTGATGTACACGGGCTTGGGTCAGGGTGGGTTTGGTGAGGTGTCTCTTTGCTTCTGAAGCTGGCTGGTTAGGCGGCTGTGTGGGCTGTGGGTGTGGGCTGTGGTTACGTTGTTCCCTCGGCGGGCCTGGTTAGGAGTCAAGGGTTAGCGGTTTCGGGGTGTGGCTCCGGTTTGATCTGTGCTTCGGTTCTGGCTCGGTTAGGCGGTTGCGACGGTAGCGGGCCTGGGTTCGGTGCCTTTGGGCGTAGTGGTGCCCGTTGTCGTGTGCGTTGGCGTCCTTCGGCGTCCGGTTCGTTTGGTGACTTCTGGGCGGGGCCTGGCCTGGCGCCCCGTGGTGGTGGTTTGCTGGGTAACGGGGTTAGGTGGCGGCGCCGCTCGCCGGGGTGTCAGGCGCGTCATGTTGTGTGGTGCGCAGGGCTCCTGGGGTGCTGTGGGTGTCGCCGGTGTCGGTGCGCCGACGCTTGTGGGGTGGTGAGGGGGTGTGTTTGTGCGGGGCTGGGCTTTGGGTGATGTCCCACAGGCGGATGCCGTCTCGCTGCGTCTCCTGGAGGGTCTCCCGCAGGCGCCTGAGGACATACGGGTGGTCCTGGGGCGCGGGGAGGTTGCGGGGGTGGACTCCCAGGGGGTGGAGCGCATCGGCAAGCATGGCTTCACATGCGGCCTGCGGCATCCACCCCCCCGCCGGCCGGAGGCGGCAGTTCTCCACCGACCCCTTGCGGGGCCGATGGACCAGGCCCTCGAGGGAGGGCTCTCCCCGGGCCCACTTTCGCAGCTCCCAGAGCTGCGTGTGGGTCCAGCGCTGCCACCACTGTTCCTGGGCGGGCCTGCGGTCTTGGGCGGAGGAGTGGGCGTGGGTGGGTGTGACGGGGTCGTGGGGACCGGTGGCGGTGGCGGGCCTGGGGGATTCCTCGTAGTCCTGTTCTGTGGGGGTGCGTGGGGAGTGGGGGCGCGCGCGGATGTGGACCCGCGGGTGTGCTCCCACGGTCTCCGCCTCGGGATTGGGCGGGGACTCGCGGCGGCGGCGGTAGTGGGGCATGCGCTGTATGTGGGCTGTCATCGAGGGTTGGTAGGGGGGCGGGGACGCTGCTGGCGGACCCTGGCGTTGCTCTGGCCTGGTCGGGGGCGGTCCGTGGGCCTGGGGTGCGGGCTTTGAGAGGTGGCGGAACGAGGTGCGTCGTGCTTCAGCCGCGGCGCGCTCCGCCATGAAGGTGGTGGCGGTGGCGTCGGTGACGGTGGGGGGGCGCCGCGCTGGGCGCTGCTGCCTTCGGGCCTGGGGCGGCTGGGGCCGAATGTCATAGAGGACGTCCTTGGGGGGCCGGGTTCGCGCTGCCGTCGTGGCGCCGGGTTTGGACTTGGGTTTGGGCTTGGCTGTGGGTTGCGGTCGTGGCGCGCTGACGGGTTTGGGTGGCTGTTTGGCGACGGTCTTGGGTTTCGGCTGGGTCGCGGGTGTGGGCCTTGTCGGGGCGTGGGCCTTGGCGGCGGCGGGTTTGCTCGCGGTGGGGGCGTGTTTGGGGGCCCGTTTGGGAGGTGTCCCCCGCGGCCTGGGGGATGGAGTGCTGGATGAGGACGTGGTGGTGGCGGTGGATGAGGTGGTCGTGGTGGTGGAGGTTGTGGAGGCGGAGGCGGAGGAGAGGGCTGTGGGAGACGGCGGAGGGTCCTGGGCTTCGGGGGCGGGCGTATGATGCTGGGTCCTGCAAGTAGCGAGAACGAGGGTGCGGATTCGGGCACCGGGCGTGTGCGCGCGTTTTCCCTGGTGATCCGTGCGTGCTGGTGCTGGTGTGGCGGCGTTGTCTCGGCTGCGCGGGCACGTGGGTTACCCGGGGGGTGGCCATATCTGCTCCAGGACGTGCGGTTGTGTTTGCTGGAGGTAGTCGAGGGTCTGGAAGAAGCATCGCTCGATGCCGGGCATGTCCTCCTCTGTGAGGCGGGGGTAGTTTTGGGTGGGGGTGTCTGGGCCCGGCCACAGCAGCGTCATGAGGCGGGCTGCCACCATGTACAGGCAGAGCTGTAGGGTGGTGGGGCGTGGGGGGGTGGGTCCCCTTCGGTTTGGGGGGGCTTCCCTCTGCTGGGGGCGCAGCGTGACCACCCACACCCACCGGTCCGTGGGGATCCCCCAGGTCCGTTGGGTCCACTTGGCGAGGCAATACATCGCCCTACCAAGGCCCTGGCTGCTGCTGCGGATGGAGAGCAGCGTGTCCAGGGATTTGCGTTCCCACGTGCCCCAGATGTGGGGGTCCTCCGGGTCGTCCCCCCTGGCGTACGTGTTGGGGCCTGGGCTGTGTGGGGGGGGGGCGTAGTCGGCGGGGAGGAGGGAGTCGGTGCCGTGTACCACCCAGTGGTCACCGGGTGTGTGGTAGTTGGTGGTGGAAAGGGTGTAGTGCAGATTGTACATGAGGGTCATGTACGTGGACACCTAGGATTTTATGGGGTTCAATTATCCCGAAACTCATTGAGACACAAGTTGAGTGTCTCAACGTGTGTCTAAACTTAACCACAACTTGAGTTTTGACAATTTGTGGTGCACCTTGACTATAAGTATTGAAAAACAAATGGGGTGATGTGCAGTAACCCTGCCATAGACTGTCAAAATCAATTTCGAGCTCAAATTCCAATGTTTTGCAGTGAATCTTGCCCAAACATTGAGACACAAGTTGAGTGTCTCAACGTGTCTCTCAACTTAACCTCAGAAAAAGATGCGTTTCAAAAATGTATCCTCAAAGCAAATGCACGCAGGCACAACTCTGCTCACTGTTCACTTCACTGTTCAATACCCAGGTGCTCCATTATAGCGTCCAGCTTGCGCTCAACTCGCCTGAGCGCATCCAAAGTTGGACCGCGGTCACTTGGGTTCAAAGAGTCCCTGAAAGTGTTTGTGTGGCACACAAGCTTCAGATTCTCTTCACAGTCAAAGAAGAACAGGTATATGTGCCCTCTGGCATTCGGGATGCACTGGAATGTATCAAACGGTCGCATGGTTTGGAAGAGGTAGTGGCCCTCAGGAACCTTTGTATCCTTGGTACCAGTGGCATAAGAGTGAAGGGTCAGTGGTTTTTTCGGGCCTACTGCAATCATTGCAACCAGGTGGGAGGTGTCTGCCTCAATCTGAAAGCCAAGGCGAGCACCGCCCTCTTCAATGCGATAGATGTACTTTCCGTTCGTTGGGAGTTGCAAGTGTACTTTTATCAGGGCCGCCAGCGCCTCCATTGCCTCACGGATTTTTTTGCCATCTGTTTTTGTCAATGCAGCAACACCAGTGCACACTTCTGACCAGGAGTGACTTTTTTGTTTCCAAATTACCCCGCAGAGGGAGGAGACTAGTTCTTCTGCCCGTTCTCGTGTTACAGTGAACTGCACTCGCTTCTTCTGCGTTGAGTCTTCATCCTCTGATGACACCTCCCCATCACTGTTCGCAAACGTTGGACCTGCAGGAGTAAGTAATCACAGTGGAGATTGAGACGCAAATTGAGAGGCACAAATTGCATGTCAACTGTCAACACACTTTCAACTCACTTTTGGTACGCTCGCTGGTCTTGTCGAGCGCTGTTGCCCCTCCCTCTGATACACTGTCCATTCACTGTTCGCTGATCGCTGTCTGTCACAGTAATAATCACTGTCGGCATTGAGACGCAAATTGAGAGGCACAACGTGCGCGTCAATTGTGAACACAATGTCAACACACTTTCAACTCACTTTCGGTACGCTCGCTGGTCTAGTCGAATGTTGATGCCCCTCCATCTGATACACTGTCCACTCATTGATCACTGATCGCTGTCTGTCACAGTAATAATCACTGTCGGCATTGAGACGCAAATTGAGAGGCACAACGTGCACGTCAATTGTGAACACACTTTCAACACACTTTCAGCTTGTACTGGAGCTTCGGCTTCGGCTTCAGCTTCGCTGTCATCGCTGTCGCTGTCGCTGTCGTTGTCGCTCGGCGCTCGCTTGCTTCCTTCCTTGCGGGGTGGCCCTTGCGTGCGGCTCGCTTGCTTCCTTGCTTGCGGCTCGCTTGTTGATGAATGTGATGCGCTGGACTTGCATGGATACTTACCTACATCCAATATATTTGTGACTGCCGCCGTTCACAACAGAGCGCATGTCCGTTCACTCACACACCTTCGGCCATGACGCGGCGTAGACTCTGACTCTGTTCACGCTCGGAATCGTCCAGCACACTGTCATTGTCACTGTCAGGTCGCTGAGATGAGTGGAACGCAGCGAAAATGACGGTCCGGAAAATGCCAGTTGCGAAGGAAAAATTATTGCAAACATACTTTTCTTTTTGACATGTTTCAAAAGGCGTAAACAGACTCCATTGGAGTCTCAATCTTCATTTCTCCAGGTGCCCGCGGCGACGCTACCAGTGAGGGCGGTTGGTTGCTGTCCCGAATTAACGTGAAATGAAACACAAACCATGCTGATTGGGCCAAGATGACACGCGAAAAATTTGACTTTGAGTTTTGAATTGATTTTGACAGTCTATGGCAGCGTTACTGCGCATCAACCCAGTTGCATAAAGTCAAGGTGCTCCTCAAATTGTCAAACTCAGGTTTTGCTTAAGTTGAGACACACATTGAGACCCTCAACTTGTGTGTCAATGAGTTAGGGGATAATTGGACCTCATAAAATCCTAGGTGAGGGGGCTGGCTGTTGCTCGTCGGGGGTGGGGATGTCCCCCGGGACGTGGTGCCGGAAGTTGCTCAGGGAGGCCATCCGGGCTACCCATGTTTCCCGCTCCCACTCTTTGGTGCTGTCGGGGGTGGCGCCGGGTGGGGGGTGGGCCACGTTGGGCTCGTGGTAGCGGGTGTGGCCCTTGGTGTCCACCCGCCCCGGCACGGGCCGTCCGACTAGGTGTCGCCCCCAGTCGATGGGGGGCACCCAGATCCGGCTCCCCGTGGGGGGCGGGCTCTCGCCGTCTGGGGTGGCGCGTGGGGGGCGGTCGTGTCGGGCGACGTGGAGGAAGGCGTCGAAGAGGAAGTCTCGGACGCCTTCCCCCAGGGTGGCCGCCTGGACCAGGCTGGCTGCCCGGATGCGGGTGCTGGTGCCGGAGGTGCGGAGGCACAGCACGACGTCCTGTTCCCCGAGTCCCCGGAGGTCCTGCCGTACCGCTGCGGGGTTGTGTAGGGCGTAGGGTTCGGCCGGTGCGGCGGCTGGTGGTGCGGGGTGTGATGGGGTGGGTGGTGTGGGTTGGGGGCGGTGGTCGTCGTTGTCGCGCGTGGGGTCCGGTGATGGGGTCTCTTGTGGCGGTCGCGGGAGGGGGGATTCGCGGTGGCGTGTGTCGGCGGGGGTATCGACGTCAATTGGCTGGTGCTGGATGCCGCGTGTTGCGTCCGTGGCCTGGTCTCGGGGGGGGGGCGGGGGGGGGTGGTGTGGGGGTGGCGCTGTTGGTGGTGGGGGGGGCGGGGCTGGGTGTTGTGCTGGCTGGGGGTCTGGGCGTCCCTGTGGGTCGTGTGGGTGTTGCGTGTGTGCGCCGTGCGGCCCTTGCGGTTCTTGACTGGTTGTGGTGCCGGGGTGTGGGTGGGGGGCGGCTGCATGAGCGTCCGGGTGGGGCTGTGGTCCGTATGTAATGGTTGGCTGCTGGTGGATGGTGCTCCCTGGTATGGGGTGTGGGTGGAGGGGCTGCTGGTGGTGGTGGGCTGGGGGGGGGCGGGGATGGGCCTTGTGCTGGCTGGGGGTCCGGGCGTCTTTGTGGGTCGTGTGGGTGTTGCGTATGTGCGCCGTGCGGCCCTTGCGGTTCTTGACTGGTTGTGGTGCCGGGGTGTGGTTGGGAGGCGGCCGCATGAGCGTCCGGGTGGGGCTGTGGTCCGTATGTAATGGGTGGCTGCTGGTGGATGGTGCTCGCTGGTATGGGGCGTGGGTGGGGGGGCTGCTGGTGGTGGTGGGGCGCTCCTACTAGGCCCTGGTGTTGCTGGTGTGCGTGCGCGGCTCCTCGCGGGTCCATGGGGGTGTACCGTGGCTCGTGTGTCGTGGGCCCATGTAGCGGGGGCGGCGGGTGGTGCTGGACCGCATGGTGGTGGTGTGGAGGGTGTGCTGGTTGTGTGTGGTACCCCGGCGTTGGTGGGTGTGGTGGCAGGGGCTGGTGGTGGTGGAATACGTGATGGTGTGGTGCGGTGATGTGCGCTATGTGGGGTGGGTGGTTCGTGGGGCCTGGTTGTGCTGGGGCGTGGTGGGGATGTAGCTGGTGGGGGTCGCTGTAGCATGGGGGCATTAGGGGGTAGAGGTTGGGAGGGACGGGGGCGTGGTGGTGGTGTTGGTGGCGCCATGTCCCCTGGCTCTGCGCGTATGGTGGTCCTGGCATGGTGTGGACGTGTGTGGGCGGTGGTGGCTGACTGGGCTGCAGGGTTTGGGTGCTGCGGTACGGTGGTGGTGGTGGGCGCTGGCGGTGGCGGTGTTGTTGGTGTGCCCCGGGGGTCTGGGCGTGGGGTGGTGCTGTGTGGCTGGACCCGTGCCCTGGTCGGGGCGTCGCGCCCTGCTGGCCGGCGCGTTGGCGGGCCCCCTGACCTGTCTTGGTCTTCTTGGCCTGGTGGGTGTCGGGGGCGGGTGAACCCCCCTGTCCCCGTGGGGGCGACGGGGAGCGGGCGTGCCAGCGGTGTGCCTCTTGGAGGCTCGTCTTGAGGCCTCTGACGTAGGTTTCCTGGTCCGTGAGGCCCATCCGCGTGGCGGTGGCCTCGTCGGGGGCGGCCAGGTGGGTGTCCCGAAAAGACGCCCAGCCCTCCGGGGGCTTCTGTTGTGCGGGGTGGGGGTGGTATGCCGGGTAGAGGAGTGCGCTGAGTGGGTAAGGTGTTCCCTTCCGCCGGCCGAGGGCGTTGTTGAACCGGCGGCAAGTGATTCGGAGGTAGGCTGCTATCTCCTCTGGTGCCGTGTCGGCCCACGCTTCTGGCGTCAGGGCTGCTGCTTGGGGGGCCGGGAGTTATGGGTCTGGGAGGTGTAGGTCACGGTGGTGGAGGTATAGGGCGAGGAGGATGTGGCGGGCCGCCACGTTCAAGCCACCTCCGCTGTGGCGTAGGGGTGGGCTGTGGGGGGGCAGGGGTGTGCTGCCCGTGGCCACGGCTATGGTCCATGCGTGGTCCGCCGCGTCCGCCACGTAGTACCCTCCCAGGTGGTCCCGGATGGTGTCGGTGAGGAACCCGAAGAACATGGGGTGGCTGGCGGGGGGGGGTGCGGCTGGGGCCGCGGGCCGCTGGCGGTACTGGGGGTTGAGGTCCCCGCAGTGGGGGCAGTGGGTGAGGCGGTGCGCGGCTCCCAGACAGACCCAGTGGTCTGGGTTGCAGGGCAGGGCTGTCTGTGGTAGCCGCTGGCGAACGCAGAGGGGACATGCGGTGGCTGGCGGTTGGTGGTACCTGTGGACGGACGGCGGCGTGGGGGGATGGGGGCTGGTGGCGCGCGCATGCTGGTGGGAGTGTGTGCGGTGCCTGTGGTGCCCGTGTGTGCTGTGCCAGTGCTGTGCCCAATGGACGGTGTGTAGACGTGGTGGGGGTTCCGTGTTGGTATGTCACGGGGTAGGTTCTCATTGTTGGTAGAACAGGAGTTAGAGGAGGTGGGCTTGGTCTGTTGGGGGCAGGGTTGCTGCATGCTGCAGCTATTTGTGGGTGCGGTATGTGAGCTGCTCCGCCGTCTTGGCAACGGCCGTCCGCTGCATGTGCGCCGCCGTGGCCTGGGGGTCCTCCGCGTGGGTGCGTAGCAAGGTGTAGACGGCAGTGGGGACGAGTCCCCTGCGGACCGCCTCGAGTACCTCCGTCTGCTTGAGGACGGTGGTGAGTTGCTGGGTCGCCGGGGACTGCGTCAGCCATCCGGCGTGCTGTGCGATGGTGTGGGTTGGGTTCCAGTCTGTGAGGGTGTCCAGTCCTCTGTACAGGGGGTACACCTTGAAGTGGTTCCAGGTTTCTTCCTCTGCGTGGCTGCAGATGCATTTGGTGTATCCTGCGGGGACGTGGATTGAGCGGCGCGCATACCATCGGTGGTATCGGGTGAGGAGGGGAAGCTGTTCGAGGGCGAGTTGGAGGCGGGGCTTTTGTAGGTGTGCTGGGAGGCTATCCGGGCGCAGGGCGGAGTAGTAGAGGGGGGTGTGGACGGAGTCTTCGAGGCGTCGGAGGAGTTCGGTGTTCGCTGGGTGGCCCAGTGTGGTGGCCAGTTGCTGGATGGGTGTGGGGTAGTGGTACTGCTTGTCTCGATCCGTGTACGGCGTGTCCTCGGGCATCCATTGGGGGGGCTGTGTGGCCGGGGGTATCGGGGGCAGGTGCTGCAGGTGGCTGTGGTGTGGGGTGTCCAGTCGCACGTGTTCGAGCCCTGGGGTGTGGTTGGTGTTCTGGTGTTTGGCCTGCGTGTCTGCGCGTCCATTGCCGTATGCGTAGCGGTGTGACTCCTGTTTGACGATGTGCAGGGCGTCCTGGGGGTGCATGCCCTTGAAGGCCATCCATAGTCCCAACACTTGTGTGGTGAGGCCGGACTCGAGTGCTTTGTGGAGGGGCAGGTCCGCAAGGCGCCTGGTGAGGTGGATGTTGACCGTGGCGTCCACGACTACCCAGATGTTGCGGGGCCGGATCGTCCTGGTTGGCGGTGTGGCGGTGACGGCGTCTGCCATGGTGCGCAGTTCGCCGTGGGAGGACGCCCCAAAAATGGTGGCCCCGGTGTGGTGTTCCACGTGGAGGCCGTCCGGGTGCCGGGTGATGCGCACAGAGGCGCAACCGACCGTGGGGGTGCTTTGCTGGGTGCCGGATGCGTCAGTGAAGTAGATGATGTCGGTGTCGCTGGGTATGGGTAGGCGGGCGATTGCTGTGGGGTGATAGACGTAGATGGGGTTCCCCTGGGCGGTTCTGGCGGTGATTTGCGTGGGTTGCAGTAGTGGCGCTGCATAGACGCCTATCCCCTGAGTGATGATGGCCTGGGCTCGTGGGGTGAGGCGGAGAAGGCCCCTGTCTGGGCACCCCTGGGTGATATACGCGTACATCAGGTGGAAGAGGTATCCCGTATTGGGGTGGAACTTCTGGCACGTGATGGTCTGTCGCCGCTCCTTGTCGTCTTTGTCGCCGCGGAGGGTGGGGCATTTGTGCTGTAGGGGGCGCATGGGTGCCTCCTGAGGTCCTGCGCGGTGCGGGTCGCAGCGGTCGTACTCTATGGCCACGCTGTCTGGGTCTGCCCGCTCGTTGGTGAACGTCCACGTCGCCTTGGGTGTTCGGGTCCAGGCTACGTGCGCCTGGTGGTCTTGGGGTACCGTGTGAAACCTGGGGGAGAGCCATGCCTGCTGGTCGGCGGTGGCGGCGGCGGTGGGGGTGTGGTAGTGGGTGGAGATGAGGTGCAGCAGGGGCCACGGAGTGTCGAGGGCTGCTGGGCCGCAGTGCCAGCACGTGCGTGGTATGCCCTGCTCTCTGTGTCTGACTCGTGGTACATCGGTCTCCGTTGCATTGTGTTTGGGGATGGACCAGGGGGCATGGTGTCGCCGGACAGTGCGGGTAGCATGTTTGTGGCCGTTTGGTGCTAGTAGCAGGATGGTGGGTGGTGTCCAGACTTCAGCTGATGGGGTGGGCTCCCCCTGCGTCGTGCCGCCGTCGTTGGGGGTCTCGTGCTCGCTCGGGCGGGGCCGGGGGTCCTGGCGCTAGAAGGCTGTGTACGCCGTGTCGATGTCCTTGGGCCCCCGCATGTCGCGCCCTGCCTTCGTAGCACATGCGCGGAGGTACGCTTGGAAGACGTGGCGCGCTGGCCATTGTGGGTCGGAAAGGAACGGGGCGTGGTGGGCGTCGCATTGGGCCATGATCTTCATCTGTGTTGGGGTGATATACACTATGGTGACGGTGGCCCCCACGAGGCGCAGGGTGTCCACCTCGCCTGCCCGGTGTCGGTGGATGTCGGTGTGTGTGGCCACGAGTGGCCCCTGTTGATCGCAGTGGTGGTTTGTCAGGATGGCGTGTGTGTGGTGCGGTAGGAGGAGTTGTAGCTGGGCCCAGATGCCAGTGCCCACGGAGGTGGAGACGCTATGTTGCGCCAGTATCCACCGGGGGCAGGTGTTGCGGGCCATTTGCGCTTCTTTTATGCGTATGGCTGCCGCCTGGCGAACTTCTGGTTGGTGGTTGTGTGTTACCCTGTGTAGGAGGTGCGCTGCGTGTTTGGCATAGGCCATGTCAACCAGGGCACCTGTATTGTCTCCGTAGTAGCGCCAGTGGGCCATCATGGCCTCCTTGGGGAAAGACGTGGGCCAGCCTCCGTGTTGCGCCCATGCCTTCGTCACTTGCTGTCGAGCGTGGCGTAGGGTGTCTTGGGGGCATGGGAGGTGCAGGGCTTGGTACCCGATGGCCGCGTTGAGCACCGCTTCCATGAAGTACGCCAGGCCCTGCGTAGACAGGAGGTCCCCCCTGGCAATTTGGGGTAGCCGGGCGAGGCGCTCTTCTAGCTTGCTTGGGAGTGTGATGTGGTGGTGCCGCGTGGCCTGTGTGACTTCCAGGTGGACTGTGGTGTCTTCCAGGTGTAGGGGTTCGCCCTTCCGGATGTGGGGGGTGGGGGTCTTGGCGTCGGCCATCCCGACCGATTTGCGGGGGTGCACTAGGACCTGGTGGGCGTCCGGGTAGGTTGTGGTGAGTTGGAGAATGGCGGACGCTTGCTCGGTGGTGGTTGGTAGCCCTGCGTTCTCAGGGTCGCGGTGGCCGGTGGCGGTAGTTAGGAGGTTGTCGTCCGCGAAGTTGATGAGGGGGGACCGTAGCGGGTATGGGGCGTACCCCGGGTATACCCGTGCTAGCTCAAATGCCAGTGGCAGGGTGACGAGGAGGTAGAGGAAGGGGCCTTCGGCGCCTCCCTGGGGGACCCCGCTGTCTGTGCCGGTCCAGGGGGTGAGGCCTGCGGCTGTGATGACGGCGTGGAGTGGGGTCTGGACTTACCCGGTCATGAAGGATAGGAATGGGAGGCCCATGGCATCCCATACCTCCGTGAGGAGCCGGTGTGGGGCGTGGGGGAACGCGCCTTGGACATCGAGGGAGGCGATAATCATCTCCTAGGGGTTCATGTCCAGTGCGGTGTCCTGGAGGAAGATGGCCTCGTGGGGGGACCTGCCGGCCCTGGCTCCCCACATGCTGGCGGGCAGGTGGGCGAAGACCGCCGGCGCGATGCGGCCTAGGATGAGCGTCCACACCAGCTTGACCTCGGTGGTGGCGCAGACTATGGGCCGCCAGTTCCCCGGCTGCGCCCAGTCCCCCTTTTTGTAGAGGGGGTGGACCAGGTTGGCCCACTCAGGGGGGATGGGCGTGGCGCCCGTGACGATGTCCCACAGGCGGGCTGCCAGGCGGCGTTTGACGGGCAGGGTGAGACGTTGGTACGCTTCGGCCGGCAAACCGTCGACGCCGGGCACGACCCCCTTCTTCAGGCGGTCTAGGGCGCGTTGCAGTTCTGAGATGCTGAAGCGGTCGTGTTCGATGGCGCGCCGCTGTTCCCGGTTGAAGACCCTTCGCACATGTTCGCGGATGGTGTTTCTGGTGTGGGGGTCGAGCTCGGGGAGGGCGTCCCCGTGTTGTGCCTGGATGCTGTCCAGGACTGCCTGGAGGACGGCGTCGGGGTCATTGGTGAGGCCTCCTTCGGCAGTGCGCACCGCGTGGATGGTACGGCGCCCCGTGTCCTCCAGGATGCGGCTGACGTACCGTAGGGACTTGTACGGCGTGTCGTTTCTGCCGTATCTTTCGCGTTCCTGGGCTGCGGCCGCTATGCGGTGGGCGTGCCATTCCTGGAGTTGGTGGCGGCGGGTGGTGAGGAGTGCACGGAGGTGGGCGTCCTGGTCTCGTGCCTCCGGTGTGCTGGGGCGTAGCAGGGTGGCGAGTTCCCCTTTCGTGGTCCAGATGTCATGGATGAGTTGCTGGAGGGTGAGGTCTGGTGGTGCTCCCGTGTGGTTGGTGTCACGCTACATGCCGCATGCTTGTGCCGCCCGGCGCATGGCGGTGGTGAGTGTCGGTGCATCCGGGCGGCGCAGGATGGCGTGTAGGGCCCTGTTATACCTGTGCCAGGCGCCGTGGTCGTCCTCGGCCGGGAACTGCAGTGTGGGTGGGAGGGTGGCGTCTGGCAGGGTGGCCGCGGGTGGGGGTAGGTTGGGGATGATGAGGTCGATGTAGAGGGACCGGTGGCCCGTGCCTGTGGGCGGGAGGTCCCCGTAGGCTGCTTCCTGGACGCGCACCGTGGTTGGGTCCCCGTAGCACGTGTCGATGCGGGATGGGTGGGTGCCGGCTTGGTGGGGGTAATGGGAGGGTGTCCCGGTGAGTCCTGCCGTGAGATCGGCGAGGCCCAGTTGGTGCATGGCGTCCCGGACAGCTGTGTCGGTGGCTGTGGGTGGGCCGGTGCGGTCGTCGTCGGTGGGGGCGGGGTTTAGGTCGCCTATGATGATGGTGGGTGCCAGGAGGGAGAGTCGGCGGTACGCCAGGCTCAGAGCGTCCAGGAAGTCCTTGGTCTCCTCCCCGAATGGGACGTGCGTGAGTAGCACGTTTAGCTGCCATCCGGGCCCCACGCACTCGTACGCCCCGAGGCGACCATCCACTCCGAGATCGGGATGCACAGGCACCGTGACCGACGTCTTGTGGTAGAGGGGCACCCCCCCCGTTCCCAGTTGGCGTGATATTTGTTCCGCTCCGGGTCCAGGATCGGTGCTGGTTCGGGTTGGTCCGCTCTGCGGAGGGCTTGCTCCATGAACCCCAGGACGTCTGCGCCTTGGGGGTGCGGCCCGGGCATGGCTTGCAGTGTGGCGGCCTCGGTGGGGTCGTAGGTGACCACGGGCTCGTTGAGGATGTTGATGCGGGCGTGGGCTTCCGCAGGTGCCGGTTTCTGGGGAACAGTAGTTGGGGGGGCGGGCCGTGTCCGGCCCTGGCCCCGTCAGGCGTCGAGGAGGTCGATGACGCCCTGAGTTGCGGGTGCCTTGCGGTTCCGCTTCTGGGGCTGGGGTAGGGCCCATGCATTGTGGACTTCGCCCGTGTACTCGGTGCCGGTGAGGTGCTCCGTGTCGGGGGTGCACAGCTGCATGGGGACCATCTCACGACCGGTTCGGTCTCGCCAGAGTTCGATTCACCTTCTTGTCGTCGGGGGTGGCCGGGTCCCACTTGACGTGGATCTTGAACCCCTGGTGGTCCCCGGTGACGAGGTACCGGTGCTTGACCTCCCCTGCGGCCCATATCCACTTGGAGGGGCCCGCGGCCGTGGCGTACTCGAAGGGCAGCTGCAGCCGGGTACCGATGGCGTATTCGGGATACAGGGCAGCGGCTTCCTCTTTGGTCCAGCTCTTCGACTTGGCTCTTGGCTTTGGCGCGGGTTCGGCCTGTGTGGGGGCCTTGCGCTTCTGCGAACCTTGGCGGCGCCAGGCGGGTTGTCCCCGTTGGGGAGGTGCGCCCTGGGGCTGCTGTACGGGTGCGTGGCCCGGTGCAAACACGGGGTGTTCGCGGGCGGCTGGGACGTTGGGCTTGGACGTGGGGACGGGGTCCTTCAGCTGGAACACTTGCTTGGTCATGAGGCCAAGCACTTCCTCGGCCTCCTGCAGGGCGTCGGGCGGGTCCGTGGGCCAGGTGAGGAGCCGGTGCCCGGTGCCTGCCCCGTGGCGGCGCATGTGGGCCGTGTAGCGGGTGGCGTGGCGTGTCCACGCTGGGGTGCGTTCTGGGGGGAGGGGGCCTTCTGGCGCCCCCTGTGCCCAGTAGAGGGCGTAGTGCAGCGCTTCCCAGGCTGCCTCTGGGGCGTGGGGGATGCGTGCGGCGAGTCGCAAGGGGTCCCCTCCGCGCGGTGGGGGCGGGACTTCGTCGTCAGGGGCGTGTGCCGTTGCCCGTCTGACCTTGCCGTGGTCGTCCCATTCCACCGTCCACCAGGTGTCCCGGTGTTTGAGGATGTGGACCTCCGTGGTGGTCGGGGGGGCGTCCATGGCGTCCCAGCTGACGAGCTGGATGGGGCGGACCGCAGGGTGGGTCTTCGGGGGTGCTTCCATGTTGAGGAATGGGTGGATGTCCTCGGCGGTAGGGCCCGTGTCGGGGGCGTCCTGCGCTGCTTGGGCTAGAGGTGGGGAGGGGCGGTCCTCCCAGAGGCCGGAGGCGGACGCCGTGGCGTACATGGCTGCGATCAGGACCTGTTCCGTCAGCCCTTCCACCATGAGGTGGTTTTCCCCCTCCAGGTCTCGGGGGATGGTGGCTTCCGCCTTTAGGGTGAGGAGTGCGATGGCGCGTTTGGGTCCAGGTGTGGCGTGCGTCGGCTCATCTGGCGGGCGTCCGTCGGATGGGGTGTGGGGGGGGCGCTTCTGGAAGGGGGATGGTCCCACCGCCAGGTGCTCGACAAGGTGTAGCGGTATGGCGTGGTGGCGGTCCGCTGCGGGCAGGATTAGGGGTGTGGGTCCCCGGGTATCGTGCCGAGGTATATGCCCCCCCTGTAGGTAGGAGTGGGCAGGGTTTGCTGCAGAGCGCCTGCGCATGGTAGCGCGCACTGAGGGTTGCAGTGGGTGCATTGGGCTGTTATGGGGTGCGGTACCGCGTACACGGTGGAGGGCCCTACCGCGCGCTGGATGTGGCGGGGGATGATGGTGCGGAGGTCCGCCACCCGTGCCGTGCGGCTTTCGCCATAGTATATCCAGAGTGTGTCCTCCAGTGCCATTTTGGGGCGTAGCTTGCGGGCCAGTAGGTTCAAGGTGCTTTTGTGGGTGGCCTCGATGACGGTGCCGGGTCCAGCGTTAATGCCTGGGAGTAGGTGGTTTTGGTGGTGTGCCGCGGCCCGTCTGCGGGCGGTGTGGAGGGCGGTGCTGTCGGCGGGAGGGGGCGCGTGGTGGGTGGGCCTTTTGCGCGGGGTCGGGGCGACGTGTAGGGGATGCTTCCATGCCGGGCGTGGGTGGTGTTGCGGTGGCTGGAGGCCAGGGTAGGTGGTGAAGGTGTATATGGTGACGGGGGAGCGCTCATGCGTGGCCTGGAGGTAGTAGTGGTCGCGACCCGTGTTGTGGGTGACGATGACGTTTGGCGTTGGTATGTCGTAGTGGAGTGCGGTATTGGGGAGTTGTTTGGTGATGCGTGCTGTCGCATCCCCCCTTTTGGGCGCGGTGTCGTGGGGCACGAGGATGTGGACTGCCCACGCATCGTGGGCGGGGAGGTCGAGGTCCGGTAGGGTGGGATGAATGGGGCGTCCCCGGAAGTGTGCGAAAGCTGGGTTGTGGCGTGCCGCCGTTTCCCTGATGATGGACGGTGCGCACTGGGGTGGCGCCCCAACTTGCTGGGCCATGGCGGCGACGGCGCGGGCAATCACTGTGAGGTCTGGGCCAATGCCAGGCTGGTCTGCCAGTGGCTGCAGGCCCCCTTCTGGTGCGGGGTGGTGCCACCATGGGGTGTAGCCCTATTGTGTGTTATCGTGGGGGGTGTGCACGAGGCCCTGGTGGTTGGAGATGGCGGTCTTGAGGCATTCCGCTGCCTCGCGGTGGAGGGTGCGCGTGTAGGCCCAGACTCCAGTGGAGGGGGCCGCCCCGGCGTGGGATTCGGCCGTGGTGGGGGCCGGCTCGAGATTGTGACTGGTGAGGGAGGTTTTGTGCAGCCCTTCGTGCAGGGAGGCGCACACGTGTGCCCACCTGTCCGCCCATCCCTGTTGGGCGTTTCCTGTGTCTGCCCCTGTGGGCAGTCGCACGATGGCCACGTGCCAGGGGTGTGACCCCGGTACTGCGGTGGGGGGTGTGGTGTGCTCGTGAGCGTGCAGCCATACTGCGGTGTCTGCGTTCGCTGTCAAGTAGTCCTCTCCCTCCGCTGTGTGGACGTTTTCGACGGCGGTCTCTCCCTCTAGGGTGAGGAGGAGGTTTGTGCCGGAGGGCTGCGTGTGCGTCTCCACGTCCCGGAGCCACAGGTACGTGAGCGCCAGGGTGCCGGGGAGGATTTCCCCCCACGTGAAGGTGCCTTCGGGTGATGCCCACTGCAGGGGCAGTGTGCGGCGTCCCCGCGAGTCGTTGGTGGCATGGTAGTCGTGGGGGAGGTGACGTTTGGTGAGCCGGTGCGGCATGCGTTCCTCCCTTTTCCCCCCTTTCCTGCCAGGCGTCCCTTCGCGTGTACAGCCCTCGATGTCCCTGCCTGCCCTTTCCCTCCCTTGCCCGTCCGCCCTCTCCCTCCGGTGCTTACGCTGCTGTCTCCGCTCCTTGCCGCTCCGGCCTCTAGCTGCCCTCGGCCGCCCTTGCCTTCCTCCTGCCTCCGCACCTCCGGGAGGATGGACTTCATGGCAGCCGCCGGCACATTGGGCGCCGACGGCTGTCCTGGGCCTCCCTCCACCGCCATCCTCCCCGCCCCCTCCCCCTCATCCTCCGACACCTCGAGAATGTCGGCGATTACCGACTCCCTCTGACTCCTCCACTCCCTCCTCCTCATATCCATGCCCGCCCTCACGTCTACGACGTTGAACGGGTCCGCCCCTGGCCCTTCCGCCGCCCTTTGCCCCTGCCCCTCCCCTTGCCCTTCAGCCCCTGCCGCCACCCCCTCTGTGTTGACCACGCAACTGAATTGCTCCACGGGTTCACTATTTTTTTCCACTATTTTTTATTTCTTTTCATTTTTGGAAATGAATGACCTTGAACTTGTTTTCCTTGAAACTTATCCAAGTTTTCCTTCAAATAACCCAAAAATACACCCCAAATGCAACCACAAAAGGCGACGGAAACATACTACGTGTTCGACGAAATCACGGGAGTGATTTCGAAACGGTCCCTTTCATGTCCTAAGAAGATATGAACAAAAGGGGACATATAACAATGAAATATGAGCAAAACAATGCATAAATGCAACATGAACACGGGTCTCCCCCCAACGCGTGGCGCCGGTGCACCGACGCGTTTGGAAACCCAATCAGCATATGCATGCAAAGCCCAACTGATGGGCTGTCATTTGGTGCATGTAACTTCAGGACTCAAGACACCTACAGTTTTATAAAAATTCATGAACATGGCATACTTGCGCCAAAAAAACTAGCACCGAACGGCGCCGCGATAGTGCCGTAACATCCGCTTATGTCTAAAACTGATATAGAATTAATCTCATCAATAAAACTGATTGAAATATCTTTAAAATCGTCAGAAATCAACAATTTCTAGATCGGCGCGCGCGATCTCAGGACTGGCCGTCGCCCACCCAAACTCAGTTTTATTGTACAGAAAATGGTGAAAACACCATCAGTGTAAAACTACAGAAATTCCTGATTGACTGATACCAACACTGTCCAAAACAGTGCTGAGATAGCCGATTTCAGTTTGTACACATATATCAGGAAAATACACTGAAAAAAGCGAGAATATAGGTTGCACGAAAACCTTACACTCCCCTCCCAAGTCCTGAGACACGTCTCAGGCTGAAAAGCACAAAGAAGGTGCAGTGCAACAACAAAATTGGGTGGGAAAAATGCAAAGCATTTGGGTCGGGTGTTAACCACGCAACTGAATTGCTCCACGGGTTAACACTCCCCTCCCAAGCTCAGAAACACCCACAGAAAATGGGTGCTTCTGTGGCTGAATCTATAAAGATAAGCCGCGGAACAATAAAAAAACACACATTTTTACTTTGATCCCGGACCTGGGATTTTAGGAGGCACCGCTGGGTTCCGGTACCCGCATGTAATGTACATGTCTACACACACACCACTCATGGCACTCACAAGTGCCTCACACATAGGGTCCTCTGACCCCCAGGCTCAATCACAGTAAAATTTCTGCAATCCTGGACAGAAATTAATCATAAAAACATGATCTCTGCACAGAATTTAAAATAAAAAATAGTGAATAAACAAAAAAAAAAAATGCACTTCTGAGATGTCCTGACCCTAAAACCAAAGACAACACAAAGCAAATCAGAAAAATTCACAGTTTGTAAAATCATCCACTGATCATATAATATAATACAGAAATAACCAATAGGACCATTTCTCATGGCCCATATTTATTATGATTACAATTAAGGTCACCGATCTTCTTGGCCCATACCATGAATCATTTTTTCCGAAATCTTCATATTTTTGGCTTCCAACTTGACCACTTCGTAACCTGCAGGATGTGGGCAGCGCTGTCGTCCTTGCTGGAGGTTGAGAACTCACCATGTTAATGATATAACCTTGAGAACCATCCAAAGGTCCATGGCACTTTGTCCATGGCACCTACATGGAGTAATCAATCTTGAGAACCATCCAAAGGTCCATGGCACTTTGTCCATGGCACCCAACTGGAGTAATCAAATGAAAACTATCACGGACAGACACCATTTGGATAATCGCGCTGCAACTTGTTCTTCAGCGCTACGCACTCCCAGCGCGATGCTGAAGGTCTCCTTGGTCGTCAATGTCCTTGTAATAGGGCTCAAAGTAGTCAAATGGTCCTCAAATGGTGTAGGCACCAAGGACCTTCTTGAACATGATTTTGGGGTTTACCAATTGCTCCATAGATCTCGTCGACGATGTTGGCGTCGTCGTGGTCGTCGTCTTCAACGTCGTCGTCGTCGTCGCCGTCGTTGTTGAGGGCGTTTCGAAATTCTTTTCATTTTTGGAAATGAATGACCTTGAACTTGTTTTCCTTGAAACTTATCCAAGTTTTCCTTCAAATAACCCAAAAATACACCCCAAATGCAACCACAAAAGGCGACGGAAACATACTACGTGTTCGACGAAATCACGGGAGTGATTTCGAAACGGTCCCTTTCATGTCCTAAGAAGATATGAACAAAAGGGGACATATAACAATGAAATATGAGCAAAACAATGCATAAATGCAACATGAACACGGGTCTCCCCCCAACGCGTGGTGCCAGTGCACCGACGCGTTTGGAAACCCAATCAGCATATGCATGCAAAGCCCAACTGATGGGCTGTCATTTGGTGCATGTAACTTCAGGACTCAAGACACCTACAGTTTTATAAAAATTCATGAACATGGCATACTTGCGCCAAAAAACCTAGCACCGAACGGCGCCGCGATAGTGCCGTAACATCCGCTCATGTCTAAAACTGATATAGAATTAATCTTATCAATAAAACTGATTGAAATGTCTTAAAAATCGTCAGAAATCAACAATTTCTGGATCGGCGCGCGCGATCTCAGGACTGGCCGTCGCCGACCCAAACTCAGTTTTATTGTACAGAAAATGGTGAAAACACCATCAGTGTAAAACTACAGAAATTCCTGATTGACTGATACCAACACTGTCCAAAACAGTGCTGAAATAGCCGATTTCAGTTTGTACACATATATCAGGAAAATACACTGAAAAAAGCGAGAATATAGGTTGCACGAAAACCTTACACTCTGCCCCGCCCCTCCCCGCCTCCGCCTGTCCTCCCTTGTCCCCCCCCTCTCCCTTCCCCACCACGGCTCCTTCCCCCCTCTGTCGCCGTGTAGCCCCCCGGCCCTTCCTCCCTGACCGTCTCCGGGCTCTCCGGAGACGAGGGCGACGACACGTCCGCAGACGTCGCCGAGGACGCCGGCCAGGGGGGCCGCGGGGCTGCGCCCGCCTGCATGCGGTCCACCTCTACCGGCACTGTCGGTGGCTGGCTGGGTTGTGGGTCAGGCTTGTGGGACATTGTGCTGCACATGGGATCACGCCTGAGCCCTGCGCCCTGTCGCCGCTTCCCCCACCTCCCACGTCCGTTACCCCCGCTGTTCGCGCGCCCTACGTGTGTCGTGCTCTTGGTACACCTGTGGCTCCTCTTCCACGTCTTCTCCCCCGCGATCTGAGGACTTCGCCTGGTGGGCCCCGTCCTCGTTCCGGTCTGCACTGGCGTCGTTCTGGTCCCCGCTGCGCTTTCCCCTCGTCATATCACCCCGCTTCTTGCTCCGCCCTACGACCCTGCGTGCCCAGTCCCCGACGCTCCAGTCCATGCGACGGGCGCCTCTGCTGTCCCTTTCCCTCCGGTCCCCTTCTTGACATCCCCCTGCGCGGTGAAACCGTACACCCGTCCTGCCCTCATATCTGCCAGATTCTCTTTCGTCTGCGTGCCATCAGGCGGTCCCTCTGCTCGTCTCCCTCTCTGGCCTCCATTCCCGTCTCTCTCCCTGACCGCCTTGGCCGCCAATCTGGCCGCCTCCGTACTTCCATCTCCGTGACGTTTGGGTTGTACCTGATCAACGCCATCTCCACCCGCTTGACGACTGGATCACACATGTCGTCCGCCCGCGCCTCCAGCTTGAGTCGTGTGTGGTTCTCTTGGCAGACTGCAAAGAACTGACCCAAGAGGATTAGGTGGTCCTCCTGGGTATTGGTCCCGAGGCATACATCGTCGATGTGTGCTTCCATCTGGGCCCCTTGGGATATCAGTTCCTGCACCTTAGGTCTCCCTCGTAGGATGGACAAGATCTTGTTCATCAGCTCTAGGAATACAGCGGGTGCGTTGGCCACGCCAAACGGCATGACCTTCCACTTGAACACCCTCCCCTGAGGGGTGATGAAGGCTAGTAGCTCCTGAGCGTCGGGCGTCAAGTCCACCTGCCAGAATCCGCTCCTCTTGTCCATCTTTGTCTTGTAGCGACAGGAGGCTATCTTCTCAAGGGTAGACTCCATATTAGGAATGGACCCTGAGTGGTTCAGCGTTTTCTTGTTCAGCTCACCGTAGTCCACTACCAGCCGTTTGGCTGTAGACCCAGGTTTAGCCACCAGAAAACAGGGGCTGCAGTGTTGGGGGTAGTCCCCGTCCTTGTACTCCAGGACTAGGCCACCGTCGATACATTCTTGTACCTGTCGCTCAATCTGGTCGGCCTGCTCTTTAGGAGCCGGATAGGGTCTCCTCCGGATCTTGTGACCCACGAACTCGGGCTTCTGCTTGAGGTCCATCTGTACCAACTTGTCACATGAGGCTGGGGGTGGTAGTTCCCCGAACACCTCCAGATAGGTCCTTATAAGCGTCTGCACCCGCGGGTCCAATAGCTTGATCTTGTCCTCCGTGTCCTCGTCAGAATGTAAGTTGCTTGCCCCCTGAGTAATAGACGTCGGGAGGTGATCCTCCACCGACTCTTCGCCCTGGGTAGTATCCTTCAACCCTTGGTAGGCATAAAGTAGATTTCGTTCAACCATCTCCGGTGGACGATGGCAACATAGGCACGCTGGAGGGGGTTCACATACACATTCCTCCGAGAGGTCGTCCTCCTCTGGGGTCCTCACATGGGCACCCCACACGCTCTTCATGAGCTTAAGATCTACCTCACTTTGCCAGGTGGTGATCTTCTGTTCCAGGTCCTCCTTCAATTGGGATAGATCTCCCATACGTCCTTGCTTCAGTGGCCATAAGCTGCGGGAAGGCTTGGCGTAGCATAGCTTTTTCGCCACCAACTTCACCTTGGAGTCCACATACTCCCTTAGCCTGGATCGGGGGTCCAGGTCTTCGTCCACGGGGTCTTCCACCCTCATGGAGAGTAGGGGTTTCAGTGGGGCGACGTACTCGGCGTTCTCCACTTCCTCCACACAGGTTCTGCACGAAGAAGGCGTCGTGCTCGGTTTCGTCATCTGAGTGGATAGAGCTAGGTAGCTCGGATAGTCCACACTCAGAGACTCCATCAGGAACAGGTACATGGCAGGGAGAGTTGGGGGCGTTGGTGTTAGTCACGACGTATTTCTCTCCTCCGGGTATAGTCTCAATATCATCTTGAGGTCGTAGTCGATCCTTCAAGTCACCCAAGGCGAGTCCATCGCTTTCTCGTTGTATAGCCTGAACCAAGGTCGAGTCCAGATCCTGCCAGAGAATGGAGGTAAGACCTCCGTCAACCACGCTCAGCATACTCCCCCATCCGGGTTTCCCAATAGGCATCTTACGCTCCAGAGGCATGTAGATGGCCTCATCAGGTAACCGAACAGAGCTGATAGTCAGCCTGTCCAGGAGGTTTCGCCAGTACTCGTTGCCCCGATGGGCTCCCCAATCGGGGGAACACAGGACCATACGGGAAGGTTCCAAGGCCACCTTGGTCAAGACCTTCTCCAGTTCACTGAACCTGGGGTTCCCGTAGGCCATCCCGAAAGAGGGCCAGTAAAATTTGTAGCTGCAGTTCTTCCCCTTGCTGCAGTAAAGGTCCAGTACATGTTGCTTGTCGCTGGCGAACAACTCCACACTCAGGTCTTCTCTAGAGTAACCCAACTCCTTCAGACCTTGGTCTAGGACTTCCCCCAATAGTTGATGGTCCTCAGTTTTGGAGACCGCCATCATGTTCAAGGGCTTCTCCTTCGATACCCTCAGGTAGCTCGAGGTGTGTTCTGACTGCTCCAGTGGCACAGACTCTCTGCCACTGCCGTGTTCCACGTAGAGGAGGTAAGGCACTTGCAGCGTCAGGGATTGTATCTGGGAGTGCTGCACGAAGAAGTCAGTCCCCAATACAAAGTCGGAGGCCTCAGTGTCCATCACATGGAACCGATGGGCGATAGTTTGAGAGCCCATAGGTACCTCCACTTCACAGTCCCCGCAGCTGTGCACCACATGTCCATCCCCCATTCGTATAGCCGCGGTGGTCAGGATGTGTTTCAGGCTCCCACAAGGTAAAATTTTCTTGGCCACTATAGATATGGTGGCTCCGGTATCCAATACCCCCAGGTATTCGCGTCCTCCTAGTCGGATACGTACCCAGAACACTAAGTCCAGGGCCCCACCGGAGCGTCCCTGTCAGAACTCCGCGGGACAGGTCACCTCGAACCCCTTGTTCCGCAATTTGCGGTCCATCCTCATGAAACGGCTTCTCTTCTTAGCGTTGCTGTCATCACCACCTTCGTGCTCACGCTTGGCCCCTCGTTCTCGCAGGGCCTGCGTTTGTGAGCGTGTGGTAGGACCACACTGCCCCCCAGAGGGATCGGAGTTTCCCCCTTGATTAGGGTTAGGGTTGCCTCCGTTCTTGTCCCTGTTCTTGTTGTCCTTGTCTGGCTGGCGGTTAGGGCCTCCTCCTCGTCCACCTTGACTCTTGTCTTGCCCTTGTCCACATCCTTTCGACTTGCCCTTACGAGGTCGTTGCCTTTGCCTTTGCCTCCACCTTTGCCAGAGCCTTTGCCAGGATCCTCACCCTTCAGCTTCGCCGACAGGCGCTGCTTGTGGTAGCACACATCCTCGTAGTGCTTCCTCTTCCCACAGAAGGCACAGGTGATAGTACACCTGTAGTGATCCGGCATATTCGCCTTGGCGCCGCTGTTGGTCTCCTGCTTCTTCCCTTGGACTACGAAGCAGTCTCGCTGCTCGCAGTCAGGGGCGTGCTGCAGGTGGCCCTGCTCGTCTCTGGCATCACACCAGAAAGAGCTCCTTGACGTTTTCCATGATACAGGCGTGTTTGGGGGTAGTCCCCTGCCCAGGTCTGGATCCTTGGTACCCTTTGCCTTGGCCTCCAGAGCCTCCACCTCCAGGACAGTAGTTGTTCAGGTGCTGGTCGCTTTCTTTCTTCAGCGCCAGCTCCAAGAGTAGTACACATAGATCCTCGTAGTGGAGGGCTCTAGCCTTGCGCTCTGCCGTTGAACGGCACTCCTCCCACAGCTCTCGAGGGAGCTTAGCCACCAACCAGAAAAGCAGGACGTCGCTGCTGTAGGAACCGGGCGCCAATCGTCCAGCCCAGTGATCCAGGTCAGGCAATAGCTCGGAAACCCTGCCACGTTTGGGATTGTTGGGCAGCACGGGCAGGTTCTGGATCTCGGCCCTGATGGAGAGGTCGGTTTCATAGGTTGGGTACTGCCTCTCCAAGGCAACCAACACGTCGGCAAAGGTGGCGGACTTAGTCACGATCTGCTTGACCTGCTTCTCGAGGTACTTGGTCTTGCGACACTGCAGGAGCAGATCGCACTTGACCCGTCCACTAGCGTGGGTTTGGCCGGTCAATCGAAGAAACTGGCCAAAATTCTCAGCGAACTCGCTGAGGTCCTTGCCTGTGAACTCAGGCAAGTTCACCGCGATCTTGGAGGTGGCAATGGCCTTAGCCTCCTGAGACCTCCGTCCCTCAGGGCGCTTGGTCTTCCTCTTCTTCTTCTTCTTCCGCCCACTCGGGTTCTCGGGGTCCTCAGGGACGTCATCCTCCGAGGGCGAAGCAGAAGTCATTGAAGGCGGGTCATCGTCAGAGGGGTCTCCGCCTAGGTCACTGGAGCCATAGGGCTCCACGTCCACCATTGCCCTCAGGGCTGTCAGCCCCAGCCGGTCCAGCTCGGCTCTCGTAGAATTCACCACGTGGCTGTAGGGTGGCTGGGCCGTCCTCGGCACGAAACGGCTTCTCGGTATCGCTGCAGGGGTCGGCTTCGGTCGGCTGCTCAGGCTCCCCAGGGTGTTTGTCAACCCTGCCACCAGGTGGTTAGCCTGTACTCGATGGGGTGACATTCACACCGTGGTAGGTGATGCTTGGGGCGGAATCAGGGGCTCTAGTTTAGCCCGAATCTCTTGAGTGAGATCGACCACAAGTTCAGAGGTGCCTCCTCGGAGAGCCTCATTTATCTCCAGTTGCGTCAGGGACCTGTTGGAGGATCTCTCCGATCCTCTACTCGTGCTCCCGCATGACTCAGGTCCTCTGCTCAGCCCAGTCAAGGTTGCATACCCAGGAACATCCACATAGGCTCCCGTAGCGAGTAGAGGATGGTGATAGTCAGCCGCATACCAATCGCGGCGCAGAACTGGAGGCCACCGGCTCACTGGTAGTAGTTGCCTCTGAAAACGCAGTGGTAGGTGGGTTCACACCATAGGCAGGGTAGGTAGGCATACCAGTGAAGCATGTGCCCTCAGCCGTAGGCGGGTTGGTTATGGGTGTGGATCAGGGTTGGTACAATACAGTACGTGTAATGTATTGTATCGTTCCGATACAGTACTGTAATGTAATGTATTGTATCTCAAAATTTTCTGACAAAGTAGTGTTTTAGTTTACAACCTGCAATGGTTTGCGAAAACAGTTTTTTGCCTTTGTTTACGTTTTCTGGATACCTTTTGTTCTATATTTGTTTATGATGTTCAAGACAGGGTTGGGATTAACAAACGTTGCTTGTTAATTTTTTTTTGAAAATTAACGAACGAACGAACGAACGAACGATGAAAATAAACGAACATCGTTTGTCAATTTTTTCCTTGTTCATGTTGTTTCGGTTTGCTTCTAATGGTTTACTTGCTTCTATTGTGCCCCTTCCTAGTTCTTTTTCAAAAAAAGTAGACTCACAATGTTTTTTGTGGACAAAATAATGTTTCGGATTTTTTTAAAAACCATTGTGCTTCTTTTGAAAAAAGAATAATTCAGATATTTTTGAAAACCATTGCGTTCGAGATCAAGGCCCCAGGAATTCCAGCCTCACAAAGGCACCTGTCCCCAGGCTGACCACCAAATGGCCAAAAATGGCAAATGGCAAAAAGTGAGCAACCAGCAAAAAATAAAGCAAGCGCATGTATCTGTACAGCTGCTGCAGCACACATAACAGGTCCCTGGCGTCACTTGAAGCCTCTGTGCAGAAGTGAAATTTCGAGATTCAAATGACATCACTGAGATGCAGCAGCAAACTGACTGAGTCCACCATAAAGGGTCATATAAAGGACAACGAAGGCTCACTCAAAACTGTCGAGACAACAGAAGCGAGCGCGACGAACACTCAAACGACACTCACAGCACGCGCCGACACTCAAATGACACTCACAGCACGCGCCGACACTCAAATGACACTCACAGCACGCGCCGACACTCAAATGACACTCACAGCACGCGCCGACACTCAAATGACACTCGCAGCACGCGCCGACACTCAAATGACACTCACAGCACGCGCCGACACTCAAAGGACACTCACAGCACGCGCCGACATTCAAATAACACTCACAACACGCGCCGACACTCAAATGACACTCACAGCACGCGCCGACACTCAAATGACAATCACAGCATGCGCGAACACTCAAATGACACTCACAGCACGCGCGAACACTCAAGTGACACTGACAGCACCTTCTTCCTTTTGTGCTCCTTCTTCGTCTTCTTTGTCTTCACTCCTCAGTCTTCTTCGCTGCTGCAGCTTCTCGATCTTCTTCTGTCTTCTTCTTAACGTCTCTTTGATCTCCTTCGCCTCTTCCGCTTCTTTCTTCTGTTCTTTCTCTCTTCATATTCTTCCCTCCTGTTCTTCTTCTCCTTCTTCTTCACTTGCTTCTTGTGAGGCCCTGCAAACGCAAGACAGGCAGTAAAATTCAACCACCAATGTTAATCAAACGAAATCCAAATTAAAATCATTGCAAATTCTATAAAGTACCTCACATTTGCACGATCAATCCTTGGTCATGTTTGTTTGCTCAGCGGCGCCCGCGGCTGGCGCCAGATGCTAGCCTAGGAACAAGACGCGTACTGTATTGTATTCTCGCGATACAGTACGCGTGTATATACGTTACGCGTATATATACGCCGTCTTTTCCAACCCTGGTGTGGATGTTGCAGCGGCTAGGTCTGGAGTTGGGAGTGTGGTGGTAGTAGGAGAGGGTGATGCGGGGAGGCCAGAAGCGTTTGGTGCGCCCTCGAAGGTAGGATGATTCGTCGGGTCGTGCCCTTGGTTTGCTCCTTCGTCTGCTATGCTTTATCCAGCATCCTTCTCTCTCTCTCTCTTTCTCTTCACAGCATGGGTGTCCACCTCCTCGGCTGAGAGGCCCCGAAAGGCCGACTGAAGTCCTTCCAGAGAATCATCCTCCACGTCCATTGGCCGATGTAAGGGCACCGAAGGTACAGCGCTAGGTCCAGGTGCGTTCACCAGGTGCTGGCATTGCTCGTGCCTCAGGCGCCGTCCTCACGTCGGTGTCCTCTTTCTTTGTGTCCATATTCGTTCGCCCTTCTTGCGTATATATGACAGATCTCGGCGCACTGGATGTACGGCAGGGGGTTGCTGCCGGTACGCACAGACTGTCTGCCTCTTGCTACCAGAACGTTTTATAGTGATTTCAACACTGTGTGTTTGTTGTGCCTCTCCTGCTGCTTGCTGCTGGTGTAGGGTTCCTGCTGCTTGTTTTTGATGAGGAAAATGTTTTATTGTTGAGATACAACCAATCCAGGATAACCCAAGCCACAGATAAGCAAGTAGAAGATAAACAGGATCAAAGCATGAAGGGCTTCAGTCACAAAGAGTTAGATAAAGAAAACTATCAACAATAGACCACAGCAATTAGCATACAATGCAACTCGGGATGAAATATTTTACATGTTTGAGAAAAACTGATTGGAAAACTGCCCCAAGGGCTCACTCTCATCTACAGTGCCATCTTGAGATGTGCACTCTTTGTTTTTGGGTCCCAGAGGTGCTGAGGTGGCATGGCTTGTGGCGCTGAGGTCACTGCCATGTCACATTGGATATTCCTACTTAGCTAGGCTCACTGGGTATTGAACCCAGGACCTCTCAAAAAGAGGTGCCCCAGCCCCCTAGGGTGCATACCACTAGGATAGCTAAGAATTCATGAGAAAACATAGATAAATTCATAGGCTCTGCCCTCAGTATATCAGTGCCTCAGCAACCCAGGAAAAGATGTTTTAATGCCTACAGCTTTGGGATAAAGGGGTCCACACCACATCCTGATTTAGTGTTTGGCTCCATAGGTCAAAATGTGTTATCACCCATTTTGGTTGGGCCAATACTAAGATAAAAATGCATGACTGCTTAGAGCACCTCTAATACAACTAAAGTATACCCTAAAGCATTGGAAAAGCACTTTTTTTTACTAGGGGGGGGGGGTCTTGGCCTCTTGAAGCTACAGCTTCAGGTTTTGAAAAAAAGACGGGTCCTAAGCACATCCCATACCTTCGGACATATTGGTAAACTGCGCCACAGCCGAAAAAGCAACTAAACCAGGTGCCAAGCACAACCAAAGGCAAACATGAAAACAAGCTCTGAGATACAGTCATTCATTGCGAAACACCACAAATGGTGCCAGAAACGCTGGCAAACAACTAATAGTCATGTAATTGATACAATCGACACAGAAAATTCGAGATTCGACAATCCTGCAGATTACGAAATACATCAAAACGGAGAAAGATGTCCTTGAATTATGCCCTAGGTCTTTTGATGTATTCCTGCAGGTTTTGTAGTTGAAAACCCCAAACCAAAGCAGCAAGTAGAGCAAGGACTGAAAGTGGATCGAATCAATGATTGGTTTTGGAATCCAGTGTAACACAGAAGGGCTGCAGATAGACAAAGCAGGTATATGCACATAGATTCAATCACAAATGGATAATACAAAAGTTTTTATATGAAAATTGGTCAGACTCTAGCCTCAGAGGTTGCAATAGGCACTTCATGTGCACTCCTTTGGGTGAAATGGTGCTGGTTAGGACTGAGGGGCATAGATGTCAGGACCACACAGAAAATGACTTGGCCAAGCAACTGAATTCAGAAACAGTTACAAAGTAGGACCACAATAAGTGGTAGAAACAATTGAGTATAGGGGTCTTGGGGTGGGAGACCACTTAGGCTTAACCTCCAAGGCCAACAAGCATGTAATGCCTGATTTATTTTGGTATGTCCTCCATGAAGGAAGGTACCTCCGCTCAGTTGAGTGGTAGGGGTGAACTTCATGGGGGGGGCTAGGGTCACAACCCTAGTTACTTTGAGAAAGTGTACTTTAGGCAACAAAAGAGAGATAAAAACACTTAAGTTTGTCTCAGCATCAACAAAGGGTTTTAAGGGGGGCTTAGCCTGGATCAAGCCCTCCAAGAAAGACATGGCAGTGACTTTTTCTTACTCCCCCCTGGAGTACTAGTTAGCTAAGCTAGTAGGACCAAGGAAAAAGGCTCAAACATTCCCAAAATTACCTCAAAAAATGCATTAAACTTACCAAAAACATTCTCATCACTTCATAGAAGCCTATCACACTGTAGGGACCCTTGAAAAACAGTGTAATGTACCGTGAATGATGTCCCTTCGAAGGGGCATTCCTCAAAAGTCGCCGGCGTGCGGCGAAAACGTTTGGAAAAAGTGTGGGGGCAGTAATGAATTGAACCCAGGACTCCCTCCTTAGAGCGAATGTGCTTGCCCACTAGGGTACAGTCGAACGCTCTAATGCGGACGGCTATCGCTGTATAAACAGCGTTTCAGTATACGTCCTGACCAAGGGCCAGGGCGGAGCAATACTCCCAATGGAGGACACAAACCCCCAGGAGCTGGAAAAAATAGAAAATGGAACCAGCAGGGAGTGATTCCTGCGGTTTTGCGGAAGGGGTTGCGATTTAGCAAGTGAAATCGTTGAAAATCGACGAAACCACGCGGGAAATCGTCATTTTTACACATAACTTAATGTCGCAGACAAGCGCAAAGGAAGCGGACGCCAAGAAAAGGGTTGCGCAAGCGAAAACGGCTTTTGGAAAAGAAGGTATGAGCCGTAGTTTTTAAAGTTTTAAAGAAAATTTTTGCACAGTTGCATCAAAATTTTTATAAACTTCAGAGTAAAGCGTTCAAATTCAGTTTACACCACCGAGCAGTTCAACAACCCGTCTCTCAGGTATGTCTGTGTCACCTCACACTCACGCATTGCGCTCGTGTTGGTTGTTCCGTCAAAACGTTAGGGTTGTCAACGCTGTGCTCGTTGGGGGGTTGGGTGTTCATCTCTCGTGCTCTGCACAGGTGAAAGCAGGAATGAAAGGTATGTGATGCGAATGGAGCGCGCAGCGCGCACGTAGGGTTAGAGTATGCGCTGTGCTCGCGATGCATGTGCCTAATCGAGACATCCACACGCTGTGTCGCTTCACCTGTATCCCTAATTCACCCTTGTTTCCTTCTTCACAGGTAAGCGTTTGTTCGTGTGCGGCCGTGGCGTTCAAGTTGAGTTGCTTAAAACGTCTAGGTTTGTTTTGTGTTCGTTTCAATGCGGCATTCACACGATGCATGGTGAGTAAGGTAGGTTAGCCCAGGAGGAGCTCACCTCCTGGTTGAGTCAATGGTTCAGCCTCCCTTCCCTGCGTGCACATGATGCATTAAAGGGTAGGCCACGCGAATTGCGCACGGTAAACCTTGTTTAGGTTACCCAGAGGCTCCTCGGTACGTTCTTTAAGAGAACCCGAGGAGTTTCTTAAAGCTTGCTTGCTTGACAGGGGTAGCTGCATCTGCAGCGTGTTTGCGAACAGCGTATTATAGGTCACACTGAGAAGGGTATAATACCTGGAGTGTGGCTTGGTTCCACAGTCGCAAACGCCCCTTCATCTGCCTCTTTTGTACAGGTGGGAGAGGTTAAGGGTGATTGGTGCACGCAGCAGCTGCCTTCGGCGGCTACCATTTTTCTGTCCCAGCAAAACAGGGGCGCTGATCACAAATCAAATCACTGTGCCTCAGCCAGTACTGGCGAGGGCAGTTCGACCTCAACGACATCTGCGCTGTGCACGCAACGAGAGCACCCCTTCCCTCCAAGCCCTAGCAGGGGTAATGCGTTGTGGCGTCCCCTGTTAGGCCACAGCTGCTTAGGAGCGCTGTGTTCTCTTGTCCTTTCACAGGTGGGTCGCTAGGACCCATGAGACCTTCCTCTTCGCAACGCCCAGTAGAGTGTGCGTGTAGGAGTGGTAGTCCTGCGTGGGGGCTAGAGCCAGTTGCCCAGTGCTCGCCCACCAGGATGGTGCCACTGTAGGGTGTGTAGGACCTGTAGGGGGTGTGTCACTGTCCCACCCTTTTCCTGCAACTTTAGCGGGGTTGGTGGGCTGTGGCAGTGGTTAGGTCAGTGTTTTGGCCACATAGCAAAACGGCGTTTTGCATGCCTTCATAGCTTTTGGCCACCCCTCCCTGTAGTAGACAGATAGGTAGGGAAAATAATACCTGGATTAGCACGCTGGGTATTCCCCCAAGGTTTTGCGCCAGCACAGAAATTGGGCGCATAGGGGAGGGGAGACCCGGGGCGTACCCCGTGGCATCAATAAGCCAACCCTCCAGGTTAGCAAGGGCGCAGACTTGGGTATAATTAGGACACCACTTCTGCGGCTTGCTCTCAGGACCTTAGGACTAGCACACTCACACATACGCTATGGCAGGTAAGGGTAAGGTTCAGTCCCTAGCTTTAGTCTTGGAGGCAAGCGTCTCAGCGAGCCTCAGCAACTCACCAAGGTCATTACATTAGGGCAGTACCAATGCAACACATGGTCAACAAGGCAAACACTCGCTGGGTGGCTGCAATCTTGATAAGCGGCCACCTGGCTCACGCTGGAAACCATAGGCATGGGTCTGCAGGGCACAGACAGGGTCAGTGGACTGACACAGGGTAATTAGTTTCGCTTCTTACGCTGGGACATAGTCTCAGCACGGGTTAGGAGCTGCCCCTCATTGTTCTCAACGAGGTAAGTGCGGAAGATGGGGTTGATACTCCCATCTGGTTGTATGAAGGCTGACATAGGTTCCCAGGTCGCCTCGGACAACCCATAGCCATCCCACAGGGTTAGGAATTTCCAGCCCTGTTTATACTCGTGGCGAGCAATACCTGCAACCACGTAGTAACCATCGACTGCCATCTCATCGGCAGTCATCTCTTCGAGTTCGTCTGCCTCCTCTGGACTGGCAGCATTCTCTAGGTCTATACGTTCAATCTCACTGTCGCTGAGGCGCCACTCATCCCAAGACAAGTCGTCAGGGGAATGATAGTGCCTCAACTGCTTAGGAGCACATAGCAGTTCACCACCTAGACGTGGACTGCACCTGACATGGATCCTGGATCCATCTATCCTGATGATACGATAGGGTCCAAAGTAAGGGTCCTGTAGGCAGTTACGTGGCCAGGAGGGTAGGCGTGAATGGTGTACCAAAACAAGGTCACCAACCTTGAAGCTGGCAGGTCGCCGTAGGCGGTTCCGTCGGCTCTGTTCACGGTCACGAATGTGCCTCAGGTTAGTACCAGCCTGGTTAGCCAGAGACTGCTTGTGTTCCAGCCAATCTCCCACGGGGCTCTGGAAGTCCTCAGGAAAGGGGGTTTTGAAGAACCAAGCAGGTCGTCCTCCATGGAACAGTTCGTGGGGGGTGAAACCCGTAGAAGAGCTCCGCTGTGAGTTCATGGACAGAACTGCCCAGGGCACTAGGCGTACCCAGTCCTTGGTGCGCTCCTGTTTCATCAGGATTCTTAAGTTTTGCTCCACCACACGGTTCTGTCTCTCACAGAGAGGGTTAGACGTGTGAGTGTAGGGCACACCTGTGGTTACCTCCACGTTGAGGGCATTTAGCACTCGTTTGTACCACCCAGTGTCACTGCGGATGCGTACATCTTCATCGGAGTGCACCTGTTTAGGTGCCCCATAGGGTTCGAACCATTGTTCGACCAACATTTTTACAGTCTGCTCACCTGTGATTTTCTTATTGCAAGGGAACACACGGGTGAAGCGTGATAGACCACAGGTGACCACGAGGCAACTATCATAGCCGCCAAAGCGTGGTAGACCGTGGATGTAGTCCACGTAGAGAAGAGAGTTAGCACAATAGGGTATGGGTAAGCTGGAGATCAGGCCCCTATCCCTACTGTCGCTCTGCTTGCTGGCATGACAGCCACAAGCATCCACAATGGTCTGCATACGCGACCTAAGTTCAGTCAGGGTTAGACTAGAGTAGAAACACTCACGGAAGAAGTCCACTGAGCGATTAGCGCCAGTGTGACCAGAACTGAGATGGGACCACTGTAGGCACCCATCCAGTCGTGCCTCGGGCACAACAATTCGGTCCTCGTAGAAGAGGTACTGATTGTTTTTATACCACTGGTGCCCGTCAATGACACGGGGTTCGAGACCAGTGCTGAGGGTTTGGAGAATTTCTTCATACTCTGACTGATAGTCGGTTAGACTCCAACCCTCCAGGATTCCAGCAGTGCGCATGGATAGGTCAAGCTGGACATCCATACGCTGGAAAGCCTCTTTGGCGAGCGCCTCAGAGCTCTCACCAATAAGCGCATCGAAGTTGTTGCGCGATATATAGTCAGACAGTTCATTCTTAATCCCGGGGATATGATGCACTGTCAGCCTGAACTGGCTCAGGTAAGTCCACCACCGTTTTAGCTTCGCTTTTTCTGGTGGTGGGCCCTTCTGAAAAGACTTCACAGGCTCCTGGTCACACAGCCAGACAATAGGGTTAGACCCCAGGAGTCGGGATTGTGACGATAGCACCAACATACCGGCCAGGAGTCCCTGGTCATAGGTGCTGTAGTTGGAACGCGCTTGGTTCCATTTCCAATTCCAGTGTCCCAGTGGCACCAGTCGCCACTCACTGGTAGGATAGTCATGTTTCAACGAACCATCACGGTTCAGTCCAGTAGTACGATAATGGCAGTGGGTTAGTTCAGCGGGGTTAAGCTCCTGCCATTGGTAGATCGTACCTCCCCCCCCTACATCACTGGCATCAGTGATCAGGACTATCTCGCCCTCAGGGCGGGGCACTCCCAGGCAGTTGGAGGAGGCAATCTTCTTCTTCAACTCCTGGAAACACTCTTCCTCTCTGGAGGTCCACCTCCAGGGAGTAGTTTTCTTGATTAGGTCAGTGAGGGGTGCAGAGGAGTAAGTAAAATTGTGGATGTGACGCCGATAGAAATTACAGGCGCCCACAAAACTCCTCACATCGTGTAGACCCTTCTTAGGGTCATCGCGAATCTGCATGTCCTGTAGGGGCTGCATCTTAGACGCGGCTGGTTTCCACCAGCCATACCCCACGTCGAAACCCAAATACTCCATCTCCTCTTTCATAAACTCACATTTTTCGAGTTTGATTCGGAGATGGTTTTCTTGACAGACAGTGAAGAATTCACGGAGGAGAAGGACATGGTCCTCTTTGGTATTAGTACCCAAACTCACGTCGTCGATGTGAGCCTCCATTTCTGCACCCCGAGAAATCAACTCTTGTACTAGAGGCCTGCGCCTCAGTATGTACAAAATTTTGTTCATAAGCTCCCGGAAGAGCGCTGGGGCGTTAGCCACCCCGAAAGGCATAACCTTCCACTTGAAGACACGACCCTTAGGGGTTATAAAGGCAAGCAGCTCCTGAGCTGCGGCGGTTAGGTCAACCTGCCAGAAACCAGAGCGTTTGTCCATTTTGGTTTTATACCTGCATTTGGCAATACGCTCCAGGGTGTTTTCCATGTTAGGAATACTCCCTGAGTGGTTCTGGGTTTTCTTGTTGACCTCACCATAGTCTACAACAAGACGTAGAGCAGTCGACCCTGGTTTAGCAACAAGGAAACAGGGGCTGCAGTGATGGGGATAGTCCCCATGTTTATACTCTTCAACGAGGCCAGCATCAATGCATTCTTGGATCTGGCGCTCGATTTCTTCAACCTGTTCCTGTGGAGCGGGATAGGGACGACGCCTCACTCGCGTCTTTTCAAATTCTGGTTTCAATTTCAGGTCCATCTGGACCAGTTTTTTACAAGATAGGGGAGGCGGCAAGGCGCCGAACACCTCCTCATAGGATATAAGCAGTTTCTTCAGGCGGGGGTCAAGGTTAAGACTCTCGACTTTCTGAAGGAAATCCTCCTCAGCATGGAGGTTGCTTTTTCCATGTTCTTTCTTTTTATGCCGATCAGCAGTTTCGGCAGGTACAGTACCATCGTCCCACTCAGGGGGACGTTGCTGCCCATAGTGTAGAGAATACACTAGAGGTATCTCAGGATCAGGCAGCGTATAGGACTCATCGTCCTCCTCAGACCAGATGGAGTATTTCCAGGTCTGTCTGAGGTGTTGCAGCCGCTCTTGGCGCTCAAAACCTTCGGCCTTCAGGTACAACAGCCGTCGGAGTTCTTGAGTGTCATGCTCAGACAATGGCATGTTATTAGCAGCAGGCCGTGCCAGAGCATCAGTACTCCGGGCCACGGGTTCACCTGTGTGCACAGGCTGCATGTGTAGCACTGGTTTCCCAACAGAGGAAGCGGGTTCAGAGGTTGACTCTAGATCTACCTCCTCTAGCAACAGCTGGGCCAGGAAAGCACTATGTTTTAGGTCAACACAGCTGGGATCAACAGAGGGAATAGTGCTGGCGATCTCAGACAGTTGGTCGTCAGCATCCTCTTTTACAGCTGCAGGTTCCAGATAGTCATCAGGAGACTCACACCCTGTAAGTGTGGCAGATAGGTGCTCAGGAGATCGATTTTTGAGATCATAAAGGGTCAGGCCACGATTTTCGGCCATGACCTCTTTTAGTAGCACCTGGTCCAGGTCACACAGGGGTACAGGATTGAGAGATCCATCGATGATGGACAGGAAACTGGCCCACTCAGGGGCCTGCATAGCTGTGTCTGAGTCCTCCGGCACATAGATGGGGCCGTCGGGGAGTTGCACTCTTCCCACGGTCATTCGGTCAAGCATACGGCGCCAGTAGGCATGTTCACCAGAGCAACCCCAGTCAGGGGTGCACATAACAACCCTTCCTCCCTCATAAGCGATCTTGGTTAGAACCTTCGCGAGCAGGGAGAAGGGAGGGTTAGCATACGCTAGGCCCATTGCTTTCCAGAAGAAACGGAAAGCATTGTTCATTTGTTTCGAGCAGTACAACTGCATGATGTGCTGTTGTTGGCTCGCAAACAATTCCACCTGGATCTCATCCAGGTTTACCTGAAGGGCCGCCAGTCCATTTTCGAGAACATGACGGGCCAGTTGGTAGTTTTGAGTACGATAGTTCGTCTTGGCTGCGTAGCGCAGCCCAGACTCTTTTCGTCCTGACAGCTCCAAAGGAACGGAGAATAGCCCACTGCCAAAGTCGCAGTGCAAAGAGTAAGGAAGCTGTAGGGACAACATTTTAACCTGGGGGTTTCTTCTTAGAAAGTCAGTGCCAATGACAATGTCAAAGGCGTCAGTGTCCAACACTCTGCAGTGTTGGGTCACGGTTTCGTCACCCAGACATATGGTCACATCGACCCCCCCCAAGGAATGGATGGTACGCCCATCCCCTACTCTTATGGCCACAGTCTTAGTCTTCCTGAAAGTTTTAAGCAGGCGCCGGGCCACTATGGAAAGTGTTGCACCGGTATCAAGCACTGCTCGAAAAACCTGATCCCCGATTTTCACGAGGATCCAGAAAACCAAGTCCTCCTCTTCGGAGCCGCCCCCCTATTCCTCATCAGGGAATTTCACATCCACTCCTGCAGCCATGAGGGACTTGGCCATCCAGGCCAAGCGCCTCTTCTTAGAATTATTCCCCTCAGGGGTAGCGTTATCCCCTTGGGGGCGCTTCTGGGGGACACCTGCGGCAGGAGCGGGTGTGGCAGCAGGAGTAGGTGTAGCAACGGGCGCTGATGAGCGCCTCTGGGGGTTAGGGGGTCCAGTTTTGCCACCCCCCTTGCCACCTCCTTTACCTTTATCCCCATTCGGGGGATTTCTGGCGGGCGTCGGGGTCTTCTGGCGCTCCGCCTCCTGACGCTTGAGTTTGTCACTCTCGCGTTTCTTGATGTGGCATTCGTCCTCATAGTGACGACGTTTGCCACAGTAACCACAGGTGATGGTACACCTGAAGTGGTCCTGATGGGTCACAGTTTTCCCATCTTTAGTATGCTGCTGATGTTTCATCTGCAGCATACAGCCACTGCGGAGATCGCAGTCAGAGGCATGACAAGGTCCCCCCTTGTCATTGACAGGTTGGCAGTAAAACAGGGGGGGTGTGCCTGCATCAGTTGGAACCTCGTTCATGGCACGTAGGTTGCCCCTCCCTTTACCGCCTCCCTGGTTGGTGTTAGTGGGATTTTTATGCCCCTTCCCTTCGCCACGTTCAGGGGTAGGGGTACCACCTCGTCCCAAATGCTTCTTGAGGAACTTCTCCATGTGGGAGTCGTTCTCTCTCTCACGAGCTAGCTCAATCAAGAGATCCACCAGTGTATCATACGAGTGGGTCCTGCTCTTCCTCTCAGAGGTGGAGCGGCAATCATCCCACGTACGCTGGGGGATCTTACTCATGAGCCACAGGTGGGGCTCAGTGGCTCCGTAGGAGCCCACATTCATCCTCGAAAATAAGTACTCCAAGTCGCACACATACTCAGAAATTTGCGCAGCGGATGGAAACTCCGGGAGCATAGGTAGCTCCTCGATCTGTGTGCGTACGCTGAGGTCAGTCTCATAGACTGGAAATGTTTTCTCCAACCTCAGGAGTACCTCTGCCCAGGTAGAACAGGTTTTCACAATCTGTTTGACCTGTTTTTGCAAAAATTTCTTTTTGCAAGAGCGTTTTAGCAGTGAACATTTGGTGGCCACATCCACATGGGATTGGCCAGTCAACAAAAGGAACTCCGCAAATTCTTCTGCCCATTCAGGCAGGTTTTTGGGGTCGAACTCCGGCAGTTCCAGCTGGATGTTCGCCTGGGCAATTGGTCTGCCCGTCTTCCCACCCCCCGGAGTTAGGCCTGTAGGCGACACGCCGGCAAGAGGGGCCAGGGCTGACAGCCCTCTTCTTTCACTCTCTGTGACAGGCACGTCCTGTAGATCCGCCATAGGCACAGTCCTGGCACGGAGGTGAAAGGGGCTGGGGCAGGTAACCTTAGGCAACAGCCTTGAGACCCTCGATCTCTTGAGATCTTCGGCCAGGGTACTCAGCCCTGGAGAGAGAGAGAGGAACTCAGGCTTGGGTAAGGGTTCTGCAATACCCAGTTTAGCCTTAATGGCCTCTGATAAGGCCGTCACATCTGGATCTTCTGATCGAGACAGGAATTTGGCCAGCAGCTCGGCCGTTTGATCCAGGGCACCGTAGGTTGGCCTTGGATGATGTTCTTCGACTCGTGTAGGGCCCACCTCGGGAGCCCTTGGGGTTGGGTACTCAGGTCGTAGTCGTCTTGGCAGGGATGCTGTGGACGGAGGACCAGAGTGAGCGTAGGACCCTAGATCTGTACGTGGTCTGGATCCATGTACAGCCAAGGGCTCCTCTCCATCTTCCCCACGGATGGATTTATAGTACTCCTCATGCATGATGTACTCATCCATCTTCATCTTCAGCTTCTCATATTCCTGAGGTCCTTCAATGGCAGTTGAGGATGAAGCTGGACAATTGGATCTTGATACTGAAGCAGCCACACGTCTGTGGAGGTGACTGAAGCTGTCCCCACCGTGTGCTGCTAAGGCCTCGGTGGTAAGGCCTTTATTCTTCTCCGCCCTTCTGCATTCTGAATCTCCTTGGGACCCAGATGCGCCACTGAGGTGATGTGGTGCTCGGTGTGGTGGTTCACTCATTGGGTGGACCACACTGCCCATTTGTACTTGGACAGTTCGGATAGGCCAGGTCCTGACGCTTGGCGTGGACATGTTGGACTTGTTGTTGAGCTTTTGTTTTGCACTTCTTCTCAGGGTCGGTTCAAAAGGTCACAAGGGACTGTCTCTGCTACCGGAAAGATGTCCTTGAATTATGCCCTAGGTCTCTTGATGTATTCCTGCAGGTTTTGTAGTTGAAAACCCCAAACCAAAGCAGCAAGTAGAGCAAGGACTGAAAGTGGATCGAATCAATGATTGGTTTTGGAATCTAGTGTAACACAGAAGGGCTGCAGATAGACAAAGCAGGTATATGCACATAGATTCAATCACAAATGGATAATACAAAAGTTTTTGTATGAAAATTGGTCAGACTCTAGCCTCAGAGGTTGCAATAGGCACTTCATGAGCACTCTTTTGGGTGAAATGGTGCTGGTTAGGACTGAGGGGCATAGATGTCAGGACCACACAGAAAATGACTTGGCCAAGCAACTGAATTCAGAAACAGTTACAAAGTAGGACCACAATAAGTGGTAGAAACAATTGAGTATAGGGGTCTTGGGGTGGGAGACCACTTAGGCTTAACCTCCAAGGCCAACAAGCATGTAATGCCTGATTTATTTTGGTACATCCTCCATGAAGGAAGGTACCTCCGCTCAGTTGAGTGGTAGGGGTGAACTTCATGGGGGGGCTAGGGTCACAACCCTAGTTACTTTGAGAAAGTGCACTTTAGGCAACAAAAGAGAGATAAAAACACTTAAGTTTGTCTCAGCATCAACAAAGGGTTTTAAGGGGGGCTTAGCCTGGATCAAGCCCTCCAAGAAAGACATGGCAGTAACTTTTTCTTACTAACGGCCACGAATGTGCTAAAAATGTGCCATCTATCGATCCGCATTAAAATTCTCTACATAAGTGTATGCGAAGATCGTTCAGAAACCCGAATCGACTGCATGGCCAGCTGCTGCTTGTGGGGATGTGGGGGAACGGCTATGCAGGACTACGGCTTAGGACTACGCGTAGAGCCAAAGAATCTGCCCACATTGCGAACGCGCATCCACCGTCAAATTTTGACAGAACTGAAAACCTTTTTGTTTTATGGCAGTACATTTCTCGCAAGCAGGACAAATGCCTCGCGTGGCAAGTTAAGGGATGTGCATTTCTTGGCGCTCTGTAGCTCTTCATTTCGCAAAACTATGTGTGCCAAAGCCACTGCCACTGCTGCTTGGGACTGGAAGGACCCTGAGGCCGCAAACCAGGCTCCGGATCCCCATCCAATCAGCGCACCCATCCAAGTACCCCCATCGCCGCCCCACGACCCTCATATGCTGCCCCCCAAAGGATTTAAGAAGCCATGGAAGGGAAAAGTTGGAAAGGGAGGCATGGAAATCGAGTTGCCGAAGGAGGTGTACGAGAAGGGTGCGGAGACTCCCACGGAATATTGGTGGGCCCACCCGGATGGTATGTGGTTGCAAACATTTCGATTTGGTTGTGCGTTTCACGTCATTTTCATGCAAAATGCGTGCTTTACCTATCCTACCTCCATCCTACCTATTCTTTGCGTTGCATAAGAGGATGAGGTCGCCTTTGTTGGGCCCCAACCGTGGCATATGAATTGGTATGACAGCCTTAGCAAACAACAACGCCACCAACTTCAACACCAAGCGCAACAAAAAGAAGATGGAGAAGAAGCGCAAGAAGGAAGACCCATGGGGGAAGCCGAAGACCCATGGAATTTGGCATGGCGCGAAGAACCTCAACCAGACGACCCACACGCGCAATGGCAAAAGGAGATTGAGATTGGGCACTTGGCTGACATTGCTCGCACTCCAAGTCCAAGTCCAAGTCCAACTCTAGCGGGCACGCAAAAGCACTCCCCGCAACCACGAACCGAGGCGGAATGTGGTATGCACTGCTACGCACCATTGCACCTTGGCACGTGTTACATGGTTTCGTTCGTTCACCGTCAACCCTTGTTTACAGCAACAATGGAGCAGAGGAACAAGGACTGGGAGGAGAGACGCCGTTCGCCGGAGCCACGCGCCGAGGGTGCACCCAAAACGCCATGCGAGCGAGGTATCCCCCTGGTGGTGTCACTTGTTTGCTTGTCCTTTTTGTGTTAATTGTGCATTTTTTATGTTTGCCCCTTTTTTCTCCCGCAC
Organism: Eutreptiella sp. 'Long Island Sound 2002'; assembly: GCA_964036045.1. Classification (NCBI taxonomy): domain Eukaryota; phylum Euglenozoa; class Euglenophyceae; order Eutreptiales; family Eutreptiaceae; genus Eutreptiella; species Eutreptiella sp. 'Long Island Sound 2002'. Next base: position 79,990,907 of record OZ038380.1, on the reverse strand, counting down.
ATTGTACATTTTTTGGTGGGTTTGTTTAGGGAGAAAGGGTGCCGAAGAGATCATTCGGAAGATGAAGGAGCGCCGGGAAGCCAAGGACCGTGAGGAAGAAGCGAAACGTAAGGAGTCAGGTATGTGCCTTTCCCATCCTCTTTGCCGTGCCCTGACAATGGCCCATTACGGGCCCATATATGCATAGAAGCATGTTTGGGTGTTGTTTGAGTTAGGTGACACAAGCTTGGAGTGGGGTTTGGGAGCGCGCCTCTCGTCTTTGAGGCCTTAGCAATGGCCCATTACGGGCCCATATATGTATAGAAGCGGGTTTGGGTGTTGTTTGGGTTAGCTGACACAAGCTTGGAGTGGGGTTTGGGAGCGTGCCTCTTGTCTTTGAGGCCTTAGCAATGGCCCATTACGGGCCCATATATGTTTATGAGTGGGTTTGGGTGTTGTTTGGGTTAGGTGACACAAGCTTGGAGTGGGGTCTGGTAGCGCGCCTTTTTCTTGAGGTCTTAGCAATGGCCCATTACGGGCCCAAATATGTTTAGGAGTGGGTTTGAGTGTTGTTTGGGTTAGGTGACACAAGCTTGGAGTGGGGTTTGGTAGCACGCCTCTCGTCTTTGAGGCCTTGGCAATGGCCCATTACGGGCCCATATATGTATAGAAGCGGGTTTGGTTGTTGTTTGGGTTAGGTGACACGAGCTTGCAGTGGGGTTTGGGAGCGCGCCTCTTGTCGTTGACACACTTTACTGCATGTATCCTTTTTGCAGCATTGGTCAGCACCATGAAGAATGACGAGGTGCTAGCCATCGCCGACCCCAAGGACCGCGAGCTCGTCCGGTTCAGTTTGGGGGAGACCTTCAACGGCAACGTCAAGGTCTTGCAGGCCGTGGTTCCCCGTCCCCAAAGCACGGGCACGCGCGACACGTACATCGTACGCCGGGTCTGCCAAGGATTCCCCTTCGCGAAATGGCGCCGCGGAGTTCGCGAGGTGGGTGCATTGTCTGCCACATGGGACCCCCCGGCGGTGGTTGTGGGTGACGGGGAGGGCAATACCTTCATGGGGGAATGGTACTGCCCTCAAGTCACCATTAGTTCTTCTTGGGACTCCAAAAAGAAAACCAACCTCAAGTCACCATTAGTTCTTTTTGGGCCGCCAAAAAGAACACCAAAAAGAGGGAGGAACGTTCCGCAATGTTCCGGGGGTGGAGGAGGGGGGCCAACCCGAAACATTTTTTGTTCGGGATTTCTGACCTCGCGACCGTCAAGGTCGCGGAGGACAGAGAAGAGCGGGGTTTGCCCGCATGGGCAACCAACGAGGTGGAGTGGGAGGTGCCCTGCGAGCTCTTCCTTCCCCTTGCGCACCCGTTGTCGCGCGTGTGTCCGGACGCTCCCATTTCAAAATCAACTCCCCCACGATGACCATCAGTGCGTCAAAAACATCGTTCAACTTTTTCCGCTTGGTTAGGCGGCCCTCCTTTGCCCACCTATGGATGCCCTCCACCCTTTGTGTGGACACAATTCCCCTTGCGAACACACTCACCTGATAACAGCGTGCCCATCGTCGCACCTTGTCGCCCCCCAACGTAGCACTCAAATATGTAAGGTAAACGGACCAGTTAGTCCCCCCTGACCTAATAGTCCCCACTAGACGAATAGGTGCTTTTTTGCGAACCACTAGAAAAAGGTACGAGACATTTTGGTAGAAGATATAATAAGTTGTATGATACCATTGTGTTTAAAATTAATTTTTCGCCATGTCGTACATTTTTTTGAGGTGGGGCTGATCGGGTCAAGAGGGATTACCTGGTCCGTTTACCTTATGTCCACTTGAAAAGATTGGGTCGCAAAGAATCTCAACATTCCACATGTGCTCAAAGACAACAATGGAGACTTGGCGGTGTACACGGGCCATGAGGCGGACCAATTTAGTGAAAGTGTCGTGGCCAAGAACACCTTTCAGGTTCTTGGCCACATTCTTGACAATGTGCGAGTAACACCAAAAGTGCTTGGCATTGGGGAAAACGGTGGCAATGGCCCCCGAAGCCTTCACACATGCATCCGTGAACATGACCACGGGCGCGATGCCCACGGCCGCCAACCAGTGGGTAGATTGGTACCCAAAGTCGCGGGTTTTTTCGCCTACGACAATGGCTTGGCCCATGACCACTGACTGCCCATAGTTGTTGACCCCCAGGAAGAGGCCAATGTTCACGTTATACCTATTACTTTGATACGTATTGTCATGGAGGATTACATACGGGAAGCGCCGGGCAATAGCAATTTGCTCGACGCTCATCCAGAAGACATGGGATAGCTTCCCAGTGTCATTCTTCACCACATGGTTGTACCACCCATGTTTGCCCTTTTCCTCAAAGCGGTTGACCAACTCATGGGCACCCAGCGCTGAGGAGTACCCTTTTTCATCATAAATATTTTGCACCTGTTTTGCTGTGATCTCGACTCCGCGGTTCCGCATGAAATGTACCACGTTGCGGGGGGGCATGAAGGCTTGTCCCAAGTTCATGATTAAATCGGCATCCTCAGGACAAATTCACCGGACCAAGGAATTTTTTTTGCTTCGCCGTTTGCGGTGGATGGTTATGGTGTAGGCGGAGTCCTTTGCGACTCACGGACCACGCCTCACGCATGCCATTCCTCCGGCGACAAATGTACACATTGAAGGGACAACAATCCGCCTTTGACTCCAATGCATATGTTGGCACCGTCCTACTATCCTCGGGAAGGACCCCGGATCGGGCTGTGTTGCGATTGTGCTGTTTTTGGCGGCCTACTTTGTGGCAATAAAAATATGCTTGGCCTTTGCTTTTATCGCCACGATGAATGAGAATATAGCCGTTCTCATCCGCCCAGTCCTCCATGCGGTCACAAACTTCTTGGCGACTAGAGCCGGCAAACGCATGCACCACCGGCTCCCAAGTGGCACCCATCTCCGGAAACTTCATGCCAGCATCTTCCTCATCATTATCTTCTTCATCGGAGCATGCTTCATATGGTTCTTCTTCGAGGACCTCCGATGGTGCCGGGGACAAGGGAAGGGGACTGTAGTTGGGCTCAGATGATGTGTCTGACCTCTGTGTCTGAAAAATAGTAGAACAGATGCGCTTGATGCTGGCATTTAAAAAAATACGCTGTTCAGCCCCAGCAATCAATTAAATCAGAAAATCAATTCCATTTTTTTCCCATTTTCAGGTAATGCAAGCGCAGGCGCCAGATGTGGGCAGATCCTTTAGTCCTACGCGTAGTCCTAAGCCGTAGTCCTGCATAGCCATTCCCGGGATGTGGGGATGTTTTCCCGCGCCGTCGCGCATACGCCGAAAGTACACCAGAAATCTGCAACAAAGCAACTCTTGTGTCCAAGGAACTGCCTCATGGGGGATCCGTTTCACGAAAAAGAAGAGAGGGAGGGGATCAGATGGAACTGGAACGCATATCCGAGCACGAAGGATCAAGCCAATTCAATGGTATGGCAAACATGTGGCCCTTGTTTGGTACTCGAATGCACGGCCTACCTCCCAATTGCCCCCAACAGGTACTTCCCCTGGCACTGCTGTTCACGCCTCTGAAAGTCAAGAGTGCTAACTTACCAACGCTTCAATATGAGCCCACAATGTGTAAGGGATGCAAAGCTGTGTTAAACCCTCACTGGTACGCTTCGTTGCCCGCCGATGCTGCTAGGGTAATGTATCTTGACAGGAAACGGCGCAAACTCAGCAATGTTTGTCCGTTTGCGGCGCATGAGGTGCAATCTCTGGATGTTTTTCTATTACCTTGTGCAGCCGAGTTGATTGGACGTCGAAGTTGTGGATTTGTCCATTCTGCCTTACGCGAAACCAACTTCCGACCCAATATGCCGAGGTGACACAGCAAAATTACCCCCAAGAACTATTTCCGAATTCTACTACAGTTGAATATGTGATGAAGCGCCCGAGCGCTGGTCCTCCGGTGTATTTCTTTTGCATCGATACTTCTGTGCCGATGGAGGAGTTGGAGTCCCTCAAGTATGGTGTCCGTTCCTTGTGGATCATAGTCAACTTATCCTGTGAACTCGGAGTATTTTGAGTGGTTCAACAAAACTCCACGTGCATTTGTTTGCTACCTCGTGTTTTGGAGTACCAGTTTCATTATTCCGCTACCGTGGAGCGACCAAAAGCACCGATGATGAGCCCATGTGCTTCGACTCCTTTTTCTCCAGGGATTCCATTGTGCAATCTTTTAGTTTGCTCCCAGAAGATGCCCTCGTTGGCGTGATAACGTTCGGATCTATGGTGTGTTTCGGGGTGAAAGGGTATGCGCAGTGCGCAACTTAGGTGTCCCTCCCAGTCTAAAATCCGCACTCACCACCACTATTACCAATTTATTGTCAAAACGTACACCTATTCCGGGATTGCAAAAAACAATTCAACGGCCAAGCACCCCAAAAAATTTACGGTTCCGGTGGTGATTCATCTTCCTGTCTACTAGGTAACCGTATGGGAATTGGGCTTCAATGAACTGCACAAGTCGTATTTGTTTGGGGGACACAAAGAGTATCCTATTGAGCAAGTGGCGGAGTATTTGCAAGTGCAATTCACTACCGGTGGCATGGTTCGCGGTATGCTTCGCCATCCTCGGCAGCTTGGTCTCCAATGGCATTTCGTTGAATATTCGTTCAATGATTTAAATTTTGTTTGCCGTTGTGGCATGGTGTGGTATGATGGGTGTCACCTTGTAAACAAATGTTCCCGCCCATATCAGAGGAATTGTATGCAATGTGCAAGGATTGACATGAGGGTCATAACCTTGGTTCCATGTCCACTTTGCGGTTGCTTTCTTTTTTTGGAAGTGCATGTGCATTCATGTGTGGTGCATGCTCATGTACGCAATGTCTTGTGCAAGCAAGGGCACACTGCATGGAAATGTGGAATCATAGTGCAATTGTACAACAACGATGTGACGGAATTGTGCATATACATTGCATGCATCTCGCTCTCATGTAGAATTCAACGCCTGTCCGTGTAATGTACATTCGCCAAATTGAATCTCACGGGGTCTAGGATCATGGGCAAAATTGTAGTGTGGGATATGGTTGATGGATGTGGTTCGAAACCAACCACCGCACCTGACTATTGAAGGAAACCACAAACCAACAAGCCAAAGGGACTAGCCCCACGAAGCAACCACCCCACAGCTTGATTGTGTTGTCCCCATTGGGCCACATTTGTCTCCACTACACCAACAACTTGACAGCACATGGTGGGACGCAGAGATCACTCCTCATATCTCTCTCATTTTGGTGTGCCAGCAAGGGGAAGCACAAAAGAGATATGCCCGGGTCCCCAAAGGACTGGAGATTGTATCAAACGTATTGCTAGGATATCCACTTCAATTATAACGGACGCACCCCACCCCAACCCAACCCATGTGGAGTGGCGGCATTGTAGACCTCAACGTGCATGCTTCATTTGTGTGCACTCGTCTAAATAACCACGTATACATCTTTGTACCAGGAGGTTCAATAGTGTCAAGACAATTTTCTTGGCAACGTCTCGTGCGTTGCAATCCATGAACGGTTGGAGATGATGTATCGCGATCTCGAGGAGTTCCAAAGGTTTACATTTGATGTGCAAAGAAGAATTTTCGGGATGGATGTTAGTTGAACCAATTGTTAGCAGGAGACAAGAATTTACAAATTTGGCTTTGAGTGCATGGGAGTCGCACTTCCAATCTTTTGTCGCATTTGTCCCAATATGCTTCCTCCCGTGTTCGGGGGGTGTTAGAGCAATCACCTTAACTTTTTGCAGAAGATGGGGTCTACCCGCACTCCCATTGAGCAAGTGGCAGTATTTGCGAGTGCAATTCACTGCCGGTGGCATGGTTCGCAATGAACAATGAGGCACACTCGGAACGCGACACTCGTTAGTGCCACCAGCTTGTCTTTGCGTGTGTGGGGCGCTTGCTTTGCGGGGCTAATTTTGGGCTGTTTGGGTTGTGGTTTCTTTCATGAGTCATTTCTTTCACAAAGAGGATGCAAAGGCAAGCCGAAAGCCTGGATAATCTGGATTGAGGGTACAAGATACGAAAGATGAAGGATTGAGATGAGCATAGGACATTTGCTACCCGACTCTTGTCTACAGTCTATGATCACTGATGAATGTTTTGCTGCTTGCCCACTGCTAGCGTAGTTCAGAAGCCCCCTCTCTCTTGGACAACCTTCGGTGGCTTCCCGATCTCTCAATGAGATGCACAGGATTGCGGCGCTGCCATGCAACCAAAGAAAGCCCAAACAAAGAATGAATTACGGCACAAACCCCTTGCCCCTTTCAAACCAAACCCCGCCGAGAGCACCGCAATCTCTCCCATCTTAGAAGTGCGCATTGTGTAGGCAATCCGGAAGTTAGTTTCGCCAATTTCTATGGACTCCATAATGTGCTGTCAAAAGGCCAAACCAAAGAGCTTTGCAAGAGAGCTAGTGTGTTATGGCATGCAATGCTATCCCGTTTAATGACAGACAAATTATTTGATATTGATTATTGGGGACAGCATTGTGGGTATTAATAAGCTAATAGTTTGGAGCTTACCAAGCCACGGCGGGGGGGGGGGGGGCTCCGGCCGTGCCGTGCCACGGTGCCGCCACATAGGGTGTATCGTGTCACACGGGGCCGCCGCTATGTCGTGTTGTGTGAGGGTGATCGGCACTTGTGTCACCTGTGCCGGCTGTGTGGGTGTGCCACCATGACACGGAGGAGGGGGGGGGACCATTGGAAAGTGTGCCGCGGCACGTGCCGTGACATGGGTAAGCTCCTTTCTACGCATCCTCCAATTGCACTTCAAGTTGCACGTCATGTGTCAATGGGGCCCTCGCGTACACCATCTCCAAGTACTTTTGGGTTTCATTAGCGAAGAGGCTTGTGTTCTTGGTTCCCTTTGTGCTTCCCCTGCTTAACACCTCGAAATGAAAGATATATGAGGAGGGATGTCTGCGTTCCACCATGTTCTATCAAGTTTTTGGTGTAGTGGGGACAAATGTGGTCCTATGGCGACAACACGATCAAGGTCCGGGGCAACATGTATCTATACATTCCGTAACGTGCAAGTACGAATTTCGCCTCACAATCATGATTGTCTGTTGAGTTTGTGCAGTGCAAGCGTCTGTGGTCGCCTAGCTCCCAAGGCCCAAAGTGTTTCTCAAGTAAAACCCAGGTAAAAACCAGGTAAAATGGGTAAAAAAAAATCAATAACTTGCTATGTGCGTGTTTGCTCGCTTTGCCCTCCTCTTATGATGTGTATTACGGACACATTTGCATGCAAATAGGCTGAAACATGGGTGAAAACGGAGGTGTTTTGCCACTTTTACGTCTCTTGCACCACAACACCACCATGTACACGCAATTATTGCTCTTTACTGCCTTTATGCGCGCGTAAAAGGGTGTATTGGCGTGGTTACTATAAGTTTAGCTCGGACGCAAAAAGGGTAATTTACGCACGTAAAAGGGCTTATTTACTTGTCTCGTGAATTCTGTTGCGGATGCAAATTAGGCCTTTTGCGCACGCAAAATCCATGTAATTGCCTCTTTCACTCTTAGGGGCTTCTCTTTTATGGGACATGCTTGGCAAGAAGACCACAGCCAAGGCCGCTGTCCATGCCCCCAGGGACCCGCAGCCACCGCCCAAGCCCGCACCTCCTCCCCGCACCACCCATGAGCCCACGCGGCAGGTTGTTGATGAGTATGTGAAGGTGGTGGGTGTGGAAAATGTGGCGGGAGCTAGGATCCAGGTGTTGGATTGTGCACTCTCGGTGAACGAGATTAAGGGGTTGCCGGCTATCCCCGAGGATGTTTGCACGGTAAGAGAGCGGCTGCAAAAATTGCAACAGGAAAAAGGTGAACCCTTGAAATATTTGTTGATGGTCAACCTGCAGGCCGGTCCAGTTGCTTTGTCCAAGGGCGTGTGGAGCAATTTTGCTCTAGGCCTATACCACTGGTTGAGCCCCGCCCCAATGGGAATTTTCGTGCAACTCAGCGCAGACACCCTAACGGCATTGTTTGCCATGATGCAACGTGCCCAGGGCCCCCAAAAGCAATATGTGTCGGTGTACAATGTGCCGGATGCAGACCGGGAAAAGGAGGCCGGTAACCGACGGATGTGGTCAGACCCCGTCAAGGTGAAACATTGGGCAGAGAAGCTCGATACGGACACACACATTTTTTTCCGGGAGTCCAAATTTCAGGACTTGTCGGCCTACGGAGCGATTCAGTCCGTGGGTCGGCGCGAGGCCTTGAAAGGACCGGCCATCCCTGATTTGACGCAGCCCACAATTTCTGTAACGCAGGACGATTTTTTTGCGCTGGGCATGGGTTGCCCGTCGCCAGACATCGCAGTGAAATACCCTGTGTCTCGGCATCCGTTGTCGGATCTGCCCTCTAGGTCCCCCGGGGAATATGAGGCCACAGGCTACCATTTGGTGGAGGACATTCTGCCAGGGGACTTAGTGGATCAGTTATCTGCGTTGCATTTGGAGGGAGAGGAGAATTGGAAAGACATTCTCGTTCAGGGCCACAACCAAGGAGGTGGGCGCCGGCAGACCGCCCCGGGAACGGTGGACAAGTGGCTTCCGTCCGATATTAAGTGGCATTTGCTGCGCATTTTGGGAGACCTTTTCCCGGTGCTGGATGACCTGGTGGACCGGGAGCCCCGGTTGGTGGAACGGATGGACGCCCCCCCCTGGCGGGGTCACCAATGGCCGCACCGCGATTTCATGCTTACGTTGCGGGGTGCCCCGGACACGAGGGTGGTTTTCGTATCCCTGCAGGATGATCCCCTAGAAAAATCCCTGCAAATTGCACCGGGGACGAGCCATGGCTACCACGCGTCCAACACGTGGCATGTAGTTCACCAAAAGGGGGGCAGTGTTTTGCTGATGGATGGGACGTTGATCAATCGTGGAGCTGGTGGGCCGGGGAGGACGATTTTTTCCCCTTCGTGCCGGAAAAATTCCGCACACCCGCAAATGTGGTGGAACCGGAGAATGTCCCGGACCTGATGTTTGTGGAGCCGGGGGAACTGGAGGAGGAAGAGGCGGAGGAGGACCCCCCGGCAACCTCTTCGGGCAGTGATTTGCAGCCCCCTGCACCACCTGCCCCAAGGTTGAGTTGGTCGGCGCCCCTGAAAACGCCCCCAGGGATGGAGAAGAAAGTCCCCTACATGGGTGACGTGTGGGTCATTGGGACTGGGGTTGGGACCGCTGCCATTAGCGTGTGCCCATTCACAACGGAGGGACTGGGGCCGGAGGACGAGAATGCCGAGGAGTGCTCGATGCCCTGGTACCACCGCTGGTGGATCCCCCCTCCCATGGCGGACAACATGGTGCGGGTCCCCGTCGCCCCCGGCTGTGTCTACTTTGGGTTCCGTCCCAGCAGCCTCGTCCTCACCCGCGCACCCAGCGCCCGTGAGATGCAGCGGGCTTCAATGGCGATGCACTATACCGCCTCAATGCCCAGCATGCAAGCCGAAGCCGGCGGCATAGTGAAGTGGAACGGGAAGAAGAAAGAATACATGTGCCCATGTAATGAAAAGGTGTGTAATTACCCTGTTTTTGCGTGCGTAAAATGCATCGTTTGCGCATCGGTTATACGCACGACGAGGACGCAAAATAGGTCATTTACGCACGCAAAATAGGGTATTTATGTCGTTGCCTAATTTCCATCTGTGACGCAAAATGGTTCATTTACGCACGCACAATAGGGTATTTACTTCGTTGCCTGATTTCAACCCGCGACGCAAAACGTGTCATTTGCGCACGCAAAATCCCAGTAAATTCATGTATTTCCTCCGTTTCTTTTATATTGTCGTGAACTTCTTGCCCTTCGCGTTGGTGCATGGATCCCGGGCCCGCTGACAACAGTGCTGGGTTTGGCGCCGGAGCTGCTGGTGGAGCCCAACTTGGGGACCGTGGCGCAGCTGGTGAATGCGATTTGGGCGACGTGACGTTTCCGGATGTCGATGAATTCAACGTCCGGTATTTGCATGGGTATGGCAAGGTTGCCAATGTGGAGGCAGGAATGGTTTTTCTTGAGGATCGGTCTGGGTTGCTCCATTGGAAGATTTTCCGGGGAATTTCGGTGCGGCCCTTGGGTGCCAAGACCGCGGGTGGACGAGAGGCGGCGCGCGATGCGGTGACGTTGATTTGCCCGTTTTGGGCGAAACACAAGAAGGGGCAAGAGGAGAAAGTGTTCCTCGTTCCCTTCCTGTACATGCGGCCCCCCAGCTCCCACACGTGGGCCCTCCTATGCACCCAGGACGAGCTGGGGCACGTGCAGAAGGTGCGTGGGGTGCCGCTGAGTGAGATCGCAGGTGGCCTGCCAGGGACACGCGAGGTCGGTGGTGTGGACCAGTCCGCGGCACTGCTGGCGAGGGTGGAAGCCTTTTGGGTGAGGTGGGAGAAGGAAGCGCGCAGCGACATGGTGCGCAAGGTGGAGGCAGAGGCACGGAAGGTGGCCGAGGCAATGGGCGAGGATGTGGCTTCGGAATCCTCTCCGTTGGAGGAAAATCCTCCGTGCTCCCGGCGAAGAGGGCCCGTGGCTGCCCCCCCAAGGTGCCCGCGAAGGTGCGGGGAGTCTCTCCGGCCGGGCAAACGTCGGAGCTGGTGCGGCGGCGCTCGGAGAACGAGCTGCTGAAGGGCAAGGTGGCCGTGCTGGAGGAGCAGGTGCGGGAGCGGGATGCACAGCTGGCTGCTGCTCGTGGCCAGAGGCAGCGGGCGGATGCGCTGCTGAAGGAGCGGGACGCCCAGTTGCTGGCGGAGCGCAATGCGGCCACGAGGGCCGAGGCGCCGTGGCGAACCTGGGAGAAGAAGCTCCTGGACGAGCGGGAGGCTGCGCGTGGGCAGCATGGGACGAAGCGCACCGCCGCCGAGGCTTTGGCTGTGCCGGAGGGTGTCGCGGAGGACAAGGCCTGGCTGACGCGGTGTGCCGTTGAGTTGCGAACGGGACTGCAGCAAGCAGCAACGGCCACGGCTCTGCCGGAGGACAGCCTCAAGCGAGTGGACAGGGAGGCTGCGCCCCCTCCGTCCTCTGCAGAGGCATTGGACAAGCTGCTGAAGACCGACACGGTCAGCGACATCCTGCAACCCCCCCGGAAGAAAGGGGCAACTGAGCCCGGAACCCCAACCGGGGGGTGTCCACGGTCTCAGGGATCTGGGGTCCGTTGAGGTGACCGGCGGTGATCGGATGGTGATGGTGTTGGTGAGTGATGGTGATCAGCTATGTGTATAGCGACCTAGTTGGCTATCAGACATCAGAAATCAGACTTTTATTCATGGACCGTCATTACCAGACCATGAACCCCCCTCCCCCAAACCCCTTGATTATGCACTACATAACCCCCCCCCCCCCCCGCCGTCGTCCACACCAAATTCTTCACAGGACGCCCCCCCCCCCCACTATCATGTGCTTTCCAGCCCCCCCCCCCCCCCCCCCCCGCCCCCCAAGGAAAAAAGGCGCCACGGAAAACACAAACCAATTGCACACTTGTTGATGACAGCACTGTATGTGACAACTTCAATTTGATTCTGATTTTGGTTGTTTGAGCAGACAATTTGTTCCTGTACAACACCCTTGATGTGTTTTTGATTGTTTGTGGTCTAGGCCTTTGCGCCTTAGACCAGAGACCCCTTCAATGATGAACGCGTTGATCACAACTGAGAAGGGGTTCTGGCATGTTTGCTTCACGCCACACGCTTTGTTGTTTATCGCAGGATCTGGTGACGACCATGAAAAACCCTGTGCTCTGTCTTGACGTGCTCCGTCTTGCCGTTTCTTGAGGAAGTTTGGAAAACCATCCAGAGAAATCCATAGTGTAGGGAAAACAACCCCCACGCAACCCGATGCGCAGTGGTGTGGAAAAGCCTGCCTTGACTCTTTCAGTGTCAGCGTCACATGGTGTGTGTCTGTGTTGTTCTGTGTATAGTGGAAAAACATGGAAAAAATCACAGACTACGGATTACCCACAAACTTCAATTCTCAGAGGTGTGCTATGGTGCAAGTCGTGAACATTTGCAACTTTGGTGCCACGTGTCGCATTGCATTTCTTTTGAAGGTGTATTTGAACGTGTGCTGTTTGTTCCTGAAAAACACCCATCGAGGGGTTTGGTATGTCCATGCATGGTCTAGGCCCTGGCGCCTACGACCACAAACCCCTTCGATGAGGAATGTGCTGACGACAACTGAGAAGGGGTTCTGATTTCCTGGTATTTGCTTCCATGTTTGCTATTTGACACCCAGCCACATATTGCAACCCCGTCCCGATTGGGTGTTAGTAGTTGTGGGTTGTGCAGTTTGCAACCATTTTCAGCCCCTTCGATGATGGCGACGTTGTGTGTGCACGGGCCTGCTCCGTGGAACTTGGGTCTGGGCTGCAACAGGGAGCCATGCGCAGACCCCTGCAGGGATCTTTTTCTTAGGCCCTGTTTTGTGTTCCACGGATTTTTTGAAATGCCACTGCCAATGCCCAAATCAGCCAATACCGCACCTGAGGCGGGTCCTGAAGCAAACAGCTGAGACGCTTAGCATGTAACCCTGTGGTATAGCGCTGTGGTACACCGCTCCCCAAAAAACCATGAATCCAATGCAAGGTCCTTTGTGCACATGCAGTGGGATAGCTGAGAAGGGGCTCTCCTCTGATGTTGTGTTGCCAAGTGTGTGTTACGGGTGTTACGCATCCCCTTCAATGATTTTTTGTTTCCAAGGGCGCAAACGCAGGTGGATGCTTTGCTGACGTCGGGTTTGTCAATGTGCTTCCCCCACAGCAGAGGCACAGACCCCCGCAGGGACCTTTTTTCTTAGGCCCTGTTTGGGTCGGCAGAGCTGTTGAGAAAGTGGGGCGTGAAAGAGCATTTGCCTAAGCATGGGAAAATCAGTACCATCCAACTCCACATCCCACCGGGAAGGGATCCAGCTTCGCCCCAGCAGCATCCCTAAAGAGCCCTCAAGGCGCAGCCCCTGTCCCGGCCAAGTATGGTGCAAAGCCAAAGCCAAAGGCAACGGCACCACCACCATCACCACCATGCGCGCGACAGGGCGCCCAACCCTCTGCCCTGCAACTGCGTGCCCCAAGACATATTTCAAACATCCCCATAGTCGTATGGCGCCCGGAGGCTGACGCTTCCACCAAAAACAATGTTATGAGAAGGGGCTCTGCTTTGGCTGTTTCGGTTACCATTCTCAGAGGTGTGCGTTGCTAATACTTTTGTGTTTTGGTTCTGTTTGATTTGATGGATTCGATGGATTTTATTTTATTAGATGGAGCATGCATTGTGCCTTGTATGTATGCATCCCCTTCGCTGATGTGTCAGCCATGTGGGAACAATCTGTCCAGGGCCTATTGTTCTAGGCCCCATTTTGTTGGATGGAGCCAGGCATCTCCCCATACTCCAACGGATCTGCATGTTTGCCAAACTTGCCGAAGACCACTGCAATCAGCCCTACTGCACCCTTGTGCTGCACAACATATGCCAGCCCCTACCTTGACAGCTTGTCTGGGTCATTGCGCAGATTCCGGCCCCAAGGTTTCTTTTTCATTCCGCCTTGCTGGGTGCAGTACCGTCCAATGTGGCGGACTGCATTTGAGTTGGGTGATGCAGAATTCCCACTTTCACCCAAAAAAAAAATTGAGAAGGGGCTCTGCTATGTGGGTACTGGTGGTCCATTGATTTAATGTGGTTGTGATTTCTTGGTATGCTTTGGTTTTATCGCATTTGATTTTATTTTATTTGGCGGATCATGCAAAACACCCTTGAGGTGTTTAGTACGTCCGTGGTCTAGGCCATGGCACCTATGACCATAGACCCCTTCAATGATGAAAATGCTGCCCACTACTGAGAAGGGGTCCCATGTCACATTCTCCTGGTACCTATGTCCCTTCAACGCTTATCTGTTCCTTGTTGTGCATGTCTCTATCAACACAAAGGGAAACCGTGTATTGCCTAGGAGACAAGTGCGCGCTGAGCCTCTTCTACACATAGGGCACTCTTTTGTTATCTACCCTTGACCCTTGAGGCGAGGAAGCGCGTCTAGGGTCTAGACCGTTGCGTCTCTGACCCAGACATTTGAGTTGGGCCTGCCCCAGCACCCACGCGTTCATCCCCCACCCACTGCGGGCTGCAATTTGCCATGTCGTGTAGCCCCCTTAGCGTGGCCTCTTCCGCCCCCTCCAGCCCTTCGTTCCCGGAATGCGGTTGGGGGAATCTGCCGGAGCTCTTGCGGTTTGGAGACCAACCCCCATCGCCACCGTGGGACTCTGATGCTGAGAAGTGTCTTAGCGAACTGGCCTTGCCCCAGCCTCCATTGCTAACACCGCCTCCCTCTCCCCCTTCACCCCGCCGTGCACCAACAACCTCTCCAACGCCCGTAAGTCCTCCGCGCAGACCCCACATTAACCCAACCCCATACCTGGTAGCCCTGGAAGCCGTGGAGGAGGCCCTGATGTGCACTGCCGTGCCACCGCCATCCCCCCCGCAACCCCCCAAGTACGTACCCAAGGACCCGCCCACCCCCCCAGAACCCACTGTACACGGGCCCTACAGTGCCAAAACACTGCAGCTCATCCGCGAGAATCACGGGGGTGGGGTCTAGTACTTCGTAGACGGGGTGCTGAACCGCCGAGCGATGTACCGGTTTGCTGTGCAGCAGCCCAAGAGAAACCCCCTGCAAGTGTGGCAGGAGGGCATGCGAATTAGCCGTTCGCATTTCCTCAGTAGGGACGAGGAGCATGCACCAGTGGTACTTGAAATCTTGTGTGCCACCCCCGAACCCCCCCGTATCCCCAAGCCAGCCCCGCCACCTGTGCCTCGTCGGCCGCTGCCCCCTCCACCAAGTGATCAGCTTACGCTGACCGAGTATAGCAGGCACCGCCGTACCTCACTCCTCCAACTGGCTCCTGCCCCAAAGCGGCCATGGCCCACCCCGCAGTACGGTTCATTGCTCCAGCGGCGTGCGTCTCATTCCGCCCCCCCGCAATTTGGGTCATTGCTCCGTGCGCAAGCCCCCCTAAAGCGACCCCAGACTTCGGCGAGACGTTCGAATTTCCAGCTCTTCGGGCACTGTGCGCCGAGCGTCTCTTACCCATAGAGCACTCTTCCAAATGGCTCCAAAATGGCTCGCCAAGACCAAGTATGGTGCAAAGCCGAAGCCAAAGGCAACGGCACCACCACCATCACCATCAACATCACCATCGCGCGCCCCAAAGGCGCCGCACTTTGCCCGTGTCCCGGCCCTCGCACCGGCTGACAGGGGCGCGCCGCACTCTGCCCCCCCAAAGGCAACGGAACCTCAACCGCGCGCCCCGGAGGCGCCGCAGTCCGCCCTTGTCCCGGCCCTGGCGCCAGCTGACAGGGGCGCGCCGCACTCTGCCCCCCCAAAGGCAACGGCACCTCAACTGCGCGCCCCAGAGGCGCTGCACTCCGCCCCTGTCCCGGCCCCGGCGCAGGCTAACAGGGGCGCGCCACCCTCTGCCTCCCCACAGGCAACGCCCCAGCCACCACCCGGGGGTGTGGATTTCGTCATGATCCCACCGCAACCCTCGGCACAACCACCATCATTGCGCGCCCCGGAGCCGCAGCAATCCGCCCCTGTCCCGGCCATGGCGCCGGTGGACTCGGGCGCGCCACAGGGTGCCCAACCCTCTGCACCAGCAATGCGTGCCCCCAAACTGCAGGAATCCGCCCCTGTCCCGGCCATGGCGCCGGCTGACTTGGGCGCGCCACAGGGTACCCAACCCTCTGCCCCGCAAATGCGTGCCCAAGAGCCGTAGCAATCCGCCCCTGTCCCGGCCATGGCGCCGGTGGACTCGGGCGCGCCACAGGGTGCCCAACCCTCTGCACCAGCAATGCGTGCCCCCGAACTGCAGGAATCCGCCCCTGTCCCGGCCATGGCGCCGGCTGACTCGGGCGCGCGACAGAGTGCTCAACCCTCTGCTCCACCACAGCAGTCCATCCCCATCAGGGCACCGCAGACTGCTGCCTCAAGTGCGCCACAAGGTGGTGAACCCTCAGCACAACCAATGTGTGCCGCACAGCCACAGCACTCCACCCCTGTCCCGGCCATGGCGCCGGTCGACTCGGGTGCGCCACAAGGAGCTCAACCCTCTTCACAACCACCATGTGGTGCTCCGCCACAGCAGCCAACACTGTTGCCCACTACGGCCACGTTGAACAACATGGACTACGGGCCCAATGACAACCTTGTCGAAGGGTTTACGCAACAGTGGCTTGACCGCGACAGGTTTGTGACCAAAGCATCGGAGGTGTACACCGTCCATGAGATGGAGGCCGCTGAGGTGTGGGCAGACAAGAGCGGCACCAAGCGGAACCTGGCCTTTGAGCGATGGTGGCCCCACGGTGATGGCGATGGGGATGGGAATGCTCCCCCAGCGCCACAATGGGCCTCCGAAATGGAGGTATGGGGCAACTATGAGTTGTCCGATGGTGACATGGTGCGTGGCTGGATCTCCAGCAACCCCAACTGGGATAAACACAAGCCGGACTTCGAGGCGAGGGTGCATGGAGATGGCATCTCAGGACAGCGTGTTTGGATCAGCTGTGCTAAGAGGCCACACACCAATCTCACTGGCAACTATTGGTGTAAGGTTGTCCCCGACACACGTGCCTTTCAGACCTTGCGTAGGGAGATCCAGAAGGGAGAAGCATGGCCCAAACTGCTGGCAAACATGCGGGCCGAACCAAGGGACACGCCTCCCGTGTCGACCGAGGACCACGACATCCTCAAACACCTTGTCAAACATCACTGGTTGAATCCCTCACAGGCGTTGGCTGTGCGGCAGGTGTTGGATGAGTCATGCATCACACCATTGACTGGTGGTGCTGGCACAGGGAAGTCAGACACCTTGGTGGCATGCATCAAGGCCGTGCCATGGCAGCAAGGCCTCCTGGTCGCCCAGAACCCTGATCCTGCTGACCTGGGAACGTTGAACATGGGCAGGAAGGTGGGGGGACCTGAGACAGATACCACACCCCGCGCATGCGTGTTGGTGACTGCACCCACGAACGCACAAGTCGACATGTTGTTGGCACGCGTTCACGAGGAGTGTTACAAGGACAGTGTGTTTCGTAAGAAGGTGCTTGGCGAACACCCAGCCCCCTGGTTGCGCCTCCGAGCCCAACGGGCTACTGCCCCAACAGGCCTAGCACCCTTCAACCAGGAGGCGGTGCAGAAGGCCTTGGGGAAGACCCCAGGTTGCAAGCCTACCCTCAAATGTGCCCTCAACTCCTGCCGTGTGTTGTTTGCCACGGCTGGGATGGTTGCTAACCGGCACAAGATGCTGCTTGGGAAAGGGCAGCAAAAAACCAGGTTTGCGTTCAGCTTCGTGGATGAGGCGTCGAGGCACAGCATCCCTGTGGGCCTGGACTTGGCCGCCATGGGCAGCCAATGTCTGCTGTGTGGTGACCCGGGGCAATTGCGGCCCTACAGCCACGTCCAGCTTTTGGCAAGTCTGTGTGAGGCTGAGAAGATTGAGGTAGTCCCCAAAAGAGTGGCATGGCCACGGGATGACACCTTCAAGTACAACGGGGTTGTAAGGGACTGTCCTGGCCCGGAAGTGCATTGGCATGATTCGCATCGGTTTTGCACCACCAGCACCTTGCAATTTTTTTTGTACCGCACGCGCTGCCGGGCCAGTATCCTAGTACAACAGTACCGGATGACCAAGCCGCTGGCCACGGTCATGCGTGCCTTGTTCACGGGGGGGGCAGTTGGCCAATACCACTCATCTGAGCACCCCCTCCCCGACCCCATCCTGAACAACCCCATCCGCATTGCGGACCTCGCTGGGTCCACCTGGTCGGGGGAGTTGGAGCAGACTTTGGGGGCACAGGACCTAGGTAGAATTTTCCATCACGTACAGGAAGCATGGGCCAACCTGCGAATGGATCCGGTGTTGCTGAGCAAGGGAGGCCGGAGCATGGAGGAGGGTCTGCTCGTGTGCCACTTGTTGGAGTATGCCCTAGGAAAGGGACCTACCCAGCACAGTCGGTAGCGGTAGTGACGACTCACTACGCGCACATGGTGTGGCTCGAACACTGCGTGGCGTTTGTTGGTCGCAAGTGGCAGGCCCATCATGTAAACCTCCTCAGCACGGTTGCGACCCTCGATAGGTTCCAGGGGCTGCAAGCCCCAAAGATCCCGGCCTCCCTGGTGTCCCCGACATCAGGGATCATGCACAACATCTGGCGGTCAAACACCCTGACCAGGAGGGCGCAGTCGGAGCTGCACCTCTTCGGGCGGTTTGCACAGTGGACCATCCACCCCACCCCTTGTGTACGGCTGGAGGCACTGCACGCAATGCAGTGGGAAGCAGGCTCCGGGACTGTCAGCGACACTCTTGAGGTGGCAAGGGTTTTGAGGGAGGCCGCAACTGTGGAGAAGATTCTGCCTGGCAGAATCTACCGTTTGGCTGGGGGGGTGGTGGGGCACTGGCTGTGGAAGCCATGGAGGAGGCACAAGAGGGCACGGGACCCATGGGGGTATTCACCAGGCAGTGAGGATCAGATGCTTGACTTTGAGCGCATCATGGCCACCACTCGGAAGGATGAGGTGTCTGTTTCTGTCAGGGATGCACGGGGGAACATTGTGAAACCCCGCCTTCTGGGGGTCATCCTGCATGACTTCACCGAATGGGCGCTCCCGTACGTCTTGGTTGAGGACGATGGACAAGAGGACAAGGGACAGAGGGACTGGGTGGGGCTGACGAGGGTAACCCACACATCCAAGCTTGACCTGTGGGAGCAGCGACTCGTCCAGCACCTGGTTGGAAAGCCCCTCTTCTACAAGCAAAAGTTCGCCAACAAGGAGACAGTAGGGACGTACCGCACGATCCACTTGCCCTTGTGGCAAGACGCGTACACCTGCCTGGATTCCGTGCCGTTCTTGTGTGCCGAATTTCGCACCCCTATTGGTGTGTACGTGGCGTCCCTGCTCCATGGTGTGCACTGCTGCCCTGGGACCCTCGGGGTGTGTGCACCAATTCCGGTGCACGAGGAGGAAGCCCCCCAATGTGGGTGGCGCAAGCTACTCCACGGGGTGAAAGATTACATTCTGGGGCGCCACTAACCCTGTATGTAGAAGAACATGCATTGACCCATGGCCTCTGACCATCCCTGGCACATCACAACAGAACCGGCCACAACACCAGCGGGAAAGAGTACACACATGTGATCACCACCAGGTTTGCTGCACTGTGCGTTCATTATGTTTGCCCACAATGGTACAAGTGTGCCCATGCCTGCCTGCCCAAGATTGAAGGAGGTCTCCAAGGACTTCAGGGTGGGGATGCCCAAAAAGGAGGTTGAAGACACGCCAACAATAATTGCCGTTCAACAATGATACATGACAATGACAGTGCGTCCGTCACCCTCATACAGCCCGCAAATATTTCACGGATGGGGTTCCGTCAAATATTTGGGGGGTCTACACCCCCAAAATATTTGACGGATGTGGTTACGTCAAATATTTGGGGGGTCTACACCCCCCAAATATTTAACGGATGGGGTTCCGTCAAATATTCGGGGGGTCTACAGCCCCAAAATATTTCACGGATGGGCTTCCGTCAAATATTTGGGGGGTCTACACCCCCCACATATTTCACGGATGGGGTTCCGTCAAATATTTGGGGGGTCTATACCCCCAAAATATTTGACGGATGGGGCTCCGTCAAATATTTGGGGGCTCTACAGCCCCCAAATATTTCACGGCTGGGGTTCGGTCAAATATTTGGGGGCTCTACACCCCCAAAATATTTCACGGATGGGGTTCCGTCAAATATTTGGGGGCTCTACAGCCCCAAAAATATTTCACGGATGGGGTTCCGTCAAATATTTTGGGGGGTCTACACCCCCAAAATATTTCACGGCTGGGGTTGCGTCAAATATTTGGGGGGTCTACACCCCCAAAATATTTCACGGATGGGGTTCCGTCAAATATTTGGGGGCTCTACACCCCCAAAATATTTGACGGATGGGGTTCCTTCAATTATTTGGGGGGGTCTACACCCCCAAAAAATTGACGGATGGGGTTCCGTTAAATATTTGGGGGGTCTACACCCCCAAAATATTTCACGGATGGGGTTCCGTCAAATACTTGGGGGCTCTACGCCGCCAAAATATTTGACGGATGGGGTTCCGTCAAATATTTGGGGGGTCTACACCCCCGAAATATTTGACAGATGGGGTTCCGTCAAATATTTGGGGGGTCTACAGCCCCCAAATATTTGACGGATGGGGTTCCGTCAAACATTTGGGGGGTTTACACCCCCAAAATATTTCACGAATGGGGTTCACCCCCAAAATATTTCACGGATGGGGTTCCATCAAATATTAGGGGGGTCTACACCCCCAAAATATGTGACGGATGGGGTTCCGTCAAATATTTGGGGGGTCTACACCCCCCACATATTTCACGGATGGGGTTCCGTCAAATATTTGGGGGGTCTATACCCCCAAAATATTTGACGGATGGGGCTCCGTCAAATATTTGGGGGCTCTACACCCCCAAAATATTTCACGGATGGGGTTCCGTCAAATATTTTGGCGGCTCTACACCCCCAAAAATATTTCACGGATGGGGTTCCGTCAAATATTTGGGGGGTCTACACCCCCAAAATATTTCACGGCTGGGGTTCCGTCAAATATTTGGGGGGTCTACACCCCCAAAATATTTCACGGATGGGGTTCCGTCAAATATTTGGGGGCTCTACACCCCCAAAATATTTGACGGATGGGGTTCCGTCAATTATTTGGGGGGGTCTACACCCCCAAAAAATTGACGGATGGGGTTCCGTTAAATATTTGGGGGCTCTACACCCCCAAAATATTTCACGGATGGGGTTCCGTCAAATACTTGGGGGCTCTACGCCGCCAAAATATTTGACGGATGGGGTTCCGTCAAATATTTGGGGGGTCTACACCCCCGAAATATTTGACGGATGGGGTTCCGTCAAATATTTGGGGGGTCTACAGCCCCCAAATATTTGACGGATGGGGTTCCGTCAAATATTTGGGGGGTCTACACCCCCAAAATATTTCACGAATGGGGTTCACCCCCAAAATATTTCACGGATGGGGTTCCGTCAAATATTTGGGGGGTCTACACCCCCAAAATATGTGACGGATGGGGTTCCGTCAAATATTTGGGGGGTCTACACCCCCCAAATATTTCACGGATGGGGTTCCGTCAAATATTTGGCGGCTCTACACCCCCAAAATATTTGACGGATGGGGTTCCGTCAAATATTTGGGGGGTCTACACCCCCAAAATATTTGACTGATGGGGTTCCATCAAATTTTTGGGGGCTCTACAACCCCCAAATATTTGACGGATGGGGTTCCGTCAAATATTTGGGGTGTCTACACCCCCAAAATATTTCAAGGATGGGGTTCCGCCAAATTTTTGGGGGGTCTACACCCTGAAAATATTTGACGGATGGGGTTCCGTCAAATATTTCGGGGGGTCCACACCCCCAAAATGTTTGACGGTTGGG
The DNA here is from genome assembly GCA_964036045.1 of Eutreptiella sp. 'Long Island Sound 2002'. Taxonomy (NCBI): domain Eukaryota; phylum Euglenozoa; class Euglenophyceae; order Eutreptiales; family Eutreptiaceae; genus Eutreptiella; species Eutreptiella sp. 'Long Island Sound 2002'. Next base: position 79,969,379 of record OZ038380.1, on the reverse strand, counting down.
GTTCCGTCAAAAATTTGGGGGCTCTATACCCCCAAAATATTTCACGGATGGGGTTCCGTCAAATATTTGGGGGCTCTACAGCCCCCAAATGTTTCACGGATGGGGTTCCGTCAAATATTTGGGGGCTCTACAGCCCCCAAATATTTCACGGATGGGGTTCTGTCAAATATGTGGGGGGTTTACACCCCCAAAATGTTTGACCGATGGGGTTCCGTCAAATTTTTGGGGGGTCTACACCCCCAAAATATTTGACGGACGGGGTTCCGTCAAACATTTGGGGGGTCTACACCTCCAAAATATTTCACGGATGGGGTTCCGTCAAATATTTGGGGGGTCTACAACCCCCAAATATTTCACGGATGGGGTTCCGTCAAATGTTTGGGGGGTCTACACCCCCAAAATATTTCACGGATGGGGTTGCGTCAAATATTTGGGGGCTGTACACCCCCAAAATATTTCACGGATGGGGTTCCGTCAAATATTTGGGGGCTCTACACCCCCAAAATATTTCACGGATGGGGTTCCGTCAAATATTTGGGGGGTCTACAGCCCCAAAATATTTCACCGATGGGGTTCCGTCAAATATTTGGGGGGTCTACACCCCCCAAATATTTCACGGATGGGGTTCCGTCAAATATTTGGGGGCTGTACACCCCCAAAATATTTCACGGATGGGGTTCCGTCAAATATTTGGGGGCTCTACACCCCCAAAATATTTGACTGATGGGGTTCCGTCAAATTTTTGGGGGCTCTACAACCCCCAAATATTTGACGGATGGGGTTCCCTAAAATATTCGGGGGGTCTACACCCCCAAAATATTTCACGGATGGGGTTCCGTCAAATTTTGGGGGGGTCTGGACCCTGAAAATATTTGATGGATGGGGTTCCGTCAAACATTTGGGGGGTCTACACCCCCAAAATATTTCACGGATGGGGTTCCGTCAAATATTTGGCGGCTCTACACCCCCAAAATATTTGACGGATTGGGTTCCGTCAAATATTTTGGGGGTCTACGGCCCCAAAATATTTGACGGATGGGGTTCCGTCAAATATTCGGGGGGTCTACACCCCCAAAATATTTGACGGATGGGGTTCCGTCAAATATTTGGGGGCTCTACAGCCCCCAAATGTTTCACGGATGGGGTTCCGTCAAATTTTTGGGGGATCTACAGCCCCCAAATATTTCATGGATGGGGTTCTGTCAAATATTTGGGGGGTCTACACCCCCAAAATGTTTGACCGATGGGGTTCCGTCAAATTTTTGGGGGATCTACACCCTGAAAATATTTGACGGATGGGGTTCCGTCAAATATTTCGGGGGGTCCACACCCCCAAAATATTTGACGGTTGGGGTTCCGTCAAATATTTGGGGGCTCTACACCCCCAAAATATTTCACGGATGGGGTTCCGTCAAATATTTGGGGGCTCTACAGCCCCCAAATGTTTCACGGATGGGGTTCCGTCAAATTTTTGGGGGCTCTACAGCCCCCAAATATTTCATGGATGGGGTTCTGTCAAATATTTGGGGGGTCTACACCCCCAAAATGTTTGACCGATGGGGTTCCGTCAAATTTTTGGGGGGTCTACACCCCCAAAATATTTCACGGATGGGGTTCCGTCACATATTTGGGGGGTCTACAACCCCCAAATATTTCACGGATGGGGTTCCGTCAAATGTTTGGGGGGTCTACACCCCCAAAATATTTCACGGATTGGGTTGCGTCAAATATTTGGGGGCTCTACACCCCCAATATATTTCACCAATGGGGTTTTGTCAAATATTTGGGGGGTCTACACCCCCCAAATATTTCACGGATGGGGTTCCGTCAAATATTTGGGGGGTCTACATCCCCCAAATATTTGATGGATGGGGTTCCGTCAAATATTTGGGGGGTCTATAGCCCCCAAATATTTGACGGATGGGGTTCCCTAAAATATTTGGGGGGTCTACACCCCCAAAATATTTCACGGATGGGGTTCCGTCAAATATTCGGGGGCTCTACACCCCCAAAATGTTTTACGGATGGGGTTCCGTCAAATATTTGGGGGCTCTACACCCCCCAAATGTTTCACGGATGGGGTTCCGTCAAATATTTTGGGGGCTCTACACCCCCCAAATGTTTCACGGATGGGGTTCCGTCAAGCATTTGGGGGGTCTACACCCCCCAAATATTTCACGGATGGGGTTCCCTAAAATATTTGGGGGGTCTACACCCCCAAATATTTGATGGATGGGGTTCCGTCAAATGTTTGGGGGGTCTACACCCCCAAAATATTTCACGGATTGGGTTGCGTCAAATATTTGGGGGCTCTACACCCCCAAAATATTTCACCGATGGGGTTCCGTCAAGCATTTGGGGGGTCTACACCCCCCAAATATTTCACGGATGGGGTTCCGTCAAATATTTGGGGGGTCTACATCCCCCAAATATTTGATGGATGGGGTTCCGTCAAATATTTGGGGGGTCTACAGCCCCCAAATATTTGACGGATGGGGTTCCCTAAAATATTTGGGGGGTCTACACCCCCAAAATATTTCACGGATGGGGTTCCGTCAAATATTCGGGGGCTCTACACCCCCAAAATGTTTCACGGATGGGGTTCCGTCAAATATTTGGGGGCTCTACACCCCCCAAATGTTTCACGGATGGGGTTCCGTCAAATTTTCGGGGGGTCTACACCCCCAAAATATTTCACGGATGGGGTTCCGTCAAATATTTGGGGGGTCTACACCCCCCAAATATTTGACAGACGGGGTTCCCTCAAATATTTGGGGGCCCTACACCCCCAAAATATTTCACGGATGGGGTTCCGTCAAATATTCGGGGGCTCTACACCCCCAAAATGTTTCACGGATGGGGTTCCGTCAAATATTTGGGGCCTCTACACCCCCCAAATGTTTCACGGATGGGGTTCCGTCAAATATTTGGGGGGTCTACACCCCCCAAATATTTCACGGATGGGGTTCTGTCAAATATTTGGGGGTTCTACACCCCCAAAATATTTCACGGATGGGGTTCCGTCAAATATTTGGGGGGTCTACAGCCCCCAAATATTTGACGGATGGGGTTCCGTCAAATATTTGGGGGGTCTACACCCCCCAAATATTTGACAGATGGGGTTCCGTCAAATATTCGGGGGGTCTACACCCCCAAAATATTTGACCGATGGGGTTCCGTCAAATATTTGGGGGGTCTATAGCCCCCAAATATTTGACGGACAGGGTTCCATAATATTTGGGGGGTCTACACCCCCAAAATATTTGACGGATGGGGTTCCGTCAAATATTTGGGGGGTCTACAGACCCCAAAATATTTCACGGATGGGGTTCTGTCAAATATTTGGGGGGTCTACAACCCCCAAGTATTTTACGGATCGGGTTCCGTCAAATATTTGGGGGGTCTACACCCCCAAAATATTTGACGGATGGGGTTCCGTCAAACATTTGGGGGGTCTACAACCCCAAAATATTTCACGGATGGGGTTCTGTCAAATATTTGGGGGGTCTACAACCCCCAAGTATTTTACGGATCGGGTTCCGTCAAATATTTGGGGGGTCCACACCCCCAAAATATTTCACGGATGGGGTTCCGTCAAATATTTTGGGGCTCTACAACCCCAAAATATTTCACGGATGGGGTTCCGTCAAATATTTGGGGGGGTCTACACCCCCAAAATATTTCACGGATGGGGTTCCGTCAAACATTTGGGGGGTCTACAACCCCAAAATATTTCACGGAACGGGTTCTGTCAAATATTTGGGGGGTCTACAACCCCCAAGTATTTTACGGATCGGGTTCCGTCAAATATTTGGGGGGTCTACACCCCCAAAATATTTCACGGATGGGGTTCCGTCAAATATTTTGGGGCTCTACAACCCCAAAATATTTCACGGATGGGGTTCCGTCAAATATTTGGGGGGTCTACACCCCCAAAATATTTCACGAATGGGGTTCCCCCCCAAAATATTTCACGGATGGGGTTCCGTCAAATATTTGGGGGGTCTACACCCCCAAAATATGTGACGGATGGGGTTCCGTCAAATATTTGGCGGCTCTACAGCCCCAAAATATTTGACGAATGGGGTTCCGTCAAATATTTGGGGGGTCTACACCCCCAAAATATTTGACTGATGGGGTTCCGTCAAATTTTTGGGGGCTCTACAACCCCAAAATATTTGACGGATGGGGTTCCGTCAAATATTCGGGGGGTCTACACCCCCAAAATATTTCACGGATGGGGTTCCGTCAAATATTGGCGGCTCTACACCCCCAAAATATTTGACGGATTGGGTTCCGTCAAATATTTTGGGGGTCTACACCACCAAAATATTTGACGGATGGGGTTCCGTCAAATTTTTGGGGGGTCTACACCCCCAAAATATTTGATGGATGGGGTTCCGTCAAACATTTGGGGGGTCTACACCCCCAAAATATTTCACGGATGGGGTTCCGTCAAATATTTGGCGGCTCTACACCCCCAAAATATTTGACGGATTGGGTTCCGTCAAATATTTTGGGGGTCTACACCACCAAAATATTTGACGGATGGGGTTCCGTCAAATTTTTGGGGGGTCTACACCCCCAAAATATTTGACGGATGGGGTTCCGTCAAATATTCAGGGGGTCTACACCCCAAAATATTTCACGGATGGGGTTCCGTCAAATTTTGGGGGCGTCTACACCCTGAAAATATTTGACGGATGGGGTTCCGTCAAATATTTCGGGGGGTCTACACCCCCAAAATATTTGACGGTTGGGATTCCGTCAAATATTTGGGGGCTCTACACCCCCAAAATATTTCACGGATGGCGTTCCGTCAAATATTTGGGGGGTCTACACCCCCCAAATATTTCACGGATGGGGTTCCGTCAAATTTTCGCGGGGTCTACACCCCCAAAATATTTCAAGGATGGGGTTCCGTCAAATATTTGGGGGGTCTACAACCCCCAAATATTTGACGGATGGGGTTCCGTCAAATATTTGGGGGGTCTACAGCCCCCAAATATTTGACAGATGGGGTTCCCTCAAATATTTGGGGGCCCTACACCCCCAAAATATTTTACGGATGGGGTTCCGTCAAATATTCGGGGGCTCTACACCCCCAAAATGTTTCACGGATGGGGTTCCGTCAAATGTTTGGGGGCTCTACACCCCCCAAATGTTTCACGGATGGGGTTCCGTCAAATATTTGGGGGGTCTACACCCCCCAAATATTTCACGGATGGGGTCCTGTCAAATATTTGGGGGTTCTACACCCCCAAAATATTTCACAGATGGGGTTCCGTCAAATATTTGGGGGGTCTACACCACCCAAATATTTCACGGATGGGATTCCGTCAAATATTTGGGGGGTCTACACCCCCCAAATATTTCACGGATGGGGCTCCGTCAAATATTTGAGGGGTCTACAGCCCCCAAATATTTGACGGATGGGGTTCCGTCAAATATTTGGGGGGTCTATAGCCCCCAAATATTTGACGGACAGGGTTCCATAATGTTTGGGGGGTCTACACCCCCAAAATATTTGACGGATGGGGTTCCGTCAAATATTCGGGGGGTCTACAACCCCAAAATATTTGACGGATGGGGTTCCGTCAGATATTTGGGGGGTCTATAGCCCTCGAATATTTGACGGACAGGGTTCCATACTGTTTGGGGGGTCTACACCCCCAAAATATCGGACGGATGGGGTTCCGTCAAATATTTGGGGGGTCTATAGACCCCAAACATTTGACGGATGGGGTTCCGTCAAACATTTGGGGGGTCTACAACCCCAAAATATTTCACGGATGGGGTTCTGTCAAATATTTGGGGGGTCTACAACGCCCAAATATTTTACGGATCGGGTTCCATAATGTTTGGGGGGTCTACACCCCCAAAATATTTCACGGATGGGGTTCCGTCAAATATTTGGGGGCTCTACAACCCCAAAATATTTCACGGATGGGGTTCCGTCAAATATTTGGGGGGTCTACACCCCCAAAATATTTCACGAATGGGGTTCACCCCCAAAATATTTCACGGATTGGGTTCCGTCAAATATTTGGGGGGTCTACACCCCCAAAATATGTGACGGATGGGGTTCCGTCAAATATTTGGGGGGTCTACACCCCCCAAATATTTCACGGATGGGGTTCCGTCAAATATTTGGCGGCTCTACACCCCCAAAATATTTGACGGATGGGGTTCCGTCAAATATTTGGGGGGTCTACACCCCCAAAATATTTGACTGATGGGGTTCCGTCAAATTTTTGGGGGCTCTACAACCCCAAAATATTTGACGGATGGGGTTCCGTCAAATATTTGGGGGGTCTACACCCCCCAAACATTTGACGGATGGGGTTCCGTCAAATATTTGGGGGGTCTACACCCCCAAAATATTTGACGGATGGGGTTCCGTCAAACATTTGGGGGGTCTACACCCCCAAAATATTTCACGGATGGGGTTCCGTCAAATATTTGGCGGCTCTACACCCCCAAAATATTTGACGGATTGGGTTCCGTCAAATATTTTGGGGGTCTACACCACCAAAATATTTGACGGATGGGGTTCCGTCAAATTTTTGGGGGGTCTACACCCCCAAAATATTTGATGGATGGGGTTCCGTCAAACATTTGGGGGGTCTACACCCCCAAAATATTTCACGGATGGGGTCCCGTCAAATATTTGGCGGCTCTACACCCCCAAAATATTTGACGGATTGGGTTCCGTCAAATATTTTGGGGGTCTACACCACCAAAATATTTGACGGATGGGGTTCCGTCAAATTTTTGGGGGGTCTACACTCCCAAAATATTTGACGGATGGGGTTCCGTCAAATATTCGGGGGGTCTACACCCCAAAATATTTCACGGATGGGGTTCCGTCAAATTTTTGGGGGGTCTACACCCTGAAAATATTTGACGGATGGGGTTCCGTCGAATATTTCGGGGGGTCTACACCCCCAAAATATTTGACGGTTGGGGTTCCGTCAAATATTTGGGGGCTCTACACCCCCAAAATATTTCACGGATGGGGTTCCGTCAAATATTTGGGGGGTCTACACCCCCCAAATATTTCACGGATGGGGTTCCGTCAAATTGTCGGGGGGTCTACACCCCCAAAATATTTCAAGGATGGGGTTCCGTCAAATATTAGGGGGGTCTACAACCCCCAAATATTTGACAGATGGGGTTCCCCCAAATATTTGGGGGCCCTACACCCCCAAAATATTTTACGGATGGGGTTCCGTCAAATATTCGGGGCCCTACACCCCCAAAATGTTTCACGGATGGGGTTCCGTCAAATGTTTGGGGGCTCTACACCCCCCAAATGTTTCACGGATGGGGTTCCGTCAAATATTTGGGGGGTCTACACCCCCCAAATATTTCACGGATGGGGTTCTGTCAAATATTTGGGGGTTCTACACCCCCAAAATATTTCACAGATGGGGTTCCGTCAAATATTTGGGGGGTCTACACCACCCAAATATTTCACGGATGGGATTCCGTCAAATATTTGGGGGGTCTACACCCCCCAAATATTTCACGGATGGGGCTCCGTCAAATATTTGAGGGGGCTACAGCCCCCAAATGTTTGGCGGATGGGGTTCCGTCAAATATTTGGGGGGTCTATAGCCCCCAAATATTTGACGGACAGGGTTCCATAATGTTTGGGGGGTCTACACCCCCAAAATATTTGACCGATGGGGTTCCGTCAAATATTCGGGGGGTCTACACCCCCAAAATATTTGACGGATGGGGTTCCGTCAAATATTTGGGGGGTCTATAGCCCCCAAATATTTGACGGACAGGGTTCCATAATGTTTGGGGGGTCTACACCCCCAAAATATCGGACGGATGGGGTTCCGTCAAATATTTGGGGGGTCTATAGACCCCAAACATTTGACGGATGGGGTTCCGTCAAACATTTGGGGGGTCTACAACCCCAAAATATTTCACGGATGGGGTTCTGTCAAATATTTGGGGGGTCTACAACGCCCAAGTATTTTACGGATCGGGTTCCATAATGTTTGGGGGGTCTACACCCCCAAAATATGTGACGGATGGGGTTCCGTCAAATATTTGGGGGGTCTACACCCCCCAAATATTTCACGGATGGGGTTCCGTCAAATATTTGGCGGCTCTACACCCCCAAAATATTTGACGGATGGGGTTCCGTCAAATATTTTGGGGGTCTACACCCCCAAAATATTTGACTGATGGGGTTCCGTCAAATTTTTGGGGGCTCTACAACCCCAAAATATTTGACGGATGGGGTTCCATCAAATATTCGGGGGGTCTACACCCCCAAAATATTTCACGGATGGGGTTCCGTCAAATATTGGGGGGGTCTACACCCTGAAAATATTTGATGGATGGGGTTCCGTCAAACATTTGGGGGGTCTACACCCCCAAAATATTTCACGGATGGGGTTCCGTCAAATATTTGGCGGCTCTACACCCCCAAAATATTTGACGGATTGGGTTCCGTCAAATATTTTGGGGGTCTACACCCCCAAAATATTTGACGGATGGGGTTCCGTCAAATATTCGGGGGGTCTACACCCCCAAAATATTTCACCGATGGGGTTCCGTGAAATTTTCGGGGGGTCTACACCCTGAAAATATTTGACGGATGGGGTTCCGTCAAATATTTCGGGGGGTCTACACCCCCAAAATATTTGACGGTTGGGGTTCCGTCAAATATTTGGGGGCTCTACACCACCAAAATATTTCACGGATGGGGTTCCGTCAAATATTTGGGGGCTCTACAGCCCCCAAATGTTTCACGGATGGGGTTCCGTCAAATATTTGGGGGCTGTACAGCCCCCAAATATTTCACAGATGGGGTTCTGTCAAATATTTGGGGGGTCTACACCCCCAAAATGTTTGACCGATGGGGTTCCGTCAAATTTTTGGGGGGTCTACACCCCCAAAATATTTGACGGACGGGGTTCCGTCAAATATTTGGGGGGTCTACACCCCCAAAATATTTCACGGATGGGGTTCCGTCAAATATTTGGGGGGTCTACACCCCCCAAATATTTCACGGATGGGGTTCCGTCTAATATTTGGGGGCTGTACACCCCCAAAATATTTCACGGATCGGGTTCCGTCAAATATTTGGGGGCTCTACACCCCCAAAATATTTGACGGATGGGGTTCCGTCAAATAGTTGGGGGGTCTACATCCCCCAAATATTTGATAGATGGGGTTCCGTCAAATATTTGGGGGGTCTACAGCCCCCAAATATTTGACGGATGGGGTTCCCTCAAATATTTGGGGGGTCTACACCCCCAAATATTTCACGGATGGGGTTCCGTCAAATGTTTGGGGGGTCTACACCCCCAAAATATTTCACGGATGGGGTTGCGTCAAATATTTGGGGGCTCTCCACCCCCAAAATATTTCACCGATGGGGTTCCGTCAAATATTTGGGGGGTCTACACCCCCCAAATATTTCACGGATGGGGTTCCGTCTAATATTTGGGGGCTGTACACCCCCAAAATATTTCACGGATCGGGTTCCGTCAAATATTTGGGGGCTCTACATCCCCAAAATATTTGACGGATGGGGTTCCGTCAAATATTTGGGGGGTCTACATCCCCCAAATATTTGATGGATGGGGTTCCGTCAAATATTTGGGGGGTCTACAGCCCCCAAATATTTGACGGATGGGGTTCCCTCAAATATTTGGGGGGTCTACACCCCCCAAATATTTCACGGATGGGGTTCCGTCAAATATTCGGGGGCTCTACACCCCCAAAATGTTTCACGGATGGGGTTCCGTCAAATATTTGGGGGCTCTACACCCCCAAATGTTTCACGGATGGGGTTCCGTCAAATGTTTGGGGGGTCTACACCCCCCAAATATTTCACGGATGGGGTTCCGTCCAATTTTCGGGGGGCCTACACCCCCAAAATATTTCCACGATGGGGTTCCGTCAAATATTTGGGGGGTCTACACCCCCCAAATATTTGACGGATGGGGTTCCGTCAAATATTTGGGGGGTCTACAGCCCCCAAATATTTGACAGATGGGGTTTCCTCAAATATTTGGGCGCCCTACAGCCCCAAAATATTTCACGGATGGGGTTCCGTCAAATATTCGGGGGCTCTACACCCCCAAAATGTTTCACGGATTGGGTTCCGTCAAAAATTTTGGGGGGTCTACACCCCCCAAATATTTCACCGATGGGGTTCTGTCAAATATTTGGGGGTTCTACACCCCCAAAATATTTCACAGATGGGGTTCCGTCAAATATTTGGGGGGTCTACACCACCCAAATATTTCACGGATGGGATTCCGTCAAATATTCGGGGGGTCTACACCCCCCAAATATTTCACGGATGGGGCTCCGTCAAATATTTGAGGGGGCTACAGCCCCCAAATATTTGACGGATGGGGTTCCATCAAATATTTGGGGGGTCTACACCCCCAAAATATTTGACAGATGGGGTTCCTTCAAATATTCGGGGGGTCTACACCCCCAAAATATTTGACGGATGGGGTTCCGTCAAATATTTGGGGGGTCTATAGCCCCCAAATATTTGACGGACAGGGTTCCATAGTGTTTTGGGGGTCTAAACCCTCAAAATATTTGACGGGTGGGGTTCCGTCAAATATTTGGGGGGTCTAGAGACCCCAAATATTTGACGGATGGGGTTCCGTCAAACATTTGGGGGGTCTACAACCCCAAAATATTTCACGGATGGGGTTCTGTCAAATATTTGGGGGGTCTACACCCCCAAGTATTTTACGGATCGGGTTCCGTCAAATATTTGGGGGGTCTACACCCCCAAAATATTTCACGGATGGGGTTCCGTCAAATATTTGGGGGCTCTACAACCCCCAAATATTTCACGGATGGGGTTCCGTCAAATATTTGGGGGCTCTACACCCCCAAAATATTTGACGGATGGGGTTCCGTCAAATATTTGGGGGGTCTACACCTTCAAAATATTTGACGGATGTGGTTCCGTCAAATATTTGGGGGGTCCACAACCCCAAAATATTTCAAGGATGGGGTTCCGTCAAATATTTGGCGGGGTCTACACCTCCAAAATATTTCACGGATGGGGTTCCGTCAAATATTCGGGTGCTCTACCCCCCCAAAATATTTCACGGATAGGGTTCCGTCAAATATTTGGGGGGCTCTACACCCCCAAATTATTTGACGGATGGGGTTCCGTCAAATATTTGGCGGGTCTACACCCCCAAAATATTTCACGGATGGGGTTCCGTCAAATATTTGGGGGGTCTACAGCCCCCAAATATTTGACGGATGGGGTTCCGTCAAGCATTTGGGGGATCTACAGCCCCCAAATATTTCACGGATGGGGTTCCGGCAAAATTTTTCGGGGGTCTACACCCCCAACATATTTAACGGATGGGGTTCCATCAAACATTTGGGGGGGGTCTACACCCCCAAAATATTTGACGGATGGGGTTCCGTCAAATATTTGGGGGGTCTACACCCCCCAAATATTTGACGGATGGGGTTCCGTCAAATATTTGGGGAGGTCTACACCCCCAAAATATTTCACGGATTGGGTTCCGTCAAATATTTGGGGGCTCTACACCCCCAAAATATTTCACGGATGGGGTTCCGTCAAATATTTGGGGGGTCTACACCCCCCAAATATTTCACGGATGGGGTTCCGTCAAATATTCGGGGGCTCTACACCCCCAAAATGTTTCACGGATGGGGTTCCGTCAAATATTTGGGGGCTCTACACCCCCAAATGTTTCACGGATGGGGTTCCGTCAAATGTTTGGGGGGTCTACACCCCCCAAATATTTCACGGATGGGGTTCCGTCCAATTTTCGGGGGGCCTACACCCCCAAAATATTTCCACGATGGGGTTCCGTCAAATATTTGGGGGGTCTACACCCCCCAAATATTTGACGGATGGGGTTCCGTCAAATATTTGGGGGGTCTACAGCCCCCAAATATTTGACAGATGGGGTTTCCTCAAATATTTGGGCGCCCTACAGCCCCAAAATATTTCACGGATGGGGTTCCGTCAAATATTCGGGGGCTCTACACCCCCAAAATGTTTCACGGATTGGGTTCCGTCAAAAATTTTGGGGGGTCTACACCCCCCAAATATTTCACCGATGGGGTTCTGTCAAATATTTGGGGGTTCTACACCCCCAAAATATTTCACAGATGGGGTTCCGTCAAATATTTGGGGGGTCTACACCACCCAAATATTTCACGGATGGGATTCCGTCAAATATTCGGGGGGTCTACACCCCCCAAATATTTCACGGATGGGGCTCCGTCAAATATTTGAGGGGGCTACAGCCCCCAAATATTTGACGGATGGGGTTCCATCAAATATTTGGGGGGTCTACACCCCCAAAATATTTGACAGATGGGGTTCCTTCAAATATTCGGGGGGTCTACACCCCCAAAATATTTGACGGATGGGGTTCCGTCAAATATTTGGGGGGTCTATAGCCCCCAAATATTTGACGGACAGGGTTCCATAGTGTTTTGGGGGTCTAAACCCTCAAAATATTTGACGGGTGGGGTTCCGTCAAATATTTGGGGGGTCTAGAGACCCCAAATATTTGACGGATGGGGTTCCGTCAAACATTTGGGGGGTCTACAACCCCAAAATATTTCACGGATGGGGTTCTGTCAAATATTTGGGGGGTCTACACCCCCAAGTATTTTACGGATCGGGTTCCGTCAAATATTTGGGGGGTCTACACCCCCAAAATATTTCACGGATGGGGTTCCGTCAAATATTTGGGGGCTCTACAACCCCCAAATATTTCACGGATGGGGTTCCGTCAAATATTTGGGGGCTCTACACCCCCAAAATATTTGACGGATGGGGTTCCGTCAAATATTTGGGGGGTCTACACCTTCAAAATATTTGACGGATGTGGTTCCGTCAAATATTTGGGGGGTCCACAACCCCAAAATATTTCAAGGATGGGGTTCCGTCAAATATTTGGCGGGGTCTACACCTCCAAAATATTTCACGGATGGGGTTCCGTCAAATATTCGGGTGCTCTACCCCCCCAAAATATTTCACGGATAGGGTTCCGTCAAATATTTGGGGGGCTCTACACCCCCAAATTATTTGACGGATGGGGTTCCGTCAAATATTTGGCGGGTCTACACCCCCAAAATATTTCACGGATGGGGTTCCGTCAAATATTTGGGGGGTCTACAGCCCCCAAATATTTGACGGATGGGGTTCCGTCAAGCATTTGGGGGATCTACAGCCCCCAAATATTTCACGGATGGGGTTCCGGCAAAATTTTTCGGGGGTCTACACCCCCAACATATTTAACGGATGGGGTTCCATCAAACATTTGGGGGGGGTCTACACCCCCAAAATATTTGACGGATGGGGTTCCGTCAAATATTTGGGGGGTCTACACCCCCCAAATATTTGACGGATGGGGTTCCGTCAAATATTTGGGGAGGTCTACACCCCCAAAATATTTCACGGATTGGGTTCCGTCAAATATTTGGGGGCTCTACACCCCCAAAATATTTCACGGATGGGGTTCCGTCAAATATTTGGGGGGTCTACAGCCCCCAAATATTTGACGGATGGGGTTCCGTCAAATATTCGGGGGGTCTACACCCCCAAAATATTTGACGGATGGGGTTCCGTCAAATATTCGGGGGGTCTACACCCCCAAAATATTTGACTGATGGGGTTCCATCAAATATTTGGGGGGTCTACACCCCCAAAATATTTGACGGATGGGGTTCCGTCAAATATTCGGGGGGTCTACACCCTCAAAATATTTCACACATGGGGTTCCGTCAAATATTCGGGGGGTCTACACCCCCAAAATATTTCACGGATGGGGTTCCATCAAATATTTGGGGGGTCTAAACCCCCAAAATATTTGACGGATGGGGTTCCGTCAATCATTTGGGGGGTCTACACCACCAAAATATTTGACGGATGGGGTTCCGTCAAATATTTGGGGGGTCTACACCCCCAAAATATTTCAGGGATGGGGTTCCGTCAAATATTTGGGGGGTCTACACCCCCCAAACATTTGACGGATGGGGTTCCGTCAAATATTTGGGGGGTCTACACCCCCAAAATATTTGACGGATGGGGTTCCGTCAAATATTTGGGGGCTCTACACCCCCAAAATATTTGACGGATGGGGTTCCGTCAAATATTTGGGGGCTCTACACCCCCAACATATTTCACGGATGGTGTTCCGTCAAATATTCGGGGGCTCTACACCCCCAAAACATTTCACGGATGGGGTTCCGTCAAATATTCGGGGGGTCTACACCCCCAAAATATTTCACGGATGGGGTTCCATCAAATATTTGGGGGGTCTAAACCCCCAAAATATTTGACGGATGGGGTTCCGTCAATCATTTGGGGGGTCTACACCACCAAAATATTTGACGGATGTGGTTCCGTCAAATATTTGGCGGGTCTACACCCCCAAAATATTTCACGGATGGGGTTCCGTCAAATATTTGGGGGGGTCTACACCCCCAAAATATTTGACGGATGGGGTTCCATCAAATATTTGGGGGGTCTACACCCCCAAAATATTTCACGGATGGGGTTCCATCAAATATTTGGGGGGTCTAAACCCCCAAAATATTTGACGGATGGGGTTCCGTCAATCATTTGGGGGGTCTACACCACCAAAATATTTGACGGATGGGGTTCCGTCAAATATTTGGGGGGTCTACACCCCCAAAATATTTCAGGGATGGGGTTCCGTCAAATATTTGGGGGGTCTACACCCCCCAAACATTTGACGGATGGGGTTCCGTCAAATATTTGGGGGGTCTACACCCCCAAAATATTTGACGGATGGGGTTCCGTCAAATATTTGGGGGCTCTACACCCCCAAAATATTTGACGGATGGGGTTCCGTCAAATATTTGGGGGCTCTACACCCCCAACATATTTCACGGATGGGGTTCCGTCAAATATTCGGGGGCTCTACACCCCCAAAACATTTCACGGATGGGGTTCCGTCAAATATTCGGGGGGTCTACACCCCCAAAATATTTCACGGATGGGGTTCCATCAAATATTTGGGGGGTCTAAACCCCCAAAATATTTGACGGATGGGGTTCCGTCAATCATTTGGGGGGTCTACACCACCAAAATATTTGACGGATGTGGTTCCGTCAAATATTTGGCGGGTCTACACCCCCAAAATATTTCACGGATGGGGTTCCGTCAAATATTCGGGGGGTCTACACCCTCAAAATATTTCACACATGGGGTTCCGTCAAATATTCGGGGGGTCTACACCCCCAAAATATTTCACGGATGGGGTTCCATCAAATATTTGGGGGGTCTAAACCCCCAAAATATTTGACGGATGGGGTTCCGTCAATCATTTGGGGGGTCTACACCACCAAAATATTTGACGGATGGGGTTCCGTCAAATATTTGGGGGGTCTACACCCCCAAAATATTTCAGGGATGGGGTTCCGTCAAATATTTGGGGGGTCTACACCCCCCAAACATTTGACGGATGGGGTTCCGTCAAATATTTGGGGGGTCTACACCCCCAAAAAATTTGACGGATGGGGTTCCGTCAAATATTTGGGGGCTCTACACCCCCAAAATATTTGACGGATGGGGTTCCGTCAAATATTTGGGGGCTCTACACCCCCAAAATATTTCACGGATGGGGTTCCATCAAATATTCGGGGGCTCTACACCCCCGAAACATTTCACGGATGGGGTTCCGTCAAATATTTGGGGGGTCTAAACCCCCAAAATATTTGACGGATGGGGTTCCGTCAATCATTTGGGGGGTCTACACCACCAAAATATTTGACGGATGTGGTTCCGTCAAATATTTGGGGGGTCTACACCCCCAAAATATTTCACGGATGGGGTTCCGTCAAATATTTGGGGGGTCTACACCCCGAAAATATTTGACGGATGGGGTTTGTGTCAAATATTTGGGGGGTCTACACCCCCAAAATATTTGACGGATGGGGTTCCGTCAAATGTTTGGGGGTCTACACGCTTTTTTGGAATTTTTTTGGAATTTTTTGGGATGAGCTTTAAGCTTGTCCTTGCCGGAAAATCGTCCGAAGGGGTCCTCAATCAGAAAATCAGCGGTGGTCACGGGATACTTCACACACGGCTCACATGCAAGCGTCCACAAACAAAGCCAAAAAACGAGACCGGTTTCGGCCCAACACTAGGCCCTCATCAGTCTGAGCGTGAGATAACAAAGGATATTCAAAAAGACATTCTTTATCTCACATCACTGCGTGTATCACCAATGCAGACATCCGTCATTTTACTGGCGTGTTCCATCTGGTGTATTATAGATTTGGTTCACTGACTTCACTGAAAATACATGTGCATAGCGCAGGAATTGCATTCACAAATATTCAAAACACATGATATTTTGGCAGTGTGCGCGACCTGTTTTTGGATGTGGTTCCGTCAAATATTCGGGGGGTCTACACCCCCAAAATATTTCACGGACGGGCTTCCGTCAAATGTTTGGGGGGTCTACACCCCCGAAATATTTGACGGATGGGGTTCCGTCAAATATTTGGGGGGTCTACACCCCCAAAATATTTCACGGATGGGGTTCCGTCAAATATTTGGGGGGTCTACAGCCCCAAAATATTTGACGGATGGGGCTCCGTCAAATATTTGGGGGGTCTACAGCCCCCAAATATTTGACAGACGGGGTTCCGTCAAATATTTGGGGGGTCTACACCCCCAAAATATTCATGGATGGGGTTTCGTCAAATATTTGGGGGCTCTACAGCCCCCAAATATTTCACGGATGGGGTTCCGTCAAATATTTGGGGGGTCTACATTCCCAAAATATTTCATGGATGGGGTTCCGTCAAATATTTGGGGGGTCTACACCCCCCAAATATTTGACGGATGGGGCTCCGTCAAATATATGGGGGTCTACAGCCCCCAAATATTTGATAGATGGGGTTATGTCAAATATTTGGGGGCTCTACACCCCCCAAATATTTCACGGACGGGTTTCCGTCAAATATTTGGGGGGTCTACACCCCCAAAATATTTCACGGATGGGGTTCCGTGAAATATTTCGGGGCCCTACGCCCCCAAAATAGTTCACGGATGGGGTTCTGTCAAATATTCGGGGGCACTACAACCCCGAAACATTCCACGGATGGGGTCCCGTCAAATGTTTCGGGGCTCTACACCCCCAAAATATTTAACGGATGTGGTTCCGTCAAATATTCGGGGGCTCTACACCCCCAAAACATTTCACGGATGGGGTTCCGTCAAATATTTGGGGGGTCTACACCACCAAAATATTTGACGGATGGGGTTCCGTCAAATATTTGGGGGGTCTACACCTATTTCAGGGATGGGGTTCCGTCAAACATTCGGGGGGTCTACACCCCCAAAATATTTGACGGATGGGGTTCCGTCAAATATTTGGGGGGTCTATAGCCCCCAAATATTTGACGGACAGGGTTCCATAATATTGGGGGGGTCTACACCCCCAAAATATTTGACGGATGGGGTTCCCTCAAATATTTGGGGGGTCTACAGACCCCAAAATATTTCACGGATGGGGTTCTGTCAAATATTTGGGGGGTCTACAACCCCCAAGTATTTTACGGATCGGGTTCCGTCAAATATTTGGGGGGTCTACACCCCCAAAATATTTGACGGATAGGGTTCCGTCAAACATTTGGGGGGTCTACAACCCCAAAACATTTCACGGATGGGGTTCTGTCAAATATTTGGGGGGTCTACAACCCCCAAGTATTTTACGGATCGGGTTCCGTCAAATATTTGGGGGGTCTACACCCCCAAAATATTTCACGGATGGGGTTCCGTCAAATATTTTGGGGCTCTACAACCCCAAAATATTTCACGGATGGGGTTCCGTCAAATATTTGGGGGGGTCTACACCTCCAAAATATTTCACGGATGGGGTTCCGTCAAACATTTGGGGGGTCTACAACCCCAAAATATTTCACGGATGGGGTTCTGTCAAATATTTGGGGGGTCTACAACCCCCAAGTATTTTACGGATCGGGTTCCGTCAAATATTTGGGGGGTCTACACCCCCAAAATATTTCACGGATGGGGTTCTGTCAAATATTTTGGGGCTCTACAACCCCAAAATATTTCACGGATGGGGTTCCGTCAAATATTTGGGGGGTCTACACCCCCAAAATATTTCACGAATGGGGTTTACCCCCAAAATATTTCACGGATGGGGTTCCGTCAAATATTTGGGGGGTCTACACCCCCAAAATATGTGACGGATGGGGTTCCGTCAAAAATTTGGGGGGTCTACACCCCCCAAATATTTCACGGATGGGGTTCCGTCAAATATTTGGCGGCTCTACAGCCCCAAAATATTTGACGGATGGGGTTCCGTCAAATATTTGGGGGGTCTACACCCCAATAATATTTGACTGATGGGGTTCCGTCAAATTTTTGGGGGCTCTACAACCCCAAAATATTTGACGGATGGGGTTCCGTCAAATATTCGGGGGGTCTACACCCCCAAAATATTTCACGGATGGGGTTCCGTCAAATATTTGGCGGCTCTACACCCCCAAAATATTTGACGGATTGGGTTCCGTCAAATATTTGGGGGGTCTACACCCCCAAAATATTTCACGGATGGGGTTCCGTGAAATATTTCGGGGCCCTACGCCCCCAAAATAGTTCACGGATGGGGTTCTGTCAAATATTCGGGGGCACTACAACCCCGAAACATTCCACGGATGGGGTCCCGTCAAATGTTTCGGGGCTCTACACCCCCAAAATATTTAACGGATGTGGTTCCGTCAAATATTCGGGGGCTCTACACCCCCAAAACATTTCACGGATGGGGTTCCGTCAAATATTTGGGGGGTCTACACCACCAAAATATTTGACGGATGGGGTTCCGTCAAATATTTGGGGGGTCTACACCTATTTCAGGGATGGGGTTCCGTCAAATATTCGGGGGGTCTACACCCCCAAAATATTTGACGGATGGGGTTCCGTCAAATATTTGGGGGGTCTATAGCCCCCAAATATTTGACGGACAGGGTTCCATAATATTGGGGGGGTCTACACCCCCAAAATATTTGACGGATGGGGTTCCCTCAAATATTTGGGGGGTCTACAGACCCCAAAATATTTCACGGATGGGGTTCTGTCAAATATTTGGGGGGTCTACAACCCCCAAGTATTTTACGGATCGGGTTCCGTCAAATATTTGGGGGGTCTACACCCCCAAAATATTTGACGGATAGGGTTCCGTCAAACATTTGGGGGGTCTACAACCCCAAAATATTTCACGGATGGGGTTCTGTCAAATATTTGGGGGGTCTACAACCCCCAAGTATTTTACGGATCGGGTTCCGTCAAATATTTGGGGGGTCTACACCCCCAAAATATTTCACGGATGGGGTTCCGTCAAATATTTTGGGGCTCTACAACCCCAAAATATTTCACGGATGGGGTTCCGTCAAATATTTGGGGGGGTCTACACCTCCAAAATATTTCACGGATGGGGTTCCGTCAAACATTTGGGGGGTCTACAACCCCAAAATATTTCACGGATGGGGTTCTGTCAAATATTTGGGGGGTCTACAACCCCCAAGTATTTTACGGATCGGGTTCCGTCAAATATTTGGGGGGTCTACACCCCCAAAATATTTCACGGATGGGGTTCTGTCAAATATTTTGGGGCTCTACAACCCCAAAATATTTCACTGATGGGGTTCCGTCAAATATTTGGGGGGTCTACACCCCCAAAATATTTCACGAATGGGGTTTACCCCCAAAATATTTCACGGATGGGGTTCCGTCAAATATTTGGGGGGTCTACACCCCCAAAATATGTGACGGATGGGGTTCCGTCAAAAATTTGGGGGGTCTACACCCCCCAAATATTTCACGGATGGGGTTCCGTCAAATATTTGGCGGCTCTACAGCCCCAAAATATTTGACGGATGGGGTTCCGTCAAATATTTGGGGGGTCTACACCCCAATAATATTTGACTGATGGGGTTCCGTCAAATTTTTGGGGGCTCTACAACCCCAAAATATTTGACGGATGGGGTTCCGTCAAATATTCGGGGGGTCTACACCCCCAAAATATTTCACGGATGGGGTTCCGTCAAACATTTGGCGGCTCTACACCCCCAAAATATTTGACGGATTGGGTTCCGTCAAATATTTTGGGGGTCTACACCACCAAAATATTTGACGGATGGGGTTCCGTCAAATTTTTGGGGGGTCTACACCCCCAAAATATTTGACGGATGGGGTTCCGTCAAATATTCGGGGGGTCTACACCACAAAATATTTCACGGATGGGGTTCCGTCAAATTTTTGGGGGGTGTACACCCCCAAAATATTTGATGGATGGGGTTCCGTCAAACATTTGGGGGGTTTACACCCCCAAAATATTTCAGAGATGGGGTTCCGTCAAATATTTGGCGGTTCTACACCCCCAAAATATTTGACGGATTGGGTTCCGTCAAATATTTTGGGGGTCTACACCACCAAAATATTTGACGGATGGGGTTCCGTCAAATTTTTGGGGGGTCTACATCCCCAAAATATTTGACGGTTGGGGTTCCGTCAAATATTTGGGGGCTCTACACCCCCAAAATATTTCACGGATGGGGTTCCGTCAAATATTTGGGGGGTCTACACCCCCCAAATATTTCACGGATGGGGTTCCGTCAAATTTTCGGGGGGTCTACACCCCCAAAATATTTCAAGGATGGGGTTCCGTCAAATATTTGGGGGGTCTACACCCCCCAAATATTTGACGGATGGGGTTCCGTCAAATATTTGGGGGGTCTACAGCCCCCAAATATTTGACAGATGGGGTTCCCTCCAAAATTTCGGGGCCCTACACCCCCAAAATATTTTACGGATGGGGTTCCGTCAAATATTCGGGGGCTCTACACCCCCAAAATGTTTCACGGATGGGGTTCCGTCAAATGTTTGGGGGCTCTACACCCCCCAAATGTTTCACGGATGGGGTTCCGTCAAATATTTGGGGGGTCTACACCCCCCAAATATTTCACGGATGGGGTTCTGTCAAATATTTGGGGGTTCTACACCCCCAAAATATTTCACAGATGGGGTTCCGTCAATTTTTTTGGGGGGTCTACACCACCCAAATATTTCACGGATGGGATTCCGTCAAATATTTGGGGGGTCTACATCCCCCAAATATTTCACGGATGGGGCTCCGTCAAATATTTGAGGGGTCTACAGCCCCCAAATATTTGACGGATGGGGTTCCGTCAAATATTTGGGGGGTCTATAGCCCCCAAATATTTGACGGACAGGGTTCCATAATGTTTGGGGGGTCTACACCCCCAAAATATTTGACGGATGGGGTTCCGTCAAATATTCGGGGGGTCTACACCCCCAACATATTTGACGGATGGGGTTCCGTCAAATATTTGGGGTGCTATAGCCCCCAAATATTTGACGGACAGGGTTCCATAATGTTTGGGGGGTCTACACCCCCAAAATATCGGACGGATGGGGTTCCATCAAATATTTGGGGGGTCTATAGACCCCAAACATTTGACGGATGGGGTTCCGTCAAACATTTTGGGGGTCTACAACCCCAAAATATTTCACGGATGGGGTTCTGTCAAATATTTGGGGGGTCTACAACGCCCAAGTATTTTACGGATCGGGTTCCATAATGTTTGGGGGGTCTACACCCCCAAAATATTTCACGGATGGGGTTCCGTCAAATATTTGGGGGCTCTACAACCCCAAAATATTTCACGGATGGGGTTCCGTCAAATATTTGGGGGGTCTACACCCCCAAAATATTTCACGAATGGGGTTCACCCCCAAAATATTTCACGGATTGGGTTCCGTCAAATATTTGGGGGGTCTACACCCCCAAAATATTTGACGGATGGGGTTCCGTCAAATTTTTGGGGGGTCTACACCCCCAAAATATTTGACGGATGGGGTTCCGTCAAATATTCGGGGGGTCTACACCACAAAATATTTCACGGATGGGGTTCCGTCAAATTTTTGGGGGGTGTACACCCCCAAAATATTTGATGGATGGGGTTCCGTCAAACATTTGGGGGGTTTACACCCCCAAAATATTTCAGAGATGGGGTTCCGTCAAATATTTGGCGGTTCTACACCCCCAAAATATTTGACGGATTGGGTTCCGTCAAATATTTTGGGGGTCTACACCACCAAAATATTTGACGGATGGGGTTCCGTCAAATTTTTGGGGGGTCTACATCCCCAAAATATTTGACGGTTGGGGTTCCGTCAAATATTTGGGGGCTCTACACCCCCAAAATATTTCACGGATGGGGTTCCGTCAAATATTTGGGGGGTCTACACCCCCCAAATATTTCACGGATGGGGTTCCGTCAAATTTTCGGGGGGTCTACACCCCCAAAATATTTCAAGGATGGGGTTCCGTCAAATATTTGGGGGGTCTACACCCCCCAAATATTTGACGGATGGGGTTCCGTCAAATATTTGGGGGGTCTACAGCCCCCAAATATTTGACAGATGGGGTTCCCTCCAAAATTTCGGGGCCCTACACCCCCAAAATATTTTACGGATGGGGTTCCGTCAAATATTCGGGGGCTCTACACCCCCAAAATGTTTCACGGATGGGGTTCCGTCAAATGTTTGGGGGCTCTACACCCCCCAAATGTTTCACGGATGGGGTTCCGTCAAATATTTGGGGGGTCTACACCCCCCAAATATTTCACGGATGGGGTTCTGTCAAATATTTGGGGGTTCTACACCCCCAAAATATTTCACAGATGGGGTTCCGTCAATTTTTTTGGGGGGTCTACACCACCCAAATATTTCACGGATGGGATTCCGTCAAATATTTGGGGGGTCTACATCCCCCAAATATTTCACGGATGGGGCTCCGTCAAATATTTGAGGGGTCTACAGCCCCCAAATATTTGACGGATGGGGTTCCGTCAAATATTTGGGGGGTCTATAGCCCCCAAATATTTGACGGACAGGGTTCCATAATGTTTGGGGGGTCTACACCCCCAAAATATTTGACGGATGGGGTTCCGTCAAATATTCGGGGGGTCTACACCCCCAACATATTTGACGGATGGGGTTCCGTCAAATATTTGGGGTGCTATAGCCCCCAAATATTTGACGGACAGGGTTCCATAATGTTTGGGGGGTCTACACCCCCAAAATATCGGACGGATGGGGTTCCATCAAATATTTGGGGGGTCTATAGACCCCAAACATTTGACGGATGGGGTTCCGTCAAACATTTGGGGGGTCTACAACCCCAAAATATTTCACGGATGGGGTTCTGTCAAATATTTGGGGGGTCTACAACGCCCAAGTATTTTACGGATCGGGTTCCATAATGTTTGGGGGGTCTACACCCCCAAAATATTTCACGGATGGGGTTCCGTCAAATATTTGGGGGCTCTACAACCCCAAAATATTTCACGGATGGGGTTCCGTCAAATATTTGGGGGGTCTACACCCCCAAAATATTTCACGAATGGGGTTCACCCCCAAAATATTTCACGGATTGGGTTCCGTCAAATATTTGGGGGGTCTACACCCCCAAAATATGTGACGGATGGGGTTCCGTCAAATATTTGGGGGGTCTACACCCCCCAAATATTTCAAGGATGGGGTTCCGTCTAATATTTGGCGGCTCTACACCCCCAAAATATTTGACGGATGGGGTTCCGTCAAATATTTGGGGGCTCTACAACCCCAAAATATTTGACGGATGGGGTTCCGTCAAATATTCGGGGGGTCTACACCCCCAAAATATTTCACGGATGGGGTTCCGTCAAATTTTGGGGGGGTCTACACCCTGAAAATATTTGATGGATGGGGTTCCGTCAAATATTCGGGGGGTCTACACCCCCAAAATATTTCACGGATGGGGTTCCGTCAAATATTTGGCGGCTCTACACCCCCAAAATATTTGACGGATTAGGTTTCGTCAAATATTTTGGGGGTCTACACCCCCAAAATATTTGACGGATGGGGTTCCGTCAAATTTTTGGGGGGTCTACACCCCCAAAATATTTGACTGATGGGGTTCCGTCAAATATTCGGGGGGTCTACACCCCCAAAATATTTCACCGATGGGGTTCCGTCAAATATTAGGGGGGTCTACACCCTGAAAATATTTGACGGATGGGGTTCCGTCAAATATTTCGGGGGGTCTACACCCCCAAATATTTGACAGACGGGGTTCCGTCAAATATTTGGGGGCTCTACAACACCAAAATGTTTCACGGATGGGGTTCCGTCAAATATTTGGGGGCTCTACAGCCCCCAAATGTTTCACCGATGGGGTTCCGTCAAATATTTGGGGGCTCTACAGCCCCCAAATATTTCACAGATGGGGTTCTGTCAAATATTTGGGGGGTCTACACCCCCAAAATGTTTGACCGATGGGGTTCCGTCAAATTTTTGGGGGGTCTACACCCCCAAAATATTTGACGGACGGGGTTCCGTCAAATATTTGGGGGGTCTACACCCCCAAAATATTTCACGGATGGGGTTCCGTCAAATGTTTGGGGGGTCTACACCCCCAAAATATTTCACGGATGGGGTTGCGTCAAATATTTGGGGGCTCGGCACCCCCAAAATATTTCACCGATGGGGTTCCGTCAAATATTTGGAGGTCTACACCCCCCAAATATTTCACGGATGGGGTTCCGTCAAATATTTGGGGGCTGTACACCCCCAAAATATTTCACGGATCGGGTTCCGTCAAATATTTGTGGTCTCTACACCCCCAAAATATTTGACGGATGGGGTTCCGTCAAATATTTGGGGGGTCTACACCCCCCAAATATTTCACGGATGGGGTTCCGTCCAATTTTCGGGGGGCCTACACCCCCAAAATATTTCAAGGATGGGGTTCCGCCAAATATTTGGGGGGTCTACACCCCCCAAATATTTGACGGATGGGGTTCCGTCAAATATTTGGGGGGTCTACAGCCCCCAAATATTTGACAGATGGGGTTCCCTCAAATATTTGGGGGCCCTACAGCCCCAAAATATTTCACGGATGGGGTTCCGTCAAATATTCGGGGGCTCTACACCCCCAAAATGTTTCACGGATCGGGTTACGTCAAATATTTGGGGGCTCTACACCCCCCAAATGTTTCACGGATGGGGTTCCGTCAAATATTTTGGGGGGTCTACACCCCCCAAATATTTCACGGATGGGGTTCTGTCAAATATTTGGGGCTTCTACACCCCCAAAATATTTCACAGATGGGGTTCCGTCAAATATTTGGGGGGTCTACACCACCCAAATATTTCACGGATGGGATTCCGTCAAATATTCGGGGGGTCTACACCCCCCAAATATTTCACGGATGGGGCTCCGTCAAATCTTTGAGGGGGCTACAGCCCCCAAATATTTGACGGATGGGGTTCCATCAAATATTTGGGGGGTCTACACCCCCAAAATATTTGACGGATGGGGTTCCGTCAAATATTTGGGGGGTCTATAGCCCCCAAATATTTGACGGACAGGGTTCCATAATGTTTGGGGGGTCTACACCCCCAAAATATTTGACGGGTGGGGTTCCGTCAAATATTTGGGGGGTCTAGAGACCCCAAATATTTGACGGATGGGGTTCCGTCAAACATTTGGCGGGGTCTACACCTCTAAAATATTTCACGAATGGGGTTCCGTAAAATATTCGGGTGCTCTACCCCCCCAAAATATTTCACGGATAGGGTTCCGTCAAATATTTGGGGGGCTCTACACCCCCAAATTATTTGATGGATGGGGTTCCGTCAAATATTTGGCGGGGTCTACACCTCCAAAATATTTCACGAATGGGGTTCCGTCAAATATTCGGGTGCTCTACCCCCCCAAAATATTTCACGGATAGGGTTCCGTCAAATATTTGGGGGGCTCTACACCCCCAAATTATTTGACGGATGGGGTTCCGTCAAATATTTGGCGGGTCTACACCCCCAAAATATTTCACGGATGGGGTTCCGTCAAATATTTGGGGGGTCTACAGCCCCCAAATATTTGACGGATGGGGTTCCGTCAAGCATTTGGGGGATCTACAGCCCCCAAATATTTCACGGATGGGGTTCCGGCAAAATTTTTCGGGGGTCTACACCCCCAAAATATTTGACGGATGGGGTTCCGTCAAACATTTGGGGGGGTCTACACCCCCAAAATATTTGACGGATGGGGTTCCGTCAAATATTTGGGGGGTCTACACCCCCCAAATATTTGACGGATGGGGTTCCGTCAAATATTTGGGGGCTCTACACCCTCAAAATATTTCACGGGTGGGGTTCCGTCAAATATTTGGCGGGTCTACACCCCCAAAATATTTCACGGATGGGGTTCCGTCAAATATTTGGGGGGTCTACAGCCCCCAAATATTTGACGGATGGGGTTCCGTCAAGCATTTGGGGGATCTATAGCCCCCAAATATTTCACGGATGGGGTTCCGGCAAAATTTTTCGGGGGTCTACACCCCTCAAATATTTGACGGATGGGGTTCCGTCAAACATTTTGGGGTGTCTACACCCCCAAAATATTTGACGGATGGGGTTCCGTCAAATATTTGGGGAGGTCTACACCCCCAAAGTATTTCACGGATGGGGTTCTGTCAAATATTTGGGGGCTCTACACCCCCAAAATATTTCACGGATGGGGTTCCGTCAAATATTTGGTGGGTCTACACCCCCAAAATATTTCACGGATGGGGTTCCGTCAAATATTTGGGGGGTCTACACCCCCAAAATATTTGACGGATGAGATTCCATCAAATATTTGGGGGGTCTACACCCCCAAAATATTTGACGGATGGGGTTCCGTCAAATATTCGGGGGGTCTACACCCTCAAAATATTTCACACATGGGGTTCCGTCAAATATTCGGGGGGTCTACAGCCCCAAAATATTTCACGGATGGGGTTCCGTCAAATATTTGGGGGGTCTAAACCCCCAAAATATTTGACGGATGGGGTTCCGTCAATCATTTGGGGGGTCTACACACCCAAAATATTTGACGGATGGGGTTCCGTCAAATATTTGGGGGGTCTACACCCCCAAAATATTTCAGGGATGGGGTTCCGTCAAATATTTGGGGGGTCTACACCCCGAAAACATTTGATGGATGGGGTTCCGTCAAATATTTGGGGGGTCTACACCCCCAAAATATTTGACGGATGGGGTTCCGTCAAATATTTGGGGGCTCTACACCCCCAAAATATTTGACGGATGGGGTTCCGTCAAATATTTGGGGGCTCTACACCCCCAAAATATTTCACGGATGGGGTTCCGTCAAATATTCGGGGGCTCTACACCCCCAAAACATTTCACGGATGGGGTTCCGTCAAATTTTTTGGGGGGTCTAAACCCCCAAAATATTTGACGGATGGGGTTCCGTCAATCATTTGGGGGGTCTACACCACCAAAATATTTGACGGATGTGGTTCCGTCAAATATTTGGGGGGTCTACACCCCCAAAATATTTCACGGATGGGGTTCCGTCAAATATTTGGGGGGTCTACACCCCGAAAATATTTGACGGATGGGGGTTCCGTCAAATATTTGGGGGGTCTACACCCCCAAAATATTTGACGGATGGGGTTCCGTCAAATGTTTGGGGGTCTACACCCTTTTTTGGAATTTTTTTGGATTTTTTTTTTTGCAATTTTTTTGGAATTTTTTTGGAATTTTTTTCGGATGAGACTTGAGCTTGTCCTTGCCGGAAAATCGTGAGAAGGGGTCCTCAATCAGAAAATCAGCGGTGGTCACGGGATACTTCACACACGGCTCACATGCAAGCGTCCACAAACAAAGCCAAAAAACGAGACCGGTTTCGGCCCAACACTAGGCCCTCATCAGTCTGAGCGTGAGATAACAAAGGATATTCAAAAAGACATTCTTTATCTCACATCACTGCGTGTATCACACATGCAGACATCCGTCATTTTACTGGCGTGTTCCATCTGGTGTATTATAGATTTGGTTCACTGACTTCACTGAAAATACATGTGCATAGCGCAGGAATTGCATTCACAAATATTCAAAACACATGATATTTTGGCAGTGTGCGCGACCTGTTTTTGGATGTGGTTCCGTCAAATATTCGGGGGGTCTACACCCCCAAAATATTTCACGGACGGGCTTCCGTCAAATGTTTGGGGGGTCTACACCCCCGAAATATTTGACGGATGGGGTTCCGTCAAATATTTGGGGGGTCTACACCCCCAAAATATTTCACGGATGGAGTTCCGTCAAATATTTGGGGGGTCTACAGCCCCCAAATATTTGACGGATGGGGTTCCGTCAAATATTTGGGGGGTCTACACCCCCAAAATATTCATGGATGGGGGTTCGTCAAATATTTGGGGGCTCTACAGCCCCCAAATATTTCACGGATGGGGTTCCGTCAAATATTTGGGGCGTCTACATTCCCAAAATATTTCATGGATGGGGTTCCGTCAAATATTTGGGGGGTCTACACCCCCCAAATATTTGACGGATGGGGCTCCGTCAAATATATGGGGGTCTACAGCCCCCAAATATTTGACGGATGGGGTTTTGTCAAATGTTTGGGGGGTCTACACCCCCAAAATATTTCACGGATGGGGTTCCGTCAAATATTTGGGGGGGTCTACACCCCCAAAATATTTGATGGATGGGGTTCCGTCAAATATTTGGGGGGGTCTACACCCCCAAAATATTTGACGGATGGGGTTCCGTCAAATATTTGGGGGCTCTACACCCCCAAAATATTTCACGGATGGGGTTCCGTCAAATATTTGGGGGGGTCTACACCCCCAAAATATTTGACGGATGGGGTTCCGTCAAATATTTGGGGGCTCTACACCCCCAAAATATTTGACGGATGGGGTTCCGTCAAATATTTGGGGGCTCTACACCCCCAAAATATTTCACGGATGGGGTTCCGTCAAATATTCCGGGGCTCTACACCCCCGAAACATTTCACGGATGGGGTTCCGTCAAATATTTGGGGGGTCTAAACCCCCAAAATATTTGACGGATGGGGTTCCGTCAATCATTTGGGGGGTCTACACCACCAAAATATTTGACGGATGTGGTTCCGTCAAATTTTTGGGGGGTCTACACCCCCAAAACATTTCACGGATGGGGTTCCGTCAAATATTTGGGGGGTCTACACCCCGAAAATATTTGATGGATGGGGTTTCTGTCAAATATTTGGGGGGTCTACACCCCCAAAATATTTGACGGATGGTGTTCCGTCAAATGTTTGGGGGTCTACACGCGCTTTTGGAATTTTTTTTGGATTTTTTTGTTTTCAATTTTTTTGGAATTTTTTTGGAATTTTTTGGGATGAGCTGTGAGCTTGTCCTTGCCGGAAAATCGTGAGAAGGGGTCCTCAATCAGAAAATCAGCGGTGGTCACGGGATACTTCACACACGGCTCACATGCAAGCGTCCACAAACAAAGCCAAAAAACGAGACCGGTTTCGGCCCAACACTGGGCCCTCATCAGTCTGGGCGTGAGATAACAAAGGATATTCAAAAAGACATTCTTTATCTCACATCACTGCGTGTATCACACATGCACACATCCGTCATTTTACTGGCGTGTTCCATCTGGTGTATTATAGATTTGGTTCACTGACTTCACTGAAAATACATGTGCATAGCGCAGGAATTGCATTCACAAATATTCAAAACACATGATATTTTGGCAGTGTGCGCGACCTGTTTTTGGATGTGGTTCCGTCAAATGTTCGGGGGGTCTACACCCCCAAAATATTTCACCGACGGGCTTCCGTCAAATGTTTGGGGGGTCTACACCCCCGAAATATTTGACGGATGGGGTTCCGTCAAATATTTGGGGGGTCTACACCCCCAAAATATTTCACGGATGGGGTTCCGTCAAATATTTGGGGGGTCTACAGCCCCAAAATATTTGACGGATGGGGCTCCGTCAAATATTTGGGGGGTCTACAGCCCCCAAATATTTGACAAATGGGGTTCCGTCAAATATTTGGGGGGTCTACACCCCCAAAATATTCATGGATGGGGTTTCGTCAAATATTTGGGGGCTCTACAGCCCCCAAATATTTCACGGATGGGGTTCCGTCAAATATTTGGGGGGTCTACATTCCCAAAATATTTCATGGATGGGGTTCCGTCAAATATTTGGGGGGTCTACACCCCCCAAATATTTGATAGATGGGGTTTTGTCAAATATTTGGGGGCTCTACACCCCCCAAATATTTCATGGACGGGTTTCCGTCAAATATTTGGGGCTCTACACCCCCAAAATATTTCACGGATGGGGTTCCGTGAAATATTTCGGGGCCCTACGCCCCCAAAATAGTTCACGGATGGGGTTCTGTCAAATATTCGGGGGCACTACACCCCCGAAACATTCCACGGATGGGGTCCCGTCAAATGTTTGGGGGCTCTACACCCCCAAAATATTTCACGGATGTGGTTCCGTCAAATATTCGGGGGCTCTACACCCCCAAAACATTTCACGGATGGGGTTCCGTCAAATATTTGGGGGGTCTACACCACCAAAATATTTGACGGATGGGGTTCCGTCAAATAATTGGGGGGTCTACAGCTATTTCAGGGATGGGGTTCCGTCAAATATTTGGGGGGTTTACACCCCCCAAACATTTGACGGATGGGGTTCCGTCAAATATTTGGGGGGGTCAACACCCCCAAAATATTTGACGGATGGGGTTCCGTCAAATATTTGGGGGCTCTACACCCCCAAAATATTTGACGGATGGGGTTCCGTCAAATATTTGGGGGCTCTACCCCCCCAAAATATTTCACGGATGGGGTTCCGTCAAATATTCGGGGGCTCTACACCCCCAAAACATTTCACGGATGGGGTTCCGTCAAATATTTGGGGGGTCTAAACCCCCAAAATATTTGACGGACTGGGTTCCGTCAATCATTTGGGGGGTCTACACCACCAAAATATTTGACGGATCTGGTTCCGTCAAATATTTGGGGGGTCTACACCCCCAAAATATTTCACGGATGGGGTTCCGTCAAATATTTGGGGGGTCTACACCCCGAAAATATTTGACGGATGGGGTTTCTGTCAAATATTTGGGGGGTCTACACCCCCAAAATATTTGACGGATGGGGTTCCGTCAAATGTTTGGGGGGTGTAAACCCTTTTTTGGAATTTTTTTGGAATTTTTTTTTGCAATTTTTTTGGAATTTTTTTGGAATTTTTTGGGATGAGCTTTGAGCTTGTCCTTGCCGGAAAATCGTGAGAAGGGGTCCTCAATCAGAAAATCAGCGGTGGTCACGGGATACTTCACACACGGCTCACATGCAAGCGTCCACAAACAAAGCCAAAAAACGAGACCGGTTTCGGCCCAACACTAGGCCCTCATCAGTCTGAGCGTGAGATAACAAAGGATATTCAAAAAGACATTCTTTATCTCACATCACTGCGTGTATCACACATGCAGACATCCGTCATTTTACTGGCGTGTTCCATCTGGTGTATTATAGATTTGGTTCACTGACTTCTCTGAAAATACATGTGCATAGCGCAGGAATTGCATTCAGAAATATTCAAAACACATGATATTTTGGCAGTGTGCGCGACCTGTTTTTGGATGTGGTTCCGTCAAATATTCGGGGGGTCTACACCCCCCAAAAAAATATTTCACCGACGGGCTTCCGTCAAATGTTTGGGGGGTCTACACCCCCGAAATATTTGACGGATGGGGTTCCGTCAAATATTTGGGGGGTCTACACCCCCAAAATATTTCACGGATGGGGTTCCGTCAAATATTTGGGGGGTCTACAGCCCCAAAATATTTGACGGATGGGGTTCCGTCAAATATTTGGGGGGTCTACAGCCCCCAAATATTTGACGGATGGGGTTCCGTCAAATATTTGGGGGGTCTACACCCCCAAAATATTCATGGATGGGGTTTCGTCAAATATTTGGGGGCTCTACAACCCCCAAATATTTCACGGATGGGGTTCCGTCAAATATTTGGGGGGTCTACACCCCCCAAATATTTGACGGATGGGGCTCCGTCAAATATATGGGGGTCTACAGCCCCCAAGTATTTGATAGATGGGGTTTTGTCAAATATTTGGGGGCTCTGCACCCCCCAAATATTTCACGGACGGGTTTCCGTCAAATATTTGGGGGGTCTACACCCCCAAAATATTTCACGGATGGGGTTCCGTGAAATATTTCGGGGCCCTACGCCCCCAAAATAGTTCACGGATGGGGTTCTGTCAAATATTCGGGGGCACTACACCCCCGAAACATTCCACGGATGGGGTCCCGTCAAATGTTTGGGGGCTGTACACCCCCAAAATATTTCACGGATGTGGTTCCGTCAAATATTCGGGGGCTCTACACCCCCAAAACATTTCACGGATGGGGTTCCGTCAAATATTTGGGGGGTCTACACCACCAAAATATTTGACGGATGGGGTTCCGTCAAATATTTGGGGGGTCTACACCTATTTCAGGGATGGGGTTCCGTCAAATATTCGGGGGGTCTACACCCCCAAAATATTTGACGGATGGGGTTCCGTCAAATATTCGGGGGCTCTACACCCCCAAAACATTTCACGGATGGGGTTCCGTCAAATATTTGGGGGGTCTAAACCCCCAAAATATTTGACGGATGGGGTTCCGTCAATCATTTGGGGGGTCTACACCACCAAAATATTTGACGGATCTGGTTCCGTCAAATATTTGGGGGGTCTACACCCCCAAAATATTTCACCGATGGGGTTCCGTCAAATATTTGGGGGGTCTACACCCCGAAAATATTTGACGGATGGGGTTTCTGTCAAATATTTGGGGGGTCTACACCCCCAAAATATTTGACGGATGGGGTTCCGTCAAATGTTTGGGGGGTCTAAACCCTTTTTTGGAATTTTTTTGGAATTTTTTTTTTGGCAATTTTTTTGGAATTTTTTTGGAATTTTTTGGGATGAGCTGTGAGCTTGTCCTTGCCGGAAAATCGTGAGAAGGGGTCCTCAATCAGAAAATCAGCGGTGGTCACGGGATACTTCACACACGGCTCACATGCAAGCGTCCACAAACAAAGCCAAAAAACGAGACCGGTTTCGGCCCAACACTAGGCCCTCATCAGTCTGAGCGTGAGATAACAAAGGATATTCAAAAAGACATTCTTTATCTCACATCACTGCGTGTATCACACATGCAGACATCCGTCATTTTACTGGCGTGTTCCATCTGGTGTATTATAGATTTGGTTCACTGACTTCACTGAAAATACATGTGCATAGCGCAGGAATTGCATTCACAAATATTCAAAACACATGATATTTTGGCAGTGTGCGCGACCTGTTTTTGGATGTGGTTCCGTCAAATATTCGGGGGGTCTACACCCCCCAAAAAAATATTTCACCGACGGGCTTCCGTCAAATGTTGAGGGGGTCTACACCCCCGAAATATTTGACGGATGGGGTTCCCTCAAATATTTGGGGGGTCTACACCCCCAAAATATTTCACGGATGGGGTTCCGTCAAATATTTTGGGGGTCTACAGCCCCAAAATATTTGATGGATGGGGTTCCGTCAAATATTTGGGGGGTCTACAGCCCCCAAGTATTTGATAGATGGGGTTTTGTCAAATATTTGGGGGCTCTACACCCCCCAAATATTTCACGGATGGGGTTCCGTCAAATATTTGGGGGGTCTACACCCCCAAAATATTTCACGGATGGGGTTCCGTGAAATATTTCGGGGCCCTACGCCCCCAAAATAGTTCACGGATGGGGTTCTGTCAAATATTCGGGGGCACTACACCCCCGAAACATTCCACGGATGGGGTCCCGTCAAATGTTTGGGGGCTGTACACCCCCAAAATATTTCACGGATGTGGTTCCGTCAAATATTCGGGGGCTCTACACCCCCAAAACATTTCACGGATGGGGTTCCGTCAAATATTTGGGGGGTCTACACCACCAAAATATTTGACGGATGGGGTTCCGTCAAATATTTGGGGGGTCTACACCTATTTCAGGGATGGGGTTCCGTCAAATATTCGGGGGGTCTACACCCCCCAAATATTTGACGGATGGGGTTCCGTCAAATGTTTGGGGGCTCTACACCCCCAAACTGTTTCACGGATGTGGTTCCGTCAAATATTCGGGGGCTCTACACCCCCAAAACATTTCACGGATGGGGTTCCGTCAAATATTTGGGGGGTCTAAACCCCCAAAATATTTGACGGATGGGGTTCCGTCAATCATTTGGGGGGTCTACACCACCGAAATATTTGACGGATGTGGTTCCGTCAAATATTTGGGGGGTCTACACCCCCAAAATATTTCACGGATGGGGTTCCGTCAAATATTTGGGGGGTCTACACCCCGAAAATATTTGACGGATGGGGTTTCTGTCAAATATTTGGGGGGTCTACACCCCCAAAATATTTGACGGATGGGGTTCCGTCAAATGTTTGGGGGGTCTACACCCTTTTTGGCAATTTTTTTGGAATTGTTTTTTTTTGCAATTTTTTTGGAATTTTTTTGGAATTTTTTGGGATGAGCTGTGAGCTTTTCCTTGCCGGAAAATCGTGAGAAGGGGTCCTCAATCAGAAAATCAGCGGTGGTCACGGGATACTTCACACACGGCTCACATGCAAGCGTCCACAAACAAAGCCAAAAAACGAGACCGGTTTCGGCCCAACACTAGGCCCTCATCAGTCTGGGCGTGAGATAACAAAGGATATTCAAAAAGACATTCTTTATCTCACATCACTGCGTGTATCACACATGCAGACATCCGTCATTTTACTGGCGTGTTCCATCTGGTGTATTATAGATTTGGTTCACTGACTTCACTGAAAATACATGTGCATAGCGCAGGAATTGCATTCACAAATATTCAAAACACATGATATTTTGGCAGTGTGCGCGACCTGTTTTTGGATGTGGTTCCGTCAAATATTCGGGGGGTCTACACCCCCCCAAAAAATATTTCACGGACGGGCTTCCGTCAAATGTTTGGGGGGTCTACACCCCCGAAATATTTGACGGATGGGGTTCCGTCAAATATTTGGGGGGTCTACAGCCCCAAAATATTTGACGGATGGGGCTCCGTCAAATATATGGGGGTCTACAGCCCCCAAATATTTGATAGATGGGGTTTTGTCAAATATTTGGGGGCTCTACACCCCCCAAATATTTCACGGACGGGTTTCCGTCAAATATTCGGGGGCACTACACCCCCGAAACATTCCACGGATGGGGTCCCGTCAAATGTTTGGGGGCTCTACACCCCCAAAATATTTCACGGATGTGGTTCCGTCAAATATTTGCGGGGGTCTACACCCCCAAAATATTTCACGGATGAGGTTCTGTCAAACATTTGGGGGGTCTACAGCCCCAAAATATTTCACGGATGGGGTTCCGTCAAATATTTCGGGGGTCTACAGCCCCCAAATATTTGACGGATGGGGTTCCGTCAAATGTTTGGGGGGTCTACACCCCCGAAATATTTCACGGATGGGGTCCGTCAAATATTTTGGGGGTCTACACCCTCAAAATATTTCAGGGATGGGGTTCCGTCAGATATTTGGGGGTTCTACACCCCCCAAATATTTGACGGATGGGGTTCCGTCAAATATTTGGGGGGTCTACAGCCCCCAAATATTTAATAGATGGGATTTTGTCAAATATTTGGGGGGTCTACACCCCCAAAATATTTCACGGATCGGGTTCCGTGAAATATTTCGGGGCCCTACGCCCCCAAAATAGTTCACGGATGGGGTTCTGTCAAATATTTTAGGGCACTACACCCCTGAAACATTCCACGGATGGGGTCCCGTCAAATGTTTGGGGGCTCTACACCCCCAAAATATTTCATGGATGTGGTTCCGTCAAATATTTGCGGGGGTCTACACCCCCGAAATATTTCACGGATGAGGTTCTGTCAAACATTTGGGGGGTCTACACCCTCGAAATATTTGAGGGATGGGGTTCTGTCAAATATTCGGGGGCACTACACCCCCGAAACATTCCACAGATGGGGTCCCGTCAAATTTTTGGGGGCTCTACACCCCCAAAATATTACACGGATGTGGTTCCGTCAAATATTTGCGGGGCTCTCACCCCCAAAATATTTCACGGATGAGGTTCTGTCAAATATTTTGGGGGTCTACACCCCCCAAATATTTGACGGATGGGGTTCCGTCAAATATTTTGGGGGTCTAGAGCCCCCAAATATTTGACAGATGGGGTTCTGTCAAATATTTGGCGGCCCTACACCCCCAAAATATCTGAGTGATGGGGTTCCGTCAAATATTTGGGGGGGTCTACACCCCCAAAATATTTCACGGATGGGGTTCCGTCAAATATTTGTGGGGTCTGCACCCCCCAAATATTTGACGGATGGGGTTCCGTCAAATATTTGGGGAGTCTACAGCCCCCAAATACTTGATAGATGGGGTTTTGTCAAATATTTGGCGGCTCTACACCCCCAAAATATTTCACGGATGGGGTTCCGTCAAATATTTGGGGGGTCTACACCCCCCAAATATTTCACGGATGGGGTTCCGTCAAATGTTTGGGGGGTCTACACCCTCGAAATATTTGACGGATTGGGCTCCTTCAAATATTTGGGGGGTCTACAGCCCCCAAATATTTGACAGATCGGGTTCCGTCAAATATTTGGGGGCTGTACATCCCCCAAATATTTCACCGATGGGGTTCCGTCAAATATTTTGGGGCTCTACACCCCCAAAATATTTCACGGATGGGGTTCCGTCAAATATTTCGGGGCTCTACACCCCCAAAATAGTTCACGGATGGGGTTCTGTCAAATCGGGGGCACTACAACCCCGAAACATTTCACGGATGGGGTCCCGTCAAATATTTGGGCGCTCTACACCCCCAAAATATTTCACTGATGGGGTTCCGTCAAATATTTGGGGGGTCTACACCCCCAAAATATTTCACGGATGAGGTTCTGTCAAACATTCGGGGGATCTAGCCCCAAAATATTTCACGGATGGGGTTCCGTCAAATATTTGGGGGGTCTACACCCTCAAAATATTTCACGGATGGGGTTCAGTCAAATATTTGGGGGGTCTACACCCCCCAAATATTTGACGGATTGGGTTCCGTCAAATATTTGGGGGGGTCTACACCCCCAAAATATTTGACGGATGGGGTTCCGTTAAATATTTGGGGGGTCTACACACCCAAAATATTTGACGGATGGGGTTCCGTCAAATATTTGGGGGGGTCTACACCCCCAAAATATTTCACGGATGGGGTTCCATCAAATATTTGGGGGGTCTACATCCCCGAAATATTTGACAGATGGGGTCCCGTGAAATATTCGGGGGCTCTACACCCCCAAAATATTTCACGGATGGGGTTCCGTCAAATATTTGAGGGGTCTACACCTCCAAAATATTTCACGGATGAGGTTCTGTCAATCATTTGGGGGGTCTACAGCCCCAAAATATTTCACAGATGGGGTTCCGTCAAATATTTGGGGAGTCTACACCCCCAAAATATTTCACTGATGGGGTTCCGTCAAATATTTGGGGGGGTCTACACCCCCAAAATATTTGACCGATGGGGTTCCGTCAAATATTTGGGGGGTCTACAGCCCCCAAATATTTCACGGATGGGGTTCCGTCAAATATTTGGGTGGTCTACACCTCCAAAATATTTCACGGATGGGGTTCCGTCAAATATTTGGGGGGGTCTACACCCCCAAAATATTTCACGGATGGGGTTCCGTCAAATATTTGTAGGGTCTAAACCCCACCAAAATATTTCACCGATGGGGTTCCGTCAAATATTTGGGGGGTCTACACCCCCAAAATATTTGACGGATGGGGTTCCGTCAAACATTCGGGGGCTCTACACCCCCAAAATATTTCACGGATGAGGTGCCGTCAATCATTTGGGGGGTCTACAGCCCCAAAATATTTCACGGATGGGGTTCCGTCAAATATTTGGGGAGTCTACACCCCCAAAATTCTTCACCGATGGGGTTCCGTCAAATATTTTGGGGGGTCTACACCCCCAAAATATTTGACGGATGGGGTTCCGTCAAATATTTGGGGGGGTCTACATCCCCAAAATATTTGACGCATGGGGTTTCGTCAAATATTTGGGGGG
Source organism: Eutreptiella sp. 'Long Island Sound 2002' (assembly GCA_964036045.1). Taxonomy (NCBI): domain Eukaryota; phylum Euglenozoa; class Euglenophyceae; order Eutreptiales; family Eutreptiaceae; genus Eutreptiella; species Eutreptiella sp. 'Long Island Sound 2002'. The sequence continues at coordinate 79,931,265 of OZ038380.1, read as the reverse complement.
TCTACAGCCCCCAAATATTTCACGGATGGGGTTCCGTCAAATATTTGGGTGGTCTACACCCCCAAAATATTTCACGGATGGGGTTCCGTCAAATAGTTGGGGGGGTCTACACCCCCAAAATATTTCACGGATGGGGTTCCGTCAAATATTTGTAGGGTCTACACCCTCAAAATATTTCACCGATGGGGTTCCGTCAAATATTTGGGGGGTCTACACCCCCAAAATATTTGACGGATGGGGTTCCGTCAAATATTCGGGGGCTCTACACCCCCAAAATATTTCACGGATGAGGTGCCGTCAAATATTTGGGGGGTCTCCACCCCCAAAATATTTCACGGATGGGGTTCCGTCAAATATTTGGCGGGTCTACACCCCCAAAATATTTCACGGATGGGGTTCCGTCAAATGTTTGGGGGGCTGAACACCCCCAAAATATTTCACGGATGAGGTTCCGTCAAATATTTGGGGGCTCTACAGCCCCCAAATATTTCACGGATGGGGTTCCGTCAAATATTTGGGGGGTCTACACTCCCTAAATATTTGACGGATGGGGTTCCGTCAAATATTTGGGGGGTCTACACCCCCAAAATATTTGACGGAATTGGTTCCGCCAAATATTCGGGGGGTCTACACCCCCAAAATATTTGACGGATGGGGTTCCGTCAAATATTTGGGGGGTCTGCAGCCCCCAAATATTTGACGGATGGGGTTCCGTCAAATGTTTGGGGGGTCTACACCCCCAAAATATTTGACGGATGGGGTCCGTCAAATATTTTGGGGGTCTACAGCCCCCAAATATTTCACGGATGGGGTTCCGTCAAACATTTTCGGGGTGTGCACCCCCAAAATATTTCACGGATGGGGTTCCGTCAAATATTTGCGGGTTTACACCCCCCAAATGTTTGATAGATGGGGTGCCGTCAAATATTTGGGGGGTCTACACCCCCAAAATATTTCACGGATGGGGTACAGTCAAATACCCCCCAAAATCTCACCCCCAAAACATTTCGGGGGTATGCCGCGTCCAGGTTCTGTGTTCTCATCTGTACTTTTTCTCCTTGCAGTTTGTTTTTGCCTCATTACACCTTTTCCGGTGCACGTTCGCGTTCTGCCACCTCGCCTACTGTGCGCCTTTGAGCCACAGCTACCGGGCTCGGTCCGAGCCATTGCGCTTCGCAACTAAACCTTGATCGCCTACTGTGCGCCTTTGAGCCACAGCTACCCGTTTCAGTCCAAGCCATCGCGCTTCGTAACTAAACCTTGACGTAGCTACTGCGTTCCACTAAGCCGCAGCACTTCGTTTGTTGTCACAGCCCTAGCGCTCTCGACAACAAACCCACCAGCAACGGCGTCTCTTGGACCAGCCGGTGAGCCTAAGGACCAGCCCGTCTGGCACTTTGAGTACCAAGGACCTGCCCCTGATTGCCCCCCGAGTTGTGGGAGCCCCATAGTGGTTACGGTTGTGGACCCTGCAAGCCTGGAAGGTCACCCAAACCACTAACAGTCGTGGTGCACGAGCCAAGCAATGGACCAGCCTGCTGAATGGCCACCGGAGCACTTGCTGGAGCCAGCAAGAATGAAGTATGGCCTAATGCTGGCCACAGGACAATTGGGGTGGCAGGCCACGCCGGAAGTGGCCGGGCGCCTATGGCGACGGTTGAGGGACCGCATGGCCTCGTGCGACCTTAACGTGGTGAATCCGCATTGTGCAGGACACTGTGCCGGTTCATGTACACCGAGCATGGGTTTGCCAAGCCCACCATGCAAGATGCGGGGAGCCCTGTGCACTACCGGGATGTTGCCACAGACCTGTGGGAACGACTTGCAAAATGGAACAGTGGCCGGCCAGGCAATCGTAAGGCCGGTGCTATTGCCCGGTGGCCGTCAAGTGTGAAGACAGCAGAGCAAAGGGACGTTTGGTGTGAACTGCTGCGTGCCCTACCTCTGGTCGACGAGTTGCCGTTCTGGAATGGGGACGTGGCATATCCCACCCCTACCATGGGTTACTTCCATGACAAGCCTATTCGCCATGTTACGCGTGGCCCATATCTGTGGGCCCAAGCGACAAGTGGGCCCAAACCACTGGTGAGCGCCCTGTTGCCAGGCCCCAAGGCACGTGCTAGCGGTCGGCGCAACTCGTTGCTGCCTGAGGCTGCGGTCCCACGTGTGTGTGTCACTGTCACCCAAACACGGCAAGAGCGCTTTGACCAAGCGTTGCTGCAAGCCGCCCAGGGGGCAGCCCGCTGCCGCACAATTGCATGCCAGGGGATGCAAGAACAGCGCCGAGAACCATTGACCGAGGACAGCCTAGTGGCAGCATACACGCTGGGCCGCCACTTTGCGAACAGCATGCGGGTGCCTATGCAAGACTGCAACGAGCTGTTGCTGCGTTGCAGCCCCTTTAGCCCAGAGGTGCCAGACAGTCATCCCGGTCGTCTGCATGCGGCCGTACGGGTTATGGACAACGCGTGGAGCGATGATCGAGGTCTTGAGATGTTGCAGGTACTAGTGGAGGAGATGGAGGCGGCCGGTGTACAGCCAGCATACACCCAACGGTTAAGTCCAGAAGGGCACCCCCGAGGTGACCCAAGTGACTCCACGTCCTTTGCCGTAGCGCAGGGGGTTGGAGCGGCGGTGCTCATGGAGGAGATGGAGGCGGCCGGTGTACAGCGACCATACACCCAACAATTAAGTCTAGAAGGGCACCCCCGCGGTGACCCAAGTCCAAGATCCACGTCCTTTGCCGTAGCGCAGGAGGTTGGAGCGGCGGTGCTCATGGCAAGAGACCCCCCAGGCGATGAGTCTGTGAGTCCCACTTCGTCCTCCCTGGCACAAGGGCGTGGTCCCCCGGCAGGTGCACATAGGGTGGATAGCCCTGGTGAGGTGTTCAGTCCACCTGCCCCCCCCCAGGTGGTGCGACCGACTCCGCGGCATGTGTTGGACGTGGAACACCAGACCCCAGGTCCCAGGTCCGCCCCGCCGATGAGTCACCTTCCATTGCATCCATAATGGACCCTACCGAGCTTCTCACGCCACACTCCCCGGCCCCCCACCCTGCGTGTCTGACACCGGCGGCTAGTGATGGAGGAATGGCGAGTTCCTTGGAGGAGTCTCCTGTACCACTTGCACAGAAACCCAAGGAGCCAGCTGCCGTGGACTGTAGTCCTTCTAGCACAGGCACTGTGGCGACAGTGAAGGCCTCCAGTCAGTCTAGTGTGGATTCAGGGTACACCCCAGTTGAACACCCTAGTTCATTGGCGACGGTGAGGGCTTGCAGCCAGTCCAGTGCAGAGTCAGGGACCACCCCGGTTGAACACCCCAGTTCTGTGGAACGGAGCCCACGGAGCAAAAAGCGCCCACGGGTTACCCCACCAAGTAATGGGGGTGCCGTGAAACGTGGCAAGAAAGAGCAAGGCACAAAGACAGCTCCGATAGATCCAGATGCTATGGCATTGGACGACGTGGACAAAAAGCCCAGCAAGGCCGAGGTTGGCAGAGGCCTACCCACGGCGAGGTCCTTGAAGCTTCGCATTCTTCCGGACCAATACGTTGCCGGGGCATGTTTCTACTATGCCTTGGCCCAAAGCCTGCATGCTATCAGCAGCAACACCCCGTTGGACGGCGCATTGCTGTGGGCAAGGGACATCGCCGTGTTTCGCGACATGTGTGGGCTTTGAATTCAAGAGTCTACACTATCTGTGAACCGGGCTCTTGAGAAGGACACATGGCGTGGCCGGCCCCAAGGTGGAACGCCTGACCACTTTGCTGCCTTGGCGAAGCATGTGGACGGTAGTGTGGTGTTGCTGCGATCAAACATGTTCAACATTGTGACGTCAGGGTTTGGGATCGACAGCGCGTTGACATCCGCTGCTGTTTGGGTGCTTGGACGGGAGGATCCGCTGCACTACCGACTGTGGGGATATGGAGGAGCAGTGCCACCGGGCGACGGTGGTGGTTATTGCCGAGGCGGAACGAGATGGTGTCAAAGGAGGTGGTCATTTCCGGGGTGCAGTCTTTGACCATTCGCTGCAGGTAGCCCCCTTTGGCACGTTGCACGGGATGATGGGCATCTTGGCATACAAGTGTGGGCTGGTTGGGGGGGTTAGAGCGTGGCATTTGCAACTAGGGGTTGGCGGTATGAAGGGCCACACCAATGCAACAGACTGCCGCCGCACTCGTCTAGTGCAACGGACACGCAACTACAAGCCACTGGTGACCCTGGTGAACAAGATGGCAAGGCAGATGTTGCCTGATTGGTTCACATGGACCACCATGCAATTGTCTTGCAATGTGCTCACAAAACCGCATCAACATGTGCACGACGCGTCCCCTTGGTCGGCAGTGTTTTCCACCGGCCAGCACACACGGGGACACATATGGGTGGAGGTAGGTGGTGTATGTAATGGTCGGGGTGGACGGAGATGTAGTATGCAATGCTTGGATGGTGTTACACGGGTTGGCGCCACGTACGATGTGTGCCACCAACCGGTTCTCGTACGTACGGGTGCATGGCATGGCACTTGTTCTTGGTACGGGGAGAGGAGGTTGGTGGTGCTGTACTCCCGTGGTGACTGGTGGACACTCCCGCCGCGGGACCGTGCATTCCTCAATGAGACCGCATTCCGCTTACATGCAGGTGCATAGTGGGCCACTTGGTGGAGCACCGCGGCGACCATGGGGAATGGAGAATCCACATGGGCACAACCGGTCTTGGTTGGGCACCACGGTGCAGTGCCTTTTGGTGGCGTCGGGTGGACATGAAGGACAGCACACAGAATGCCTCGACGAGGAGGGTATCTGGGGACCATTGTGGCAGGGTGTTGTGGCACATGGAGGAGGTGGTGCATACAATCCAAAGGACATTGCTGAGAGGCTGGCAATGGAGGATGCCATGTGTGAGACGGTGTGCCGATGCAGCGGGCGATGCAAGTGCAAAGCCCCTGCACCAAAATTCCAATGGATGCGGCAGGCAGAGATGCCTGAGTGTTGGAAGTACATGGTGCCCAAGCTCACGGCCGCTGGGGTGGTTGCTCTGTCATGTTGTTTGTCGTACGAGCAGTTCTGGCAATACTGTGGTGCCTGTGGAGTGAAGGTTCTGCGGGAGGAGGGGGAGACAGCCATGCCAGCGCAGATATTGCATGTGACGAATCAGGGGCAGAGTGTGCGACAGCGTGTGAAGGAGGGAATGAAGGGGAGACCGGTTGGGTTACCTGAAACCCCCCCCCCCCGTGTCCGTCTGGGGGTGACCTGAGGGAGGCACCAATGTATACATCGGTGGTGTACAACGAGGTCGTGGGGTTACATGTCCACAACCAGCAGGAGTACAAGTTGGTTGTGGACCATGAGTTTCTCGATTGCCTGGGGTGGCAATAGTCCTTGCATGCCATGGTGTTGCACATTGGATCGACGAGGGAGGAGGGTCACTTTGTGGTGCATGTCGTTTTCAACGACAGGTGGTGGTTGTGTAACGACGCCACGGTGAAGGCCATGAACCCCCCCCCCCCCCGACCCGCGAAAGTCGACGTTTCTGCTACACAAGCGGAAAAAGACAAATTTGGTTGTATCAGACATGTCGCAGCGTGCCTCCCAACGGACAGGACCGCCGGCCCCTGGTCAGACACGGGATGCCCAGAGCGTACCTACTGGCACCTCAGTGCCAGCCACGGCGCTGGCACCAGGTGCGTCCCCCCCCCGCTCCTTCAACACAGGGTGCATCAAGGGTTGGGTACATCAGGAACAGGCCTATGCATGCCCAGAGCGTGCCTACGGACGCCTCTGTGCCAGCCACGGCGCTGGCACAAGGCGCACCCCCCCCTTCCCCAACTGCAACACAGAGTGCATCAAGGGTAGGGGACCGGAACATGAGTACGCATGCCCAGAGCATGCCTAATGAGATGTGTGTGGCTGCCTCGCCGCCGCTACAGACATCCTCAGAATTTGTTGAGGCAGTGGCACAGTTGCTGCAGAAGCGCAAGGTGCGAGTGGCAAGGCATCTGAGATTGCGTGTTGAAGCACACCACATGCAACTTAGAGCAGGGCATGCAAAAGAGTAGGATGCGCGGCATGCAGAGCATGGCATGTCACAATCCTCGGTGGCACAATCCGTCGAGCAGGACAGGTTGAGGTCTGTGACATTGGCCGCATCGGGGAAGGACGCATCGTGCGTGTTGATGCAGGCCACTCCCATGCAACTGGACAGTGGTCCAAAGGCACTACAAATGGTTGTAGCCGCTCATTGGCAGTATCAGTTCATGGCAAGTGGGGGTATTGAATGTGTGTGTTGTGCATGGGCAAATGTGTCTGGCATTCCTGGGGTGGCGCGTCCCCCTAAGAAAAGTGAAGCCTTGGTATTGGGAACATATGCTGTAGGGATGCGCATGAAGACCTCTGGCCCAAAAACGTGGCGGAAGGAGATGTTGGAAAGCCACTTGGGGTTATCACGTGGCACAACATCAAACCGAAAGAATTTGCATAGGCCAAGGCAGCACCACCGATTGGTTGAGGACAATTTCAAGCTGCATTGTGCAGAGCGATATCGCGCATTGTGCCCCACTGCTGGTGCCACAGCTGACGTGGTGGGAGGGAACGTTGTGTTCATCAGGGGGGAAGCCATGGACATTCGTGTGGCAGTGTCGGATGCTGAGGCAGCCATTCTGTCACGGTTGGTTGAGGTGTATGTAGGGTTACGCATGTTTACTTCCATCCGTGCTATAAGTGAGCGCATCCTTCTGCACTGTTCTCTGACATCCGCCCCTGGGCACCATGCATCACGGCGGTGTATAGTTGAGAAGGCTATTGCCGCAATGCATGATGCCATGCAGGATGAGGTAGCGCACGCCGTATGCCTGGCAACGTTCATTGCAGTGTTGCTTGACGGCTCGGATAGGCAGAGGCATCGCATCAATGAGTACGCCATTGTGCTTATTTTCCCGGGGACTGGCCCCAGGGGCATGTGTGAGGTGTTCCTTGGTGTGGTGGATGTGCCCTGTGGTGATGCGCATGAGGTTGCAACGCAGCTAGAATGCGTCCTGATGTCCTGGATTCCTGACCGTGATTGGTGGGCAAAGAGGGTAGTGACCTTTGCAGTGGACGTGGTTTCTAACCTTGGTGTGCGGGGTGCCAGTGCGCGGCAGGTTGTTGATGTCTCTATCATTGAGAGCAATGTGTTCGCCTTGATTGGGAAGTGGTTAGTGTTGATGACACCCTTGGGTGAGCCGTGCCATGTGTTGCAGCGCAAGTTGGGTCTTGCATTGGAGGCTGCTGGCCCAACCCATGTTAATTGCTTGGCGGCCGTCAATCGGCAACGAGGCTTGTACAATGGGGCACGGCAGTGGAAGGAGTTGCAAAAGTGTGTGCAACAGCATTTGCAGGATAAACGTAGTGGCTTGGAGCTCATCCCCACAAGTCATCGCATCAGGTGGTCACAGGCGCATGCAAGGCGCAACACTGCTTTTTTGGCCAATGTCCCTTGGGTGGCATGACACTTGGATTCCAAGGTGCAGCATTCTACCAAGGAGGAGGATGTGTGGGAGGACTGCCATGATGCCAGTTTGCTTGCATGGGGGGTGGTTTATGGGGACATCCTGCATGGCATGCGGTGTTTTAACAGTGTGGCACAACTACGTGTGCCCACTGGTGCACACTTAGCCACTGCAACAGGTATGCTGGAAGCCCGGTTGCAGAGGGTGGCTCGCGAGGAGGGTCCAGGGTGGTTGCAATTCAAGGAGCAGACTGTAACTGGTGCGTGGCGTGGTGTGCAGTTGGTCCAGTTTGATTCAGGTGGGCAGAAGTGTGCAACAGGCCCTCTTTTTCTAGGCGTTCAGGCGCGTGCAGTGACCGATGTGTTGCTTGCAGGCATCAAGGAGGGGCAGCCAACCATTGACCCCAGGGGGGTGTTGGATTGCGCAGTATTGTTGGACCATGGCCGTTTCGTTGCCCTCCCGGTCAATGAGCGTGCTGCATATGGGGTGGAGCAGTTGCGTCAGTTCATGACTTCACACCAAGAAGAGTTGGGCGCAGCCAATGTGAACTGTGACCGTGCGGTGGTAGAGTGGGAAGGCCTTAAGGAGCACATGGTGCAACACTTTGCAACTGTGCAAATGTCCAAGATGTGGGAGGCATTGGCACCTGAAAGGGCACATGCACAATGGGTGAATGTGTGGCGCGTTCTCGCATTATTGCGAACATATTGCCCCGCTGAAGCTGTATTAGAGCGTGCCATCTCTTTGCGTGGGAGGTTCTGCAGTAGTATGCATGACGCTGTGGAGACACATGTCCTGAGCGTGTGCATGGCATTGCATTCCAACTTGCCCCCTTTGCAGCAATGGGCAAAGGGAAAAGGCGTTGCAGTGGCACGCACCTGGCTGCCCATGCACGCTTCGATCTGCGCCCAAGACAGAGGGTTTCAAAGAAGGTAGGGGACAGAGAATCTGTGGAGGCTGCAATGCTTCAATGTCTGCAAGGTAATGAAGCAGTGGCTGATGATGGTGACAGCCTGCCCTTCTTTGGAGGGCCTGGTACACCACTGAGCTCAACGGCAGCCTCACAAAAGGGTATAGAACGACACCAGGCAGATGTGGTCAGCATTGTTGCACCCGATGGGACCCCTGACTCGCATGCTGGCAACCATGACTTCATCACTTTTCGCAGAGGTATGGAGTTAGCCACATGCAAGAAGGAGGTTCGCATCTGGTGCAATACATGTCTGGTTTGCCTTGCATGTTTTTGCGCAAGCCACGTCCTTGTGGGAACGTGGTGGTGAATGTTGTAGATGATGTCTGTGATGAGGGGGAGAACAATAGTGCAGACGAATTGGCCACACCACGGAAGCCAAATGAGGGGCGTGGTGTGGCCAGGATGCAGGCGAAATTGGTGATGGCCACGCAGAATGGCAGGCTGCGTGATTGGTCAAAGGGGGCGCTCTTGAATTGTCTGGATGTGCTTGGTGTGAAGGTGGCAGGTAACAGCAATCGGCGGGAACTGCGGGACCTTGCTACGCAGCAAGCGTTGCCATTATTGGAAGAATGGGATGCCTTTGTGCTGGACATGGACCGTGTCACCCGTTCTGCGGCACCACAAAGCAGCTCCCAGCCCAGTTGCTCGCAGCCAGTGGATGACATGGATGGACTCATCGATGAATGAGAGGATGGCCACGTATTTGCATGTGCCCTTTTGTTGTCGTGTGCTGTCTTCGAAGATTTTTCCCATTTTCCCTGTTTGCACATTTGACTTTCTGTGGCATTACCACGACCATTTTATTTGTGGATCTGAATTTAACTGATGCTTATTGCAATGGTCATGATGCAATCCCTTGAGATGTTTCCCATTTGGCTTTTTTGTGTGGTGGTCGTTCAATTTTCCCACTTTTCCTGGTCCCACATTTTCCCCTTTCCCCTTTCCCCTTTCCCCTTTCCCCTTTCCCCTTTCCCCTTTCCCAAAGTACACAAACAAATTGTCGGCTCAAACAACCAAAATCAGAATCAAATTGAAGTTGTCAGATACACTACTGTCAACAACAGGTTTGCAATTGTTTTCCAAACAGGGGAGTTTGTGTTTTCTGTGGCGCCTTTTCTCCTTGGGGGGGGGGAGGGGGGCTGGAAAGCACCTGTTAGTTGGGGGGGGGGTGGGTGGGGGGGGGGATGGGTGGGTGGTGGGTTTCGTGTGAAGAATTTGGTGTGGACAATGGCGGGGGGGGGGGGGGGGCATTGGACCCCTAGACCCACCTCCGGTACATAAGAATATCAGACATCTTCGTGGACAGACCGCACACACAACATCCCTTATCAGACATCAGACATCCGACCTTATACACATAGCTGATGGTGATCGGATGGTGATGTTGTTGGTGGGAGATGGTGATTGGATGGTGATGGTGTTGGTGGGACATGCCGATCGGATGGTGATGGTGTTGGTCGGAGATGGTGATCGGATGGTGACGGTGTTGGTGGTAGATGGTGATTGGTGACGTGGAGGTGACCCGGAGGCATAAGTGTTTCTGTTCCGCGCACGCGTGTCTTTCATTTCAAAAGTGAGTGGGGTAAGTGTGTTGTTGTCGTTCATTTCGCTGTTATCAAATTGTCAAAATTAATGTGCCGTTCATTTCCAAAGGGTTTGGGGGAATCGTGTTGTTGTCTGTCGGTGGCTTTCAACGTCAGTCTGTCATTCCTTTCAACCCACCGGTCACCGGTGGGCTTTGTGGTGTCCGCCTGTCTTCAGCGCCTGTTTGGGGGGTTGCGGCTCTTCAGGTTAAATTTTTTTGAATTGATCATCAACCTCTTCAATTTCTTCCGTTCTTCAATTGCCTATACACACGTTTCAATTTTTGAGTGCGTCGGGTTTGAACCAAGGGCGTTCCGTGTGCCAGTGTAGCATGCATACCTCTGACCCACCCGGTGCCATGGCATTGCAAATGCCCCTTTTACCCCATTCTTGCGTATGCAAATGGCGCCTTTTGCGTGCCTGAACAACTTACATCTGGGACGCAAATACACCATTTTGCGTGCGCAAAGTGCACGTTTTGCGCGTCGACTATTTTTGCGCCCGTAACGAAAGTAGGGTAGGTACGCAAATAGGCGCATTTACGCACGCAAAAACGCGGTAATTACGTCTCCTACTTGCAGTGCAGCGCGCTTGTGCCACATGCGTCCCAGGTGTTCTTTCTTTATTATGCCGCTACATCCGTGGCAGTACCAGCACTTGGCGCTGGGCAATCGCAAAGGCCGTGGTTAGCGGATCGGCAGCTTGCAGCGTGCGGTGCGTGACATTATGGGTGAGGATTGGAATGTGCGCATGCGGACTGGGGTTACAAATGTGGTGGACGTGTACACCGATGTTCCCACGGATCATCAACTCGATTTGGAGTTGAATGCCATGGCAGTGTTGTGGAATCGAGGAAGGAGGGGCAAAGTGTGCGCGGACTGCAGTACAGCCGGTCCACATCCACGTGGTATTGCCCATGGGCCAAAATTGTCTCCGTGCGGAAGACATTGGGTGCCCCCCACCCCATTGATTTCTCGTTGGAAACTCCAGGGGGCAATGATTTGATTGGGTCCAGGGTGAATATGAAGGAGAAGCTGCAGCTTATGTTCAGCATAACCCCCCGGTACCACAAGGTAACCAACCGTTGGTGGGCATTTCCATTGATGGAACCAAACTTTGGCAACGCTCTTTTGAGCACTTTGCGGTCGGCGAGTTCGGTAGCCGTCTGCCATTGGGTTCATGGGTGCTACTCCAGGGCTCGGAGACCACCCAAATTCTTCGCGACCTGGCCCACGAGGAAAATTTGAACCTGGATGTTTTGGATGTGAATGGGATACAAGTGTTGAATGAGGGATTTTATCCCACACCCGTTACGTGTGTCATTATTGCCGACACCAAGGCACAAGTTGCCCTCTCCGGGTGTCGGAATTTCAAGTGTAATGATCCTTTGTCACCTGTGTGTTGGCTTTGCGGGGGGAACCGTCTTCATTGTTTGGGTGCGTTTGGGCAGGGAAATTCAATTTTGCTCAAGGTTTGGCAATGGGGGGGGATGACATTGCCAGCAGTCCTCCCTTTCCAAAGACCCCCCGACTATGGACTCCATAGGGTGCACCGTTTGGTGCATTGTGCCGGCAAGGGGTTGGTTAAGGCTTTGATGCATCACCATGGGTGGACAAAGGGGAGGGCATTGGTTTGGGTGCAGTGGTATTGGGATGACATTGGGGTTGAGAGCTGTCCGGCCACGGCGGCCGATGGTGAGCAAGAGAAGGTGGGAAAGAAGGCCCTGCGTTTGGAGCAAACTGCTGCGGCGGCACGGGTGAAAGGGCAAGGGTGGGATTGCATTGCCGACTACTTGGAGAGGGACAATCTTTTACAAGTTCCGGTGCAAGTCGGGGGGGTTACAATTACATGGACTGCTTGTTGGCGTTTGTGGGGAGAGAAATTTGCAGTGACTTGTGACCTTCTGTGGAAAGAGGGGAGGTTGGACCTTCGCGATATGAATGTGTTGAGAAGTGCTTTGTCCGAGATGGGGAGTGCCCACAAAGCTTGTGGGTTTGTGGTGACCCTGTGGGCCCACCTTTGGGTGGACCACATGTGGGGGATTGCGAGGGAGTGGGGTACCCTGTCCACATTCAGTGCTTTTAAGGGTGAGGGGAGGCATAAGTCGTTGAAGAGTGAGATTAGGAAGAGGAGCTTCAAGGGGGGAAGTAAGAAACGGGGGTCTCGCCTACGGGGGGCACGCCGAGCACAAAGGAAGGGTCGGGCGAAGTGCTTCGGAATGACAACCTGGACTGGGGGTTGTATGCCAAGGGGTTCAACGTTTGGCAGCCTTCTTGGACCCGCCAAGAGGCATATGGGAATGCCAAGCAGTATTGGGAAAGGGTGATGCGTAAGGGGTAGTTGTAGGGTTTCTCGCATGTTTGTCGTACAATGTTACATTTCTATTGTGCATACTCGGGAGGTTTGGTGGTGGAATACCACTTGGACATGTGTGACAAAATGATTGGTACAATGCAAAGAAGGATCCCAGCAATTGCCTCCATGTTTGCTTGCATGCATGGCACGCATTGAACCCGGGATGTGGGTTTGTGTTTGCGTGTAAGGGGGTGGGGGTGGGGGGTAAAAAGCAGGCATTTACCCTGATTTTGCGTAGGTAAAAGGGGTATTTTGCGTCCCGAGTGGAAAAAAACTAGTAAGTAAAAAGGGCAATTTACGCACGCAAAATGGCCTTTTTACGCACGCAAAAATCAAGTAAAATCGCTGAAACGTACTACCGGGCCTCAAAGGCACAAGAGAACGCTGCGGGTAGGGGTAGGGGACCACTGTGGGTGTTTCCAACATGGAACATGGAACACGGGGGTATCCTTAGCATGCCGGATTTGAATTTCATACCCATTTTTGACCAAAATGATGTTTTTGACCACTTCCTCATTTTTACCCCATTTTTGCGTCTTATTTTTGCTATTTACTGAGAAACATGACTTCGTAGTTACATTGGGTTCGTTGAGCTGGATCCCCGCAGGACGAGAGAATATACCAAACGTATTGCTAGGATATCCACTTCTTTGATAACGACGCACCCCACCCCATCCGGGCCATGTGGAGCGGCATGGTAGACCTCAACATGGATGCTTGATTTTTATGTACTAGTCGAATCAACTAGACATACCTTGTACCAATAGGCTGAATATTGTCGAGACAATTTTCCTGGCAACTGCTCCTGCGTTGCAATCGGTGAGCTGTTGCACATGCCGTATAGCCATCTAGAGGAGTTAAAAAGGTTTACATTCGAAGTGCGGGGAAGTAATTCCGGGATGGATGTTAGTTGGACCATTTGATTGCAGGCGACAAGAATTGACAAATTTGGCTGTGATTGCATGGGAGTGGCATTTCCAATTTTTCATGGATTTTGTTCGGATATCCTGTTGTGGGGGCGATAAGAGTAAGCACGTTATTTTTTTTGCGTACAATTGGGTCTATCCCCGCTGCCATTGAGCAAGTGACAAAGTATTTGCGCGTTGAATTCACTGCCCCCGGGAAAGCCCACAAATGTAAAGTTCTTGGAGATGTTGTACAAGAGGGCCCCATGAGGTGCAGCTTGAAGTGCAATGGGTGGATGCGTAGAACCTTTCAGCTCACCCACAATGTTGTCCCCAAATAATGTATACGTCGTTAAACGGTATAACATTGGATGCCATAACACACTAGCTCTCGTGCAAGGGTCTTTGGTTTGGCCTTTTGACCGCACATTGAAATCGTTGAAATCAGCCACAGGAATGTCAGCACAATGTGCACTTGTACCATGGGAGAGATGGCACGGCTCTCGGCGGGGGTTGGTTTGAAAGGGGGGAGGGTTGTGCCGTGATTTCTATTTTGGCCGGGCTTTCTTTGGTTGCATTGCACAACCACAATTATGTGCATGTCGCTGAGAGAACGGGAAGCCTCCCAATGCTTAGGGCTTGCCTTTGCATCCTCGTTGTGAAAGGAAGACTAATGAAAGAAACCACAACCCAACCAGCCCAAAGCCAGCCCACCAAGGCAAGCGCCCCACACACAAAAAGACACGGCGGTAGCACTAACGACCGTTGCGTTCCAAGTGTGCCCCATTGTCCATCGTGCTCATGGCAAGGTGGCAACCGCTCTTGGTAGCCCAAGGCCCACCCATCAACACACCCAAGATACCATCATCGTGCGCGTTACGGAATGCATACATACATCGTGCCCCAGACCTGGATCGTGTTGTCCCCATTGGACCACAATTGTCCCCACTACACCAAAAACTTGATAGTACATGGTGGTACGCAGAGATCACTCCTCATATACCTTTCATTTCGGGGTGTTAAGCAGGGGAAGCACTAAGGGAATATGGCTGGATCCCCGCAGGACGAGAGAATATATCAAACGTATTGCTAGGATATCCACTTCTTTGATAACGACGCACCTCACCCCACCCTAGCCCATGTGGAGTGGCGGCATTGTAGACCTCAACATGCATGCCGCATTTCTATGCACTAGTCGAATCAACCAGACGTACCTTGTACCAATAGGAATATTGTTGAGACAATTTTCTTGGCAACCGCTCCAGCGTTGCAATCCATGAGCTGTCGCAGATGATGTATAGTGATGTAGAGGAGTTCAAAAGGTTTACATTCTAATTCCAGAGAAGTAATTTCGGGACGGATGTTAGTTGACTCATTTGGTTGCAGGCGACAAGAATTGACAAATCTGGCTGTGATTGCATGGGAGTGGCATTTCCCAATTTTCATGGATTTTGTTCCGATATGCTTCCTTCCGTTTTGGGGACGATATGAGGAATCACGTTCTTTTTTGCGTACGATCGGGTTTACCCCCGCTGCCATTGAGCAAGTGGCAAAGTATTTGTTCGTTGAATTCACTGCCCAGGCATGGTTTGACGTTTACCATGGCCATGTTGCCCAGCCGTGTCTTCACATGGCATTTCGTTAAACACTAGTGGTGTCGTTTAGTGTTGTGGCATGGTTTGGTATGGTCGGTGTCAGCCATTAAAAAGAACATGTAGGCCAACGAGGCTAAAGCACAAACACAAGCCTCTTCGCTACTGAAGCCCACAAATATGAATGTATTTGGAGCTGCTTTACAAGAGGGCCCCATGAGGCGCAGCTTGAAGTGCAATGGGTAGATGCGTAGAACCTTTCAGCGCACCCACAATGTTGTCCCCAAATAATGTATACGTCGTTGAACGGTATAACAGTGCATGCCATAACACACTAGCTCTCGTGCAAGGGTCTTTGGTTTGCCCTCTTGACCGCACATTGGAAATCGTTGAAATCAGCCACAGGAATGTCAACACAATGGGCAAATCTACCATGGGAGAGATGGCAGTGCTCTCGGCGGGGGTGGGTTTGAAAGGGGGGAAGGTTGTGCCGTGATTTCTGTTTTGGTTGGGCTTTCTTTGGTTGCATTGCACAGCCACAATTGTGTGCAGCTAAGTGAGAGAACGGGAAGCCTCCCAATGCTTTGGGCTTGCCTTTGCATCCTCGTTGTGAAAGGAAAACTAATGAAAGAAACCACAACCCAACCAGCCCAAAGCCAGCCCTGCAAAGCAAGCACCCCACACACAGAAAAAGACACGCTGGTGGCACTAACAAGTGTTGCGTTATGAATGTGCGTCATTGTTCGTCGTGCTCATAGCAAGGTGGCAACCGCTCTTGGTAGCCCAAGCCCCACCCATCAACAC
Source organism: Eutreptiella sp. 'Long Island Sound 2002' (assembly GCA_964036045.1). Taxonomy (NCBI): domain Eukaryota; phylum Euglenozoa; class Euglenophyceae; order Eutreptiales; family Eutreptiaceae; genus Eutreptiella; species Eutreptiella sp. 'Long Island Sound 2002'. Next base: position 79,915,571 of record OZ038380.1, on the reverse strand, counting down.
ACCCAAGATACCATCATCGTGCGCGTTACGGAATGCATGGGATACATTTTCCCTAGACCTTGATCCTGTTGGCCCCATTGGACCACATTTGTCCCCACTACACCAAAAACTTGATAGTACATGGTGGTACGCAGAGATCACTCCTCATATACCTTTCATTTCGGGGTGTTAAGCAGGGGAAGCACTAAGGGAATATGGCTGGATCCCCGCAGGACGAGAGAATATATCAAACGTATTGCTAGGATATCCACTTCTTTGATAACGACGCACCTCACCCCACCCTAGCCCATGTGGAGTGGCGGCATTGTAGACCTCAACATGCATGCTTCATTTCTATGCACTAGTCGAATCAACCAGACGTACTTTGTACCAATAGGAATATTGTTGAGACAATTTTCTTGGCAACCGCTCCAGCGTTGCGATCCATGAGCTGTCGCAGATAATGTATAGTGATGTAGAGGAGTTCAAAAGGTTTACATTCTAATTCCAGAGAAGTAATTTCGGGACGGATGTTAGTTGAACCATTTGGTTGCAGGCGACAAGAATTGACAAATTTGGCTGTGATTGCATGGGAGTGGCATTTCCTATTTTTCATGGATTTTGTTCCGATATGCTTCCTTCCGTTTTGGGGACGATATGAGGAAGCACGTTCTTTTTTGCGTACGATCGGGTTTACCCCCGCTGCCATTGAGCAAGTGGCAAAGTATTTGTTCGTTGAATTCACTGCCCAGGCATGGTTTGACGTTTACCATGGCCATGTTGCTCAGCCGTGTCCTCACATGGCATTTCGTTAAACACTAGTGGTGTCGTTTAGTGTTGTGGCATGGTTTGGTATGGTCGGTGTCAGCCATTAAAAAGAACATGTAGAACAAGGCAAGAGTGATAAACACAAAAGAACGCGGTCAACGAGGCCAACGAGGCTAAAGCACAAACACAAGCCTCTTCGCTACTGAAGCCCACAAATATGAATGTATTTGGAGCTGCTTTACAAGAGGGCCCCATGAGGCGCAGCTTGAAGTGCAATGGGTAGATGCGTAGAACCTTTCAGCGCACCCACAATGTTGTCCCCAAATAATGTATACGTCGTTGAACGGTACAACATTGGATGCCATAACACACTAGCTCTCGTGCAAGGGTCTTTGGTTTGCCCTCTTGACCGCACATTGGAAATCGTTGAAATCAGCCACAGGAATGTCAACACAATGGGCAAATGTACCATGGGAGAGATGGCAGTGCTCTCGGCGGGGGTGGGTTTGAAAGGGGGGAAGGTTGTGCCGTGATTTCTGTTTTGGTTGGGCTTTCTTTGGTTGCATTGCACAGCCACAATTGTGTGCAGCTAAGTGAGAGAACGGGAAGCCTCCCAATGCTTTGGGCTTGCCTTTGCATCCTCGTTGTGAAAGGAAGACTAATGAAAGAAACCACAACCCAACCAGCCCAAAGCCAGCCCACCAAGGCAAGCACCCCACACACAGAAAAAGACACGCTGGTGGCACTAACAAGTGTTGCGTTATGAATGTGCGTCATTGTTCGTCGTGCTCATAGCAAGGTGGCAACCGCTCTTGGTAGCCCGAGCCCCACCCATCAACACACCCAAGATACCATCATCGTGCGCGTTACGGAATGCATGGGATGCATTTTCCCTAGACCTTGATCCCGTTGGCCCCATCGGACCACATTTGTCCCCACTACACCAAAAACTTGATAGTACATGGTGGTACGCAGAGATCACTCCTCATATACCTTTCATTTCGGGGTGTTAAGCAGGGGAAGCACTAAGGGAATATGGCTGGATCCCCGCAGGACGAGAGAATATATCAAACGTATTGCTAGGATATCCACTTCTTTGATAACGACGCACCTCACCCCACCCTAGCCCATGTGGAGTGGCGGCATTGTAGACCTCAACATGCATGCCGCATTTCTATGCACTAGTCGAATCAACCAGACGTACTTTGTACCAATAGGAATATTGTTGAGACAATTTTCTTGGCAACCGCTCCAGCGTTGCAATCCATGAGCTGTCGCAGATGATGTATAGTGATGTAGAGGAGTTCAAAAGGTTTACATTCTAATTCCAGAGAAGTAATTTCGGGACGGATGTTAGTTGAACCATTTGGTTGCAGGCGACAAGAATTGACAAATTTGGCTGTGATTGCATGGGAGTGGCATTTCCCATTTTTCATGGATTTTGTTCCGATATGCTTCCTTCCGTTTTGGGGGCGATATGAGGAAGCACGTTCTTTTTTGCGTACGATCGGGTTTACCCCCGCTGCCATTGAGCAAGTGGCAAACTATTTGTTCGTTGAATTCACTCCCCAGGCATGGTTTGACGTTTACCATGGCCATGTTGCTCAGCCGTGTCCTCACATGGCATTTCGTTAAACACTAGTGGTGTCGTTTAGTGTTGTGGCATGGTTTGGTATGGTCGGTGTCAGCCATTAAAAAGAACATGTAGAACAAGGCAAGAGTGATAAACACAAAAGAACGCGGTCAACGAGGCCAACGAGGCTAAAGCACAAACACAAGCCTCTTCGCTACTGAAGCCCACAAATATGAATGTATTTGGAGCTGCTTTACAAGAGGGCCCCATGAGGCGCAGCTTGAAGTGCAATGGGTAGATGCGTAGAACCTTTCAGCGCACCCACAATGTTGTCCCCAAATAATGTATACGTCGTTGAACGGTATAACATTGCATGCCATAACACACTAGCTCTCGTGCAAGGGTCTTTGGTTTGCCCTCTTGACCGCACATTGGAAATCGTTGAAATCAGCCACAGGAATGTCAACACAATGGGCAAATGTACCATGGGAGAGATGGCAGTGCTCTCGGCGGGGGTGGGTTTGAAAGGGGGGAAGGTTGTGCCGTGATTTCTGTTTTGGTTGGGCTTTCTTTGGTTGCATTGCACAGCCACAATTGTGTGCAGCTAAGTGAGAGAACGGGAAGCCTCCCAATGCTTTGGGCTTGCCTTTGCATCCTCGTTGTGAAAGGAAGACTAATGAAAGAAACCACAACCCAACCAGCCCAAAGCCAGCCCTACAAAGCAAGCACCCCACACACAGAAAAAGACACGCTGGTGGCACTAACAAGTGTTGCGTTGTGAATGTGCGTCATTGTTCGTCGTGCTCATAGCAAGGTGGCAACCGCTCTTGGTAGCCCGAGCCCCACCCATCAACACACCCAAGATACCATCATCGTGCGCGTTACGGAATGCATGGGATACATTTTCCCTAGACCTTGATCCTGTTGTCCCCATTGGACCACATTTGTCCCCACTACACCAAAAACTTGATAGTACATGGTGGTACGCAGAGATCACTCCTCATATACCTTTCATTTCGGGGTGTTAAGCAGGGGAAGCACTAAGGGAATATGGCTGGATCCCCGCAGGACGAGAGAATATATCAAACGTATTGCTAGGATATCCACTTCTTTGATAACGACGCACCTCACCCCACCCTAGCCCATGTGGAGTGGCGGCATTGTAGACCTCAACATGCATGCTTCATTTCTATGCACTAGTCGAATCAACCAGACGTACTTTGTACCAATAGGAATATTGTTGAGACAATTTTCTTGGCAACCGCTCCAGCGTTGCAATCCATGAGCTGTCGCAGATGATGTATAGTGATGTAGAGGAGTTCAAAAGGTTTACATTCTAATTCCAGAGAAGTAATTTCGGGACGGATGTTAGTTGAACCATTTGGTTGCAGGCGACAAGAATTGACAAATTTGGCTGTGATTGCATGGGAGTGGCATTTCCGATTTTTCATGGATTTTGTTCCGATATGCTTCCTTCCGTTTTGGGGGCGATATGAGGAAGCACGTTCTTTTTTGCGTACGATCGGGTTTACCCCCGCTGCCATTGAGCAAGTGGCAAACTATTTGTTCGTTGAATTCACTCCCCAGGCATGGTTTGACGTTTACCATGGCCATGTTGCTCAGCCGTGTCCTCACATGGCATTTCGTTAAACACTAGTGGTGTCGTTTAGTGTTGTGGCATGGTTTGGTATGGTCGGTGTCAGCCATTAAAAAGAACATGTAGAACAAGGCAAGAGTGATAAACACAAAAGAACGCGGTCAACGAGGCCAACGAGGCTAAAGCACAAACACAAGCCTCTTCGCTACTGAAGCCCACAAATATGAATGTATTTGGAGCTGCTTTACAAGAGGGCCCCATGAGGCGCAGCTTGAAGTGCAATGGGTAGATGCGTAGAACCTTTCAGCGCACCCACAATGTTGTCCCCAAATAATGTATACGTCGTTAAACGGTATAACATTGGATGCCATAACACACTAGCTCTCGTGCAAGGGTCTTTGGTTTGCCCTCTTGACCGCACATTGGAAATCGTTGAAATCAGCCACAGGAATGTCAACACAATGGGCAAATGTACCATGGGAGAGATGGCAGTGCTCTCGGCGGGGGTGGGTTTGAAAGGGGGGAAGGTTGTGCCGTGATTTCTGTTGTGGTTGGGCTTTCTTTGGTTGCATTGCACAGCCACAATTGTGTGCAGCTAAGTGAGAGAACGGGAAGCCTCCCAATGCTTTGGGCTTGCCTTTGCATCCTCGTTGTGAAAGGAAGACTAATGAAAGAAACCACAACCCAACCAGCCCAAAGCCAGCCCTGCAAAGCAAGCACCCCACACACAGAAAAAGACACGCTGGTGGCACTAACAAGTGTTGCGTTATGAATGTGCGTCATTGTTCGTCGTGCTCATAGCAAGGTGGCAACCGCTCTTGGTAGCCCAAGCCCCACCCATCAACACACCCATGATACCATCATCGTGCGCGTTACGGAATGCATGGGATACATTGTCCCTAGACCTTGATCCTGTTGGCCCCATTGGACCACATTTGTCCCCACTACACCAAAAACTTGATAGTACATGGTGGTACGCAGAGATCACTCCTCATAGATCTTTCATTTCGGGGTGTTAAGCAGGGGAAGCACTAAGGGAATATGGCTGGATCCCCGCAGGACGAGAGAATATATCAAACGTATTGCTAGGATATCCACTTCTTTGATAACAACGCACCCCACCCCACCCTAGCCCATGTGGAGTGGCGGCATTGTAGACCTCAACATGCATGCTTCATTTCTCTGTATTAGTCGAACCTACCTGACGTACCTTGTACCAATAGGAATATTGTTGAGACAATTTTTTTGGCAAATCCCCCTGCGTTGCAATCCATGACCTATTGGAGATGATGTATAGTGATGTAGAGGAGTTAAAAAGGTTTACATTGTCATTGCAGAGAAGTAATTCCGGGATGGATGTTAGTTGGACCATTTGGTTGCAGGTGACAAGAATTGACAAATTTGGCTGTGATTGCACGGGAGTGGCATTCCAATCTTTTGTTGATTTTATTACGATATGCTTCCTCCCGTTTTGGGGGGGATAAGAGGAATCATGTCATTTTTTTTTGCGTAGGGTCGGGTCTATCCACGCTGCCGTTGAGCAATTGGCAAAGTATTTGCGCGTTGAATTCACTCCCCCCGGCATGGTTAGAGGTTTGCCATGGCAATGCTGGTCAGCCGTGTCCTCACATGGCATACCGTTGCATTCTTCGTGGAATAATGTCGTTTAGTGTTGTGGCATGGTTTGGTATGGTCCGTGTCAACTGTTAAAAAGAACATGTAAAACAAGGCTAGAGCCAAAAAGGTCAAAGAGGCCAACGAGGCTAAAGCACGAACACAAGCCTCTTCGCTAATGAAGCCCACAAATGCAAAAGTACCTGGAGATGCTGTACAAGAGGGCCCCATGAGGCGCAACTTGAAGTGCAACGCGTGGATGCGTAGAAATCTTTAGCTCACCCACAATGTTGTCCCCAAATAATGTCAATGTCGTCAAACGGTACAACATTGGATGCCATAACACACTAGCTCTCCTACAAGGGTCTTTGGTTTGGCTTCTTGACCGCACATTAGAAATCGGTCAATGCAACCTCCGGAATGGCAACACACTAGTGTGCACCTCTAAGATGGGAGAGAAGGCGTTGCTCTCGGCGGGGGTTGGTTTGAAAGTGGCGAGGGGGTTGTGCCGTCATTTCTGTTGTGGTTGGCTTTTCTTTGGTTGCATTGCATAGCCACAATGGGATGCAACTTAGTGAGAGAACGGGAAGCCTCCCAATGCTTTGGGCTTCGCCTTTGCATCTTTCTTGTGAAAGAAATGACTAATGAAGGAAACCACAACCCAACCAGCCCACAGCCAGTCCCCCAAAGCAACCGCCCGAGACCCAAGGAGACAAGCTTGTAGCAGCAACCAGTGTCGCATTTCGAGTGTGCATCATTGGTCACCGCGCTCACGGCAAGGTGGCAACAGCTCTTGGTACCCGAAGGTCCACCCATCAACACACCCAAGATACCATGCTCTTGCCTATTGCACACAACATAGGATGCATGTGACCCCACAATTTGAGTGTGGTGTCCCCATTGGACCACATTTCTCTGCACCACACCAAGACTTGATAGTAAATGGTGGGATGCAGAGATCACTCCTTATATCTGTTTCATTTCCCGGTGTTAAGGAGGGGAAGCACAAAGGGGATATGGCCCCACTCCACCCCAGCCCATGTGGAGTGGCGGCATGCTAGACATCAATGTGCATGCTTCATTCATGACACTAGGCTAAAGAACCACGCATGCATCATTGTGCCCATAGCTTCAAAAATGTGATTACAATTTTCTTGCCAATTACTCATGCGTTGCGCTCCATGGAGCGCTATTGGACATCATGTATCGCAATATGGAGGATTTGCAAAGGTGTACATTTTAATTCAAAAAGATTTGCAGCTGGATGTGAGGTTAACCAATGGCTTGCAAGAGACAAGAAATCGCACATTTGGCTGCGGTTGCATGGGAGTGGCATTGCCGATTTTTTTTTGCGGCTGTCCCCAAATGCTTCCTGCCCTGTTTGGGGCGATCACAGGAGTAGCGTTTGTTTTCTTACCTAAGATTGGGTCTTTTTTTGTCCCTGATGTGTTCGTTTTGCAAGATTATGACATTTTTGCGCCAACGCCTAAATGTCCTTTATGCAGACGGTATCAATCAATGCAAGCGCTTAGTGTGAGCGCAAGAATTCTTCATTTCACCAAACTTGGCTGGAAAGGCGGATCTTCCCGAATCTGCCTAATCTCCAAAAAACAACGCTAAGGTCTCGGAGGCAAAATTGCGAATGGCATGGGCTGCAGAGGCGTTCATAGGAATTTTCGCATGATGTTGCAGACCATGCTGATGTGGTGCCGAGAACACTTGGTGTATATCAACAAAAGGGTAGGAAGGTGAAATCAGAGGGAGCGATGCTCTTGAGCAAACACAATGTGCCCCAATCCAAAAAGCACGTATACCCCCAGGTTTGATGTCTATTTTTTGGGTTGCTTGCTCGCTCTTTTGTAATAATGACCCGCAGATTGTGCATCACACATGCCGCGGTTCCATACCGAAACAATGAAATTGTGGTATCAAAGGTGCAAGTTGCCAAAAAACACCACGGTGCAACGTTCAATAACAATACTTTTGTACACTCATTGTAGCTTTTTGGTAACACAAGGACGTGCCTAGACGGGCTACACCCGATCTCCATGTTTTGTTTGTTGAGGCAGTTGCACATACTTGGGCACAATGATGCGGTTGTGCCATGCATTGCCCTTGTGGATGCACCATTTGGTCCCTTACATTTTATTTGGATGAAGCTACCTGAAGCCCTTTTTATTCAAAAGAACGCATTTCGGTGCGTTATTGTTCCTATTACAAAGATATAATGTGTTATTTACATATGTTGAGGTATGTCGCTTCATACACATTGGTAATATGTTTTCCCCTGCTGAATGTGTGTTGCCCATGTTTGTCTGTGTTGCGTGCTTATCGCATTGTCGTAATCTCTTTTACCCCTTGCCTTTGGTTGTTGCACCATTCCACTCTGTCTCAGGATTTTTTTACTTTCTTAGCATTGGATTACTAGTTTTTATGTTATTCATCATTAACTCGCTTCAACGAGTTTGTTGGCACTCACCAAGGTTTGTATGCCCTGGTGAAGTGTTTATCATCGGTCTGTGCTTGTACCGCACGGGTTTTTGTATGGAGGCTGTCCCTTTCCGTGTGTTCTTTTGTGTTGCTCACTTTGGGGATGCCGGTGCCCTGCGTACGTTTGTTGGTTCAAGTGAAATTGTTGATGCCCTTCTCGACTTGGCATTACCCTTGAGGGCAAAGTGCAGGATTCCATGCTGTGTACGTGATTTTGTTTAGCAACCGGATAGATATGCAAGCTGTTTCGAGCCACCTCGTTGGTACTCAGTTGCTATTGCTGCGATATTTGATGTTTTGTAGTTGCTATCGCTGTTGCACAAACCTCGTAGGGAGAGGAAGCACAAGAGGTGGCTGCAAGCCGAACGCAACGTCCCACCTTAGCAAGCTTCTGTGCCTGTTCGTTGAATGCTCCCTCTCTTTCCGAGCTCGCATAGCCGAGGTGTCTTGCCATATGGGCACCCATATATCGTTCGCAATGTATCATCTCGTTCGATATTTTTTACCGTTGCGTCTTTCAGCTGGTTCCCGGTACGTCCAATCCTTCCATGAAGTGTACCACATTTGCTATACTTCATATGCCTCGCTCCCTTGATGTCATGCCCGGGTTCCCAAGTGTGCAAGCGTTGCACAGTCACAACAGAAGTGTTAGTGACATGCTGCTGCATAGTCGCAAGTGTTTTGTTGATGGTTTAGGCCATCTCATTCTAGGTTCCATCCGGATACCTGATATATGGTGTCCACTTGACACTAAGCGTACGCAAGCATCCGGTCCATAATGGGAACCTAGGATGATGCAGAGATATACAGTTTTAGCAACCCCTTACCTTGTGAAGATATTGCACGGTATACCGTCCATACGGCAGAGGACGGAGCATCATATGCCCTTGCTCGTGGACGGGAACATACGCTATACCGTCCTCTCAAACTTGCTCACAAACTTAGTTATGCTAAGTTTAAGGTACCAATGTTCCTGAACACATCACTAGTTCTGTACGGGCTGTGGCACCCCTGCACTTACCGTATAATTCTTTGTAGGCGCCAGTTTTCTTTTGCTGTATTCACTTATTTTGTTGTGGTAGATTGTCTGCACGTAAGCCGGTTCCGAGTTTCCGTAAGCAAATTCACATGGAACGATTTGTTGCTGTGTTACTACACATGGCACAATTGGCCGGACGAATAGTCACTACCAAAAGCTCCATACCTTGCGCACTATCCCCCCACCACATTGTGCCGCCCATGAGGCGCTATTGGTGCAAGCAAAAGGTATGATTGACTTGTTGTATGGTTATGTACCTGCTCTGTTTGTTGTCGTCTGTCATGTGCAAGACTATCGTTGGCGTGTTTATGCCAATTCTAATATGAGCATAGTATTATACTCCCGCTGCTTACATGCTTTGATGTGTGTGACCGTTGCGTAGGAGCGCAAACTTGAGTATGTACGTGCATTGGTGGTGGAAGTGTCACAAATCACCATCCTTGCTTTTCAAGTTCAGCTCGTTGGCCGTTCAGCCAGGAGCCATGTGAAGCCATGCTCACGTGTGTGGTAGCCAAGATGGCCCGTTATCTCCACATGGATCGTTTTGAGCAAGTGCATGACCTGTTGGTGCTTCTCCCCCCCCCCCCCCGTAATGGTAAGAAAAACCGACTTGACCCCGGGGGGGGGGGGGGGGCAACTCCGCGGGTCCTAGGACGCCAACTACCCCTGCCCCCCCCCCCCTTCGGCCAACAGCTAGTTGCCAAAGCTGTCGCCCCCAGGCGTCCATGGGCGCCTAAGGCGCCCGATGCTCCATGAACACCAAAGGTGCCCTAAGGAGAATTTTGTCCAATTTGCACCCCAACCCTATCCTTAAACCCAACCTTGACTCTCACACCCACCCCCAACCCTCAGCCTACTGCTATCCCTACACCTAACCCTAATCAAGCCTGAATATTGGGACCGCGCTGGTGGGGGAGGGAACATCAGCTATGACTGGTGAGGCACATCAAAAATGATTCACACATTCATGGCTCTTGACAAAGTGAAATCAACTTGCAAGTGAACCCCATCACCACGAGGCTGAAAAACAGCCCATTTTCAAGGCATTTTGGGATTTTTGGGAGGACCAAAATGGGCCACCACAAGCTCAAAACGGTCCAAAAACACTTGTTTTAGTGTCGCACATGGTCGAGGATCATTTTTGACAAAAGTCATTTTTTTGCCCCTACTGGACCCCGTTGACCCATTTGGGCACCCACCTATTTGGGCTTATGGAGGAGGCCACAGACAACTAGCAGGCCGTGGCTCTCGAGGAGATGGTGGACTGGGCAGCATCCCTCTTCTCCGCCTCCCACGTCAGTCACATTGATTTGCGTACCCCAACCCGCAACTCCTTTTTTGGCGGGAATGCCTACGCCACGGAGTTGTGGAGGGAACTCCGCTGCCGGATCCCCTTCCTTCTTTCTTTGCACCATCTCCACCCCTGCCACCATGGACCAGCTTTTGCAGGGGATGGAACTCAACTCGGTGGGGAAGACCAAGGACGCCCACGTCGAGGTCTGCCCCACCGCTAACCTGGTGTATACCCCACCCCCCCATTGCGACATGGTGTGTCTTCACGATCTCCGCCCCCTCTCAACGCAAGCATTCCCTTTTCCCCTTCTTGTGGCACCCATCCAACCCCCGGTGGTGGAAGGATTGCGGCATCGCCCCTTTCCGTCCCACCATCCAACCAAGGGTTCATATCCCCGACATCATTCACCCCACCTGGTACTCCACCACTGCTCTCCATTGGTACCATAGCTCATGCCGTGCCCCTATCTTCATTTCGAGCGAGCCCCCCCTCCGCACCGAACCCCTTCCCGACCATTGCTCAGGTGACGTGCGATCCCCCCCTCCACCCAAATAGGATCGGCCCCTCGCAGCCCCCCATCATCTTTGTTGATTGGAACGGCTGCGCGGGTTGGGGGGCCCCCTTTTCAAGAAGTTCCGCCCCTCCGTCACGGAAAGTGTCCCCGCTGTCAGTGACCTTCACGCGATGACGCGTGGCAGCGTTATCGCGGTGAATGTCGGGAGTGTGTGGCCGCTCCCCCACACCTACATCGTCACGCATCCGGAGGTGCTCTCCCCTTTTCGGAAGGCCATCTCCGGATGCCACCACAATAGTTTCCTTTGTCTTTCAGAGGACTACCATGTGTGGGTGCAGGCGGGGACGGCCCTAGGGGAGCCGAGGGAGGTGCACCGGGACACCATTGAGCTGCATAGGGCACATGCTGCTCATGGCAGCATGGTGGCCACCAAAGGATGCCTGCGCCGGCGGGCCCCCGGGATGGGCTGTAGGGGGCCCTTTTTAACCTCTTGACCCCCAAGCAGTGCCACCACCAACCCAACACCCCCCACCTGGACCCCACTTCCCTCCTTGATGCATTGGATGTGGTTGGTGGCTCGACCTGCTGGGACTTCGCCAGCATTGACCAAGTCTTGTGGTTGGAGATAGGGGCAATTGGAAGAGCGGGGTAGTGGGAAGGTGATGTTGCCTAGGCCCCGTTTGCAGGCGCGCCCGGGGTACTCTTGTCAGGCCCCCTCACCTGCCCTTACCACCCCACGTTCCTCTCCCGGTCCGCCCCGGCTGACGCTCTGGCCGTCCTGGAGGTGGGGCAGCACTTGGTGTTGTTCTTCATTGCCGTGGCGCACCAATAGGAGGTCACCAAGGACGCTTCGCTCGACGAGGGGGTGGGGGATGAACTTTTCCATCTCCGGCTTTGCCCCCCCCCCCCCCCATTCACCCCACAATCCTGTGTCATGTGGCGAATATAGCCCCAACGTGGCACCGCGTGAAGTGCAGCCGCACCAGAGCATGCGGTTCATGCGATTGAGAGGTGTGCCCATTGTGAGACTGCCTCTGTGGATAGCGGCCAGTCCTGCCACAGGTCGGATTTCTGGTGCTACTGCTGCATCCACCGGGACACATCCCCCTTCTGCGGCTCATGTTCGGTGCCCGCAGAAGCATCATGTGCGGGGTTGCCCGTGCGGGGTCCTTGGCGGGGGGGGCATCCGTGTCGGGCGTGGAGGGGGTTGTCATCTCGGAGCCGCGGGCAGCGATGGGTGTGTCGACCCCCTCCCCCCAGAAACCCCCCGCGAGCTTCCTTGCATTGACCCGCATGGCAAGCCATGCCACCTCCGCACACGCCGCCCTGCATCATCTCCACCCCTTCAACGAGGCCAGCGTAATGACCATCACCGTGGTCAAAGATCCCTCCCCCTCACCCTGGCCTCCCACCCCAACCTTCACTTGCCAGAGCTAGCTAACCAGCCGGTAGGCAACCATGCCTACCGGCGCTTGCCCCTCCAGCAACTTGGAACCCCCCTTCACCAAAATGGGGCAGGGGAATTGGATGTGTAGTTGCCCTTGAACCCTTGGCCCTTCACTGCCCGCCCCCACATGGCAGAGATGTGCTTCTGCCACCCGTGGGGGCCGGGCCCGACCTTAATGTTGCTGCTATGCAAGGTCCGGCGGCCGCACCGCCAAAGTGACCCGGGCTAGAGGGGGGTCGGTGTGGGGATCACCACCTTCCGGCCCGCAAAAGGGCCTACGTTGCTGCGATCGCTGCGTTCACTTCGCTCGGTGCGATCGTTGAGGTCACTGCGCTCGCACTGGCCTTGCTGGGCGCCGCCCGCGCATGTGCCCCTGCTCCCTCGGTGGACTCCCCAGACACCTACACATACAACGGTGTGATGCGCTGGCGCCCATGGCTGCGGACTTCCGGCATCCAAGCAAAGAACACAACGTCAAGGTGTTGGAGGTAGCGCCGGAGCGCGGTGCAACGGTCAACGGAGCAACCGAATGCATTTGCAACACATTTATGACAAACTCGTACGAAATCCGTACGAAAATGGTATGAATTTCGTATGAAGTTTTACGACTTCCGCAGAAACTTCAGAATTTCGACAACTGCCCCAGACAATCATCGGTACAATTTTCGTCTGAATTTGTCAAAAATTTAGGTGAAGCGCTAAGGAACATGGAGCATTGCTATGCTAGGTCCCAGGAGGGAGCGGGCAGGAGAAGTGGGGAGGGATTCCTCGCGACGGGACTGCAGGCCAAGGTGAACACCTTGGAGCGCAAGGCGCGCCAGACCAAGGGCGGCGGGGTTCTAGGGCTGACGGCAGAAGGAGACTCGAGAGCCGCAGAGCCCAAGAGCCCGAGAGGGTGGGGGGTTGGATGGGGGGGGGGGAGGGGCAGACCAAGGCGCCGCAACGGCAGATGTCCGCGGTCGCCACCGGCCTGCCCATGGCGCTCTGCAGGCCAAGATGGAGGTGGAAGTTGGGACAGTCGCTCCTGACTTCGGAAGGGTCGAGTAGACCCATGTCCAACTCACGGCGCCGGACCCCCCCGCCCCCACCGCCTCACCGCCGTGGCATCGCACGCCGACTTGGGGTGGGGGGAGGAGCAGAGCTCCTAGCGCTCCGCCGGGCGGAATTCTGCGGGGCGGGGGGGGTAGCCTTGTCTCCGGTGACGTCGTAACCTCCTAAATGACCCGAATCTCACGTACCTACGTCGGTGCACCTCTTTGAACAACCCCCCCCCCCCGGCCCAGGGTGATGTACATACATGGGTACACTCATGTACACGTTAAGGAGATACAAGGTGGAAAAAGTAAGGCGGCCTGCCGATGATCTTTTTGTTTCTGCCTCGATTCAGCGCCTATGTTTGTTGTGCTCCACAGTCCCCGACCTTGAACCGATCACTCATCTGCCACCACTGAAGTGCCTCTCCCGATGGTACCTTTGAGAAGGGCACAACAAGGTTTGAACCTGGGACCATGGAAGCGACATTGTAGGGGGCATACCTTTGGACCATCGGCCGCCACAAGAGGTTTCATGTGAAAAAACGATAAATCTGTTTCAAATTCATAGTAATTTCGTACGCATTTTGTACGAACTTCCTGGCAACTGACTTTGAGGTCTTCATTCGGAACAAGGGGAACTGTATCGAACTCGTACGTATTTCGTACGAATTTCACCAAACTTAGTTACTTTGTGAGTTGGAACCATTGGGTCCGTCCAATTGGGTAATGGCTAACACCACGTGACCACCCCCTCCGCACATCCACAGGGTTTCCTCCACACACAATGGGGCGGGAGACGGGGCACGGCCCAAGGGGCCCTTCCATTTGCTAAGTGTTCGCTCGAGAAGGAGGCGCCTACAAGACCTCCAGCGAGTTGTTAGCAAGGAGCTCGCACCACCCTAAGTCGCCAAGTACGCGCCCGATACTAGGAAAATAGTCCTTACTCCGGAGACGAGAGTTACACGGACCATGGACCTTGAGCCCAGCATGGAGGAGAGGTTGGTGATGGCCGTTTGGCGGATCCGCTCCTTGGACCTCGCTAGGTAGGGTACCTGGTGGGGAGCATGACGTACGGTGTGGTATGGGGATACGTGTACGTCATGCTTCGGAAGCTAGCTTCACCGGTGTCCCGGGCGTTCACCGCCTATACGGGGGACGACACGGCCATCAATGGTGCGGCGTGCTACCTCCCCAACCGCCTCGGGCACTTATACAAGTGTTGACCACCCCCACCCTCGGACATCATGCAGCCCGGGGAACGACCGCTATATTGGCTGCATGTTGCAGTGGATGGTACATCGAAGCAGGAGGCCTCATATGCCCATTGCATGTTGGGTGGCACGTCCAACCCCAACCAACTATCCATTTGGTGGCTACTAGGGGCAGTGAAAAGTGGGAGACCGTGTACGCGGCCTCCCAAGAAATAGATTTTGGTGATGCGCAAGGCCGCCATGTGCACCGTAAGGATATGCAGGGAACGATAGGCGGTCCGTTTTTTTTGCATGTGTAGATGGGAAAGCACATATGCTCACGGCGGGCTACCAAAACTTGAAGGCAGAATTCCCCGGAGCCAGGGTGTGCTCGGTCTGCATACGGAACCGTGCTCATTGCCTTGTTGCCTTCGGCACAGCGAGTGCGATAGATGCGGACTGGATAGGGGCTGCCGCGATAGTGGAAGAGGCAAGTGCTTGATTATGGCCTCCGCGGGGTCCTCTGTATCCTGCTGCGCAGCATCCCTGGGACACGGGACCTAGTTTTACACAGGGAAGGCACCCGCCGTTGTGGCACGCACCATCTTGGAAACCAATTTTAGACGAGCCACGGCTTGATGTAAAAACTTCCACCCTTGCCGTATTTATAAAGAGAAGGCAAACAGCAAGGGGAAGGTAAGGATGCAGTGTGTTGATGCCATACATGTCATGCGGAACAGGGGATGGGAAAAGGTAGTTGATGCTGGCCTACAACAACCTAGTGTGAGGCAGCATCAAGTAGCAGGGAAAAGTTGGGAGTCCGTGTGCAAAGCATGGTGGTAAAATTTTGCAAGCATGGGTGTGTTCGCTTGGCGTTCCCCATGGTAATCCGGAGCCGTTTTGGAGCGGCTCCGGAGACATAGCATAGCCATTGGCGGTGCCCACAATGAGCTCCAGTGGGGCAAATTTTTGTGGACGCATCTTTGGATCGACCACCTGTATTTTTTTTGCAAAGAAGTGGTGAATCTCGTCAAAGTTCTCCTGCTTTGCCATGGAGGGAAGTCACCGGAGGCTGAAGCGCATGTTGCGCAGCAGCGGGCGCCTAAGCCTTTTCCGGGGGAGACTCGGGGTGTAAGTGGTTGTGGACAACCACACCATTGATGATAGCCTGGCGGCGCATGGTTGGGATGCGACCAAAAGGGCACATCATGGGCAAGGGCACAAGAGTGTACAAAGGTACGCAAGCCGTACAAGAAGACGGCTTCTAACGGACATGTAGCACCTTGAGAGCCTAGAGCGGCGGTTGTGCCGCCGGAAGAGACGGATGTGAGACTAGAACATGACCAAGAACCATTGTTGCCTCTGGCCAAGGTGCATGCAAGGGTGCATGGGGCGTGTCCTCCGGGTGTTAGGGCAAACGAGGGGGTGGACAAAAGTGAAATTTGGATAGATTCGACCGAATTCGTGCAAATTTGTGCAAGTTCATGCCTACGGCTGGGCTACAGGCTTGTTGGGTTTTGCCACTTTTCGTTTTGGGCGCTGTTTGGTTGTGCTGGATGCTTTTGGGCGGGGCCTCATCACTTTCAGTATCAGGTGCCCTTTTCCCTTTTTGTGGCGTTTGGTTTTTTTGGGGGGGCATTTGAGGTGCATCACGGCTCCAAGCCCTCTTGCTTAACTATCCGTGTCATCCTGCTTGTCATCATCCCCATCGTGAGGCAGAGTCATGCGGACAGCTTGGCTACGGGCAATGGAGTGTTTAGAGGATTCCCATGCCACAACATGCAGGGCTTCACCATCTTTCGGGGACGTCTGCAAGTCATCAACATAACCAAGCAAACCAGCAGAACCACCGATGTAGCACCACGCCACGTTGCACTCTTGCGGCAACAACCTGGCAACATGGGCTGGCAGAACACGATTGTCCGTGCATACCAAAAGCCATCTCAAATCCATTTCCTAATCCTCAATATTGGGCACCACAATGAGTTCACACCCCAGGCATCGGGGAACGAACCAACACAAGCACTGCTCCACCTTGCTCAATGCAGTTGGGTATAAAATAATTGGGGATTCGAAAAAGAAGCTTTGCAGGAATGCAAGCAAAGCAAACAACCTCCTAGAATGTGTACAATGGATGAATTGCGGAAACATCATATATCCTTACTTGATACCACTGCCAACCATCAATGACATCCAAACGTTTCGCGTGGGCTGCCATGTACCCTTCGTGAACTGGAATTCAGCGGTCGTTTGAATGGGGGATTCGAATTCACGACAATTTACCCGAATTTTCAAAGGGCTTTCAGGAAAATGACACATTTTTGCTTCCTTTCGAGGTATTTGAAGTTGTAGAATTCATGGCCCAGTTTCATTACCCATCATCTAGTGAAAGTCCCGCGCGCAAAGTAATGGACAAGACACAGAAGAAGGTTTGCGGATCTTTGGACGGGCTCCAAAGTAAGGTACAAGCGGCATGTGGTCTTCACAAGAGCAAGCAAGCCAGAATGGTTTCATTTCAAGTACATGGTTGTTGGCCCTGTCGGCCCTATTGGCGCATCCCGTTGCAGATACATTTTAAAATGTGCGACCTTTGGAGAGTAATGACAAGTGTGATGCCGTGCTGGCGCCTTTGGCGTCTGCTGCACCAGAGGTGTCATGCAAACGATGATAGGCACACCCCTCGATATGTGGATTTCATTTGAGAACGCCGTGCAGAGCATTTTCTCCCACAATTGTGGAAGTGCACTCGGAAATTTCAATGATTTTGGTTGTTGTGCACACACGTCGACATGCATGAATGGTTTTAAATGCTCGTGGTACTTAGGCGTCACAAGTTGCCCGCCCTCTAGGACCCCATATACGCACGATGTGAGAATATTCTACATTTCTAGTTTGAGTATGCTATTTGACATATGTGAGCAATGTTGGTACCAGCGTTGTGTGACATCCATTGAAATGGGTGGTGATGTGTTAGCCTTAGGTATCCGCTTCATCTAGTGTATCATGTTTGAGGTTTTTTGCAAGCTGGCCGAAATTGAGGCCAGCTTTTGGGCTCCATTGGAAACATCCATGTGTATAGGCACCTTTTAACGCTTCTGGCCGAAATTTCGGCCAGCTTTTTGGTTTAATGTTGAATGACTATACTCATTTTCATTTTTTTAAGGGCTGGCCGAAATTTCTCCCAGCTCTCTGCTCTAATCACCATTCATACACTTAGACTGGGCTTTTTTTTGTTGGTGTGGCCGAAATTTCGGCCAGCATTTCCTCTTTCTGCGCATATCAGCAATTGTTTTCCCATCCAACACATTCTTCTTGGTCCAGGGGTTCCACAAAACCGACCTATACACCACAAGTGAAAGAACAGCAAAGATACGGTTCATTGAACAGCAAACAAAACCACCCCCAAAGGATATACGTGTATTTCCTATTTTTATTAACCTGGCCGAAATTTCGGCCAGCTTTTCCAAGAACATCAAAACACATGGTGTTATTCACCAGACAGGCCCAAGCTGGCCGAAATTTCGGCCAGGTCCTTCAAAACTTTAAATAACGTCACAGAAACGGATACCTTTGAGGTTTTTTGGAAGCTGGCCGAAATTGAGGCCAGCTTTTCCATTGGTTCCATTGGAAACATGCATGTGTATATCCACCTTTTAACGCTTCTGGCCGAAATTTCGGCCAGCTTTTTGGTTTAACGTTGAATGACTATACTCATTTTCATTGTTTTAAGGGCATGCCGAAATTTTTCCCAGCTCTCCGGTCTAATCACCTTTCATACGCTCATATTCGGCTTTTTTGCCAGTGTGTGCCAAAAAAATCAAAACACATGGTAGTATTCACCAGACAGGCCCAAGCTGGCCGAAATTTCGGCCAGGTCCTTCAAAACTTGAAATAACGTCACGGAAATGGATACCTTTGAGCTTTTTTGGAAGCTGGCCGAAATTGAGGCCAGCTTTTCCATTGGTTCCATTGGAAACATGCATGTGTATATACACCTTTTAACGCTTCTGGCCGAAATTTCGGCCAGCTTTTTGGTTTAACGTTGAATGACTATACTCATTTTCATTTTTTTTAGGGGCTAGCCGAAATTTCTCCCAGCTCTCTGGTCTAATCACCTTTCATACACTCGTATCCCGCTTTTTTGCAGGTGTGGCCGAAATTTCGGCCAGTGTGTCCCATTTCTGCGCATATTAGCAATTGTTTTCCCATCCAAAACATCTGGCCGAAATTTCTGCCAACTTGCAATTCTTGCTGTGCATAAATATTACACCGTACACTCCTATAAAGCTGCTTTCTTCTCACAGCGTTAATGTCTTCTGGTATTACTATAACTGTCATGCTCGTATGGGGTGTGTGCCACGCATTGCCACTGTTTTGTGTGTACATTCTGTGTTTTGCATTTTGCTGGCCGAAATTTCGGCCAAAGTTGCCTTATGTGGACCCCTGATTCCAAATGACACACATTTCTGGCCGAAATTTCGGCCAGCTTCTCGGCAACCCAATTTTGAACAGTGGTTTCACATCCAGTGCATGGCTGGCCGAAATTTCGGCTATGGTATTCCATCATTCGTGTCAAGACGTCGATTTTGGGCCATTTTGTGTTGAATTGCGCTTGTTATTGCCACTTTTGTTATTTCTCCTTCCATGAAATCCCCTGCTGTAGCATCCTTTTTTATGACCGAGCCTGCACTGGATTCACAGGAGGTGCTTATTTCCCCTCCAGCTGAAGCTGCGTCCGAAATTGGGCAATCCCAACCTGCCCATCAACCGGACGGGGATAAGGCAAGCACAGAGGGACTTCAAGGGAAGCCTAAGGCACCACCAATGAAAAATTCATCAACCACCATCACGTTATCCGACTGGGTCACGTCAACAACCAAAATAAAAGTTTTCTTTGACCAAATCGTAATAGACCACGACCGAAGCATTGGCCACGTCCATAAATTATCCGAGGATCGTGTGCAGCGGCGCTATGACGATCTCAAGGCCGCACCGCCTGTGGATTACATCCAAGATCTTCTTTTTTATAAAGTCATTCGTATGTCTCTTGTTGCCTACTGCTATTCCCAACGGGTTATATTGTTTGCCGGTACGAAGGTTGGCCGAAATTTCGGCCAGCATCTGCGTCCCTAAGTGTTTTTGGTGTACTGCTATTGTTTTTTCCCATAGCCTGTGTGGATTTGTCAGTTGGCAAGTATTTGCTTGTCATTGAGTGTGGTACATTGTACACCATCTTCAAATGTCAGTGCACTCGTGTTCTTTGCGCATGTCTACCGTCATAGGTATCCATTTCGGTGACGTTACTTCAACTTTTGAAGGACCTGGCCGAAATTTCGGCCAGCTTGGGCCTGTCCGGTGAATAAGACCATGTGTTTTGATGTTCTTGGAAAAGCTGGCCGAAATTTCGGCCAGGTTAATAAAAATGGGAAATACACGTATATCCTTTGGGGGTGGTTTTGTTTGCTGTTCAATGAACCGTATCTTTGCTGCTCTTTTACTTGTGGTGCATAGGTGGCTTTTGTGGAAACCCTGGAACCAAGAAGAATGTGTTGGATGGGAAAACAATTGCTGATATGCGCAGAAAGAGGAAATGCTGGCCGAAATTTCGGCCACACCAACAAAAAAAGCCGAATATGAGTGTATGAATGGTGATTAGAGCAGAGAGCTGGGAAAAATTTCGGCATGCCCTTAAAACAATGAAAATGAGTATAGTCATTCAACTTTAAACCAAAAAGCTGGCCGAAATTTCGGCCAGAAGCGTTAAAAGGTGTATATACACATGCATGTTTCCAATGGAACCAATGGAAAAGCTGGCCTCAATTTCGGCCAACTTCCAAAAAACCTCAAAGGTATCCATTTCTGTGACGTTATTTCAAGTTTTGAAGGACCTGGCCGAAATTTCGGCCAGCTTGGGCCTGTCTGGTGAATAACACCATGTGTTTTGATTTTTTTGGCACACACTGGCAAAAAAGCCGAATATGAACGTATGAAAGGTGATTAGACCAGAGAGCTGGGAGAAATTTCGGCTAGCCCCTAAAAAAATGAAAATGAGTATAGTCATTCAACGTTAAACCAAAAAGCTGGCCGAAATTTCGGCCAGAAGCGTTAAAAGGTGGATATACACATGCATGTTTCCAATGGAACCAATGGAAAAGCTGGCCTCAATTTCGGCCAGCTTCCAAAAAAGCTCAAAGGTATCCATTTCCGTGACGTTATTTCAAGTTTTGAAGGACCTGGCCGAAATTTCGGCCAGCTTGGGCCTGTCTGGTGAATAACACCATGTGTTTTGATTTTTTTGGCACAAACTGGCCGAAATTTCGGCAAGGTTCATAAAAAAAGGAAATACACGTATATGCTTTGGGACTAGTTTTATTTGTTTTTCAATGACCCATATTTTTGCTGTTCTTTTACTTGTGCTGTATACGTGGGTTTTGTGCTAACCCTGGAACCAAGGGGTAAAAGTAATAATAGATAGACCCCCCCCCCCCCCTACTAAAGGAATGCAATGGTCTAAATGTAAAATACCACCATATTTTTGTGATTTGGTATCTTTATTTCGAAAATTTTTGTGTAGCCAGAAATAGAAATAACGGCATATATTTCACATACATCCCTTCATTTTGCCTATTGCCACCGGGGGGGGATAGATACCCCCAAAATAACACCCCTTTTCACATACTTTTCTCCTCACTACAACATGGACTTCCGTGGGCCATAGCGCCAGGTGGGGGGCGGGCAACTTGTGACGCCTAAGTGGTACGGTGCCCCCTCATTTTGCCGGCCAGTGGTCGCCCTGACATGCACTGGTGTTATTAGTGTGTCCTTAAATACACATTTGCATGCACCCTACGCACCTCATTTCAACGCCCTGGTGGTGCCAAGAACACATTTGCTTAACCGTGTTATGCCTATGCTGCAGCTGTTGTCTATATGCCACATTTCACCGTGGAATATCAGCAAATCGGTACAAGAACACTGTGCAGAGCGTTCTTTTGACATTTGTGGTAAATCTAGCCTTCTTTTATAGGGTTTGTTGTGGGGCATCCGGCAAACCTAGGTGTATGTCCCCAATGTCTTCGTGCAACAGGGAAAGTCGACATTCCCATTTCAGTTCGGTCCAAATTACATGCTTCTTCTTGCACACTGACAACAGGCACGAAGGACCACATTCAAAGATGTTCCTGTGTCAATAAAACCCTACCACACACCTGAAAACACTACCATAACAGCCGCATACCTTGCATATGGCTCTTGCTCAGAATGTCCACATACATCCAAAATTCCATCACATTTTTTACCATAGAATGACCATTCCACATTTTGTGCCACGAATCACCATATTTTACCTGGTAAACGCTGAACGAACTTGGGCGTTTTTGGACATGTGCAAACGAGCATCCTAAGTTGTACTGCCCAATGCAGACATTTGCCCCCTTGTTGTCTCTGCCTGCCCCTGCCACGCTTGTGCACCCCATGGAGGTACTGTGTCCCCTAATCCCTGATCCCCGTCCCCGGTCCCCGGCCCCGGCCCCGGCCCCGCTATCCCTTGCTACTACTGCACCTGCCCCTTGGCTTGCGGGTGTTAGACTCCACTTCCTTCACCCCAGCCTGGAGGAGATCCCTCTCTGCGTCCGCTGCATGTGCCGGATGTTGGGCGGGATGCAGCTTGCCCCGCGGCAGGTGAACCGCTCCCTTCGTTGCCACTGCCCGCTGCTCCAAATACGGTTGTGCCTCTTGTTGCCCTTGTAGCAACTCGGCTACTTGGGCACCTAGGGGGATGGGCGGGAGAACGGCACGGGCCCTGGTTGAGGAGACCGCGGGGGGATCAACCCTTTGGACCTTGCGGGGCCAACCTAACCGCCTTGGATTGTCGCGACCCGCTGCTCCCAGGCCCAAGCGGGCATTATCTTCATCCTCCCCCTCCACCACCTCCACCCCCAACTCCCTAGAGTGCATCCCTGTTTCCTTTTGTGCGTGGGTGCGCATCAGCATCCACGCGTGGTCGTGGTGCGCCTCCACACAATTGCCCCACCCCCTAATCCGGTGACCCCAAGCACCCCCACCCGCACGAGCTGCCCCTTCCGCACCTCCACCCTCCCCTCCACCGCGTACTCCTACTTCCACTGCTCCCCCCCGCATCCTCTAAGCGTAAAGCGCAATCACCGTTTCCCACTCCTTGAGGGGGGCACCGGACATGGTGACGGGGCGGGGCAATGAGACGTAGAGGGGGGGATCCTGCACCCTTGCCTGGGTCTCCACCTCCACTTGCCACGTGGCAGCCACAAACTCCACCCTCACCCTTTTTCCGCCTTGGGAGGGTCAGCTGCCATGGGAAGGGCGGTTGCTGTCGCTGCATCTCAACGTGGAGATGGGGGGATCATCGGCTAGGTAGCCAGTGGGCTAGGTCTTGGCGAGGGGGTGCGCCATTACAACGGCGTCGGAGATGTCTTTAGTGGCCGGCTGCTTGGGTGCAGCCGGGGGTGTAGCCGGGCGCGCGGCGACATTGCCGGCAGCCGTAGTGGAGCTTGAAGGGTCATCCGGTGCGAAGTGGACGTGGGCCGGGGTGCAGGGGTGCAACGGGGGGGGGGGGGGGCTTCATGGTGCCTGATAGCAGGGCGGAAGCGCTTCTGTGCATGGTGAAGTGCACGGGGGTTAGGCTGCCGGTAGTGGCACATTTCCTATGGAGGAGTGAAAAAAGTGTGCGAAAATCGTGTCAAAATCGCAATCAAGAATCGAGTCGCGAATGAGGATGCAATGTGCACGTGCACAAAACAGACGGCAAAACAGACGGCAAACTGACGTGGAAAATCGCGCACATATGTCGAAGATTCATGCGACCAACCAAAAAAAGTGCAACGCATCCCTGCCGCCCCTTTTCTGCTCCTTGGCCCCTTCGTAGGGGGGGGGGGGTTCACCAGTTGCTAGCAGCTTGCGGGCTACGTAGGCGGAAGTGTCGCGCCCATGGCCCACGAGATGAGGGTGTCCCCATTGCACTCCTCATCCTTGACAACCTCCAAGTGGTAGGGGCCGTTCCGAAGGACGACCTCGCCGGCGTGGACAGTGATGGGGTGCAAGCCGCGGCGGGCGGAAGGAAGCTGGGGTGGTGGGTGCACACCGGGGGACCTACCGGGGGGGCTGTTGGATTAAACACGTCATCCCGCAAATCGTTGGATGCCAAGCCCAATCATGCGCCCCCCCCCGCCCCCACCCAAAGAACGTGCCCATAGGTGGGCACCACCGGCTGCTCCAAAGTGCCCAAAATGCCTTCAGCTGAGGGTCAGTGGGGGGGTCAAGTTGTGTGGTGTTTGGGGGGCAGGCTGGCGTGCTTTTTGTCGGGCGTCCATTGCGTGAAGAGGGCCCCCTGCATTTCTTGGTTAGGGGGGGGTTGGGTTGGGTTGGGTTGGGTCAAGGGCTCGCCTGGTTGCCAACCCATGGTCCGCGCCGCCTTCCCTGCGGGACCCGACTGGGCGGCCGTTCCCGGGTGTCCGGTCACAAGGCCTACCGGACTGTTGACCACCCCCATTACCCGCGGTGGCGCTCGCGGGCGGGAGATGCCGATGCCGCTGTGCCTGTGTGTATGTGCCCTTGTGTGTCTGAGGGGCGGGGAGGGCTGTGGCACAACTGCTTGCTCCATTGTTGTTCGGCATTGGCGCACATGGCGTGGGGAAGTGTGTGATTGGTGCTCCAGGCCTCGGCAGTGAGGTTGGAGAGCCTGACGCTCGGCCCGCCGGGGGAGATGTGGGTGTGGGCTCGCAACCTCCACGTCACAAGGACAAGCTACCCAACCGCTCCACGACTGCGTGTTGGCACAGGAAGGCGGTGGTACGTGGCACGACTAGGGTCAGACCCGCACTCCTTGACTGCCTTCGGCATAGGTGGTGCTGCCACGCGGGCTGGGTCCGGCTCCCCACGGCCGAGGGCGTACCCTGGGCACGTGGAGGGACACCAGGGCGCAGAGAGTGCTTCCCTGCCCAGGGTGCCACCGGTGCTAGCTGCACTGGCTGCGGCGCTACAGCCCGCGTAGACGAGGGGGCCCAGAGGGCACCACACCCGAATGGCCTCTCCATTGTGGTCGGGGGGGGGGGGTGATGGCGGGCGGTGCTTATGAGGGCGAGGACCTCACCCAAGGTGAGAGTGACCTCGTCCCACCTCTCCTCCTGGGCTTTCCTAGAGCCGTTCCCGCCTCAATATTCAAGCATTACTGGGGGGAGAGGGCCACAAAAGTGGAGAGGTGACACTCACTTTTGGCACGGTCAGAAGGGGGGAGGATGTGGGGATGGGTTGTTGTGTCGGTGTGCGCCAACTGGTCGCCCGACTTGCTCCCTGAGAGACTGACCGACCCGCGCGGCATCTCGAAAACAGAGTTCAAGGGGTCCGGAACTCTCTCGGCCCAGTTGTTCACGAACTTCTTAAAAACGGTACCAACCAAAGCCTCCGTCTTCGTGGGCTCGGACTGGTACCTTGGGGGGTGGGTGGGGTTGCACCTCTGCTCCTCCACGGTCTTTGGTTGAAGATCACATCAAAAAATTGGGGAACTTTGTTCCCCCCCCCCCACCGCCAAAAGTTTTATACCCTCCCCCCACTGGTCCCACAGTCCTCAAGCAACAAAATGTCCTGATGGACTGTGTACGCCACACCATCAACAAAGTTGAGGGCCATGGGGGGGGGGCAGGGCAGTCGGGAAGAATGCAAGGTTTAGAGGTGGCATAGACCAAGGGGGGGGTCGGGCAGAGGAGTTGCGTGCAAGGGGGGGTTCGGGGGAGATGTAGGGAGGGGGTCAGCCAATCCCCGATACCAACTGAGCCCACGCATCTGGTGAAGAGTGGGGATAGTAACATTGGCGATGTGGTGGAGGGGGTGCATGTCAGGGTGGACGGGACTGCCGCTAAAAGGGGAGGGTAAAGTGATCTCCCTGCAGCTCACTGGCAGGGACATACTGACTCAACGCAATCATGTGCATGTGGGGGGGGGGGGGGGGGCGAGGTTAGTGGAGGGGCAGACAGTGGTGACACCAGACTTCATTTTCCCCACCCCGTGGGTTGATATGGTGTCCAACAAGGAGTCAACCGTCTTCGGGGCGGGGATGAGGCGGATAGCCCGCAAGTTGGAGAGGGCCGTTTGCAGCTCTCGCTGCAAACTCGCTGCAAACTAGCTGCGTGGCCCACCCCTTCTTGAAGAGCGCGCTCGCCCTTTCTGGCGTCCGCATGTCGATGTGGACGAGGTGGGGGGGGGTCCAGTCCCTTTGCCTACCCCACCACGTCCCCCACCAGCAGGCCCCCCGTGTAGGTGTACTCGTCGAGGGTATGTGGGCGGATGAGCAGGGCTTGGAAGTGGGACAGGGTGTCGGAGGCAGGTCCCAGCAGGCTGCCAAGTTGAGAGAGGGACATTTTAGCAAACACAGGTCTGGACAAGGCACAAAGGAACAGAGAAATGCAAGTTCTGAAAAAAGGTGTGACATGTGCGTGCCTATGCGCGCGAAAATGGCGCTCATGTGAATGCGAATGCAAATGCGCACTATAGTGTGCACGAAAATGTAAGTATTAGTGTGAATTTAGCAAGGTTTCCCGAATCTGAATTGTGTTTTCAACGATTCGAACTACATTTCGCGTGTTTGGAATTTTCTTGAATTGGTGGCAAAAAAAACACGGCAAACGCGCACAAAGACGAAGGACCACGGGCAAAACTGACAAAAAGTGAGCAAAGGGAGCAGATTCATTCAAAAGTGCGGTGCGCAAAGGGTACACAAGGGTGTGTGGGTACCAAGAGAAGCCATTTATCTCCCCCTCACCGGGTTGCTCATGTTCGAGTCATGGATGCTCTACTATCCCCCTCCCGTCCCTATTTTCCTCAGCAAATCCATCAGAGTCTGGCCTCATTGGGCGCTTCTTGGTGCCTCTCAGCGAATGCGAGCTCAATTTGACCTCGATTATCGAGGAGCTCACCCCTGATCCTTGGCAAAAGAAACACGACGAGCGCCCCATGCATTGCACTGGGTCTGCCTTAGACGTGTCCTTGAAAATGCTGCAGCTTTCTGGCTTGCGTTCAGGGGGCCGGTTAATATTGTTCGCAGGAGGTGCCATCACCAAGGTATTCCCCGACACTGTTTCTCATCTCCCAGGAACACGCCCTTGGTTAGGGTTACGCCCTTGACAGACAAACATCTAATGGCCGGGCTTGGCAACCAAGAGATTCTGCTTCTGGGTCCTCCCTTTTGTTTATTGCTGCCCAGGGCTGTTCGTCGTTAGAGAATACAGCATTGACATGGTGGGCACAGGCACCCGGAACATCAGGAGGGCGGGCTTTCGTCATTGCACAGATGAACAAATCCAGGGCATGAGTGCACATCATTCCCTCCAATTCTTTCCAGGCAGTGTTGGTGACAGACATCAGCAGCAGATTGCAATTGCTAAAAGGTTGTGATACTGGACCAATGCATGACAGCCATTTTGACAAGTTGCAAATCGATGTTGCCAGAGAAAAGCCCCCAATACATTTCCTTCCAACTTGGTGTGCATGAACCAAGACTAGCTGCAACGCAGCAATGGCATCATCGGCCCTAGTCTTGATCAACCCAAGGTCAGTACTGTACGGTCCATAAGTGTATCTCCTGTCAGATTGCAGAGCGGTTGGATCGCCCACATTTAGGGTGCGAATGTGCGACAGGAGCCATGGGTTGTGTAGACAATGCACATTGTCCAGAGTCCCCAGGCTGTCCGTTGTGCAGGGGTCCCCAACAAACAGCCTGCCACTTCCCCCCCCCCATCCGCAGCCAAAAGTCTGTAGGATCTATCGAAGAAATTTGGCGCTTTCGGTGCCGATATGTTTGTGCCCGTAGTGTGGTTGCTGCAGGTTGTGGTTGCTGGGTGTCGTTGAATCTTCCGGTGCTATTGAGGAATCAGCGCTGTTTCACGTTCTCGCGACGTTATGCAGAATAATGGTCATCACGGTCATCTTCATCTTCATCCTGATCAGCATCATCATCACCACCACCACCATCATCGCCAGATTCCTCTTCAGGGTGTTACTGACAATATTACTGTGAAAGGGTGGTGTTGCTGCAAGGAACAGAAATGGTTACCACTCTGCAGTGGTTGAATGGCAGCTGGGACCATAGGATTCGGTTTACAATCTGATGGTTCTCCTGAAGGGTGATCGGCTTCTTTTTGCCAGAAATTTTGTGCTGGCAAAACCATCCATCTCGCATGGTATGCGGGCCACATTGCAAACTGGTACCGAGAATTATCTGACCAATGGGCGCTGAGGGGCACAGAGATAGGTTGAAGGGGTCCAAGGTTGCTTGTGGTTGGCAAAGCCTCAAGGGCGTAGATGACCATGCCTATCCTCCGTCAGGGGAGCTTTTCCTTTCCCTTTCGGTGTCAAAGTCCTTGAGCATCATATATGCCCAACTAAAGGCACACACATGCCATTGGCGTGGCAAGACAGGGCACACACCAAAGCAATGCTGGGAGTTGGGAGACAATGCTCAGAGTAATATCCTTGGTCCACGGCCAAGGTTGTCAGGGTTGAGCCTCTCAATCTGGAGTCCGATTGACAAGCGGACCGTGGATGCTTTGGCTGGCCTGCGGTTCCTTGCCCTGGTGACATGTGGAATCTATCACAGTCCCTCACCCTTTTTGAGTTTTTGCATTTGAATCAAAACCCTGTGCCAAACCTGCCCCCGTCAACGACCCATTTCTGTGTCGCACAGGGGCCTGGATTGATTGTCTCAAGGGATCTCAATGAGAATATCCGGTCACACAACGACATTAAGACTGACCAAGCCCCGTTTTACGCTGCTGCATGTACAGTATGAGCAATTGCATTTGACAATCTTGTTTTCTTTACATGCCCTTCCAGAGTGTCTTTCACCTTGAATGGCGAAGGACACTCTGTCTTTGGGGTGCCAAGGGATGCGAACGGAACGGAACGTTACCCCCCCAAACCCCTCTGTTGACACATATTAAGGTCTACAAGATTGAGCCCTGCTCTGGTAGGTCCTGCGTGAACAGCATTTTAGATCACAGCTGGTCGCAGCCAGTGTGGGGCGCAGCAGCCATTTTGTGCATGATCTTTTTCATACAGAGGGAACTTCTCCGTCTGGAGCAATGGTTTCTGTCTCATATGTGCATTTGATTTTCCAAGTTCAGTGGGAAAACAGAGGGGGGGGGGTGAGACCTGAACCGGTGAAAGACAGCATTTTCAGTGGCACATCTGCCCCATTTTTCCAAGCATCTGCCCCGTTCCTCTTGCCCCCTTTGAGCCTCCTGGCAGACGATTTTGTTAAACAAGGTCAGTGTTCGGTGCTTCCGTCCACACTGTTTTTTTTTTTTGCCTGCCGGACATGTCCAACCTGACTTGGAAATGTGCTTGTAGTTTATCGCTGTAGTTTACGGGTGTATGTACCGGCTGTCTGAATGTCTGTGTGGACCTCCCCGCCTTTTCCCAGACTTTCCTTCATTTCCCCTGATTTTCCGTCAGATCACATCCCAACTTTCTCCATTACAACCCTCACCGTTGGTGCTGCAGAAGGCTCAGTAAGTCTTATTGAAGAGTGAAAAGGGTGTGCTGTGAGTGAGCCAGGAAGAGGATCATTGGGTTCACCAAAACATTTTCCTCATTTTTGGATATCCCTGGAATTGTGAAGTGGGATGAAGTGGATGAGCGTGCAGTAGAATGTTGTAGTTTTGTCGCCAGAGGGCAAATAGAATTTTGCATTGGCTTTCTTTGCAGTTCTATGAAGGCCTGGCTGAGAGGTTTGTGTCCTCTGGATTCGCATGCGATATATTTGCTGGTTGCCTCGACCAAGTTGGTATGTGCGTCTCTGCCACTGCTGAGGCTTTTCACTGAGTCCCTGCATCTATCTATTATTTACTCTCGAACTCTCCTGTGTTCACAGGTATTGCTGAAATGAGTTGCTGTTGTAAGCGCACAGGAGGATTCTTGATGATGGTGGATACTTTCAAGACCCCTGTGTTCAAGTCTACTTACCGCAGATTCTTTGCGCAGGGAGAGGAGGACCTGAACACTGTGTATAATGCAACTCTTGAAGTGCAGGTTTGCCTGCGAAACATCTCCATTTAACCAAGCCGCCTGACCTGGCGGTATGAATGAAAAGGGGCGCCGGGTTTTCACTTCCGGGGTGGGGGGTTGATAGAGCCCCCCACCGGGGGGGGCGGGGGGGGTTTGGGAAAAGGGCTCAATTGACAGGCACCATTAATCAGTTATTATGAACTCTGGCGCCAAAGGTGCCGAAATTTTTTGAGCATTAAAACTGGTCAAATTTTTTTTCCACCAAATATATGGCAAAGGATGACTTTTCTGAACCCCCTCGACGCGCTGATTCCAAAAATCCCACTTTCAGTTTTTGCCGAATTTTGGTTCTGGGTCACCTTCGAGGCCCTGGGGGTCAATCGGTCAGTCTCGGTAGGATTTTGGGGGGCCCGTCAATTGAGCCCTTTTTGGGGGAGGCGGGGGGGTCCGACTGGAGGGCTCTATCGCCCCCCCCCCCCCCCCGGAAGTGATCCTCCAGGCAGCGGCTGGGCGTGTCCCCCCCCCAGGCAGCGGGGCACGGGTGGGGACCGAGGCCCCCACCGGGAGCACCCGGCACCACGCAGTGCAGGCAGGGTTTGCAAGTCGGGTGCGTTGCGAGGGTGTGGCTCACCCCCGAAAGCTCCACAGGCCGCTGCGAGTGCAGGTGAGGGCAGGGCGTGAGGACAGGGCCTCACAACCACCACCTCGTGATGGCACAGGAGGAAACGACCCCTGTTCCTCCGGTCGAGCCGTTTACCAAGCACCAGAAGTGCAAGTGAAGGGTTGGTGGATCGATCCCGGCTGGTGGCAGTCGCTGAAGGTGCACCCCGACCCTTGGGAGTCGCCAGACTCGCCAAGCGGCGGCTCTCCCACCCCCAGCCATTTCGGAGGTGCGCACGGCCCTTGGGAGTCATCGGGCTCGCCATGCGGCGTCACTCCCTCGAGGTGCACTCGACCCTTGGGAGTCGTCTGACTTGCCATGTGGCGACACTCCCTCACAAAGCCGGTTTAGTTCAGTGGTCAGAGTGTAAGCGGTACGAATGTGGGGTCGGCGGATTGGACCCAGCTGGTGGTAACATTCGGAGGTGCACCCCGACCCTTGGGAGTTGCCGGACTTGCCATGCGGCGGCTCTCCCTCACTAAGCCGGTTCGTTTTTCTGCACGACAGCGGGGTGACAGGGGACAACTCAGTTCGTCGTGTACCCCGCCACAGGGTAACGGCAGATGGAGTTAAGACCTGCCTTACGTGGGAGAAGCGAGCTCTGAGCCCCCTGTCATCGGGACCCACGCAGCTTTTCAGAACCTGCCTCAGCCGGCAGGGAAGAGTTTGTGTGCCCAGTCCCAACCACCCCACGACGCACGGTGGTCAATTGTGGGGAGGGTGGGTCCCAGCCAAGCTGCAACCCATACCATAGCAGGTGAGACTCCTGCAGCCCCACCACCACCTGGAAGTGAAAGCCCGCCCGCCCAAAATCAATGATCTGCTTTGATTGCTTTTGGCTTCAGCCCGAACCCAGATGCATACAGCAGTGTTGGAATGGCAGTTTACGGTGAATTGTGTCGAGACATGCATCCATCCGTTGCCGTCCTTTTCCTCCCTCAACAATCCCACAAACCCCCACACAGACCGGGACACAACACCATGGCAGCTGGTTCATTGGACACCCTCTGTCCTCATCACGCAAGCGACTGCTAACCCGCTGAAACGCACAAAGGGGGGTCGACAAACATTTCTTGCATCTGATCTCATTGTTTATTGCAGACAAGCCGAGGTACCAAAGTGGTTGGCATCATTGGTGCATGTTCATCCCTGCAGAAGGCGTCCGCTTCAGTTTCTGAAGAAGTGGTATGTCAGCATATCGGTGTGAAGTTTTCAGGTTTCGATTAATTGAGCGACGGGAAAGCTCTGATGCATGAGCAGTCTGTCTGTTTGCTGCTGAAACACAGACAAATAGGTTGCACCGGATGCGTACCCTGGGTATTTGCACCCATCATCTGACACACTGGCATCTGACAAGTTTGGTGTTTCGTTTAACACACTGCATGCATGTTTGCGCTGTGGGTTTGCATTGGTGATGCTATTGATATTAGGTTTTTCAAAATATATTGTGTTGTGTTGTGTTGTGTTGTGTTGTGTTGTGTTGTGTTGTGTTGTGTTGTGTTGTGTTGTGTTGTGTTGTGTTGTGTTGTGTTGTGTTGTGTTGTGTTGTGTTGTGTTGTGTTGTGTTGTGTTGTGTTGTGTTGTGTTGTGTTGTGTTGTGTTGTGTTGTGTTATGTTGTGTTGTGTTGTGTTGTGTTGTGTTGTGTTGTGTTGTGTTGTGTTGTGTTGTGTTGGTGTTGTGTTGTGTTGTGTTGTGTTGTGCTGTGCTGTGCTGTGCTGTGCTGTGCTGTGCTGTGCTGTGCTGTGCTGTGTTCTGCTGTGCTGTGCTGTGTTGTGTTGTGTTGCGTTCTGTTGTGTTGTGTTGTGTTGTGTTGTGTTGTGTTGTGTGGTATGGTGTGGTGTGCCGAAGGTGCTGTTAACAAAAGGCAATGGCCGGGATGGTCTTGCACGTGGGAAAATGCAAGCCGGAAGGGCTGTGTGTAGTGTGCTGCGCACTTGTGGCTCAGGGCGGTCCGACTCTCTGGCGCCAGGCGGCTGCTGTCCCAGGCTGCCCTGGGGACGCCCTGGCACCCTGCCTGATGGTGCCACCGAAGTTCTCCGTGGGGCCAGGCTTTTGTGCCTCCAGGCCCTGGTCGGGCTGTGATGAGGGTGGCTTGTGTATGTTGTAATTCGTGTAATTTTTTTTGCGGTAAATGCGTGCAACAAAAAAATCGTCTAGTTGTGTAATTTTTTTTTTGCGGTAAGTCGTGTAAGCCGGTCACACGCATTACCGCAAAAAAAGATTACAGGACTAGACAATTTTTTTGTTACACGCATTTACCGCAAAAAAAAAATTACATGACTTACCGCGAAAAAAAAATTGCACGATGTGACGATTTTTTCGTACACGCGTTTACCGCAAAAATAAAAAATTACACGGCCTTACCGCAAAGAAGCAATTACCAATTTTACTGAAAATGCATGCATGTAGGCGATGTGCCCACATGTGGCCGCGTAGTGGCTGCTAGGCCTATGTAGCCTGTGCCATGGGCCCTCCGAAAGCCCCAAAATTGTTGTTGTGTAGGCTATTTAGTGGTAGCTGAAAAAATTTTCACATTTTGACGTTTTCCGAAACCCTTCTGTTGCCCCTAGGTTGGG
Source organism: Eutreptiella sp. 'Long Island Sound 2002' (assembly GCA_964036045.1). Taxonomy (NCBI): domain Eukaryota; phylum Euglenozoa; class Euglenophyceae; order Eutreptiales; family Eutreptiaceae; genus Eutreptiella; species Eutreptiella sp. 'Long Island Sound 2002'. Next base: position 79,882,764 of record OZ038380.1, on the reverse strand, counting down.
TTTGGGTGATCATTTGGTGACAATACGGGTACTTGAGCGCACATGGGGACCCACGTAGTGGCCACTGGGCCCATCTAGCCCGAGCCATGGGCCCCCCAAAAGCTTCGAAATTGCTGTTTGTAGGTGGTTCAATGGCATTTGGTGTGTGCACAAACTGCTAAAGCAGTTTTCCACCCTCTACAGGTCAAGAATGGAAATTTTTGCAAATTTTTTTTTGATATCGTGCCCACTCACAATGATGAAATATGCTATGTAAAGCATGTTTTAGCCCCTCTTTGTGTGTTTTTCACCCTATTTGGGTGTTGGGGCGGGGGGGCTCCCAAGGGGGCCAGGGCACAACCTACTCATGCCGTTTTGCAGCCCCGGCAACTCAAAAAACCACATAAAGAGGGGGTAAAACATCCTTTACATGGGATATTTGATCATTTTGGATGGTAAGAATATAACAAAATTCAGTTTTGGAGATTTCCATTCACCCTATTTGGGTGTTTTGGCCCAAGGGGGGGCTCCCAAAGGGGCTGGGGCACAACCTGCTTGTGCTGGTTTCCAGCCTGGGCAGCTCAATAATGGAAATTTCCAAAACTGATTTTTTTGATATTATGACCATCCAAAATGTTCAAATATCCGATGTACATCATGTTTTAGCCCCTCTTTATGTGTTTTTCACCCTATTTGGGTATTCGGGAGGGGGGGGCTCCCAAGGGGGCCGGGGCACAACGTGCTTATGCAGTTTTCCGGCCCCGGCAGCTCAAAAATGGAAATTTCTGAAAGTGATCTTTTTGATATCTTGACAATCCAAGCTGATCAAATATCCTATGTAAAGCATGTTTTAGCCCCTCTTTATGTTTTTTCCACCTTATTTGGGTGTCGGGGGGGGAGGGGCTCCCCAAGGGGCTGGGGCACAACCTGCTCATGTAGTTTTTTAGCCTTGGCAACTGAAAAATGGTTGTTCCTCTCCCCTCTTCGAGGTGCCTTGCCGAAGGCAATATAATTTTACTGAAAATGCATGCTTGTAGGCGATGTGCCCACCTGTGGGCCGCTTCTGATTTTTTCCCTGCTCTTGGCGTTGGGGACCCCCAACAATGCAGGGGTGTCATAGCACTTCGGCTCTCTTCTGGGCCCCCGAGAAGGTAGGGGTGAGGTAGCCTTTTCTGATTTTGTCCCCCTTTGCAGGGTGGTCCTTAAGGAACCAGATTTTTTTCCTTAAGGTTAGGTTAGGGACTCTCAATCCACGCTTTGTTGCGTGGCCCCTTGAGTTGGGGTTAGGGCCTCTTACTCCATGGTTCGTTGCTTGGCCCTTTGAGCTGGGGTTAGGTACTCTCAATCCACGCTTTGTTGCCTGGTCCCTTGAGTTGGGGACACGGACTCGCAATCCATGCACTTGATGGCCATGAGGAAGCTGTCGCCAACCACCCAGCACCGCGGGATTCCAAACGGACGGTTGGTCTTGTGGTTTTCAAAGCTTGAACATCGCGAAGCTGTTGGTGGAGCACCGGGGTACTTTTTCCGATGTGCCCCTTGTCACAATGGGTGGCGGTTTTGTGGACTATGTGCTGAGCATTGTCAATGTTGATCCTGCTGTGCGGGCCGTTGAAGCGCCCTATGGACCTATGGGGGCCTGTCCCATCGTTAAGGTCGCTGTGGGGTACCATAGGGAACCGGCAGCTGTACATATTGCTTATGTATTGCAAAGCTTGCATTTCTTTCAATTTTTCAATTTTTTTCATTTACATGACTTACAGTACAAAAAAACTACACGCATTCACCGCAAAAAAAGTTACACGACTAGAAGATTATTTTGTACACATTTTACATTTTTCACGGCTGGCTCTTGGGCTGCTGAGATCCTTCTCATGTTGTGTTGTGTGGTGTGGTGTGGTGTCGTGTGGTGTTGTGTTGTTGGCCGAAGGCGCTGTTACCAGAAGGCAATTGCCAGATTGTCTACCCACAGGTATAGGTAAACGGGAGGGCTGAGTGTGTAGCGTGCGCGTTGTGTGTACCTGTGTTGTCATCGGCGGCAAGTGGGGGAAAGGGGGAGACGTGGAGGCCATCCACCAGGCGATGGCTGTGAGCCAAGGAGCTCCCGCGGGATTCCCTCTCGTTCCGCTTGCTGGTGCAGGGGTAGCTCTTGCAACACCCACGTCATCATGCTTTTTGGGCTCAGGCGGGCTCTTAGCAATGTGGCACGCGCCTTGGCCTGGGCGTACAAGACTCTTATGGACTCCTCGATGACACGGCGTAGGAACTCAGTCCCTAGTGTGTGGGTCCCGGAGCATTCCATGTGAGCTCGCCGCATGGAGGGGGTGCGCAACGCAGCCGTCCACTGCTCTAGAACAGCCAGCTCCCACAGCTAGTTGCACACCAACGCAGCCGGCTACACACTTTCTGGTCTAGCCATGCCGCGAGCCACTAGCGGGCTGGTCGCCACTCATGAGACAGGGCCGAGCAGAACCAGAGGTGGGGCGCCGTTTACTCTTGCCCTCCGCATAGGAGGCGTGTTGTGTCTAGCAGTGTGTTACACTGAGACGACTGGTGTGACAGTCATCGTCGGGATGTTGTCTATGCGGTCTGCCGATGTATGGCGCTCCTGGTCACTGCCGAAGCAGTCAAGGGGGAGGCCACTCCCCGGTGTGTGGTTGGTCCCCCACGAGCCTCATGCGCCGGAAGGGAGGCTTGCTGTTGCAACCAGTTGCTCTGAGCCGTGGGGGTAAGCTAGCATTGGTCTTGGTAGGTTACCGGGGGGAGGGAAGGAGAAGGGGCGGCGGAGTAGCCACGTGAGGTCCACCTCCGGTGGATCTTGCGTTGTTGCATCTACTCGGACGTTAAGGTCCGCGATCCAGTGCGACGGCGTGGTGACCACAAGGCTGGCCGAGGTCGGGGCTAAACGGGCGCCCCCCAGGACCGTGGCATACAGGTGGTGTATACCATCTCCACAGTGGCCCCCCGCCTGGTAAGTACGAAGGGCCCCCACCGCCGCGTCGGAGTCCGGCACTAGCCGGTACAACCCCGGCTGCACGGCCAGTCGCCGGACGTGGGATATGAGGATCATAGCCTTTCCTTCCTTGGAGGTGCCTACCCCAGAGGCAACGTGACCCTGGGAAGCCTCATGTCCACGCTGGGCAACCCCCACCATAGCCATGCCTGCCAGCGTTGCCACAGCATCCACCGCGACGAAGGTCCCACGGAGCGTCGCCCACGCCGGCAGGTCATGGAACCAGATTCCCCGCTTCATCCTAGGAGCTAGGGGTGCCTCTGTAGCTAGGTCGTGCGGCGCTAGCAACGCCATGTCTCCTTGGTGTTCTCGGAGGTGCCTCTTTAGGGCCGGGTGTAGCTCGGCCGGCAACTTCCCCACCGCGTGGAGCGAGTAGTATACGGGCCCTTTGTATGGGTGTCCTGGGCACTTGTGCGCCACGCACACCGCGGAATACTTGATCTTGGCCACCGTGGCCGGGGCGATGGCAATCCATGGACACGAGGGCACCCCTGTAGTCGCCGTAACCAGGGGAGGCGGGGGACGTCCACGCCCATTGCCAGTAGGTTGTTGTCAGCTGCCCTGAGAGCCCGACGATGGTGGGCGCCGGCACCCCCATACCCTAGAGATGCTCCAGGGGCACGTGCTGGTGGTCGTCCCATAGCCGGGCCTGCAGAGGCGCATTCACCTGCACCTACACACCGAGGAGAGCTATGAGGAGGCGATGCAGCCTGGTGTCGCTAGGCAATGCATCTGGGGGCAGGCAGCACACCCGGAGCTCTAGCGCCCGGTGTTCGGCCTCCATGGTGTCCCTCATGGCGGTAGAGACCTTCACGGCATACCCCCTGTGGTACACTGTTTCATCCTTGATGGTCTTTGCCACCCGCCCCCCTATGACCACCTTTGCCAAGCTAGCAGGCACAGCGCCCGGGATGCAGTACTCGGGAGCGGCCTACCACCGCGGCGTCGGTGCTCTCTGAAGGGGCAGTAAGACGGCATTGTGGCTGGCGAGCCACGCCCTGAGGCTCGGGATACCTTTGCTGGTCGGCGCCGTTTCCTTCGGGGCCGGCTCCCCAATGACCCGGTGGTCTGCAGTGTACAGATCCCCCATTTGGTGGTACCCCAGAGCTTGCACCGTCTCATAGATTGTGGGGGGGAGAGGGCGGCCACCTGCGTGTTGTCGCCATAGTGGGTGTGGTAAACCTCCACCTAGGGGGCAGGGCTCGCCGGCGCCCCCGCCCTCGGCCCGCCAGGGCCTCGCGGCACTATGGGGGTGGTACCCGAGCACTGGCCCGGCATCCACATCGGCAGGGATACCTCATCCACCACCCGCTGCAGCGTGCGGATGATGTGGGGGCATCGCGGATCGTGGGTATACTGCCCTGGGGTAAGCACAGCCGGGCAACCTCCCCGAAGCGCCCAGTGAGTCTGCAGGGTGTAGGCCTAGGACGCGCGGAATGCTTCTTTCGCCCAAGCACCTTGCCAGAACCACTCCCGGACAACGGCAAACTGCCACGATTGAGAGGACCGGGTGAGACCCTGGCAGCCATGCTCCCAGCCCCCCAGAGGGCGTTAGTGTGGGCATGGTGGGAGGTACCCGTCATGTGCTCTTACCCCCTATCAATCCGCGCGTCGTTGGCCGTGTGCACGTGGGCCGTGGGGCCGTGGGGCGATAGACGCTGGCTAGGGGGAGCAACTTGCTCGGGAGTTTCGCCATGAACACCATCGTGGTCGCGTCCGGGGAGAGCCGATGGGGGCGCGGCTGCTTTCAAATGGCAGCCCGTACTTCTTAGGCGTCACAAGTTGCCCACCCTCTAGGACCCCGTATACGCGCGATTTGACAATATTGTACATTTCTACTTTGAGTATGTTATTTGACGTATGTGACCAAAGTTGTTGGCAGAGCTGTGTGACACCCGTTGAAATACGTGTTGATGTGTTAGCCTTGTGTATACCCGTCTTCTAGTGTGTTGTATTTGACGTTTTTCTGAAGCTGGCCGAAATTTCGGCCAGGTTTTGGGTAACATTGCAAACAACTATGTGTATATGCAGTTTTTGACCCTTCTGGCCGAAATTTCGGCCAGCTTTTTGGTTTCTTGGTGAATACGCATGCTTATTTTCATTTTTCTTAGGGCTGGCCGAAATTTCGGCCAGCTTTTTGGTCTGTTCACTATTCCAGCACTTATATTTTTGTTTTTGGGTGGGCTGGCCGAAATTTCGGCCAGCTTTTCCTATTGTTGAACATTTAAGCAATTATTTCCCCTTTGAACACACCTGGCCGAAATTTCGGCCAGCTTGCAATTGTCATTGTTCATGAGTATTACACCATACACTCCTACATAACTGTTTTCTTGTCTCAGCATTAATGTCTTCTGCTATTACTGTCAATGTTGTACATGCTGCAGTTACTGGTGCTTTTGCTACTACAGCCAAAGGGCTGTTGCGAAATGCATTACGTGGTGGGACTCTGCAAAAGCTTTTGCAATTCTGCCTCTTCTTGCGGAAGAATCGCAGGAGCCGGCACTCCCTGACACAGTTGAAGGCCGCCGCCACTGAGAAGAAGCCCCCACGATGGTACTTGACATTTTTGTCACAGTTCCATGCCCTATACTGCCTGCTGCGCCGTATGGCCCTCCCATACTCTAACTGTGGGTCTGGTTACAACTGGGGTATTATGCCCTGCCGCCAACGCCGTAAGGTAGGAGTCCTTGGTCAGTGTAACACTAAGCAGGAGTCCATTCACCATCGTGCTGGACTAGCAGCACAAAACTTGTGGAACACCATGCAACGTAGGCAAGTTTGTATATGGTTTGATAACCTGAGGCGTTACAGGTCGGGAGCTGATCCCCATTCACCCGACTTAACCCTAAACTGTACAGCTGTTGCTGTTTTGCACACTACTGCCCTACCTGCATACCGGGGTCTGCCGGAGCTGGCCGAAATTGAGGCCAGGGTACCAAAGGTTGCTGATGACATCTTTCGCTCACATAGAGCATTGTTTGATCGTATTGATGTTGCCAACCAAGGTATTCAGAGAGTTTGCGTTCGTGCTCCTTTGGATATTGCCAGAAAAAATGTTCGTTCCCTCAACTGGAGACCCTTTTTCTTGTCTGAGCTCCGCTCCGGCACACACAAAGAGCTTTTGCAACTCGTGGTTGATTTGTCATGTGTGGAACACCGCACCAGACACTGTGTTCCGCTGCTTGTCGACATGAAAATACACTTTGCCCTACTTAAGCTGTGTTATGGTGCTGCTTATGTTCCCTGGAATGTACCACAATTACTGTTGGGTTTTCCTTTGGTGTACGGAGTATGGCATAGCTATAAGTATTGCGTTGAATTGATCTACAGGGCGTTCCTGCCGTTCATTAAGTTTTTGGAGCAGGGGAACAGCCTTCAGGTTGGGTCTATCCTCCCTCGCAAGGTCAAGGTCATCCATATGGAGAAGACGTTGCTTGGACTCATGCTAGCCACATCGTCCAATAGAGGCAGACTAGATGAGCGCGTCACTTCCCTGCTCAATAGCCAGCGGGACCTGACACCCATTCAGCGCAAGGGTTTGCGTATGTGATTAGCCCTTGTGGCTTTGCTGTACACATACTGTCCAGCTGCTTTCAGCATTGGGACTTTGGTTCGTGAGTGCAACTGGGAGGGACGGGGGGCAGGTTCCGGTATTGTAGCTAAGCAGGCACTTGAGATGTCCCTACTGCTCATGCTGAACATCCTAAAGCCCGAGGAACAGTTAACCACGGAGTATGTGAAAACCACCGCTGTTGCTCTTTTGTTTTGGAGTCAGTGGCATTCCGCCTCCCTAGGGTGTATCCACTTTGAGGAGCTGGGTGAGGCACTTCTGAGTCGGTTCTCCGCCCACTGTCGCCGCAACACTGCCTGTACTAGTGTCCAACAGTCGTCTGATTTATTTCTGACACTTCCCCCTGTCCAACCGGGAGAGAAAGTTTTGCGTGGTGTGCTGACTGAGAGATCCGTGGCAATGTTCTCTGCCAATCTTAAACAATTCATCTTGACAGCCCATACACAGAGCCTGCCCATTTGTGTTCCCGTTCCGGACTATAAAGTTGAGGTGAGAAGACTGGATGCAGTTGAGGATTTGACGTTCCCCGGTACCATGTCTCGGACACGAATCACCAGAGACCGTTTAAAAGTGGTTTTGTTGCATGCAATGCAAAATCTGGTTGCGCGTACCAGGGTTCCTGAGGGTGTTGAGGATTTTTTACAGACAAATGCACCTGCCCGCACTGCTGCCGAGCAAGGGGTGTTGCGTACTGCACATGCTTCTATTCGCGCTGCCAACCGTGCACCGCCTGCTGCTGCTGCTGCTGCTCCTGGTGGAATAGCCTTGCCCCCAAAGCCACCCCTGAAGCCCCGAGCCAGAGGCCCCTCAGTACCCCCCCCGGCCCCCCCCCGCCCAGTACCCCCCCCCGCCCTTGATGATTCCATTGCTGTCGACTCTTGTGATAGTGACCAGGATATTGATTGTGATGCAGACAGCGGTGCCTCCTTTGAAGCCCTAGATGAGGCGGAACACATCGGTGTGGATCCCCAGGATTGGGACTGATTTCTGTTTGCAGCTGTGTTTGTCACTGTGGTATGGGTTCTGCCACGCATTGCCAGTGATTTTGGTGTGTCTATTTGCTGTTTCATGTTTTTCTGGCCGAAATTTCGGCCAGACTTGTTGGTTTGTCATATGGCTACCCCCAGAACACGAATGACTTAAGGTTCTGGCCGAAATTTCGGCCAGCCTCTCAGAATGGTATTTGTACACAGTGGTTTGACATGCAGAGCAGTGCTGGCCGAAATTTCGGCCAGGTTTTCCGAATTTCCTGTCAGGCAGTCCGTTTTGGTCCTTTTTTGGTTGATCTGTGCTTGTTATTTGCTATCTGGGAACTCTCCCCTTCATGAAATGTTGCCCTGTAGCCCTTTATTTTATGACTGAGCCTGGAGGGGTATCACAGGACATGGCTGTTTCGCCAGATGGTGAGCCTGCAGCAGACAATGGGCAATCTCAAGTGCAATCCCAGTCTCAAGAGGACCAGGCGAGCACAGAAGGACTTCAAAAGAAGCCTAAGGCCGCACCAAAGAAAAATTCATCATCCTCCATCAAGTTATCCGACTGGGTTACGTCAACGACGAAAATAAAGGTTCGGTGGGATCAGCTTATTATCGACCACGACCGAAAATTTGGGCAGGTCCGTAGGATTTTGGATGATCGCGTGCAACGCCGCTACGACGATCTGAAGGCAGCCCCGCCTGTGGATTACATCCAGGATCTTCTTTTTTATAAAGTCACTCGTATGTGTGTTGTGGTATTCTTCTCGATAGTACCGTTTTCGCGTCTGAATTTTCGACCCTGCTGTTACGAATATCCCTGTTGCACAGCCACTCGCTGGGTTCTGTTGGGGGGTCAGCATGTTTACACTGCTGCCCAAAAACACAAGACCGAATTTGAGATGAAAAATATGGAGACTCCGGATTGGACCCTGGTATTTGGTGGTTATGAAGTCAAACAGGACTGCCCCCTACGGACTAGGCGCCGGCTTGCAGGCTTACATCAAATCCAGACCACTACTGGCTCAGCATCCACCACATCGGAGCGAATGTCCCTACTCCTGGATAGGCCTGAGGATGAGGATGCCAATGAGTACACCCTGTACCATCACATTACTTTTATGCTTGAAGAGTGTGGTGTTACTGCCGAGGAAGGCACTGTGGTCTGTTTCATTTATTAATTCGGTTTTGTCGATCGACCTGGCCGAAATTTCGGCCAGCTTCTGTCTTCCAAATGTTCTCCTGTGCAGAGTGCTGTTGCCAAACGGTGGGGTGGCGTTGGGCGTTTGGTGAAATTTGTGGGTCTTCCTTCAGTAGACGCCATGGCAGCCATGGAAAAGCGTGGACTACATCCCGCACTGGGTACGTTCAAGGAAGTGGAAGGCATCACGCCTGACCGACTTCGCGAGATCGTAGGTTACATGGATGGGACAAAAAGTACCCTACCTGGTCTCAAAAAAATTATAAAAGATGTTAAAAAGGCCCAGATGTGGTCCTGGCACATTCTTCATCCCGAGGCAGCTACCAATGGGCTTGTGAACAACACCAGAGGTATGTTTTGGTCAAACAGGGGTTTGTATTCGAATAAATCGACCGACCTGGCCGAAATTTCGGCCAGCTTGTGTGTCGTTCAATTAATGCACAATAGGGGCCCACCCTGTGCTACCACCTGTCTGCAGCTACACTTGGTACTATCGAGATGGCCAAAAGGCAGTGCGCTATTGCATCACACCTGAAGGTAGCCTATGGCAGTTGGACCTGGACTGAAGAAAACCCCTGGCCCCCGTGGTCAGCAGTAATTAAGGCCCCTCTTTGGAAGGAACCCAAATATGAGGGGTTGCGGGGATTGTTGCAGAAGCCTGTTGCTAAGCCTGTTTGTGAAAAATGTGATACTGGTCTGGTCAATATCCAGTGTGCTAGGGAGTCCCTCGTTGAGTCAAGCACAGGCAAACTCATTGCAGAGTCAGGCCGTGTGGAACTGATGGCAATGCGTTGTGGAGTCCCTGTTCCCAGTATCATTAGTTCACTGCCCTTTGCTGCTTGTATCATTGAGGTGCCCCGCCTCTATACAGCTGGTTTGCATAACCTGGTTGCGCAGCTGCTTTTGTCCGGTGTGCCTGTGTTCATTGCGGGTGAGTCTGCTGATGTGAAAGCCACTGTTGCTGCTTTGAAGGCCACTGTGGCTGAGGATATGTATCAGTGTGATGTTGCACTTTACAATTTGTCAAGCAAGACCCCGCTGTACACTTCTACGTCCCATCTGGTTTCCATTTGTTCTGCCACTGCCTTTGATAACAGGCTTCCCCGTTACGTGGCTTTTACTGAAGGACCCATGTCGTCTGTGATGCCTGTTGAAATATTCTCATTTCTTTTGAGCCTGGTTCCGGTCCCAGAACGGGCAGGCAACTGGTTTTTGCTGGGGACTCTGTCTGTGTATTTTGCAAGCATGATGTCTACCAGGTTTTCCAAGGACTGTAATGTTGTGTGTGCCTCTTTGGGTGAGGAGACTGTTGTGCCCGATGACTTTGTTCAGCTCATCAGAGCAGGTATCACCAACGCCGACACGTGCCCCCCCAAGTCATGGGAGGATGTGTACCACGACTTGGGGGCAGGTTTTCTTGTGGATTGTTCTGGGGTTAGGTATGTAGATGAGGATCCTGAGGAGCAAGATGGGGAGGCAGAGTCGCAACCAGAGACACAGACTCCAAAGAAGAAACCCAAAACTGCCCATGCCCCCTCATCCAGTGGCACGCAGTGCGCTCAGGCCACCCCAGCTTCCTCCTCAGGCACCGTTGCCCCTACTGGCAAAGGTATGAATACTTTTGTGAATCATTTTTCACCATCCCAGGGTGGAAACACACAGTCACAGAACTCTGCCACTGCCAAGTCTGGTGTTGCAGCCCCTGCCAAGCAGCCTGCTAACACAGGTGCTAAGAAGCCCCGTGCATCTGGTCTGCGCAAGCGCTAATGCCAGTCCTGCTGCTTATATTGCCTGTCAGCATGAAGTCTGGCCGAAATTTCGGCCAGCATGCAGTCCTCAGCCTCTTCAGCCTTTTATTATTGTGTTTCCCCATAGGCACTGCAAAAGTCTGCTTTGATTCGTCACGTGGCAAGTATTTGCTTGTAATTGAGTATATTATCTGCACACCCTGTTCAAATGTCACTGCTCCTGTGTTCCTTGCTCATGTCTACTGTCTTAGGTACCCATTTCAGTGATCATATTCGGAGTTTCGATGGACCTGGCCGAAATTTCGGCCAGCTTAGGCCTGTCTGTCAAATAGGACCATGTGTTTGGACATTTTTCGAAGAGCTGGCCGAAATTTCGGCCAGGTTGGTTAAAATAGGAAATACAAGTACATGCTTTGGGATAGTTTTTTGTGTGCTTTAATGAAAGGTATGTTTGGGGTTCCCTCATCTGTGGTGTATAGGGGGGTTTTGTGATCAACCTCGAACCAAGGGGAGAGAAAAATAGGCAGCCCCCCCCCCCCCCCACACTGGAATGCAGTGGTCCAAATGTAAAACAACACTATATTTTGGTGATTGAATGTCTTTATTTTGAAAATCTGTGTGTTTCCAGAAATGCAAATAATGGCATATATTTGAAATACACACCTTGCTTTTGCATGTTGCCGCCAGGGGGGTTTGGGTACCCAAAAAATAACACCCCTTTTCACATACTTTCCCCCTCATTACAACATGGACTTCCGTGGGCCATAGCGCCAGGTGGGGGGTGGGCAACTTGTGACGCCTAAGTACTTGGGGCAGGTTACAAGGGGCCGTGGGCGTGCCCTGGAGGTTGATGTCGGTCCCCATATACTTGAGGACTTGGGAGGACTCAGATCGCCATCTCAGAGGCAGCGGCCAACGCCTCCTCTCGTTCTTCTGGGCTATCCGTCACCCACATGCGGCCCACATGCTGGGCCACAACCTCCGGTGTGGGCGACGGCAAGGGCTAGGGGTCTATGGTGGACCTGTGCCGGATTTTATGGTCAGGGGCATCCACACCTAGGATACCCTGGTAGTACGTCCGCTGGTCCAGCAAAATCCCTTGAGATGGGGTGGGTATCGCCGCACTGTAGGATGACTAAAGTGTCATTCACCCACATGAGCCTTGGGAAGGAAAAGGGCATTACCGCGAGAGCACGGTAGGCGATATCCATGAATCGTAGGAATGGGAGAGCTGCCGTGGCTCCTACATGGACTCCCCGGATCGTTCCCTGGGGGGTGCCTAGGCGTTGCACCATAGGATTTGATTGCCAGGGCCCGGGGGCAGGGCATACGAGAAATTGTCGGTGTGGGTGGCCAGGTGGCCGGTGTCTGCTAGGCCCACTCGCGCTCCGATGATCGGGTAGACGTCCTGGGCGATGACGTCAAAGACTTTGGCGAGATCGATGACTAGGACATCCACCATCCGACGCTAACGCCTAGCCAGGTCCAGCTTCGTGTGCAACGTGCGCACCACCTCCTCAAGGGACACCCCCTTGATGCCCCCCCCGGCCACCAAGGGCCCGCTCATATACCGCTGGTGCCGGGGCATAGAAGGCCGTAGGCTCCACCTTGGAGATGTGGGAGGAGTTGGTGATACTGTGAAGCTTTTCCTCCTAGACTGGCTGGTCTAGGTGCTTGAGGAGCAGCGTGACCGGACCGCGCTTGCCTACTGTGCATCACAATAGGGGGTTGCGCATGACATCACACAGGGTGTATTGGTCGGCCTCCGTGAGGTGTGCTACCAGGTGATGTCAATACTGCCATCTGCCTCAGCAGGTGGAGATTTGGACCCGGGGCCTTGCCTAATTGCACCTCCCTTAAGTGGCGAGGCTGGACATAGGCATTTGTGGCCGGTGGGGTGTGTTGGGGTAGGAGGTGGAGGTAGCGGTAGAAGTGAGGCCAGCGCACAGGGTCATCTCTAATACGTTAGCTGTGGCTCTGGAGCCGCTTCCGGGTCGCGTACAGGGCAGACAGGGTTTCTGTGGGGTTGAGCGGCGCCTTGTTCTTCCAGGGAATCTCCCCGACGTCACGCGGCGGCCCCCGGCTGTGCCGCCGGACCTTGCGCCAATGTTCCGGGGTGCGCTAAAGGTCTCATGTCTCCCGGGGTTGCCGGAGACACCGGCGTCTAATTTCCCGAAGGCTTTGCTGGCGCTGAGCCTCCCCAAGCACTACCAAGCTGCGCTTGAGGACGTGCCCCACCGTCACACAGCCCCTTAGCATGTTTTGGGCCATCGCGGAACCCGCCTCATCGAGGGGAGCATGTTGTGCGCCGGGAACCGCACGTGTGGGGACTGCGAGGGGGGGGGCTCTCTCTGCCGGGCGCAACCGGAGGCAGTAGTGCCGGAAATTGAGGGTCCAGACCCGGTCCGTAGCCTTTGCCCAACCGTAGATGGCGCATTGCAGGCACTCAACAAGCGGACCGGGGCAAGTTGGGGGTTGTTGTCCCGCCTGCAGAGCACCGTGACTCCCGAAAGTCGGACACATCCGCCGGCGAGAGGACCACCGGGCCCAGCTGGTGCGTGACACCGTATGGGGGCAGGGTATTTCCAACTGGATCACCGGGTGTGTTATAGTAAGGAGGAGGGGGACGTGGTGGTCGGACAAGAGGGTGCTGCCCCAATAGTGGTAGGAAGCAACGGCTACTGTTGCATCCTTGTGGCAGGCGACCGTGTGGATGCGGGAACGGGCGGTCGCCTTGAAACGAGAGTAGGTTTCGGCGGAGATAGGGTGCATGTCCACTAGGTCCCTGAGGTTGAAGGCCCTCAGGAACGTCCGATAGCCCGTGTCATCCGGGCGCGGGGTCCCCCTGTCCGCCGGCCGGGCCGCCGAGTTGGTGTCTGCCACCTCCAACACTGACGCCGGGTCAACCATGCGGGTAACCTATCGCCACATCTGTACCCACCACCGGACGTAGGGCTCACAACCAATGTTGATTTGGGGGGCAAGCACCTCCAACACGTGATGCTTCCCCCACGGGGTGAACACCTCCATCAGGACGGCATTGGCGTCCACATGACCTCAAAGCAGAGTCGCCCGGGTGGTGGTCCCAGAACGGACTTGGGCGTGGGAGCGGAAAGTGATATACCCATGCATTGCGGCCCCCGAGCTGGCTTGTGCCGCCACCACCGCCCCGTCCATCCACATGAAACGGTCCGCGAGGTGGCGGCGCGTCCACCCCGCAGGGAGGCGCTACATGTGACAGACTGTGAGCGCTTCGTTGCTGTGGTGCTGCTGCGGCACCGGTCCCGCCACCCCGGGGGGGCGCACTCACTTCGCGCCTCCGACCCGGGGTGGTTTGGGTGGCTTCCGCCCGCTTCTTCTTGGGCGTTTGTGGATGCCCGCCCTAAGGGGACTGTGCAGCCTGCGGGTAGTGTGTCACAAGGCCTGGCGTCGTCTGCGTGGCGGCTGCCGGGCGGGTTCCCATGAGGGTATGGGCTGGCGATCCACGCTGGGCCACCGCAGCCTGTTGGGCCTCAGCCCGCTTGGCCCTGCGGTCCCCGCGCTTGCGTTTGCACGGGGGTCCCTTCGCTCCACATGGCTTGGTCGGGCGTGGGGGCCCATCTTGGGCTCCTAGTCTGGTCGGCATCGGGTGTCTGGCACTGCACACGGCACGGCCTGGGAAGATCCCCCCCGCCCCCCCCAAGAGGAGACCGCGGGGATCCCCGGGGCCGGGTGTATAACAGCCCTAGCCGTTATGATGGTGCAGCGGACCGCCATATCTACCGTACCCCGGAGTGCTATGACGCGCCCCCGTCGGCCGGGCGCAACGCTGCTGACCCGGGCTACGACCGCCGTGGCGATAACCGTGCCTCCGCCCGCCGCGGCAACCACCCTCACCGCAGCCCGCCTGGCGCCGCCTTTGCGGAAGGGCCCCCGGGGTGGCGGGGTGAGGCCGATTGACGGCAGCGCCGTTCCCCGAGTCCGGACGCGGCCCGGCGTCTGCGCTATGACGCCCTGGGGGCGCCGCGGCGCCTCCACCAACCGCTGTCGCGCCGGGATCAGGCCTAGCGGCCTGGGGTGTTGGCTGTGTGGTTGCTTGGGGCAGCGTGGGGTTCTCCTAGCGGCTGTCGAGGCCCGCTACGTGGCCTCGTAAGTAGGCCCGCTTGAGTTCCTGCTGATCAGGGGGCGGCGCTACCGGCATTGGTGAGGGTGGCGCGCGCCGTGGGGATAGTCCATAACACGGCTCACTTAAGTAGTAAGCCGGATAGGCCGGCAGCGAGTGAATCTCGAGCAGCGGCTGATTAGGTGTGTAGGGGTTGTGGGTATAGCGGGCACTAGAGGGCCTCCCGGCATGGGAGGGCGCTGAACATAGGGAGTGGTGGGCACGGTGGGGAATATGTTGTGTCACTGGACTACACAAACAGAGCGGGGAGGGGCACGGGGCCGCTCATCCAGAGGCACTGCGCTCTCTTAAACTCGGCCTCCCAGTGCCAGGGCGCCGGCTCCTGCTCCAGCACTCGAGCGGGTGGAATTCGGCGGCCGACCTTAAGGGTCTACGCGCCCATTTTCTTAGCGCAACATCGCCTTGCGCACGGCACAGGGGAGGGTGGGCAACCAGGCCTTGGGGGCAGGGAGGTTAGGGCGCTAGCAGTATGGGGACCCACTTATGGCCCTCCAGTTAAGGGTAGCTGCCCACGGGGGGCAATGGCGCGGGGTCCACGGGCCTACAGAGTGCCCGCAGGAAATGGCAGCCCCAGCGGCGCGGGCCCATTGGCTGGGGGGACGGGGAGTCCTGCCCAGGCGGTGGTCGCTGTCTATGGAGCGCCTACGAGGGATGGCAGCCCCTAGCGGCGTGAGCCCACCGGCTGGGGGGACGGGGGGGGGGGGCGTCCAGCCGGTGGTCGCTGCCTACAGAGCGCCTACAGGGGATGGCAGCCCCCAGCGGCGCGGGCCCGGCGGTTGGGGGGACGGGGGGTCCTACACAAATGTGGTGTAGTGTGGTGTGCTGTGCTGTGGTGTGCAAGGCACTGTTACCAAATGGTGATGGCCGGGATGGTGTTGCATACAGGTAAAAATGCAAGGGGGGGTGTGTGTGTCCAAACGGCCGCTGTGTGTACTATGTGGGGCACCTGTGGCAGAGGGCCATCAGTCTTTCTCTCTCTCTCTCTCTCTCTCTCTCTCTCTCTCTCTCTCTGGTGCCGGGCACCCGCTGCCCGGGGCTGCCCTGGGGATGCCTTGCCGCCCTGCCTGTTGGTGCAACTGAAGTTCTCGGTGGGCCGAGGCTTGTGTGCGTCTAGGCCCTGGTCGGGCATTTGTTGAGGCTGGCATGTGGACTGCTAAGGTCCTTCGGTACACTGCCACACTGCGCTGGGCAGTGGGCAGTCGGGATATTTGAGTATACTCGGGGGGGGGGGGGGGGGCATTTGCAGAGAACGACAGCATGGGGGGTTTTAAATCCCCCCCCCCTTTTCGTTGGCCAATTTTTTAGGCAAAAGTAAGGTTTTCATTTAACCGAACCCCCCCCCCCTTTTTTGGGTGAAGGGTTTGCTTAGTCCACCTCACACTGCCACACCACTTGGAGAAAAGTTGTCCCTTGTGTTGAGGATATGGACTTTTGTAGCAAATGTGCCACTTTTGGGCCACTTCTGATCAAGGTGGTCCTTAAGGAACCAAAAAAATTTTCTTTTCAGGGCCGCTCTCAGAGACCATCCCTCAGGGCATCTTACCACGGACGACCTAACGCAGGCCATTCTCGTCCCCTTTGATGGGGACCCCCAAGAATGCCGGGGTTACGTAGCACGTCCGCCCTCATGGGGGCCCCCGAGAAGGTAGGGGTGAGGTAGCCACTTTTGATTTTGTCCTCTTTGATGGGGAACCCCCGAGAACGCAGGGGTTGTGTAGCACTTCCGCCCTCATGTGGGCCCCCGAGAAGGTGGGAGTGAGGCAGCCTCTTTTAATCTTGTCCCCTTTGATGGGGATCCCCTAGAACGCAGGAGTTGCGTAGCACTTCCGCCCTTATGTGGGCCCCCGAGAAGGCAGGGGTGAGGCAGCCACCTTTGCCCTTGATGGGGACCCCTGAGAACGCAGTAGTTACACAGCACCTCCGCCCTCATTTGGGCCCCCGAGAAGGCATGGGGTGAGGTAGCCACTTTTGATTTTGTCCCCTTGTTTCGGGACACCGGAGAACACGGGGGTTACGTAGCACGTCCGCCCTTATGTGGGGCCCCGAGAAGGCGGGGGTGAGGTAGCCACTTTTGATTTTGTCCCCTTTGATGGAGACCCCCCAAGAACGCAGGGGTCACGTAGCACTTCTGCCCTCATGTGGGCCCCCGAGAAGGCAGGGCTGAGGAAGCCACTTTTGATTCTGTCACCTTTGATGGACCCCCCGGATGGCAGCGGTTAGCAAGTGCAAGTTGAAATTCTGTGAGATGGAGAGTTGGGCAGGGTTTATCACGTAGGACGAACAAATTTTCCTCATGTGTTCTTCCACCTCTTGCTTCTCACATCGGTGCGTTGGGTCTAATGGCCGGACCCATGTGGGTTCTGCGGTCGTTCCACCGGGACGTGTGAAACCATGTTGACAACGTTGAATGGGACGAAGGTGTGCACCAACTGCCCATCCCGGTATAGCTTCAAGCACAAGAAGGCATTGGAGAAGAAGCGCAATGTCCCAAGGAAGTGTGCGGTTCCGACGTGCCCGGCGTCCCCGTTCACATTGAATATCCAATGCCACTTGCAGCTCGTGCATGCTGGATTGGACCCCGAAACAATTGAAGTAAGTGATTGGATTGTGGAGAAGCAAATTGCTTGGCCTGCTCACGGGACGAGCCACAACCACGGGTGATGAAGGAGGGGACAAATATGGCACACAACAACCTTCAAGTGAGGCCGACGAAGATTGGCGTCCAAAGCGTCGCAAGTCCGATGGGTCGGACGGGTCCAACATGGATAGTTGTCAATGACCAATTCTAGTAGTGGTGGGACGTCCTCTACATCATCGGAGTCTAGTTCCGAAAGCAGCAGTTCGGACAGCAACACCAAAGTGGTCGTCGCGACGGGACAGAAGAAAGTGTACAGAAAGACCGCCAAGCAACCCCGTGGGCAAGCCAAGCAAGCGCAAAGTGGGAAGACAGCGGTGGCAGCTTCATCGGCGCACAAGCGACAAGCACCAGAACGGAAGTCGAGTAGCGACTCCAAAAGGCAGCGTAGTAGACGATTACTTGAGGTGCACAGGGAGGTGCATAAGACGTTACGGCGGGGGCTTTGGGACGAACGCAGTGCAAGCAGTGCCTTGAGAAGTGGATATTGTGAAAGTCAAAGATGGGCCTATCCCATAGGGAGCTTTTTTTTGGGTGCGAAGTGCATGCGTCAACCGGTTCCGCGCATTGCCGCGAGAGACACAATAACACACACAACCGAAGTTCTGGGATTGGGCACCCCGTGAAACACGAAACGACTCAAAACGACCGCATTGTGGGATTGGGCTCCCCATGAAGCGGTGCTCCAAAACGCGAAACAATTCGAAACGACTGTATTGTGGGACTAGGCACCCCATGAAGCGGTGATGCGAAGCGCGAAATTGACAAAATGTACGCCTTGCAGGATTGGGCACCCTGTGAGGCACCCTCTTCGGTGTTGGGGCGCGCCGAAGAGAAATCGTCCATGCCCCCCCCCCCCCCCGGCAAGGGGTGTGGGCGGCTACAACCACCATTGCATTGGTGAGGAGGTAGAGTGGAGGCCTCCGTTGTTGTATGCTAACCCCGGAGGCCAATTTTAGGCAAAACCCCATGACTTCACATTTCGCAGAAACTGCCCTCCCCTGAGTATACTGCCCCACTGCTGTGGGCAGTGGGCAGTGGGGATCTTTCAGTTCACTGTGGTGTGGTGTGGTGTGGTGTGGTTTGGTGGGGTGTTGTATTTTATGTATTTTGCTGTGGGAAGCCATATTTCCACAAAAAAATCATATTTCAGGAGGTGGGTCAAGCAAGAACCTGTGCTTGGCAAATGAGTACATTGACAGAGCGCACCACTTTTGGTGTCTATTTCGACACTTGTGGGGTGGCACAGGTATGCGAGCGAGGCTGTTGGCGGGCTGAACTGTGAGGTTCCTGTGCAGTTGTCCATCTTTTCCTGCTCACAAAACAGGCTTGGGAGGGCTGGCAATGCTGTGTGTGGCTGAACAGTACCCATCACTCTGCGGCAACCTCCACCTCCACGTAGCGCCAGTGCCTTTGCAGAATGCAAGCCCCTCCTAGGAATTGCCACCACTCTGCTCCGTCCCTCCCTCCTTCCCGCCCTGTGGTTCTTCTTGCTCTGTCACTCGCTCAGCCACATTCAGCCAGCAAGCATTTCCCAATTGCCACCACCATTGACACTTGAAGCATATTGTCGTACAGGGGGGGGGGGGGATTTCGCGACGGGAATATTTCGCTGTGGGAAATTTCGTATTTCAAATGTGTGCGAAATTTCCCGCTCAATTTTCAGGCCACTGTGCGAAATAAACCCGGCGCGAAATTTAGCCACGATGCTTGATCTAGAATCATTTGAAATGCGAAAAGGACTAGTTGCCGCACAAAACAGAGAGGAACTTTTGGCACGAAATGCCAGTACTTGTCTGCCTCCTCCTTGTGCCGCTTCTTTGCATCTACACCTATACTGGGGACACACGGCTTGGTTTTTTCTGTAGCAAGGTCGCTCACTGCCATTTTTTTTTTCAAATGATATCTTATCAAACAGCCGTGTATCATGGACCAAGTGGTATCCAATCAAACAGTTTTTCAACTGTTTTCAGCCCAACAGTTCTTCAACTGTTTTCTGTCCAGGACAAATTCTTGATTGACACCCCAAGTATTGCGTGCCTGCCTCTTTCCTGCCCTCCCATGTGCTGTTGACAGGAGGATGTGGTGCAATGTATGGCTCAAACAGTCAAAAAAAGCGCCAGAAAAGGCGCCAGAAAAAGCGAACAAAAGCCTCCGGGAATCGAACCCACGCCCTTTTGAACATCAGTGTAGGTGCATACCACTAAGGTAGGACAGGCCTCTGCTCACATTGTGTTTATGGGCAGCATACACTCCGGATAGCCTTCCAAAAAAAACGAACATACTTTGGATTTGGGGTCACTATGCAAAGCCCTGGTGATGGGTTTTTTTACCAAAGATGGTCCGCCCGGTACAGTGGCCTGTACAGTATACAATCCTGGAAGGTGCGAAATTTCCCGCTCAATTTTCAGGCCACTGTGCGAAATAAACCCGGCGCGAAATTTTCTCGTGCGAAAAATTCCCGGTGCAAAATTTCCCCCCCCCCCTCTGTATGGGAGCAACCTCAGTGGTCTATTTTGTTCTGCAGCTGATACCACTATTGCCTGTTAACGTTAAATTTCCATTTATCAGCTTTAAATTAGGTCTCACCCCGCTATCTGGGGCCCAGCGATGGCAAGTTTGTGGCTGGGTTGGATTCAGTGGACCCATGTCTAACATTCCTCTATGGAGAGTTGGATGATGAAGGATGGAGAGCACACGCGCTGAAATTTTCTTCGCATGTCCACCTTTATGGAAATGTTCAGGCAGACTCTCTGGTCAGCCAGTAATGCCCAGCCCTTTGTATCGCACCTGTTCTGCACCTGTCATTTGCTGGCCTCCAGCTCCCAAGGGGCAAAGAATTTGGATTTCAAGTAAAGCCTGTACATCCTCACCTCTTGTGCACCTTTCTGATTTCGGTTTAGCATTTTGTCCCTGACCCATTTCGTTTTAGCATTTTGTCCCTGACCCTTGTTCCGGAGCAGGAGGCAGCTGACGTTCGCAGCAACCTGGGCATCGTCTTATCTGATGGTGATCCTGATTCAGGATCTCCACTGGGATCCGTCACAGAGTGTTGTAATAGTTCTGTCACTCTGCCACATCTACCACATACTATAGAACATGGTAAATGATGAAATCCAATGTGAGACCACCCCTTCCAGTGCTATGCTACAGCCCAGTTTCAGGGATCTTCGTCAATGATTGTGCATACAAAGCTATGGCATCTCCCCAGAACACAAAAGCAAGCACTCCTTCGGCCAAAAGCAGGTCCAGTGTGCGAGTTGAATGTTGCACACATTTGTATGTGTTCCCAGGTAGCTCAGCGCACAATGGAATTGATTGCCTCATCTGGGGGAAAACAAGTTTGAAGGCAGTGGGTGGTCACACAACAGACATGGCATTCGACACCTGCTGTGCAGCGTGATATTTTATGGCTGAACTCTCCCTCGCTCTTCTCCATGCATAATGCATAGTCCATATCCGAGCCACTCCATTGTAGCGCATAGTAGTGCTTGGACCCAGCATTGCAAACCTTTGATGCTTCCAGCATCGTCCCCAGTATTACCCTTTTGCACCCAAATTCCCCCACCCTCATCCTCGAAGCATGGCTCTGTTGCTCCAATACGCACATCTGACCATTGACAGGAAGGGCAAGAGCGTTATGTACAATTCATCACGTCCTACCAGACCCCCGAAGGCAAACACCTGCTGCGGGTCACTACCATTGCACACCACATATCCCCTGGAGGTGAGCCTCAACACCACGTTGGGAACAACGTTTTTGACCAGGATGCTGCAGCGGTACTGGTCGCCCGCCAAGCAGTGGATATGTTGGAGAAGAATAGCAACAACGTATGCCTCACATGCCTCATGGCAGTGGGTGAGGGAACAAGTAAGAGGGGGCAGGGGGCTTTTTGCAGCTTTTTTCGTGTCATAAATGTCCTTGGTGGTATTTGACAAAGCTGCCAACCCGTTTGTGGTGTGGTGAGCCACGGTGTGACGCTTTGTTTGGGGCCATAATAAGGTCTAGGTCGCAACGCCGAGGCTGCAACACACTGGGTATTGCAATGAAGATGGCCTCCAACAACCTCCCCTTCAACTCCCCAACCCCTCTTCCTCCCCCCACCCACCCACCCACCCAGGCAGTGGAGGTTCAAACCCCTCCCCCCCCCTCTCCAGCGCGGTGGTGACCACACTTCCAAGTGACCAGAGGCAACTGGCTTATTTGGGTGGCTGATGTTAATTGGGACTCACGACCTTTGCGATTCTGCATTATTGCCTTCCTCTTTGCCAGGCCATGTGTTTGAAGCCAAACACTGTGTGCTGGGGACTGCATATCCCCCTTTGCCTGATGTGGGGGCCTGAGCACGTTGCTGTATGCATGTGCAGAGGAGGGCAACGAAAGCAGTTCATCTCCTGGAGATGTGTTGGTGTGGTGGAGGCGGAAGATGGCAATTGGAGGGTAATCGATGGTGAGGGCAAGATAATCAACCTAGTTGGAGGGGAACCGAAGGCGGTCAGAGGGTGGACAGCTTCAGTTCAAGGTTTGTCGATGGCGGGGGTTGTTGAGGTATGGGATGCAGAAGTGGGTCCTTACACAATTCACTGGCGCACAACCACACCATTTTGTAGACTCTACTGGTAATCAGAGTAGCACCATTTGTTACATGTGTGTTGCTCACGGAGCTGAAGCACATTGCCCCCGTACACAGCCAACGTATTTTCCCATGTAACGGGCAAGCCTACCTGTGGTTGCCCTACAGATGACTACGCCCCCCCCCCGTGCCTCTATTCAACCCCCTCCCCCCTCTCCTAGAGCCCCATGACATCAAAACCCCACAATTTGGGACATCTGCATAAGGCCTTCCCAGATTGTGGTTTTGTAATTGGCAGGGGTCCATGGTCGCTCAAACCTTGCTTTTGCCAAAAGAGAAACTATTTTTTTTACTAAAAACCTAAGTCTACCCGGTACGTTTATCTTTGTCTGTATCCCGTGCGGTCGGTGGCGACCTAAGGTGCATTGGACTCTTTGATTAGTTATTGGATGAGGACTTTTTAGTTAGGAGGGAAACACGGACCTCACCCTCTGGAATCTTTCAGGCCTCCACTGCAATTAGTCATAGATCGGTTTGTCCCGCAAGGGGTGGTACACTAATTGCGGGTGGATGACCACCAACGAAATCCAACCACCAACGAAATCCAATTGACAACTGCCAAACCATGTGTCCAATGGGCGGCTCCGGCCTATGCAGTGCCTGTGGCACCCAAGGTGCACTTGTGGTGTGCATTTAGAATAAATGTGCCACTGATGCACGTGTGAGGGATGCGTGGATGTGTCGGGCCACATGAGGTGCAGCTAGACCGGATGAAGCCGACAACCCCCCCCCCCCCTCTTGGTGTAGCCTTTTGTTTGGCACCTCATACCCCTCACCTTTGCAGGTCAAGTGGTATGTTGAATAGCATGTAGATACAAGTTGTTTCGTTGTGCCCTTGCGTTTGGAACATTTGGTTTTCATGACAACTCTTGGGGGTGGCGGTGGTCCATGCTGCCCAAATGCCGACGCAGTACATTCTTGCAAAGGAGAATATGTGGGTGCCATGTGATGTCAATGTCAATGTTAGATTGGGGGATGTCAACATGCTGCCCGTGCCACTACTAGTGATCCCCAGATTGCTTGAGTGATGTACGTTAGGATATTTTGGAAGGTAACCCGGATCTGCAACTAGCCGTCGTACGCCCAAATGGGTACCACATGGAGCATTTGTTTGAGTACACCGCCGCAACCAGTGACTCCAAGGGACCCCAAGAGACCATGTACTTGGAGGATTTACACGAGGGTTCGCGCGGATGCACCCCAAGATGCCTCTCTGAAAAACACACCGTGGCAAGGACCTTTGCGACACAAGCTTTGCTTATCCATTGAAAAAGATCTATGTTTGTTGAGTCCCATGGACCCCCTCCGAAGTAACCCCCTTCACCAATGGAGTGAACACGGGCCGGGGACAACATCCGCGGGGCTAAGGGTGACACACAATAAAGACCTCGTTTCCATCCCTTCTCTACCACCACCACTCCTTATTGGCGTATCCGACGACCGTGTCAAGGGGGTGGATTGTATCATTGCGGTGCAGGAGCATGGGGAGGTCTTGGACCGACGTTGCTCTACATTCTCCCGGAGGAAATGATTGAGGTCATTGATGACTTGTGAAAAGAGGCGAGGCTGTGGTACGGCATTTTTCAGTGGGAGGAATGTTGCGGACAAGCCCACTCACAAGGAGCTGTAGCTTGCGGACGTGCCTAGTATTTCGGAGGAGGAGGTCAAAGAGATTTTGGGTGGTTATCATAACTTTGAGGGTGTGCCATTTGGCAATGTGAGAGGGTGCGAAGATTCGTTTGGGGCCGACCAAAAGTAGCTCAACCTCCTGTTCGTCAAGTTGGTAAGCATTGACACGGAAACATCGGGGCACGTTCATCGTGTAGTTGAATGTTCATTGTGCAATCCCAAGACGCTTGGTTTCCACCCATGGGGTTTTCCTCACCTCCTATACTCTACATGTTGGGTCGCACTCAGCGGATATAACGAACGGGTACTTCGTTCCATTCAATTCTGCAAGCTTGCCGCACCCTTGGAAGACATTGTCATTCAAGACGGAGCCCCGCGAGTCACTAGTGTTCCCATCTGGCTGCATTGTCCCTCCCCCCTTTGGTAAATACTGTGGTATGCGGGAGTCGGTGATCGTCGTCGTTATGGGCTTTGGGACACATCGTGTGACCCACCGGGCTAGGTACCCCATTTTGCAGCTGCTTGATTGCTCCTTGATGCCTCCGATGGAAGAATTTGGTCAATTGGGACAGTGCACGGGTTACAACAAGAAGCAAAACACCAGCAAAAGGTCTCTTTGTACCATGTTTCAACAAGAGCTGGTCTGCAGGTCCCATACCCAAGTAGGTGTATGGTGTGGGATGTGCCGCACCACCCAGGTTAGCACTTGGAGCCCAAAGCGAAAACGGTTACGGACATTTGTGGTCTAACAGGTAGGGCGAGCTTCTTCATGTTGCGCGACAAGAACACCCACTTGTACCTCACAATGTTGGACATGCCTCCCCTAGTTACGGCCGTGCAATGCATGCTGGACGACACCCTAGATCCATAGGACTGCGCATTGCGTCAATTTTGCCATGGCAACTCCATCGCTTTCAGGGATTTGGAACTAGTACTCGCCACCATTCATGTCCCTCTTGGACTGTTGGAGTGTGTATCCTTCTTTCCAACGTCCAATTTTGTTGGTTTGTTGTACGCTCTGCTCCCGATCCACAGCTCTCAACCACACACGGCCATGTTTTGTGGCGCATGCTTGTCCCTCCGCAAACACCCTTTTTGGATTATCGCATGGTAAAGTTTTGCGGTTGGACGACCACGGTCCACAAGGGTTTCCAAGCCGGCAACACCAAAGAAGCGGAAATGGGCAGGCCCTAAGACCGACGACAGTGACAGAGGGGATGCCGTGCACAGGATGTAAGTCTGTCGTCAGGTGCACTCCCCAAAAACCCCCCTACACTGTGCACGACGCATTTGTGGCGAACTCGTTGCGCTCCCTGTGTTGCAACAGCCGCCTATGACAGGTACTAAGACAATGCCATGTCCTACAACAGCCACCTACGACAACCCTACCAATAGCCCCCCTATCGGGAGAAAGGCCTCTCTCTTCCGCCCTTTCTTCACCCCTTGTCCGGTGGAAGACCCTTGTCTTATGAAATGTGCTAAGGCCCTATCCTATGACCGCCGCTTGTCTAGAACCTTGTCATGCCACCCTGTCCTTCCTGCCCGCTCT
The DNA here is from genome assembly GCA_964036045.1 of Eutreptiella sp. 'Long Island Sound 2002'. NCBI lineage: Eukaryota > Euglenozoa > Euglenophyceae > Eutreptiales > Eutreptiaceae > Eutreptiella > Eutreptiella sp. 'Long Island Sound 2002'. The sequence goes on along the minus strand of OZ038380.1, from coordinate 79,857,669 downwards.
CCCATTTCAGGCCTCGGTTGACGTTTTTCTAGCCATGGGCGTAACCACCTCTGTGGCCCCGAGAGTGCGGTGCTTCCATCTGTTCATGGGACAGAAGAGTGAAGCTCCGCAGCTTGCCCTGCCGTGCAAATTGCCGCTGAGGTCGGGTGAGGACGACACGAACGTGGTGCTCCGTGCTAGTTCAGTAGTCCAGATGCCATTGGAGCCCGCCTGACTCCACGGGGGCCACTGTGTACTACAAGAGAGCAATCATCAACTGCTATAATAGCGGGGGCCACGTCAAGCTGCGACACATGAAGATGTCCATTGACGTCATCAACACTGGCTGGGAAGGAGCCGGTACCCTTGGTGTAGTGGTGCAGTGCAAAACTCAGCCTTGCGTAGGAGGCAAGGTAGAGATCAAGGAGCGCTTCGCACTACAAGCCCATCACAGCTACTTGTGGAACCACATCCGCTGGGCCAATGTGTCAAACTTCACAACCATTCGTGGGATGCCAATCGATGGCCACATGCACACCTCGTTGCAAAGTGAGTTCCAGCCACGGGGCCGAGAGGCACTATACGTCAAGGCAAAGAAGTCACAGACGCAAGATACAAGGTACACGGACACTCACTACATTTTTCCATCTATGTTTTCATGTAAGTGCTATCTGTCGTAGTGCACCCTTGGATATAAGGTGCCTCTTTTTGAGAGGCTTGGGTTCAATTCCCAGTAAGCCTATCCGAGTAGGACTGGCGCACATGCGATAGAGGTGACATGGCGGTGACCTCAGTGCCATAGAGCCACACCACTTAGAGGAACTGGTCTCATCCGGCAAGAGCGTGGTACGGGCAGAACCAATACCACGCCCCACGAAGGGGGCTTCGATTGCGGAGATGAAGATTGCCGAGGTCCGTGCACGAGAACCAAGCGTCAGTCAAGGAAGCAATTTTGTAGGAGCACAAAAAGCAGTAGGAAGCGGTGGGCCCTTTGCAGGACGCTCTGGAGGAGGCCAAGAACCCCGCCGCCATGGCACAAGTGCACGTTTCAGACCTCAAGGTGCAAGTCAATCAGGAGAGAGCCCTGCGGGAGCTCAAAGCCCCATGCTTGAGGGAAAGAGGCAGGCTGAGCCCTTGCAAATCCAACTCGAAGCACAGAACGACGTGGCGGCGCACTAGCGGGAGCCATACCAGTCCAATGAAGCACAAGGAAGCAAGAGGGTTGCCATCGCTGTCCTGGTGCCAATAATGCCAATTCACCCCACAATCCTAGTTTCTCCCTTTTGGTCGTCAACATGGGTCCCTAGGGACGTGAGCGAGCTTGCTTGTGGTTCTTGGTTTGTTCCCTTTTCTACATTTTTTCTGTGGCACTGCCGGATGGAGGTGTTTCATGCCACATTCCGGAGTCCGTGGGCCTTGAGCGCTTGTTTGGGCTTTCCCTTGCACTTAATTTTGTTGTTTTGGGCATGCACTACCCATTGCTCGCATTTGATTTTACTCTTGTTCACCCACCAAAGTCAATGTGTTTTTCTTTTGCCGCCACAACCAATATCGCCTCTAGACAGTGTATTTCCATTTTTTACGCTGCTAGCGCCAATATTGACTGTCCACAATGGATGCCTCAATGTTTTTTGCCCGCAGAGCCAAAGATTGATTGGAGTTTGGAATTATCATCATGTCCATGGAGGCATGCCTGACTTACAATCCCGGGGGGGGGGGGGGGCGACTCCATGGGTCCTAGGACGCCAACTACCCCTGCTCCCCCCCCCCCCCCTAGGGGCCTTCGCCCAACAGGTAGTTGACAAAGGTGTTGCCCTCAGGCGTCCATGGGCGCCGAAGGCGCCCGATGTTCCATGAACACCAAACGTCCCCGAAGGAAAATTTTGTCCAATTTGCACCCCAACAGTATCCTTAAACCCAACCTTGACTCTAACGCCCACCCCCAAGCCTTAGCCTACTCCTATCCCTACACCTAACCCTAGTCCTAACCCTAGCCCTAACCCTAGCACTGACTCACACCCTAGGCTAGGGTCAAAGTGAGTGTTGGGGTCCAAAATGGAGAGCAATGATGTGGCAAAAGTAGCCATGAACGAAATTTGGGGCATCTTGTTCAGCCCAATCAACATGGCCGGCATGGCCATCGTGGACACGAAGGGTGATCGGGGTGTTCACATGCCCCCAAGTGGGCTCCATGTTCAATGAGGGGATATGGCGTGCCCACAAGAAGAATTGGGAGGGTAGTGCTATCCTGGACCATGGAGCGTGATGAGGCCCACTACACGGCCTCCCTCCTTGGGACGCCTTCTTTGCAAGCCGCTGGCTGCAGTACGCAACGGATTTGAAATTGCCACGTGCCTGGCTGGTCTTGTGCATTTTGCACTTGACAATGGCCATGGGCCGCTTGTTGGGGGAGTTTGTCGACCGGGAGGCTAGGGCGTTCACCCCTGTGCTCTTCCCCAACCCCAAGCCCAACCTCCTCCGTTGCCACCCCCTCACCCGTAGGCCGCCAAGAAGTCGGCCAAGGCGGCTCCGGAGGACGAGGAGCCGGAGGAGTTGCGGGGAGAGCTGCGAGGTCTCTCAGCTTCCCTCGCGGCGCACAAGGGGGCAAAGGCCAAGGCGGAGACCAAGGTGGCCCAACGGGAGGCCAAGCTGGAGGCGCTGTGCGGCACGGGGGATGAGGAGCGGGTCGCCATGGCGGAGCACTCCCTTGGGAAGGCGAGGGAAAAGGTGAAGGAGCAGGAGGAGGCAATCCAGTAGCTGGATCGTAGTTGGCGGAGGATGCTGGGGATCGTGGCGGCGGAGGCAAAGGTGAAGGAGGAGGAGGTGGAATATGAGGTGTTGGAGGTGAAGGAGGAGGCGGAGGAGATGGTGGAGGAGACAGTGAAGGAGGAGGTGGAGAAGGTGGTGAAGGGGAAGGCGGTGGTAGGGGGGCAGTGGCTGAGGGTTTTTTTGGGGACGAGGGATGCAGGCGCCATCCACGACTTGCCATGGGACCCGGCCGTCGTGGCTTGTCCCCACCCACCCAATTTTGCACCACCCCCTCCTCGTCCCCCCGGAGAGTCCGGTTGGGACTCTCCGTTTTTTGATGTAGCGGGTGCATCAAAGGCTTTTGGGGCAGGGGAGGTGGGTATGGGTGGACGAGGGGGGGGTCGTCCACCTGGACAAGCCCCTATACGTATACGGGTGGTGGGGAGTCCCAAGGTGGTGGGGGTGGCAACCGGAGTTGCCCGGGCGGGATTGGGGGGGTGAAGGTGTTGGAGTTGGCCCAACGCAACCTTTTCACCCCTGAGAAGAAAAAGGGGGGGCCAGCCACTGGCGATTCGTCGCCATGTATTGGTAGGCACTGGGACTAGGGGGGATGCAGTTTGCGGGGAGGATCTGGACCTGGACGCCCACTTGGTCGGCGCTGATGGACATGGGGGGGTTTCGACGTGGCAGTGGCCAACCGGGGGGGCGTATGCCGCATTGGTGCACGGTATCGCCTCCCGACCCAAGTCCAAGCCCAAACTCGCCGCAACCCCCGCTACTGCGGGCCCCCCGCAGCCGCACCCCCCCAACCCCGGGACGCCTTCGCCAAGGCCCTGGGCGCCATCTCCCCCGCCCTGGACCGGCAAGGCACAATATGTTGACTGCGTTCTAGCGTTGATCTAGCAACTTGTTCGAGTGTTGATCAAGCCACCGCCGCCGCCGCCGCCGCTAGAACGCCGCTAGAGCTTAGCCTCGCTAGAACAGTTGGCTACAACGCCGCTAGAACACAGTTGCCTCATTTTTGTGTTCCCAGGTTGTGAGCGTGCAAACGTGTGGAGCCGACCCCCGCGGGGTGCGCGTGGAGTGGCGCGATGGCGTAGGCCGGACACACCTCGTGGGGTCACCGAGTTGGGCTGGATGATGGAGAATGACCCCAATTGGGCCCTGTCAGTGCTTCACGGGTTGGGTAGGTGGGAGGCGGTGCAAGACCGGGCGTGGGCGACCAGCAGCAGCAGTAGCAGCAGCACTAGCGGGGAGAGGACACCCCCCCAAGGCCCCCGAGAAAAAACCCCGCCACTTTGAAAGTAGCGAGGAAGAGGCCCCTCCCCTGAAGCCCACACCAAGCCCAAGGCCCAGCCTAAGGGCACGGGCCAGGGCAAGGGCAGCCCCCCCCCCCCCCCCAGACCCTAAGCCCCCCCCTTGGAGGATAGGGGCCGGGACCCCAATGGGAATGTGCCGGGTGTGGGGGACACCCGGTATGTTCCGTGGAAGGAGGGAAGCAATGGGGGGACCGTCAGCCAAGTGACGGTGTTTGGGGGTTGGGATGAGGAGTTGGACCCGGGGGAGTGGTGGGTGGTGTCACACGGGTCCAATGGGGAGGCGGGGAAGAAGAGGAAGCGGGAGAAAGAGGGGGGCACCTTCCGGGTGGCGGGGGAGCACCTCTTCCTCACCCGGGAGAAGGCGGAGGCCCACCTCCGGGAGGCCTTGCGGGAGGGGGACAAAGGGTACGACGGGGATGACGAGGAGGACGGCGATGGCGAGGGGGAGGAGGGTGGCGACAAGGGGGAGGGGGGTGACAAGGGTTGTGAGGTGGGGCATGACAAGTGGGGGTGAGAAGGAATGGGACACGGGGGACGAGAAGGGTGGTGCCGGAAGCCAGGATGCGCCCCGGCAACCCCCCACCACGCAAGAGGGGTAACTTGCGTGTGGCGACTCGCGAATGGGGGCCTGGGGGTGTAGGGGGGCTACTCGGGCTAACCAGGCTAATCGGGCTAACCCACCACCAAGTGACTCGGCGCTGGCCCGCCAAGTGGACTTCCAAGTGACCTATGTGGTGGCGTGGGGGGGCTAGCCGGGCTAACCTGGCTAACCGGGGGGGGGGGGACCCGGCGCTCTGTGAGTTGGGTCCAGCATCGGGACCCTGTGATTGGCCACGGCTGGCCATGGTAGCCGGGGCAGCTTCTCTTTGAAGAGTGGCGGAGCATTCATATATATTGTTCTAGCGGCGTTTTAGCAAACCGTTCTAGCGGCGTTCTAGCGGCGCTCTAACAGCGCTCGCTAGAGCGTTGCCAGAAGGCCGCTGGAACGAAAAATTTATGGACTCCAAAATGAGCTGAAAACAGTGAAATTGTGAAACAAAAAACTATGGGCCCCCGAGTGCGGATAGGGGGGTCCAGGGTATACCCCTCAAATCCCCCCCCCCTGGGGGGGGTAACCCCCTCTTTTTTTTGTTCTAGCCCCTCCAGCCGCATCTAGGCTGGAACAAAATTGGGTCTTCTAGCGTGTACCACGGGTGGGGGTCCGGCCCTGCTCTGGCGGGCGGGAGAGTAGGGTGCCGCCGGCACGGTGCGACCGTAGCGCCGCGGACACGTACCGTGCTGCCGTCATCACCGGCATCAGGGTGCGCGTCTGGTCATCTGCGAACGCCCGCTACAATGCCTCGAAGCAGGTGACGTACTCGTACCCGCGCTTGAGTCTCAGCTGGGGACGAACTTGGTTGACCCCAAGTGGGTCCGCAGGGCGTCCCTGACCGTCTAGGTCGTCATGGTCTCTAGACTGAGACCGGAGACCTGGATGGTGAGGTGGTGGGAGGCGGGGGAGCCCACCTGTGTCTCGTGTGAAGGGGCCGGGTGGGGTGTGTGGCCGGGTAGGGGGTGTGGCCGGCTGGGTACTAGGGGCTTGGCGGCGCTGCCGGATTGGGCGCTGCCGGCACGGCTGCTGCCTGTGGTACCCGCGCTGAGGCCTTCAGCGCCCAGGCTGGGCGCGCGGCAGCGGGAGGGGGTGGCATTGCACCCAACATGTGTGGGGTGGCTGCCCGGGCCCAGGCAGTCAGCGACGGCATGCCCCCTTGGTGCTTGACCGCCGCCTCAATCGCTTGTAGGTCCTCCGGGCCTTTGGCGGTCGCAACTGACCCACCAGGGCCGTCCAAAAGGTGCCCCGGTCTGTGGTATGCAAGAAGGCTGCGCAGATGTCGGGCGGGACATCGGCCGTGCTAGTGATGGCGGTAGCAACCCCCGCGAAGGGCGTGGTGTCCGGGAGGGACGCTACAGACTACCAAGATGCTCGGCGCACCGTTGGCGAGTCTCATCCGCCAGGATGAGAAATTCACCGGCCTCAAGGTACGCCACCCAGTTGGCAAGCGCTGCTGCCACCGCCTAGCCCTGTGCCCCCAGCGTGGAGGTTTGGTGATGAGGACGTTCGGGACCTGGTCGCATGTTGGAGTGGCGCGGAGGGCCGACAGGATGCCAACAGTGGAGGAAAAGGCGGCCATGCGGAGGTACAAGTCGTTTTTGTTGGTGGAAAGGCGGGTGGGAGCTATCAGCCTGGACGCTTCGGCCGCCCGCTGTGTGGCACGTGGACCACGGTGTGGCCCTGGTAGGGGACCGGGCGAACGTGTGATGGGCCGGTTGGGGCTTGGGGGAACAGTGGGGGACGGCTGGTGCGCTGCCGGGGAGCAGTACGATAAGGGCGGCCAGTTGTAAGGAGGCGCCGGCGCCGGCGCTGCCCCCATGGGTAGCACCTGGGGACAGTGGAGCGGTGCTTGGGGAGGGGCGGCCCAGGACTCTGGCCGTGATCCCCCGCGGATGGTGGGTCGGGCGGGCGGCAGATGCTCTGCGTGATAGCGGTAGTATCACGGACGGGGGCGAACAGCGGTCCCCCAGGTGAGGGGCCCAGCGGCGGGCCTTGGTCGTGCCACGGGTCGACCGCCTCGTGGAATCCCGGGGCCGGCGCGGCTGCCATTGCTTTCTGGGGCGCCGGAGGGGGTCCCGCAGCCATCCCGGGATGCCGGGGCGGCGGTTCGCCAGCTTGACATGTGGGGGGCGCGTCCGGCTGGGCCGGCTCAGGGAGGGCCGGGCTGGCCTTCACCATACGTATGGAGCCAAAGATCAGACCCGTTAGGTGCGGCTAGGCAATGGGGCAGTCGGCGGAGTACCCGTTGCCATCGGGGCCCCCGGCCCAGACCGGCTCTTGGGAGCGCCGGGCGCCCCATGCGGCCGTCAAGGCGATCTAGAACCATAGCCAGTGCAAGGCCACCGGGGGGCCCGCAGGGCTGACAAACTGGTTGAGGAGGCACCGGAGGTGGTAGGGATCGCTGTTTACTTTGTCCCTGCACCGCTGCTGCGAGATGCCCCACCGAACGTGGCCCAGGACCGATCCCGTGAGCTGGAGCTGATGGTTGCCGCCCATGGGGAGCATCTCGTGGCGGTAATAGTCCACCACTTCGGGGACAAACATCCACAAGACCTCGGGCCACCGTGCCGCCAATAGCGCTAGCTTGAACCTGGTCACCTTGCCCGTGAGGATGGAGAGCTGCATGCCTAGCGTGCGGCCGAGCGCGCCCGTGAGGGGCACTCCCACGACCTTGGTTGCCGTTGGCCAGTGCTGCACCGTGGTCCGGTGGGTCCCCTCCACGAGGACTACATGGTCCACGCGGCCCACTTGTTGGGGGTGGGCCTCCAGGTGGAGCCTCTGCTCCGCTAGAGATAGGGCGCGGATTTCTGCCATGGTGCCCGTGATGCACAGACCCGTGCCGGGCGCCGCGTTGTGCACCCTAACGCCCCCGAGAAACCGTTCTCCCCTCCGCTGGTCCGGGGGAGGACGCCCCGGCTGTGGCTGATGTGCACACGTTGGGGCGAGAGGGACGACACCTCGCAGGCAGCACGCCCCGGCTGTGGCCGGTTTGCGCACGCCCCGGCGGGGGAGAAGTTACCTGTATGCGGGGGTGCCCTGTCTGCAGCCCTACAGTGCTTGCCAGCGCGGGAGGGAGAACACCCAGCGGGCACCGCGCCCCGGCAGTGGCTCGTCTCCGCACGCCGGGGCGGGGCAGAAGCTACATGTTAGTTGGGATGCCCCGGCAGCAGCCGGTCCGTGTTTGCCGGGGCGGGAGGGAGGACACTAAGCAGGCTGCGCGCCCCGGCCGTGGCCATTCAGCGCACCTAGGGCTAGGGAGAAGTCACGTGGCCGTTGGGACCCCCGGGGTGCAGCCACTCTGTGCGTCACGGGGCGGGAGCGAGAACACTAGGCAGGCAGCACGCCCCGGCTGTGGCTCTTTTGCACACGCCGGGGCGGGGGAGAAGCTACCCGGGGGGGGGGGGGGGGGGGCGCCCCAGCCTCAGCCGTACCGCGCTTGCCGGGGCCAGAGGGAGGACACTAGGCAGGGAGCACGCCCCGGCTGTGGCTGTTCTACACAGGCCGGGGCGAGGGAGACTGGGAGAAGCTACATGTCAGTTGGGATGCCCCGGCCGCAGCCGGTTTGCATGAGCTCCGGCGGACGGGAGGGCGAACAAGGGACGTGCACGCCGTGGCCGTGGCCGTTCAGCGCATGCCGGGGCGGGGGAGGAGGTACCTGGCTAGGGACGCCCCGGCTGCAGCCGTTTTGTGCTTGCCGGGGCAGAGGGGAGGACACTAGCCACCCGGCTGTGGCCTTTTTGCGCACGCCAGGGCTGGGGAGAAACTACCTTTCAGTTGGCACACCCCGGCCGCAGCCGGTCTGCGTGAGCTGGGCCGGACGGGAGGGCGGACAAGGGACGTGCATGCCGCGGCCGTGGCCGTTCAACGCATGCCAAGGAGAGGGAGGAGCTACTTGGCTTGGGACGCCCCGGCTGCAGCCGTTTTGTCCTTGCCGGGGCAAGAGGGACGACACTAGGTAGGCAGCATGACCCGGCTGTTGCCGTTCTGCGCATGTCGGGGAAGGGGACATGCTACCTGGCCGTTGGGACGCCCCGGCCGCACTTGGTGTGCGTGAACGAGGCTGGGTGGGGGGCGTGGGCAGGGACATGCATGCTCCGGTTGTGGCCGCTCTGCGCTAGCCGGGATGGGAGGGAGGACACATGGCAGGCGGCACTCCCCGGCTGCGGCCGTTCTACGCTAGCCGGGGCGGGGTAGAGCTACGTGGCTATTCGGTGGTTCCGGCCGCAGCCGGTCCGTGTGAGCTGGTGGGAGTGACGGGTGTGGACAGGGACATGCACGCCCTCCAGCCGCGGCTGTTCCGCGCCAGCCGGGGCGGGGGAGAGGTCACCAGGCAGGCGGCACGCCCCGGCCGTGGCCGATCCGCGCTAGCCGGGGCGGGGAAAGCTGCCTGGCAGGCCGGCCGCTCTAGCAGTGGCCGATCCGCGGCAGCCGGGGCTGGAGGGAGGGGCACCCGGAAGCCAGTCCGCCTGGCCGTGGCCGTGCTGCGCTAGCTGGGACGGAGGAGAGGCTTCCTGGCTGCCGGGTTACCCTGGCCGGTGCCGGTCTACACGAGCCGGGGCGGGAGGGAGAGCGGACAGCTGTCCGCAGCGGCTCAGGCCCGCCAGCGGAGTGGAGTCCGGGGCTGCACCCCGCTGGCAGCTGCCGCCGCGGGACATTTTGCTGGGCCGCCGAAGGTCAAGCTCCCCCTTCCGACGGCTCTGGGCTGGGTCCTTGGGTCAGTTGACCGTACCCTTGGTACCTGTATGAAAGGTAGTTTTGTTCATCATAAATGGTTTTATGAAATCTGAACGGATTTTGCTCTTGCTAGGGTACCCATGGGCCATTTTCGTTCAAAATTGGGGGGGTTGGGTCACCACCCTTGGGGTGACTTTCTGCCGGGGGTTTTTTGGTCAAATTGCCATTTTTGCCAATTTTTGAAAATTATGACAACATCCTCTACTGTTCATAATTTGATTCATATTTCTTTTCATAATTCAGACCTCGTTTTATGAATGCGCCGAGCGTTTTATTAACGCGTTTCATGAACGTTTTTAATGAACAGATGCACAGGTACAAAAAATCGCTCAGGCTTCAATCTTTCCTGTATTTGCTTGTCCTTGCTTGTCCTTGCTTGCTCATGCCGCCCTACACCTCAAAACTGGGGCCTATCGGGTCCTCCCAAAGGGGGGCCGTGGCCTGGGTTATGCCCCCATCCGGGGCCTGGGCATTGGTTTGGGCAGGTGGTTGGGCTGCGGGTTTGGCCGAGGGGTGCGCTTGGGCATCCACCTCCATGGGGGTGGCTTGAGGGGCAGCTTTGGGCTCTGGCTCACGGGCCTGCTTAGCCTGAGGCTCTGAGGCTTGGGTTCCGACTTGGCTGGCTTGGGGGACGGCTAAGCCGGCGGGTCAGCGTCCGGTTTGGGGTTACGGTTCTTTTTGGCCTTGGTGGCCTTCTTACCTGCAGCTGCAGCCTTTTGCTGCTCCCAATTGGTCACTGCTGCAGCCTGAGAGGCATACAACAGATGCCTCTCAACCCGAAACATTACCTTTTCCCCTGGTTGTTCCCCCCACACTCTCCCCCCCTGCCCCGCCGCAACGGAGGTTACAACCCCCGGGTAGACACCATCGGTGTAGGGCACATACACCTGTTCACCAAGCAAAGGGTCAGGTGAATCATCTCCCTCCAAAGAGACCGGCTCCTTGCGCCGCTTTTGCTGCTGCGGCTGCTTCCCCTTTCCCTTCCCATGTCCACGGGGGAGTGCCTCGTCCGATGATGAGCTGTTGCCCGATTCAAAGGACTTGCGCTTCGGTGGGGGGGGGGGGGGGCTTTTGGGTTGCGTGGGTTTGGGGAGGGGCACGGCAGGGGGTTTGGGTTTCTCAGCGGGGGGGGGGGGCGGGGCTTTGCTAGGGAGGTGCTACGGGGGCTGCCCGGGGTGGAGGGGCTCAACCCACAACTGGACAGTCGGATCTCTTTGTATGCGCACCCCTCCTACCCCAACTCCCCCAGGCTCGCCCACAAGGCGTATTCGCCGCCCACGTGTCCGTTAGGCGGCGGGAGCGCTCCCAATCTCGCAGCCCGAAGAGGATGCCGCACCCCCGCTGGGGGTTGAGCAGCAGCAGTTGGTAAAGGGCGGATAGGGCGATGCTCAACTCCGCGGTTCCCAACTTGTACCGGATGCGGACCCCCGCGACACCCGCTGGGTTCACTTCCATGTCCACGACCTTTGACACTGCCACTTAGGCCACGCTAACTACCCGCTCCTTACGACCCAAACATGTGCACTTTGTTGCCTTTTCTGTGTCTTGTTTTTGTGCCTATGTTTTCCATGTGTCGCTTGTGATGTAATAGATGGTGATGAATACCTGTACATTTATTGCGTGTACTATGCATACACACTTTGACACTCAAATTCACTGTCTCTATTTGCCAATTTAGCAAGACCTGGGCGAAATTTCCCCCAGCCCCCCCGGATAGCAAGAAAGGTATACATATTTTGATGTCTTGATGACCCTGGACGAAATTTCGCCCAACTCTGCCTGTTCTGCAAAATATATAGCTTAAAAACACCAATCAGTGATTCTGGGCGAAATTTCTTCTAGCCCCCCCCCCCCCTGTTGCTGATTTCCTTGTGCTCTGCATGATATGTTGCCCTTTGCCTGCCTGTCACTTAGGCCCACCAGTCGATAAAGCTTAACCTGGGCGAAGTTTCTTCCAGCTTGCCTTGGCACCCTTTACCTACAGGGTGGTACCTCTGTTGGGTTCTGTTCACTGACTCTTAGGGTTGCTTCTGCCAATGTGGCTGTGAGACATGATTGATGTCCGCTTTCTTCAAACAGCCACGGGGGGTACCCGCGTTCATACCCCGAAGGCTCTCATTCGGATGGCATTGAACAAAGGGAGGACACTCCCGCTGCTGCAGCTGGCACCACATTTGCGTCACAATAGAAAGACTAGACGTAATGTTGGGCATGTGCGGGCTGCCTTCAGTTCCAGTCGTGTACCAAGATAATTGTTGGTCCTGCAGAAGCACGTTTTCTCACTGTATAACATTGTGCGAGTGCTGACGTATCCCCGTGCTGAGAGAGCGACTGGAGCCTCATATCGCGGTACAATGACCCAGTCCATCCGTCGTAAGCTGGCAATGGTAGGGGAATGCACTATCAATGCCCCTACTATCTCGGCCCAGGCCAGTGTTCAAGCTTCACACCCGTGGGATTCATTTGAGAGACAGCAAATTACCCTGTGGTTCGACAATTACCGTTGCTACATCAATGGGGCCGACCCCCATAGCCTTGATAAGACTTTGAATGTGACTGATGTCGGTGTGTTGCACACTACTGAGCTGCCCCAGTACCACGGTCTGCCCGGTTTGGATGCTGTTGCACAATGTATACCCGGGGTTGTCGACTACCTAGTTCGCTGTGTTGGGTTCCTGTTGCAAAGAAGTACCGTCCCAAATGGGCCTATTCTGCGGACGTGGGTTCGTGCACCTGTGGACTATGCCCGCAATGCTGTGGTATCCCTCAACTGGAGGCTCTTTCTGTTATCACACCTAAAATGCGGAAGTCATGTTGAGTTACTGGAGTTTGTCAGGGGGCTAGAATGCTTGCAGGTGAAGACGAGACGGACTTTGCCATTTCTGATTGACATGACGATCCTTTACGCACTATTGAAAATGTCGTTCGGAGCAAGCTATGCCCCCTGGCATGTAGACCAGTTCGTGTTGGGACACCCTTTGCTTTAGGTTGTCTGGCACCCATATAAGTATTCTGTGGAAATAACCCACAAGACATTTGCCCCTATTATGAAATTTCTTGAGCAGGGTTGGGACCTGAAGGCTGGAGCTGTGGTGCCCATGAAAGTCAAAGTGCGTCACATGGAAAAAAACATTGTTTGTTTGTTCCTGGCTACAGCTGCTAACAAAGCACGGTTTGATAGTACTGCCCAGGTCATTATGGGTAATCTTGTTGAGTTGTCTGATATTCAAAGACTGGGTCTAAAATGTCTGTTAGCCCTGAAGGCCCTGTTGAATTCTTACAGCCCAGCACTTCTGGCACTAGGGGTTCTTGTGCGTGAATGTAACTTGAACGGTCGCTCTCTGAATTCCATTGCAGCTGCAAAAGAATTCATTGGAATGAGTATTGTCTTGATGATGCATGTCATACCCTCCGAAAAGTGGCTGAGCACTGAATACCTGCGTACCAATACTTTAGCACTGCTTTTGTGGTCCGACTGGCACGCCCGGGCACTTGGTTGCCTGTTTTCTGAGGAGTACCGCACTGCTTTGTCGCCTACTCATGCGGTCAAGGGAGGTTGGTAATGCGCATTCGGTGCAGCAGACAACTGATATTTTTTCACTCTCCCCCCCACACTTGCAGGAGAGAAAAGTTGCCGGGGTGTCCTAGCGCAGAAGTGTGTGGACAAGTACACAAAGCACGTGTGTTTGTTCATTCAGAACATCTCGCATCCTTGGTTCCCCATTGCCGTCCTGCAAGAGGATAAGTATGTGGTCAAACGTCTTGATTGATCTGTTATTTGCTGTATGCTTTGGATTTGATTTAGCAGAATAGTACATGGGTAATGGTTTGCACACAGCAGCCAGATTTTTCTGCAGCCCTGTCCATTCAGAGCAGGTTTTCTGTCAACATTGCAGTTGCATACCTGTCTGAGGAGAAGTCTATTCGTGAGTCATTTGTTGCTGATTTGAGGGCTGCTGTGTCGAACTGCCACACTGTGGGACCAATCTAGTGGGACCGAGTGTGTGAAGGCCTTGCCGATGGGTTTCCAGTAGATTGTACGGGAAGCTGGTATGTAGAGCAAGAAGAGGAGGCCACCCAATCAGAGGAAGAGGACGGTGAATCCCAGAAGCGCCCCCCCCACCCAGAAGGCAACCGGCAAGCAAGCGGACGGCACCCCCGCCAAGGCTAAAAAATCAAAGGCTGGAGCAAGCCCCTCACAACAGAGCCCCAAGCCTGGTGCAAAGCCTCCACCCAACAAAGCGCTGGGCACGTTTGCAGCCCATTTCACACCGTCCCAGCAGACACAGAATGGACGTGGTGCCACTGGTAGCGCTAACAGTGAGATGTCTGGTGACCAGGCAGGAGAGGCAAATGGTGGGCAGTTTCTTGGTAAGGGTGCCAAACCAAAGGCACCTGGCCCGAGGAAGCGGCGATAGAGTGACAGTGGTGTGTGCTGTGACGGCTGTGTTGTATGTTTTCCATGTTACACGTCACAATGGGGTTCTGCGCTGTCTCTGCAGACACCATTGACGCCTTGAGCACTTTTTTTTGTGTTTTACTAAAGCTGGACGAAATTTCGCCCAGGTTCAGCTATTTCTTGGAATACACGGTTCGTTTTTTACATTTTTGCAAAGCTGGACTAAATTTCGCCCAAAGGTCTCATTAATGGCAAATAGAGACCTTGATTATGATGCATGAATTTGAGTGACTGTCAATTGACAGCTTTTTTGGCATACAAAGGGTGCAGCAACCCTTGCCAAGTGTGGGCTGCCCTACTTTCTTACACTGCATTGCTTCGCAAGTTGATACATTTGTGTGTAACAGTGAAAGGTTTGTTGTATTGCTGAAACATGCATTCTTCCTCTGCTTTTCCAGTACGCATACATGCTTAATGTGGTTTAAGAACTACGATGTGGTTACATGACAATGGCATTTAAGGGAAATAGAGATACTCATTTTTTCCTCTCAAGAGGAAGGGGTCCCCTAGGTGCAAAATTCATACCCTGTTTTTTTTTGGGGGGGGCTACAGGATGGCCCCGTGGAGCCCAGCCCATGGCTAGGGGGGTGGGCAGTTAGCGTGGCCTAAGTGCCATTCATGAACGCGTTTATAAAACGCGTTCATAGATCGCGTTCATGGTTCATGAACGGGCGGTGCAGGGTCGCTGAATTATGAACGCCGAATTATGAACGAATTGCGAACGAATTATGAACGCACATACCTCAAAATCCGGCTCTGGTCCGATGGTCCCCATGGCGCCTAGGTTGGTCCGCACATTCGCCGCTGCGCTGGGAGGGGTGCCTTGGGGGGCGCCGGTGGGGCTTGTGGTGCTGCTTGTGCCCGGGGCTGCCCGCTCAAGGGGCTTGATGGGGCGGGTGATGGTGGGGCCCTCCACGGCCCCTTGGTACGAGGCCTCCTGACCCGGGTCATACAGCCCCCCCAAAATGGATTCCTACTGGGGGATGCACTCCAACTTGCGCCCGGAAGGGTGCAGCTTCACCCACCCCCTTTCCTCCCAATGGAGGAACAACAGCTCCCCATGGGAGCCCCGCATCAAGGCCCCCCGCGGCCCCAAAAAAACTTTGAACTGCGTCAAATTCCCAGCCCCAAATGGTTCGGGGATGGGGGACAGGGGCTTCCCTGGCACGGGCTTCCATGCCCATGCCCCCCCCGGTGTACCGCCAAGCCCCCCCCCCCCCCCTCACCCTTGTTGCGGATGCGGTGCCGCAACAGGCGGCGAAATGCGCAGTGCAGGGTGATGTAAGTCACCTCAGGGCTCGAAAAAAGGGGGGCATCTGGGGAGTACCCACTGTCCAGCGCTCCTTGTGCCCAGGCAAGGGTCACCACGTTGCGCTGGTTGGCCTGGCTGAGGCCCCACGCATGGCCTGCCGCCCCCCTCAACCACGGGGTCACAACCCCCCCCCCCCCCTGCGTCCCCCTCTACCGCGATGTCCTCGATCTCGGTTTTCACCTCCTCAATGTCGGTTGCGGCCTCCTCCTCCTTCACCCCCTTCCCCCCCGCTGCCTCCTTCTTCTTCCTCTTCTCCTCCTTCTTCTCCTCCTTCTTCCTCTTCTTCTCCTCCTTCTTCTCCTCCTTCTTCCTCCTCTTCCTCTCTTGCTCCTAGGAGTCTTTTGACTCCTCACTTGAGGAGTCGGCGGCGGGTCGGGAGGCGGAGGCGGGGTGAGCGGCGTGGGGTTGGGGGTGGGCTTGAGGAGGCGAAGGAGCTTGAGGTGGAGGTGGAGGTGGAGGTGGAGGTGGAGCTTGAGGAGGCGGGGGAGCTCGAGCTTGGGCTGCCAGGCGCTGCTCCTGTGGACATGGGTGACACTGTTCATAATTCGTTCATAAAAGCGGTTCATAATTCATCAGCTCATAAATCGGTTCATGATTCATTTATTAGGGCAGTTTGGGTTTTATGAACGCCAAATTATGAACGCAATATGAACCCGAACAACAGCACACAGACAGCATACCACCAGGGCTAGGGTCGCCTTCTGGCTCTCCTCTAGCAGCTTCCTCATCTTAGCGGCGTCCATGGATGGTCGAAGAGTAATAAAGCTGGGTCGCAGACGGCGCGTGGGTGGGGGGTGCTTGGGGGCGCCTAGAAGTGAAGTGGCGGTGCACGGGGCTGTGTCCGGGGTGTTGTAGTGCAACAACGGCAGGTCAAAGGTTAGAAACTACCATTCCCAAACCTGCTGGACGACAGTTGCTTCCTGTTCCACTGCACTCCTACCCACACCCCCACCCCTAGCACTATGCCCATTGTATCCCTTCTTCAAAATGTAATTTGTGCTCTCCACAACGTCCCTTGACACAGTAGCCAAGGCCCCCCACATGCATCCGCACTCTTGAGCATGGTATCACAGTCCTCTTCGTGGAACAACAAATAGTGCGACCCCGACTCCCTGCAGCAATGTTCCCAAAACGCAGCAGCAACAGGTCGGCATGAAGGGTGTGGCACAACCGGAATCGGCGAGTACAAAGTGCGTAGCAATGTTCGGAGCCCCACAACCGCTTGCCACGTGGGGTCCTCCTCGACGTATGCAAGCAGCGGCGCAATCTGCTCTCAGGCCCAGAATAGGTTGTGGGCCTCCTCCCCGTTCGGAGTATTGTGCGCCCCCAACCCCACACCACACCGGTTGCGGTACACAATTTTCTGCACCTCCGCTGTAACCTAAGGGGGATCGTTTCCCACGTGGGCCTCTAGGAAGGCCACGAAGAGCCTCCCGAAGGCCATGCAACAGTGCAAAATGCACAAAAATACCCAGTTTCTGGCTATGACTAGTAGCGGCCCGCCGGTGCATCCTGCCGCATCCAAACTTTTGCGGGTCCCTAGATAGCGACGATGATTGCTCGCATCCGACTGTGTTGTCCTCCGAGCAGCAACGCCATTCCACTGCTTGGCCGTGTTGTCACGCACGGCCTCGTTGAAAATGCTCCCCACTTGGGGAGCCACGCTGATGCCCAGCATCCGCAGGAGCCACGGTTGGTCCCCACCAAGGAGGACCGCTGCCGGCACCCAGCTGTTGCACCAATAAAATTTTTTGCAGTCAATAATGGATTGCACGACCTGTGTTCATAAAAGGTATTCATAATTTGTGTTAATAAAACGCGTTCATAATTCATCAATTGGCAGCACGGCATTTTATGACGGCAGTTTTGGAATTATGAACGCGCGAATTATGAACAATTTATGAACACGAAAATGCAGACTACAAACCTGTAGCACCTCAGCCCAAATTTGGCCCACGGCAACCATATCCTTGTCCCCCGTGACGGCCATGCCGATGACCCATATGAAGGCGGGTGTACGCGCCTTTGCCCCATGGTTCAATGGCCCCACCGATAGTTGCGACCAACTGCCACCGGGGCAAGGATAGCCGTCACCCCGCAACACAAAGGTGAGGGGGCGGGTCCAGTCAATAGACTGGCACAGTGCTGGCCGAGATTGCACGTATTGTGCCAACGACCGCAGGGGTCAGCAGCGACCCGACAATGGGGGGTCGGCACATTCCATCGCGGGGGACAACGCAAGCGGAGCGGTCAATGACTTGCACGTTGCGTCCAATTGCTCCCGTGTGGGGATGGGCCGTGGGAAGGGGAGTCCCGTGCGGGCGGTGTAGGCGTCGCCCCGGCAGGTGATGTACTTAGACAACACCCGGAAGCCGCACCGGGGTGCACCCAACTCCAAAAGGAGCCCTATCAGGTAGGGTGCGGGAAAGAGGGCTTCCGCATACGTACGGATGGCCTGCACCTTGGTTTTGTGGACCGCCGGGAGGGGAGCGTGGTCCATTGCCTCCGTAAAACGGGCCCGAATGAGGGGGGACGATGACATCCATTGGGCCAACAGGTCGGAACACTTGCGACCCGAAAACTGGTGGCACCACTAAGCCGAACAAGCATCATGTTCGGCTCCATGAAGACGGAGGGAGGGTAAGACATAACAAAATCTGTGCACAAAGAAGCCTTCATAAAAGCTGTTCATAATTCATGGTTCAAATATGAACCGTTCTTATATGAAAAATGAATCATGAACAATACTACTTTTCATACAGGTACCTAGGGTACTAACGCCTCGCTCCTCTAAGCCGCAGTCAGCTGTAGCTGTGCGGCAGGCATCTGCAAGGGGCGGTAGTGTGTAGCTGTGCGGGCCCGCCGGACGGGGGGGCCTATGGGCCTAGCCTTGCCTGCGGCCGTTGCTGAGACTCGTCCTGCAGCGCTACCGCGCATCACACACCCCCTCCCATAGATCCCCGGGTTGGGTCCTCCGGTCCGAAGACCGTATCAACACCTCGCCTCCACGAGCTGTACTACGGGGGTGCCCTTTGCACCCTCTAAGTTTTCTAAGCAGCAGCGGGCGAGGTAAGCAGACATTACCGGAGATCACGACCCCGGGGTAACAGTAGCAGGGACTCAACGTGAGTCCTCTTAACGAGAACCCTAAGGCCCGCTGGTGCTTAACTCCTGAACGTTACGGTCCTTAGGCCCCCCTTGGGCAGTTGATGCCCACGGGGTGGCAAAGACGCGTGACTGCCAGCACTTGCGTTTGGGCTGTCATACCCCGACTCTAGGCTCGCCTCAATGCAGCCGGTTGAGTCCGGCCCTGGGGGGCGCACTTAACTCGACGTGGGGGAGGCCCTTAACCCTTTAAGCATTAATTACGGTAGTAGGCACTATATATTGCGTTATTAGCTATGTACAATGTCACCCCGCAAACACGCCCCCTCCGGTGGTGCACTCAAAATTGGCGCTGGCGTTGGGGGATCGGGGGTTTTTACCCCTCCCGGACGCTCTCTCTGCTGTGGGCTGTGGGGTGGTCTCCGGGGGGCCTTATACGTTACCCGTACTTGAAGGATGTTGTTTGAAGGACCTTGGGGGTGTCCAGCCGGCCGAGGGGGGGAAACCGAGCAACTCGTCACAGACATGTCGTGTCCATGGTGGCATTTGTACCCGCACACTTTCCTCGCCGGTGCTTCTGTCGCTCTGCGCAAGGGCGGTGTGGGCTCGAACCGTTGACCAGCGGGGCCACGCCGTCCATTCCGGGGGGGTTTTCTTGTTTGCTACTGTGGGTTACACGACGGTTGCACTACACCCACTTGTGACCCGGTTGCCTTAGGGCGGCGTGGCCTGGAATTGCTGACCAACGGGGCCACGCCGCCCATTCCGAGGGGGTTGCAGGGGGGCAAGCTTGGGGGTGCAGGGCAGCGCTGGGTAGGTGCCATTGCCTCGGCGCAGTGGCACTGTAGCGGTGGGCTCCGGCCCTTTCCCCGGTTGCGGCTGCGTGGGGGCGCTGGTGGGGGGGAGGGAGGGCAAATTGTGCTTGGGGTGGGCCTCCTCACGCGCCACTCAATTGCCGTCCTGGTTGGCCCCCCACGTAGTAGCAGCCCGCGCGGTCATGGGTTGGCTAGGAGGCGCATCGGCCTCGCCTTTGCCGCCCCGGTTTTCGCGCCCTTCGGTACGGGGCACTCGCCACTGCATGCATCGATAGCTGCTTGCCCTCGAGCGGTCAGCTTGTGGAGGTAGTACACGGGTGAGGGGGGGGGGGGGGGGCAGGGTGGGCCTTGGTTGTACAAAGCCGCCACTGGAGGTGGGTCGGCTCAACTTTCTTCAGGCGTGCAGGGTAGAGTGCAGTGGAGGGGCTAGGGAGGTGGGGGCTGGGCGGGGCGTGAGGTGGGGGTGTTTTCGGTGGCCAGGCTTTGAGGGGGGGGGGGGGGGGGGGCAAAAGGCCTGCCCCCGATTTACTGGTACCCAACTGGGATTCAGCCCACGGCCTGCACCCTCGCTTTGTGGTGGCTTGAAATTGGGCCGATGGGGGGGGGGGGGGTCTAGGAGGGCCGAATGGGCGGGGGGGGGGCGCTCCGAGAGGGTCTGTTGGGGGGGGGTCGAGGTTGGGCGAATTCGGGTGGTGGTGGGGGGATCCAGGTGGGGCGATTTGGGGTGCTAGGGGGGGGTGGGAAGCTCCCCTTACCTCCCCTTGCCCCCCCTCTAACCATAGCATCACCATAAATCTAACCCTAACATTTGTAGCCAGCTAGTATGGTTGATCCCTCCCGAGGATCACCTTTGCCTCCTCCTTGGAGGCCCCCCATTGGACAAGCCCCGTTTCGATGATGTCTTGAATCACCTAAACACGAGACACGGGGGGTGGTTCATTTCGTTCTAGTCTAGTCTAGGCTACCTTCTAGCCAGCGGTGTCCGGGGCTAAGTAGATCAAAACTAGAACGAGTGAAAGGCACTAGGTGAGAGGAGTACCTCCCAATTGCTGTTCCACAATGTCCCAAGGGTGTCCACGGCGTTGTCATCGCAATTGGCCATGCTCAACACCCAAAGGCCCGCGGGGCAGGGGGCCAAGCCGTCGAAGTTGGCCAAGGAGATGGTGAGTTGGGTCCAATAGCCCCCGACCACGGGGTAGGCACCCCCCCGGACGATGAACGTCAATGGGAAGGAGCGGTTGATTGACCGCACCAAGCCCGGCCGGGAGAGGATGTATGTGACCCATGAGGCGAAGGGCCATGAGATCGCGGTGGCCGTGGACAACACCGTGGCCATGGGGGGATCCAATTCCACGGGGGCGAGCAACTCCTTCCAACGGACTTGGAAGTCCCGCTCGGTACACATTGGGCGGGAATAGGGGCCACTGGGGACGGTGTGGTAGTACTCCAACTTAAGGAGCATGTAGAGCTCCGAGAGGGTCGTCCACGAGGACTTGGGGGCCCTCGTGTTGAGCACAAGTTCACACATGGCGGTGGGGGGGAGTAAGGAGGCGGCGCATGCCTCACGGCGGCCTTGCATGCCTCACCTGAAGCTTGGGTAGAAGTGGCTGTGTTCACATATTGGACAGCGTTGTTGAATTGCCGCCGTGCTAGGGGGCATGATAGCGCCCACGTGGCCAAGTAATGGCCCACCCGCTCATCCTTGAGGTTCGAAGCCCCACTAAAGTCCCGTAGTGCCTTAGACGAGAGGGAAGTGTCCTTCCCGGTTAAGGAGGGAGCAAGGGGGGGCGTGGCGGGGCGTTTCATTGCAAAGAAATGTGTATTATCCATGCGCGAGAGAAGGAAACATGGAACAATGCACTATGGACAATAGCAGGCATGCACGGTGAAACAATGAATAAATTGGCACATCTGCGTAGACATTAGATTGTTGTAGTATTGATCTAATCTAGGCTAGAACATCTAGGCTAGAGTGTTCTAGGCTACAACAAGATTGGGTCTTCTAGGGTGTACCAAGGGCAAGAAGAAAGCGAAGGTGCTGCCACCTCCGCCGCAGCCCCACATGGGGCGGCAGCCGCCGGCCCCGGCGGCCATGTTGCCACGACCTGTGGCATTCCCGCCGCCACCCACCCTCCCGCCCCAAGGCTCCCCATAGACCTCGCCCTAGCCCCCAGCTCAGCAGCCTGCCCCGCACCCTACCATGCTCCCGACGGCGCCGGCGGTGTGGCCTCCCCAAGGAGCGCCGACCCACGCGCTAGGGGCGCCCGGCGGCCGAGCGGGGGGTACCGACTCCTCTCCACCTCCCTCAGGGGGTCCGCTGCCCGGGCCCGCTCTGGGCTCTAGTTGTGGCCCTGCTGCCCCACCCCGTCCCACCCCAGGTGCGGGCTCTGGCTAGCGTCATCACCAACCTTTTCCGGAATGTCCTCCGTCCCCCGACCTGCTGGTCCCCAACAACACGGATTGGGCCCAGAGGGGCTAGACCCCGTTTGCCTCCGCTGTGCCGCATGGTAACCGCGCCCGGCGGCGGACAGGTCCGCGGGCTCCCCCGCATGTGGCATCTCGGAGGCCCTGCACCTCCCCGCGGCGGGGGACTAGAGGCACGCGTGGTACCGGGCGTTTGGTGACCTCGCCTTCACCCACTTGCCGGCCGTTGTAGTCCTCACCCCCCCCCCCCCCCCGTCCTCCATGCCCTGCTTGGCATCATCGAGCCCTGAGTGCAGGTGTTGGGCCGCTCCTTACGCAGGCTCGGTGTGTGGCGTCCCTAGGAAGGGGGTAGGAGGAACCCCCCCCAAAAATAGGGTGCCGTCCCCCCCCCTCCCCGAGCCCTCTAATTGGTGCACCGCGTACCTGGGGTTGTTCGGGCAATAGAATCATTGCAGGGCTGCGTCACGGTTTCTCCAAAGTCTCCACATGGGCGTTTTTGCATTCAGGTTCCTAACCACTTCATGAGTACTTCCCGACTACTTCCTAATTCACTTCTTGATCCCAAAGGGGATCTTGAATATAGATCCTGACCACACTTCGTGATTAGAAAGTACTTGCTGAATCCACTTCCTATGACACTTCCTGATTGTGCATTGTGTTTTGTTGTGCGTAGGTCGGTTGTGGTTTATGTCACAAATCAAGCGAACACCAAGTTATGCAGTGGCATTTGCAATCATTGTTCGTTATTCATTCACACACAACACTCTTCCTTCCCCTCAAGCCTTCCTTCTCTTTTCTTCTTCAACATGTCCACCGTCCCCCCCGTCGTTTCACGGTGGCTCTCCGCCGCCGCGGAGCGAGCTGGCCCTTTGACCATATCGCCCGCGCAGGGGGATTAGGAAGACACCGCGGAGATAGTCACCCTCCCCACAGTGGTGGCTTTTCAACCGGGCACTACTGTGGGGAGGATCTTCGCACCTATATTCGTATTCAGGGCGAAATCAATTTTTCCTTGTCAAAAAAGGTGAACGATGCATGATTCACTGAATTTTTGATGGGTTTGCATGATCTGCAATGGCAAGGGGGATGGGTTCCCCCAATACTCACCTATATTCGCATTCAGGGCGAAATCAATTTTGCCCTGTCAAAAAAGGTTACCAATGCATAATTCACTGAATTTCTGATAACTCAAATGACATTGCAAAGGTTTTGCACCGTGGGACATGCATGTTGAGATGTTTCATTAAGAGTATTGCCGTGTTGATGTCAATTGTGGAATATAGGGAGCATACAAGGGTGAAAACCGAAAGGCTATCTACTTTTGAGGAAAAAATGGGGGCGACATTCCAAATCAGGATCCCCTGCGGGAACCCAAAGCAGAAACCTCTTCGTGATCAGGAAGTCCGGTCAGCAACCCTAGTGAGCAACACCTTCCTCATTAGAAAGCACATCCTGAATAGAGATCCCACAGACACTTCGTGATCTGCAACCCCCCGCCCCCCCTGATTGTACTTCCCGGTGCACTTCTTGGCTACTGGTGTCCACAGCCATGTCCACTAGCCTGGAGGACGTTGTGGCACGGTTTGAGGCGGACGTGCTGCGCCGCTGCCGGAAGCCTTACGCCTTGCTCAAGCCAGAGGCGCAGGCTGCACGGATCGCCATGGTACAGCGCGTGGCTCGTCCCCTCGTCAACGACGACGAGGTGACAATCACCAAAACTACCACCGGGGAGATGATCCTCCGTGGTGGGTGCTTTGATAGTGAACAAGTGAACTGTGATAGGATGTCTCGACATGATCCAGCGGCCGTGGACGTACTCCGAACGGCCCGCTCCATGAAACTCTCAGTGCGGCAGATGCTCAAGTTGCGCCGGCATTGCACTCGTGAGCAGTTGCTAGAGACCCGGCGTGGCCTCACACCATATGTTGCCACCCTGGTCGTCGTGGTAGGTCCGGCGAGCAAGCGGCGGTCTGCAGCTTGTGCACCACTTGCGGACCTTGTGTTGCACCAGGTGAAACTTGCGGAGGATGCAGGTGTGCTAGTTGTTCCACCAGGATGGCGGTGTATACCTGTCATCGTGTGTGTTGACGCGTGCCCACTGTGGCGAACCTCTGCCTGGACCATCCGCGCCGATGTGTATGTGGCAGTGTGGCCGGGTGGGCCTGCAGCGGCCGGGGACCCACCCACACCAACGCACTCAGCTCGCCCAGTCTGAGCGGGCACACAGGCGCGCCGTTAGCCCTGCGGCGAGCCGACGGCGGCGCCCACGCGAGTACTTGGCGTGAAGTATCCGTATCGCAGCGTTTGATCGCTCTAGTGCCCGCTCTGCTTGCCCGCGACACGTGCCACTACCCATTCCTCCGAGGACCGAGCACTGGGAGGTCGCAGCGACCCGCAGGGGCGGCGGGGGGTGAATGGGGAAAGGGTTCGGGTACAAGAAGCCGGGAGCGGGACCACAACAGCACGGGCGGCAACCCGGTCAGCGAGATGAGGACCCTCCCCCCCCCCCCCCGCCCCCCGCCCCAAGGGCTGCATGTTTGCTAGCCCACGGCCCAATAGGCGGCTGTGGCTAGGTACCGTGCCGCAGGGAGGAAGGGACCTTGGCCGTTGACCCCGGCCATTGGGCACCCGGCCAGCAAGCACAGAGAACAATGATCTCTTGCATGGAAGTGAGAGCGTAGAAGACCGAGGGGCAGGCGCGTTTGGAGCAAATCGGGGTGAAGCAAACCTGACCCGTTGTGGCCACAGGGACCCCCCCCCCCCCCCCACCGATATAGGCGGGCGCAGCAGCGGGCCCGGCCCGACACAGCCCATCACTGGGCCCTGGCGCACAGCCACCCCGGAGGGTCTTCGGGCAAGGCGCGACCTCAGTCATGGACCCGGTCATGCCCGTATGGTACCCCCCTTCCCTTCAGGTGGGTACGGCGACGCCCTCTCGCTCCGCAAAACGAGTACAACTATCAAAACGACGCGGCGCCACGTCGCGTACCCCCCGTACCACGCCCTACCGCCGCCATCCCCGTACCGGATGGGCGGTCGCGGGCCACAACTGGTTTCCCGCAGCCGCCTGCGGACCTGGGAGCAGTGGACGCGCCGCTAGATGGCGCGGAGCGACCCGGCGCCGGCCCTCCGCCTCTGGCTCACCCATGTGAGCCGGGCACTGCCTCCCCACCACCCGCGCACAGAAAGGTCCCTCTCGAGCGCTGCCTACGTGCTCCACGCCCTCCAAGGGCCGTTCCCCCGCCTCGTGAGCGTGGAGGACATCCTCATGGGCTGCTTCCTCCACTGGACGGCCACCACATGTACCACCGGTGCCCAGCACAGAACATTGAAAGAGAGACCAATATTGTCCGGTTACCGGTGGCAATTTTAGGAAATCTGTACCGACGTGCATGCGATATGCTTCGGTCCGTCGCTTGGAAGTTTTCGAAAACCCTTGGAAAGATGCTCGGAAGTTTTGGCAGCCAGATCGGCCCCCCAAAACGCAACCGATATCGGTAGGAATGTTCCATGGGCTTCCCAGCCGACCGTGCCAGGGGAGCTCGGAAGAAATTTTTCAGCCCGAACCCAGTGGAATTTTGGTTGGATGCTTGGTGGAAAGATGCTCAGAAGTTTTGGCAGCCAGATCGGGTCCCAAAACGCAACCAATATCGGTAGGAATGTTCCATGGGCTTCCCAGCGGACTGGCCGGGGGAGCTCGGAAGAAATTTTTCAGCCCGAACCCGGTGGAATTTTGGTTGGATGCTTGGTGCCTACCTTGCCTGCAAGATGCCATGGAGAACAGCACGTTGAAGCTAATGTTTGTCTACCCTTTGTCTGCTTTGCCTACAAAACTGCATGGAGAACACTGTGCTCAAGCTTATGATTGCTTCCCCTTTGTGCTCCTTTGTGAATTTGGACTTTTGCTTTTGACATGTGCAACGCCCGTTTGATCCTTGGTGGCTGCTTTGCCTACAAACTTGCATCGAGAACACTGTACTCAAGCTTATAAATGTTTGCCCTTTGTGCCTTGTGCTGCTTTGTGCCTGCTTTTGTGGTTTTCTTTTTGCATGTGTGTCGCTTTCTCACCTAGGCCCCTTTGAGTAGACTCACTAATGTATTCCCTTTTTGTGCTCAGAACACTTTTTGTCACCTGCAACAGACATGTCTGGTAGTCAAGGCAGTGCCGCTAGTGCCTCGTCTTCGTCCGCTCAGCCCCCCCAGCCCGTTCAGCAGCTCCTGGAACCAGATTTGGAGCTTGAGGGCGAGCTCATTGACGCGGACACAGCCAATACCGAAGTTCCCGAACCAGGTGATACACAATCGCGCCTCCAACACGCCCTAGCAGCACTGTGCCTGCGGCATAGGCCGTCAGAGACCATTGAACCCAGAATGCTAAGGGTTTTTCTTGGACAGGGTCGTCCCTGATGCATACCGCATCCAGCCCAAGGATACCTTGCTGGCTATGCTTATGCATAAGCATTTTTCAATCCCTGTCTTGACGACACCGGAGGCTGTGGGCAAGACAAGCCCCAGCAAACATGAGACCTCGTACGGTGTACGATACAGAAACCTCTGCATTGTTGGTCCGGATCCGAAATACAACACGGACCGGACCTTTGCAGAGGAATCTGAAGAGAGGCTGCGTGTACATTACATGTACTTGAAATCAATACTGTCCACACACCCGGACAGTACCATTCGCGAGTTAAAGTGGACCCAGAGCGATGTAGTTACTTGGTTCAAAGAGGCCAAGATCAAGAAGCGGTCCAAAAAAGTAGTTTCCTGCAACGTGCAGTCCCCCCCCCTCTCATTTATTCATGTTCCGTTCGAGGTTTTGAGGGTTATCATAAACGATGCCTTCTGCGAGTCCCCACATGCAACGATTCACAGCGCCCGCACAGCCACCATCACAGGTGCACATGTGGTAGAGGTTTTCGGGGAAAAGGACGGCTGGCGGGTGTGGGACCAAGCCCCCTCAGGCACGTGGGAAAAGGTGGTTACCCCCCCCGACGGTGAGGTTTTCAGAACAGACCAGCAACCCACGTACCATGCGCAGGGTTTTTTGTGGGGCATTGAGTTTCTTTTGGCCCCAGCCCCCAAACCTTCTTCCGAGGGCGCACCAAAGCGGCAGCGACTTACCATCTTAGGTGCATGGTTGCAGGCCAAGGGTGAGGGCCAGGGCCAGGTTGGGACCGCAGAACCCCCCCCCCCCCCGGCCTAAGCTGGGGATGCACTGTGTTGGGTCCTCATCAGCCCTCTTTTTCGCTCTGATGTCTTCCATCTCTGCTGCCTTGGCTGCCCGCGCCCAGCCACCAGCTCCTGCCGCCGTCCCCATCTCCTCGGGTCGACTGGCCGAACTGGGGAGTGGGAACACCAGCGGCGGTAGCAGTGCCGGTGCCAGCAACCCTTCGCCAGCCACCCCCGCTTTGTGGGAGGCGCCAGCAGTCGGAGGAGCAGCAGGAGCAGCAGCAGCAGGGCCCGCCGCCGCAGCAGAAGATGCGGAGGACCCCAAGGGTATGCAGGCTGCCCACTGCGCAGCTTTGTTGGCGGCTGTTGCAGCTGTCCAAGTCTAGATGGTGCTTGCACAGCTGAGTAAGAAGACAGTGTCCTGGTTCGCGGCTGGGGCACGCTACGGGCCAGAGGGGGAGGGGACGGTGGTGTGGGTCACTCGGGGGGCCGTGACCTCCCGCAGGCAAGTGGAGCATCGTGCTCCAATTGGGCAGACGCCCCCAAACGTGGCCAAGGTGTTTCGGGACCTGGCCATTTTTGACCGGAGTGTGGCAGTGTGTGGGGAGTTGGGGGTTCCGGACCAGTTGAGGAAACTGGTCCTCAAGGAGTACCGATCACCAGCCGATCGGTACTCCAAGTTGAGAGGGCAGTTTGAGCAGGCTTGCCAGTCCTTCCAGAAGGCTGAGCAGGCTGTCCGGGAGGGGGTGGGGGGGAAGAGGCAGGGGGGGCAGGGGGTGAAGAGCAGGGAGGGAAGTGAACAACCATGCTATATGGGTGAAGGGGGAGATCTCCAAGCTGGAGGCATTTGCCAGCATATGCCCTATTCCAGCTGATCTATTCATGGTGTCAGCCTTTGCCATGAACTTCCCCACGGCCACCCCCTTGCAGGCCAAGGACCTAGACCAGCTACAGCGCCCCCCAAGTGGCACCTTCACAGTTGTGCGTAGGTCCCTTGGCCCTTTGCCTACCACACAGGCCACATCAGTCACCCAAGCACCAGAGTGCCAGGCTGCTGCACTTCGCCTTCGCCATGAGCATGTGGTGCCAGCCGCTGTCTTGCGCACCTTAGACCATCTCCAACCAGGGGTTGGTTGGTCAATGGTTGCTTTAAGGCAACAGGAGGACCTGCATCTTCCTGCAGTGGACTACTCCTTGGACAAAAGGAAGTTGTTACCACAGCTGTGCCACCTACTTCTACAGAAGTGTGGCTCATTGGCTGCCCAAGGCCGGCAGAAACCCCCACCACCCCATGCCAGCCTGACCTTAGGCCTCTACGCCGACGGTTACCAGCCCCGGGGCCGTTCAAATATTAACACAAAAACCAGTATAATTGATTTCCAGGGACACTGGTTCCCAATGTCTGGCAATGTGCCTAGGTGCACAGACATGTTGACCTGGCAAGAGCTTCCCAAGGTCAGTGATTGCCAGTGGCTACCCAAACGTGCAGAGGCCTTACAAGCCCTGCCTTCTTGTAAATTTAAGCAACGTATGAAGTATGCTGGTGCAGTGTACAACACCACCCTGCAGATAAGGCTCGGGGCAATCACTGCCGATCACCACCATTTGTGGTCTGAGTGCCGGCAAAAGGGCTGTGTGGCGTGTCCCTGGGTGAATAAGGATGGGGCGGGAGAACTCTTTTTGCACAAAGGGGGATGTCTCAATGGTGTGCGTGGGTCCCATAAGTTTCAGGGGGTTTCTAACCTGGAAGAGGTATATATTGTGCAACCTGTATTGCACAACACCAAAGGAGCAGCCTCCAGGATCCTGGGTGTCATAGGTCGAACACTACCAGCGCCCTACAACCATGAGCTACTCCAGGTCATAGCACATGTGGCAAGGAGGTATGATCCTGGATCTTTGCCACCTGATAGCAGGCAGCACATGCGTCATGTACGAGGTAGATTCCAGGCAGGCATTAGCCTCACAGGTCGCGAGGCCCGCACAGTCATGGGCAGACTAGCAGGGGGTATGGTGCTCCCCCTGCCTTTCCATTCCTTGGTGGTGGCATTTTGCCACATGGTGCATCTATGCTATGGTTGTAATAACCTGGCAACTGTCACATGGCAAGCTATGGGGATGTTGTACACATATATTGTGCACATCATCCCCGAGTTTGCTGAAGAAGGTTGCACTGCAACCTTATATATGCATGGGTGGTTCCACACATGGTTTAATCCACGGACACCCATGCTGTATTCCGATGAGGCCGGCGAGCGGGATCTGAGGGTGGCCAAGAGATATGCCCCCGTCACTAGTACCAGGCAAGATGCCAGTATTAGTGAAAGTTTGAAGCATGAGCTGTATCAGAAGTTCGTGCAAAAAAAAAAGAAGATCCCCTGTGCCAAAATTTGGGCGCCCGTGCAACGAAACGTTGTTCTGGAGGCGTGCATGGTTGCTGCCAATGCCGTGTGGCATGTGGTCTTCCAACGCCTCTTAGAGCATTTGCTGCATTTCCAGGATGGAGGTGGTTGCTCCCTATATATGCACCCAGACACCCGTTCGGTGAAATGCGCCTTTCCAGGTGCAAATCCCGAGAGTGATGTGGTATGTGTGTGTGGGACCTGTGGCTCAAAGCGTGGTGTCCGTCAATGGGTACCACTGGACAGGGAAGCTGTCTGCAAGTGGCCCAAACTGGGTTTGAAGAGCCGTGCCACATTTAAGTCCTGTGCTGCACGCCGTAAGGCGCTGAAGGACAAGGGAAAGGGTAAGGGACGTGTGGGGCCCATCCCTCAAAGCCGAGTTTCTAACCCTGCGACAGTTGATATTGTACCCCCTTCGGAGGGCGAGGACAGTGCTGCTTCATTTCAAGGTCCTACGGGTTTGAACGAGCAGCAGCGTGTTCAACCCATGAGACGTACGAAGTTGGCGCGTGTACCCATTGTTGATAGCGACATTGAGCAGCAACTTGTGTGCCCTCGTGGCAGTGGCAGTAGCAGCAGTAACAGTAGCAACAGCAGTAGCAGGAGCAGCAGGAGCAGCAGCAGCAGCAGCAGTGATAGTGGGAGCAGTAGCAGTCCCGAGGATAATGATTCGGATGATGATGCTGTGCACCTATCTGGTGCCTCCACAGTAAGTGCCTCAGATTCTTCCTCATCATCCAGTGACAACCCTGAACCCCAACCTCAACCCAAGAAGTATCGCCGTGTGGTGGTGGATGTGGATGCCATGTCAAGCGATGGCTGTCCTGTGCAGATGCTCAGCGAAGGAGATTACAGCTTTCAAAGTTCAAGCTGAAATGAACAGGCAAGGCACTGAGCATTCACATTTCAAGCGTAAGTGAACAGTCATGCTTGTCTTTTTGTGTGTTTCTTTGCTGAGGTGTGGGATTTGGGAACCAAGAACGGTGTAGGTCATTGTACAAAAAACCGATGGAAAAACGCCTGGAAGTTTTTGAAATCCCTCGGAAAGATGCTCGGAAGTTTTGGCAGCGAGATCGGGTCCCAAAACGCAACCGAAATCGGTAGGAATGTTCCATGGGCTTCCCAGCCGACTGTGCCGGGGGAGCTCGGAAGAAATTTTGGCTGGGACTTCCGAGATCAACCCTGCAATATGAGTCCCATTTGCTGAGCATGAATGCTGAGCATCCCCAAATATCGTGAGCAATATGCTCAGCATTTTCCTACCATTTTTTACCTTCTATGCTGTGCGTCCCAGCACCATGTGCGGGCGTGCACCCCAGATGGGGGCCGTCAGCCGTGCAGCGCGTTCCCCAGGGCCTGGCGGTGTCAGGCCCCGCGCTCCACGAGGCCCTCGGCTGGCGGTATTGCGCGGCGGCCCCGCTCTGGCGGTCCCGCCTCCATTGGAGGGAGGGCGCGCAGCCCTCCCTGGTCGCCCCCCTACTGGCGCCCCTCTGGGACCTGGGACCACTCCCCTTCCGCCGCGCTGGAGCCGCCGCCCCGCAGGCCTGGGCCAGTGCTCCCCAGCGCCGGGTGTTCGTGGTCGAGGGGTGGGACGACAAGGCGGAGGGCTCCGGGGCCATTGGGTGGGTGTCACCCACAGTGGCACCGTCAGGTGCCTCCTCCGGGGCGACAAGTCCCTCGCCGCGCCCCCGGACCCGCAAGCGGCCGCCGGCGCGGTGTTGGCCTCCATCCCGCCGGTGTACGCCGTGTGCTACGCGGTGATGCCCGCCCCAGGGTCGCCCCAGCTACCCCCGCAGCACCGGTACCCCGCGTGGGGGACGACGCCCATGCTCGGGCGTGGCTCGCGGCCCGTGCACTCGTGGAGGCGTGGCGGCAGCGCCGCAGAGTGCAGGTCATGTTCCACGCGCCCTGACCCAGCTGTGCAGGCGCTGGGCAGCCGTCCGCTGAGGCCACCGTGGCCCTCCCCCCTCCCCCCTCTCACCCCCCGTGCCCGGCCCCCCCCCCCCCCCCAAACCCGCGGCACGGCGATAGGCCTGCCCCCCCCCCCCCGGCCCACGGGAGCGGCCGGGAGCGCATAACATGTATGGCCGGCCGATATGCAGAGTCGTCAGGAAAGCCATCGTGCGCCCCCCAGGCGGCCTGTGAGCCTCAAGATCGGCCCTCAAATCAAATCAAATCAAATCAAATCAAATCAAATCAAATCAAATCAAATCAAATCAAATCAAATCAAATCAAATCCTAGACCCCCCCCCCAATTCGCCCCTCCTTGAACCCCCCTCCAATGCCCCCCCCCCCCCCCCAAGGGGTCTCACCCCCCAGGAGTCTTCTCCAGCCGGCAAGCGGCGGGTTGCTCTTTTCGGCCATGCCGGTAATGCATGGTGTCTTTATCCGACACTGATTGCTGATGTCTGAATGACAGCTACTGACTGTGATTGTCTGACTAATGTAGTCAGACATGATGTTCTGTTTTCTGTTTCAGACACAGTGTGTGTCTTGAGGTTTAACCGGGTTTGGCATAGAGAATAAAGATGCACTTATGCCTGACTGTGGAGTGCATTACCTCTAGTTTGCATTTGTCTGTTTTTTGATTAGGTCACACCCGCCCCCAAGGGGCCTCCGGCCAATAGTTAGTTGCAGGGGTAGTTAGCGTCCAGAACCAAGGGGTCCCCCCCCCCCCCGGGCTCACAACCTATGTGCAATGGAATGGAACCTCCTTGTCAACTTTGCCCACCTTGATAACAATGGACGAGGGATGTGGCAGAGCAATTTGGCGCGGGATTTGGAAGTGTGTGTAGGCGGAAGCGGCTGCATAGCAAGGGCGGAGGGGGGGGGGGAGGGCTGACAGGTCAGCATGACACGATTCAAGTCCGAGGATTGACCTCCTACATGTCCTTGGGAGTTTGTCCAAATTGTCGACAAATTTTCATCTTTCGGAACTACCCCACTAATAAAATGGCCTCCTGCGCACTCTCATCACAGTACGAGGATTTTCCCTCTAGTCACAGGGTGTGGTGCCCCTTGGTATCGGTGATGATAGTGGTGGGTTCTCGTAGAATCGCCATGGCGGCTTTCTTTAGCATGTGCAAGCACTCATTCCGCCATCGGTTGGACAAGGTTGGACTAGGTGCCAGGTGGAGCTTGGCCACACTAAGCATAAGTTGTCAACAATCTGGGCTAGGTTGCCAGAGGACATTTCTTGGTAACAAAGAGGGTGCAAGGAAATGTAGCCATACCGTGCAAGAGGAGGTACCTGCAACACTAGACAAGACACGTGTGAACGAGAGGGTTTGCGACAGGGGATGTGTCTCACGATAAGGTCTCAAGACAGGAGCAAAATAGGGTGTCTATTGTCCGACTCACCCCTGTTTTTGCCCGTATCGCGAGACAGACTCCGTGTCTTTGCCCCTGGTACAACAAGCCCTCATCTCCTACCGGGCTAAGCCTGTGGTGTTCAAGCCTAGTGTTGCATGGGCTTGTAGTGGGGCGCTCTTCAACCTCCGGGACGTGGCGGCAACGTGTGAAGTTGCACTACACGCAACACCCCCAAGGGCGCAGACCTCAAGAGTTTGCATCATCATTTGCGTGGATGCCACCCTCTTTTGGAAGGCTAGTGCCACGTGTGGGGACGTGTACATCGACTTGCAATATTATACACAGTGCGCCGGGAGGCCTAGTTTGTGGTCAACGTGGTTTGATTGATCCGGTGATGCCCACCCCGCCTAGCTCGCAAGTTGGGGCAACTATAGATGCCCAAGCGCAGGAGCTACAATGCAATGGGATTCTCACCCCACCGGTGACCGTTGAGGTGGAATGTTTTTGAACGGGAGATGGTAAAGGAATGTGCCAAACTTAAATGCGGTTGTTGGCATTGTGACCTTGCATTCGAGGAGGGGACAACCGGGGCTTTCCTCCGTTCCATACCCCCGACACATCGTGTTGGAGACGTAGTGCATTGTGGTTGTAGAATAGTCAATGCCATTTTTAAAAGATTATGTTCAGATGGCAAGATTTCAAAGGTCCTTGCACTACCGCCTTTGTTGCGTAGTGTAGTGCAGTCCATGATGCACGCAGCCGCCCACATCCCATCTGAAATTAGGGATGCCTTGCGGCCCACAAAGGAAGCTAATTTTGATTAAGCGGGGGTAAGGTGGTTTGTCCGAGATCAGGGGAAGCATGCCAAAGTCGTGTAGCTCATTGAGTAGCACGTGGGGGCACAGGAGTGTGTTGCTGTAGGAGGGAAGGCCATCCCTGCATGCCATCGTCCAATGCATGCTCCTCGGTTTGTGGTATGTGGAAAAGTGTTGGTCAAACAAGGTGGGTTTGACCAACAAAGAGGTGGAATCGGATAGGCGGGTTGTGGCACAATTTGCCATGGATTGCCGTGTGTTGCAATGGCAACCCACATTGTGGGTTCATTGGAAATGTGTCTATTTTGGGTGGTTTGTGGCGGAATACCACAATTTGAAAAAAATTTCCAACATCCCCATCAAGAGGTGAAAAGTGGAGTTTAAGTTGGATATCCGCCATTCATTTCTCGGTTATCAAGTATCACACCCGTATTTTAGTGCATGGACATTCGCCCACGTACCTGAGCTTGATGCTCTTGACCCGGGCTTGCAAATGTGGCATGCGTTGCATGACACAAAGGGCAAGAAGCGATGCATCAAACACCGAAAGGCCTAGTGAGACCAATGAACTGCAATATGCTGCTTTGCAATAGGGGTGTCGGACACGTACCAAGATGGGGGGCTGCGGTAAGACAGGGGTCACATCAAGGTTCAAGATAGGGGGTTGTTGTAAGACAGCTATTCCAAGACAAGGGGGCTATCATGAATGAAGACAAGGGCTGTCTTGGGGCTGTCATAGGATTCTATGAATTGTGCACTGCATGTGCACACATGGTGGCACTGGTATCTATCGGGTCCCATTGGCATAGGGAACATGTTTTGGTACCCAAAGGGAGGGTATGGTGAAGGAATAAACCACTTTTCGGGGGGGGGTGTCGGCCTCATCCTGTTTGGCTGCACCTCATAGTCTCTTTTGTAGAGAGCCAGAGTGTCAACAGATCGATGCGCGCACGCCTTCCCAAAGTTGTTTGCCAAACTTTAGATTTGCTTCACCATTGACCTGCCATCAGCCCGGTCTGTCTGTTGCCCCCCACATGCAAGCACTGCACCACATGCTGCTGAAATGCATACCATACCATACCATACCATACCATGCATACCATACCATGCATACCATATTTTCAGTCCATGTTGGGCAAAATGTACAAGGAGCCAACGAGGTCAAGGAGCAGTGAGACTTTATTGGCTTGGGTAGTAAGTCGGGGCTGGGGGGTGGGGGGCATGGTGCAGACTGTGATTTCAGTCAGAGGCAGCAGTGCCTATAAGGGACAAGATCTTTTGTTCTCCCGTCATGTGCCGCAAGGCACATTGCAAGTGCCGCAGGCCTGGAATAGTTCTCTTAGAACACAGAAATACCAGCGGCGGGTAACAGACAGATGGGCTGGGGACAAAGGGTGAAGCAACACCATAATGTTACACACAATGCAGTTGTTTGCGCTTGGCAGGGACCAGTGGTGGGGGGAGTAACTAAAGAGGGTTGGAGGGTATTTCTGCATTTGTAGCATCAAGTTGCTGATAAATGTATTCATCAACAGATGGCTTTTCAACACGTTTTCCTGTGCTGTCGTGTCCATCTTCAACGCCATCTCTCCTTTGGTTCATTTGGTTTTGACCCATCTTCAACGCCATCTCTCCTTTTGTTTATTTGGTTTTGACCCAGGGATCGGATAAGCCTGTCGTTGTTTGTCAAAGACCACCAATGTTTCATGATTTCATGCAGGTCAATGAAGTCATGCGGTGGATAGACCGCACAGTCATCAATCTTGTCCGACATTTTGGGAAATACCAGCCGGACGAACCGGCTTCTTTAAGGTTGGAATCGGATTTTACGTTGTTCCCCATCTTCATGTATCATTTACGAAGGTAGCTGCTTGAATACAGACACTGTGAAGCTCCCTCCTCTGCCTGTTCACACACAAACCGCTTGCAACCTGCTGGCAACCCCCCCCCCCCCCACACAGAAACACCAACCCTTTGACTACGCTCACACATGAATTCCTCCAGCCCCAATCCGCCCTGTACATAAACCTCTGCCAGCCCCCTGCCTGCTTCACATACGTATCTTCTCCGGCAACAATGCTGCCCCAACGTAAGCACTGTTGCAGCAGGATATTTCTAGGTGGGGCTGCGGTTGAGGCAGGGCTCGGTTGATTCAGTGTCAACTCGAGCATGAGGTTGCCTCAGGATTACAGCCATGGATGATAGACTGTAGGCCAGCAGTCCCAAAACAGTGTGGTGCTGGTGGTGGGCAGGGGATGCACGTGAACATCCAACAGAGTGCGGCCAGTGGAACATGGTCTAAGAGGCCTTTTGACACCAACGTACCTGCCTCTCAATTGACCCCATGGGGAGCCCTCTTCATGCCATGGCTAAAAGACAGGGAGCTTGCCATGGTTCCGGTTTCCTTGAACAGCGGCAACCACCGTTCATTCCAAGGCTGGAGATGGTTAGGATTTGGCAGTTGGCAACAGCCAGCGGCCACCTGCAATCCTTTAGAACCCTAAACAACACTTACCCACCCTGGACGGTCCCCTCCAAACCTAAGTGACCCAGGATATGCTATCTGTCCCCTGCAACTCCCTCCTCTTCGAGCTCTACCGTGTATGGCCATTTTGCCGAAAAAATTCTCAGAATTTTCTTGGTGCTCTTGGCACCAGCAAATCATGCCTTTTGCATTGGCAGAGAGGGTTTCAAAGAGATCAAACCTTGTGCTCTGACCCCATCCTGCTTCTCCCAGTTGAAGTCCGACATCCCCATCCTTCCTCCCCTTGGAGCTGGTGATACAGTGCACCCTTCCGTTTTGGCTACAGATGCCCAGAAGTGGGTCTTGGCTGTAGTGCAGGGGGGGAAATAAAAGCGATCCGCATTTTTCCGCATTTTTCCGCATTTTTTCCCGCATTTTCTCCCCTGCCAGGTCTTTGCTTACCAAAGAGGAGATGCATTGTACGTTTGTGCTTGTTTACTGGTTCCATCCACTCTTTGACTGGTAGTATTCAGTTTCCCTGTGTATGAGTTGCAATTCCCTCTCCTCTTAGACACCATGATTGCTAATACTGAATTTGAATCTGATGGCTCTGGCACCAATTCCCCTAGTCCTGAAAAGAAGCGGAAGCGTGGTTTGGGCAAGGGTGGTGCTGCTGCAAAGTATTGCACCATCTCTGTGGCGGCTGTTTTGGGTGTGGTTGCACACTCCAAGAAGCTGAAATTTTGCATTGACGTCAATTTTCTATCAATCATGCGGTTTATTGCTCAGTTCAATGGTGATATTGAGGATCGTTTGGTTTAAAACACTTCTTGACCCTCTCCTGACACTCTTGAAACTTCCTGACACTCTCCTGGCACCAAACTTGCATCGCTTGCAGGTCCATGTTTGAAGTCCGGCAATGCTTTGATCGGATTCCTGTGTGCATTTGTCTTCTTGAGGCAGGCGTTTTTTGTGCATTAAAAAACAAATTTCCCATCAGTGTGTTTGGGGCCTGGGACCAAGATCCTGGTCACCGGGAAGCTGTGTTGCTGAAAAACCACATGCAATGCAACAGGTAGTTCTTTTCGGGTCATCGCTTTTTTTCGCCGCATTTTTCCGCATTTTTCCGCATTTTTTCCGCACTTTTCCGCATTTTTTCATTTTCCGTTTCACCGCTTTCCCCCCCCCCCCCCCGTGTAGTGGGGCTGTGGTGCATGACAGTGTTTCGTGTATGTTGTAATTCGTGTATTTTTTTTTCGCTGTAAATGCGCGTAACAAAAAAACCGTCACGTCGTGTAATTTTTTTTTTTGGTGTAAGTCGTGTAAGCCGGCTTACACGACTTACAGCAAAAAAAAAATTACACGACGTGACGGTTTTTTTGTTACGCGCATTTACAGCGAAAAAAAAAATTACACGACTTACCGCAAAAACAAAAAAATTACATGACCTGACGGTTTTTTTGTTACCCGCATTTACAGCGAAAAAAAAAATTACACGACTTACCGCAAAAATAAAAAAATTACACGACTGGACGATTTTTTCGTACACGCGTTTACCACAAAAATAAAAAAGTTACACGACCTTACCGCAAAGAAGCAATTACCAATTTTACTGAAAATGCATGCATGTAGGCGAGGTGCCCACCTGTGGCCACGTAGTGGCCGCTAGGCCTATGTAGCCCGTCCCATGGGCCCTCTGGGCGCCCCAAAATTGTTGTTGTGTAGGCTATTTAGTGGCACTTGAAAAAATTTTCACATTTCGACTTTTTCCGAAACCCTTCTGTTGCCCCTAGGTTGGGTTTGGGTGATCATTTGGTGACAATACGGGTACTTGAGCGCACATGGGGACCCACGTAGTGGCCACTGGGCCCATCTAGCCCGAGCCATGGGCCCCCCAAAAGCTTCGAAATTGCTGTTTGTAGGTGGTTCAATGGCATTTGGTGTGTGCACAAACTACTTCAGCAGTTTTCCACCCTCTACAGGTCAAGAATGGAAAATTTTGCAAAAAAAATTTGACATTGTGACCACTCACAATGATGAAATATGTAAAGCATGTTTTAGCCCCTCTTTGTGTGTTTTTCACCCTATTTGGGTGTGGGGGGGGGGGGGGGGGCTCCCAAGGGGTCTAGGGCACAACCTGCTTATGTAGTTTACCAGCCTCGGCAGCTCAAAAATGGAAATTTCCGAAACTGATCTTTTTGATACTTTGACAATCCAAAATGATCAAATATCCTATGTGAAGCATGTTTTGGCCCCTCTTTATGTGTTTTGCACCCTATTTGGGTGTTGGGGGGGGGGGGGGGGGGGGCTCCCAAGGGGGCCAGGGCACAACCTGCTTGTGCAGTTTTCC
The DNA here is from genome assembly GCA_964036045.1 of Eutreptiella sp. 'Long Island Sound 2002'. Lineage (NCBI taxonomy): Eukaryota > Euglenozoa > Euglenophyceae > Eutreptiales > Eutreptiaceae > Eutreptiella > Eutreptiella sp. 'Long Island Sound 2002'. The sequence goes on along the minus strand of OZ038380.1, from coordinate 79,819,670 downwards.
AGCCTCGGGGGCTCATAAATGGAAATCTCCAAAACTGATCTTTTTGATACTCTGACAATCCAAAATGATCAAATATCCTATATAAAGCATGTTTTAGCCCCTCTTTATGTGTTTTTCACCCTATTTGGGTGTCGGGGGGGGGTCCTCAAGGGCCTGGGGCACAACCTGCTTATGTAGTTTTCCAGCCTCGGCAGCTGAAAAATGGTCGTTCTTCTCCCCTCTTCGAGGTGCTGTTCGCGATCGTGCTGTGCAGGCCGTTGAAGCGCCCTATGGACCTATGGGGACCTATAGGGGCCTATGGGGACCTATCAGGGCCTGTGCGGACCTATGGGGGCCTATGGGGACCTATGGGGGCCTATGGGGACCTATGGGACATATGGGGACCTGTGGGGACCTATGGGGGCCTTTGGGGACTTGTGGGATCCTATGGGGACCTATGGGGACCTATGGGGACCTATGGGGACATATGGGGACCTATGGGGGCCTTTGGGGACCTATGGGGGCCTATGGGGACCTATGGGGACCTATGGGGACCTATGGGGGCCTGCGGGGACCTATGGGGGCCTATGGGGACCTATCGGGGCCTGTGGGGACCTATGGGGACCTATGGGCGCCTATGGGAACCTATGGGGACCTATGGGGGCCCATGGGAGCCTATGGGGCCCGTGGGGACCTATGGGGACCTATGGGGGCCTATGGGGACCTATGGGGACCTATGGGGGCCTATGGGGACCTATGGGGGCCTGTGGGGACCTATGGGGACCTATGGGGGCCTGTGGGGACATATGGGGACCTATCGGGGCCAATGGGGGCCTATGGGGACCTATGGGGACCTATGGGGACCTATGGGGACCTATGGGGATCTATGGGGACCCATTGGCGCCTATGGGGACCTATCGGGGCCGGTGGGGACCTATGGGGACCTATGGGGGCCTATGGGGACCTATGGGCACCTGTTGCCATCTATGGGCACCTATGTGGGCCTGTGGGGACCTATGGGGGCCTATGGGGACTCATTGGCATCTGTGGGGACATTTGGGGACCCATTGGCGCCTATGGGGACCTCTGGGGGCCGATGGGCACCTATGGGGGCCTATGGGGACCTATCGGCCCCTATGGGGACCTATGGGGGCCTATGGGGACCTTTGGAGACCCATTAGCACCTATGCTGACCTACGGGGACCTATCGGGGCCTATGGGGACCTATGGGGTGGGGGGCATCAACTTTTTGCACATCCATTTGGACACCAACCCCCCCCCCCCCTCCTCCAAGCATCAGATCTATATCAGACACATCACACATCTTGTTGTATACACTGCAAAAACAACATGCCACACCAGACATCAGACTTTATACACAATCCTGCCATGGCCCTGTCAGGACTCTTTTCTTTGGCCTGATTTTGTGTCTAGTGCCAATGACTCCATGTGAAACTATGTTGTATTGGCCGAGTCCCAACTAATTGGTGGCCACGCAAAGTACTATGTGCTTTGTGGACACGGCGTCCCATCGTTGAGGTCGCTATGGGGTGCCATACGGAACCGGCAGCTGTACATATTGCGCATGTATTGCAAAGCTTGCATTTCTTTCAATTTTTCAATTTTTTTTATAATTTACACGACTTACCGCAAAAATAAAAAAAATACACTCCCTTACCGCAAAAATAAAAAAATTCAATTTTTTTTTATAATTCACACGACTTACAGCAAAAATACAAAAATTACACGCATTTACAGCAAAAAAAATAAAATTACACGACTAGACGGTTTTTTTGTACACGACTTACATTTTTCACCAGTGTTTCCTCCACGCCAGCTGGACATATATCTAGCATAAATCAGACATAAAGCTAGCCCAACTGGTGAAGGGCTGTGTTGTTTCCTAAACATTCCTTTTCAGGTCTGAGTTCTTGCAAATCTTCAACAGTTCACCGGATGAGACTACCTTCTTCCGGGCCACCCTTATTCGCGAGAGCTGTTCCAATGGCATCATCATGATCCAGCCAACATTGCACAGTTATTCATTTCATGGTATGCAGTCCCATTTGAAGCGCTCGTCTGCATAAGAGGATGGTACTCAAGAAGCTTTTTTTGCTATTGTTTTGGGCAAGCTCAACAAGTCCACAACACTTGTCGTTGCCTCAACAGGACCTCCGCAGGCCGTGCTGCTGGACTCTAACAGCGTTTTGGCGGACAACATTCTGCTGTTGGACACATTCTTCGATGTCATGGTTCATCATGGGATGGTGTGCGACTGTCCGGCCAAAAACAAAGATAGGGATGCACGTGCATGTGCATATGCACATGCACGTGCCACCCAGTACAGTGAGGTTCAGGATCCACAGGAGCTGGGGGATGGAGAGGGTTACAGAAGGTTGCTCAGGTGGTGGAGGGTCATGGAGGGCTTAGAAGATTTCTCACGGTTGTGTAAGGATGTGGAGGCTTAAGGGCGGTTATGTCTTTTGATTGGTTGGAGAGTTTTGTCAATTGGCTGGGAGAACAACTGCAATGAATAATTTTGGGAAAGTGAACCACAAGATACAATTTTGTATGGAGGTTCATGTGTTGGCATGCCGGATTTGACGATGCGCAAATGATCCCCAGTGTGCAGTTTGGTAGCACTATCCCCTTGAACCATACTTGCCCAAATTATGGTGCCTATAACATGCATGGCGTTTGGTAGCTATGACAGTTCTGGGCCAGTGTCCATCACATGATCATGCATGTTGATGGGCAAATGCCCCTACCCCTCCCATCCCTCCGCTTTTCACATCCAGACCATTGCAGCCTGGTGCCAGCAGAAGTATCATGAGATGCCAGAGCATGAGGGCTTCAAGCAGCTTCTCCAGGCACCAAAGATCGATGCTGAGGTGCGTGTCCCACTGGTCATTTCTTTCTACAGCCACAAGCCTGAGTCCAAACAGACTTTTGTTCGTTTGACAATGGCATGGGTAGTGGAGTAGTGCGTGGGCGTGCCCCCTCAGTTGATATCCAGCACCAAATTTCTGAGTAGAGTCTGTGTTACCCATGCCCCTCTTTTCACACAGCCTTAGGCTCTCCACAGGCTGCCTCAGGTCTCCTCAACCGCAAGCATTCACAAGACCCCCTCAGGCTCTCCTCATGCTGCCTATGGCTCTTCTGAGCAATTTCATCCGGTGGAAAGGAGATTCTCAATCCTCTGCAAATTGGCGACTGTTGTCACCAGGCCTTTGCTTAGCGATACGGGGGGAGGGGGGGGGTTAAATTGGCCCTCCCGGGATTTTGGCTGACCCACCCACCCACTCTCAGACCCACCCACCCACCTGCCGGATACCCTGAGGGGGGGGTCACAGAGCAATTTTGGATAAAGCAAATTCAGGTGGACCACTCCATAGCAGGTGACTGTAGTATGCACAGCGGGGTTCGAACCCACACCTTAAATGTGTGAGACCTCTGCTATAACCACTGGGTCACTGACAGCCCCTGGCAGATTTACCTCAAGGACCATTTACAAACTGAAGTGAAAATTTTTTTTGTTGATGCACAAACAAATTCTGCCACAAAAACAGCACCCCCATGTGTCACAATGTGCCGTGGCCCATGAACAACATTGGCGGTCTACCAAGCTCAGCAACCCACCCACCCACCCAACAAACCGGACACCCCCCCCTGGGGGGGGATGTGCATTTTTCCCAAGATCGAGGAAAACCCAGACAAACCCACCCACCCAGCCTCAGACCCCCCCCCCCCCAGTATAGTATCAACCAGCCACTAAGCAAAGGCCTGGTTGTCACCATCGTTTCATTCTCACCGCCGCCCACCCCTGATTTGAGAACCAGGCTTCCACACGCCTTTTACGAAGCCAATCCTACCGAAATCCATCGCCAGTCGAAACAGAAACGTTTTGTGCGTTGCACTGAGCGCGTGCAATTGCTAAATCAGGTTCGGCCATTTGGCTAGCCCATAGTTCTTTGGGGTCCGTGGTAAAACTTTAGTAAAACATTTTTTTTAAAACAATTTTTTACCAAGTTTGAACACTTAGTAAAAAACCATTTATTTACTAAGTTTCAAAACTTAGTAAAAAATATTTATTTACTAAGTTTTTCCTCTTGGGGTGGGTTTTTTACTAAGTAATTTATTTAGTAAATTTTTTTCCCTACTAAATAAATTACTTAGTAGAAAATTTTTTTACTAAGTAAATTACTTACCCAAAAAATAAGTTTTCCCACTTGTGTCAATCGGAGATCTGTGTTGGGTTGCGCCAATTTTGGACGGCCAACCTTGCTGATGTGGCTGTTGCTTCTGCTGTTGTTGCTGCTGCTGCTGTTGACACATGTCCTAGTGTGCCTATGTTGTTGCTGCTTCTACCGTTGACACCCGTCGTGGTGTGTGGATGTGTCGCAAGTGGTATGTAGTGCCTCCTCAATATCCCCAAAATGCCGATGGTCAACTGAGAAATGACCAAGCATAATGCACCGAGCCGCAAGGGGAGTTGAAAACGGCTCTGTTTGGGATGTGCACCAATAATCCCATAGTGCGAGGCAAACCGCGCCATGCAAAGACCAAGGCCGACTTGATTTTCAAGCGTGTCTTTTGTAACTTCTTGTAAGTAGTTGGCATGGATGTTGGCCATGGCCCTCTCAGGACTCTTTTCTTGCGCCTGATTTTGTTTCTAGTGCCCGACCCCAATTATATTTTGTTATGTTGGCCGAGTGCCAACTAGTTGGTGTGCATGATGGTTTGGCTTGGTTGGGGCGCCACTAACACAAGTGGCCGGGAATCGACTCGGGGGCCTTGTGCCCTTAAACAAAAGTACCACCTACCATCAAAGTGTTGACTACCTTGTTTAAAACGGCAGTCAGTCAGGGGGGGGGGGGCTTAGTAGACCCGAGGTAAAACTTAGTAAACATAAATTTATAAAAATTTTTTTTAAATTTTTTTTGCTAAGTTTTACCTCGTTTCTACTAAGTTTTACCAAAATTTACTAAGTGTTACCTCGTCCGGTACTAAGGTTTACCAAATACCCAGTTCTTTGGTCACCATCATGTTTGGGGCCAAGTCCTATGCGCACAAGCTCGATCGCGCCCTCTCCAAATGGCTCACGGGGACCGTGCCGTGCCTCCAAGGCATTGGCAGGCCCGTTGCCGTTCGCGACCGGCATGCTATCCCCATCAGAGTTTGGTTCCTGCTTTGGATGTGTTTCCGAGCCTCCGCTGGTGTGTCCCCCCCCCCCTTTTTACCAAAAAACCCCCTGACTTACCAAAAAGCCCTCCATTTTGTACCAACCCCACATCCCCCTTTGACCCCCCCCCCCCATTTTTCACCAAAAATCCCCTGAGGGATAGAAAAGTTTACCAAAAACCCCCGTTTCCGATGAGCAAACCCTTACCGAAAAAACCCCACCCAAAAATCTTACCAAAAAACCCCTCCAATTCTTACCAAATAACCCCCTTTTTCTTACCAAAACCCCCCAAATCCTTCCCAAAAAAGCTAGTGCACCACCCAAACGTTTGAGCGACCCTGCGAAACCCCAACGAAGACTCTTACCAACCCCCCCCCCCCCCCACCCAATTCTTACTCAAAACCTCCCATTCCTTGTAAAAAAAACCCCAATCCTTACAAGCCCCACCCCCTTTTAACTAAAAAACACACCCTAAAACCCCCCATTTCTTACCTGCAAACCCCCCAAACCTTACCAAATTTTTTTTTGCACCACCCAAACACTTGGACGACCCTGCCAAACCTTGCACCCAGAGGTAATTGCACAACAAACACAAAGCATCGAAACGCTTAAAGAACGTCCACATAGATCAAACCGATTGAGCACTTGTTGCTACATGGACGTAGGTATATGCACAACGACGGACCCCTTGAGGGAAACGAACGCGCGGTGCGCGCGGTGCTATGCGCGGTGTGCGCGCGGTGCGCACGGTTTGGTGCGCGTTGTTTTTTTAACCCACCATTTTTTCATTTAGTCACTGCGGGCTGTAAACACCACTCTCCCACAAGCACAAGTAGAGCTTGTGGGAGGGCAGCGGGATCAAAAATTTGCGATCACCCACCTCCTTCGGCAAGGGGAGGCACACCTGGAGACCATCGCCCCTGACAATGATGGGTGTGGAGTTGTGAGCCCAGCACCGCAGAAACCAAGGTGCTCAATCCTACTTTTCAGTTTGGCTACCTTCACTCCTTTGGTCCTTTGCATTACAGCTCACATCTCTTTTTTGCTATTCTTGTGCAATGCCCCAACATCGTGATCGGCCAGCCAAAGGCAACCAGGCCTCCGGCGTTAGATTCGGAATCATCCGACACGGAATCAACGTCGGGCACATCCCTCACTTCCGGCAGGGGGTGTGGGCAGCTACAACCACCATTGCAATGGTGAGGAGGATGGAGTGGAGGCCTCCGTTGTTGTATGTGAACCCCTCAAGCCACCGCGTCTCTGCCACACTGAAAATCAGCCAGAAATGCGTAAAACAGCAACCCAAAAACGAGCGCGCGGTGCTATGCGCGGTGCGCGCGGTGCGTTTGTTTCCCTCCTTGTTTTCTTGGCACTTAGTGTACCCACTCACTTGGCTGCAGCACACGAATGTGTTATGTCGAGACAAGGGCTGTGCACGTGAAACAAGCAGGAAACAATAGAAAAAAGAGCAACCAATCTGCCAAAACAATTGACTGGTCGGCAAAAGATCGGCTGGTGTCGTGAAGGGTATGCTAGTGCATGAGAAGCGGCTCTCCGTGCAGCAGTCACAAACCACTACAACCAACTGGCAAACACACGGACAAACACTGCATACTCTATGCTTTTGTCTGCTAATGCCTCTGCCTTGGCTTGCACCAGGCTGGGCATGCATGCCACGATCTCTTTGCGCTTGCAAGTTTTGCAATTTGTCCACATATTAGCACACATCTCTTGGTCAGATTTCAACCTACCACCATAGGTACCAGAAACCACTTGCTCCCAATTTTGACAAATCCGGGAGCGGGGCTTGCTTCCTTATCCTTGTTTTCAGAAATCTCCTCATTAGAGGCAGATTGTGGTGCATCCTTGGTGGGGGAGCGGGCACTATTTTTTTTTCATTACAGTGGCCCATGCAATCAACTCGGATGCATGTACATTACAGCCTCCCAACGCACATCCACTTTATCGCCTTTCATTGCCACAATGTGACCACGACACAAATAGCGCCCTTTTTCGCCTTTGGTGCTGCATTTGAACACTGCCAAACAAACAACCCTTTTCTTCCATGCCTCCGTTCATAACCTTATACGGCCAAGTGCTCAAAAGCACGGGCCAAAGTGAGAAGGGTAGATCGCAGAGAAGTGGCAAATACAGCCACAAGGTCAAGATGCATAGCATTTCGCATTAGCATATCGTTTTGAGCATCTTTGACCCGCAAGAGGATCCAACACAACACATTCCATTTGTCCGGGGGATTGGGAAAAACCTTGGGTTGCATGTTGGGATCATAATCCCGTGGCAAGGTGCCGGCATCAATATGAAAAGCAAGATATAGCTCTCGCCACAAAGCAATAAAACCACACTATCTAATACCGGAGAGCCAAAGAGTGCCATTTGGTGGCAGGCTTCCTGTATGGTAGTTGTCTTCAACACAGGGTCCACGTTTGCAAGGGGATTTTGGACTAGGCGTCATACACGTGTGGAGGGTTGCACACTCCCACGCCCCTCCTTCTGTCTGCTGCACAACGCGGGTGGCTTAACAACTCTTTGCCCTACAAGTATATCGGCGGGCACTGCGGGGTGTGTGAGCCCCTTTGGAGTGGTAGCGTTGGCCGCCGTCACAAGTGGCATGCCAACAAGCCTCCTTCAATGTCCCCCATGGCCCAACGTGTGCTATGCCCACCTCAACCGACAACTTAAGATGCTCAATACACGCCTTGCACACTGCTTTGAGATTCACTGACCCGCTTGTGTCCATGACTAGCTCCCGCAGGGATACCGGTAGGGCCAATAAGCGTACCGCGGGTAACGTGTTGATAGGCAAATGTCACAAGAGGCGATTGTGTTGGAATGTCCTGACGCGGGAAGGGTGTGTGCGTGCGTGTGGGTATGTGGGCAGCCGCGCATGTATGTGGGGTTAGGGGTAATAGGATGACTGCAAAGAGTGCAAAGAATGATAGGGAGGAACGAGTGCAAAGCAGGCACCAATATACACATAAGTCATGGACCGAAGCATGGGAGTCCATATCCCCAACTCAAGGGGCCACACCGGAGCGTGGGAGTCCATATCCCCAACTCAAGGGGCCACACCAGAGCGTGGTAGTGCATAGCCCCAACTCAAGGGGACACACCGGAGCTTGGGAGTCCATATCACCCAACTCAAGGGGCCACACCAAAGTGTGGGAGTCCATATCCCCAACTCGAGGGGCCACAGTGAAACATGGGACCCCATATCCCCAACTCAAGGGGCGAAACTGGAGCGCGGGAGTCCATATCCCCAACTCGAGGGGCCACACTGAAACATGGGTCCCCACATCCCCAACTCGACGGGCCAAACTGAAACATGGGACCCCATATGACCCAACTCAAAGGGCCACACGGAAGCGTGGGAGTCCATATCCCCAACTCGAGGGGCCACATTGAAATGTGGGAGTCCACATCACCATCTTGAGGGGCCACACAACTTTGTGGAGTCATGGGTTCATATCCCCGACTCAAGGGGCCAAAAAAAATTCTCGCTCTGAAGTCTGTGGCCAAAATCAAAAAATGGTGCAAATGGTTTTTCTTTGGTGAAAAATGGTGCAGATTGGGTGTTTTTTTTTGTAAAAAAATGGCACAAATGGGGGGTTTTTGGTAAAAACATGGGGCAGGGTCTTTTTTTGGTAAGAATTGGTACCAATTAGGGGGATCTTGGGTTAAAAATGGGTTGGGGAGTTTTTTTTTTGTGAAAAATCGTGTAAATGGGTTTTTTTTTCAAACATGGCGCGGGGGTTTTTTTTGTAAAAATTGGAACAAATTGGGGGTTTTTTTTTGGCAAAAAACGGTCCCCTTTTTGGTATGCACCACGAGCCTCGGTGACACCCGCTGTAGTGCCAGGGGCGTCAAGGCATCCCCATTGCCGCTTCTGCCTAACTCTATGCCATATTGCAGAAGCTGATGCATGACAGATTTCCTTACCCCAAGTACACGGAGTGCAACCAGAACGGTAGCCAGGCCCGTATCCTGCTCAACCGACTGAACCCCAGTGTGTCCTACACCAGTCAGCAATATGGGCAACACGCGGGGCAGGTTGTACTGACGGACGATGCCAATTTGCAAACCTTCATGGCCCACTTGAAGCGGTGTGCCAGTGTTGTTGCATTCCGGCGTGGGTCAGGGCCAAGCATATACTCAGATGCTGTCGGCAATTGTTTGGTCTGCTAGTACCCCGCGCAGAGCCTGGCATAGACTGGCAGTCAAACATGTGAAGCATGGGTACCGAATGCACCGCATTCAATAATACGGCATCCAACTGTACATCCTGTTAAATGCAGCACAGAAAATCCGCCGCTTGTTAACTGAAAGTCTACATGCCCCCACGAAAGTCGCTTATCAGTGGCCCTTCAATGTGTGTTGGGGTGCAAGATTCATAAGCCAGGTTGCCTTTGCAGCTCCAAGATCTATGATCTTTGAAGGAATCTGAAGTACGTCAGAGTCTGCAGCACGGCGTACTCAGATAATTGGTTGTAGTGCCTTTCTCGTCTGTTTGCACATTTTGCCGGTTTGTCATCCCTTCCGCCAGTGTGTCGTCAAGCCCTGAAATCAATTTCTCATCTCACAGGTTGGCAGTTTCCACAACCACGTAAGTGTTGAGATGGAGATGGGACTTGGCATACAGCCCGGCGTTTGGCTTGTGCAGGGCCCTCAGGATGTGCCATGCATTTGTGGCCCAGGTATTCTGGGCTCAAGTGCCTTCAGGACACAAGCCTGATTCCCCATGTCCTGAGGTGATTTGGTATGAATGTGTACAGTTTTTTTTGAAGGCCGCTGTGTCTTAGAGAATCATGAAAGGGCTTTTCTTTCTCTATTCAGTACTGCGTCTTGTGTGTGCACACAGGTACATGCATGCTGCACACGTGAGAGCCCGTTACACAACCCATGGGCAAGCAGAAAGAGCCACGCACATGGTTTTTGAGCACAAACTGTGATGTCTCCATTCATGCTGTCGCACCAATTCACACGATGGCCATGATTACGGCAAACAGCACAATCAGTGGCAATGGCAGTATTAGGGGCAGACGGGTACTGGATGGCGCACCCTCTCAAGCTCCCAATTATGCTACCTTGCCCACTGGTCAACCGGTACGTACCAAACCCCGCCCCCCCCCCCCCCCGCGATGTCCCAACAAACCCCCCAATTTGTATCAAAAAACCCCCGTTTTGTACCAACCCCCCCCCCCCCCCCCGGGTTTTTTTTACCAAAAAAGCCCCGAGGGGTAAAAAAGTTTACCCCCCCATTTCTTACCAAAAAACTCCCCAATCTTACCGAAAAACCCGCTGTCCAAAATCACCTCGAAGAGAGGTTGTTAGATCAAGCGCAGGCGCGGGCGTCATATACCCCCCTTTTTTGGGGTCATTCGCGTAGCATACCCCAAGGCATGATATTGGATGTCCAACCCCTTGTAAAATCATTATTTTGCCCAGTAAGACCATCCCCCAATGGATTTTTTGATTTTGAGGCCTCTACCCCCTAAAACTGGATATCACTTTTTTGGGGGGTGGGGGGGTGGGGGTGTTGGGGGGGAGGTCAAAAGTTTTTGCTTAGTAGGCTACAAGCAGTGGGGACGCACAGTGCTGTTAACACGGCCAGCGGTCTAGTGGTAACGCACCTGATTCCTGAGTCGCAGGCGTTGGATCGAATCCTGGTCTGCCGAATTTTAGCGCCGCCGGCGGCGGCGCCAAAGTGGCCAGACTGGGGTTCGAACCGCCGACCAGCCGGTACCGGTCGGCTGCGTTACCACTCGGCCAGGCTTGGGTTGCTGCTTGGGGCCGCATCTGCCACTGACAAAAAACCCAAACTGTGTGTATCTGACTGACTGCCTGCTTGCTGGCTCAGGGACTGATTGGCTGACTGTCAACCTCTCTTCGAGGTGCACTGCCGAAGGCAATAGAATTCTTACTAAAACAGCCCCAAACTCTTACCCCCTCCCATTTCTTTACCAGAAAAAACCCAGAACCTTATGGACCCCCCTCCCCTATTTTGGACCCCTCCCCCAAACCCTCCATTTCTTACCAAAGCACAATCCAATTCTTATCCCCCCCCTGTTTCTTTACCAGAAAAAACCCCAAACCTTACGCCCCCCCCCCTCCCCTTTTTTACCAAAAAAAGCACCAAAACTGTTCATTTCTAACCAAAGAAACCCCCATTCTTTACCAAAAAAGCCAATCATTTGGATCATTTTTTGAAATGCCCAACGAAGACTCTTACCACAGAAGCCCCCACTTTTTTTGTCAAAACTCTCTAAACGTTGCCAACCCCCCCCCCCCTCGAAACCTTACCGACCCCCCCCCCTCCGCTTTTGATTAGAAATATTCAGAAAACCCATTTTTTTTTTCAAAAAGCCCCCCGCTTGTCTCGACCCCCCCCCCTGCGCCCCCCAGGCCACCAATTTTTACCCCAATCCCCCCTGATACCTAACCAAAAAAGTTTTTGCACAAAGCACACATTGGAACAACCCCGCTACACCGTGCACCCATACGTAATTCCACCACAAACACAAAGCATCGAAATGCTTAGACAATGTCCATATAAATGAAACCGATGGAGCAATTGTTGCTGCATGGATGTAGCTGTGTGCACACTAGTGGATGGTTCGTTTTTTCTGGCAGTTGTGTGGCATTACTGTTTCGGCTGCACCACACGAAAGAAGGGCCCTGCAGTTGAAAAAACATAGGAAAAAGAGCAATGATATGCCAAAACAACCGACTGGTTGGCAAAAAATCGGTTGGTGTCGTGAAGGGGGTGCCAGCGCATGAGAAACGGCTCTATTTGCAACACTCAAGGACCACTACAAATAACTGGCAACCACACAGACAGTACCACATGGTATTTGTTTTTGCATGATGAAGCTTGTGCTTTTGTGTTCATCGGATTAGGCATGCATATTACTCTCCGTTTGTGGATGCGAATGGTCCGCATATCATCACACGTTATTGGTCCAATTTGGATTTGCCATAGCTGGGGGCAACCGGAAAGTGCTTCCTGATTTAGACAACTGCCAAAGCGCTGGTTGTTTTTTCATGTTTGTTTTCAAATCCGTTTTCATTACGAAGAGGTTGTGGTGCATATTTGGTAGGAAAATGGGCAGTCTTTTTTTTTCATTACCGCAAACCACAGTGTTAGTTTGGATGCATGTACATTAGTCTGGGTTGGTTTTCATCTGTGTGTTGGCCCGCCAACGCACAACCCATTGATTGTTTTGTGTTTTGCACAATGAGACTGCAATACAATTAGTGTTTTTCACCAATTTTGGTGGTGCGATTGAAAATTTAAAAACAAAGAAGCCTGTTTGTGCATTCTTCGGTCGAAGATATTTGCAAATTTTAATGTAATATGGCTAGATGTCAAAGGTAGGCGCCAAGGTGCAAGGAATGGATTGCAGAGAAGTGGCCAATGCAGCAACAAGGTCCAGCTCACAGCTTATCTTGTTAGCATGTCTTTCTCGTATAACCACACACACACCGGCAGCCTTTTTCATGCTTCGCCAACAGCATTCATGTGTTGCCGTAAAGCCCCCGTTTTTTATCATCATGCGCGTGATAATATTTCGGTGCATGATAATAGGGCGTGCGTGATATTATTTTGAGCACCGCCCAGTGATGGGCAAAATCACACTCACGTTCACCCGTTTTTGTTTTCAGAAAACTAGTGGACATTGAATTCAATGCAACAAGACGATGTTATATCATTGAACAAACCGTGCAATCAATACACAACAATGATGATTTAATGCTACAAAACAATGAATACAAACATACAGAAATAACATAAATAAAGAGGACATAACAAACACAAACAATCGCAACTCCTAGAGGCGCAATGCCACTCGGACTATTTGCGCTTACCTGTGCTTGTGCCGTCTTGCACCCCCCGCCTAGGCCATCGGAGGCCGGAAAATTGGACCCGGAGGCACAGGCCACGGACATATGATCTAGTGTACACCAGGGTGTTCCCCTGGACCACTCTTTGAGGGCCATGGTCCACCTACTTTTTTTTCTGGTTTTACTGACAATCTGAGTGGGGTACTAGCACCAAGAATGATGCAGAAAATGGGCTCAACCAATACAATGTACAACAATGAATTCATAATATACTTGAGTGTGTCCCTAGTGACTTTTGCTTGCTTTAATGGTGTGGTGGCTTTGGGTGCGGTTTAAAAAGGGCTATTCTATTGCTTGTTGGTACGTGGGGGAGCCACTAGTGTAAACTATACAAACAAAACCGTGAAATTTGCATGCTGATTTCCATATATAAAATGGTCCACAACTACCTTGGCTTTGAAAAGACCAGAGCTTTCCTCAATGATTGTTTCCTCACTTGGGCTGACACCTCCTGATGGTTTTGCATTCAAAAGAAGTTTTTGAAACCTCAAAAACAGCAGGCATTCATGCACAGACACAGCATTCAAAGTGCTCAAACATCTGTGCATGTGTTCCTAACCAAGTCCAGAAACAAATGAAGAAGCGCCACCCAAAGAGTGGCACCGTAGCCTAAACAAAACTCAGTACAAGCAAAAAAATATGCATGGGCTCTGAGTCTCAAAGCCATGAAAAAGAGAAAACCAAAGGAAGGGTGGACATGTTTGCACCACAGACAGATCAAAAAGACACTGAACTGGGGCCATTGGCGCTCCCCTACCTGACCCAACTTTTTCATTCATCGAATCGAAATCAGATTCATAGATATCCAAAATCCTAAGTTCAAAGACAACAAGCAGTAAGGTAAAGGAGCCAGTTTTTGCACTAGGCACTAGTTGTTGTACCACCATAAGTTTTTCTCACTTTCCACATGAAAACTTAGTGTTTATTGTAGGGTTTAGCAATACTAAAGGGTACCTTACCATTGGGGTACGCTTGGTTGCACCTAAATCCGATTGTCTAACACAAGTTTGGGTCAAGCAAGCTCTTAGGGGGCCCCTATAACAATTTTCCCTTTTTTTGCTCCCACCAAGAAATCAGGCAAAATTTGGATGTTTGTTGGAAACGAGCTCCGCTAGGCCCCCGAAACTCCTATTCATAGTGCCAATGCCTTTGCATCACCTATTTGTATCCCATGCCCAAAGGAAAACCATGTTTCTTGGCCTAGCAATGTGTTTTTCTGCGTATACATCCCGTTTTTTATGCACCAAAAATTTGGAAAAAAAATATTTTTTTTTTTAAAATTTTTTTTTCTAAAACTTTTTTTTGTCAAAAGTTGTGGTAGCCTTACTGCCGTTGGCCAAGGTGGTACCTTTTCCTTTGCGCTGTCAATCCCTTTCACATCACTGCCAATGCACTGTTGTTGCACCATTGCCGATCCGGGTTCATTTTGTTTTGATGGTCCGCGTTGACAAACACTTTCGACCCCAAAGACACTAACACTACTTTGGTACCTAACATACAAATCAAACGGATCTCCTGCACCATCCCCTTCGTCGGAGGAAGACTGTGCTTCGTCAGGACCAGGGGCTGCTGCTGGGGCTGGGTCATCAACCCTTCGGCGTTTCTCAGCTCTGGGTTTTTGGGGCTGGTTTGGATGGACGTTTTGCTGCAGGCCTGTCAACCCGTCTCAGAGGCTCCCCCACTCGCTGTGCCTTCCGTTTGGGTGCGGGTTTTGCGGCAGCACCATTCTCTTTTTCACTGACCTTATCTAAAAAATTCTGGGCTGTCACAAAGCCCCCGAGGCGCAGCGACCAAGGACCGTCCCACGTGGCCGCACTAATGGCTGTGCCACTGCGCTGTGTTGAAGCATCGCTTTTTGATGACACCTGAGAGGGAGCTGCCGAAGAGTTTTGCGAAGGGCCTTGCGAATAGTTTTGTGGAGGATCTTGCGATGCAACAGGGCTGTTAGTAGGGCTGGCAGGGCATGCAGGGAGGTCTTGGTGCTAGATGCGCTCACGGAGACAATGTTCTAGAAAATATTGGGGATCAAACGGACTGATGCCAGAGGACCTAAAGCCCGACAGAATATTTCATGGTGTGACTGCACCAACATATGCATCTGTCCACATTTCCACAAAGTCTGCAAAGGACAGGTCTCTGTGATGGTTTTTCCTTTTCCAGTTTTTCTTCTTTTTTGCGAAACGAGGCCTTCAGTGCCCTGAAAACGGCTTTGTCGAGTGGCTGGATGACATTTGTCAGATGGGGGGGGGAACACAACCACCTCTACACCCCAGTACTTCATTTTTTGCAGACCCTGCAGTGTGAGGTGCGTTTTGCTGCCATCCACCAGTAACAAAATGCATTTATGAGGGTTGCTGAGTGGTTGTGTTTCTTTCACGAGTACTGTTTCCACCCACTCTAGGAAGACCTCTTGAGAGGACCACCCATCAGGCGTTCCTTTCAGTGTCACCGGGCACTGTGCACGGAGGAACATGTCGCCTCTTATTTTTTTTGTGTTCCACAGGAGTGCCGGTTTTGTGGCCTGGCCCTGTGCATTGACAGCAACTATGGCGGTGATGTGCTGCCGCTGCAAGCCACAGCGTCGCGCCACAGTTTTTCTCCCCTTCCTCACCCACACACGCCGTCCCACGGTGGTGAAGTGTCGAAAAAATCCTGACTCATCCTCGTTCCAGATATGGCAGGGGTTATACCATGGTAGGAAACTTTTTCTAAACCTGGCTTTAAATGATTATTAAAAATCTCTGTCCACTGCTGGGGGCTCAAACGGGCAGAGGCACGCTGCGATTCAACATTTTGAGCAAGTCTTGGAACAAAGTCACAGTTGCGACACTTAAACAATTTCCACCATGTCTTACCAAACTTACAAGAGAGAGCTGGAGTCTGCACACTCATCTTCTTTTCTGCCATGGCTATCGCTTCATCTTTGATCTCGGTCAGTGTAGGGCACACCATTTGATCCGCACACTCATCCATCCAGGTTGTCAAGGGCAACTCCACGAGACAGGGCTTCGGGCCCCTCTTCACCTCACACGGCTCGTAGCAACTGCAGCAAAGAGGACAAAGTAAAAAGCGGGACATGCGCCACCTTTTTCTCTCTTGCGCGTCGCGTCCTGCTGATTGCGCGGCGTCCTTTCACACTGCGTTACAGGTAACGCACCACACCTCATTCGCCCCATGGCGTCAGTTAGGGTTTGGCGGTGGACTCCCAACTCAGTCGCACCCTTGCGAACGCTCTTGGCTTTGATAAGGCAGTCGACGGCGACGCGTTCCATGTCTGACGGCTTTTCCCATAGTGGAAGGATGTATAGGACCTGGGAGGGAGGCTTCGGGACCGCGGTCTTCGGGCGCGTGCTTCCTGTGCTTCGTGTTTTCGTTTTTGTTACCTCCGCAATCCGCTGGCGCGCCCTTCCTTTGCTGTCACGCATCTGAACACATCCATCCAGAGAAAAATTAATTTCGAAGATTTTTGTCTAATTTATTATGAATTTTGTCGTAAAATACCTGAGATCTTCTCTCTTCTTTGTTGGCACAGAAACAGGCGCGACCGCGATCCCGTGATCTCTCCGCAGCTCCAGATGGCACCAATTTCTCCAGTACCAGTTAGATTTTGCATATTGAACCAAAATTTTTTTAAAACTTGAGGATTTGACCTAAAACATTGTCAATTTATAGCTGCCAGCTTTCTTTGCGGCCTATGAATTTAGTAGCATTGATTTGGTACAGTAATTGGCTACTTTACCTTAAATTAAAAGAACCAGTTTGTTCCTTCGGCATTAGCCATGCGCCCGCCTATTCGTGTCTGGCGCTTCTGCGCATTCTTGTGCTGTTTGGCGACACGCCACATCACCTTTCCGGCGATGCCCTCCTTCTTTACAGTTAGGCAACGCATCACTATTGCCTCTCGGCAGCAAGCTCCGACTGCATTGCTCCACGTTGCCTTAGAACGTAAGTAAGGCGGACCTCTCGACAACTCTTCCGCGTGTGGCAGTGCACATTTCCTTCTTGCTCCTACAAACTGTTGTCCTCAAATCCTCTCCAACTAACTCTTCTCGGTCCCGAATATTTCTTTCTTCCGAACTTGGCTCCTCACGTACGAATCCTTGTTGCGCTGGGACCCCGAGGCTCTTTCCTCGTGTTTGTTGACGCCTTGGTATTCTTCGGTGGCGCGCTTTCCTTTCTAATATCCGGCATTTCCGACCTCACTTAGTGTCTCAGCATCTTTTTAGTGCCGCCACAAGCCTCCAATCTTCAAGAACTTCTTCGTGCAGCGCTTTGACCTCGGCGTTTGTCTCCAACAATGATTTAGCGGCCTCATTCAGCAGTTGGTAACTTCCGCAACACAGACATACCCAGACGTGTCGCCGACTGCATTCAGTGCAAGCATCATTTGACCTTCGTTTCCCGCTCGCGAACGCGGTGACGCGCCTTGCTGTGAGCTTCTGATAACCTGTGGCGACATTTGGATGCAGCGTTGGTGCAGTTGTCAGGCTCTAGACTATTGACAAAGCGACGTATTTTGGCTGAGTCCTTCGCGGGCTAGAGCGCTCTGATCATGTGTAGAGTTGAAATATCGGGCAGAACATCAAGACTATCATCGCCAGCAGCGTAATTCCAATACTCTGAGCCAACTTTGCGCACTGCAATTTTCAGGCTACGCAAGCGTTCTTCGTCTTGTGACTCATCACGATCAAAGAAATCACACGCCAGTTCTCTCATACTCCTACTACCAGTCACTATACAAAATGCGCGCGGTCTAGCTGGAGATGGTAACGAAACCTCACTTGTCTCGCCATAAACTTCTTCGCGTTGGCGCAGCGGACTATCAAGGCGTTGTCGCCAAACCCGTCCTCGATCACTCTGATCCGTTTAGAACGCGACAAGATCATACAAACCCACTGTGTCAAACCTTTGATGTCTCACTGCAGAATCCGTTAGTGTCGCTAATCTGTCCGGCATTATTTTTAGTTCAAACAAGGCTAAGAGAAGGCACCAGAGCAACTGTAGATAAGCAAACAGTCATCGGTACAGCAGACTCAGTATCTCAAAGGCACAGTACGCGAACAAAACGATGGTACCATAGAGGACATCCAACTCAATGCGACAAGACGATGTCACAGCATTGAACAAACCTGCAATCCGTACACAGTGTTGATGCTTGAATGCTACAAAACAATGAATACAAACATACAGAAGTTACACAAAAACCGAAGACGTAACAAACACAAACAATCGCAAATTGTATAGGCGCAGCGCCACTGCGACTATGTGCGCTTACCTGTGGCTCTGCCCTCCTGCAAAAATCAATGCCGAGTGTATAGTACTCCCCAGAGTGCCGATCTCCCAAGGGGGGATGTATCCGCTCCTGAAACCAAGACCAAGTCCAACGCTAAACCAGTGTCAAGATAGTTGTCAACGTCCGCATTTCTCTTCAAATAGCCGGAGCAAGTAGCAATGGTGTTGCAAGAAATCCAGATTTCTGCTTTTTTGCGTTGCTACTCCAACGTCAAGAATTCCATGCGTGATATTATTTTAATGGTGAAAAAGGTTATCATGCATCTGGGATTGTATTTCGGTGCGTGATAATGATAGGAGAAGGGTTTACAATGCAGGCATTATGAGAGTTTTTGTCTCGGTTCTTAAGTTTCTGCCAAACGTTCTTTGTTCAATACCTCCCTGCTCCCATGGGCGGCTGCTTTTTTCGGGTTTGGGAGTGTGTACCCGTCTTTTTTCTCCATTTTCTTCTTTATACTGTTATATGGCAAATGCGCAATGAATTAAAAATATTTTAACAGCAACCGCGATAACACACCTTAAATGACTGTCTGCATGTACCAATTAGTGCTCTACCTCTTTTTGTCATCAATTACCCTGTGTTTGTTTTGGAAATATAGTATGTTCACAACCATACAACAATTGTGGATATGCTAGATGTATGATTTACAGATGCATTAGCAAGATTTTGGCAACGCATGCCACAGAATTGAAGCCCTAAGCCTCGAACAAACCCTGATCATAGATGAATTGTCTGATGCCACACGTGACATCGGTATGCCCTTATGTTGGCACACTGTCCAAAAGGTTTCTGCAAACACAAAATTAACTACAAGCAACGAAGGCTATATGTGAGACCTCATTCACACACAATTTTTTGACGAAATTATGCTGTAAAACGATTTTTTGGCTTACTTGTACTTCCTGTATGTTCTAGCATGAAAATTCCCTGTGTGATGCCACCATTGGACGCTGCCTTTTTCATGCGAGAAAGGCAAAGTGCATTCAAGCGTTATGAAAGTTAGCGGGTAGTGTTCGGACAGTCAAAGAGCAGCTGCAGCGCCGCGGCCAACACGGTCTTCGACCCCGGTTGCCCGCGCAAGCATTGCCGGACGTGGGGCGTAAGGTGATGCACCGAAGTGCCGTAGTCCTCTAGCGCCGCATTCATCCGACGGACCTCCTTGGTCTCGTCATCTTCCGGCTCCTTCTCCTTCCTGGACTTCTTGCTTGCTTGCCCCTCCTCCACACGACCCTCCCTCTCATGCACCTCCGGAAAAAACGGCACCGGTTTGCGCTTTTTTTGTGGAGCCTTGCCCTTTTTGGGGTTTTTGCCTTTTTTCCCCAATTCCACCACCCCGGGCTCGTCGTCCTCATCCTGATCACCATCCTCCTTCTCATCCTCCCCCTCCCCGGTGCTCGTTTCCTCATGCTCTTCCTCTACACGCACCTGAACCTTCCTCTACTTGGATCGGGCCACGATCCTTTCTTGTGCAGGTTGGGCGGCAGGGGTAACTACTCAACACAACATTACCTCCTCCTTTTCGAAGTCTGAATGCCCCTTTGAAACGCTACACTTGAGCCCTCCCTTTTTGTCCTCCGTGCAGTAGATGCTGCCCCCAAAGTTCACTTTCCCTCCTCCGATGCCCGCACATTACCCAACGTACCGACCCCCATGGGAACCTCAAAGGACAATACGAACTTTGCCCCCGACCTTCAGCTTGTTGAATTGCACCGGGACAACGTTGTGCCCGGCATCCATTCGGGGAATCTTCTTGCCTGGACCGCTAATAGGCATTGTGTTAAAAGGACTACCAATGAAACACGTAAAGGGGGGATGGGTGCTCTGACGTGTTCTAAAGTGATCCGGTCCGGTGCACGTTAGGAAAAGCGGTCAAACCGGTCTTCGCCAAGTGTTTGGAACACATCACTTTACCTACGTTTCATGTGAATCATGCATGTCACCCCTTAGCAACAAATGAGGACAACCCCAAAGCCAATTGTATGATTGTGTCTATTGATGAAGCAGGGTGTGTGGTGGCCTGCATGCGCGGATGGGCAGAGAAAGGTGGCTACGGGAGGTAAGTGCAATAAAGTGCGCTAAAGTGGTGTAAAGTGGTCTAAAGAGGACCGGTCCCCAGCAGTTCAGGAGGACCGGTCAGACCGGTCATTGAAATCGGTCTCCCTGCTTTTCTCTAAACTACCGTTGAATCTAAGAAAGCCACAAAAACCATCATTTCCGCCACCTTCGAAACCCCTTGACCCAATCCTTTCCCAAAAAGTGTTGATTTTGCTTACAAGGCTAGACCGGTCCTCTGTCCGGTCTGGTAGCAAAAAAAATGTACCCCTGAACCAGATGCAGCTCCTCATCTGAGAGAAGATCCTCGGATTCGCCGATGTCAACGGGGGAAACCACGAAGCATTGCGGCCGGGGCTCCGCTATCACGCGGTTCAGGCACACGAAGTCTGTGGCGTTAGGCTGTTGCAGGCCCGGGTCCACATAGTGGAATTGAGTTGGCCATCTCCGGGGTGGCATGGGTCCCCGCTTAGAGTCCTGCTGAACGCTCTCTCCGGACGATAGGACGACCCTGTTCAAGGTCATTGTTGGTCAAGGATACCACCCGATCTCGAGGACTTTCTCCCTCGGTACACCCCATGGGGACGGCCAGCACTGTCTTGAAACGGGCCTTGCGGATCTTCGCGACCGCCCTCGGTATGCCCACTCTGGGACAGCGGATCCACATTAGACCTTGATGAGGACCCCAGTGCTTGTTCCACGGAGACTCTTGGGCGCTCCAGCACTTCTCACACACCCCGAATGGGCAAAGACTCTTGAGGTGAAATCATCCAAGGCTCAATCCGATGCTCCCAGATCAAAGGCGATTCAGTGTGCCAGTTCCGGCTTGATGCCGTACTCCTGGCTTGTCGGCCCTACGGGCTCCATGCCCAGTGAGGCTACTTCGAGCGCATGTCGCTCCGGGTGGGTCCATTGGCATTCCATGTGGACATGCCACACCACAGCCACCTGCAGCACCTGCCCCCGATACCCCCGGCCACACAGCCCCCCCAATGGATACCCGAGGACACGCCGTACACAGATCGAGACAAGCAGTACCACTACCCCAAACCCATCCAGCAACTGGCCACCACACTCGGCCACCCAGCGAACACCGAACTCCTCCGACGCCTCGAAGACTCCGTCCACACCCCCCTCTACTCTCCGCCCTGCGCCCGGATAGCCTCCCAGCACACCTACAAAAACCCCGACTCCAACTCGCCCTCGAACAGCTTCCCCTCCTCACCCGATACCACCGATGGTATGCGCGCCGCTCGATCCACGTCCCCGCAGGATACACCAAATGCATCTGTGGCCACGCGGAAGAAGAAACCTGGGACCACTTCAAGGTGTGCCCCCTGTACAGAGGACTGGACACCCTCACAGACTGGAACCCAACCCACACAATCGCACAGCACGCCGGATGGCTGACGCAGTCCCTGGCAACCCACTAACTCACCACCGTCCTCAAGCAGACGGAGGTACTCGAGGCGGTTCGCAGGGGACTCGTCCCCACTGCCGTCTACACCTTGCTACGCACCCACGCGGAGGACCCCAAGGCCACGGCGGCGCACATGCAACGGATGGCCGTTGCCAAGACAGCAGAGCAGCTTACATACCGCACCCACAAATACCTGCAGCATGCAGCAACCCTGCCCCAAACAGACCAAGCCCACCTCCTCAAACTCCTGTTCTACCAACCATGAGAACCTACCCCGTGACATACCAACACGGCACCCACACCACGCCTACACACCATCCACCGAGCACAACACTGGCACGGCACACACAGGCACCACAGGCACCGCACACACGCCCACCAGCATGCGCGCGCCGCCAGCCCCCATCCCCCCACGCCACCGTCCGTCCACAGGTACCACCGACCGCCAGCTACCGCATGTCCCCTCTGCGTACGCCAGCGGCTACCACAGACTGCCCTGCCCTGCAAGCCAGACCACTGGGTCTGCCTGGGAGCCGCGCACCACCTCACCCACTGCCCCCACTGCGGGGACCTCAACCCGCACCACCGCGAGCGGCCCGCGGCCCCAGCAGCACCCCCCCCCGCCAGCCACCCCAGCCTCTTCGGGCCACTCACCGACACCCTCCGGGACCACCTGGGAGGGTACTACGTGGCGGACGCGGCGGACCACGCATGGACCATAGCCGTGGCCAGGGGCAGCACACCCCTGCTCCCCCACAGCCCACTTTTACGCCACAGCAGGGGCGGCTTGAGTGTGGAAGCCCGCCACATCCTCCTCGCCCTATACCTCCACCACCGTGACCTACACCTCCAGGACCCATAACTCCCGGCCCCCCAAGCAGCAGCCCTAACGCCAGAAGCGTGGGCGGACACGGCACCAGAGGAGATAGCAGCCTACCTCCGAATCACTTGCCGCCGGTTCAACACCGCCCTCGGCCGACGGAAAGGAACACCTTACCCACTCAGCGCACTCCTCTACCCGGCACACCACCCCCAGCCCGCACAACTGAAGCCCCCGGAGGGCACGGCGTCCTTTCGGGACGCCCACCTGGCCGCCCCCGACGAGGCCACCGCCACGCGGATGGGCCTCACGGACCAGCGCACCTACGTCAGAGGCCTCGAGACGCGCCTCCGAGAGGCACACCGCTGGCACCCCGGCTCCCCGTCGCCCCCATCGGGATGGGGGGGTTCACCCGCCCCCGACACCCACCGGGCCAAGAAGACCAAGACAGGTCAGGGGGCCCGCCAGCGCGCCCGCCAGCAGGGCGCAACGCCCTGACCAGGGCCCGGGTCGAGCCACACCGCACCACCCCACGCCCAGACCCCCCGGGCACACCAACAGCACCGCCCCCGCCAGCGCCCACCACCACCACCGTACCGCAGCACCCAAACCCTGCAGCCCAGTCAGCCACCACCGCCCGCACACGTCCACACGATGCCAGGAGCACCATACGCGCAGAGCCAGGGGAAATGGCACCACCAACACCACCACCACACCCCCGTCCCCCCCAAACCCCTACCCCCTGATGCCCCCATGCTACAGCGACCCCCACCGGCTACATCCCCACCACGCCTCAGCACAACCAGGCCCCACGAACCACCCACCCCACATGGCACACATCACCGCACCACACCATCACGTATTCCACCACCACCAGCCCCTACCACCACACCCACCAACGCCGGGGTACCACACACAACCAGCATACCCTCAACACCACCACCACGCGGTCCAGCACCACCCGCCGCCCCCACTAAACGGACCCACGACACACGAGCCACGGTACACCCCCATGGACCCGCGGGGAGCCGCGCACGCACACCAGCAACACCAGGGTCTAGTAGGAGCGCCCCACCACCACCAGCAGCCCCCCCACCCACACCCCATACCAGCGAGCACCATCCACCAGCAGCCACCCATTACATACGGACCACAGCCCCACCCGGCCACCCATGCGGCCGCCTCCCACCCACACCTCGGCACAACAACCAGCCAAGAACCGCAAGGACCGCACAGCACACACACGCAACACCCACAAGACCCACAGGGACGCCCAGACCCCCAGCCAGCACAACACCCACCCCCGCCCCCCCCACCACCAACAGTGCCATCCCCACACCACCCCCCCCCGCCCCCCCCCGAGACCAGGCCACGGACGCAACACGCGGCAGCCACCACCAGCCAATTGACATCGATGCCCCCGCCAACACACGCCACCGCGAATCCCCCCTCCTGCGACCGCCACAAGAAACCCCATCACCGGACCCAACATGCGACAACAACGACCACCCCCCCCAACCCACACCAGCCCCCCCATGAAATCCCGCACCACCAGCCGCCGCACCGGCCGAACCCTACGCCCTACACAACCCCACAGCGGTACGGCAGCACCTCTGGGGACTCGGGGACCAGGAGGTGCTGCGCCTCCACACCTCCGGCACCACCCAGCGCATCCGGGCGAACACCCTGGTCCAGGCGGCCACCCTGGGGGAAGGCGTCCGAGACTTCCTCTTCGACGCCTTTCTCCACTTCGCCCGACACGACCGCCCCCCACGCGCCACCCCAGCCGGCGAGAGCCCGCCCCCCACGGGGAGCCGGATCTGGGTGCCCCCCATCGACTGGGGGCGACACCTAGTCGGACACCCCGTGCTGGAGCGGGACAGCACCCAGGGCCGCGCCCGCTACCGCGAGCCCAACATGGCCCATCCCCCACCCAGCGCCACCCCCGACAACACTAAAGAGTGGGAGCGGGAAACATGGGTGGCCCGGATGGCCTCCCTGAGCAACTTCCGGCACCACGTCCCGGGGGACATCCCCACCCCCGACGACCGGCAGCCAGCCCCCTCCAGGTACATGACTCTCATGTACAATCTGCACTACACCCTCTCCACCACCCACTACCACGCACCAACTAACCACTAGGTGGTGCACGGCACCGACTCCCTCCTCCCCGCCGACTACGCCCCCCCCCCCCCCCACACAACCCAGGCCTCGACACGTACGCCAGGGGGGACGAGCCGGATGACCCCCACATCTGGGGCACGTGGGAATGCAAATCCCTGGACACGCTGCTCTCCATCCGCAGCGGCAACCTAGGCCTTGGTAGGGCGATGTATTGCCTCGCCAAGTGGACCCAACGGACCTGGGGGATCCCCACGGACCGGTGGCTGTGGAAGGTCACGCTGCGCCCCCAGCAGAGGGAAGCCCCCCCCGATCGCAGGGGTCCCACCCCCCCACGCCCCACCACCCTACAGCTCTGCCCATACATGGTGGCAGCCCGCCTCATGGCGCTGCTGTGGCCGGGCCCAGACACCCCCACCCAAAACTACCCCCACCTCACAGAGGAGGACATGCCCGGCATCCAGCGATGCTTCTTCCGCACCCTCGACTACCTCCAGCAAACACACCCGCACGTCCTGGAGCAGATATGGCCACCCCCCGGGTAACCCACGTGCCCGCACAGCCGAGACAACGCCACCACACCAGCACCAGCAAGCACGGGTCACCAGGGAAAACGCGCGCACATGCCCGGTGCCCAAACCCGCACCCTCGTTCTCGCTACTTGCAGGACCCAGCATCCTACGCCCGCCCCCGAAGCCCAGGGCCCTCCGCCGTCTCCTACAGCCCTCTCCTCCGCCTCCGACTCCACAACCTCCACCACCAGGACCACCTCATCCACCACCACCACCACGTCCTCATCCAGCACTCCACCCCCCAGGCCCCCAGACCCGTCCCCACAGCGAGCAACCCCGCCATTGCCAAGGCCCACGCCCCGACGAGGCCCGCACCCGCGACCCAGCCGAAACTCAAGACCGCCGCCAAACAGCCACCCAAACCCGCCAGCACGGCACGACCGCAACCCGCAGCCAAGCCGTAACCCAAGCCCAAACCTGGCGCCACGACGGCAGCGCGAGCCCGACCCCCCAAGGACGTCCTCTCTGACATTCGGCCCCAGCCGTCCCAGGCCCAGAGGCAGCAGCACCCAGCACGGCGCCCCCCCACCGTCACCGACGCCGCTGCCACCACCTTCATAGCGGAACGCGCCGCGGCTGAAGCACGACGCACCTCGTCCCGCCACCTCTCAAAGCCCGCATCCAGGCCCATGGACCGCCCCCGACCAGGCCAGAACAACGCCAGCGTCCGCCAGCAGCGTCCCCGCCCCCCTACCAACCCTCGATGACAGCCCACATACAGCGCATGCCGCGCTACCGCGCCGCCGCGAGTCCCCACCCAACCCCAAGGCAGAGACCGTGCGCGCACACCCGCGGGTCCACATCCGCTCGTGCCCCCACTCCCCGCGCACCCCCATGGTACAGGACTGCCCGCCACCGCCACCGGTCCCCACTACCCCGTCACACCCACCCGCGCCCACTCCTCCGCCCAAGACCGCGGCCCCGCCCAGGGACAGTGGTGGCAGCGCTGGACCCACACGCAGCTCTGGGAGCTGCAAAAGTGGGCCTGGGGAGAGCCCTCCCTCGAGGGCCTGGTCCATCGGCCCCGCAAGGGGTCGGTGGAGAACTGCCGCCTCCGCCCGGCGGGGGGGTGGATGCCGCAGGCCGCATGGGAAGCCATGCTGGCCGATGCGCTCCACCCCCTGGGAGTCCACCCCCGCAACCTCCCCGCGCCCCAGGACCACCCGTATGTTCTCAGGCGCCTGCGGGAGACACTCCAGGAGACACAGCGAGATGGCATCCGCCTGTGGGACATCTCCCAAAGCCCAGCCCCGCACACACACAACCCCTCTTCATCCCACAAGCGTCGGCGCACCGACACCGGCGGCACCCACAGCACCCCAGGATCCCTGCGCGCCACACAACACGACGCGCCTGACCCCCCGGCCAGCGGCGCCACCACCTAACCCCGTTACCCAGCAAACCACCACCACGGGGCGCCACGCCAGGCCCCGCCCAGAAGTCACCAAACGAACCGGACGCCGAAGGACCCCAACGCACACAACAACGGGCACCACTACGCCCAAAGGCACCGAACCCAGGCCCGCTACCGTCGCAACCGCCTAACCGAGCCAAAACCCAAACACAAATCAAACCCGAGCCACAACCCGAAACTGCTAACCCTTGACTCCTAACCAGGCCCGCCGAGGGAACAACGTAGCCACAGCCCACACCCACAGCCCACACAGCCGCCTAACCAGCCAGCTCCAGAAGCAAAGAGACACCTAACCAAACCCATCCTGGCCCATACCTGTGTGCATCAGGACACGCGAGCCGCACCCCTGGGGCGCGACCGCCGCCACAGCACCGACGACATACGCCAGAGGACACAACACTATTGCACCGCCGCACCAGCTGCCCGTGCCTGTGCCTGCAGTGTATGCGCGCCCCTGTTTTTCGTTTTTTTTTCAATCAAAAAAAAAACGAAAATTAGGGGGGGAGGAAGAGGGACACAACCACCAATGGCACACGCGCACCGCACACAGCGCGCAAACCGGTGAACGGGCGCCACGAGGGCCAGGACACCGCACACGCGCGTGCACCGAGGGCAACAAAGGGATGAGACACCACGGCCTGGCATACCGGTGAACAGGAGCCAAGAGGCCCGACATGCCGCGCACGTAAAGCAACACACCGAGCGAGCGCACCGGTGAACAGGAGCCAAGTGGCCCAGGACAACGCACACGCAACACAACACAACGAGCAGGCACACCGGTGGGCAGAGGCCAAGGGGCCCAGGACACCACACACGCAACACAACACACCGAGCGGACACACCGGTGAACAGGAGCCAAGTGGCCCAGGACACCGCAGACACAACACAACAAATCGCGCGGGCACACCGGTGAACAGGAGCCAAGTGGCCCAGGACACCGCACAAACAAAGCAAAAGACAGAGCAGGCACACCGGTGAACAGGAGCCAAGTGACCCAGGACACCGCGCACGCAAAGCAACACACGGAGCAGGCGCACCGGCGAACAGGAGCGGAGTGGCCCAGGATACCACACACGCAACACAACACACTCAGCGGGCACACCGGTGAACGGGAGCCAAGGGGCCCGGGACACCGCACGCGCAACGCACCACACCGAGCGGGCACACCGGTGAACAGGAGCCAAGTGGCCCAGGACACCGCAGACACGACACAACAAACCGCGCGAGCACACCGGTGAACAGGAGCCAAGAGGCCCAGGACACCGCGCACACATAGGGCGGACGAGGGACAGGAGAGAACCAACACCCCATGGGCTGGACACACCGGGGCGACCTAGCCGACCCACCGGGCCAGGGGCAGGAGCGGTACTCCAAGGCCACTGGTCTGAGCCCGGCCAGGCTGCATCGGGGACCATGGCAAACGTCACCCGGAGCCATGGAAGCAACCGGTGACAGGCGAGCCGGTACACAGTCCAGGAGGGAGTTGCCTGCCAGGCAGAGTGGCCCCGCAACTCAAACCACAAGGGTGAGGTGGTCGTACCGTAGACAAGCGGGAGCAATACCCCTTGTGGTGAGAGATACTCCACACGGCCCGGCAGCCCCCAGAGCTGCCGCCCAAAGGAGGGGGCATGTGGCCCTACCCAGGGACACATGTGGGGACACCCTCCCACCTGGGACACATGGACTGGGTGGCCGCGACAATGCCTTCCCAAGCACATGCGGGAGCGGCTCAAGAGGCAGCTGACATAGGGCAGTGGGAGGGAAAGGACATCCCCTTGGTAAGACCTTCTTCCTGCTTTGTCAAATGAGGCATCCCGAGCTTCCGAAGATACCTACCTACCTACCTCCGCTAGCACGCGGTTCAGGCACACGAAGTCTGTGGCGTTAGGCTGTTGCAGGCCCGGGTCCACATAGTGGAGTTGAGTTGGCCATCTATGGGGTGGCATGGGGCCTCGCCTAGAGTCCTGCTGAACGCTCTCTCCGGAAGATAGGACGACCCTGTTCAAGGTCATTGTTGGTCAAGGATACCACCCGATCTCGCGGACTTTCCTCCTCGGTACACCCCATGGGGACAGCCAGCACTGTCTTGAAACGGGCCTTGCGGATCTTCGCGACCGCCCTCGGTATGCCCACTCTGGGACAGCGGATCCACATTAGACCTTGATGAGGACCCCAGTGCTTGTTCCACGGAGACTCTTGGGCGCTCCAGCACTTCTCACACACCCCGAATGGGCAAAGACTCTTGAGGTGAAATCATCCAAGGCTCAATCCGATGCTCCCAGATCAAAGGCGATTCAGTGTGCCAGTTCCGGCTTGATGCCGTACTCCTGGCTTGTCGGCCCTACGGGCTCCATGCCCAGTGAGGCTACTTCGAGTGCATGTCGCTCCCGATGGGTCCATTGGCATTCCATGTGGTGCTCAGGTGGCGAAAGCATGGAGAGCGGGTCATCCTGGTAAAGGGTCATGTAAGCCTGAGCTTGGTGCACGCAAGAGTCTGTGTCCATCATGAAGTCCTACCCGGAGTTCGGCTTGGAAGCTGCGTTAAAGTTTGGATCCTCGTCGCGGATATTCACTGAATGAGGGGCCTTGATGCTATCGTCAGACAGGGAGTGGCGAGGTCGGCCACCAGAGTCCTAACGGCCCCCAGGGTGGGGACCAGCTCAGCTGATTGTCCGGCTCCTACTGTGGTGGAGCGGGGCATAAGTGCTCTGGTTG
Organism: Eutreptiella sp. 'Long Island Sound 2002'; assembly: GCA_964036045.1. Lineage (NCBI taxonomy): Eukaryota > Euglenozoa > Euglenophyceae > Eutreptiales > Eutreptiaceae > Eutreptiella > Eutreptiella sp. 'Long Island Sound 2002'. The sequence continues at coordinate 79,790,182 of OZ038380.1, read as the reverse complement.
CGGAGGCGGTTGTCGCGGTGCTCGCGGTACTTCTTGTCGGTGTCATAGTTCACGGACTTCTTATCGTTCTCGGAGTTCCTCTTGGCCCCGAGTGGCTCGCTGGGATCGGATACCTCAGCGGTGGTACCCCGCTTTTGACGCGTTACCTTGGGGGCCTTGTCCAGGGGCCACGCTGCGGTGGACACACAAGCAGGCAGGCAGCTAAAGGACCGTGCGTCGGGGCACCCCCATATAACAAAGCGTTCCAGCATCCTTGCCACTCTGCAACAAAACGAAATTATGCACAACAACACATGAGGGTATGTATACCACAAGTTGGGAAAGCCATTGACCGGCGTAAGGGCGCCTCACGGCAATAGACACTAAGTCCCAACCCATATCCTTATCTAATTTGCAACATACCTAGTGGCATGCAGATATGGGGGCTCGAACACAACCCACAGACGTGCCTAGAAATGACCCTGGAACCTTTGCAACGGAGGAACGCTCCGGCAAGCCAGGGGGCGGGTTTCTGAAGCCCATGCGCTCTGGGGTGAACCAAGATGTGCTCCCTCTGCTCCTCCTCTGGCTCTTTTCAATTTCTGACTGAGCCAGAGATATGGCCTTGCCATTATCCCATAGATGGTTGGGGTCTGAAAAGCAGCTGCTTCAGCCAAGACTGATTCTGGCTGAAAAAAGTCCAATAATGACCCCTGGTCAGGGCCATACAAGGGGGCAAGTGAAGCAACCAACCCTGTACCCTTTGAGTACAAACCTTTGGGAGGCCCTATGAAGTCTGGCTCCCTCCGATTTGCGTTCTAGAGCCATAGGGCTGCCATGTGGGCTCAGGACGCCAAAATTAGAAAAATTCACCTAATTGGGCGCACAAAAAGGGTAGAAAAGGGGGTGGATCGTCTGATGCCAGGCACAAATGCACGGACACTGATAGTCCACCTGCCCAGGTGCATTGGCCTGTGGCTTGCTGTTGCACTGGTTCGTCAATGTTCTCCAAGGGGACGGTCACGCGATAGGGCAGACAACAGCAAAATATGCAAAATGAGAAAACTGGTGATCGCCAAATGTTGCATATCTCCAACCACGTCAAAGGAGCAAATGAGAAAAGATAGGGTGATCAACCCCAGGTCTTTAGCTGGAAGAATATTCTTTTACCTTCTAACTAGGTCCCTCCTTGCACACATGGAGATATGCTAACCTCAACATGGCACAAAATCGGCAAAACAGCAAAAATTGCCCGAAACAGCCAACACCCACGGTACTATATCTCCATGACCATGGCGAGCAATAACACTAGCAAAGATGCCATAGACACATCGGACTCATGTCTTGATACATGCCGCATACCAGCACAAGAGGGTGCCTCTAGCCATTTCTCCACCTAACAGAAACATAGCACGTGAAACATGGCAAGGAGCAATATGCACCAAAATGTGGCTCCCAGGTATCCCCAATCCGAGGGCGAGGACACGTGGCCACGGACCCTATTTGAGGGGGGTTATTTTACCATTTACAAATTGCCCTTCAGATTGGAGAACGGGCGCACGCAACACCGGGGGTGAAATCAGGGGGAGAAGGAGTTGGAGACCATTTTGGTGAAAAAGAGGAAGAGTCGTCCAAAAAGTGGTCACTCCAAAATTTGTAACTCCGGATCCCAGGAGAGATGGACTTTGGCCCCTTGTTTGGAATTTGCCCAAAGCATCAAGTCCCATTAGCACTAAAGGTTTGGGTTCAAAGCATTGGAAAGGGACTTTTAACACGTCCACCTTTGTTGCATACAAAAGGTGGGAAGAAGTTCAAAAATGCCAACATTGCGACATATATACCAATAGGGCGCTGAAGCCCGAATAACATGGCATATAGCTAAATTGAAGGACCCAAAGTAAATGTTCTCAAAAATATTCAAACATCCGAGATGGAAATATGCATCCTGTGCTCACAAGAGAATGTTATATAAGATCAGCGACAACCTTGGAAAAGTCAAACAAGCAATGCAAGAAGGGTGTTGTCCATGCCCATTACATTACATATTGCCTTGGTTCAACGCTCAACTCGCCAATGGCTTCGAACATGACCTGTGGCGCCACCGCCATTTTGGCCCTAAATTCGACAAAAAATTGTCTTTTTGGCCGACCATGATTCAATGCGAGTTGATTTGTGTGGAGCCATCGTTGGGTTGGCTCCAAAATTGCAAATATTCTTAGGACTTTGGCCCTCAGAGCATCGTGTTAAGTTCTTGGCGCGCATGCTCACAAGTACACAAAGTTAGCGTTTCTCTACGAACCAATGTTGGGGTTCGGATGCTCCTCCAAGGCCCAATTCCCCCGTGTAAGCCGTTTCTCCGTAGGAAGTGATATGCCCACGTGAAGGGGGCAAGAAAGAAAGGCGAAGGGGGGAGATGGGGAGGTCCCAATAAATTCATGGTCCGTGGTATCGTCGGGTGCGGTCGCTTCACAAAAACCTGGCCCGTTTGTTTTTTCCCAGACGCATCGCTGAAAGTTTTCGTTGAATACACCGGAAAAAGTACCTGAAAAACCCCACAGATCCAGCCCTTAACATCCTTTTTTACCTCAATGGTACAGAAAAAGAGTCCACAACAAAGCTTGCCACCGAAGGTCTGCTCCAAGCCGCGCACAGGCGACGACCAGCGGCGATTCCAAGGCGATCAAAAAATGTGTCCGAGTAATCGATTTCTATCCATTTCCACTAAGATTTGATCACCAAAATAAAAGTATGACAAGTCCTGATCGATCTGATCCATTGGGAACGTTAGGGCCAACGTCCGTCCCATGCGTGTTTTCAAGCCATTGCAGAGAGCATGAGCTCCAATGAGGGATGGGGAAGGTTAGACATGAGCCTTAGGGGCCACCAGAACCTGGGTACTGCTTCAAAATGTATTGCGGCCCAAGGGCCTTAGAGTCGACATGGCTGACATGATATACCGCCAATGGTGCCAACCATGTGGTGTAGAAGCCTATGAGTTCTCATGACAGCCAGTGTATGTGCATATGGACAAAATGTGGTCAAGACACTCCAGACCCACACAGCACGGTAACAGCAAATTAGCACACAGAGCACCATGTGTCATCTGCCATGTGTCAAACTCTACAGTCTGATTATCAAGGTGGAGGTTGAAACAGAAACGGCACCTGATATCCGAGTTGTGGAAGTGCTTGGGACTGCTGGCCCTGTTGCTGGCTCCCAGACTGGTCAGCCATTATCCGTAAAGTGGTGTATAGCTGACATGAAGTAACCACTTTTTGCTGCAAAGTTTTAACTGTGTCAATCAACTTGTTTCTTGGATCGAGGTCAACTGTTTCTGTATACAAGCCGGAGCGGCCACTGCAGCTCGTCTGCCGGAGCAGGAGGACAGCAGCTTCGGATCAACAGGATGCACCACATTCAATGCAACGTCAGCAGGCTTTTCGCGACACCACAGCAAAAGGAAGGCATAGGATCTTTGATTGGCTTTGATCTGAAGTTTGTCTCCACAGCGCAAGTGTAGTAACATGGGCATGGTGCGACGTACATCAACAATTTCAGATTTGTACCTATCCTGGACGGCCAGTCGTTGCTCGAAACCGATTCTGATTGCAAAAAAGGGACCTTTGGCTGGTGTCATGCTTGCTTCCAAAAAGAACGTTTTCTTCAGGCAGTACTGAAACCCAAAAACTGTTGCCGTCTCCATACGCCCCTGAACACCCTCTTGTTTTACACAGAGTCTAATGTAGTCCCTGACCTGCTCTGAGAACCAATCACTCAATGAAAACACGTCACCGGTATCACTCCACCTTGAAGCACGCTGCTTTCTCAGTACCTCCAGCAGCAAAATCTCAGTTGAATGCAACTGCGTACATGCACTTTGTGCTAAGGTTACCTTCCTTCCTTCGCATTCCCCGTTTGATTCTTCGGCCCCTTCCTCTTTCTCTTCGTCTGGCGCTTCATCTTCCTCTTCCTCTTGGTCGTCTGATCGTCTGAGCCTCTCATCTTCTGATCCGGGCTCACTGGGTTCTTTCAGTCCACTGAGGTCTTTGTTTTTAGGGCTACCTTCACCAAGGTTGCTGCCTTCAGGGATTTCAGGGCTGCCTTCAGGGATTTTGGGGCTGCCTTCAGACATTTCAGGGCAGCCTTCATGGCTTGCGGGAGCCTGTTGACACAGAGCACGGTTGCTGGCTCGCAAGTTGCACGCCCTGGAATGCAAAATAGCCAAGGCAAGTCGTGGGAGGCGCGATTTACCTGTCACACCGCGCTACAACATTGCACAAAGCTGCTAAAAGGCACCTCTGTCCGATCAGCGGATTTTGAAGCAGGGTGTGTGTGGAGCGTCTGCGTCTCTGGTTGGGCCGCCCCACTGGTGCTTTTTTTTGCGCCTTTCTGACACACAAAGAGTGGCCACTCGTGAGACGTTGTGCGACGCAACAATGACTTATCACAGCGCGACAAGAACCTGCATATGTAAACCAGCGGGTGATCGGAAGCTTCTGTGGGTGGGAGCTTTTTGGTGCTTCTTTGGTTGCTTGGTATCATCTGACACATTGGAGGAAGGCTGTTAAGGCAGAACATCGGAGAGCCGATGACAGGTTGTGCGACGGGCTTATAACGTATCACAGCACAACACAACACTGCGTATGTGAAACTGCGGGCGATCCGACGCTTCTGTTGGTTGGAGCTTCCGTTTTTTGGTGCTTCTTTGGTTGCTTGGCATCATCTGACACATTCCAGAGCGGCTGTGAAGGTAGAACATGGCGGAGCGGTTGACAGGTTGTGAGACGTGCGAGTTACGTGTCACAGCGTGCCACACAGACTACAGGCGAAAATTCAAAATTGAAAATTAAGGAAGGCACCATACTTTCACTCATTTTGCATGTGCAAAAAGGTCAACAATGCGTGTTAATTCTCCCGCATAGACGGATCTGCTCGACCTGCTGGTGCGTCGTGCAATACGCAAATGCAGATCACAGAACACTCATTTGTGGGTCCTCAGTGCAGTGGCTTGAGGAAGTGCTTAAAAAATGTATTGTCATGCGCAGAATTACTAAACAAGAACGGATCAGACAGAATTTTCCAGTCTAGGAAAGCAAAACATGAGTAGGCCAGGGACACACCTTGTGAGCCCCATACAATTGTCGCAAGGTGTATCACGCGTAACAAAAAGTGCAGTGTTCTCACAACCCCCGATCCATTGAAGTGAAATTTCCAAAAATGGTCAACATACATTAAGCTTTGGATGTTGCAATGTATACCCCCCGGAAAAGACTGCCAATAGAGGGTAACCGGGTAAATCAGTAGTGACACACATTGTGAAGCGCATATGCGCATCACAAGGTGCATCACCGGGTATTTGTTGAATAATATAGACCCAACATGCCGACAACACAGTGTATACGTATGTATCGTTCAAACATCCCATGGTTGCACCATACCAACTGCATCAAGGTGTATGAGGGCAATAGATGCACCTTTCGGTCTTTGAGGACCATTTTGGGAAAAATACCTGCCTTAAAAGCCTAGGTGAAAAGGCCACTGGGACATCGGAACCATCCTCTCGGACCTGCTCCCGGACTGCTCCCACGGCATAATCCGATGCAATCGGTGCGGAGCACCAATCCTTTGTCTGGATTGATGAGGAATAATCATAACTTTCTCAGGAGAGTTCTGTTGAGCGTCTCGAACGCTTCTTCCGCCTCTGTTGTCCAAGCCAGCTTTTTCTTGCTCCCCTTGCGCCCATCAAATGTTGCAACCTGCAGCATCTTGTGGAATCGTCCGGAGAGTTCGGCATACACTCGTATGTAACCCGAATAATAATTGCAGAATCCCATGAACGATCGCAACTCGCTGATGGTGGTGGGTGGCCCCAAATGGTTCAAGGTGGCCAACTTGCCCGGCATCGGCCTGCGTTGCCCATGACCAACCACGTGTCCCGCAAACACAACCTCCTTCACGAATAAGAGTGCCTTTGTCGGCTTGCATACCATTTCGTGGCGATCTTGGACGTCAAACACTCGTCTCAAGTCCTTCTTGTGGGCCTTGATAAATTCATCCTCCAACATGTCCTCCGTGCCGGAGCCGATGATGATGCCATCCACAAACGGCCTGGCGCAATCCCGCACAGGTCCCAGTGGATCCTCCATCATGCGGTGGAATACTGCGTTGCTATTGTTGGCTCCCATCGGCACCAGTTTCCATTGCATGGGGCCGAGTGGCGTACTTGTCGTCGTACACGCCCTGGAGTCCTCATGCAGTGGCATCTGAAGATGACCATGTTTGAGGTCTAACGGGGTGAAGATGCACTTTGCCGCCCGTTTTTGAAGGATAGTGTCGATTAAGGAAAGGGAGTACAAGTCATGCTCGGTTTGATCATTCAAGCCTGGCCCGTCTCCTTCTTTGGCACGATAAATGCTGGGCTTCCCCACTCACTGTCCGAAGGTTCTATCCATCCATGCTCGATGAATTCCTGCAACAGCTTTTTCATGCCCTCCGCCAGCTCACCTTGAAGCTGATATTCTCGATGCCAATGTACTTTGGGGTGGGGCTTCAATTTAGTCTGTGCTGGTGGGAATTTTCCACGATCCACCTGGATTTTTGTTGGCCACACGGCTGAACAACCGTGGATATTCCTTCACCCATCTGTCCCGCAGCTCATTCACTCTTGAACTTTCCCTTGCTTCTTGGGCCGCAGCTGTCGGCACAGTCACAACTGACCGAATGGCCGTATAGCTTTCCTCCGGATCGCCCCTGGACATTTCCTCATCCGGCATACCCTCTTCAACATCGTGAGTCTGCAGCCCGACCGACAATTTTCTGAATTCTTGGACATTGAATGGGGTGTCGGGCTTAGATCCGACACCCCAGCGTGGGTAATTCCACGTGGGTGGGCTGGAACCCAAAGGGTTATCTTCATCAGCCATGTGGTCCATCACCCTCGCCCTGAACTCATTCTTCGTGAATTTCCCCGTAATCAAATTTTGATCGTCCCACCAATGAGGAGATTTGACCCGGCTTCTTGCCGGCTTGGCTGCCACACCGTCATGCATTGCATCCCTCAGATAGTGGACAACAAAATTTATCTCGTCAAACGACAAGGTCTTGACTTCCACTTTCGGGTCCTGGCGCTCCTGGACCATTACCCTCATGGGCACGGCTTGTATCCTCCGCATTCAAGCCTCATCGCCCCTGTAATGGATTTGTGCACCGTCCACATAATACGCGTGGGTTGACCATGCCTGTCCTGGTGAGGACAAAGAGGTTCCCGTAGCGTCCAGAAATATCTTCTCATCAGGCCCAAACACAAATTCGTTCAAGGCGATGGAATCCATCTTGGTTCTTAGAACTTCGCCAGGGGCGTCCCCTGAGCCGAGTGCAGTCAGCACCAACACTCCTTTGGCTCTATCGGCGATAAATTTGTTCATGATCCGTTCGCAATCCCGTTGGGCTCCGGTACATACAGATGGCCCCACCTTTCTGCACCGCAGTGTTTGTTCCACGCCGAGTCACCCTTGTGCCCGTACCTCGCGCACTTTTGCATCTTCGGAGCCTCTTTCGATGCGAAGAAATCCGTCGACGGTGTGTCCGTACCCCAGCCTTCCATCATGCGGTCATAAGCATCCCGGGATAGACCATACTCCTGAGGGTGCTCTCTATCGCCACCTTGGGACTTAATTTACGCTGCTTTCACCGCACAAACAGTTTTCTCCTCCGGTCCATTGGGATCCACCAGGGGCATAATGGGTCGATAGCCATGAAAGCCTCTCGTTTGCCTCAGGAATGAGGGTGGCACAATGTGGAAATGCTCCGGCCGAATTGCCGACCATGAAATCATAACCCATTATGATATCCCAATCAATAAGATTGGCCTCCTAGAATTTTTCCATGGACCATCAAGCGTTTAGCTTGGTCCGGTCGTTCCAATCGGTCTTGCTCCCAAAAATCCTGGCCAAGTTCGGCTTCACGGGTTCCTCCACCCATGATCCCGCCATTTGTGACCTTGAAGCGCACTGGTTGGTCACTGCTCTTCAGACATGTGTCCGGAAACAGTTAGTCCCGCACCAAGCTTACCTGGGCCCCACTATCCACCAAGACATCCGCGATCACTTCTTTCAGTCCACACATTACCCTCATCTTCAAGTGCAATCGCCGCTCATCGCCATGTGGAGTACGGACAACTCTCACAGCATGCAACTCTAGAGCGGAAGGGTGCATAAGGACTTCCAACGTGTGATCACATATCTCATAGATTTTGGGTTGGTCCTGCCCATCCACGGGACTCTCTGTGGTCTCTCCAACCTTCTTGTCCCAGTTGCCAATATCTACTTGTACATCCCTTGGCAGGGCATCCCATGGATTAGCTCTGGCAAAACTCAGTGGCTTTGGCTACTTCGGAACTTCTTCGGCACCATAGATGCCTTCTTCGAGTGGATTCCACTGATTTTGGGAGGACAGTCCTCCGGTGTCCCACTCTTGTGGGGGCTTCTCTAAGTTCGGTCGACTGCAGCCCCATCTTGCTGCGAATCGCCCGGCCACGGGGCACTCCTCTCATTCTGCAAGGCCTTGCGCGATTCCATGCCCCGCATTAACGAATCGGCCACTTCCTCGATTCGTCTCATTCGGCGGTCACCTCCATGCCCTTGTCCTCCCGAGCGTCCACCAGCACTTTGCCCGGGCTTCCAAACCTCTATACGCTTCTCTTGGGGCACCTTCTCGGGGTGGGCTTGGAAGTAAGCCTTCTTGTCCTCCGCGTAGACCTTGCATGTCTTATGATAGTATTTATGTGGGAGATTCTTCCCATAACAGATCCAGCATCCGTCATGTTCCCGCTGGTATTCCTGGAAGGACAGTGAGGGATTGCCGATCCTCCGCTTCTGTTTCCCCATTCCTCCACGGCGTGGTCCTCTCCTTCACTTCGACTTGTCCTGCCTGTGCTCCTACATGTTGCGCGCCGCAAACGCAAAGAAGTGCGCCTCCTCATGATCCTCCCGGGTCATACTCTCACCCTCGGATGACCCTGGACCATCTTCCGAACTCCCGCCCGGATCATCCTGAACCTCTCGATGATGTCGATCTTCGCGGCGATCATGGTTCCCTTGATTGTGACGGTCCTGAATTTGCGCTTCGTTTTTGGGGTGGAGCATCAATTGACCGCTCACATACTGGATCATTGAGTCCAGGCTCATTCGCGCGGGTACGATCTGGAACTGCAGCTTTTCCCCGCGTCCCCAGTCAACATTGTTGAGTCAAAGGAGACATCCTCCCGCAGTCTCGCCGAACACCTCCACGTACACGGAATTCTTCAACGAGGTCATCCGCTCCGGCGCTCTGAGGTTCCGTCGGAAATATTCCATAATGCCTGGATGCTGCTCCTCCGGCGACATGATGCGTACTGCCATATGTTTCTTGGCCCGCTTCTTCCCCTCGTCTTCCACCCGTTTCTTCCATTAGGCTGGAAGGACATCCCGGTAGAGGTGGCGAATCGCACCCGATTCCGACCAATCCTCAACTTGCTTTAGAAGTCGGAGGTACTTTCGAAGATATCTCCTCAACTCCCTCAACCGCAGCTCCCCTTGTTCCAAGTTGAGAGGTATTGACCAAAAGCCATCGAGCTTTTGGTTGGGAGTATCCGACCTTTCTTCTTGCTCCAACCAGTCAAAACACTGCTCCTCCGTACGGATCCTCTTTCCCGAATCACGTCACGTAAGTCCGCCTTCAACTCCGGAGCCAAACGGTGTGCGAAAGTACGACACGTCCACCTGTCTCGGGCATACAATCCGAACCGCGTTTCACCCACGACTTCCTCGGCGAAGTCTTCTCAATCTAAGATGAAGTCGTCTGGGTTGGCGGTGTTGGCGTTGTAATGTGGTATTTTCATACCCCGGAGGTCTTCGATGCGTACAGCGTCGCCAACATCCAAAGCAATGACGCCCCCAAGTCGGATACTTCCACAACTCCCATTGCCCGGGGAGTGGCAGTAGACTCCTCGGATCTGCATGCAGGTTTGTTCCATGTTCGGACCGACCATCGTCCATATGCCCGACTGCGGATCTTGCACCCACGACTCCCCACTTGATCCTCCACGTATTTCCCAATTCCTTTCGGCTACCCGTCACTCATACGCTGCACGGGCATCGAACGTCCGAGCGGCTTGTAGGCTGCTCATGTCAATCTGAACCGTCCCCTCACGGGTATCACGCTTGGGCGTAACAGTCCCCGAGCCTTTTTCCGGCGCCTTCTCCCCCAACATGACACTGGCCAAGAAGAGTGGGATGTGCCTCAACAATGAGGGGTCAACCTGTGGCGGACCGTACGGCGCCGACCCCATGGGCGCACCTCCTTCTGCGGCTGTCTTCAAGGTCGTCAGCCGCCTCACCAAAGACTCCGGGGCAGGATCCCGTGGTAGATCAGGACCTTGTACGGGGACTCCTGCACGCCTCTCCAACTCCTTCATTCTGTCCTCGACAGTCTCCAAGTACTTGATCATTTTGTCGACCATTCCTTGCTGCCGTACTAGCATTGTCTCCAGCTTGGCCTCATAGTCCTCTTGATGTGATCGGATGCTCTTCAGAGCGTTGTCAAAGATGGCCTGGTCCTCAAGAATTCCACCGTTGGTGTCGTCCAACTTGTCGATGCTTTGAATAAGGCCATCTTTGCCCACCCGGGGTTAGCTTACGATGAGGAAGGCCACATGTCGGCAATGGCAGTGATCTTCATGCGCCCGGTCCCCGCACACCACTTCTTTGGCGTCCTCGTGCGGATGTCGACCATCTCCATCTCGGTCCCGGCTGTCCCGGGGCGGACCTCCGGGCGCTCCATGCTCCTCTCCTCAACCCATCACAGTGTCGCCCATCCCGTCACTGTCCATCTTTTCTGCCTCTGGTTGCATCATACCGGATGGACAAGAGGTCAGGCTTTTGGTAAGTGGACCTGACAAAACGCGCCAAGAACATGATGGCCTTCATCACTCCTCAAGACCGAACTTTCAAGTGGCGAGTGATGCCTTTTGGCATTAGCAACGCCCTGCCTCTGTTCGAGGAGATGATGTCTCAAGTCCTGTGCCTCGTCAAGAACAGACCAGCCGCTGAAGAGCTATCCACAAGGGGTGCCGTGTTGGAAGCTCACATTGACAACGTGCTGCTAAGGGGCCAATTTGGTCAAAGACCATTTAGTACTCTTGAGGGAGTTCTTTCAGGTCTGTCAGGAGCAACACTTGAGGAGAACGCTGGAGAAGTGCGAGTTCCTCAGAAGCGAAATGGAGTAACTTGGATTTACGATTGGACCAGGATTGTGGAAGCCAACGGACGCGAAGCTGCGACCATTGCTCGACTTCGACCCGTTCGAAGTCAATGGGAAAGCTGAAGGCGTCAAGAAAATACGCCAGTTTGTGAGGTCGTGTAACCTTTACCGAAGACACCTGAAGAACTTCACCTTCAGTAGTGCTCCCCTGATGGACCTCATCAAGAACGAGACCAAGTGGCAATGGACACAGAAGGAGCATGCAGCGCTGGAAGAATTAAAAGGAAAGCTCAAGAACTGTCTGATCCTAGGCGTACCTCGTCCAGTTGGTGAAATGTTACTGGTTACGGACGCGTCGGACATCGGAGGCGGGGGTACACTATTCCAGTGGCAGCGCCTCAACAAGGCTTTGTGGAAAGAACTGGAGAAAAAGCTCAGGACGCTTGGCATAAACAGAGCCGTAACGCTACAACATGTGTACAATGAAGACGAGTGTCGTTTGGTCCCGCTGGGCCATGCGAACTGGAAGTAGAATGACGCCCGGAAAAACTACCCAACCTACGAGCAGGAGATCATGAGCGGAGTTCTGTTGCTGGCCATCCAGACCTGCATCGCGGGGTCAAACCCTGTGACGTGGTTGTGTGATCCAGAACCGGGGCAAGCGTTTCTACACAAGCCACTGCCCGAGCAAAAAAGGATCAGGAGATGGTGGGCCTTTTTATTACAACTTCGACTGGCGACCTTCCACATCCCAGGCTTGAAGAACCTATTGTGCGACTACCTGTCACGAGGTTCGTTCAACGACTTGCTGCGAGGAGACACGGAAGAGCTTGCGGAGGAGGCATTCGCTAAGATGGACGTGCAGTTGGACCTCTTTGCAAAGGTTACACCCTCGAGATCTACGGAGTGGAAGGTGACAGACCTGCTTCCCGAGTTTCCCATCCTGAAGATGTTGAAGGAAGGGAGACGCTTCGTGGATGATGGAGGAGTCCAATGGGCCTGTACGGTGAGCCACCTGTACAGAGAAGCAGTGATATGCGTGCCGTCAACACACGTGAAGTCGATGGGTCGATGGACACACCACCTATGAATTTACAGGGCTTTTGCCGGCCAAAACCCGCACCGACCGAAACGGACCCGCAAATGCGCAGGCACCAGCGATGGTACAATTGTTGTGCCGATCCAACCCTGAATTTACGATTTCTTATGGTTTTTGCATCCAGATGTGTGGAATGTTCATTTTTGTTGCGATAGCTTAACGCTGCCAAACGATTTTGGGTACAACTGAAATATTTGACAATTACTGCCACTAAATCAGTGCGACGTTCAGTGCGACGATCGGTGCAACGTTTGGCGCGACGATCCGTGCAACATTTTGTGTGCTGCTTGCTTTTAGCGCTATGGCCGCCGGCAAGGATGTGCCACCTGCAGAAGCAGAGGACAGCGACTCGTCCGAAGAAGAGGAGGAAGAGGAGGAAGATGACAGTGACAAGGAAGGAAAAAAGGAAAAGGAAAAGATGAGAAGCGACTTGTCCGATTAAAGAGAAGATGAGAAGGAAGATGACAAGGAAGATGACGAAGATGTCGTTTTCTCGCCGGCAGAACAGTTCACGGTGGCCGTCAAGTACTTCCCTCAACTCCTACAAGTGCTCCACCGCCAACCGATGACCAGGAGGGTCACCCTGTCGAAAACACTGTCTCAACTTGCTGCGACACCTAACAGTTTGACAGATCTGCTGTGTGAGGTTGTGGGAGAGGATGACACAAATCGGGAACCTCCAGACTCCTTCACCGTCCTCCGAGCGGCACCGGGAGCTCACGAAGAGGAGTTTCGCGTCACAGTTGCGGAGGAGGACGAAGACTGGGTCACGCTACTACTGTTGGGCAAGGCAAAGCACTGCCAGATGCATCCCACAAGTATGTTGAAGAGTGCAACGATCAGTGCGACGATCGGTGCAACGATCGGTGCGACGATCGTTGCGACAATCACTGCGCCTTCCTCTGTGCCTTCCTCTGTGCCTTCCTCTGTCGTCTGTGCCTGCAGAGTGCCCTATCGCGTCGGACGTGATTGCGGGTAATGAAGCCTGGCATCTGGCCGCAGAGACAACTTTCAAGGTGCTGCCATCGCGCAAGGAGAAGATGTACTTCATTTTCTGCTGCACTAACCACAGAGTGAAGGTCCACTGCGAGTCATCAGGGGAGGACCAGCTTGAAGCACTACGGCGTGAGGTGGCGGCCCTTTCAAAACGGTTGGAGACAGTTGAAGCCCTGGTGCTGGACGAGGAAAAGTCGGGCAAGAAGAGGAAGAGGGGTGACAGTCGGTGAGCCGATGGCTATGACGATCGGTGAGCCAATCGGTGTGACGATCGGTGTGACGATCAGTGCGACGAACAGTGGTGTAACCACGGACAAAAATAAGCTGGCTTGGCTTGCATGACCTAAGATCCTTCGGACAACATATTGTTTAAACAGTCAGACCAACATCTGAGTCACATTGTGCCTGGGCTCTGTGATCAGCTTGATCGGTGAACCGATCAGTGCGACGATATGTACATTGCAGAAATCATCACAGCATGATCTGTGCAATGATGTGCATTTGCGGTTTGGGCCTCACATAATGCGTAGTTTGCCTCATTCCAAGGTTTTTTTTTTTAAAAAGGTACAACGCTTTCCAACAAACAAATGCAGGGAAGAAACGGTGCACCGATTGGTGTGACGATCGGTGCGACGATCGGCGCACCAATTGGTGCAACACTTGTTTTAGTGCATTTTCCTGGGGAAAATACACATTTCATGTTTTCGTAATAGTCCGACATGTGGCTCGACAAACGGTAGGGTGAATGATTAGGATGTCACAATCGGTTGCAAAACGGCTAGACGTTCATCCATTGTAAGGTCCAAGCGGCTAGACGTTCATAGTTTTGGCCACTTTGTGTCCCATAAAATCGAAGGTGCAAGACGAATGGACATCCTGGAGTAGAACGAACAGGATGGTTTTTCAAGGAGCACTTCTACACCATCCTTAGTCAAGAGCGACCAAACAAAATCTTAAGAGAAGTTTGCGCGGAATGCCCATGAACGACGGCCAAGCAAAGTACAAGCGCTGACCAAGGTCTAACAGCGCACTTGCCTATACCGAGGATGGTGAACGGCTTGCTGTACCTGGACTTCACGGAGATGCCGAAGTACTCAGGGCATGACTTTGCTCTGCTTGTGACCTGTAGATTGAGTAGATTCACACGTGTGTTTCCACTCACGAAGAGGTGCAATGGAGAAACTGTCTTGAAAGAGCTGTTTGAAGGTTGGATACAAGCTTACAGAATGCCAAAACGGATGCACAGTGACAGATACATCAGATTCACCTCCAACATGGGCTGGTACACCGGAGTCCTCAAGAACATGGGCGTCGAGGTCAACTTCGGGACACCTAAACATTAGAAGAAGAACACACAGTGTGAGAGGCAAATCAAAGCATTTAAGGCGATTACAAGGATACTACTCGCCGAAGAAAGCAGCCGAAATTGGATTAAGCTGGTGCCCGTAGCCGTGTACCGAATGAATAACCAGATCTCAAGTTGGACGGGATACTCTGCCAGCGAACTGTTTTCCGGACGTCCGGGGTTCTTTTACGAGTTTCCTACCGCAGATGATTGCAACATAAAAGTGAAAGATTGGCTCGAAGATCAAAGAGCCAATGCTGAGAAAGCACAAGAGCTGCTGACTAAGGTTTGTAATCGAGAACACCGTCGACAAAACAGAGGGAAATTGAGTGCTGAGTACAGAGAAGGAGACCTGGTCCTGGTACATCACACGCGCTTTCCACGGTGGCCACGAAACCACCTTGATCTTCCCTACTTTGGACCTTACCTAGTGACGGAGGTTGGGCCCAGTACTGTTAAGGTCAAAGTGAGCCCGAGCATGGGACGATTCGTAGAAGTGGGCTACAACCAACTAAAAAGGTACACAGCTGTGGAGGACGACGACCTTGAAGCATGGAAGGAACTGGCAGTCGAAGCGGAAAGGTCGAAGATGGCCACTGGCCAGGACGAGAACGAAGGAGGCGTGCAAGAAGAAGACGGAGTACAGCAACTTCCTGAAATGGACGACGGAGAAATGAAAGAAAGGGATCGTTGTACCGTGGAACTGATCCTGCTGCACAAGTACAAACACGGGTGGCGATTTCGCACAAGATGGGCTGAATATGAAGTCAACGACAGCACGTGGGGACCCATAAGCGCTTTTGTGTTAGACAATGGCAATCTGACATACCAGTTTGTCCAATACTGCCGGCTGCACGATCTCACTGGAATCCTGGAAACAGCAAGGAGGATGGCACAAAGGAAATTGGAACGAGCTCAACATCGAGAAATGAAGCAAGGAGAAGCACAGAAACAAATGGAGAGAGACGATGATCAGAAACAAGAGGCAGTACCATGAAGAGACAAAAGATTGCGAACAAACTGACCTCCTTGGGACTGAAGGAACACCCACGTCAAGTAATGATGCTGGAAGAAGGCGCCGTACGCCACGATGAAGATTCGGTGCAGGATGCTGCAAACCACGGCAGTGGGCGCGCGCTGTTGCTCAGAATCGAGACCGAGTGAATCGACCTCCAAGACTACCTCCATGTCCTCGACCTCCAAGAGGAGTTCTTCCTGGGGGGGAGCGAGGGTGCCATGGCGAGAAGGGACTACCCACTCCTCAGGCACAGAAGCACTGGGGGCCTGGGGCTCCCAGGTCCAAACCCAGTGGATCCCGGCAGGGGTGGGCCGGGGGGCTCAACGCGTGGAGCGACGACGGTCGCCTGGCAGCGCACCGAATCCCCCCAACCCACAGGGCGGGCCCAGCGGCAGCCTGAGGAGGCTGAAGGACCCAGACCCCATGGAGTGGGATCCACACCGCCGACGTCCACGCGAATGGGCGTCCGCGCTCATAGGCCGTGCGAAGGTGCGACGGCTGACTATGAGGCGAGTTGAGGGGCAGGCCTGGGGGTGAAGCTGGAGCTGGACCTGGTGCAGGTGCAAGGGCTGCTGCAGGCGCGGTCGCTGAAGGGGATGAATAACGACGAGGAACACTCTTCTTCTTCACCATAGTGCTGACAGAAAAGAGAAGAAAAGGTTTTGCGAGCCAAAAGAAGGGTTTGACAAGTTTGGTGTAAGTCTGGTCTCACCAGAATATCGGAGGCGCGCACGTGCGCATTGACTGCAAGCCAGGGAGGAAAGAAAGAAAAAAAATGGAGACTGACACGATAACTCTGCTGTGTGTTGACTGTCTAACCACTGACTGACTGACTGTGAGCCTGCAAGAGACCTGGAAGAGCTAGGAGTAGTTGGAGTGGACTGTCGACGTGCTGACTGGAAAACCTGTTGCGCCTGAGTGTAGTAGATACTAGAAGGATAATTGGTGCTGAGACCCTAAGTTTGGGTTTGTATGGCACTACCCCGCACTGGACTTCGTACCCCAGCAAACCTGCGCGTTCGCTTACCTGCACAATCATTACAATCAGACGAATGCAAGTTCGTCATGCTGTGGTCAAGATGAAGTCAGTTGAATGTATGGGTAAACCTAAAGAATGACCTGAGCGTCAATGGGGGACTACGAAGACTGAGGAGCCCTCCGAAAGATGTGAACTGCGTAAGGAACCTGACAAGTGTGTACTGCTTCGCCTGCGTCGTCCCCAACTACAGCGCTAACTGGAGGATGAGCAAGGACTTTGGGAGTACGATGATACTGAATGAAGGAATATAATGAGAAAATCAAGCCGAATGTGCAACAGAAGCTGAGGAATGACAGCGTCAACAAGTCTGAAAGAACTGCGAGTACCACGCAGAGCTGTGGACCTCAAGCAGGGCAGCGTCAGACCCTGAAGTAGCCCAGAGCGACCTGATGGAGGGACTGGATTGCAGGACTGAGGAGTCGCCTACGACAACAAGATCGGCGCCAATCACAACTCTGCTGCATTCTACGAGGCACGACAGCACGGCGAAGTACGCCTGCGTGGTCTTCGACGCGGGGGGAGTGATATGGACCCAGAATCCAGCTCCACAGGTTAAAAAGGTTTTGACAGATTTTGTACATTGATGTCATTTTGCTGACATGCATGTCCTGTGCTGATGCATGATGATCACAATTGTGATGATCATTTATAATAATTCTGTGTCATGCAACCCTGTTTTTCTAAGGCTGCTTTGAGTCGCTTTTTACCAATGTTTTATAGTATCGAGCTGTGCGCCCCACTTGGCGTGGGTGCTTTTATGGGCTTTTGGCGCTATTCACCATTTTCGCTCTTGGTAGGAAATATCCATGGTGGTCACATGTGCATATTACAAATAACAAGCAAAGGGCAATAGAGAACACGAACAAGCAAAGCGTCGTAAAGTAAATGAAGTGAATAGTAAACAGCGAGTGTATATCAGTCAGTGGTCCGTGACATACTCCTCGTTGTACAGACTCAGTTTTTATGAAATGAATGAGTCCAAGGTGCAGTGCTTTCTAAGGGGTGCTGGTTAGAGCCTAAATCATAGTCCCAGAAGGTTCGTTGTGACTGAACGAGGCAGTTTTGAGGCCTGAGGTCTCGGAAATAGTTGCACCCCGAAATATGTCTAGAGGACTTCGGGGGACCCTGACTTCAGGACCATTCTGACGTGACCCTGATGAGGTCCAAAATGTCCAACCTGTTCCAAGGCGTCAGCCTCGGCTTCACCGACACTCATTTGTATCGCAAGATGCCCAACCTCCTGACTGAAAAACTGAAAACATTTAGCGATCTTTTTAATCAACTGCCCCACGATCCCAACACCTCACAGGTCTCTATAGGTTTCAGAAAGGATTGTTTAGTGTCTTCAAAGTGGTATTGTGGCGCTTCGTGTAATGTCAAGCTTTCTGTGCCAAAATTTTTTTATCTCCCCAGAGTGGACGCTAACCTTCCTCTCCGTTGATGACAGTTTGCTTCTGGGCTAGCTTTTTAACTAGCTAGTGTAGGAGATGTATTTCCCTTAATGGTATTATACCCCTAATGTTAACGGTCGAGTATTCAACTTAATGTCTTCGGTCCGCCCCCTGTAGGGCAGGGTGGTGAGAAGGAGTGCTACAAGGCGCTGGTACTTAAATAGAGGTAACCATTCCAGTAGGTGCAAGCCGGAATGTTAGCGTGCAATGCAATTCAACCGTTTTTCATCTCTTTATCGTTCGCCTCAAGTGAGTGTTGGGCAATGGCTACGACCAACGGTTGCCCTTACCAACCCACCACCTGTCCACGCAGGCACAAAGCCGACAGATGCCCTGTGTTGCTTTGAGTTGTGCTGAGCTTGTACAGTCTACGGTTGCCCCACAAGCCTCAGTGTTGTAATTTGAGCAAGCAATGTGTATTCAGTCGTCCATCGTTTCATTTGAGCACAATTGCATTTGAGCTGAGAAGTGATTTGTCCTCATTGGACTCTACCATGCATTTCATCCTTCATTGCATGGCCCTCAAGGCAGGCGTTTGACATGTGACGCATTGTACCCTGCAGTCGGATGCATTCCAATCATTTGGTTTCCTGAGGGCACCCATTTATTGCAATGCACTTTGCAAATCTTACATTTCACGTTTACCACATTATTTGCTTATTGCAAACGAGTTCAAAAAGCGCAACATGCGACACTGTCCCTCATTGATCTGCTCTATTTTGTTCTATGGGCACCTTTTCCTCAACGGACCCCGAGTTTCGGATTGCAGCCACAAACAATCACTTTTTATCCACTCAACGTTTGCTGGCGTAACGCAAGTTGTAAGAAATGAATCTCTTTTCCATACCTCGCGATCATTGACCTAGGTCATTTGGTCTAAAGAGTGAGTTTATCCTCAAATCTGCTACTGAACCACTTCGGATACGCTCCGCTTTGTCAACTTTCGCAAAATCACCTGGCACAGCCTCACTTACCGGCTTTGAGAGTGCTCAGTTGGGTGTCCGCAGTCTACAACATTACATTCTCTATCCTCCCCTGAATGTAATTTTCTAGACCATCAGACCAATAATGGACCTATTTGGATTATGTCACCCTTTGTCCCCCTGAGCAGACTACACATACAACACATACAAACAATCACAAACACCATGAGTCATTTCATTAATCCATGTGTTTTTTTTGATATCACATTCTGACGAATTGCTCTGGTATCACGTGCATCGAGTTTTGCCTACCACCCAACTCCGGTTATTTCTTTCGTGTAGAACTTAGAAGAGCCCGCATTGGTCGCAACCCGCCACATCGTTGTTGAGTTTCACAAGTGAACAGGTTGAAGCTTGGTCACTTAGCCTATGACTTGGCTAATGCGTTCCGCGGTGTGTTACTAAAGAGTCCTACGCCAGTAGTCACCGAGACCAGCGCTGTACCACAGTAGGCTCCTTGAAAGCGATTATTGAAAGGTTGTGAATGCCCTTGCGTTTGTAGATAACTACTTTCAATACAGTTGGATAGACCCCTTCCCTTGCACTGGAGATAGCTGATGAAATTACGCTCCAAGAGGACAGCCTGAATCCTCAAGTTCACTTGAGGAGAATTCATTGTTCATGTAGGAAGACAGGCCCCCGCCCGTATGGCTTTGTACAACCATCCATCAGGCAAGGGGCTCACCTTTGGTTGGTCTTCCGGTAACTTACAGAAAAAGCTTTACCTACGATACCATCTTTTGAACTTTACTATTTCTACTTGTCTGAAAGAACCTACCGAAGCGTCCATTTAGCGTATGAGGAAGTGGTGACCCGCCAGTCAAGTGTGTTATCCATTGGCCTGCACTAGAGCTGAACGGCACTCCTGGAAAAGATCTTACCTTGCCTCTTTTTCACTTATCCCTTACCTGCTTATTTTTCAACTAACTCCAGGAAATGCACCCACCACTACCTGTGAGCCTAACCCCTACGATCCTAAACAATATTTTGGTTTTGTCATCTTTAGGAATTTGCCACAGACCATGCATTTTCTTTCTCGGAATTTACATGATCAACACATTTCTACATTTTCAACCCTTCGTGCTGACTCTTCGCATTGGTGAGTTGAGTCATTCAGGACATTTCTACACAGAACAGAATTCCTGCTAGCTTCATATCTAATTAAATTCTTGTGGGCTATGTCGTACTGAGGACCATCGTGCATATGCTGTATGCACGGAGTATATTGCTGTGATGGAAGATTCTTTCTTTTGTACATGATTTCTAGGCAACTCAGGAATCTCATGTTTCAGCTTTGTTTTAGTGATAGCAAGAAGGAAGGACTAAAAGAGCGGTAACGGACAAGTATGTCTTTCGATGCTTTTTGGTCAAAGCATTAACCCCCCTCTATCATTATCACGCACCAAAATAACATCACGCATGCATGATAATCTTTTTCACCTCAAAGATAATATTGCGCATGCAATGCTTTACGTTAGAGCTAGCAACACAAAAGGCGGAAATCAGGATTTCTTGCAACACCATTGCTACTTGGTCCGGTTATTTGAAGAGAAATACGGACATTGAGGACTGCCTTGAAACTGGTTTACGGTTGGCCTTGTGCTTGGGTGCAGGAGCGGATGCATCTCCCCTTGGGACATCGCCACCCTGGAGACTACCATACACTTTGCATTCGTTCTCTGAAAGCAAAGGGGGCTGAGGTTGAGGGTAATTCTGCCCATCCCTGAGCAGCGGTCAAAAAAATATCACGAACCCCACATTATCAAGCGTCTTCGTCTTGAACTTGCAGTCCACTGCGTTCTCCACCATGTGTTCCATGAACGGGAGGGACCCGCTGTGCTGCTTGATCTTGCGGTTGAGCTTTTGATAGTCTACGACTAGCCTCTTCGCCGTAGACGCTGGCTTCGCCACTAGGAAACAGGGGGAACAATGCTTGGGGTAGTCCCCCTCCTTGTATTCCTCGATCAGTCCTGCCTCCACGCACTCCAAAATTTACCGCATGATCTCGTCCATTTCGGCTTTGGAACACGGATGAGGCTCTGACCTTTTTTGATCCTTGGCGTGCTCTTCTTTCAGCTCTAAGTCAAGCTGTACTAGCTTTTTGCAGGTTCCAGGTGATGGCAATGGTCCCAACACCTCTTGGTACTTGTGCAAGATGTTCCACACACGTTCATTGTGTTCCTTTACCTTGCTCATGAAATCCTTGCTCGCATGCAAGTTGTTTCGCCCGAACTCATCCTTCTTTTGGTTGCTGTGATCGTCCTGTTTCACTTCCTCAGGTACCCTAACTTCAGTCAGCCCAAGAGCGCGTTCACATCTTTTGATACGTTCTTTCTTCCTCTGGCGTTTGTTCTTCTTGCATCTCTTCGTGCCGCCTGGATTGAGTTCCTCATGGGCGTAGTAGTCCGTTGTCTCCCTGTACTCTTCCAACAGGTCGCACAGATCGGTATAGTTCAAGTTTTCTGAGTACTCGTCTGTCGCCCCGTCATCGAACTCAGGCAAATAAACCTTTGACTTCCAGAGGTCCTTCAACTCTTCTTTCTGAATTTGGTCGATGCGCGTGCAGAGTAGGGCCTTGACTTCTTCTTGATCCTGCTTTGACATCGGCCATGATTCTGTTGGTTTAGCTAGATTCGTCTTACGCCTCTTTGTTTCGAACCCGTATAGGAACCCATGCCATTCGCTTTTCAGTTGTAGGTTCTCCTCGATGGTTTGGCGGAGCAACAATTCTTCGTTTTCACAAGCTAAAAGGGCGTCATTGAACATGTCCTCGTACCCCATCGAAGTTTGGTAGCTCCTGTCGGTCACAGTTGTGATGGTGCTCATACTAGGAGCTTTGGACAGCCTGTCCCTGTCATGCACTGCTTCTGGGAGTTCACTTTTCCCTTCTGCCGGGAGTTCTCGGCTCCCTTTGGGTACTTCTTTGATGGTCAACTTCATGTCATTGCGTTCTCGGTCTTGTTGCGATTCCCTCAGGTTTGGGGAAGTGTTGTAGCATGTGCTTTCTTCCCCATCCTCGGTTGTTCTTCGTGATATTTTCGACAACTTCAGCGTTCGAGTCTTTGTGCGCCACTGGGTTGAGTGATCCGTCTACAAGGCACAAGTTCGTTCGCCACTTGGGAGCGGGAAGTAGCTCCACCCCGTAGTCAACTTTGTACATAGGAACATCGGGTAATCTTACTTGGGTTATTGTCAGTTTGGTCAGTAACTCTCTCCACGCCTTTTTCATCCATTTCCCTTCTTCAGGTACGACAAGAAGTACTCCAGCACCTTCGAGAGCGACTTTCGTCGAACATTTCTCCATTTGGGAGAATGGTGGGTTGGCGTACAGGTACTTCCATCTCCCCAGATCTCGCCAACTGTACCACCAGGCGCTATTACCTTGTCTCCAACAGTAAAGCTCGCTGTCTGCGGTAACGTGGTTAGCAAAGAGTTCGATAAAATCGTCACCGCAGGGATCGCCTTCGATGTTCAACTCCTCGTACGCGTGTAGCTTCATCTCAGTAGCACAGGAACACACACACACCCCAACACCCCAGCCAGGAGTGGCGGGGCGCAGCCGAAACCCGAGCCCAAGGACACACACGCACACGCCGCACACCCCAGCCAGGAGTGGCGGGGTACAAACGGGGCGCGCACACAAGCACACACACACACACCAACACCCCAGCTAGGGGTGCCGGGGCGCAGGCGAAACGTGAGCCAAAGCACACACAACCACACCGCACACCCCAGCCAGGAGTGGCGGGGTACAAACGGAGCGTGCACACAAGCACAGAACACAGCCCCACAGCCCAGCCAGGAGTGGCAGGGCGCAGCGGAAACTCGAGCCCAAACCCACACACCCACACCGCACAACCCAGCCAGGAGTGGCGGGGTACAAGCGGAGCGCGCACACAAGCAGACACACTCCCCAACACCTCAGCGAGGAGTGGCGGGGTGCAGCCGAAACCCGAGCCCAAGCACGACCCAGACGCAAACACAAGCGCCACACAACAGTACGAAACCCAGTGTCCATAGCCCGGGCACTGAGGCAGCCCGTGACATGCAGGGACCCGGCCAAGCGAGATCCGGAGCCCGGGGGTAAGGCTGCATTCTAAGGCCTGCGTTGCTTTGGGACTCGAGGCGGAGCATGCGATACCCAAGCACCTCGGAACCCCAGTACCAAGAACATGCATGCATGTCTTGGCAACGGGATACGCCAGGAAGTCCGGTGAAACCCTAGGGTTCTGCCCAAAGGAGGGAACGTGCGCAAACACGGGGGCACAGCCTCCTGGCGAGACAAGTACGTCACGCTGGCGGCGATCAGCCCTCCTGGTGTTGCCCGGGGCCGCTTTGTTGGGGGCCACCAGTCAGGTCTAGCGGGATGTAAGTTGCTTCCCCTCTTCAAGCGCGGAGCCTCTTCCTGTGCGTCACAGCGGCAACGCCAGCGGGAACCATGGCGCGCCTCTCCAGGACCGAGTGCACCCACCTACCTACCTACCTACCTCAGTAGCTAAGGTGTAGGTCTCCAAAGTTAGTAGCATCTCCTTCTCCAAACACAGTAGCCCTCAATCTTCACTTCCGCGTCCAGGTCAAAGCTGATGTCCCTCGATTTTACCCCTTCGACAATCTTGGCGGTCTCTTGAGGTGTACGTTCTCCCACTCTCCGTCGTCTGTCAGTACTAGGACGTGTCTTGGTGACTGAAGGCCCAAGTAACGAATCTCAAGGAAGTCCTCACCGAGCACTGCCTGGAACGCGTCTGCTTGAAGGACTAAGAAACCTTTCGGTAATCTCTTCCTCCCTAGAATGCCTGTGCCTTTGTACTTCCCTTCAGTCAGGCATATTCTCCCGTCACCAATGCAAATACCACAACCTGACGCGTACTCACTTTCACCCTCAGGTACGTGTTTCGCCGCCATTATACTGCTCGTAGCTCCCGTGTCGATAAAACGTTCAATTGTGGACGCTTCGGTTACTTTGAGTGGCAACAGGTAGCCCTTCTCCAAAGAGCCGCCTCCCTACTTGTCTTGCGGAGGGAGTGGCTTGGGGTCCATCGTCAACGCAAATCCACAGGATTTGGCCATGTTGGTAAGGTTCTCTTGAAGCTTGAGCAACCTCCTTGTCTTTCGATTGCTTGGTCCCTCTTCTCCTTCAGCGGGCTCAGGCAAGGGATTCGTGCTAGCTGGCGGTGTTGCTTGGCTTGGTTCTCCTTTGCCGGACTCCCCTTTGCCACCTTTCTCTCCGTTGCCTTTGCCTTTTGCATCGCCCTTGCGTTCCCCTTTTCCGTCGCTCTTGCCTTTTCCTTTACCAAGATCTTCTCCTTGTTTCTTAGCTGCAGGGCGGGCCTTCCTCTTGTCAGCTTGTTTCGTCCAGCATTCGTCACGGGCATGGTTCTTGTTCCCACAATAATCGCACCACACAATGGTCTGGAATTGAGGCGGTTGCCATACCCATTTACCTTGTTCTCCGTGACTGCCTCCACGACCGCTACCTTTCCCACGGCCTCTTTTTTTGCCTTTGCGTCCGTTGCCTTTTTGTCCTTCCGAACAGTATAAGTCTTGGATTTCGTCGTCTTGACCAAATTCGGGAGGTGGTTCCTGGTTTCGATCTTTGTTCTTGTTCCCTCCTTTCAGGAAATTAAGTTGTGCTTCGCATTCACCTTCAATGTGTTGGTCCGATATACGTTGGAGGGCAAGTTCTTCAAGCAAATCGGCCAAGTCTTGGTAGGTGTGCGTTTTTGCCTTCCTTTCCATGGTCGACCGACATTGGATCCAAGTCTTCTTCTGGATCTTTCGGGTCAGCAACAGGAGTTTCTCGGTCTCGGACATAGGGATTTTTAACTGGATCATAAGGCTTTTGAGCTTCTGCAGTAATTGACTGGGAGTTCTTTGAATTTTTGCACTTTCTCTGAGGCTCCGCGAATAGATGCTCGGTCTTGAAGTGAGGGAAGGCGGGATCCAACTGTTTCGGGAAGTGTACCCGGGACTCCAACGTGGTTAAGATGTCGTCTCCCAATCCTCGAAGCCATTTGTTCTTGCAGCCTGTCTTGATCAGGTAGGCGCCTGTCATCTCATCTACAGCTTTCTGTCCGGTCATTCTCAGGTACCTCACAAAATCACGCGCGTACAGATCGAGACGCTTTCCAGTGCACACGGGTAGAGGTATCTCTAGCTTCCTTTTCGCTGTGCACTTCGTACTACTTCCTCAATCTTTGCTGTCGTCGAGGTCGCTGTCCTCCATCTTGGAAGGTGAAACGGCGAGTAGCGCAGGCGCCGTTAGCCCATGTTTGTCACGCGCTTCCTGCAAGCTACTCACCTTGATCTTCACAGCGAACTCGTCCGGCAGGTACGCCTCCTTGATCCTCGGGAGGAAGGGTGAAATACCTTTTTAGTGATCGTCGAACAGGTGGAGTCCTGTTACCTTGGAAAGGGCAGAAGTGTTCAGATCACTTTCGATGCGACTTTCTCGAGACTCCTCCAACTCGTCCAAACGTCGGGAGATTTTCTTTTGTTCTTCCAACATTTTCGACAAAGACTCTTGGATTTGGTCGCACGACTCAGCTTCGAGGTCGTGGACGCAGCCGATGTACCTTTACTGGTTTTAGACTTTTTTGTTTTTGTCGAGCGAGTAGTGTGAGATCTTGTTGAGGAGGTCGGAGGTGAGGAAGGTGGTCCTCGTTCTCCAAACTTGAAATCACCTAAGTCATGCTTCTTCCCTTTGATCTGTCAGACTCTCCTGTTCTTGACTCTCTGTGCTCATCCTTCCTCTCGTCCACTCTCCCTGACTGAATCCTAGTCATCATGGTCCTAAACCACTCCAGCTTACCCTGGCTCGCTAGTTCCCTCGCAAAGTCAACTGCTTGCTTCCATTCCTCAGGTTCGCCTACGCTGCTGTCTTCATGCTTGGCGTCGTCCCTATCGACGCTTTCATGCTTTTCACCTCGAGCGTCTTCGCGCACGGGTTCGTGTTCACGAGCGTCTTCGCGCAGCTCTGTTTCTGCGCTTGGACTGGACGCATCTTCCACCTCTACCTCTGGATCAGGGTTGAGACCTTTGGGCGTAGGGCATTCTGAGGATGTGGGTTTAGACTCAAGGGCTTGCTTTAATTCTCGCCTGTATTCTTTCACAGAATCTGAGGTGGTCTCAAGGGTCTCATCTGTGGATGACGTTGCAGGAGAGTCTCTTATTTTTCGCCTCAGTTGTTGTCCGGGGGTCCATGTCACTTATCTTGTTTATTACAGTTCAGATTCAAACAGGCAGAACTGTTCACAGAACTGACAGAACAGACAGACACAGACAGAATCAGGCGCCTTTGTATAGTTGATACCTTCAGCATCGTTCGCGTCTGCTACCCCTCAGATTTAGGCTCTAACCAGCACCCCTTAGAAAGCACTGCACCTTGGACTCATTCATTGCATAAAAAATCAGCCTGTACAACACGCAGTATGTCACGGACCACTGACTCATATACACTCGCTGTTTACTATTGACTTCATTTACTTTGCGATGCTTTCCTTGTTCCTATTCCCTATTGCCGTTTGCCTGTCATTTGTGATGTGCACATGTGACCACCATGCGTATTTCCTACCAAGAGTGAAAATGGTGAAAAGCGCCAAAAGCCCATAAAAGCACCCACGCCAAGTTGGATGCATAGCTTGATACTATAAAACATTGGTAAAAAGCGACTCAAAACAGCCTTAGGAAAACAGGGTTGCATGATACAGAATTAGTATAAATGATCATCAGAATTGTGATCATCAAGCATCAGCACATGGCATGCATGTCAGCAAAATGACATCAATGTACACAGTCTGTCAAAACCTTTTGAACCTGTGGAGCTGGAGTGTTGGTCCATTTCACTCTGGGTCATCCTACTTTGACCCGGCACGGCACATTTTTTTTGGATCAATCTAATGCAGAATCTTTTAGCTGACTGTCATGTGACTTATGTCATGTTACGCCTGAGAGCGCGCAGAGGGAAGAGGTTACAGCAAGTGTGAGCGAGAGTGGAGGAGGCAAAAAAGAGTCTGGAGCATAGGACCAACGACTGGGGAGGCCGCAAAACCCACCCGGTACTGGAGCATACCGGCTGGAGTGCCCAAGGAATTGAGCCCGGTGTCCAGAAGAGAATGGAGCCGAAGGAGGGCGAAGTTTGCCCTTGGTTAGACCATCCAAGAAGGAGCGGAAGACGCCCGTTGGGAGGAACCGGAGGCCGGACGTTCCCAGGGGTGTTGCCTCCGGGAGCATCCCGGCGTCAAAAAAAAAATGCACGGGAGGAGAAGAGCAGCACACAGGATAGAAACAACCCGGCACCCAGAAGAAGATGGAGCAACAGGAGGATGAAGATGGCCCTGGATCATATTTTTCAGGAGGGAGCTCAATGATGCACACAAGCGGCCAAGGTACCGACGCCGCCAGGCTAGGAACATCCGGGGCAGCAGAGCCGCGCCCGCAACCAGAGCATACGGGCGGCACGAACAAGAAGGCATGTGCCAGCTGGTGGACCCACGGGGGGAGAAAGCTGGGAGCCCTCTGGGAATAGCATATCTGGTCGGGGGGGCGGCACGAAGGGCAGTGGACTTGAACACCGCGCCCTACAATACACAGGGTTGGATCGTCGATGTTGGTCCACCCTGGCAACAAAGAGATGGAGGAGCAGAAAGAAGATAGCCCTGGATTGCACAATCCGGGCAGTGCCATTGGACCAGACGACAGCATCTGGGGTCACGAGAATGGCCACACAGCGGCCTAGAGAAAGCGCACCAGCAACACGGCGGGCGATAGAGGGTACAAACAAAGGCTGCCCGCAGCACCACACAGGGGTAGTGACACACGGGACACACCCAATCATGGTTGGCAACAAGTAAAGGGGACGGGATAGGTGTGCTCTTGACACTAGATTGCTGCAGCGTCATGTCCACGTTTCTGTTGCCTGTGTCCTGCTCATTCTCGTTGTCGTCCACCCCGCTGCCTGAACAGGCGGTGCGGGGACTCGGGGGACAGGGGCTGGCGCGGCTTCAGATAGGTGTGGTCTGCATGCAGGCGCCCCCTGTCCCCAGCACGTCCCTCCCCGACTCACTCAGCGGTGTCTGTGGTGCGTCTGTCGTTCCGGTTACCGGACAGCCCGGTGTCCGCGGTGAAGGGGGGTGAGGGAGCCGCCGGACAGGGGAAGGCGAGTGCGGTAGAGGGAGTGGCAGGGAAAGGCCAGGACAGGCGAACACACTCTGCTTGTACGGCACCTCCTGACTCATAAGTTCCTCGAATGGAATCAATGTCTAGTGCATTTGCTCTGCTCCATAAGTGTTTTGAGGCCAGTTCCGATCCCATGTGGCTGGTCCTGTCATATACTACAATGATTTCACCTATTTTGGCAATTTCAGATTTATACTTCCTATCATCAACAGGATGGACAATTTGACCCTTCTGGTTCGAGTCAGGCCTGATGTGTTTGCGCGTGCCCTTCTGGCTTTCCTTGTGGTGTGTGTGTGCTCTCTGGTCTTTCAATGCCGGTGCGTTGGCAGAATACCCTTCCGATGTGTTGCTACTATTGTTAGATTTACCCTTTGTATACTAGGATCACTACTCTAACCAGAGGAAGACGAGGCAGCCATAGTATATACGTGTATACACTTCTGTGCATTAGTTCTCGGGAAGTACCTTTAGGGAACCAGGGCCATTGTCATCAATGCTATACTGGTAGTCAGTAGTAGCGGTCAAAGGTACCACACTTACCAGGCGTCTTCTGAACGGGATGAGATGTGAGAATAATGGAAGCACAGGTAGGTCACTGCAGGCTGTCAGAAGGTTTGGGGGTTGTTCCACAAGGCAAAGCATGTCTATACACGTTTGGTTATCCATTGTTTGATTGGCATATAAGTCGTGACAGAGTGATATTCTATTGCATTACAGAGGGTCAGTCTTTAGAGACCGCTGGTCCTCAGCAGGTTGTGTTAAGATGCATTCGGTGAACATGTCACTGGTTGGTTGAGGATTGAGGCTTTCGGTACTAGACGCCTTCAGGCCCCCGGGGGGCCACCTTGTCGGCGCAGGTGATATGCTCCCCCCCTGGGCCTAGTGAGCGGCCTTTCCTGACACACCCCCTGCCTGTAGGCGGAATCTGCCCTGGTTCAAAGGGCTCCGAGCCCTGTCCCTACACCGCTTGGGCATTTTGCCACTCTGTGGTCGGTGTGCCGATTAGCAACTAGGTTGCAGGCGCTTACCCACTACATTGCCGCCCTTATGCATGGTCACCCGGGATTCCCGCACTGCCGGGCCCATGTTACTGGCTTGTTGCCAGAGGGACTACC
This sequence comes from Eutreptiella sp. 'Long Island Sound 2002', assembly GCA_964036045.1. NCBI lineage: Eukaryota > Euglenozoa > Euglenophyceae > Eutreptiales > Eutreptiaceae > Eutreptiella > Eutreptiella sp. 'Long Island Sound 2002'. The sequence goes on along the minus strand of OZ038380.1, from coordinate 79,760,745 downwards.
ATGGGCTGGCGCGGAGGCTGCCTAGTTGCGGGGTTGCTGCGTGGCGCTGTGTGCCACTACTGCGTTTGAGGGCGGAGTGCCCTGTTGATGTTTGTGAGGCGCTAGCGGCAAGTCAGGAGGGCGGGGTCAGTGCCGCTTCTCGTCTCCCGACCCCCCTTGCTATCCCTCCCTCGCGTCTCTCGCGGTCCTTGTGGCGCGTCGCCCCGTCTGGGTGTCCCTAGAGTGGGACTAAAATGACACCCACAATACGCGCGCGCTGCGCCCTGTTGCCATATGGAAATAAAGAGATTAGTAAAACACGACAAAAAAACTTTCTGAATAGCTGAAATCAAAGCTAATTAGCAGAAAAAATGCTTAGGCCAAAAAGCTTGCTGCGAAACGGGTTGAAACCGGACGGAAGGTTTTTCGCTCTTAAATAGCTGAGACGTTAACGCCATAAGCACCGTAACTCTCGTACAAACATAACGGCGCCCCCCAAGTCGTCTAACACGCCGTTAACGCAAAGAAAAAGCCGTCACGAGCAGTGCGTAAACCTCGAAAGTTTTTTCTAAGCCGCCGCGTCCCCTCGCCCTGCTTCTTTTCATTTTCTTTCCTTCTCCTTGCACCTAACTCCCCTCCCTCATGCCTCCCCTCACCCTTTTTCGTCAGCTTAGGCGACCGGCCCTGGGGAAAACGCCGTCGGCAGCTTGCAAACAAGACCACCATCTTTTAGGTCCCGTGGCAACACGTAAGTCAGAAATGTGACCTTGGTATTGCTGCCTGCCTGTGTGCGTGAGTTGGGTGGTGTCTTATTTTCTAGTGGGAAACATTTTAATTTTTAGTTTTCACACCAACATTCCAGCCAGGAGTTGCGGGGCGCAGTCGAAACCCGAGCCCAAGCACACACACACATACCGCACACCCCAGCCAGGAATGGCGGGTACAAGCGGAGCGCGCACACAAGCAGACACACAGCCCCACAGCCCAGCCAGGAGTGGCGGGGCGCAGCCGAGACTCGAGCCCAAACCCACACACCCACACCGCACACCCGAGCCAGGAGTGGCGGGGTACAAGCGGAGCGCGCACACAAGCACACACACTCCCAACATGCCAGCCAGGAGTGGCGTGGCGCAGCCAAAACCCGAGCCAAAGCACGACCCAGACGCAAACACAAGCACCACACAACAGTAGGAAACCCAGTGTCCATAGCCTGGGCACTGAGGGAGCCCATGCCATGCAGGTGACCCGGCCAAGCGAGATCCGGAGCCCGGGGGTAGAGCTGCATCCTAAGGCCTGCGTTGCTTTGGGACTTGAGGCGGAGCGTGCGATACCCAAGCACCTCGGAACCCCAGTACCAAGAACATGCATGCATGCCTTGAGAACGGGATACGCCAGGAAGTCCGGTGAAACCCTAGGGTTCTGCCCAAAGGAGGGAACGTGCGCAAACACGGGGGCACAGCCTCCCGGCGAGACAAGTACGTCACGCCGGTGGCGATAGTCCCTCCCGGTGTTGCCCGGGGCCGCTCCGTTGGGGGCCACCAGTCAGGTCTAGCGGGATGTAAGTTGCTTCCCCTCTTCAAGCGCGGAGCCTCCTCTTGTTCGTCAAAGCGGCAACGCCAGCGGGAACCATGGGGCGCCTCTCCAGGACCGAGTGCACCTACCTACCTACCTACCCACCTCAGTAGCTAAGGTGTAGGTCTCCAAGGTTAGTAGCATCTCCTTCTCCAAATGCAGTAGCCCTTCGATCTTCACTTCTGCGTCCGGGTCAAAGCTGATGTCCCTCAAGACTTTTACTCCTTCAACAATCTCCGCGGTCTCTTCGAGGTGTACGTTCTCCCACTCTCCGTCGTCCGTCAGTACTAGGAGGTGTCTTGGTGACTGAAGGCCCAGGTAACGAATCTCAGGGTTCTCCTCGAGGAAGTCCCCACCAAGCACTGCTTCAAACGCGTCTGCTTGGAGGACTAAGAAACGTTTCGGTAATCTCTTCCTCCCTAGAATTCCTGTGCCTTTGTACTTCCCTTCAGTCAGGCATATTCTTCCGTCACCAATGCCAATACCACAACTTGGCGCGTACCCAATTTCACCCTCAGGTACGTGTTTCGCCGCCATTATACTGCTTGTAGCTCCCGTGTCGATAGAACATTCAATTGTGGACGCTTCGGTTACTTCGAGTGGTAACAGGTAGCCCTTCTCCAAAGAGCCGCCTCCCTACTTGTCTTGCGGAGGGAGTGGCTTGGGGTCCATCGTCAACGCAAATCCACAGGATTTGGCCATGTTGGTGAGGTTCTCTTGAAGCTTAAGGAACCTCCTTCTCTTTCGATTGCTTGGTCCCTCGTCTCCTTCAGCGGGCTCAGGCAAGGGATTCGTGCTAGCTGGCGGTGTTGCTTGGCTTGGTTCTCCGTTGCTGGACTCCCCTTTGCCACCTTTCTCTCCGTTGAAGCAGGTCACAACCCTACCCTGGCATTTTACCCCTAAGGGAGCATTATTTGGCCCTATATATGGGATATATGTGGGATAGGGTATATCATATTCCATTTCCTTGTTAGAAATATAGGATGTGGGATGGATAAGGCAATCATGGATGTTTAGTAGTTATATCAATTAGTGGATGATAGGGTGGATTTCTCATATGTGCATATCAGGTATTTCATTGGCTATGTGTACCATATCTGTTTGCAGGATACTATTCAGTCAACACTATCGTGATGTCTTCGGTGCCAAGCAATGTTGCTGCCCATGCCACTGCGACCTCTGCTCCTGACCACCCGGTCTGGTTTCATGGTAGCAGAGGCGAAAATTTTTCGTCTCTGTTGGGCGTTTGGCATCGCGGAAAGCGATCGGTCCAAGACATCGTGGACCAAATTCAAATTAAAATCTCTTCCCCGGGAGGGATAGCTGAGGGTGTCCAGGTCCCCACTCTCAGGACCTCCTCGGCCCTGACCCCATCGACCGGGCAGGGGCCGCAAAAACGGGCCAAGCCCCAAGTGGCTACCAATCCTAAGTTTCCGAAATCCCCGAATGTTCCCATCGGGGCCCCCCATCCTCGAAATCCAGCTGGTGTACCTGGGATGGTTGGGGGGGAAATAGACGGCCACCCTCAGGGAGCGATAAGAGGACCACAATCGCCTATTATGGGCTCGGGAACCGTTACTAGCGCCGAGAATCGGGCAGTAATCGACCTATCTACTGGGGTGATCGAGCGTACGAACGCTGCGCCCTCACGCGCTGCCGACTGGGGTACGATGGCTTCGCCAATGGGGCCTATCGTGGTCGACTCTGGCACTCCTCCGTCGCTAGGGGGGTTGCCAGAGCCTCAGGTCAGAAGAAACCTGTTTGCGGCAGGGCCCATCAGCCCCATTGTTGACCAGCTCGACGCTGAAAACCGTCGAGTCCTCGCGCTCACGCCTGATCCCCATGGCCATCTGGGTCCGGCTCGAGAGGCCGTGGCCCTGATCCAGCAAGCCCTGTCGGGGACTAGGCAGAACCCCACTGTGGTGGAATCGTCGCCCACTCCAAGAAGTGGATCGCGGCGGTTTCCCTCCCTGGTGGAGGAATCTCCTGTCTTGGGAGCGTATCCCAATCCCCCGAGCGGATCCAGGCTAAATCCTACGATCATCGAGGAATCCCCCACGCAAATCGAGGAGGATGAGTGTGACCGGTGGTTCCCCCTGGCGGTGGAGCAGTGGAACGACGATGAGGAGGAGGAGATTGGAGTGTTGGAACGTCATGAACTCCATCATTCCCCTATTTCCGTTGCCTCGTCGCCTGCACCTCCTGAACCTATGTCAGGGACCAGGGATCGCCCCATGCTTGTGGAAGAGTCTCCGGCCCCCCACTACATCACGGTGGAGGACTCTCCGGCCCCTCAGTACATTGTTGTGGAAGAGTCCCCGGTGCCTATGAGCGGCGTCAAAAACCGCCCGTGTCTTGTCGTGGAATCTCCGGAGCCTACGGAGGACCGGGCCGGTGCTACATCTCCAGTGCCTATGAGTGGCACGAAAGATCGTCCATCCCTAGTGGATGATTCTCCGGCAATGCCGAGGGTCAACAATCTGAGCTGGGGGGGAGGGAATCAGGTGGAGGGAGGTTCAGCAACCCTCCCAATAAATTTGGTCTCTCCCCCCACAAATACATCTCCTACGGAGGACCCCCAACTGCCCAATTGGGGGGGGGATCCAGCGGTTGCAACGGGATCGGATCTTGTTTTTGCTTCCCATCCGAGAACTCGACCACCTATGGTGGTTCATGAGTCACCACAGTATATTGTGGTGGACGATTCCCCGCCCCCACCGCCGCGACCGAATACTGTTGGTCATGTTCCCCCTCCGCCGTCACCCCGCCACCGCCAGGTGGCTTACATCGAGCACGTGCAAGGAATCCCGCACCTGGTTCGGCCATCTAGTGGTGGGGGTTCGGGGGGGGGGCATCCCTCTAGTGGGGGGGCGCCAGCGCCTGTTGCTGCGCGCCCCACACCCCCTTCTCGCCCTGCGGGGGGGCCCTCTGGTCCCTCCGTGGCAGGGGGGGCTGCTGGGGGGGGCGGTGGTGGGTCATCTCCTCCTCGTGGAGGGGGGGGTCCATCTTTTCGACATTCTGGGGGCCCCACTCCTACACGGGGGGAGGACGACCTACAGCACACCTGTGACTGTCCCCGGTGTGTCGTGCACTACGAAACGTGCATCCAATCTCTGATGGCACAGGTGAGGGACCTGCGAAATCAGAATCTGGAGTTGCAGCGATCCCATCAGGAACTTTCTCAGGCCGTAGCCTCTACTGTGGGCATCAGTCAGTCCTACGGGGACCGGATGACCCAAATCTTGTCTATATTGGCTAAGTTTGACGCGGTGGTTCAGGCATACCAACGGGATTCTAAGGTGGTGGAGGCTAGCGTGGCAGATCATCTTAAGATGTCCAACGGCAACACGGCTAAGTGCTTTAGCGCAGTGGAGTCGCTCGCTACACGTTACGCCGCCGTTGCATCTAGGATCGATGCGTGGGACCACTGGTACTCCACGCCTGCGGAACCCGTTACGGTGGTCCCACCCCCGCCATCGGCGCCTCCGCCCGTTCCTGATCCTACACCGGCGGCGCCTACGGCGCCCATGGGCGCGCCATCCGGTTCATCCGGTGGTGGGTGTGTCCTTCCTTTCTCCGTCCACCCATCCCACGATTGCATCTACCATCCGAACGCTTGTCCGGATTCGGGGTGGCCGAGGGGGGGGGAAGAACACCACGAACACCCCCACCCCCAAGAACCTACATCGTGGAGGGGAATCGCCGAAAAGCAGAAGGAACGTGCTGTTCCCGAGTGGAGGGCGACGCCTAAGGGCGAAGAACACCCCACGGAGCCTACGGCCCCGTGGGCCAATGAAGAGGAGAACACCTCTTCGTTGGGGAACATTAATCCCCTCACGAAAAATGTTTTCACTTCCCCTGGGAAACCTTCGTACACGCCCTCTCATCCTACGGATACGTGTACAGTCTCTCCAGTGAAAGTTGCACCAAGTGCAAGTGGAGGTGCACCCCCAACCATGGCTCCCCCTGCTTACCACCCGTACCAAATGCCTATGGTGCAAAATAGTTACACCAAAGCGGTGGAGGATAGTGATATGCCTAAACCGCAATTTAATGGGCAGCTAGAGTGCTACGACGAGTGGGTGGAGAAGCTTCAACAATGGTTGGGGGGGTGTGATACCATGTACCGAAAGGCCAACGAGGCAAAAATGATTTTGAGTACCTTGCCCCCATGGCTAAAGGCGATCATCAACGCCCGGGTTGCCGAGGCCACCCACCACACACGCACGGCCCCCACCCTCAAAGAGTTGTGGGACTTTTTGGAACAACGTTTCCACGAGTATGACCCCTCAAGGGCTGATGAAAGATGGCGAGCCCTCACCCCCAGGGTGGTTAGAGGGCAAGTGACCCTCATCGACCTTGAAGATTTCTATGCTCGTTGGCAACGTTTGTTGCCTCTGAGCAATGAGACTCGTCCCCACGTGATCCGGGAGCAGCTCCTAAGCAAGCTCCCGTGGATCAAGGAGAAGGTCGTCAAGCAAGAGGCTAAGAATAGCCCAGACAGCTATGTGGTGGATTTTAGTGGCCTTGACCCTTCGCCGGGTCGCGCCCCGTTCGAAAAAGAACTCAGGAAATATAGCGCTCAAGCTTGCACTACGGTTCCTGAGATTGTTTCCTATTCGGGGCCGGGGGTGATAGTTGACTGCAAAGACCCGGCTCTCCAGGAGTGGATCTTGAAACTCAACAACACACCTCACACACGCGGCTACACTATGAAAGTGGAGCAACGTAGGCCTCGTTTGAAGCCTGCGGAAATCTACGCCCTTGCCCATAAAAGCGTGTCAGAGAGGGAAGCCCTCGAACGCCTCAATAAAGGAGACAAGACGACGGTGACGTACACTCATCGCCCTTCTCACAATAAAACCGCGGTGCATGCGGTTAATGCGGAGGCTACGGCGGACCCTGACACCTCCGAACCCGCTGACACCTCCGTCAACGCCGTGGGTCACTCTAAACCTCCGGCGAAGAAACCCGTCGACCCCGGGGCTAAACCGCCACCTACCTTTTGGGTTCCGTGTTCCAAACATTGGAAAACACGTAAACAAACGGATATGGACATGTCTTGGATTGATTGGGGTGCCACCAATACCACCCTTTGGACGTGTAAGCCAAATCACAGGTTAGCAGATTCGCTCTGCTACCATGAAACCAGACCGGGTGGTCAGGAGCAGAGGTCGCAGTGGCATGGGCAGCAACATTGCTTGGCACCGAAGACATCACGATAGTGTTGACTGAATAGTATCCTGCAAACAGATATGGTACACATAGCCAATGAAATACCTGATATGCACATATGAGAAATCCACCCTATCATCCACTAATTGATATAACTACTAAACATCCATGATTGCCTTATCCATCCCACATCCTATATTCCTAACAAGGAAATGAAATATGATATATCCTATCCCACATATATCCCATATATAGGGCCAAATAATGCTCCCTTAGGGGTAAAATGCCAGGGTAGGGTTGTGACCTGCTTCACCCCCCCACTTAAAACGACTGCCACGGGCAGGAAGTACATGCCCAAGAGGAACGTAGCAGTCACAAACAGCAGCAAATCACAGGTTAGCAGATTCGCTCTGCGGGAATCGAACCTAGGCGGGCAATCTGGGAGCCGGCCGCACGACCGCGGACGTTGGTAGAGGTGCCCAGAGGCGCCCCCTTCGAAAGAAGAAAACCTCGGGCACCCCTGTGACACTACCGTGGCTCTCGTTCCATCGAGAGTCATGAAGGGGCATATAGTGACTAGTGAGATTCAAACCGAACTTTCCGTTCAGGTTGTTTTGCCCAATGGAGAACGCAAGGCCCTCCGTGTTTTGGTGGATTTTGGGTGCCAAGCGGTCGCTTTGGCCAACCCCAATGTTTTTGGAGACCAACTCTCCGAAAAATATGAATCCCCCCAACGGAGGCGCCTACTCCAAGCAGATAATGAGACGCCTTTGCCAGGGGGGGACGAGCAAATAGACGTCAAAATTCAATTTACGGGGGTTGTGGATGGTAGTGTTTCACTTCCTCGTGTTGCCCAGTATGGCGTGTCCCCGTACCTTGTCCCGAATTTACCTTGGGATATGGTTTTGGGGCACCCATGGGGTTACGAACATTGTGTGAGCCATTTTGCCCGTTTCAATTGTTTGTACTCTCACCATCCAGTGCACTCCCGTTTTTGGATTGAGGACTTCCGTGAAGCTCCACGAACCGGCAAACCATTTTTGGTGAAACCCATTCATGGTAAGGTGTCACGTCAGTCCGTGTGGGGCCTAACCGTTCCAGTCATTGGAGCGGTCGCTCCTACGCACCCTGCCCCGGCCATTGTGGTTACGCCCCCTGGTGGCGAACCGCCTAACCGTGTTGAGGCCGAGAAACACATATCCTATGCCTTGACCGCTTCCTCCGTGGCCCCCGTACAGGACCGGGCTTGTGCTTTGGAGCTCGTTGAATTTGCTCCCGAAGCCCTTGCCCGTGATGTTCTACCTACGCGGCGTGATGGGTCCATGTGGACCCAGTCTGACTATGGCCTCACGCCATATTGGGCCGCACGTGTCAAAAAACAATTTGGCAAAAACCCCGACGTGGACGCCTTCAATAGGGTCCCGGGTATGGCTCAGGCTACCCGTTGGGTTTCGCCGCTTGAAGATTTCTTTTCCACTCCCGCGGACCCCTCCAAATTGTATTGGATGTGCCCTCCCTATCATCGGTTTTCCGATTGTGTTCGGAAAATTCGGCAAGAAAAACTACGAGCCATCGTCGTAGGGCCGAAGTGGACACATAGGGAGTGGTGGAAACCCCTTATGGAAATTACTTTGCAAGGGTACCACCTTCCTGGGCCAGAGACTAAAGCCTGTCTCTATCAGAATGACCACCTCACGCCCCTTCCTCAACGGGGTTGGTCCACGGTGGCGCTATACGTGGACGGCGGTATTGCGGAGGAAAATTTGGCGGCCACTAAATGTCATGTGGCCTCCGTTTTGGCACCGGCCGTCTCTAACCCCAACACGGATGGCGAGCCGGGCATGACCTCGGAGGAAGAGTCGGAGGATGAAAGGGTGCCTAACCATTTGGCTTCGGTGCGCACCCTCACGTATCAGGCGACCCATAAAAAACTCCTCGCACCCGTTACTCTTGATCCTACCCCCGAAGATTTGGAGGCACAAGAATGCGTGCGTTCACGCATTGCGAAAATTGAACGAGAGTTATTGGGTGGGGGGGCCACTACCGTTAAACGTTACCGAAAACGTAAAGGCGCCACACGATTGTTGGCGGCTTCTCGTGTGGGTGGCGTTGTCACCACCCAAGAGCCTATTGTGTCTCCGGAGGTGGAGCTCATGAGGAAACGCATTCTCGCGGACTACGAGCGGGATGTTTTTAGTGGGGAGGTTCGTCTCTGTCCGGACCAGGAACACCCTAAGGTCCGTGGTACGGAGCGGTTGGGGTTTGCTAAACTTGACCTATACCCGAACGCCAAACCCAAGTCCGTAAAACCTATACGGTTGGTGGGGGAGCGTGCCGCGGCGGAGCAAGAAATAGTGGAGGACTTTTTGGCTCGTGGCTGGATTGAGCCGTGCCCTGCCTCCGAATGGGCGTCCAACGGTTTCGTTGTGCCCAAGAAAGAGAAAGGAAAATGGCGCCTCGTGGTGGACTACCGCCAACTTAATGAGGCTACCTTGCCCGACGCACACCCCCTCCCCCTCATAGAAAACATGTTGGAAAATCAATCCAAACACAAGATTTTCACTATTGTGGACTTGAGTAAAGGGTTTCATCAAATTCCCCTTCACCCTGAATCCCGGGCTAAGACCGCCATGAATTTGGCGGGTAAGCGATACCAATGGCGTGTTATGCCTATGGGTATCAAGAATGGGCCCGCTATTTTTCAACGGGTCATGGACCATGTTTTGCAGGGTTTGGATTGTGCGGACGTATATATTGATGATATTATTATTGGTTCCTCCGGTGCGACGGAGGAGGAGCTATTGGCTAACCACGACCGCGACGTGCGTGCCGTGTTGGATAGGCTACGAAAAGAGGAGTTGGTTGCTTCGGTTAGCAAAACCGATTTCTTTGTTCGTTCGGTTGAGTTTTGTGGCCATGTGTTGGAAAATGGCACACGTCGGCCGGCGCCAGGGAAAATGTTGGCGCTTGAGCGTTGGGACAAACCGGATAATGTTCGGGAGCTCCGGGGGTTCTTGGGGCTCGCCAACTATTATTCGGGCTATGTCCAACACTACGCCTCCATAGCTACCCCTTTGATTAATATGTTGAAGGATTTGCCTAAGCATAAGAATGGCAAAAAGATAGGCCTAACGTGGAATGCTTCGGCTAACGAGGCCTTTTTGAAGCTCAAGCGTGCTATTACGGATATTGTTCCCCTTCAACTAGCCGATTGGGATAAGGACTTTGTCCTCACCCCGGACGCTAGTAATTGGGCGGTGGGGGCGGCCCTACAGCAGGAAGGTCCCGATGGTGCCCTACGCCCCCTTGCCTTTTTCTCCCGCAAATTGTCAGGCAGCCAATTGAATTGGAGCCCTCGGGAGAAAGAATGCTACGCCATAGTGGCGGCGCTCTTAAAATGGCATGGTTGGGTGGGGAACAAGCGTGTGGAGGTCCGTACGGACCACCGTAGCCTTGAAAATTGGGCTACGGAGGACCTCAAAACCGTGGGGGGTCCCTCTCCACGCCAAGCACGTTGGCATGAATTGTTCTCTAAATTCGACCTCCATGTGGATTACACTCCGGGGCCAGTGAACCCCGTGGGTGATTTCTTGTCCCGTTGGGCTTACCCTGCTAACCCGGCGTTGGGTGATGTGTCCATACATGGGACGGCCCAAGCGGCCGGGGATGTGCGGGACATGATGGCGGCCGAGAAGGAGGAACTTCTCGCCCGCCCCCTTGTATTTAGGGCGGTTGTGGCGCCCGTTGTTACTAGGTCTAAAGCGGCGCCTCGGGCTCAAGGGGCGCCCGCGTGTGATCCACCCCCTCTGGCTTCGCCTCCAGTGGGGGGGGGGACGAAGCAAAAGAGAAAGCTTCGGAGACTGGAGCGAATTGTCAAGATAAAAAAATCTTGGAAGTCCCACAAGAAGGCAACTCCTATACATGGGGAGGATGCTCCCAATGTTTTTGAGATAAATTGGGCTAAACACTACCCAAATTGTCAACGCTACAAACAAATGTGGCAAGATGCCTTGAATGGGAGCTTCCAAGATGGAGTGAGGTTGGTGGATAACAAGCTCGTCCGTAATGGACGGTGGTGTGTTCCTACGCCGCTAGTTCATCGTTTGGTAGCCGAATACCATGATGCATTTCACTTAACTACCTCCAGTGTGGAAAAACACTGGAAGGAAATTAACCATGGCGTGGAAGGTGAGGGGTTGTACAAAGCAGTGGAACTGCAATGTCAAACGTGTCCCTCATGTGCCATTCACACGCATGACACCAAGCGCAAGCAAGGGTACATGACCCCTATGCCTATACCTATGGAGCCCATGGACTCCATAGCGCTTGATGTGTTTCACTACCCTTCCACCTCCCACGATGGAGAGGTGTATGACCGAATGCTCCTATGTGTATGCCGGCTTTCCGGCTACCTCATCGCGATCCCTATTCCTAAACCCCGTCATGGAGACAAGGATGAAGGGCTAACGGGGAGAAGAGCGGCCCATTTGGTAATGGAGCGCTGGGTGGATAGGTTCGGAGCCCCTCGTGAAATATGCTCCGACCGTGGGCCACAATTTGTGAGCCAATATTTCCAAACCCTTTGTTCTAAGATTGGTGCCCGCTCGACTATGTGTCTCGCGGGTAGGCACCAAGGTAATGGCAAGGCCGAAAATACTGGCAAGCAGCTAAGGCGTGCCGTTGCTAAAGCCATTACCTTGACGAAAAAGAAAACTAATTGGGTAGAGGTTTTGCCCGCCGTTGTACGAGCGTGGCATGAGACTACAGGTCCTTCAGGTTATACACCTAACGAGATTGTGTTTGGTAAACACAACCGTACTAAGGGGCCTCCTCTTGCTGAGCCTAAGGGGGTGGCCCAAGACGCCGCTCACTACTTCCAACGGCGTGAGGAGCTTATTGCTCTTGCACGGAGGGCTATGATTCAAGTGCAAGAGACAATGGCTCGTAAGTATAACAAGAGTAGGAGGATGTCCCCAAATTTCTCAAAAGGGGACCGCGTATGGGTCCGTCGCCAACGCAAAAATCTTGGCGATAAGACTTGTCCCTATTGGGATGGGCCCTATGAGGTTGTGGCCAAGAAGGCGCACGACCTCTATGTTATTCAAGTGGACCAACGGAGGTTAGTTGACGTCCACGTTGATTGTTTAATGAAAACGGTCAACTCCCCTCGCTCCCCCGTGCCTCTAAATTACACGGAGGAGGTTGCTAGGGTGCCCTCCCAGTTTGAGGAGGACACCTATAATGTCAAGAAAATATTAAGTCACCGTACTTACCGCAAGAGACTTCTCTTCAAGGTGCGGTGGGAGGGTTATACCAAAGATTGGGATACCGAGGAACCCGTGGAAACCTTCTTACCATCCTACAACAAAGTTTGGAGAGATTACTTGCAGAAACAGAATCTCACCCAAACCGTTGACATCCTTGCCCACCTTGGTGGACCGCTCTCATGAGCGTGCCACGAAAAGAAAACCCTAACCAATATGGATATATTATTGTTTGGGGAAGGGAGGAGAGAGCGAGAAGCGGTGGGAGACAGGAAAGAAGATGTGCATGCACGGCGCGCTCCTCGGTTACAAAAATCCCCACCGGAGCAGGGCGGTGGGTACCGCAGGTTTACCCCACCGTCTACCTCTCTCACCGCTAAAGGCTTGAGAGTCCTTGGGGTGGGGTGGCGTGGCATATAGCCTGGGGCGAAAGTGGGACGTGTTCTTTCGGGGGTCTTAATGCCATTCAAACCCCTATCCTTGGGTCTTACTGGAGCACTCCTACCACCACCAGGACTACTGCCGTCAGTCCTGCCCACGATGACGCCCCCTGTCAAGGGTGCTAACAACGTGGCAAGCACTTCCCGAAGACTCTGCCGGGTTGTGCGCATGGTGGTGTTTGCAAGGTTTCGGAGTGCCGCCCCGTACCGAAACCACGACCCCACGACCGTCCCTGACCCGTGACCCAAGCCAACAAGCTAAATCATTTGCTCAAAATGGCGAAGGCTTGAAAACTTCGTTGGGTTGGCGGGTACAACCCATTTTCCCCTTTTGTGTTGGGCGTGATGGTTTTCCACCGATTTGCCCTTGTCCACACGAGGGTAGGTATACAAGGTACGAAGTACTCGTGTGGCTCACATTACGTGGAAAAAAATTTCGTGGCGTGCAAAATTGCCACTACGTACGGCGAGGACTTAAGCCTAGAGGGAGGGGTCGTCCTCTACAATACAAGTATTCTAATATGAATTGCAATGGGTGCCTTTGCCCCGTCACTCTATGAGTGGGTGGGGTCTTCAAAGGCGAGGAGTGGCGTTGCGGATTTGGGCCGTCTCCGCCGCCTGGGTATTCGTCCCCGGTCGCTATGCGTGCCCGGGTTGGGAGTGGGTACCCTCCATTGCCATTGCATGGGGCCGCATGCTGGCTGGGTGTGCTCTTCATGTCCTTGATGAACTTCTCGGGGGAGTTCCTGCCTGCAACGAGAGGGAACAAACAATATGATGAAAAGGGCGAGTGTGCACATGCATATGTTTATGAGAGAATATGTATATTAATGTTTTCTCTAGAGTTCCCCACGAGTGGACTTGGATTTCCACAACACCCGAGGGGTCCTCTATCCCAACACCCAACCAAACGGGTTGGGATATGGGCGTGGCATTTTTCTTTATAGAGACCCGTGCGTGGACTTGGATTTCCACAACACACACGAGTCTCTCTGTCCGAGACACACCAAAACCGGGTGTGCCCGTGGCCAATGGTAGCGTGTGTGTGCGCATGCCATTAATTTAGTTACGGGATTATATGGTTGCCTATTACGTTGGTTATCACCCGCCCCCCGAGCAAGCAAGACCTAGGTTGACACCTACCTTTGGGGTTTTGTAGCCGTGTACACCGGCCCAAGTTTACACACGGAGGTGTAAACATGAATCCGTCATACACGGTGTAGAGGGGTTGGGGGAGTAAAACTCCTTCGGGGCGTGTCATCGTGCCCCCGGGGAGTAGGGTGGGCTGATTCACCAGCGGGACCGTACGGGCGACCTCCCCAATTTGCGACCTGGAGGTGACCCCCTGCGCTACGGCCCGCCGGTTGCACACCCACCGACAAAGGTAACACGCAAGCTAACCTAAGTGTTTATACGCACGCCCCCAAGACACACACGAACACCAAGCAACAAGGTGGCGTATCTATACACGTGTTCTATTGTGGATATGCTTACTGTTTGTTGTGTGTACGTGGGTAGTTTGTGGAAACTCTTGCACGTGCCGTATGTGTGGAGTGCCACCATCACGTGCCCCAAGGCCGCCACCGCGAGACCCACACTCTGTGATGCCCTCCGGGCGAGTGTGTGCCCCCGGGCCCTGCCAGTGGGTGTGCGCGCACAAGTGTGTCTTGTGTTTGTCGCTGTGCATCGCTCTATTATGTGTATATATGATATATATACGTAGTATGGCTCCTAGGTGAGGGGTTAGCAGTGAGGTCAGGTTATTATTACATGGTTATGAGGTTTGTCTATTTAAGTGTGTCTACTCACACCCTCATCCCATCTCCGTACCTCCTCCTTTACCCTCTACGTGGTGCATCACGTGTGACACACATGCTAAATTAGGCATCCACACGGACACGGCCCTTGGCTGAGCCGTGCCCGTAGCATTTAGCCACAGCCGTGGCTGGTTTCCGGCAATCCACACACAAGGCACACCGGCCTTCGTTTCATTTTTCTTGTGTGTCGGTTCAGTTTGCAAGTGGGCCTTTGGCTAGGCCTTGTCTCGGAATTTACAAGCAAGTGAGCAAGCAAGCTTACATCTTACAAGCAAGAACTCACTCGTTAATGCAAGCGTTAAATCAAGCACATCAAGCAACATCAAGCACATACAAGCTCTCATAAACTGTCTAAAGCACGAAGGTGGAAGGTGTGGGCATCGTACCCGTGTTTTTCTTTGTGCCTAGTGTTTGCAGCGGCTCTTTTACCCTGAGGCCATCGTGACCTCTTTCCTCTAATTAGTGAGCTACCGCGCGCACGGTGCGCCATCGTGGCCGTGTTTGTTAAGTGGCCTAAGCATGCACAAGACAGTGGCGAGCACAAGTCAGTCATGCATCCCTGACCTCTGCCTTTGTTTCCCCACGTGCTCCCTGCTGCAGGCACAGTCCTAAGTTGCTGTCAGTGTCTCCTGTCCCTGTTGCTGGCTTTTCTTTGTCAAAAGTCAAATTTTGGCACTGTCGCATCGCACCGCTTCGCATGTACCATTACCTTCAGTTTTGTTTAAAAGTGTGATTTCACTTTGCCTTTAGTTTTAATTCTTTGAAAAACTACCTGCCTTTACCTGCTGGACCCCACATGCCTCATGCGACACGCAGGGACCAGACTCTACGCGCAACAGCTCGCGATTTCGCCTACTACTTATTGCGGGACCTGCGGGATCCCGTTCGTCAATTTGTGTATTTCGGCGGTGGTTCGATTCCCACCGATCGAAGCTACTTCAGCGGTCGTGCGGCCGGCTCCCAGATTGCCCGCCTAGGTTCGATTCCCGCAGAGCGAATCTGCTAACCTGTGATTTGCTGCTGTTTGTGACTGCTACGTTCCTCTTGGGCATGTACTTCCTGCCCGTGGCAGTCGTTTTAAGTGGGGGGGTGAAGCAGGTCACAACCCTACCCTGGCATTTTACCCCTAAGGGAGCATTATTTGGCCCTATATATGGGATATATGTGGGATAGGGTATATCATATTCCATTTCCTTGTTAGGAATATAGGATGTGGGATGGATAAGGCAATCATGGATGTTTAGTAGTTATATCAATTAGTGGATGATAGGGTGGATTTCTCATATGTGCATATCAGGTATTTCATTGGCTATGTGTACCATATCTGTTTGCAGGATACTATTCAGTCAACACTATCGTGATGTCTTCGGTGCCAAGCAATGTTGCTGCCCATGCCACTGCGACCTCTGCTCCTGACCACCCGGTCTGGTTTCACCGTTGCCTTTGCCTTTTCCATCGCCCTTGCGTTCCCCTTTTCGGTCGCGCCTTTTTTTCTTTTACCAGGGTCTTCTCCTTGTTTCCTGGCTGCAGCGCAGGCCTTCCTCTCGTCAGTTTGTTTCGTCCAGCATTCGTCACGGGCGTGGTTCTTTTTCCCACAATACTCGCACCACAAAATGGTCTGGAATTGAGGCGGTTGCCACACCCATTTACCTTGTTCTCGGCGACTGCCTCCACGACCGCTACCTTTCCCACGGCCTCTTTCTTTGCCTTTGCCTCTGTTGCCTTTTTGTCCTTACGACCAGTATAAGTCTTGGATTCCTTCGTCTTGACCAACTTCGGGAGGTGGTTCCTGGTTTCGATCTTTGTTCTTGTTCCCTCCTTTCAGGAAATCAAGTTGTGCTTCACATTCACCTTCAATGTGTTGGTCCGACATGCGTTTGAGAGCAAGTTCTTCAAGCAAAGCGGCCAAGTCTTGGTAGGTGTGCGTTTTTGCCTTCCTTTCCACGGTCGACCGACATTAGGTCCAGGTCTTCCTCTGGATCTTTCGGGTCAGCAACAGGAGTTTCTCGGTCTCGGACATAGGGATCT
This sequence comes from Eutreptiella sp. 'Long Island Sound 2002', assembly GCA_964036045.1. Lineage (NCBI taxonomy): Eukaryota > Euglenozoa > Euglenophyceae > Eutreptiales > Eutreptiaceae > Eutreptiella > Eutreptiella sp. 'Long Island Sound 2002'. The sequence goes on along the minus strand of OZ038380.1, from coordinate 79,744,470 downwards.
TCAACTGGATCATAAGGCTTTTGAGCTTCTGCAGTAATTGACTGGGAGTTCTTTGAATTTCTGCACCTTCTCTAAGGCTCGGCGAATAGATGCATGGGTCTCGAAGTGAGGGAAGGCGGGCTCCAACTGCTTCAGGAAGTGTACCCACGACTTTGACGTGGTTAAGATGTCGTCTACCAATCCTCGAAGCCATTTGTTCTTGCAGCCTGTCTCGATCAGGTTGGTGCGTGTTATCTCATCTGCAGCTTTCTGTCCGTTCATTCTCAGGTACCTCACAAAGTCACGCGCGTACAGATCGAGACGCTTTCCAGTGCACACGGGTAGGGGTATCTCTAGTTCCCTTTAGCTGTGCACTTTGTTCCACTTCCTGAATCTTTGCTGTCGTCGAGGTCGTTGTCCTCCATCTTGGAAGGTGAAACGGCGAGTAGCGCAGGCGCCGTTAGCCCATGTTTGTCACGCGCTTCCTGCAAGCTACTCACCTTGATCTTCACAGCGAACTCGTCCGGCAGGTACGCCTCCTTGATCCTCGGGAGGAAGGGTGAAATACCTTTTTAGTGATCGTCGAACAGGTGGAGTCCTGTTACCTTGGAAAGGGCAGAAATGTTCAGATCACTTTCGATGCGACTTTCCCGAGACTCCTCCAACTCGTCCAAACGTCGGGAGATTTTCTTTTGTTCTTCCAACATTTTCGACAAAGACTCTTGGATTTTCGTCGCACGACTCAGCTTCGAGGTCGCTGACGCAGCCGATGTACCTTTACTGGTTTTAGACTTTTTTGTCTTTGTCGAGCGAGAAGTGTGAGAACTTGTCGAGGAGGTCGGAGGTGAGGAAGGTGGTCCTCGTTCTCCAAACGTGAAATCACCTAAGTCATGCTTCTTCCCTATTGACCTGTCAGACTCTCCTTTTCTTGACTCTCTATGCTCATCCTTCCTCTCTTCCACTCTCCCTGACTGAATCCTAGTCATCATGGTCCTAAACCACTCAAGCTTACCCTGGCTCGCTAGTTCCCTCGCAAAATCAACTGCTTGCTTCCATTCCTCAGGTTCGCCTACGCTGACGTCTTCATGCTTGGTGTCGTCCCTATGGACGCTTTCATGCTTTTTACCTCAGGCGTCTTCGCGCATGGGTTCGTGTTCACGAGCGTCTTCGTGCTGCTCTGTTTCTGCGCTTGGACTGGACGCATCTTGCACCTCTACCTCTGGATCAGGGTTGAGACTTTTGGGCGTAGGGCATTCTGAGGATGTGGGTTTAGACTCAAGGGCTTGCTTTAATTCTCGCCTGTATTCTTTCACAGAATCAGAGGTGGTCTCAAGGGTCTCATCTGTGGGTGACGTTTCAGGAGTGTCTTTTTTTCGCCTCAGTTGTTGTTCGGGGGTCCATGTCACTTATCTTGTTTATTACAGTTCAGATTGAAACAGGCAGAACTGTTCACAGAACTGGTAGAACAGATAGACACAGACGGAATCAGGCGCCTTTGTATAGTTGACACCTTCAGCATCGTTCGCGTCTGCTACCACTCAGATTTAGGCTCTAACCAGCACCCCTTATAAAGCACTGCACCTTGGACTCATTCATTTCATAAACACTGAGGCTGTACAACACGCAGTATGTCACGGACCACTGACTTATATACACTCGCTGTTTACTATTCACTTCATTTACTTTACGACGCTTTGCTTGTTCGTGTTCTCTATTGCCGTTTGCTTGTCATTTGTGATGTGCACATGTGACCACCATGGGTATTTCCTACCAAGAGCGAAAATGGTGAATAGCGCCAAAAGCCCATAAAAGCACCCACGCCAAGTTGGATGCATAGCTTGATACTATAAAACATTGGTAAAAAGCGACTCAAAACAGCCTTAGAAAAACAGGGTTGCATGATACAGAATTAGTATAAATGATCATCAGAATTGTGATCATCAAGCATCAGCACATGACATGCATGTCAGCAACATGACATCAATGTACACAGTCTGTCAAAACCTTTTTAACCTGTGGAGCTGGATTTTTGGTCCATTTCACTCTGGGTCATCCTACTTTGACCCTGCACGGCACATATTTTCAGGACCAATCTATTGCAGAACCTTTTAGCTGACTGTCATGCGACTTATGTCATGTTACGCGTGAGAGCGCGCAGAGGGAAGAGGTTACAGCAAGTGTGAGCGAGAATGGAGGAGGCAAAAAAGAGTCTGGAGCATAGGAACAACGAGGAGGGAGGCCGCAAAACCCACCCGGTACTGGAGCATACCGGCTGGAGTGCCCGGGGAATGGAGCCCAGTATCCAGAAGAGAAGGGAGCTGAAGGAGGGCAAAGTTTGCCCTTGGTTAGACCATCCAAGAAGGAGCGGAAGACGCCCGTTGGAAGGAACCGAAGGCCGGACGTTCCCAGGTGTGTTGCCTCCGGGAGCATCCCGGCGTCAAAAAAAAGAATGCACGGGAGGAGAAGAGCAGCACACAGGGTAGGAACAACCCGGCACCCGGAAGAGGAGGGAGCAACAGGAGGATGAAGATGGCCCTGGATCATATCTTTCAGGAGGGAGCTCAATGATGCACGCAAGGGGCCAAGGTACTGACGCTGCCAGGCTAGAAACATCCGGGGCAGCAGAGCCGCGCCCGCAACCAGAGCATACGGGTGGCACGAACAAGAAGGCATGTGCCAGCTGGTGGACCCACGGGGGGAGAAAGCTGGGAGCCCTCTGGAAATAGCATATCTGGTCGGGGGGGCGGCACGAAGGGCAGTGGACTTGAACACCGCGCCCTACAATACACTGGGTTGGAGCGTCGATGTCTGTCCACCCTGGCAACAAAGAGATGGGGGAGCAGAAAGAAGATAGCCCTGGATTGCACCATCCGGGCGGTGCCATTGGACCAGACGACAGCATCTGGGGTCACGAGAATGGCCACACAGGGGCCTAGAGAAAGCGCACCAGCAACACGGCGGGCGATAGAGGGGACGAACAAAGGCTGCGCGCCGCACCACGCAGGGGTAGTGACACACGGGACACACCCAATCATGGTTGGCAGCAAGTAGAGGGGACGGGATAGGTGTGCTCTTGACACTAGATTGCTGCAGCGTCATGTCCACGTCTCTGTTGCCTGTGTCCTGCTCATCATCCTCGTCGTCCAGGCCGCTGCCTGAACAGGCGGTGCGGGCATTCGGGGGACAGGGGCTGGCGCGGCTTCAGATAGGTGTGGCCTGCATGCAGGCGCCCCCTGTCCCCAGCACGGCCCTCCCCAACTCACTCAGCGGTGTCTGTGGCGCCTCTGTCGCCCCGATTACCGGACAGCCCGGTGTCCGCGGTGAAGGGGGGTGAGGGAGCCGCCAGACAGGGGAAGGCGAGGGCGGTAGAGGGAGTGGCAGGGAAAGGCCAGGACAGGCAACTACACTCCGCTTATACGGCAACTCCTGACTCATAAGTTCCTCGAATGGAATCAATGTCTAGTGCATTTGCTCTGCTCCATAAGTGTTTTGAGGCCAGTTCCGATCCCATGTGGCTGGTCCTGTTGTATACTACAATGATTTCACCCATTTTGGCAATTTCAGATTTATACTTCCTATCATCAACAGGATGGACGATTTGATCCTTCTGGTTCGGGTCAGGCCTGTTGTGTGTGCGCGCGCCCTTCTGGGCTTCCTTGTGGTGTGTGTGTGCTCTCTGGTCTTTCAATGCCGGTGCATTGGCAGAATACCCTTCTGATGTGTTGCTACTATTGTTAGATTTACCCTTTGGATACTAGGATCGCTACTCTAACCAGAGGAAGACAAGGCAGCCATAGTAGATACGTGTATACACTTCTGTGCATTAGTTCTCGGGAAGTACCTTTGGGAACCAGGGCCATTGTCATCAATGCTATACTGGTAGTCAGTAGTAGCGGTCAAAGGTACCAGACTTACCAGGCATCTTCTGAACGGGATGAGATGTGAGAATAATGGAAGCACAGGTAGGTCACTGCAGGTTGTCAGAAGGTTGGGGGGTTGTTCCACAAGGCAAAGCATGTCTATACACTTTTGCTTATCATTTGTTTGATTGGCATATAAGTCGTGACAGATTGATATTCTATTGCATTACAGAGGGTCAGTCTTTAGAGACAGCTTGTCGTTGTGGTTGGGCGTTCGTGGCATTCATGTTTGTCGGGGCTCATTTTTTCTTTGAATTCATTAACGTTTCATCACCAATATCCGGCGTTTCCTATGGCCGGACAAATATAGAAAAGAAATGTAAACAATGTTGTACATTTATTTGGATTCTTGGGGAGATTTCAATGACATAATGATGGTTTAAGTGAATAGCTAGCAGCAAGGAAGCCCATATTAATCCTGAACCCCACCCCGCGATTCTCTCATGAGGCAAATCGTTTACAAGTATGCAAATTACAACTGTTCAATCTCATTTTGTGTTTTTTCCATCTGATTACGACTAGTGTTCAAATTTTTCAGTCTGTTCTGCGTGTCACAAGGGTCCCCGGGGCACAAAAAAGTTTTTTTCAAAGTTGTTGCTAGGCCGCGTGGGATGCTCAAACAAGTGCATTTAGGCCGTCATGAGCCCATGTTGGAAAATTTTGGGCCAGGGAAAATCCTAAAACGCCTTGAAAATGGGCCGTTTCAGCGCCAAAACTGCCTCATCAATGGTTCAAAAAAACATTTTATCAAAAGTGATGTTACTCCATTTGGGATGCTCAAACAACTGTTTTTAGCCAATTTCAAGCCCAAGGCTCTTCGCTTTAGCCCATGGAAAATCCCAACATGCCTTGAAAGGGTCGTCTTTGGACCAAAAATGGGTCGGAAAGGCGTCGAAAATCCTTTCTTCCAGAAGTCATCTCGGATCACTTGGGATGCTCAAACAAATGGTTTTAGGCCACTTGCAGCCCAATTCAAGCCAGTTTAGCCCCTTCTGTCACATGTATGCACCCTCAGCAGGTTGTGTTAAGATGCATTCGGTGAACATGTCACTGGTTGGACGTTTGAGGTTTGAGGATTGAGGCTTTCGGTACTGGATGCCTTCAGGCCCCTGGGGGGCCACCTTGTCGGCCCAGGTGATACGCTTGCCAACTTGGCCTAGTGGGGAGCCTTTCCTGACACACCCCCTGCCTGCAGGCGGAACCCCTCCGGGTTCAAAGGGCTCCGAGCCCTGTCCCTACCCCGCTTCGCCATTTTGCCACTCCGCGGTCGGTGTGGCCTTCGTTGACATGCGCCTGGCCAGGGTCTGTGCATGGATACTCCTACATCCATGTAGATTGCACGCTGGGTCACACACGAGCTGGCTAGTGAGGCAATTCATGTAATTCGAGACATGGGGAATGGTCATCCGTGTCGAAATTGCTTTGCCTTGCTCCCAAAATCTAGGTTGCTCCACCAAAGGCCTCTAAGTTACGCGTCGACGGTACCATTTGCCGACTAGCAACTAGGTTGCAGGCGCTTACCCACTACATTGCCGCCCTTATGCATGGTCACCCGGGATTCCGGCACTGCCGGGCCCACGTTACTGGCTTGTTGCCAGTGGGACTACCATGGGCTGGCGCGGAGGCTGCCTAGTTGCGGGTTTGCTGCGTGGCGCTGAGTGCCACTACTGCCTTGGCGGGCGCGGTGCCCTGTTGATGTTTGTGCGGCGCTAGCGGCAGGTCAGGAGGGCGGGGTCAGTGCCGCTTCTCAACTCCCGACCCCCCATGCTATCCCTCTGTCGCGTCTCTCGCGGTCCTTGTGGCGCGTCGCCCCGTACGGGTGTCCCTAGAGCGACACTAAAATGACACCCACAGTACGCGCACGCTGCGCCCTGTTGCCAGATGGAAATAAAGGGATTAGTAAAACGCGAGAAAAAAACTTTCTGAATAGCTGAAATTAAAGCTAATTAGCATAAAAAATGCTTAGGCCAAAAAGCTTGCTGTGAAACGGGTTTAAACCGGACAGAAGATTTTTTGCTCTTAAATAGGTGAAACGTTAACGCCATAAGCACCGTAACGCTACATACCTACGTACAAACATAACAGCGCCCCCCAAGTCATCTAACACGCCGTTTACGCAAAGAAAAAGCCGTCGCGAGGAGCGCGTAAATCTCGAAAGTTTTTTCTCAGACGCCGCGTCCCTTCGCCCTGCTTCCTTTATTTTCTTTCCTTCTCCATGCACCTACCTCCCCTCCCTCGTGCCCCCCCTCACCCTTTTTCATCAGTATAGGCGACCGGCCCTGGGGAAAACGCGGTCAACCCCTTGCAAACAAGACCACCATCTTTTAGGTCGCGTGGCAACACGTAAGTCAGAAATGTGACCTTGGTATTGCTGCCTGCCTGTGTGCGTGAGTTGGGTGGTGTTTAATTTTCTAGTGACAAACATTTCAATTTCTGGTCTTCACAAAGTTTTCAAAGGTGCAGAGAAACAGCAGGGGATTCAGGCAGAGGCGTAGAGGACAAAAGGAAAAGCAAAAACCAGCGGCGCAGACAGACACACAACACAGCCAGACAGCACAGCACCACAAGGCATCACAGCACCGCAGGACACAACACAGGGCGCAGGACACAACAGGACACCGCACCAGCACACCAGACAACAGGGCGGGCGGCCAGAGGCCAGACAAGGACAACAGGGCCGACACGCGCCACCAGCAAACAAAATCAGGCAACCAGACCCACCAACAAACAAGGGCAGCAGCACCAGGCACCGAACAGTGCCCAAACGGCAGCAGAGCACGGCACAGGGCGACACAACGGGGGCACAGAACACGAAACGAAGCATAACGGCACATTGCACCACATGCGGCGCAAAGAGGCAACACAGTGCCACTAGGACCACACCCACAACGGAATAAACCAAAACGGACAGCAGGGCACCACAGCACGGCTCCGCACGGCAACACAGCACCTCATTTGTGTTCTGTCCGTCCGGGGCCTTTTGGGTCGTCGCTGGGGCTCCGCCGTGGGTGAAATTTGCCGGCATTGTCTCCCGCCGGGTCCGTCTTGGCTGTTGTCAGCGTCATCACGGAAGGTCACCCGCTGCGCTGCTGAGGGCGGTGTGCAACTTTGGCTTCGGATGCCTGGCGATCCCCAGGACCCCGGCGGCGACGTCCAAGGGGAGTGTTGCCCAGCTTCCATTTCTGGAGCGCGCTAATCGCCATGAACCGGCCGGGGGTGGGTGAACAGCCGGAGTGGGCCCCGTTGTGGAGTGCATGGGGGCGCAACCTCGGAGGCTCATCCGTGCAGGCTCTGCGATTGGCTGGTGCGTGCCGCAGGGGTCCCTGGGTTATTGGGGACTGTTGGCGCTTCAGCTTCGTGGCCCTGCGCGGGGCTGGTGGCCCCCGGGGACAGAACGTCCGGATCGTCAAGATGTTTTGTCGGAGCAGGGCCTCGCGGATGCGGAGGGCCGCCCTGTGGTGCCGGCGCAGATCTGGCCGGTCTAGGCTGCCTGGGGTATAGGCCCCCATTTGCGCCATAAGGCCGGTCGCCACATACTGCCACTGGCTCGGGTGTTCCATGGCGGGGGGTGGGGAGTGTTGCCTCTTGTGGTGCTCAAAGATGACCTCCGCCATGGTGCGGGTGCCGTGCATGATGTGGTGTATGTCCATGAGGATCCATCGGGTCCGGACCTGGAGGCTGAGCTGTTCCACGTCGGAGGTCAGGGGGAGCCACAGGTCCAGGTCAAGGGCCGCCGCGCGGTCCGCCTCCGCGCTGGGGCGCTGGGCGTCCCCTTCCTGCTGTGCGTAGTCCAGGCTCTCCTGTCCCACAGGTTGGGCTACCCGTGGGGGCATCCGCTCTATCGGCCCAGTGATGCTGCCCGCAGCTGCTGGTGTCCAGATCCCATGATGCGGCGCATCCTGGGCGCGTGGGTGTTGACTGGCCAACTCCACAGGCCGCCCTCCTGCATGTTCGTCCCCCGCGGCGGTTGGGTGGGCTCCATCGGCTTCAAGGTAGCATAGTTGCGGCGAAGATGTGCCTGGTGGGATGCGGAGGCAAGGTCCCGTGTAGGGCCAGCAAGCTCCCGTTGTGGCGCCGTATGCCCTGGTGCGGATGTGGTTGCCGGTCTTTTGGGTGGGGGCCCCGTCCTGGCAGGACGCCATGAAGGCGTCGAAGGATTCATTGTCGTGGAGGGCCCCGTCCCTTGGCGGTTGCTTGCCTGCCATCAGTGCGGTCTCGTTGAAGATCAACGCCAGGATGTTCTTCGTCTCCGGGGCTCCGAGTGGTGGATCGCCGTGCATTCCCTGTCATGCCCGGCTTGTGGTAGCACCGGGACGGGCACGTTCTTCCGCGGTTGCGCATTGCGGTGGGTTAGCGTTGCCAGCGGCCTCCTCTGTCCGTTCCTCATGCACCACAACCGGGGAATCTTCGTCTGTGTGCGTGGTCCTTTGTCATCGAGCCTCCGTGTGCCCGGTGCCCCCTGTTGTCCGGACAGTATATATCCTCGCTTCTGGAGAAGGGGTGGCCTGTGGGCAGGGTGCCCCCCCGGCGGCATCCGCCGTTCCCGGGAAGGCCGCGGGTGGTGCCCGGGGGTCGGGGCCTGGGTCCGCAGCAGTGCTGTGGTGGGCGCTGTCACCCACGCCTGTGGACGGTGGCAGGTTGGCGTTGCCAGCAGGTCACCCTGCGTGTGCCCCGGAGGTTGGCTGCTGGGGGTCCCTGGGTCTCTCTTCATCTGTGCCGGGCCGGCCAGTCCCCGGTGTCTCATAGTCTGTTAACCGTTCTGTTCCCAAGTGGTCGGCAATCCGTGGATGGGTGGTGCTGGTAAGTGCCGGGGGGGTCGCGGGTAGTGCCTGGATGGCAGGGTGCGTCGCCGGGACAGTTGCTCTCTCCGCGGCCACAATAGCCAGTTGCTCGGCGTTTCTGGAGTCCAGCTCTTCGCGACTGTTGCCTTCTGCGGTCTCCTGAAGCCCGGCCCCAGTGTTTTCTGTGGGGTTACCCCATCGCGGGCTGGCTGGCGATGTGGGTAGCGCACCTCTGTTGCCCGTGGTCCGTGCCTCCGCGTGAGTCTCCGGGTCACGTGGTCCCGGTGGCGTACAGCATGAGGTGTCGGTGACTGCCTGCGTCCTGTCTGCGGTCGGCAAGTCAGTCAGCCCAGCCGTGGTCGCCTGGTGGTGCGCCCCGCCCAGAGTTTGGGCCAGTGATTGTCCTTGCGGCTGTCGCATCGTGGGCGGGGGCCCGTGGCGCTGCGCCCTCGTTGGTGCATCGGTGTGCCGGACCGTGGCGCGCGCCGGCGCCCGGGTTGAGCTCGGGCCCGGGGCCACGGGGGCTGACGGGTGGTACAGGAACTGTCGGCTGGGCCGTTGAGCCACGGTGTCGACAGGGTTCGGGATCAGCCAGGATTTGTCGGTGACGGGCCCCCACACCGCCAGCCCCCGTGCCAAGGGAAAAAGAGCGGCGGGCTCCGTCTGCCTGACCGAAGGACGGGCGGTGGGGGGAAAGATAGTTGCCAATCCCAGATACCCCTCAAGGAAGAACGAGGCGCCCCCCCCTCCCCAGGGGCGCCCTCCTGCCGCCTCCATAGCGCGCAACGCCGGCTTGCCAGAGCGTGCGCTGTGGGATTGGTGACGCGCCTCCACACCAGCGGATTCTGAGCCAAAGAACAAAGGGCGGCAGGCCCCTGGTTTACGCCCAAGGCAGGAGCGGTTGGGGGACGGAGAGTGCCCGACCCTGCACGCCCAACATGCAGGCGCGAGGCGCCCCTCCTTGAATGCCCTCCTGCGGCCCCCACGGCGTGCAACACCTGCTCCCAAGTTGTGCGCTGTGGGTTCGGTGACGGGCCCCAAGAGTGGCAGGCGCCGTGCCCAAAGCAAAAGGGCGGCGGGCTCCGGCTTCCTGCCCAAGGGACGAGCGTTGGGCGGAGAGAGAGTGCCCCAACCTGCACACTCCTCACAAAATCTTGAGGCACCCCCACCCCAGAGGTGCCCTCCTGCGACCCACACATTGTGCAACCGCAGCTTGCAAGAGTGTGGCTGGGGGGTCCGCGACCGTCTCCCACACCAGCATCCCCCCCGCCCAAGGAAAAAGCGCAGCGAGCCCTGGCTGCACGCCGAAAGAACAGGGGGTCGTTGGAGGGAGAGTACCCAACCCCACACGTCCCTCATGGAGGCACGAGGCGCCCCCCCGGGACGCCCTCGAACCACCCCCCAAAGCACGCAACGCCCGCTTGCAAGAGCGTGCGTTGTGTGTTTGGTGAAGGGCCCCCGCACCCGCACCCACCACGCCGAAAGATCAAGGGCGGCGGGCCCGAAATGCGCGCCCAAAGCATTGGCAGAGGGGGGAGGAAGATTGTTTCACGATAGACACGCCGCACCCAGGCAGGAGGAATCCCCCCCCCGGACAACCTCCTGCCACCCACACGGCCTGTTACGTCTGGAAGGGCATGCAAGCCAAGGGGCCAGTGCCGGGTCTCCACGCCTGCACACCCGCACTCACCGCCTGTGGGCACCGGCTCCCGACTGCCTGCGGGCAGCTGGGGTAGGGTGAGCGCGTAACCCCAGACACCCCTCAACATGGCGAGAAGATCCCCCGATCGGGCAACCTCCTGCCACCGTTACGGCATTCCATGTCCGGAAGGACATGCAAGCCAAGGGGCCAGTGCCGGGTCCCCACACCCGCACATGGGCACCTGCACCCTGTGGGCAGTGGATCCGGACTGCCCGCCTGAAGGACGCACAGCCGGGGGAGGGTGATTGCCTGACGCCAGATGACCCTCACCACGGCAAGAGAAGCCTCCCAGGGGCAACCTTCTGCCATCCTCACGGCGCGCTATGCCTGGAAGAACATGCAAACCAAGGCGCCCGCGCCGGGCCGCCAGGCCTGCATACCTGCAGCCACAGACTGTAGGCAGCGGACCCCTACTGCCTGCCCGTAGGACGCGTAGCCGGGGGAGGGGGAGCGCCTAATCTGCGGCTGCCCCTCACAAAATGATGAGGCACACACACACAGGCCAGGACGCTCTCCTGCCACTGCCACGGCGCGCAACGCTAGCCAACAAGAACCCGCCCTGTGAAGTCAGTGACGGGCCCCCACATCCGCACCATCCGCGCCCAAGGAAAAAGGTAGCGGGCCCCGGATGCACGCCATAAGGACAGGCCGTCGGGGGATGGAGAGAGCCCGGCCCCAGACACCCCTCATGGAGGCACGAGACGCTCCCCCCCCCAGAGAGCCCTCTTGCCGGCCCAACGTCGCGCAACGCTGTGGGGTGGGTGACAGGCCCTCACACCCGCAGCCCCCGCCCCAAAAGAAAAAGGGCAGCGGGCCCCGGCTGCAGAACCAAAGGACGGACGTTTGGGGAGGAAGAGTGCCTGACCCCGGACACCACTCAACGCCACTGGGAAACAGAAAGGAAGACGCCAGGACCAGGCCACCCCCTCCAACGCAACCAACAACACGCAGAGCAGGGGACTGGAGTAGGAAACCCGGAGGGGCACGAAGCACTTTGAACGGCGCTACCAGCACCCTGCAAGGGGACCGCCCAAAGAGAGCGCCCCAAAAGGCAGGGGGAAGGGGGGGAGACGCGAACACCGCAGGAGTGCGAGAGAACGAACACACAACAGACAGGTGATAAGCAGGAGAAGCAGAACCCGACCGAGCTCGCCTACGGCACAGACAACGTGCAATGGAGTACCAGCAGGCGAGGGCAAGGGACAACCGGACGTGTTTGAGGTTTGAGGTTTGACCTTTCGGGTACTAGACTTTCTTCGGCCCCGGGGGGCCACCTGGTCAGGCCAGGTGATATCCTCCCCACCGGGACCTAGTGAGGGGCCCTTCATGACACACCACCTACCTGGTGGCGGAGTCCCCCGGGTTCACAGGGCTAGGAGCCCTGTCCCTGCCCGGCCTCCCAATCTCGCCACTCCCCGGTCAGTGCGTCACGTAGCAACCGTGGTTGCAGGCGCTTACCTCGTACGCCGCCCGTCGCGCGCACTGGCATCCAGTGCCAGAATGAAATTCAACGATAAGTAAAACACAACGAAAAAAATTTCTGAATAGCTGAAAATCAAGCCAATTAGCATAAAAGACCGCTAGGCCAAAAAGCGCGCTGCGAAACGCGTTAAAACGAGACGAAAAACTTTTTGGCCTTAAACAGGTGAATAGTAAGCGCCGTAAGCACCGTAGCGAACGTACGAGTAGAAAGCCTCGCCCCTTGCCTGCTAAAACGCCGTATACGTCAAGAAAGACGCTCCGCGAGCAGCGCATAAAAACCGAAAAATATTTTTCTAAGACGCTTCGCCCCTCAACTCGCGCCCCCCCGCTTTGTTTTTTTTTCTCCATGTACCTCCTCTTCCCGTCTCCGCCCCACCCTCGCCGTTTTTTCCCTCCGTCTCGCTGCAGGCACGCCAAGTTGAGTCGCACCCAAGAAAGATGACACCATCAACTCAAGAGACGAAGAGCAGGACGACTCCAGCAACGACAACCCCGAGGATCAGCAACAAAGCGGCGAACGGCGAGGTCACACTCTTCAACAACGTGGACCACCGACACAGAGACGGGCGCGGGGTAACACAGGGTAATAATCAATGTTTTTGTGCGTGCTGGCAGAGAGGGAAAGGGAACCACAGCACGCAGACACCACCACCGGGCAGAAAACAGCACAGACAACCAACAGCACAACACAGCACAGCACGGGAGGCCAGAGGGGGGCAAGGCAAACACCAGCAGCACCGCAAAACGACAGCCGAGCACAACAGCACAGCACCAGGCGACAGCACAGCACCACAGAACATGACACAGGGAGGTAGGGCACCACAGCAAACCACACCAACCACAGGGAAGCAGACCACGCTGCCAGACAGGGACAACGACACCGAAACACACCACCAGCAGACAACCACGGGCCAGCAGACCCAGCACGGCACCACAGGACACCAAATGAAGCAGCACAACACACAGCAGCGCATCACAGCACCAGGCGCCAGCAACAGCACACACCACACGAACAGCACAACGCAAGCGCACCAGCACAGCAAAGCACAGCACCGCACAGAGCGGAGAGGACAGGGAACGCACGGCACAACACCCCAGGACACAGACAGCACAACGCACAGCGGCGAACAACAGCGCACACCAACACGCCACGACAAAACACACACAGCACAGAGCACACAGGGCGGGGGACCACCGCAAAACAAAGCGCCGCAAAGCACAGGGCCCCAGGGCAACGGGCAGCACAAGAGGGCATGGCAGAACAAGCAGCGGCACCAAACTAGCGCAACAAAACAACACAGCTCACATCAGCACAACACCGCACGGCACAACGCGCAGCAGCGCAGCGCACCACCGCGTCCAGGGACACACAGCACACGGCACACAGCACCAAGCGGCAGCGACGAAAACCGCGAGACACGAAGGGGGGGGGGGAGGAGCCGTCAGGGAGCAGCCAACGGCCAGGCGGGATACACAAAAGAGGCGAGAGCGCACGGAGAGCCAAGAAGTGGGAGGCCAACGGAGCAAACAACACACAGCGCCGAGGCCCAGGGCACCCGGGGCCAGAAACCAGAGAAAGCGAGAGACAACAGGTGCGCACAACGAAGGAAAAAAAAAAGAAGAAAAAAAACGGAGACCGAAGGGGCAGCGACAAAAACCGCGAGACACAAAGGGGGGGGGGGGGGGAGCAACCACCAGGGAGCAGCCAACGGCCAGGCGAGAAACACAAACGAGGCGAGAGCGCAGGGACAGCCGAGAAGAGGGAGGCCAACCAAACAAACAACACACAGTGCCCAGGCCCACGGCACCCGGGGCCTGAAACCAGAGAAAGCCGGAGACAGCGGGGGCGCAGAAAGGAAAAAGAGGGAAAAAAAAAACAAGGCACCAAGCGGCACCGACGAAAACCGCGAGACACAAAAGGGGAGGGGTGGGGGGGGCAGCAACCACCAAGAAACAGCAAACGGCCAGGCGGGAGGCACAAACGAGGGGAGAGCGCAAGGAGAGCCGAGAAGCGGGACGCCAAAAAAAAAAAAAAAGAAAACAAAAACGCAGCGCCAAGGACCAGGGCACCCGGGGCCGGAAACCAAAAAAAGCCGGAGACAACGGGGGCGCACAACAAAGGAAAAAAAAACACACAGACAGGGGGGGAGGGAGGACAGAAAAACAAAGCGCCAAGGCCCAAGGCACCCGGGGCCGGCAACCAAAGAAAGCAAGAGACAAAGGGGGCGCGCGGAAAACAACAAAAAGAAAGGGAAAAAAAGGGGGGGGGGGGGGGGGATCAAAGGACCAAGAAAGGGGTAACCCCAGCTCGGAAGGGGCCGAGCAAGGCAGACAGACACAGCAGCCACAGGAAAAGGTCAGGCGCACCAGAACGCGCCCAGGAGGCTGGCCCGCCAAACCCGGCCAAGACGGACGAGCACACGCACACACGCACGGGACCCGGGCGTGGCTTCCTCCGACGCGCAAGGGGAGGTGTCGGCGTACAGGCGAAAGAGCCCCGGTGCACCGGTTGAGTCCCCCGTCGAAAAACGGACGATACGGGAAACCAGACGCGTCAGTGACCGGGTCCACACACGCCAAACCACCGCAGCGCATGTAGCCCAAGACCAACGCCGGAGGCACCCGCCAGGGACAACCCCATCGCAGGGCCCCAAACGGGTACGCGCGGAGCGAGCTCAGCGCCCCTGCCTCGGCGGGGGCCAGCAGCAGGCACAATGAGCCCGGTTCTCTGGCGGCCTCCGCGTGCCCCACGCAGCCACCCAATAAAGTCGAGGGCACAAGCCCCCGGGGTTGGGAAAGGCACCACAGCGTCAGGAAAGCCCACCGGAGCACGGAGAGTGACAGGACCGGACGAGGCAGGCGCACCACGGGGGGCCACGAGGCACGCCAGAGAGGCATGCCGCCGGCCACAACCAAGCGACACGAATAGGTGCCAAGCAACAACAGCCACCGGGTGCCGCAAACCCGGGAAGGGCGCACAGCACACGACGAACAACGGCACGGCGCCGCGGCACGTGTGCGTGCCCAGATGTGGACCCAGCCCCTGCCGGCTACGGAAAAGCTGCCGTCCGGATGGACGAGTGCGCGCCCGGAGGGTACCCAGCCCCTGCCGGCTACGATCAGCCACCATCCGAATGGACGAGTGCGCACCCGGCAGCGAACCCAGCCCCTACCGGCTACAAATAGCCGCCGTCCGGATCGACGAGTGAGCGCCCCGCGGCGGCGCTGCGAACACGCAACCAACAGCACAACACACCAGGCGGGCGCACCGGTGAACAGGAGCCAAGAGGCCCAGCACACCGCATGCCCAACACAACACACCGAGCGGGCAAACGGGAGCACAAGGGTCAAAGGACCCAGGACACGGAACACGCAGCACAACACGCGGAGAGCGGGCACACCGGTGAACAGGAGCCAAGTGGCCCAGGACACCGCACGCGCAACATACCACACACAGCGGGCACACCGGTAAACAGGAGCTAAGTGGCCTAGGACACCGCACACGCACCACATCTCATCGAGCGGGCACACCGGTGAACAAGAGCCAAGTGGCCCAGGACACCGCACACGCAACACAACACACCGAGCCGGCACACCGGTG
The DNA here is from genome assembly GCA_964036045.1 of Eutreptiella sp. 'Long Island Sound 2002'. Lineage (NCBI taxonomy): Eukaryota > Euglenozoa > Euglenophyceae > Eutreptiales > Eutreptiaceae > Eutreptiella > Eutreptiella sp. 'Long Island Sound 2002'. The sequence continues at coordinate 79,729,005 of OZ038380.1, read as the reverse complement.
AACAGGAGCCAAGTGGCCGAAGACACCGCACACGCAACACAACAAACCACGCGGGCACACTGGTGAACAGGAGCGAAGTGGCCCAGGACACCGCACACACAACACAACACACCAAGCGGGCACACGGGTGATCAGGAGCCAAGTGGCCCAGGATACCGCACAAGCAACACAACACAACGAGCGGGCGCAACGGTGAACAGGAGCCAGTGGCCGGGAAATCCGCACACGCAACAAGACAAACCACGCGGGCACACCGGTGATCAGGAGCCAAGTGGCCCAGGACACCGCACACGCAACACAACAAACCACGCGGGCACACTGGTGAATAGCAGGCAGGTGGCCCAGGACACCGTACACACAACACAACACACCAAGCGGGCACACCGGTGAACAGGAGCCAAGTGGCCCAGGATTCCGCACAAGCAACACAACACGCCGGGCGGGCACACGGGAGCACAAGGGCCAAAGGACCCAGGACGCGGAACACGCAGCACAACACACCGAGCGGGCACACTGGTGAACAGGAGCCAAGTGGCCCAGGACACAGCACGCGCAACATACCACACAGAAGCGGGCACAGCGGTAAACAGCAGCCAAGTGGCCTAGGACACCGCACACGCACCACAACTCACCGAGCGGGCACACCGGTCAAAATGAGCCAAGTGGCCCAGAACACCGCACACGCAACACAACACACCGAGCCGGCACACCGGTGAACAGGAGCCAAGTGGCCCAAGACACCGCACACACAACACAACAAACTACGCAGGCACACCGGTGAACAGGAGCCAAGTGGCCCAGGACACCACACACACAACACAACACACCAAGCAGGCACACCGGTGAACGGGAGCCAAGTGGCCCAGGGTACCGCACAAGCAAGACAAAACAACGAGCGGCCGGGAAAGCCGCACATGCAGCAAGACAAACCACCCGGGCATACCGGTGAACAGGAGCCAGGTGGCCCAGGACACCGTACACGCAACACAACACACCGAGCAGGCACACCGGTGACCAGGAGCCAAGTGGCCCAGGACACCTCACACGCAACACAACACACCGAGCGGGCACACCGATGAGCAGAAGCAAAGTGGCCCGGGACACCGCACACGCAACACAACAAACCACGCGAGCACGTCGGTGAACAGGAGCCAAGTGGCCTAGGACACCGCATCAACAAAGCAATGCACCAAGCGGGCGCACCGGTGAACAGGACCCAAGTGGCCTAGGACACCGCCCACGCAACACAACACACCGAGCGGCCACATCGGTGAACAGGAGCCAAGTGGCCCAGGACACCGCGCCAACAAAGCAACGCACCAAGCAGGCGCACGGGTGAACAGGAGCCAACTGGCCCAGGACACCGCATACGCAACACAAGACACCGAGCGGGCACACCGGTAATTAGGAGCCAAGTGGCCCAGGACACCGCACCAACAGAGGAACGCACCAAGCGGGCGCAACGGTGAACAGGAGCCAAGTGGCCCAGGACACCGCACATGCAACACAGCAAACCACGCGCACACACCGGTGAACAGGCCCCAAGTGGCCCGGGACAGCGCACACGCAACACAACACACCGAGCGGGTACACCGGTGAACAGGAGTGAAGTGTCCCAGGACACCGCACACGCAACACAACACACCGAGCGGGCACATCGGTGAACAGGAGCGAAGTGGCCCAGCGCATCGCACACGCAACACAACAAACCACGCGGGCACACCGGTGAAAGGGAGCCAAGTGGCCCAGGACACCGCACACACAACACCACACACTGAGCGGGCACACTGGCGAACAGGAGTGAAGTGTCTCAGGACACCGCACACGCAACACAACACACCAAGCGGGCGCACCGGTGAACAGGCCCTAAGTGGCCCAGGACACCGCACACGCAACACAACATACCGAGGGGGCACAGCGATATTTAGGAGCCAAGTGGCCCAGGACACCGCACAAGCAAAACAACGCACCGAGCGGGCACACCGGTGAACAGGAGCCAAGTGGCCCAGATCAGCGCACACGCAACACAACAAACCACGCGGGCACACCGGTGAACAGGAGCCAAGTGGCCCAGAAAACCGCACACGCAACACAGCACACTGAGGGGGCACACCGGTGAACAGGAGTGAAGTGGCCCAGGACACCGCACACGCAACACAACACACCGAGTGGGCACAGCGGTGAACAGGAGCCACGTGGCCCAGGACAACGCACGATCAACACAACACACCGAGCGGGCACACCGGTGAACAGGACCCAAGTGGCCCAGGACACCGCACACGCAACACAACACACCGAGCGGGCACACCGGTGAACAGGAGCCAAGTGGTCCAGGACACCGCGCCAACAAAGCAACGCACCAAGCGGGCGCACGGGTGAACAGGAGCCAAGTGGCCCAGGACACCGCATACGCAACACAAGACACCGAGCGGGCACATCGGTAATTAGGAGCCAAGTGGCCCAGGACACCGCACCAACAGAGGAATGCACCAAGCGGGCGCACCGGTGAACAGGAGCCAAGTGGCCAAGGACACCGCACACGCAACACAGCAAACCACGCACGCACACTGGTGAACACGACCCAAGTGGCCCGGGACAGCGCACACGCAACACAACACACCGAGCGGGCACACCGGTGAACAGGAGTGAAGTGTCCCAGGACACTGCACACGCAACACAACACACCGAGCGGGCACACCGGTGAACAGGAGCGAAGTGGCCCAGGGCACCGCACACGCAACACAACAAACCACGCGGGCACACCGGTGAAAGGGAGCCAAGTGGCCTAGGACACCGCACACGCAACACCACACACTGAGCGGGCACACCGGCGAACAGGAGTGAAGTGTCCCAGGACACCGCATACGCAACACAACACACCAAGCGGGAGCACCGTTGAACAGGCCCTAAGTGGCCCAGGACACCGCACACGCAACACAACACACCGAGGGGGCACAGCGGTATTTAGGAGCCAAGTGGCCTAGGACACCGCACACGCAACACAACACACCGAGGGGGCACAGCGGTATTTAGGAGCCAAGTGGCCCAGGACACCGCACAAGCAAAACAGCGCACTGAGCGGGCACAGCGGTGAACAGGAGCCAAGTGGCCCAGGACAGCGCACACACAACACAAAAAACCACGCGGGCACACCGGTGAACAGGAGCCAAGTGGACCAGGAAACCGCACACGCAACACAGCACACCGAGGGGGCACACCGGTGAACAGGAGTGAAGTGGCCCAGGACACCCCACACGCAACACAACACACCGAGCGGGCACACCGGTGAACGGGAGCCAAGTGGCCCAGGACACCGCACAATCAACACAGCGCACCAAGCGGGCACACCGGTGAACAGGAGCCAAGTGGCCCAGGACACCGCACACGCAACACAACAAACCACGCGGGCACACCGCTGAACAGGAGCCAAGTGGCCCAGGAAACCGCACACGCAACACAGCACACCGAGCGGGCACACCAGTGAACAGGAGTGAAGTGGCCCAGGACACCGCACGACCAACACAACGCACCGAGCGGGCACATCGGTGAACAGGAGCCAAGTGGCCCGGGACACCGCACACGCAAGGCAACAAACCATGCGGGCACACCGGTGAACAGGAGCCAAGTGGCCCAGGAAACCGCACACGCAACACAGCACACCGAGCGGGCACACCGGTAAATAGGAGCCAAGTGGCCCAGGACACCGCACGATCACCACAACGCACCAAGCGGGCACACCGGTGAACGAGAGCCAAGTGGCCCAGGACAGCGCACACGCAACACAACAAACCACGCGGGCACACTGGTGAACAGGAGCCAAGTGGCCCAGGAAACCGCACACGCAACACAGCACACCGAGCGGGCACACCGGTGAACAGGAGTGAAGTGGCCCAGGACACCGCACACGCAACACAACACACCGAGCGGGCACACCGGTGAACGGGAGCCAAGTGGCCCAGGACACCGCACGATCAACACAGCGCACCGAGCGGGCACACCAATGAACGAGAGCCAAGTGGCCCAGGACAGCGCACACGCAACACAACAAACCACGCGGGCACACCGGTGAACAGGAGCCAAGTGGCCCAGGAAACCGCACACGCAACACAGCACACCGAGCGGGCACACCAGTGAACAGGAGTGAAGTGGCCCAGGACACCGCACGACCAACACAACGCACCGAGCGGGCACATCGGTGAACAGGAGCCAAGTGGCCCGGGACACCGCACACGCAACACAACAAACCATGCGGGCACACCGGTGAACAGGAGCCAAGTGGCCCAGGAAACCGCACACGCAACACAGCACACCGAGCGGGCACACCGGTAAATAGGAGCCAAGTGGCCCAGGACACCCTACGATCACCACAACGCACCAAGCGGGCACACCGGTGAACGGGAGCCAACTGGCCCAGGACAGCGCACACGCAACACAACAAATCACGCGGGCACACCGGTGAACAGGAGCCAAGTGGCCCAGGAAACCGCACACGCAACAAAGCACACCGAGCGGGCATACCGGTGAATAGGAGTGAAGTGGCCCAGGACACCGCACACGCAACACAACACACCGAGCGGGCACACCGGTGACCAGGAGCCAAGTGGCCCAGAGCACCGCACGTTCAACACAAGGCACCGAGCGCGCACACCGGTGAACAGGAGGCAAGTGGCCCAGGACACCGCACACGCAACACAACAAACCACGCAGGCACACCGGTGAAAGGGAGCCAAGTGGCCTAGGACACCGCACACGCAACACCACACACTGAGCAGGCGCACCGGTGAACAGGAGCGAAGTGGCCCAGGAAACTGCACAAGCAAAACAACGCACCGGGCGGGCACACTGGTGAACAGGAGTCAAGTGGCCCAGGACACCGCACACACGCGCACACGTAGGGCGACCGAGGGACAGGAAAGACGCTACACCCCATGGGTCGGACGCACTGGGGCAACCAAGCCGACCCACCGGGCCAGCAGTAGGGGCGGTGCCCCAAGGCCACTGGTCTGAGCCTGGCCAGGCTGCATCAAGGACCATGGCAAACGTCACCCGGAGCCATGGAAGCAACCGTTGACAGGCGAGCCGGTACACAGTCCGGTAGGGGGTTGCCTGCCAAGCAGGGAGGCCCCGCAACTCAAGCCACAACGGTGAGGCGGTCGTACCGTAGACTAGCGGGAGCAATACCCCTTGTGGTGAGAGATACCCCACACGGCTAGGCAGCCCCCAGAGCTGCCGCCCAAAGGAGGGGGCATGTGGCCCTACCCATGGACACATGTGGGGACACCCTCCCACCTGGGACTCCTGGACCGGGTGGCCGCGACACTGCCTTGCCAAGCACCTACGGGAGCGGCTTAAGAGGCACGTGAACTAGGGCAGTGGGAAGGACGAGACGTCTCCTTGGTAAGACCTTCTTCCTGCATTGTCAAAGGAGGCATCCCGAGCTCCCGAAGATACCTACCTACCTCCCCTCCGGGACCTAGTGGCGGGCCCTTCATGACACACATCCTGCCTGGTCGCGGAGTCCTCCGGGTTCACGGGGCTCGGAGCCCTGTCCCTCCCCGGCTTCCCCATTTCGCCACTCCCCGGTCAGTACGTCACTTAGCAACCGTGGTTGCAGGCGCTTACCTACTACGCCGCCGCCTTGATGCGTGGCTGCCCGGGCCGCCGACGCCGCCGGGCCCGTGCTACTGGCTTGTCACCCGTGGCACTCCCATGGGCTGGCGCGGAGGCTGCCCAGCCAGGGGGCTGGTGCGTAGCCCTGTGTGCTACTATTGCCTTGGCGGCTGCAGTGCGCTGGTTGTGTGTGCCCGGCGCTCGCGGCACGTCTGGGGGGTCGGGGCCGGTGCCGGTTCTTGCTTCTCCCCTTGGGCTCCTCCCTGCCCTCGCTTCCCTCCCAGTGTGTGTTGCGGGTTGTCCTGCCGGGGTGTCCCTTCCCTTCCCTGCTGGTACGCCATTCCATGCAGTCTGTGCGTTCCGCGGGCTCCGACCGGTTGCCCTTCGGGGCCGCGCCGCGTGTCCGTTGCGTTTGTGTGCGCTCGTGCTCCTGCGGCGTACGCGCCTCCCCCCCCCTCCGGGTCGGTGTGGCGCGCGCACCACGCGCCATTCCGGTGCAGCGCGCCGGTAGGGCCGTTCCAGGTGGTTCGTGCCCCTCCACGTTTCCTGCCCCGGTCCTGTGCGCGGCCTATTTAGCTCTTGGGGGGGTGGCTCGGCCCCGTTGTCCCCTTGCCTTGCTTGGAGTTGCTTGCCCCCCTGCGGGCAGGCCTGCTTTTGTGAGCTGGCTTTTCGCGCTCGGGGGGCGGCACGAGGGCGCCATGTGGTGCCTCTCACCTGTGTGTGGGGGGCCCGGGCTTGGGCGCTCTCCCACGCCCGACGGCCCGTCCTTGGGGCGTGCGGCCGGGGCCTGCTACCAACTGGCTATGGCTGCGGGACGTGTGGGCGTGGGGACCCGTCCGCAACCCCACAGCGCGCCCTCTTGCGAGCAGGCTTTGCGCGCTGTGGAAGCGGCACGAGGGCGCCCGGGGGGGGGGGGGATCTCTTGCCTGGATGTGGGGCGTCCGCGGTCGGGCGCTCCCCGACGCGAAACCGCCCGTCCTTCGGGCGTGCGGCCGGGGCCGACTACCCACTGGCTGTGGGTGCGGGGGGTGTGGGCCTGGGGACCCGTCACCAACCCCACAGCGCGCGCTCTTGCGAGCTGGCTTTGTGCGCTGTGGGGCGGCACGAGGGCACATGGGGGGGGGTGCCTCTCGCCTGGGTGTGGGGGCGCCCGGGGCTGGGCGCTCTCCCACGCCCGACCGCCCGTCCCCGGGGCGTGCGGCCGGGGCCCGCTACCCACAGGCTGTGGGTGCGGGGGGTGTGGGCGTGGGGACCAGTCACCAACCCCACAGCGTGCGCTTTTGCGAGCTGGCTTTGCGCGCTGTTCGGGCGGCAGGAGGGTGCTCGGGGGGAGTGTCTCTTGCCTGGGTGTGGAATGTCCGCCGTGGGGCGATTCCCCTCGCCCGACCGCCCGTCCTTGGGGCGTGCGGCCGGGGCCTGGTAGCCACTGGCTGTGGGTGCGGGCGGTGTGGGCATGCGGACCCGTCACTGATCCCACAGCGCGCGCTCCTGCGACCTGGCTTTGCGCTTTGCGCGCTGTGGGGGAGGCACGAGGGCGTTGGGGGGGGGGCGCCTCTTGCCTGCGTACGGTGCGTTCGAGATGGGGCGCTCTCCCACGTCCGACCGCCCGCCCTTGGGGCGTGCGTCTGGGGCCTGCTACCCACTGGCTGTGGGTGCGGGGGCTGTTGGCGTGGGGATCCGTCACCAACCCCAGAGCGCGCGCTCTTGCGAGCTGGCTTTGCGCATTGTGGGGGCAGCAGGAGGGGGCGCCCCTTGCCTGCATGTGGGGCGTCCGGGGTTGGACGCTCTCCCAGCCCCAACCGCCAGTCCTTGTGGCGTGCGGCCGGGGCCTGCTACCCACTGGCTGTGGGTGTGGAGGGTGCGGGCGTGGGGACCAGTCACCAACCTCACAGCGCGCGCTCTTGCGAGCTCGCTTTGCTCGCTGTGGGGGCGGCACGAGGGCGCCCGGAGAAGGCGCCTCTTGCCTGCGTGTGGGGCGCCCGGGGTTGAGCGTTCTCCTACGCCCGACCTCCCGTCCTTCGGGCGTGCGATCGGGGCCCGCTACCCACTGGCTGTGGGTGCGGGGGGTGTGGGCCTGGGGACCCGTCACGAACCCCACAGCGTGCGCTCTTACGAGCTGGCTTTGCGCGCTGTGGGGGCGGCAAGAGGCGCCTGGGGGGGGGGGCGCTTCTTGCCTGCATGTGGGGCGTCCGGAGTTGGCCCCTCTTCCACGCCTGACCGCCTGTCCTTTGGGCATGCAGCCGGGGCCCGCTACCCACTAGCTGTGGGTGCGGTGTGAGGGCATGAAGGCCCGGCTGTCCTTGGCTCCTTCTCCCGTGCCGCGGTTCGTCGTTTGTTGTGCGTCCTTCCCGGGTTTGCGGCACCTGGTGGCCGTTGTTGCTTGGCAACTGCCCTTGTGCTGTGGTTGTTGCCGGCGGCGTGCCTCTTTTCGGTGTGCCTTGTGGCCCCGCGCTGGTGCGCCGCGCCTCGTCCAGTCCGGTAGCTCTTGGTGCTCCGGTCGGCTTTTCCGTGGCCGTGGTGCCTTACTAGTCCCCGGGGACTGTCCCCCCTGGCTTTACTGGGCGGCTGCGCGGGGCACGTGGAGGCCGGCCGAGAACCGAGCTCTTTGTGCCTGCCACTAGCCCCTGACAAGGCAGGGGCGCTGGGCTCGTTCCGCGTCGTACCCGTTCAGGGCCCCGCGATGGTGTTGTCCCTAGCGGGTCCCTCCGGCTCTGGTCTCGGGCTGCGTGCGCTGCGGTGGTTTGGCGTGTGTGGACCCGGTCACTGACGCTTCCGGTTTCCGGTACTGTCCGTTTTTCAACAGGGGACTCGGCCGGTGCGCCGGGGCTGTTTCGTGTGGACGCCAACACCTCTTCTTTTTGGGTCGGAGGACGGCACCCCCAGGTCCCGCGCGTGTGTGCCTGTGTGTGCTCTCCTTGGCTGGGTCGGGCGGGCCGGCCTCCCGGGCGCGTTTTGGTGCGCCTCACCTTTCCTGTGGACCTTTTGTCCTTCTTCTTTGTTGGGACCCGTCCAGGCTGGGGTTGCTGGTGCTTTGGGTGTTTTTTTTTTTGTGTCTGTTTGTTCCTTCCCCTTTCCTCCTTGTCCCCCCTAGCGCCCCCGCTGTCTCTGGCTTTTTGTGCTCCCCGGCCCTGGGTGCCCTGGGCCTTGGCGCTCTTCGTGTGCTCCAACCCCCCTCTTTTTTTTTCTTTGTTTTTTTCCTGGTTTTGTTTTGTTGTCCTACGTTCTCTGCCCCCTTGCGCCATGCGGCCCTGCTCTCGCTCGCTGTGGCGTTCCCTTGTCCCCGGCCTTACCTCTCCGCTGGTTCCTCCTCCCCCCGACCCCTTTTTTTTTTTTTTTGTTTTTGTTTGTTTTGGTTTCCTCCCTTCTTCCCCGCCCCACCTCCCCCCTCGTGCCCTGTTTTTTCGTGCCTTTTTTCGGTTTTTTTTTCCAGCGCGCACCCTCTCCACGGTCCTTTGTTTTGCTGCTTTCAGTGCCCCGGGCCTTGGCGCTTTGTGGTTGCCTGCCCCCCCACTCTGCCTCCCCCCCGTTTTTTTTCCCTCCCGCCCCTCTCCGCGCCTCCCTTGTCTCGTTTTTTTGCAGTGTTTCCGGCCCTGGGTGCCCTGGGCCTCGGCGCTATGTCTCCCCCCGCCCCACTTGTTCCCCGTGTGCGGCCTTGCGTGTGGTGTGTGCGCTGTGTGCTGGGGCTGTGCGTCCCCCCCCCCCGGGGACTGCTTCTGTTTTGCTCTGTCTCGTGTCTCGTATTGTGGTGCCGCGGTCTGTTGCGGGCTTTTTTCTGTGGTTCCGGCGTTTTGCGGTGTTCTTTGGCGCAGTGTGGCGCTGGTGTCGTGCTTTGTGGTGTGTTGTCTTGCTGTGTTGCTGGTCTCGGCGCTTGCGTTCTCCCGTGGGCCCTTCTTCCCCCTTTTTCTTGCTTGCTTTGTGCGGGGCCTTGTTGTGCTCTGCTGTTTATTGTGTGGTGTTTTGTCGTGCGTGTTGCCGTCGCGCGTTGTTGTTTCATGTGTTGTGCTGTGTGCCGTCCTGATGCGCGGTGACGTCTGGTCGTCACGTCCGCCGCGTTGTGTGTGGTTTTTCTGTCCCCCCCATGCCCCGGGCTGCTGCCCCCCGTTGCCGTTGCCTTGTCCCCTGTCGTGGCTGGTTGTTGTATTATGTCCTGGGGTGCGGTGCTGTTTTGGTCTGTTGTGCCGCCTGTCGTGTCTGTGTGCTGCTGTCCGCGTCGTTTCTTGCTGGTGCTGCCCTGTTGCTTCGTTCTCCCTGGCTGGTGCTGTGTGTTGTTGCCTGTGGTTGCTGGGTGTTCGCTGCTGGGTCTGGTTGTCCGCTGTTGTTTTGCGCAGGCATGCTTCGGCGCGGGTGCTCCTGCCTGGCTGCGTGGCTCGCTGCCCTGCTGTGTGCTTTGGTTTGTTGTGGCGCCCCGCTCCCCTGTGCTGTGTTCTGTGGCGCTGTGTTGCTGTGCGGAGCCGTGCTGTGGTGCCCCGCTATCCGTTTTGCTTTGTTCTGCTGTCGGTGTGGTCGGTCTGGCGCTTTGTTGCTCCTGCAGCCCGCCATTCGCACTGAGATGGAGGCCCAGGCGGCACACGCGGCCTTTGTGCATGAAGTCCTCAGTGCCCTCCGCAGCGCCCTGGTGCCGCGTGGGGGAAACTCCCCAGGGCCCTGAACCACCGGGAGCCAAAACCGGGAACACACCCTCATGAACACGCGAGGCAACACCGTCGGGACCGCCCCGCCCGGTCCGACGCGGCATGCGCATGCCCTGCCCACCGCAGCTGGTCACCGGCAGTACAGCGACCACGCACCGCCGCGCACCCGCGGCAGGAATCCCGCACCGGCCATCTGCAAGTGAGGAGACGACACAACTGCCCCGGGACCACCTCCTCTCGCCAGAGGACCCGACGAGAGGCGTCAAGGCAACGGTGGCGGAACCGGCCGTCAACCACGACGACCCCAGACGAGCCGACCTTGTCCAAGAGGATCCCCTTGTACAAGCCGACAACGCGCCACCGCGCAACACACTCTACCAACGCCTGTCAGTCGGGCACCCTGGCTGGAAAGGCGTCTACCTGCCCGGCACGTGCAACAGACACCTAACGAATGTGGGCTAGCCTTAGACGCCCATGACATGGAACACGAACAATGACCCAACTAATTCCTCCCACATCCCCCGGGCGGGGGCTACGCTCCCCGGACCCCCACAATCCGCCCACGACAGAGAAGGGGACGAGGCCCAGCACAGACCTGTCCTTCCACCTAACCCATCTCTCCGACAAACCGGACACACGATGGACCGGGCCAAGGAACCAGCCAAACACGCTGGGCCCACAGCCAGACCGATGACCACGGGAATGTTATCAAGAAGTCGTCAAGAACGTTACCTTCCAAGACGAGAATCAAGGGATACGTGCGCCGCTGGGACCGGCGTGTACCTCCTCCGAGAAAGTTAAACGCCTGGGACGCTGGGGCAGTTTCCGCACATGTAACCTGCCAGAATGGTGCTAGGGACACATTCCCCGCAGCCCAGAGAGTTAACAGCGTCAAGAGACGAGAGGGGGGCCTCGACACTTACCAGTATTCCTTTCCTTGGGACCCCTACCACGGGCACGCAAGGGGCCAAGAGCTCGCCACACGGGACCCGCGCGCCCGCCGGCTCGTGCCAGCGAACACAGGAGTGTTAAGCCGAGCCCAGCCCGCCGCTCTGGACGGGACGCCCCGACACCAGAGCAGGAACGCAAGCCAACCTAACCTCTGCACACCGCACTGCGGCACCAACACACCAGCCACAGAACCCGCTGGACACGGCATGATACGGCACACGACAGGCAAGCAAACACGAGCACGAGCACCGCACCATCGAGCCTGAGCAGCACCCTCAGGCTCCCATGGGGAGCACACGGATGCACTGAGGGGGACCAAAGGGGCACTGCCACCGATGGGGGTGTACATATGATCGGCACAAGCACAGCTGAAAGGACAGCCGAAGGACACTGCGAATTACCAGGTGAAGAATTGTGCGTGTGAAGATGCCTCCAGGGCGGGACAGGGCCTGTTGTACCCAATTTCAAAACGTTTCTCACGCGGTCGTGCCGATTGTCGCTACCCCTCTTCCCTTGAGGACACGCCCCGCCATGAGGGGAGCGGGCACTACCACAACGTACCGTACCAGCCCCACGCAACTGAAACAAACGGAACCGGCCCTACACGACCACCACGGCCCAACGCGCCCAACGGCGGGACATGCTGGCCATTGGGCGGCGCAGACGATGACCTACCAAGCACCGTAATGCCAACAACACGACAGCCACACGCGCGGACATCCCGAAACCGGGCACACCGCGAAACAACATCCGCGACGGGAAACTAGCAATGTAGGGGCAACTACAGCGACAAAACACGGCTGGCCGGACCCATACGGGCCACCGCGCAACCCAGACGGGCTGACCCCCGGCAAACAAACGCCGGCGAACCAACACCATGCACCAGGCACGCCCCAGTCGCGGCACATACACCGCACCAGACAGGCAGGCCGCCGCAACCCTTCAAAACAAACCGGGAAGACAAAGAAAACCACGTCCGCCTACATCCGCGCAGGCTACACAACCGGCTGCCAATTAAACTGCTGCAAGACAAGGACCCGACAATGAACAGACCACACGCAAGCCGGCCAACACCCAACCGGCCAGGCATGCAAGGGTGGAAACGGGAACGGCGTCCCATGGGCCGGCGACAACGTGCTGCGCCATCCCCGCCAACCGCCATACCCACAAGCACAACAGAACACCACAACTCTACCATCACGAACCCGACCATCCAACACTAACCAACAACACCACACTACGCTTGGACAAGCCAAGGCGCAACTAACCGGCACCGAAACAGACGTGCCGGCTACACAAACATTCGGCTATACGATCACCGGCAGCAGCGCGACGGAACCCACGCAAACCCAGCTGACAATGAGGTGGCCAAGACAGCCGTGCACAAACCACACCGCAGCTGCAGCCGCGAGCTGTCCGTAAAGACACCACACGCAAGCCGGCCAACATCAAACCAGCTAGGCGTGCACGGGTTGAAACGGGAACGGCGTCCAACCCGTTGGCCACACCATGATGCGCCACGCCCGACGACGACCATACCCACGAACAAAACAGAACGTCGTGACTCTATCATCACGCAGCCGACCAACCAACATTAACAAACTACACCGAACCGTCCAACGACCAACCAATCAACCACAACGACCTGGTTCGAACCCCCGGCCCCCCGGGAGAGCTCAAGCTCGCCCGAGTCAGGAGGCGTGACTGTGCGCCACGGCATGCGAGTCCCGTAGCACGTGCTTCTTCAAGTCATCTCACGCCTACTGAAAACCAACCCAGGTGGGGGTGCTTGCAGGACACGGCCTTTGGCCTGGCACTGGACCCCTGGGCTGCAGAATCCGGAGGTTGATGAGGGTGTGGAATGGGGCCCTCCCCCACGTGTCATCCGCCTAAAGGTGAGGAATGTGAGACTTCGGTCGAACATGGGTTACCTCTCTGGGCAGAACCCGCTGTAGGGTACTGCTCGCGGCGACTGCGCCCTTCCCCCATGTGGGGGAGCCGCTTCGTGGGGGCACTTGCAGTAGGGCCATGGGTGGGTGAGCAAAAGCCCCTTGGTAAGACCCCCCTTGGGGGCAACCCCAGTCCCAAGATGACCTACCTACCTACCTCTCCTTGGCAGGGTCACGCGGGCCGGCCTCCCGGGCGCGTTTTGGTGTGCCTCACCTTTCCTGTGGCCTTTTTGTCCTTCCTCTTTGTTCGGCCCCCTCCGGGCTCGGGTTGTCCGTGCTTTGGGTGTTTGTTTCTTTTCTTTGTGTGTGTTTGTTCCTTCCCCTTTCCTCCTTCTCCCCTCCCGCGCCCCCGCTGTCTCTGGCTTTTTGTGCTTCCCGGCCCTGGGTGCCCTGGGCTTTGGTGCTCTTCGTGTGCTCCAACCCCCCCCTTTTTCTGGTTTGTTTTTTCTTTGTTTTTTTTCCTTGGTTTTGTTTTGTTGTCCCGCGTTCCCTGCCCCCTTGCGCCATGCGGCCCTGCTCTCGCTCGCTGTGGCGTTCCCTTGTCCCCGGCCTTGGCTCTCTGCTGGTTCCCCCTCCCCGCCGACCCCTTTTTTTGTTTTTTTTGGTTTTGTTTGTTTTGGTTTCCTCCCTTCTTCCCCGCCCCCACCTCCCCCTGGCGCCCTGTTTTTCCGTGCTTTTTTTTTGGTTTTCTTCTTTTTTCCCCCCGCGCGCACCCTCTCCACGGTCCTTTGTTCTGCTGCCTTCGGTGCCCCGGGCATTGGCGCTTAATGGTTGCCCCCCCGCCCACTCTGCCCCCCCCCCCTTCTTTTTCCCTGGCGCCCCTCTCCGCGCCTCCCTTGTCTCGTGTTTTCCCTTGTTTTCGGCTCTGGGTGCCCTGGGCCTCGGCGCTGTGTCTCTGCCCCCCGCAGGCCTCCCCCGTGTGCGGCCTTGCGTGTGGTGTGTGCGCTGTGTGCTGGGGCTGTGCCCCCCACCCCCCCCGGCGGCTGCTCGTGTTTTGCTGTGTCTCGTGTCTTGTTTTGTGGTGCCGCGGTCTGTTGTGGGCTGTTTCTTGTGGTTTGTGGGGTTTTGCGGTGTTTTTCGGCGCCGCGTGGGGCTGGTGTCGTGCTGTGTGGTGTGTTGTCGTGCTGTGTTGTTGGTTGTGGCGCTTGCGTTCTCCCGTGGGCCCTGCTTCCCCTTTTTCTTTGCTGGCTTCGTGCGGGGCCTTGTTGTGCCGTGCTGTTTTTTGTGTGGTGTTTTGTCGTGCGTGGTGCCGTCGCGCGTTGTTGTTTGGTGTGTTGTGCTGTGTGTTGTCCTGGTGCGCGGTGTCGTCCCGTCGTCAGGTCCGCCGCGTTGTGTGGGGTTTTTTTCGGTCCCCCCCCCCCCTGCTGCTGCCCCCCGTTGAGGTTGCCTGGTCCCCTGCCTTGGCTCGTTGTTGTATTCTGTCCTGGGGTGCGGTGCTGTGTTGGTCTGTTGTGCCGCCTATCCTGTCTGTGTGCTGCTGTTCAGGTTGTTTCTTGCTGGTGCTGCCCTGTTGCTACGTTCTTGCTGGCTGGTGCTGTGTGTTGTTGCCTGTGGTTGCTGGGTGTTCGCTGCTGGGTCTGGGTGTCCGCTGTTGTTTTGCGCTGGCATGCTTCGGCGCGGGTGCTCCTGCCTGGCTGCGTGGCTCGCTGCCCTGCCGTGTGCTTTGGTTTGTTGTGGCGCCCCGCTCCCCTGTGCTGTGTTCTGTGGCTTCAGGCTTCTCTGATTCCTGGCTTTCCGTCATCGCTTCATCGGTGCCCAGCGTTGTGTCCCCGGGCCCGTTGTGCTGGCGCAGCACTGAGCCCGCGGATTGGGCTTGAATCGCGGCCAGGGACGGCGTCGCTGACCAGGACCTGCGCAGCCATGGCAGGTGGTGTCGTAGTCACGCTTGCTGTCGTGGCCCCGGTCTCGCAGTCTTGTGCCCCGCCTGCTGTGTACGCTGGTGTGTGTGGTGGCCTGTGTGGTTGCTCTGGTCGGTGTTGTGGGGCTGTGGTGGGGCCGCCGTCACTTGAGGGGTGCATCGACGGCGTTTAGGTCGGGGTCGCCGCGGGTAGGGCCGCCGATGGTTGGTGTGGCCTTGGTGTAGTTCCACTCGTCCGCGTGTTGGAGGGGGCGGCAGAAGGGCTGGACACAGCGGCCTCTGCCATGTCGGTGTGCATTCTGAGCGCTGCCAGGCGCGCTAGGTCGGTGGGTGGGAGAATCCCGTCTCCTACCGCACGCTCCAGCCCGGCACCCTCATGGCCGGGGTGCGCCGCGGAAGACATGCACACAGGTAGGTAGGTAGGTAGGTGCACTCGGTCGTGGAGAAGTGCCCCATGGTTCCCCCTGGCGTCGCCGCTGTGACAAATAGGAAGAGGCTCCGCGCCTGAAGACGGGAGGCGACTTACATCCCGCTAGACCTGACTGGTGGCCCCCAATAAAGCGGCCCTGGGCAACACCAGGAGGGCTGATTGCCGCCAGCGCGACCTACTTGTCTTGCCGGGAGCGTGTGCCCCCGTGCTTGCGCACGTTGCTTCCTTTTTGCGGCACCCTAGGGGTTCACCGGACTTTCTGGCGTATCCCGTCCCCAAGGCATGCATGCATGTTCTTGGTACTCGGGTTCCGAGGCGCTTGGGTGTCGCACGCTCCGCCTCGAGTCCCAAAGCAGCGCAGGCCTTAGGATGCAGCCTTACCCCCGGGCTCTGGATCTTGTTTGGCCGGCTCACCTGCATTGCACGGGCTGCCTCAGTGCCCGGGCTATGGACACCGGGTTTCTCATTGTTGTGTGGTGTTCGTGTTTGGGTCTGGGTTCCGCGGTGACTCCGCCATTCCTAGCCGGGGTCTAGGGTGCGTATGCTTGGGCTCAGGTTTCGGCTTTGCCCCGCCATTTCTGCCCCGGTTTCGTGGTGCGTGCGTTTGGAGTTGGGTTCAGCGGTAACCTTGCCACTCCTGGCTGGGGTCTAGGGTGTGTGTGCCTGGACACGGGTTTTGATTGCACTCCGCCTTTCCTGGCTGGGGTTGGTGGTGTGTGCGTGTGGGTTTGGGTTCTGCCTGCACTCTGGTTTTTTCTGGTTTGGGTATTGGGGCCTGTTGCCTCTTGCGTGCGCCGCGTCCGCTTCCCACCACCTTCTGGTGGGAGTGTCTGTGGCGTGGAGGTGTGCGGGGGTCACCGCGGGTGGGGTTTGTCCCCCCCCTCTCCCCCCTTCTTTTGTTTTTTTTCGGGCTGCGGGGGGTGTGTGGTTTTCGGCACTGTCGTGTCGTGGCTTTGTGGTGTCCGCCGCTGCCTGGCCGGTCTTGGGTCTCTTGGTGTACGTCCCCCTTCCCCTTTTGTTTGGGCTGTGCCCATGTTTTTTTTTTGTTTTCTGCCCGCCACTTCTCACATGGGCTGTGTGCCAGCGTGTTTGGGGTGTCCTTTCCTCCGGTGCGCCGCTGCTCTCGGCTAGGTGTCGCCGGGTTTGGCTGGGCGGTCCTCCGGTGTTCTTTCGGGGGGCCCCGTCGGTGTCGCCTTCGGTGTTGCCTGGCTAGGGGGTTTGCCCGCCTCTTGTGGAGTGTATGCGCGGCTTTGCAGCTGTGTGTCCGTCTCTTGCCCCCCTCCCTTTTTTTCGTCTGTGCTGTTTGTTTGTTTCCTCTTTTTTTTTCTCAGGGGGGGCTTCCTGTTCCTCCCTCTGCCTTCCCTGGCATGGTGCATGCACTGATCGGCATTCGTGTGGCTCACAGGGTTGCTGGTGGTGCTTGCGCTTGGCCGGGCCATGCACTGGCCCCTTGCCCCGGTTATGTACACGCTTGGCCTGGTGGCCTTTCCTGTCGGGTTAGGTTCTGGCTCTGCCGGCTGGGCGGCTGTGCCAGGCGGTTTCGTGAGGTCCTGGGTTGGGGGGGGTGGGGTTTTCCCTGTCCCCCCGCCTTGTGGTGGTGGCTTTAACTTTCTGGTGGCTGGGGGATCCTTGAGCCCAGTAGAGTGCCGTGTGGAGGGCTTCCCACGGGGTGCCTTTGCGGCCTGTGAGGGTGGTGGCTTAGAGGAGTCGCTGCCGGCCTGGTCGGGGGTCTTCTGGGTCTACTTCTGGGGTGTAGGCCTTGGCAGCCATGAGGAGTCCGTGTGTCCAGTGGAGGACCCACCATTGGGCGTCCGCTTTGAGGATGTGGACGGCGGGACGTCGGGGGGGCGTGTCCAGGGTGTTCCGTGATGTGATGGCGAGTTCTATCCTGGAGGAGTGGAGGTGTAGGGTGGCCCTGCGGCGTAGGAGGTGATCGATGTGGAAGGGGGTGATGGGATCTTGGGGGCCTTGCGGTGGTGGGAGCATCGCTGGGATGGCACTGGGGTCCCAGTGGTGTTCTTGGGCGGCGAGGGTGTATAGGGCGGCAGTGATGATGTGTTGGGCTTGTCTCACCAGGACGATATGGCGCTCTGTGCCGAAGTCCTTTGGTAGGTGGGCTGTGGGGTGGACGGTGATGTGGGCCAGAGCGCGTTGCTGGGCCTTTTTCCCCCCGTCCGGCGCCTGCGACCGTTTGTCCCCTGGGATTTGTTGGTGTCGGTGTTTTGGTGGGGGCGGTCCAAGGGCGAGGGACTCTACCCCGTACAGGGGGATGGCGTGTTCCCTGGACCTGTTGGGCAGGATGTATATGCCTGGGTCTTCCTGCACGCTGCCCAGGTACATGTCGTCCGTGATGGTGGGGGCCGGGAGCGGTTCACGCAGGGGCGAGGTGCACAGGGTGGAGCACGGTGGGTCGTGGTGTTCACATTGGGGGTTGTTGATGCCGTATGGGGTGATGTGTACGGCGAAGAGTCGGACAGCGCCCTGTAGTTTATGGGGTTGGATGTCGTTGAGGCGCGCCATCGCCCGTGTGTGGGAGCGTCCTTCGCTGATCCACACGGCGTCTGCCTGTGATTCCGCCGGGTTCAGGCAGTCCGTGATGATGACGGTGATCGTGCGGTTTTGGGTAGTATCAGACACTCTGGTGCGGGGGGAGCTGATGCGGGGGATGGTGTGGTCGTCGTGGAGGGTGTGGGCCTTGCGTTTTGCGTCCTGTCGGTGCTGGGCGTCTTGAACGGGAGTGTTTAAGCCTCTGTGTTTGGGCTTCTTGTTGGGGCGGTCTGCCGTGCGGAAGGGGGTGGGCCACGAGGGGGCGTGATGGAGGGTGGGGTGTAGGAGGTCCCCCTGTGTTGCCCACGTGTACAGGATGGTCGTGGCGGTCCCCTCCGCCTGTACGGTCTATCGCTCTTCGTGTCGGCGATGGGTGACGAGGACGTTGGGGTCCGGCAGCTCATACACCTTTGTGGTGTGGGGGAGGTGGCAGGTGACGGTGATCTTGGCGGCGTCTTTTTTGCGGTCGGTGGTGTAGGGGATGATGTGGTGAGCAGCCCATTCGTCTTGGGGGGTGTGTTCCGCCGTGTATAGTTTGAGTGGGGGATGGAGCGGCTTCGGCGCTGGGGGTCCCTCTTGGGCTTTCGGGTGCGGTGCCACTTTGGTTTTGACCAGGTATTGTGGGCTCCAGTCTTCCGTGGCCCCTACCTGGGTGGCTGCCGCTGCCGCGGCCCCGAGGAGGCGGGTGGTGTTGGTGTCCAGGGGGGGGGGGGGGGGCTGGCTGGGTGGTGAGGGTGTCTTGGTTTTTATATGCCCACAAAATGGTGTAGCCACATTGCGTTTTGCTGTGCGGGGTTTGGGTCTGGGCTTGCTGGATGGAGAGTGCGGCCCTGATGTCCTCCGCTGCTTGTTGGTTCATGGGTGTGGCGTATGCCCATAACCCCGGGGTGTGTATGCCGTGTGGTGCTTGGGCTACTCCTCGCACCAGGTGGAGGGTGTGGTGGGTGCGCGTGAGTCCTAGGTGTTCCTGGAGGAGGTCCCAACGGATGTCCTCCCACTTTTGCTGCCAGGTGTGTGTGTGGTTGTAGGGGGTGGGGTAGGTGATGACGATGGCTCGCCATGGGGTGGGGCCCGGGTGCACTGTCATGGGTGCCGATGATGTCTTTGGGGGTATGTGGACGGCGTGGGCGGAGGCTGCTGTCTTGGGATCTCCCTCCGTTGGTGTGATGGCGGCATCTCCTTGGATGGTGAGCAGGAGGTGGTGGCGGTCTGCCAGTAGTGCCCAGGTGTTGGTGGGCTCGGTGATTCAGTGGAGGCGGATGGCCTGGAGCCCCGTTGTGATTTGGTCCCACGGCAGGGTGCCGTTGTGGATTGCCCATTCCTGCAGTAGATTCCGAAACCCGTTGCGCTTCGGGGTGGTGCGGTGTTGTGGGGCGAGATCCATTTTGGTGATGGGGTTGGCGAGGGGCTCTTGGTGGGCGCGCTCCTGTGCGCTTGGTGGGGGCGGTGCCTGGGGCATTTCTTCGTCTGGTTGTTGTGGGGCTTTCGCTTCTTGTAGTTCTGCGCTGACGGTGGCGAAAACGTCCTGGATGGTGGGGGAGGCGGGGAGGGTCCGATGCTGGATCGTTCCCGGTGGGATGGTACCCTGCTGGGTTCTCGGGGTTGTCTTCAGGCGTCCATCGGTGCGGATGGTGGTTGAGGGGGTGGGGGGTGATGGTGTGGTGGTGCTTCCAGCTGTGGAATGCAAGGAGGGCGTGGAGGCCGTGCCGGGTGTCCCCGGGTGGGCGGGGGTAGATCGTGGCTGCCGCTTCCATGAAGGTGTCCATGGGGCCTTCCAAGGTGTCTTCCCAGAGAAGCTCGCCTTCCGGGCCCCAGTCGTTGTCGCCCCTTTTCGCCTGCCTCTTCCCCTGGAGGGTCGCGTCGTTTGCTGGAAGTTCTCGGAGGACGCATTGGTAGTATTGCTCGGCCTCCATAGGGTGGGCTGACGTGCTGGCCAGTGTGGCGTGGATGTCCTTTAGGGGGGGAGGCGGGGGCGTGGCGGCGCTGTTGGGTTCTCGTTGCTGGTGTTCCGCGTTCTGGTCCGCGGTGGCTGCGGGTGATATGGGGCGGGGTTGCATGGGGTGGTCGGGTTCCTGCGGTTCCAGGGTTTGCTGGTGGGCGTGTAAGCGCGGGGCCGTGGCTGCCAGTAGGTGTTGGATGGCCGGGAGGACGTCGTAGTCGTCCTCCAACGGGCAGTGGGCTGCAGCGCATGTCCTGTCGGGGGGGGGGGGGGGAAGCGGGGGGACGGTGTGGTTGCGGTGTTCTGTGGCGGTGTACGGCAGGCTGGCTGACGCGTGTGGGTGGTGGTGTGCTCGCTCTGCTGTTCCCCGTGACCTCTGACCCTTGGGGTGTGGTGTGTTGCGCTTGTTGGCTCGTTCTCCCCGAAGCGGGTTTCAGGTTGTGACGCGGTCCGGTGGGGTCTAGTGGGTGTTTGGGGGTTTTCTCTGTGCAGCCCGTTGGTAGGTGGTGTGCTGATGGTGTGGTTCTTGCAGGTGATGTGGTGGGCGGCGCTGGTGATGCTGGTCTTGAGGGTGGTGTGGGTCATGCAGTCGGTGATTGCGCCGCTGATATTGCCGATGGCAAGGGTGGTGTAGGCGATGGTGCAGATGATGCAATGGCACTGTGTCGCCGGTGATGCCCTTGGTGAGCCTGCTGTGGGCGATGTGACTGGTGAGGGTGGTGCTGGTGATGCCGGTGGTGAGGGATATGTAGGCAATGCGCCAGTTGATGGTGACGTTGGTGAGTCAGCCGGCGATGGTGTCGCTGGTGGTGTTTGTCTTGATGGCGCTTCTGGCCCTGTTGGTGATGCCGACGGTGAGGGTGGTGGTTCGGTTGGCGATTGCGAGGGTGCTGCTGGTGACGTAAGGGGCAGTGGTGTTGCCGGTGATGCCGATGGTGAGGGTGCTGTCCCTTGGCGATGGGGGTGTAATGTATCCGGGCCGGAGCGTTGGACAACCCCGGTTGGTGGTGGTGATGGTGAGGGCGCTGTAGGTGACACATCGGGTTGTGGGGCTGATGATGCTGATGCTGGGGGTGCGATAGGTGATGTGGTGGTGAGGGTGGCGTAGGGGATGCACCGGGTGATGGTGGGGGTGCTGACGCCGACGGTGAGGGTGTTGTGGGGGGTGTCACGGGTGGTCGTGTTGCTGATGATGGCGGTGGTGGCTGTCGGTGGTGCTGGTGATGCGGCCGGTTGTGGTGGTGTTGCAGATGGTTGGGGGTGTTGCAGTTGACGTTGGGGATCTTGGGAACAGACCTTTCCTTGGACTGCGGGTAGACCCCGTCAGGTGATGGTAGTGCTGGTATTGTCGATCTTCAGCCTTTTGGAGGCGTTTCTGCCGCTGGTGAGGCCAATGGTGAGCGCAGGTGTTGCCATGGGTGATATCGCTGGTGGTGACGGCGCTACCGATGATGTAATTGGTGAGTGTGCTGCTGGTGATGCCGATGGTGAGGGTGCTGTCCTGGTGGTGATGCGGATGATAGTTCGTCGAGGTTGGTGGTCAGGTGGTGGTGATGGTGAGGGTGCTGTTGGTGTCGCCCCGGGTGTCGGTGCCACCGGTGACGCCGATGGTGAGGGCGCCGCAGGTGTCGCACGTATCGGAGGTCGGCGTCATCGGCGATGCTGATGCTGAGGGCGTTGCAGGCGGTGTTACGGTTGACGGTGTTGGGGATGTTGATGGTAGGTGGTGGTGTACGTGGTGGTTCTGGGTGTGGGTCTGCCCGCGAACGGTCATTGGCCTGTTGTGGGCGCTGTTGGCTGGCCTGCTTGCTGGTCCTGGCGGTGTTTGTCGCCTTTTGCTCCTGTCGGTGTTGGGTGGCTTCTGGCCTTTGTTGGCGAAGGGTGCCGTTGGTGATGTCGTTGGTGGGGGTGCTGCAGGTGTTGCTATGGTGTCCCTGGTAATGACGTTGGTGAGGGTGCCGCAGGTAGGGTTAGGATTCGGGTGAGGGTTAGGATTTGGTGTCGACGTCGTTGGTGTTGCCAGTTGGTGAGGGAAGGTGCTGCAACCGGTGATGGTGGCGCTGGTGACGGCGGTGGTGGGGGTGCTGGGTGATGGTGGGGGGCGAGGTTGCCGTCGCTGGTGCTTTGGGTGCTTCTGGTGTTGGTGCCACTGGTGGTGTAGATGGTGCAGGTGGTGGAGGCGATGTCATTGTTTCTGGAATGGGCCCTAACGTCCTCGTCACCCGTCGCCGACGCGATGAGCGATACACCATACAGGCGGAGGAGGCCGCCGCGACCACCCTGTACACATGGGCAACACGGGGGGACCTCCCACACCCCACCCTCCACCACGCCCCCTCCTGGCCCACCCCCTTCCACACAGCAGACCGCCCCAACAAGAAATCCAAACACACAGGCATGCACACCGCCGCCCAGAAGGCCCAGCACCGACACGATGCAAGGCGCAAGGCCCGCAGCCTCCAAGACGACCACACCATCCCCCGCATCAGCGCCTCTCCTGCCAGGGTGTCGGATGCCACCCACAACGGCACGATCGCAGGCATCATCACGGACTGCCTGAGCCTAGCGCCATCGCGGGCAGATGCCGTGTGGATCAGCGAAGGGCGCTCCCACACACGGGCGGTGGCGCGCCTCAACAACATCCAACCCCACAAACTCCAGCGCGCCGTCGGACCCTTCGCCGTACGCATCACCCCGTACGGTATCGACCACCCCTGGTGGGAGCACCATGACCCGCCCTGCTCCACCCCATGCGGCTCGCCCCTGCGCCAACCGCTCCCGGCTTCCACCATCACGGACAACATGCACCTGGGCACCGTACGGGGAGACCCGGGCATATACATCCTGCCCAAAAGGTCCAGGGAACACGCCATCCCCCTCCAAGGAGTAGAGTCCCTCGCCCTGGGACCGCCCCCACCAAAACACCAACAGCAGCACATCCCGGGGTACAAACGGACACAGGCGCCAGACGGGGGAAAAAAACCCCACCAACGCGGCCTAGCCCACATCAACGTCCACCCCACAGCCCACCTACCAAAGGACTTCGGCACGAAACGCCACATTGTCCTGGAGGGGCAAGCCCACCACATCATCACCGCCGCCCTATACACCCTCGCCGCCAACAAACGCCACTGGGACCCCACAGCCATCCCAGCGATGCTCCCACCACCGCAAGGCCCCCCCAGATCTCGTCAGCCCCTTCCACATCGATCAACTCCTAAGCCGCAGGGCCACCTCACACCTCCACCCCTCCAGGATGGAACTAGCCATCGCGTCGTGGGACACCCTGGACACGCCCCCCCAACAACCCGCCATCCACATCCTCAAAGCGGACACCCAATGGTCGGTCCTCCACTGGGCACACAAAGTCCTCATGGCGGCCCAGGCTTACACCCCGGAAATAGACCCGGAAGACCCCCCACGGGGCTGGCAGCGACTCCTCCAGGCCACAACCCTCCCAGGGCGCGAGGGCCGCCCGTGGGAAGCCCTCCACACAGCACTCTACTGGGCTCAAGGGTCCCCCAGCGGCCCAGACACACCGGAACCCACGGAGGCCTGGGTCAAGCAGGCCAAGGCCGTGAGGAACTACAACCTCCACCACCCTTTCCACGACAGCCCGGCTGCACTGCCATGGCCAACTGACCCCCGGGAGACCGTGCGCAAGCTCGCCGACCTCACGCGCAGCCACGCGAAAGCGACCATGCAAACGCCGGCGGAACCCCCACTAAGGGATCCGGGGCAGCAAGCAACGCACCCCTTCTTCAAACCCCACGCCCCCCCAGCCCCACCACCTTCAGTCCCACCCAAGCGAGCGAGACGGAAAAGGGGCCCACCCGCCCCTTTTCCGTCTCGGAAAAGCTGCAACCTCGTCATCCTCCCTCCCATCATTACCACCACCCCACCCGGACCAGGCATCCTCGTCATCCTCCCTCCCGCCACCAGCACCGCCCCCACCCGAGGCATACCCAGGATTCGAAAAGGGCGCGAAGGTCCAGCAGCCCTTCTGCAACGACCACACGGGCGACTGGATCTGGTTTGAGGGCACAATCCAGTACCGCCTATGAGACCTGGGGGACAACGGGGGGCCACAGATCCGGGTGGTCTGGATTTGCCAAAAGGAGCTAGACCAAGGCAGCAGCGCCCCGGACAAACCAGAAGGCCACACCCTAGAGCTCACCAGCGCCCACGCCATCCGGCTCCGCACGGACGAGGACAAGGTCACAGAGGCACAAAATACACTGGGGAGCTCCCCCCGGAGTGGAGCCAAGGCCTTCCCCCGCAGCGCCTACCCAAGCGCCCACCACCCGGCACAAAATCCCCAGGCCCCAGTCCCCCTCCCTGACAGGGCAAGGGCCGAGGGCACAAGCCTCCACAGCCCCGGCCTGCCCCCACCGAGGCCACCGTCAACCTCCTCGACCTGAACAACCCGGCCGTCACATACTCCAAGGATGCCACCGCCGCCCTCCAGGAGCTCTCAATGGCACAGGGGCCGGAGTGGGTTCCCCACCTCCTCGCCTTCCAGGAACAAGGCCTACAACGCGACGACCCCACAGAAACCACCCCCATATATACCCCGGACCAGAAAGCGTACAAATGCTACTGGCACAAAGGGACCCCCTGTAAGCCCGAACCGGCATCCACGTCCACCTCGTCCACCACCTCAGCATCCCAGGGAGGCTAGGCGTCTATGAGGTCGTCGGGGACGGATGGCAACTCAACGTCATCAACGCCCACGTCCCCTTCGGCGACGCAACAAAACCCTTCCTCCAAGCCCTGGCCGAGGCATACAACCAGATGGCCATGCTCTCCCCCACAATCATTATCAGCGACATGAACCTCGTCCCCAACCCGGCGGACCAAGGGGGACAGGCCACACCCCAGGACCATGCAGTCCGCGACACCATTGAAATGCTGGGGCTCGTGGACCTGACGGCCAACCTTGAAGGCCAACCATCCCACTTCTCCCACCAAACAGATGCCGCCCCCTCCCGCATCGACGCATGCTATGGCGACCCCACCACCATCATCCGGGCGGAGGCCCGATATGGACCCCTCCCGCTGGGACCCACAGGCCATAGCCCCCTGCACATCCGCCTCACCATCCCCAACCTTCCCCCCAGCCCCCCAGAGGATGCGGACCAAGGCCTACCACCCCCCCTGAGGATGCCCCCACTGCACGACAAACAGGCCTGGTCCAAATATATCACAGGGCCATAGACCGCGCCCGGCGCATCCAACCGGACCGTACCGACCTACTCACAGCCATGCGCAAGGCTGCCGTAGCCTGCGGCTTCCAGCAACACCCCCACACTGACGACGACCGACCACCCACGGCCCTGGGGGACATGCTCCATGACCTCTGGCATGCGAAGCAACAACTAGCGACCCTCCTCCACACCGACACCCCCCAAACCCGCCGCCAGATACACCACTGCAGGGCGCTAATAACCCACACCAGGGCAGACCTGCAGCGGTGGCACATCCACAGGCAACAGCGCATCGCCCAAGAACACGAGCGGTATGCGCAACATGAACTCCCCTACAAGGCCATTTGCCACCTCAACGACACCATGACCGACACCGGCCACCGCACCATCACCACAGTCAGACAGGAGGACAGCTCCCTCACCAACGACCCAGCCACAGTGCTCCAAGCCACCCAAGACAGCTTCCTCCGACAACACACACCCACCCAAGACACACTGGACACGGACACCCAGGCCGAAATCGATCGCCTCCCTCAGGTCTTCAACCACGCCCAGAGGAGGCAACTGGAAAAGCGCCCCTTCACCATCCACCAAGTCCAGAAAGCCATCCACAGTCTCCGGCAACACAGAACCCCAGGCTACGACAGCCTCCCTGCAGAGACATACTACCACCTCCCCGCCCACCTCCTCCACATCCTCGCCCACCGCCTCTAGGACATCGTCATGGGGCGAACTCCCCTTACGAGCAGACTGGGCAAACGTTGTCCGCCCCCTCTACAAAAAAGGAGAATGGGCCAACCCGGACAACTGGCGCCCCACAGTCTGTGCAGTCACGGAGGTCAACATTGTCTGGACCATCCTCCTACGCCGCATACGCCCCCACCTGGACCCCCACATACCCGCCAGCCTCTGGGGGGCCATCCCAGGCCGGTCGCCACACGAGGTCCTCTTCCTCCAGGACAGCATCGCCGACATGGACCCGGTAGACCTCATCATCGCCTCCCTCGACGTCAAAGGAGCCTTCCCAAACACCCCCTGGCTCCTTCTGGAGGCAGTGTGGAAACGCCTGGGCCTCCCCTTCTACAACTTCGCCTCCGGCTACATCCGCACCTGCAAATACACGGTCCGAACAGGAGCAGGCCTCACCCCCTTCCTGGAGCCAGGCAGCGGGGTTTCCCAAGGAGGAGCAGAAGGCCCCTTCCTGTACCTCCTCGTGACGCTCCCCCTGGCCCTCACAATCCAGCAAGATTACCCGGCCTACGCGCCCTACCCCCTCCTCTCCCCCCTGGTGGGCTTCGCGGACGACACCAACCTCACGGTCGCACACACCCCACAGGAACCCCACACCCCAGACCCCGGGCCAACGGCCACCCAACAGGCCAACGACTTACTGGACGTGACGATCTCCTACCTGTCCCGCAACAACCTCATCGTCCACCCCACAAGGTCAGTGGCCATGATCAAGGGGTCTGTCACACCCCCCACCCTAGGGCCACAAGGCCCCCCCATGCAAGTCGTGACAACGGCCACCCACCTGGGGGTAATCCAGGCCGCCAACCCTGAGGACGCCACCCTCCCTCCCAAGTTGCAGTCACACCTCGCCCATCTCCCCAGATATGCGTCCCCGACAACCAAGGCTCTCTCCCTGGCACCCCAGAGCCTGGCGTACTACCTCACCGGGGTCTTGAACACCTCGATAGGTTTCCAAGCACTCCACCGGACACACCCCACCACCGCCCTCCAACCGGCCACACGCGCCGTGACCAAGGCATGGGCAGCACACGGGGGCTGGCCCACCTCCATACCCACCCGCGCCAGCCGAGCGGCATGGCCCCACTATGGGGACGCCATAGGGGACGAGGTGAAAGCGGCCTACACCAGACACACCGGCCTCCTCCTTCACCGCATGACCCACAACCACTCGCCGGAGGTCCGCGAGGTCGCCACCATCCGCCTCCAAGCCGCACAACGGGCCCGCAACACATGCCCAAGCTGGATACTCCACCAGACGGGCATGCACACCAACATGAACACGCGCCTGTGGAACCACCTACAGCTTCTCCTCCCATCCCCACACCACGCAATACTCACCAACCACACGTGCCCGGAGGAATGGCCTCTAGCGGTCCTCTGCGGGCACCTCCACCATCACCCCAAGGGCACCATCCACACCATAGACCTTGTCGGGGCTCCATCACTGTAGTATAAGTCACCCTCTCACAAATGCGGGTCCTTCACCACAGCAGAGCACACCACACCCCCTTCCTACAACTCCCCGAATGGCCGAAATACCGCGTCCTCCGCCAGTACCTCACGCAGACGGCAAGAGCAGCGGGCCACACTCTGCCAGGAAGCACAGACATGCGAGCAGCCTACCGGGATTTCAAAAAGCAACACCCCCGACCCATCCCAGCGACACCGCCCTACGCACCCATGGGCTCAAAACACGAACCCGTCCCCCCGGTGAGGGGCCCGGTCCCACCACTAAACCTACTACCGGCCCCGAATGAAGCCCAACCCATGCAGACCACCGTCATCCACCACGGGGCAAAATGGCGCATACTGAAGCACCACATGACCGCCCGAGACCTACCGAACTCCCCATGACTCCCAGAGCATGCCACGCACATGTAGGGCCTGTGACCCCGAGGCACCAACCACGCCATGGCCCGTATTCCACCTCATAGCACGCCACCACACCCAGCGCACAACCCACCTACCACAACAGGCCCACGCATGGGTAGCCCCATGGTTCCACCGCACCGACACCAACCCCACGGTAGCGTGGAACCCCGACCACACACCCCAATGGCTCTTCACCACTACACCCACCCGGCTCCGCCCCGACCCGGCAGGGGTCGCCATTCGTTACAGCATGTACGAACGAGGCGGAACGGGCAAGCACGAGCACCCCTACTATCCGCTCCACCACTCCTGCCACAGACCTGAGCACCTAACACAAACCCTCCGATGCCACGACCTAAACCCAGACACAGCCTACATTCTCCACTACATCTACTCCTACCTCAGACAAGGACAGCCGGAACAGAACTCATAGCCATGTCCTCCAAGCGAAACACATCATCTCCAAAGGAATAGGGGTGTACGCCATCCCCGTCCTGCAGCCCACAACCCCAGTGGCCCACCTCACCACGGGCCTTGCCATATACGCCTACCTGCCCATGAACCAATGCCGCCTCCCACAACCATCACCAGCGGACCGGCTCTTCTTCACCGATGCCTCAGGCGAATCCGCCCTCACGCCCATCACCGGGGGGGCCACCCTGCAGCTGACCCACACCGGGGGACACTACCACATGGACCACCACACGGGCCACACCACCTACAGGGCCTCCTCCCATGGGGAGCTAGGGGCCATGGCCAACGCCATCGCCAAGATCGCCGCCCACCTACCCGCCCACCTCCCGCACATCGTGCGGGTCTGGTTCGTGGTAGACGCCACTGTCGACACACACCTGCTCCTCCGCATAGCACGCCAGCCACTCCACAAAGCCACCGCGACAAGCCTCGGCACCCAGGCACTGCTGATCTGGAAAGCCCTCCGCAGCCTTCCCCCCTACGTCCAACTCCACATCGTGAAACAAGAGTCCCACAGGCACCAATACGGAAATGGTAAGGTCGACAACCAGGCAGTACACCAGCGCACAACGCACCTGCCAAACCTCCAGGTCCCTGACCTCGGCCGAAACCACACACACCTCCAACACACACCCCCCGTACCCGAGCCCCATCAGACCCCGGACTGGGTACCAGAGGACGCCCCCTATTTGTCCCACGACAGAGCATACCACTACCCCAACCCCATCAAACATCTCGCCCGCGTGCTCAGCGACAAAGACAGCCAGGCACACATCCAGGAGCTCCAGGAAGAACTGCAAATCTCCCTCTACCACTCAGCACTGCGCCCAGCAAACGTCCCAGCCCACCTCCAAAAACGACGCATCCAGCTCCTCAGAGAGCAACTACCATTCCTCACCAGGGCCGCGAGATGGCTCGCCGGCAAGCACATCCACGTCCCAGAAGAACTCACAAGTTGCCCGTGCGACCACACCACCCCTGAGGACTGGGAACACTCCAAGAAATGCCCCCTCCATGCAGGTCGGGACGCGCTAGTGGGCTGGTCCCCGGCAGAAACCCTACGACAACACGAAGGCTGGCGAACCCACAGCCACGCAAACCAGGCCACAAAACACCTCTTCCGGGATCCCCTGGACAAGGAAGCCACCATGAGAGGGGCGGTGACACAGGCCCTACACCGACACCTCACAAAACACACGGAAAGCCCCATGGAGGCAGCAGCGCACCCCCAGCTAGAAGCAGTCCGCAGAGCGGCGGCCCAAATGGTACACCGCAAACACCTCCTGTTAACACACGCAGAACAACTGACCGACCCCACCGCCAGGGAACACATGCAGCGTCTCATCCATTCCCATGCCGTGCATGACCCAGACGTCCACTAACCCACTCCGCGCCCCGCACACGCCCCCCATCTCAATCCGCAGGCCTCCAAGACACCACCGAGCAAAGCCGAGAAACAGAGAGGCCGAAAGGCCGAGCAAAGCAGAAGGACAGAGTAGCAAGAGGAAAACGTGAGGTGCACCAGAACGCGCCCGGGATGCCGGCCCGCCCGACCCGGTCAGGAAGGACGAGCACACGCATACCCGCGCGGGATTCGGGCGTGGCGTCCTCCGACCCGCAAGGGGAGGTGTTGGCGTCCACAGGAAACAGCCCCGGTGCACCGGCTGAGTCCTCTGTCGAACGACGGATTGTACGGGAAACCAGAAGCGTCAGTGACTGGGTCCACACACGCCAACCACTGCAGCGCAAGCAGCCCAAGACCGACGCCGGAGGGACCCGCCAGGGACAACCCCATTGCGGGGCCCCAGACGGGTACTACGCGGAGCAAGCCAAGCGCCCCTGCCTTGGCGGGGGCCAGCGGCAGGCACAATGAGCCAGGTTCTCTGCCAGCCTCCGCGTGCCCCCCGCAGCCGCCCAGTGAATCCGGGGGCAAAAGCCACCGGGATGGGGAAAGGCACCACGGCGTCGGGAAAGCCAACTGGAGCACCGAGAGCGACCGGACGGGACGAGGCGCGGCGCACTGCGCGGGGCCACGAGGCACGCCAGAGAAGCACGCCGCCGGCGACAACCACGGCAGACAGACAGGTGCCAGGCAACAACAGCCGCCGGGTGCCACAAACCCGGACAGCGCGCGCCACAACCATACAACCGAGGCCCAGGAGCGACACAGAAGGTGAGGCGAGGCCAAGCAGCGCGAGAGAGACCGGACGCCCCTGACTGGATCGTCCGGGGCGGACCAAGCAGCAGGAACCCCCGCCCCCAGGACTGCAGCAACCAGGGACCAGAGGTGGTGGACGCCCGGGACAGGAACAACCGGGGCGGAACAGGCAGCGGGTGCCACGGGGAGCCAGAGAGGCGGCCATGAGGATGAGGCTGTGGAGATGCGGCGAAGCGGAGTGGAGGACGAGGCCGGGGAGAAGCAGAGACAACAAGATGAGGACAAGGCCAAGGTGACGCAGCGATGCACACAAGAGGACGAGGACGGGGGGATGGGGTGGAGCGGCCAAGCGGACGAGGCCGAGGAGAAGCACCGCCAGTGACGAGGAGGAGCCCAGGGAGATGCAGAGCAGGGGTGACCACGACAAGGCCGAGCACAAGCAGCCAAGAGCGGACCAAGGGAAGGACTGCCCAGGACTGGAACATCGGGGGCAAAACAAGAAGGAGCGGCCGAAGCGAAAAGGCCACAAAATGCGGAGGAACGAGTCACGACACCCCGGACTGGAACATCCGGGGAGGAACAGGCAGCAGGGGCCGCCACGCCCCGGACTGGAGCATCTGAGGACAAGTGGCGGCCAGACCCCCTGGACGGGCGCATCCAGGACGGAACAAGGAGCAGGGGCAGCTGCCCCCCGGACTGGAACATCCGAGGACAAGCGGTGGCCGAACGCCACGGAAGAGAACGACGGCCACGGAGAGCAAGAGAAGCGGCCACGAGGGCGAGGCAGCGGAGATGCAGCGAAGCGGAGTGGAGGACGAGGCCGAGGAGAAGCAGAGGAACCAAGATGAGGACAAGGCCCAGGAGATGCAGCGATGCACACAAGTGGACGAGGACGCGGGGATGAGGTGGAGCAGCCAAGGGGACGAGGCGGAGCAGAAGCAGGGGAGCGGCAAAGAGGAGGAGCACGAGGAGATGCAGAGTAGGGGTGACAAAGACGAGGCCGAGCAAAATCAGCCAAGAGCAGACGAAGACATGGAGTGCCCAGGACTGGATAATCAGGGGCAAAACAAGAAGGAGCGGCTGATGCGAAAAGAGCAATTGCGGAGGAAGGAGTCACTACACCCCGGACTGGAACATCCGGGGCGGAACAAGCAGCAGGGGCCGCCACCCCCCCGACTGGAGATATGGGGACAAGTGGCGGCCAGATGCCCCGGACGGGCGCATCCGGGACGGAACAAGGAGCAGGGGCAGCCGCCCCCCAGACTGGAACATCCGAGGACAAGCGGCGGCCGAAAGCCACGGAAGAGAACGACGGCCACGGAGAGCAAGAGAAGCGGCCACGAGGGCGAGGCAGTGGAGATGCAGCGAAGCGGAGTGGAGGACGAGGCCGAGGACAAGCAGAGAAACCAAGATGTGGACAAGGCCCAGGAGATGCAGCGATGCACACAAGTGGACGAGGACGCGGGAATGAGGTGGAGCAGCCAAGGGGACGAGGCCGAGGAGAAGCAGTGGGGCGGCAAAGAGGAGGAGCCCGAGGAGATGCAGAGTAGGGGTGACCAAGACGAGGCCGAGCACAAGCAGCCAAGAGCAGACGAAGACATGGAGTGCCCAGGACTGGATCATCCGGGGCAAAACAAGAAGGAGCGGCCGAAGCGAAAAAACCACAAAATGCGGAGGAACGAGTCACGACACCCCGGACTGGAACATCCGGGGCGGAACAAGCAGCAGGGGCCGCCACCCCCCCGGACGGGAGCATCCCGGGACAAGTGGCAGCCAGACGCCCCGGACAGGCGCATCCGGGGCGGAACAAGGAGCAGGGGCAGCCGCCCACCGGACTAAAACATCCGAGGACAAGCGGCTGCCGAACGCAACGGACGAGAACGACGGCGACGGAGAGCAAGAGAAGCGGCCACGAGGGCGAGGCAGTAGAGATGCAGCGAAGCGGAGTGGAGGACGAGGCCGAGGAGAAGCAGAGAAACCAAGATGAGGACCAGGCCCAGGAGATGCAGCGATGCACACAAGTGGACAAGGACGCGGGGATGAGGTGGTGCAGCCAAGGGGACGAGGCCGAGGAGAAGCAGGGGAGCGGCAAAGAGTAGGAGCCCGAGGAGATGCAGAGTAGGGGTGACCAAGACGAGGCCGAGCACAAGCAGCCAAGAGCAGACGAAGACATGGAGTGCCCAGGACTGGATAATCCTGGGCAAAACAAGAAGGAGCGGCTGAGGCAAAAAGACCACAAAATGCGGAGGAAGGAGTCACGACACCCCGGACTGGAACATCCGGGGGGGAACAAGCAGCCGGGGCCGCCTCCCCCCGGACTGGAGCATCTGGGGACAAGTGGCGGCCGGACGCCCCGGACGGGCGCATCCGGGGCCGTACAAGGAGCAGGGGCAGCCGCCCCCCGGACTGAACATCCCAGGACAAGCGGCCGCCGAAAGCCACGGACGAGAACGACGGCCACGGAGAGCAAGAGAAGCGGCCACGAGGGCGAGGCAGAGGAGATGCGGCGAAGCGGAATGGAGGACGAGGCCGAGAAGAAGCAGAGAAACCAAGATGAGGACCAGGCCCAGGAGATGCAGCGATGCACACAAGTGGACGAGGACGCGGGGATGAGGTGGAGCAGCCAAGGGGACGAGGCCGAGGAGAAGCAGGGGAGCGGCAAAGAGGAGGAGCCCGAGGAGATGCAGAGTATGGGTGACCAAGACGAGTCCGAGCACAAGCAGCCAAGAGCAGACGAAGACATGGAGTGCCCAGGACTGGATCATCCGGGGCAAAACAAGAAGGAGCGGCCGAAGCGAAAAGACCACAAAATGCGGAGGAAGGAGTCACAACACCCCGGACTGGAACATCCGGGGCGGAACAAGCAGCAGGGGCCGCCACCCCCCGGACTGGAGCATCTGGGGACAAGTGGCGGCCAGACGCCCCGGACGGGCGCATCCGGGGCGGAACAAGGAGCAAGGGCAGCCGCGCCCCGGACTGAACATCCGAGGACAAGCGGCGGCCGGACGCCACGGACGAGAACGACGGCCACGGAGAGCAAGAGAAGCGGCCACGAGGGCGAGGCACTGGAGATGCAGCGAAGCTGAATGGAGGACGAGCCCGAGGAGAAGCAGAGAAACCAAGATGAGGACCAGGCACAGGAGATGCAGCGATGCACACAAGTGGACGAGGACGCGGGAATGAGGTGGAGCAGCCAAGGGGACGAGGCGGAGGAGAAGCAGCGGAGCGGCAAAGAGGAGGAGCCCGAGGAGATGCAGAGTATGGGTGACCAAGACGTGGCCGAGCACCAGCAGCCAAGAGCAGACAAAGACATGGAGTGCCCAGGACTGGATCATCCGGGGCAAAACAAGAAGGAGCGGCCGAAGCGAAAAGACCACAAAAGGCGGAGGAAGGTGTCACGACACCCCGGACTGGAACATCCGGGGCGGAACAAGCAGCAGGGGCCGCCACCCCCCGGACTGGAGCATCTGGGGACAAATGGCTGCCAGACGCCCCGGACGGGCGCATCCGGGACGGAACAAGGAGCAGGGGCAGCCGCCCCCCGGACTGGAACATCCGAGGACAAGCGGCGGCTGAGCGCCACGGAGTGATTCATCCGGGGTCGATCAAGCAGCACGAGCCGCCGCACCCGGGGCTGGATCATCTGGGGAAAAAGGGCGCCCAGACGCCCTGGACTGGAACATCCGGGGTGGAACAGGCAGCAGGAGCCACCGCACCCACAACACGAAAGTGGAGGGACACGTGGTGGGCAGACGCCCAGGACTGGAGCATCTGGGGCAGAACAAGAAGGAGCGGCCACAACCTCCTGGGCCGCGGAAAGATGGTTTGCCGCCTCGGGCAGGAATGCCCGGGGCGGATCAACTAGAAGGGGTCCACAACCCCCGGGCTGGAGCGTCCAGGGGAAAGTGGCGGCCAGAGGCGAAGGAAACAGGGGGCCGAGACCCCGGTGGTGCAGCAAAGGAAACAAGACCGGAAGCAACGCAAAGAACAAGGCCGAGGAAATGCAGGGAGGCAGAGAAGTGGACGTGGCCGAGGAGACGCAGGGCAGCAAAGATGAGTACGGGGGCGTGGTGCAGCAGCGAAACAGACCAACGGATGAGGCCGGGGTGATGCAGAGCAGCAGCCGTGAGGATAAGGCCGGGGTACAGCAAAGAAGCGGAGATCAGGACGAGGCCGCAGAGAGGTAGTGCAACCATGGGGAGGATAAGGCCGTGGAGATGCAGTGAGGTAAACAAGAGGCCGAGGCCGGGGTGAAGGAAGGCGGCAGCCAAGAGGACGAGGCCATGGAGAAGCAGCGCGGCAGCCAAGGAGAGGAGCCCGTGGTGATGCAGTGGTGATGCATCCGGTGAAAAAAGACCAGACGCCCCGGACTGGATCAACCGGAGCGGAACAAGCAGCAGCAGCCGCCGTCCCCCGGACTGGAACATCCAGGGACAAGTGGCGGCCTGGTGCCCCGGACTGGATAATCCGGGGTTGGCAGCCCGTCCGCACAAGGGCTGGGCTCAACAGGCCGCGCTAAGGCGGGCCCTTGACCGGGTATAGCAGGCCAGAAGTGAGTGCTGGTAGCTACGCCTCTCCACACCCCCACCATGCACGAGACTCTCGTACCACAGATGGGACAGGTAGGGTGAAGTGGGGCACCCGAAGCTGCCCACCCAGGCTAAACCAAGGGCGGGGATACACACACAACAAAGAGGGCAACAACATGGACACTACGACGCAGGCGGGGCACAACAGCGGAGCACTCCATCCATCCAAGCCCTAGCAGGGGTACGTGTGGTGGCGTCCCTGCTAGGCCACAACCGCAGACCAAAAAAAAACAAACACGCGCTGTGTTCTCGTGCCCAAACACAGGTGGATCACATGGACTGCCCACCCTGCATGACCCAGGGCGCTGATCACACAAACAGCAGCACACCGGAGCCGGGTATGGGGCAACAGCAGAAAGAAGCACCCTCGGCCATGAGTGGCGAGGGACAAACATCAGAAGGGCAATGTGCCATAGGAGGTATGCAAGACGACGTCAAGGACCGCAAGACAGCAGGCGGTGCAAGCATACAGAACACAGAACACACCTCCCCTCCAAGCCCTAGTGGGGGTACGTGTAGTTGCGTCCTTGCTGGACCACAGCCGCCTGGACAAGCTGTGATCTTGTGCCAATACATAGGTGGGGCAAAGGAGCCATGACATGGAAAAAGTGGCCAGACGACCCGGACAGGAACCTGCGGAGGAGAATGCGCCGAGTGCGCGGAGGAAGAGGAGTGGATAGGAGCGACCCGTGCAACGAGCACGAAACGGTCCACAGATGGATGAGGATCCTGTGGGCCCGTGGCACGGGGTTGCTGGCGGCCCGGTGGGGTAGAAACACGGGATGAGGGATGGGATCGGGGGACGGGGCTAGGAAAGGGGTGTGGCAAGGGTCACACAACGGCCTCATGGGATTGGGAAACCACGGGACGCGGAGATTGGGCCGGTGATGGGATGTGGCGAAGGGGAACGGGACATGGGATGGGATGGGAGGCCAAAAGCGCCAAGCAACAGCCCCGTGCAATTGGGTAACCAGTCGCCAAGGAGTGGTGAACCATGGGCCAACCATGGGGAGCCTGGCCACGGGAAGTCGGGAAAATGCCCTGAACAACAGGACGGCCGTGAGGTTTCCGCAGGGGTGAGGGTTGACCCTGAGGTCCCCGGGTCAATGGCCTGAGTACACGTAGGTTCACGCGTGAGCGGGACCAGGGGGAGCGTGGAAAGGGTGGCCGCTGACCTCCAGCCGTGGATGGACGACACCCAAGTGCATCGGGGAGCCGAGTGGGTACACCAATCCGTGAGGGACGGGGAGTGGTGGAATGTGGTTGACAGAGAGAAACGCTCCGCTGTCGGTGAGGGCTATCCACAGAAAACCCGCCTGCAGGCGCCAAAAAGGCTGTGCTAGGGGGGGAAGGCCGGAGGTCCCTTCGATGGGTGACAGGAAGGAGCTGAGACCGTGAGGGCAGCGACTGAAGGGAACCTACCGCCGGTCATGCCCCAAGGCAACCTGGTTGAAGTTCTCGGCCGTGAAGTGACACAGAAATCGCCAGGGGAACTGATGGTGGAGAGCTTTCCTTCCCGCCAGAGGCGGCCACGATGTGAAACAAACAAGGAGATGTCAGATGAGGCTGCGGACGCGGCCGCCCTTACTTACTTACTTACTTACCTTGCTATATGTCATATGAAGTGGGGAGAGTACACAATGGATTCACGGCATTGTGGTATGTATTGTCGATGGCAACAAAATGTTGAACTGTAATATTTGAGGTGAAATCTTTGCAAAGTGAATCCTGCAAAGAACTTAAGCATTCTTGTTGAGTGACCACAAAGGAAATTGCTACGGCACCCTCCTTATTGCCATGCTACTGTTGGTTTCCCCACCACGCATACCTACCAGGATAACAGTGATGGCAGACTCTGATGGCTCCCCCCAGCGGGACGACCGCTACCACCGCCGGTCCCGCTTCCGCTCCCCCGTCTCCCCGGAGTCGACGGGGGAGACCCCCGCGGAGCGCGAGGAGCAGAGGCTGGCGGAGGCGGCGGTGCTGGTCGGGCCGCCGCCGCCAGCCAGGGAGCCCGAGCCAGCCGAGGTGACCGCCCCCGCCGCCCAAGCAGCAAGCCCTGCCCCCCCGCCCCTGGAGGGGGCCCCAGACGCGCAGGAAGCGGAGACAGCAGCCCCAGCGAGCCACGCCGCGGCCCAGACCGGGGCCCGCGGCACGCCGCCCACACAGGGGGTAGCCCCGGCGCAGGAACCGGGCGCATCGCCGGGGGCTGCATTAGCCGCAGAAGAGAGCGGGGAGGGCGCGCGAGGGGTTGCGACCGCGGCCCCGGCAAGCCGCGCCACCGCCGCGGCCGGCCACGCCGCAACCCCCAGCACGCCGCGAAAGCGGGAAAACGACCCCGCACAAGCCACGGGCGCCTCGCCGGCGGCTGTAGCAGCAGCAGCAGTCGGCAGGGAGAGCGCGAAGTACCGCGCCCACTCCAACCCCACCCACACCCACACGAATCCCCCCAAGCCGTTCCCCCCCAAGCCCTTCCCCCCGGGGCGGGCGCGGCACGTCCGCCCCCCGGCGCCCAAGCGCTCGCCGCCGGGTGTCACGCTGCCCCAGCTGCAAAGACAGCGGGACGCCCGGCGCGTGATCCAGGAAGGAGGGGAAGGCACGCACGCAGAGCTGCGTGCCAGCCACGGGAGCGCGGAGCGGGGGACAGGAGGCGACAGGGGGAGTGCGCAGGAGTGCGCGCAAGGAGCAGGCCAGGGCACGCGCGGCAGGGAGCAAGGGCGCGGCAGCGGAGGGGGACAGAGCACAGGCAGCGGACGGCGCGACTCAGGGCAGGGGGCCGGGAAGGGACCAGGGCACGGAAAGGGCGCGCAGGGGCGTGGGCAGGGCGCCCAGGTGCAGGGAGCGGGGCGAGAGATGGTGGGCGAGGTAGGTAGGTAGGTATCTTCGGGAGCTCGGGATGCCTCCTTTGACATTGCAGGAAGAAGGTCTTACCAAGGGGACGTCCTGTCCCTCCCACTGCCCTATGTCAGGTGCCTCTTGAGCCGCTCCCGCATGTGCTTGGGAAGGCATTGTCGCGGCCACCCGGTCCATGTGTCCCAGGTGGGAGGGTGTCCCCACATGTGTCCATGGGTAGGGCCACATGCCCCCTCCTTTGGGCGGCAGCTCTGGGGGGCTGCCCAGCCGTGTGGAGTATCTCTCACCACAAGGGGTATTGCTCCCGCTTGTCTACGGTACGACCGCCTCACCCTTGTGGCTTGAGTTGCGGGGCCACTCTGCTTGGCAGGTGACCCCCTCCTGGACTGTGTACCGGCTCGCCTGTCACCGGGTGCTTCCATGGCTCCGGGTGACGTTTGCCATGGTCCCTGATGCAGCCTGCCCGGGCTCGGACCAGTGGCCTTGGAGTACCGCTCCTGCCACTGGCCCGGTGGGTCGGCTGGGTCGCCCCAGTGCGTCCGACCCATGGGGTATTGGTTCTTTCCTGTCCCTCGGCCGCCCTATGTGTGTGCAGTGTCCTGGGCCGCTGGGCTCCTGTTCACTGGTGTGCCCGCGCGGTTTGCTGTGGTGCGTCTGCGGTGTCCTGGGCCGGCTGGCTCCTGTTCACCGGTGTGCTCGCTCGGTGTGTTGTGTTGCATGTGCCGTGTCCTGGGCCACTGGGCTCCTGTTCACCGGTGTGCGTGCTGGGTGCGGTGCGCGTGTGCCAAGGGTGGTTGTGTCTCTCTTCCTCCCCCCCTAATTTTCGTTTTTTTTTTTACTTGTTTTTTTTCTTTGGGGAAAAAAAAAAAAGAAAAAACAAAAAAGAGAGAGACAGGGGCGCGCGGACACTGCAGGCACAGGCATGGGCAGCTGGTGCGGCGGTGCAATAGCAATGTGTCCTCTGGCGTGTGTCGTCGGTGCTGTGGTGGCGGTCGCGCCCCAAGGGTGCGGCTCGCGCGTCCTGATGTACACGGACCTGGCTCAGGGTGTGTTTGGTGAGGTGTCTCTTTGCTTCTGGAGCTGGCTGGTTAGGCGGCTGTGTGGGCTGTGGGTGTGGGCTGTGGTTACGTTGTTCCCTCGGCGGGCTTGGTTAGGAGTCAAGGGTTAGCGGTTTTGGGGTGTGGCTCGGGTTTGATTTGTGCTTGGGTTCTGGCTCGGTTAGGCGGTTTCGACGTTAGCGGGCCTGGGTTTGGTGCCTTCGGGCGTAGTGGTGCTCGTTGTCGTGTGCGTCGGCTCCCTTCGGCGTCCGGTTCGTTTGGTGACTTCTGGGCGGGGCCTGGCGTGGCGCCCCGTGGTAGTGGTTTGCTGGGTAACGGGGTTAGATGGCGGCGCCGCTGGCCGGGGGGTCAGGCGCGTCGTGTTGTGTGGCGCGCAGGGCTCCTGGGGTGCTGTGGGTGTCGCCGGTGTCGGTGCGCCGACGCTTGTGGGGTGGTGAGGGGGTGTGTGTGTGCGGGGCTGGGCTTTGGGTGATGTCCCACAGGCGGATGCCGTCTCGCTGCGTTTCCTGGAGGGTCTCCCGCAGGCAACTGAGGACATACGGGTGGTCCTGGGGCGCAGGGAGGTTGCGGGGCTGGACTCCCAGGGGGTGGAGCGCATCGGCCAGCATGGCTTCCCATGCGGCCTGCGGCATCCACCCCCCTGCCGGCCGGAGGCGGCAGTTCTCCACCGACCCCTTGCGGGGCCGATGGACCAGGCCCTCGAGGGAGGGCTCTCCCCGGGCCCACTTTCGCAGCTCCCAGAGCTGCGTGTGGGTCCAGCGCTGCCACCACTGTTCCTGGGCGGGCCTGCGGTCTTGGGCAGAGGAGTGGGCGTGGGTGGGTGTGACGGGGTCGTGGGGACCGGTGGCGGTGGCGGGCCTGGTGGATTCCTCGTAGTCCTGTTCCGTGGGGGTGCGT
This sequence comes from Eutreptiella sp. 'Long Island Sound 2002', assembly GCA_964036045.1. Lineage (NCBI taxonomy): Eukaryota > Euglenozoa > Euglenophyceae > Eutreptiales > Eutreptiaceae > Eutreptiella > Eutreptiella sp. 'Long Island Sound 2002'. The sequence goes on along the minus strand of OZ038380.1, from coordinate 79,689,229 downwards.
GGGGAGTGGGGGCGCACGCGGATGTGTACCCGCGGGGGTGCGCGTACGGTCACCGCCTCGGGGTTGGGCGGGGACTCGCGGCGGCGGTGGTAGTGGGGCATGCGTTGTATGTGGGCTGTCATCGAGGGTTGGTAGGGGGGCGGGGACGCTGCTAGTGGACCATGGCGTCGTTCTGGCTTGGTCGGGAGCGGTCCGTGGGCCTGGGGTGCGGGCTTTGAGAGGTGGCGGGTCGAGGTTCGTCGCGCTTCGGCCGCGTGTGGCGTCGGTGACGGTGGGGGGGCGCCGCGCTGGGCGCTGCTGCCTTCGGGCCTGGGACGGCTGGGGCCGGATGTCATAGAGGACGTCCTCGGGGGGCCGGGCTCGCGCTGCCGTCGTGGCGCCGGGTCTGGGCTTGGGTTGGGGCTTGGCTGCGGGTTGCGGTCGTGGCGTGCTGACGGGTTTGGGTGGCTGTTTGGCGGCGGTCTTGGGTTTCGGCTGGGTCGTGGGTGTGGGCTTTGTCAGGGCGTGGGCCTTGGCGGCGGCGGGGCTGCTCGCGGTGGGGGCGGGTTTGGAGGCCCGTTTGGGAGGTGTCCCCCGCGGCCCTGGGGGGTGGAGTGCTGGATGAGGACGTGGTGGTGGTGGTGGATGAGGTGGTCGTGGTGGTGGAGGTTGTGGAGTCGGAGGCGGAGGAGAGGGCTGTGGGAGACGGCGGAGGGTCCTGGGCTTCGGGGGCGGGCGTATGATGCTGGGTCCTGTAAGTAGCGAGAACGGGGGTGCAGGTTCGGGCACCGGGTGTGTGCGCGCGCTTTCCCTGGTGATCCGTGCGTGCTGCTGCTGGCGTGGCGGCGCTGTCTCGGCTGCGCGGGCACGTGGGTTACCCGGGGGGTGGCCATATCTGCTCCAGGACGTGCGGGTGTGTTTGCTGGAGGTAGTCGAGGGTCTGGAAGAAGCATCGCTGGATGCCGGGCATGTCCTCCTCTGTGAGGTGGGGGTAGTTTTGGCTGGGGGTGTCTGGGCCCGGCCACAGCAGCGTCATGAGGCGGGCTGCCACCATGTACGGGCATAGTTGTAGGGTGGTGGGGCGTGGGGGGGTGGGTCCCCTGCGGTTTGGGGGGGCTTCCCTCTGCTGGGGGCGCAGCGTGACCACCCACACCCATCCGTCCGTGGGGATCCCCCAGGTCCGTTGGGTCCACTTGGCGAGGCAATACATCGCCCTACCAAGGCCCTGGTAGCTGCTGCGCATGGAGAGCAGCGTGTCCAGGGATTTGGGTTCCCACGTGCCCCAGATGTGGGAGTCGTCCGGGTCGTCCCCCCTGGCGTACGTGTCGGGGCCTGGGTTGTGTGTGGGGGGGGTATAGTCGGCGGGGAGGATGGAGTCGGTGCCGTGTACCACCCAGTGGTCTGTGGGTGCGTGGTAGTTTGTGGTGGAGAGGGTGTAGTGCAGATTGTACATGAGGGTCATGTACGTGGAGGGGGCTGGCTGCTGCTCGTCGGGGGTGGGGATGTCCCCCGGGACATGGTGCCGGAAGTTGCTCAGGGAGGCCATCCGGGCTACCCATGTTTCCCGCTCCCACTCTTTGGTGCTGTCGGGGGTGGCGCCGGATGGGTGGTGGGCCATGTCGGGCCCGTGGTAGCGGGTGCGGCCCTTGGTGTCCACCCGCCCCGACACGGGGTGTGCGACCAGGTGTCGCCCCCAGTCGATGGGGGGCACCCAGATCCGGCTCCCCGTGGGGGGCGGGCTCTCGCCGTCTGGGGTGGCGCTGGGGGGCGCTCCTGTCGGGCGACTTGGAGGAAGGCGTCGAAGAGGAAGTCTCTGACGCCTTCCCCCAGGGTGGCCGCCTGGACCAGGGTGGCCGCCCGGATGGGGGTGCTGGTGCCGGAGGTGCGGAGGTACAGCACGACGTCCTGTTCCCCGAGTCCCCGGAGGTGCTGCCGTACCGCTGCGGGGTTGTGTAGGGCGTAGGGTTCGGCCGGTGCGGCGGCTGGTGGTGCGGGGTGTGATGGGGGGGGTGGTGTGGGTTGGGGGGGATGGTCGTCGTTGTCGCGCGTGGGGTCCGGTGATGGGGTCTCTTGTGGCGGTCGCCGGAGGGGGGATTCGCGGTGGCGTGTGTCGGCGGGGGTATCGACGTCAATTGGCTGGTGCTGGCTGCCGCGTGTTGTGTTCGTGGCCTGGTCTCGGGGGGGGGGGCGGGGGGGGGTGGTGTGGGGGTGGCGCTGTTGGTGGTGGGGGGGGGCCGGGGTGGGTGTTGTGCTGGCTGGGCGTCTCAGCGTCCCTGTGGGTCGTGTGGGTGTTGCGTGTGTGCGCCGTGCGGCCCTTGCAGTTCTTGACTGGTTGTGGTGCCGGGGTGTGGGTGGGAGGCGGCCGCATGAGCGTCCGGGTGGGGCTGTGGTCCGTATGTAAGGGGTGGCTGCTGGTGGATGGGCCTCGCCGGCGGCTGCTGCAGCAGCAGCAGTCGGCAGGGAGAGCGCGAAGTACCGCGCCCACTCCAACCCCACCCACACCCACACCAGTCCCCCCAAGCCGTTCCCCCCCAAGCCCTTCCCCCCGGGGCGGGCGCGGCACGTCCGCCCCCCGGCGCCCAAGCGCTCGCCGCCGGGTGTCACGCTGCCCCAGCTGCAAAGACAGCGGGACGCCCGGCGCGTGATCCAGGAAGGAGGGGACGGCACGCAGGCAGAGCTGCGTGCCAGCCACGGGAGCGCGGAGCGGGGGACAGGAGGCGACAGGGGGAGTGCGCAGGAGTGCGCGCAAGGAGCAGGCCAGGGCACGCGCGGCAGGGAGCAAGGGCGCGGCAGCGGAGGGGGACAGAGCACAGGCAGCGGACAGCGCGACTCAGGGCAGGGGGCCGGGAAGGGACCAGGGCACGGAAAGGGCGCGCAGGGGCGTGGGCAGGGCGCCCAGGTGCAGGGAGCGGGGCCAGAGATGGTGGGCGAGCAGGCGGGCCAGGGCGTGGGGGACAGGGAGCGGGACCCGCGGCACGGGCAAGGGGCCGGAAAGGGGCCCAAGGGCAAGGGCAAGGGCGCGGCGGGCCCCGAGGGACAGGCGGAACGGGGCATGGGAGCCCAGGGGGGAGGACGGGACGAAGGGAGGGGGGCAGGGAGCGGGGCGCCCCCGCAGCCGGACGTGCAGCCGGTGAGGTGCATTCCCCCCGGCATCGAACAGATGCCGGCGCACCACACCCACCACCACCACCACCACCACCACCACGACGCCGGCAGGCTCGTCCCCCCCCAACCCCCACGACCCCAGCACCAGCCAGCCCCCCCCGCGCCGAGAGCGGAGCCGGCGCGGGTGGCCTTGGCGGGGGGGGGGCGGGGCGCGGCATCGGCGCCGCAGGCACAGGGGCAGCGGGGGGAGCCAGCGCGGGGGGCAGAGGGGGCCCGGCCCTGGGACCGGGACTGGGGCACGGTCCCGGACCCTCTGGGGGAGGAGGCCCTCCCCCTGGTTGGGGAGGTGTACGGGTGGTTGTGCTGGGCCAACCAGGGGACCACCAGGGGGATGAGGAACCGGCCTTTCGATATCGTGCTCCTCTGGAGGGACGGAGGACACCGAGAGGTACCCCCGGGGGGCTGGGCAGCCCCAGAGGACCATGAGAGGGTCCTCAGGTCAGTGATCTGGGCGGCGTGGCCCGACAGGGAGCCGACTTGGCCGGCCTTCCTGGAAGGGGGAGCGGTGCTCCGCATCACAGATGCGGACGCCAACAACTGGCTCCCCCGGGCCCTGCACAGCGCCCTCGCCCACTGGCGCTACCGCTGGCGCAACCCGCCGCCGCCACAGCCCCAGCCCCCACACAAGCTTCGGCGCAGGTGACGGCCCAGACGGCGGACGCGAGAAAGTCGGGGGGGGGGCTGGGCCCCCCAACCCACGCCCCCCCCACGGTACGGCGTGACGCAGGAGCGCGCACCACCTCCCGCGGGAAGGAGGGCGGAGACAACGAGCGCGGGGGGAAACCTGCTGCCCCGCAGCCCGCTAACCGCTGACCGCTAACCCTCACGGCCGCCCCTGGCCAGCCAGCGCCGCGCGACGACGGCAGGGGGGATGAGGGACCCCAGCGAAGGCCTGCACGAGGGTCCGGCTCTAGGTAGAGGGGGGCGGGGGAACGGTGCGACCCCCCAGCCGATGGCTGGCCCCCGGGGCTGGGACCGCCATGCCGCCCCCCCCACGGCCGTCAGGAGGCGGCGCCAGGGGACCAGAGGGCCCCCCCACCCCCCCCCCCCCCTCCCACTCAGGCCCATGAGCGGACGGAGGCAGACCAAACGGCGGCCCCGCACCCTCCCTCGAAGAGGCCGCTGCACCCGGGGTGCGGTGGCACCACGGCCGAGGCAGGCGCCCGCACGCCCCGCCCGCTGCCGGCCGACAGCAGACCAGCGGCGCCCAGGACGGCGCAAACCAAGCGGCCCCGCCTCCCCCCCCGCGCCCCCTCCCGTCGCACTGGCCCGTCGGCGGCCAACCGGACCACGCCCGACGCCCGCGGCCCCCCGGCAACCCCCACGGCACGAGTATACCCCGGGGGGGCACGCCGGAGACAACGGATGGCAGGCTGACGCCCGACGGGGCTGGGGGGGCGGGGGGGCGGCCCCCCCGGCCCCCCCCCCCCACGCTCCCCCCCCCCTCCAGCTTGGGAGCCACAGGAGCGGCCCTCCGCCCCGCCGGAGCCGAGGGGACGCCCCCCGCCCCCAGAAGGGACCGCGACGCGGGGGGGGGGGGGGGATGCGGCTCGACCTGCACACCGCGCGCCCCAGCGCCCCCAGCCGCCTGCTCCCGCGGGGGTCGCGGCCGCAGGGCGGGCCCACACCAGCGTGCCGGAGCAACGCGCGCAACAAGCTTGGGGGCGGCGCACGGCGGCGCACCGGAACAGTATGGAGGCCGCGCCCTACATGACCCTCCCGTGACCACAGCCCACTCAGGGAGGGCAGAGGGGGGGTTCAGGTCTGCAGAGGCCCCCGGGGGAGCGGTCCACGGGCCGCCCCTCACCCCCCCCCCCACCCCGGGGCGGCACCGCGACCCTGACCGCACGCACACGCCGGAAGGGAGTGCGCCGACGACACGAGGGGGGCCAGGACTGAGTACCGCAGCCCGCCACCCAAAAGGGGAGCGGGGAGGCCGTGGCGCGACCCCCCTCCCCCCACCCCCCCCGGGCAGCCCGCAAGCCGCGGGGGACCCGGCCCCAACCCCCCGAGGCAGGGGGGATGGTCCCCCCCCCCGCCCGAGAGAGGAGCCGGAGCGCGACCCGCCCCCCCGCCCGAGACGCCGGCTGCCACAGGGGCCGCAGAGAACAAGCAAGCCCGCGCCAACGCACCAGGACGCCGCACAGATCGCGCCCAGAGAAGGCGGGCGAGCACGAACCGGAGTGGTATGGGGGGCCACGCCCCCGATGGACAGCACGACACCAGTGACACCCGCTTTGTTGCCTGCCGAGGGAAGGCAGAGGGACGGAACGAGGCAGAGCGACCCCCCGCCCTACAGGCCCCCCCCGGCCGCACAAACAGGGGGTACGGCGCACGCCCCCCCCCCCCAGCCCACCCCCCGGCACACGAACGCCACGGACCCGTCCCACAGGGCGTGCAGGCCGAGGGGACAGAGAAGGGCCCCCACACCCGCACGCCTGCGCCAACAGCGAGTGGATAGCTGACCCCAACAGCCCGCCCAGTGGGCGGGCAGTCGGCAGAGGGGGAGCGCCTGACCCCAGACGCGCCTCGCAACAGTTGATGGCACCCCCCCCGGGGACGCCCTACCGCCACCCCCACAACCCCGAGCCAAGTAGGGGGGAACCGGGACCGGACCGCCCCCCCCCAAGCACGCCAGACGGAGCTAGGGACCGGGGCACGACACGCGGAGGGGCACGGACCACGTGGAACGGCCCTACCGGCGCCCAGTGCCGGGACCGCGCGAGGTGCGCACGCCACACCAACCAGGAGGGGGGGGAGCGGACGCTGCGGGAGCGCGAGGGCACACACACGAAAAGGGCACGCGGGGACTACCAGAAGGGCAACCGGAACGAGCGCGCAGAACGCACAGACCGTGTAGAATGGCGTACCAGCAAGCGAGGGTAAGGGACACCCGGACAGGACGGCCCGCCACACGCAGCGCGGAACACGCGGGGCGGGAAGGGGGAAACGAGAGAGACACAACACCACGTACTGGCCCGAACCCCCCGCACCGGCCGCGAGCGCCGCGCACACAAAGACAGGGCACTGCACCCGCCAAGGCAGTAGTGGCGCACAGCGCCACGCCACAACCCCTAGGCTAGGCAGCCTCCGCGCAAGCCCAAGGGGGTCCCACTGGCGACAAGCCAGTAGCACGGGCCCGGCGGCGCCGGCGCCCCGGGCGAACCACGCATTAGGGGGGCGACGCAGTGGGTAAGCGCCCGCAGCCACGGCTGCGAATTGATGCACTGACCGGGGAGTGGCGAAACGGGGAAGCCGGGGAAGGACGGGGCTTTGAGCCCTGTGAACCCGGGGGACTCCGCCACTAGGCAGGAGGTGCGTCTTGGAGGGCCCCCCACTAGGACCCGGTGGGGAGGATATCACCTGGCCCGACCAGGTGGCCCCCGGGGGCTGAGAGGCGTCTAGTACCCGCAAAACCAAACCTCAAATTTCAAACCTACTGTTGGTTTCCCCTGTCATTCTCCTATTCCTGTTCGCCCTAGTTGATATTTCATTCTCATGTGTGCACAACACAACACATCAACTTTACACACCTTGCAATCGACCCGAAGAACATGAATGTGTTGTATTTGGGTGTCATGCAAACATCTGTCCTTTTGCATTTCACCATCACAACATGCAACCATGCCTCAAGGTGATCTCATGATGCCAGGTTGAAGAGCCTTTTGGGTGCTGTCACAGTATGCTTGTGGATCCAACTCTACCCCGCAATGTCCGCTCAAGGCAGCACACAGTGGTGGTACTGTTTAGTTACACAACCCAATAGAATGCATTGCAAGCTGGTCCGTACTGGTTGCATACATGACTGCATGAATTGTTTTTTACAACATGGTATATCTAAGACAGCTGGCTCTTGACATGTCGCAGCGCTTGCATACCCCTCATAAAACTATACCACTGTTGGCTCTCTGATCTGTTGACTCACCTGATCTAAAGCAATACAAAAATGTATCCCGAAACGTCATGTGCCCTATGTACAGCATTCCCCTGCCTCATATGCCTGTGTGATTTGTGAAGCTTGCAAGCTGAACCACCTGCAGGTTGACTTGCTTGGTTTCTTTTTATGGTGTAGCAAAACCTGTGCTCTCAAGCTGCACCTGCGTATCCAATAGAACAACTAGTTACATGATGAAATTCTACCTAGCACCTTGTTGCATGATATTTGCAGCGAGCAAGGAGAGGAGATCTGAGCCTTCTGCTCAGTACATGCTGAAATGTGGCTTTGCTGCTACTGCCAATTATATAAATGAAATGATGTATGAATCAATGAACAAAGGCATGCTGCTAGGTCTGTATATAATTCAGGCCACGGAGCACGCAAATCCCTGTTCATGAAAGATGCAGAAATAAAGAGCCCCCTCGTCTACCACACCTGGTTGCACAACCCGCAATGCTTGAAGTTTCACTTGTCACTACTTGCTGTGGAAAGCCCTCATGCATACAGGGTACCCGGGGGATGGAGTTGCGATCACATACCTTCGTTTTGCTATTGATATACAAGAGGCGAATTATTATGTAATAACTTTGCAATGTGCACTCTTCAAACTGAGTGCTGGCACATGTATACTGATGCACACATGCAGAGGCACATGACGGTAACTTGTCTGATTGACCTCTTCTGAATTCTGAACAACCCAACGCCCCAAACGAACCAGATCTTTCTGCAGCACAGTATCTCCAAGCGGAATGCCCGCACATGTACAAAGATGCATACATGCAGATGCGAATGAAGGTTAACCTGTCTGATTGATGTCTTGTCAAATCTGAACAACCAAGCGTCCTAAAAGAAGCAGATCTTTCTGCAGCACAGAAACCAAGAAAACACTGTTGCATCCGAATAATTGCCAATGAAGAAACTCAATTGGCAAACAAACTGATGCACCAACCGGGTGTACATGAAGGGTAACCTCCTGGAGCAACCACTCCTGATTGTAAGCTGTGTGGAACCGAAATGTGATTGCCAATGACACTCTATGTCAGAACCTTCTGTAACAGGGACATCAACAAAGCAATGTTTCATCAATCTCATTTGCAATTAGCAAACCCAACCTACAATCTGTCTACATCCAGGGCTTGCCTGCGTCCAAAATATCTGATACCTGTAGTGCACAATGTCCGGCTGTATGTAAAATCCTCATCCAACCAGATGCATCAATATGATGAAGCAGGTCACAACCCTACCCTAGCATATTGCCCCTAAGGGATCATCATACGACCCCATATATGGGACTATTGTATATTATATTCCATTTCCTTGCTGGGAACGTAGGATGTGAGAACGATACGGCAGTCTTGGATCCTTTGTAATTACATGAGTTAGTGGATGATAGGCTGAGTTTCACATATGTGTATATCAGCTATTTCAAGGGCTATGTGTACCATATCTGTTTGCAGGATACTATTCTGTCAACACAATCGTTATGTCTTCTTTGCCAAGCAATGTTGCTGCACATGCCACTGTGACCTCTGCTCCTGACCCCTCGGTCTGCATTCACCATGTGTAGAACGATACAATAAGCTTCCACAGTAAGCAGAGCGTCAAACCGCTAACCAGGCAGGGTAGCAGCACAAAAGCTCTATGCCATTCCATGGTAACGAGCCCGTCTTGTGCGCATGATGTGACGATACACATAAACAGACTTCATGACCTTTGATTGTAGCGACCTCTGATGCATGCACCAGGAAGGTGCAAGGCCAGCATAGCGTTGATCATACTCACCCATACTGGCATTTCTTGCTGTCGGATAAACTATAAACCAGAAACATGCATACAACTGTCCCATGTTCAGACACCAACAGTAAGGTCTCCGACTAAGCAGAGTTTCAATCCAGCGACAAGTCAAGGTAGCTGTCCAAAAAACTGCAAAGGACGGAAACCAGCGAACAGCGGGGACGCAAAAGAAAAGAGAAGAGAAAGAAAGAAAAGGGAGGGGGCGGGCAGCCGCAAAGCGCCGAGGCCCAGGGCACCCAGAGCCGGAAACAACGAAAAGGCAGAGAGAAGGGGCGCAAAGAGAAGAGCAAGAGGGCGGGGGAGGGGACAACCACAAAGCGCCAAGGCCCAGGACGCCGAGGGCTGGAAGCCAGAGAAAGCAAGAGACAGCGGGGCCGCAGGGAGAGAAGCAAATAAGAAAGAAAGAAAGAAAGAAAGCAGGCGAACAAAAGGACAAGAAAGAGGCAGCCCCCGCCCTGAAGGGGCCGAGCAATACACAATGACAAAGCGGCCAAAGGAAAGCTGAGGCGCACCAAAACGCGCCCGGGAGGCCAGCCCGCCCGACCTGGCCCGGAAGGACGAGCACACGCACACACGCACGAAACCCGGGCGTGGCGTCCTCTGACCCAAGGGGGAGGTTTCGGCGTCCACACAAAACAGCTTAGGTGCACCAGCCGAGAACCCCGTCAAACAAGGACGGTACAGGAAACCGGACGCGTGAGTGGGCGAGTCACAACGCCCCAAAGCCCATCTCTCACCCAAGAAGCCAACCGGCGGGGCCCAGCCCGGCCGAGCCGGACCAGGGCCAACCATACGTCGACGTGGACGCACAAGACCCTGGCAACCCAACCAGCCAGCCCCGCCCGGACCCGGGGCACCCCCCCCTCACACCGGCCACCATCCGCGACCCCGACCTCCTCCGAGCGACCCTCCCAGGCAGGGCCCTGACCACTCCCCTGGGCTGGTACCGCCTACAAAAGGACTGGACCAAGCTCACCGTCAAAGCCCTCCGGGACCTGACCACCCCAGGCAACGGCCTCCACGAGGCCATCGTAGACCTCGTACTCTGGCGAGCCCGCAAACACATCCAGGCCCAGCACGTCTGGATCCCCCCCATCGAGTGGGGCCAGGCCCTGACACACGACACCGACATCAACGTCACACTTCGAGGGACCATACGCCTACGACTGGTGCCAGCGGAGAAGGACCACCCAGCGGACCTGAACCACCCGGAGCAGTGGGAACAGGCCACCGCACCAACCCGCGACACCGCCCTCCACGCTGCCGGCCTCCGCACCCCAGACGACGACCTCCCTTCCCCACCTACAGACAGTGACCACCCCCCGCTGGAGGTCTGGTGTACAGTCCTCGAGCGCGGGTACTGCTACGTGGTAGCCGCTACAGCTACGTCCCCCGGCCCACAATGGCTCGTCAAAGGGACAGACACCATGCTCGCCCCAGGCGCCGCCCCACCAGGGGCAGTAGGGGACCCCACCACGCCGCACAGGGTCCACAGGGGTGTCCTCCAGCCGGGGGACAAGCCCCCAGCCAGCGCCATGGCCCAAGTCACCTCAGAGAAGGCGCGCTACCACCTGGGACTGGCCATGCTCTGCCTGACCCACTGGATCCAGCACCGCTGGCCATCCACGGGGACCGTGCCCTGGATTTGGGCCATCTCCACCGCCCACACACAAACCGAGGCGGGCCCGCACGCGCGGCCAAACCCCCCCCCCAGACCACAGCACTCCCTCACCTGCGGGTACCACACCATCCACAGGGTCCTCAGCCGCATGGTTCTTAGCCCAGGGCTAGCATACCCCCTTCCCACCACTGACCAAGAGGTCCACCAGATACGCAAGCTCGTCTGTGAAATCCTTGCCGCGGCAGCAGAAGACGGCAAGCTTCTCCTCCAAACTGCCCAGCCTACAACTGACCACGCAAGCGCGCCGCTGCGAGCGGACACATACAACGACACAGCACATCCCACCCCGCAATCCCCGCCCATGCCCCTCCCCTCTTGCTGCTCCCCCGGAGACCCACACACGCCCACCATCGCGCACACCCGGGCCCCGCGACACGGGCACCCCCCACCCGCCCGAACACCAGCACACGCCCGCTACAGACCCATCCGCCAGACACCCCTCACCGCCCCCCACACTCGACAGCCCGCACACACCCACCGAGGGGAGCCCGCGCCCTGCGGCACGCCCACCCCACCCAGTGGCCCGCACACGCCCCCCGCGCAAACCCCAGAAGACCCAGGCCCACCCCCCCCGGCCCCGGAATGCAGCCCACGCGAACTGACTCCCCCCGCAGACGCCAACCCACGCAACCTCACAAATTGCAGGACCCCGGCCCAGCCAAGCCCGGAAGGAGAAGGCCACAGCCCCGCGCCTCCCTCCCCCGCCTGCCGACCAGATCGGCCCGCCGGGCCGCCAGGTCACAACCGGGCACTCCCAGCCGCCCGCCCCCAACCTACAGCCCGAGGACATGCCCTCCATCCGTGGCCGAAGCAGAAGCTGCCGCCCACAAGCCCGCGACCGCCCGCATGACAGCTCAACCCGCGTCCACCACCTCCTCCTCATCCTCAGCCTCATCGACCTCCTCCACCTCATCCTCTGACCGCCCCCTCCCCGCCGCCCTCATCCACAAGGCCACGGCAAAAGCCAAAGCCGCAGCCGCACGCACCGACCCCCCGACCCCACACAGGCGACTCAGGCACCCTGGCAATGCACTGGGAAGACCCCCGACCCGGCACCGGCGCCCTCACACCTCCGGACCGAGGTCCTCCTCAACCTGGAACCGGACCCCAACCCAAAACACGACCCCAAACCCAAGCTGGCGCCCAAACGAGCGCACACAACACCACAAGCGCAACGGCACGAACCCAAACGACACCGCCCCAACCCAAACCCTAACCAAAACCAGGTCCCCCGACCTACAACAACCCACGCCCCCCTCCCACCAGCGGCCGCCGCCACCACAGAGGCAGCCACCCAACACGACCCCGTCCACCCCCCACAAACCACCACTGCCGCCAGCCAGACCGACCCAGGGACGTGGGACCCCTCGACAACAATCACCGTTAAGCCCGGCCCCCGACCCGCCGCCCCTGCGCACCAAACAGTACAGCCCCAGGGGCTGCGCACGATGCCCGACCCCCCACCCCCACTAGGGGGACCAGAATACCCACAAGGGGTCCTAGGGGCACACCCGCAACACCAACCAAACCACTACCAGCGCCACCACCACCAGCGGCCCCACCACCACCACCACCAACACCACCCGAACCACTACCACTGCCTACCACCCTATCCGGCCAGGCCACAACCCCCCGTGCACGAACAGCACCAGCGTATGGGATAGCAGTCACCATGCGCTCCACCCGCATACCCCACCTACCACCAGGGGCCACCCCCCCTGTACCAGCCACTGTATCCCCCCGGCCACCACGTCCACGCCGAGGGGCCCCCCCGGACCCAACCCCGCCAGGGACAGTCACTCAACCCATACCACCAGCCGCTGCCGCTACCACACCCCTACATGGCAGATTCATGGAGGACGGGGGACCTCCCCCCCCCCCCCCAGTACCAGGCGGCACCACGCGAGGCCCCCCAGGACTCGCCGACACCTCCCAACTGGCCCAACTCGAGCGATGAGGCCCGGTCCCGCAAACGGTGGCGCTCCTGCCCCCCCCCCGCACGGCACAACTGCCCCCGGCGCCCACACTCCCCACACCGCCACCGCGCCTCAACCACCCACTCGCGCCGCCCCTGCTCCCCAAGGCACCACCACGACCCCCCAGGGGCCCCGCCCCTGCCGCTCCGGCTCCCTCGGGCGCCACCACGTGCGCCACCGCCGCCCCATGTCCACCTCCCCCTCCCCCCACGGGCCCCACCAAACTTCTCGCTCTGCCCTCCGCCCGTACGCGATCCTCACCTCAAGCCCCCGCCACCACTGCTCCCGCTCCTCTGGCGCCACCAGGCATGCCACCGCCGCCCCACGTCCACCTCGCCCTCCCCCCACAGACCCCACCGGGCTCCCCGTTCCCCCCGCCGCGTATACCCATCCACCATCCCCAGCCCCCGCCACCACCACTCCCGCTCCCCCCGGTGCCGCCAAGCAGGCCACCGCGGTCCCAGGTCCACCTCCCCCTCCCGTTCCCCCCTCTGCCCGTACCCGTCCTCCACCCCCAGCACCCGCCACCGCCGCTCCCGCTCCCCCAGGCACCGCCACCCCCGCCACCACCGCAGGTCCACGTCCTCTCCCCGCTGCTCCATGAGCCCGAGCTCGGACCCCTCCCCCCCCCAGGCCCCTGCGCACCTCGCCTGGTGGTCTGCCCCCGCGTTGCAGGAGCTCCGCCGCTGGGTGAAGTGGGCCGGGGGAGCGGGAAGTCGAGAAGGGGTGCACATGGAGCACACCTTCGAGGAGGTGCGCACCCGCACCTCCGCCGACCGCAACGAGGCCGCCCCGGAGGCCATCATGCCGCAAGCGGCATGGGAGGCCCTCCTCCGCGACGCGGTCCAGGGCCTCCGCCCCCCCAGACAACCCCCAAAGCCCTCCGCCAATGGCTCCAGGCCACCCACCCCCAGACCTGGGCCATCAGCCCACCCCCCCCCCCACCCCAGCACCACCACACCTGGAAGGGGAAGGGCACGGGCAAGGGGAGGGCAAGGGACGGCAAGGGACACTCAGGCAAGGGGGCACGGAGAGGCCCGAAGTGAGGGGCAGGCGCCCATAGGGACAAGGCACGAAAAGTGACACACCGTGGGGGCAGGAAACTACCCAAGAACCAGGGAAGGGCAGGAGCGGGGACCGAGGAACAGAGGAACAGGACACCACGGCAGGCGCCACAACCCACACCCAGGAAGGGCATACCGCGAGGGAGGGACCAGCGCCGCCCCACCCCCAGCGAACGCCGCACGACTCCCGGGGACGCACACCCCCAACACGCACCGCCAAAGCAAGAGTCGGACGCCGTACGGATCACACCAGCGCACACCAACAGCCACCAGAAACCACACGGGGGATGGAGGGCACACCTACACGGGGGGATTGGGCTACACCCACAGAGGAAACGGCCGGAAACACCGCAGCGGGGCGCACAACCACGCCCTCACCGCCAGACAACGACCCCGGCCGCCACAAAGGCCAGCACACAGGCACCATAAGAGGACGACGGCACGGCCACAGCACCCAGGGCTAGGGACCGGGACCCCCAGGGGACACGGGACCAAGGCACAGGCCCCGAGAGAGGGCAACCCCACGGACACCTACCCGACCCACCAGCCGGAGCAGCACACCCAGGCCCCCACAGCACGGACCCGGCGAGCCACCCACACCTAACCGCACTCCCCAGCCAGCAGCCAGCCACATTCCGACCCGCACTCCGCACCTTGACACAGGCCAGACTGACCTCCACCGACCCACCACGGCACAACACGAGACAGGACGGCACACCGCACCGCAGCGCGCCACAGTGCAACGCACCACAACAACGCACCCCAAAGCGCAACACGCCACAGCACGACGCGGCGCGACGCGGCACAGAGCAGCACAACACGGCACGGCTGACCCTAACCTGAAGGACTAACCAAAACAAGCCACCGCACACCCCGGAAGGCGCCGCACCGGCACGCCACACACCGGCACCGCGGGCCACACACGGGCCCACTGCGCGCCCGGCAACAAAGGTGGCGGTCCACCCAGAAGGTTAAAACCGGCACCGGGGAGGAGAAAGGACCCAGACAACCCCAGCCCCCTAAACCAGAGCCACACGAAGCCGCCTGACGCAGCTGCCCAGCCGGCAGAGCCAGGACTTAACCCGGCAGGAAGGGGCGACGAGCCCAACGTGTACATAACCCAACCGACCCGTGGGGCTGGGACGCGGCCAAGCAGAACGCAACCGCCAACAGCAACCCGGAAGACCACACAGAATGCGGGCCAGTGCGTGCGCGAGCCAAGGGAAGGCAGAGGGAGGAACAGGCAGACCCCCCCCCCGAAAAAAAAAAGGGGGGAAGGGGGGGGGGGCGAGAGAACAGCCCACAGCCACCAAACCGCCCGCCAACACCACAAAGGGGCGGCCAAACCCCCCACCCCGAAGGCACGGAAGACAGGACCCCCAAAGGGGCACAGGGGGACCACCTAGCCAAAGCCGGCAACACCAAGCCAGGAGCAGCGGCCCACCGGGGGAAGGGACACCCAAAACGCGCAGACACACACCACGCTGGGACGAAAAATAAAAAAGGGCCAGCAACCCAGCCCGAGAGAGAGGGGATGGCGGGACAGGGACCACAAGGCCCGGGACAGGGACAGCCAGCGACCAACACCGGAAAGCCAAAGCAGGACACGCAAAAATAAAGCACCCCCCGACAACCCAACCAAGAAGAGCGGGGCAGAGCCGAGACCCGGGCCCAGCACGCACGCCCCGACAACACACTCCAGCCAGGAAAGGCGGGGAAGAAGCAGGGCGCGCGCACAAATCCGCACCTCCGCACAGCACCCCCAACCGGGAGGTGCGGGACACCACGCGGGACGGGCGCACGACCACACACACACCCCAACACCGCCCCAAGGAGTGGCGGGGCGCGGCCGAAACCCAAACCGCGGCACGCACGCCCACACCGCAGACCGGAACCCGAAACGGCGGGGTGCAGGCGGAGCGCGCACGCAACCACGCGCGTCCCATATCCCCAACCATGAAAGGTGGGGTGCAGGCCGAAACCCAAGCCCAACCACGAACGCCACAAACCCCAGCCAGCAAAAGAGGGACGACACCACAAACCGTATGCAAACACAGCCGCCCAAGACCTCAGCCAGGACCGCCGGGGTTACCAAAACCCACACCCAACCGCAACCTGGAGGTAGGTAGGTAGGTAGGTATCTTCGGGAGCTCGGGATGCCTCCTTTGACATTGCAAGAAGAAGGTCTTACCAAGGGGACGTCCTGTCCCTCCCACTGCCCTATGTCAGGTGCCTCTTGAGCCGCTCCCGCATGTGCTTGGGAAGGCATTGTCGCGGCCACCCGGTCCATGTGTCCCAGGTGGGAGGGTGTCCCCACATGTGTCCATGGGTAGGGCCACATGCCCCCTCCTTTGGGCGGCAGCTCTGGGGGGCTGCCCAGCCGTGTGGAGTATCTCTCACCACAAGGGGTATTGCTCCCGCTTGTCTACGGTACGACCGCCTCACCCTTGTGGCTTGAGTTGCGGGGCCACTCTGCTTGGCAGGTGACCCCCTCCTGGACTGTGTACCGGCTCGCCTGTCACTGGTTGCTTCCATGGCTCCGGGTGACGTTTGCCATGGTCCCCGATGCAGCCTGGCCGGGCTCGGACCAGTGGCCTTGGAGTACCGCTCCTGCCACTGGCCAGGTGGGTCGGCTGGGTCGCCCCAGTGCGTCCGACCCATGGGGTATTGGTTCTTTCCTGTCCCTCGGCCGCCCCACGTGTGTGCAGTGTCCTGGGCCGCTGGGCTCCTGTTCACCGGTGTGCCCGCGCGGTTTGCTGTGGTGCGTCTGCGGTGTCCTGGGCCAGCTGGCTCCTGTTCACCGGTGTGCTCGCTCGGTGTGTTGTGTTGCATGTGCGGTGTCCTGGGCCACTGGGCTCCTGTTCACCGATGTGCGTTCTGTGTGCGGTGCGCGTGTGCCATGGGTGGTTGTGTCCCTCTTCCTCCCCCCCTAATTTTTTTTTTGGTTTTTTTTTCTACTTTTTTTTTTTTTTTTTTTTTTTAGGAAAAAAAAAGAAAAAACAAAAAAGAGAAAAACAGGGGCGCGCGTACACTGCAGGCACAGGCACGGGCAGCTGGTGCGGCGGTGCAATAGCGTTGTGTCCTCTGGCGTGTGTCGTTGGTGCTGTGGCGGCGGTCGCGCCCCAGGGGTGCGGCTCGCACGTTCTGATGCACACAGGTATGGGCCAGGATGGGTTTGGTGAGGTGTCTCTTTGCTTCTGGAGCTGGCTGGTTAGGCGGCTGTGTGGGCTGTGGGTGTGGGCTGTGGTTACGTTGTTCCTTCGGCTGGCTTGGTTAGGAGTCAAGGGTTAGCGGTTTCGGGGTGTGGCTCGGGTCTGATTTGTGCTTGGGTTCTGGCTCGGTTAGGCGGTTGCGCGGGGCCGGGCGTGTGGGTAGCGGCGTCCACGGAATCGTGCGCCCGAGGCGAGTGCGGGGTGGTGCGTGCGGGCCGGCCGGTGGCCGGTGGCCTCACTGGGAGTCCCACACGGGGGGGTCGACGGGCGTGCCAGGGGCGTACGCAGCGTGCAGGTTGGGCAGCAGCGGGCGCACGTGCAGGGCGTCGGCGTGCCTGATGAGGACCTCACTGAGGACCGAGGGGTTGGCGGCAAGCAGTATGCGATGCCCGGGAGGGGTGGCAGCGAGGAGCGGGAGGATGTCCGCGGCCCGCGACGTGGGGGCGAACACGACGTGGGCCGGGTGCGGCCCCGGGAGCGGTGCCGGGGGGAGCGGGACCACAGGACGGTAGTCTACTGTGAGGTGCCAAGTGGCGCGATGGTGGAGGAGCCGGACTAGGGCGATGCTGTTGCGCAGTGTGTGGGGCTGGGTGCTGGGCGGCGTGGGGACGTGCGGCGGGAGGGGGGGGGGCGGGGCGGTGGCGTGGGAGGGGGCACGGCGGAGGAGTGACGCCAGCGACGTGTGTGTCGTGCTGAGGGTGGAGAGGAGCTGACGGTAGCAGGCCTGGGTTCGGCGCCTTTGGGCGTAGTGGTGCTCGTTGTCGTGTGCGTTGGCTTCCTTCGGCGTCCGGTTCGTTTCGTAACTTCTGGGCGGGGCCTGGCGTGGCGCCGCGTGGTGGTGGTTTGCTGGGTAACGGGGTTAGATGGCGGCGCCGCTGGCCGGGGGGTCAGGGGCGTCGTGTTGTGTGGCGCGCAGGGCTCCTGGGGTGCTGTGGATGTCGCCGGTGTCGGTGCGCCGACGCTTGTGGGGTGGTGAGGGGGTGCGTGCGTGCGGGGCTGGGCTTTGGGTGATGTCCCACAGGCGGATGCCGTCCCGCTGCGTTTCCTGGAGGGTCTCCCGCAGGCGCCTGATGACATACGGTCGGACCTGGGGCGCGGGGAGGTTGCGGGGGTGGACTCCCAGGGGGTGGAGCGCATCGGCCAGCATGGCTTCCCATGCGGCCTGCGGCATCCACCCCCTCGCCGGCCGGAGGCGGCAGTTCTCCACCGACCCCTTGCGGGGCCGATCGACCAGGCCCTCGAGGGAGGGCTCTCCCCGGGCCAACTTCCGCAGCTCCCAGAGCTGCGTGTGGGTCCAGCGCTGCCACCACTGTTCCTGGGCGGGCCTGTGGTCTTGGGCGGAGGAGTGGGCGTGGGTGGGTGTGACGGGGTCGTGGGGACCGGCGTCGGTGGCGGGCCTGGGGGATTCCTCGTAGTCCTGTTCCGTGGGGGTGCGTGGGGAGTGGGGGTGCACGCGGATGTGGACCCGCGGGTGTGCGCGTACGGTCTCCGCCTCGGGGTTGGGCGGGGATTCGCGGCGGCGGCGGTAGTGGGGCATGCGTTGCATGTGGGCTGTCATCGAGGGCTGGTAGGGGGGCGGGGACGCTGCTGGTGGACCCTGGCGTCGTTCTGGCTTGGTCGGGAGCGGTCCGTGGGCCTGGGGTGCGGACTTTGAGAGGTGGCGGGACGAGGTGCGTTGCGCTTCGGCCGCGGCGCGCTCCGCCATGAAGGTAGTGGCGGTGGCGTCGGTGACGGTGGGGGGGCGCCGCGCTGGGCGCTGCTGCCTTCGGGCCTGGGACGGCTCGGGCCGGATGTCGTAGAGGACGTCCTCGGGAGGCCGGGCTCGCGCTGCCGTCGTGGCGCCGGGTTTGGGCTTGGGTTTGGGCTTGGCTGCGGGTTGCGGTCGTGGCGTGCTGACGGGTTTGGGTGGCCGTTTGGCGGCGGTCTTGGGCTTCGGCTGCGTCGTGGGTGTGGGCTTCGTCGGGGCGTGGGCCTTGGCGGCAGCGGGGCTGCTCGCGGTGGGGGCGGGTTTGGAGGCCCGTTTGGGAGGTGTCCCCCGCGGCCTGGGGGGTGGAGTGCTGGATGAGGACGTGGTGGTGGTGGTGGATGAGGTGGTCGTGGTGGTGGAGGTTCTGGAGTCGGAGGCGGAGGAGAGGGCTGTGGGAGACGGCGGAGGGTCTTGGGCCTCAGGGGCGGGCGTATGATGCTGGGTCCTGTAAGTAGCGAGAACGAGGGTGCAGGTTCAGGCACCGGGCGTGTGCGTGCATTTTCCCTGGTGATCCGTGCGTGCTGGTGCTGGCGTGGCGGCGTTGTCTCGGCTGCGCGGGCACGTGGGTTACCCGGGGGTTGGCCATATCTGCTCCAGGACGTGCGGGTGTGTTTGCTGAAGGTAGTCGAGGGTCTGGAAGAAGCATCGCTGGATACCGGGCATGTCCTTCTCTGTGAGGTGGGGGTAGTTTTGGGTGGGGGTGTCTGAGCCCGGCCACAGCAGCGTCATGAGGCGGGCTGCCACCATGTACGGGCATAGTTGTAGGGTGGTGGGGCGTGGGGGGGTGGGTCTTCTGCGGTTTGGGGGGGCTTCCCTCTGCTGGGGGCGCAGCGTGACCACCCACACCCATCGGTCCGTGGGGATCCCCCAGGTCCGTTGGGTCCACTTGGCGAGGCAATACATCGCCCTACCAAGGCCCTGGTAGCTGCTGCGCATGGAGAGCAGCGTGTCCAGGGATTTGGGTTCCCACGTGCCCCAGATGTGGGAGTCGTCCGGGTCGTCCCCCCTGGCGTACGTGTCGGGGCCTGGGTTGTGTGTGGGGGGGGTATAGTCGGCGGGGAGGATGGAGTCGGTGCCGTGTACCACCCAGTGGTCTGTGGGTGCGTGGTAGTTTGTGGTGGAGAGGGTGTAGTGCAGATTGTACATGAGGGTCATGTACGTGGAGGGGGCTGGCTGCTGCTCGTCAGGGCTGGGGATGTCCCCCGGGACGTGGTGCCGGAAGTTGCTCAGGGAGGCCATCCGGGCTACCCATGTTTCCCGCTCCCACTCTTTGGTGCTGTCGGGGGTGGCGTCGGGTGGGGGGTGGGCCATGTCGGGCTCGTGGTAGCGGGTGCGGCCCTTGGTGTCCACCCGCCCCGGCACGGGGTGTCCGACCAGGTGTCGCCCCCAGTCGATGGGGGGCACCCAGATCTGGCCCCCCGTGGGGGGCGGGCTCTCGCCGTCTGGGGTGGCGCGTGGGGGGCGCTCGTGTCGGGCGACGTGGAGGAAGGCGTCGAAGAGGAAGTCTCTGACGCCTTCCCCCAGGGTGGCCGCCTGGACCAGGGTGGCCGCCCGGATGGGGGTGCTGGTGCCGGAGGTGCGGAGGTACAGCACGACGTCTTGTTCCCCGAGTCCCCGGAGGTGCTGCCGTACCGCTGCGGGGTTGTGTAGGGCGTAGGGTTCGGCCGGTGCGGCGACTGGTGGTGCAGGGTGTGATGGGGGGGGTGGTGTGGGTTGGGGGGGGTGGTCGTCGTTGTCGCGCGTGGGGTCCGGTGATGGGGTCTCTTGTGGCGGTCGCGGGAGGGGGGATTCGCGGTGGCGTGTGTCGGCGGGGGTATCGACGTCAATTGGCTGGTGCTGGCTGCCGCGTGTTGTGTCCGTGGCCTGGTCTCGGGGGGGGGCGGGGGGGGGGTGGTGTGGGGGTGGCGCTGTTGGTGGTGGGGGGGGCGGGGGTGGGTGTTGCGCCGGCTGGGGGTCTGGGCGTCCCTGTGGGTCGTGTGGGTGTTGCGTGTGTGCGCCGTGTGGCCCTTGCGTTTCTTGACTGGTTGTGGTGCCGAGGTGTGGGTGGGGGGCGGCCGCATGAGCGTCCGGGTGGGGCTGTGGTCCGTATGTAATGGGTGGCTGCTGGTGGATGGTGCTCGCTGGTATGGGGTGTGGGTGGGGGGGCTGCTGGTGGTGGTGGGGTGGGGGGGGCGGGGGTGGGTGTTGTGCTGGCTGGGGGTCCGGGCGTCCCTGTGGGTCGTGTGGGTGTTGCGTGTGTGCGCCGTGTGGCCCTTGCGGTTCTTGACTGGTTGTGGTGCCGGGGTGCGGGTGGGAGGCGGCCGCATGAGCCCCCGGGTGGGGCTGTGGTCCGTATGTGATGGGTGGCTGCTGGTGGATGGTGCTCGCTGGTATGGGGTGTGGCTGGGGGGGCTGTTGGTGGTGGTGGGGCGCTACTACTAGGCCCTGGTGTTGCTGGTGTACGTGCGCGGCTCCTCGCGGGTCCATGGGGGTGTACCGTGGCTCGTATGTCGTGGGCCCGTGTAGCGGGGGCGGCGGGTGGTGCTGGACCGCGTGGTGGTGGTGTGGAGGGTGTGCCCGTTGTGTGTGGTACCCCGGCGTTGGTGGGTGTGGTGGCAGGGGCTGGTGGTGGTGGAATACGTGATGGTGTAGTGCGGTGATGTGCGCTATGTGGGGTGGGTGGTTCGCGGGGCCTGGTTGTGCTGGGGCGTGGTGGGGATGTAGCTGGTGGGGGTCGCTGTAGCTTGGGGGCATTAAGGGGTAGGGGTTGGGAGGGACGGGGGCGTGGTGGTGGTGTTGGTGGTGCCATGTCCCCTGGCTCTGCGCGTATGGTGGTCCTGGCATGGTGTGGACGTGTGTGGGCAGTGGTGGCTGACTGGGCTGCAGGGTTTGGGTGCTGCGGTACGGTGGTGGTGGTGGGCGCTGGCGGTGGCGGTGTTGTTGGTGTGCCCCGGGGGTCTGGGCGTGGGGTGGTGCGGTGTGGCTGGACCCGGGCCTTGGTCGGGGCGTCGCGCCCTGCTGGTGGGCGCGTTGGCGGGCCCCCTGACCTGTCTTGGTCTTCTTGGCCAGGTGGGTGTCGGGGGCGGGTGAACCCCCCTGTCCCTGTGGGGGCGATGGGGAGCGGGCGTGCCAGCAGTGTGCCTCTTGGAGGCTCGTCTTGAGGCCTCTGAGGTAGGTTTCCTGGTCCGTGAGGCCCATCCGCGTGGCGGTGGCCTCGTCGGGGGCGGCCAGGTGCGCGTCCCGAAAAGACGCCCAGCCCTCCGGGGGCTTCTGTTGTGCGCGGTGGGGGTGGTGTGCCGGGTAGAGGAGTGCGCTGAGTGGGTAAGGTGTTCCCTTCCGTCGGCCGAGGGCGTTTTTGAACCGGCGGCAAGTGATTCGGAGGTAGGCTGCTATCTTCTCTGGTGCCGTGTCGGCCCACGCTTCCGGCGTCAGGGCTGCTGCTTGGGGGGCCGGGAGTTGTGGGTCTGGGAGGTGTAGGTCTCGGTGGTGGAGGTATAGGGCGAGGAGGATGTGGCGGGCCGCCACGTTCAAGCCGCCTCCGCTGTGGCGTAGGGGTGGGCTGTGGGGGGGCAGGGGTGTGCTGCCCGTGGCCACGGCTATGGTCCATGCATGGTCCGCCGCGTCCGCCACATAGTACCCTCCGAGGTGGTCCCGGAGGGTGTCGGTGAGGAACCCGAAGAAGCTGGGGTGGCTGGCGGGGGCGGGTGCGGCTGGGGCCGCGGGCCGCTCGCGGTGGCGGGGGTTGAGGTCCCCGCAGTGGGGGCAGCGGGTGAGGCGGTGCGCGGCTCCCAGGCAGACCCAGTGGTCTGGGTTGCAGGGCAGGGCTGTCTGTTGTAGCCGCCGGCGAACGCAGAGGGGACATGCGGTGGCTGGTGGTTGGTGGTACCTGTGGACGGACGGCGGCGTGGGGGGATGGGGGCTGGTGGCGCGCGCATGCTAGTGGGAGTGTGTGCGGTGCCTGTGGTGTCCGTGTGTGCTGTGCCAGTGCTGTGCTCGGTGGATGGTGTGTAGACGTGGTGGGGGTTCCGTGTTGGTATGTCACGGGGTAGGTTCTCATTATTGCTAGAACAGGAGTTTGAGGAGGTGGGCTTGGTCTGTTGGGGGCAGGGTTGCTGCATGCTGCAGGTATTTGTGGGTGCGGTATGTGAGCTGCTCCGCCGTCTTGGAAACGGCCGTCCGCTGCATGTGCGCCGCCGTGGCCTGGGGGTCCTCCGCGTGGGTGCGTAGCAAGGTGTAGACGGCAGTGGGGACGAGTCCCCTGCGGACTGCCTCGAGCACCTCCGTCTGCTTGAGGACGGTGGTGAGTTGTTGGGTCGCCGGGGACTGCGTCAGCCATCCGGCGTGCTGTGCGATTTTGTGGGTTGGGTTCCAGTCTGTGAGGGTGTCCAGTCCTCTGTACAGGGGGCACGCCTTGAAGTGGTCCGATGTTTCTTCTTCCGCGTGGCTGCAGATGCATTTGGTGTGTCCTGCGGGGACGTGGATCGAGCGGCGCGTATACCATCGGTGGTATCGGGTGAGGAGGGGAAGTTGTTCGAGGGCGAGTTGGAGTCGGGGCTTTTGTAGGTGT
This sequence comes from Eutreptiella sp. 'Long Island Sound 2002', assembly GCA_964036045.1. Taxonomy (NCBI): domain Eukaryota; phylum Euglenozoa; class Euglenophyceae; order Eutreptiales; family Eutreptiaceae; genus Eutreptiella; species Eutreptiella sp. 'Long Island Sound 2002'. The sequence continues at coordinate 79,666,128 of OZ038380.1, read as the reverse complement.
GCTGGGAGGCTATCCGGGCGCAGGGCGGAGTAGTAGAGGGGGGTGTGGACGGAGTCTTCGAGGCGTCGGAGGAGTTCGGTGTTCGCTGGGTGGCCCAGTGTGGTGGCCAGTTGCTGGATGGGTGTGGGGTAGTGGTACTGCTTGTCTCGATCCGTGTACGGCGTGTCCTCGGGCATCCATTGGGGGGGCTGCGTGGCCGGGGGTATCGGCAGCAGGTGCTGCAGGTGGCTGTGGTGTGGGGTGTCCAGTCGCACGCGTTTGAGCCCTGGGGTGTGGTTGGTGTTCTGGTGTTTGGCCTGCGTGTCTGCGCGTCCATTGCCGTATGCGTAGCGGTGTGACTCCTTCTTGACGATGTGTAGGGCGTCCTGGGGGTGCATGCCCTTGAAGGCCATCCATAGTCCCAACGCTTGTGTGGTGAGGCCGGATTCGAGTGCTTTGTGGAGGGGCAGGTCCGCAAGGCGCCTGGTGAGGTGGATGTCGACCGTGGCGTCCACGACTACCCAGATATTGCGGGGCCGGATCGTCCTGGGTGGCGGTGTGGCGGTGACGGCGTCTGCCATGGTGCGCAGTTCGCCGTGGGAGGACGCCCCAAAGATGGTGGCCCCGGTGTGGTGTTCCACGTGGAGGCCGTCCGCGTGCCCGGTGATGCGCACGGAGGCGCAACCGACCGTGGGGGTGCGTTGCTGGGTGCCGGATGCGTCAGTGAAGTAGATGATGTCGGTGTTGCTGGGTATGGGTAGGCGGGCGATTGCTGTGAGGTGATAGACGTAGATGGGGCTCCCCTGGGCGGTTCTGGCGGTGATTTGCGTGGGTTGCAGTAGTGGCGCTGCATAGACGCCTATCCCCTGGGTGATGATGGCCTTGGCTCGTGGGGTGAGGCGGAGGAGGCCCCTGTCTGGGCGTCCCTGGGTGATATACGCGTACATCAGGTGGAAGAGGTATCCCGTGTTGGGGTGGAACTTCTGGCACGTGATGGTCTGTCGCCGCTCCTTGTCGTCTTTGTCGCCGCGGAGGGTGGGGCATTTGTGCTGTAGGGGGCGCATGGGTGTCTCCTGAGGTCCTGCGCGGTGTGCGTCGCAGCGGTCGTACTCCATGGCTACGCTGTCCGGGTCTGCCCGTCGCTGGTGAACGTCCATGTCGCCGTGGGTGTTAGGGTCCAGGCTACGTGCGCCGGGTGGTCTGGGGGTACCGTGTGAAACCAGGGGGAGAGCCATGCCTGCTGGTCGGCGGTGGCGGCGGCGGTGGGGGTGCGGTAGTGGGTGGAGATGAGGTGCAGCAGGGGCCACGGAGTGTCGAGGGCTGCCGGGCCGCAGTGCCAGCACGTGCGTGGTATGCCCTGGTCACTGTGTCTGACTGGTGGTACATCGGTCTCCGGTGCATTGTGTTTGGGGATGGACCAGGGGGCATGGTGTCGCTGGACAGTGCGGGTAGCATGTTTGTGGCCGTTTGGTGCTAGTAGCAGGATGGTGGGTGGTGTCCAGCCTTCGGCTGACGGGGTGGGCTCCCCCTGCGTTGTGCCGCCGTCGTTGGAGGTCTCGTGCTCGCTCGGGCGGGGCCGGGGGTGCTGGCGCTGGAAGGCTGTGTACGCCGTGTCGATGTCCTTGGGCCCCGGCATGTCGCGCCCTGCCTTTGTAGCACATGCGCGGAGGTACGCTTGGAAGACGTGGCGTGCTGGCCATTGTGGGTCTGAAAGGAACGGGGCGTGGTGGGCGTCGCATTGGGCCATGATCTTCATCTGTGTTGGGGTGATATACCCTATGGTGATGGTGGCCCCTACGAGGCGCAGGGTGTCCACCTCGCCTGCCGGGCGTCGGTGGATGTCGGTGTGTGTGGCCACGAGTGGCCCCTGTTGATCGCAGTGGTGGTTTGTCAGGATGGCGTGTGTGTGGTGCGGTAGGAGGAGTTGTAGCTGGGCCCAGATGCCAGTGCCCACGGAGGTGGAGACGCCGTGTTGCGCCAGTATCCACCGGGGGCAGGTGTTGCGGGCCATTTGCGCTTCTTTTATGCGTATGGCTGCCGCCTCGGGAACTTCTGGTTGGTGGTTGTGTGTTACCCTGTGTAGGAGGTGTGCTGCGTGTTTGGCATAGGCCATGTCGACCAGGGCGCCTGTATTGTCTCCGTAGTAGCGCCAGTGGGCCATCATGGCCTCCTTGGGGAAAGACGTGGGCCAGCCTCCGTGTTGCGCCCATGCCTTCGTCACTTGCTGTCGAGCGTGGCGTAGTGCGTCTTGGGGGCGCGGGAGGTGCAGGGCTTGGTACCCGATGGCCGCGTTGAGCACTGCTTCCATGAAGTACGCCAGGCCCTGCGTAGACAGGAGGTCCCCCCTGGCAATTTGGGGTAGCCGGGCGAGGCGCTCTTCTAGCTTGCTTGGGAGTGTGATGTGGTGGTGCCGCGTGGCCTGTGTGACTCCCAGGTGGACTGTGGTGTCTTCCAGGTGTAGGGGTTCGCCTTTCCGGATGTGGGGGGTGGGGGTCTTGGCATCGGCCAGCCCGACCGATTTGCGGGGGTGCACTAGGAGCTGGTGGGCGTCCAGGTAGGTTGTGGTGAGTTGGAGAATGGCGGACGCTTGTTCGGTGGTCGTTGGTAGCCCTGCGTTCTCAGGGTCGCGGTGGCGGGTGGCCGTAGTTAGGAGGTTGTCGTCCGCGAAGTTGATGAGGGGGGACCGTAGCGGGTATGGGGCGTACCCCGGGTATACCCGTGCCAGCTCGAATGCCAGTGGCAGGGTGACGAGGAGGTAGAGGAAGGGGCCTTCGGCGCCTCCCTGGGGGACCCCGCTGTCTGTGCCGGTCCAGGGGGTGAGGCCTGCGGCTGTGATGACGGCGTAGATTCGGGTCTGGATGTACCCGGTCATGAAGGATAGGAATGGGAGGCCCATGGCATCCCATACCTCCGTGAGGAGCCGGTGTGGGGCGTGGGGGAACGCGCCTTGGACATCGAGGGAGGCGATGATCATCTCGTAGGGGTTCATGTCCAGTGCAGTGTCCTGGAGGAAGATGGCCTCGTGGGGGGACCTGCCGGCCATGGCTCCCCACATGCTGGCGGGCACGTGGGCGAAGACCGCTGGCGCCATGCGGCCTAGGATGAGCGTCCACACCAGCTTGACCTCGGTGGTGGCGCAGACTATGGGCCGCCAGTTCCCCGGCTGCGCCCAGTCCCCCTTTTTGTAGAGGGGGTGGACCAGGTTGGCCCACTCAGGGGGGATGGGCGTGGCGCCCGTGAAGATGTCCCACAGGCGGGCTGCCAGGCGGCGTTTGACGGGCAGGGTGAGACGTTGGTACGCTTCGGCCGGCAAACCGTCGACGCCGGGGACGACCCCCTTCTTCAGGCGGTCTAGGGCGCGTTGCAGTTCTGAGATGCTGAAGGGGTCGTGTTCGATGGCGCGCCGCTGTTCTTGGTTGAAGACCCTGGCCACATGCTCGCGGATGGTGTTTCTGGTGTGGGGGTCGAGCTCGGGGAGGGTGTCCCCGTGTTGTGCCTGGAAGCTGTCCAGGACTGCCTGGAGGACGGCATCGGGGTCATCCGTGAGGCCTCCTTCGGGGGTGCGTACCGCGTGGATGGTACGGCGCCCCGTGTCCTCCAGGATGCGGCCGACGTACCGTAGGGACTTGTACGGCGTGTCGTTTCTGCCGTATCTTCCGCGTTCTTGGGCTGCGGCCGCTATGCGGTGGGCTATGCGGCAGGCGGAGCGCGTACGCAACCACGCGCGTCCCATATCCCCAACCATGAAAGGTGGCATGCAGGCCGAAACCAAAGCCCAACCACGAACGCCACAAACCCCAGCCAGCAAAAGAGGGACGACACCACAAACCGTATGCAAACACACCCGCCCAAGACCCCAGCCAGGACCGCCGGGGTTACCAAAACCCACACCCAACCGCAACCTGGACCCAAACAGAAGCACCACACAACAGTAGGAAACCCAGTGTCCAAAGCCCGGGCACTGAGGCAGCCCGTGCCATGCAGCTGACCCGGCCAAACCTGATCCGGAGCCTGGGCGTAAGGCTGCATCCTAAGGCCTGCGCTGCTTTGAGACTCGAGGAGGAGCGTGCGACACCCAAGCGCCTCGGAACCCTAGTACCAAGAATGTGCATGCATGCCTTGGGAACGGGATACGCCAGGAAGTCTGGTGAACCTCTAGGGTTCCGCCCGTAGGAGGGAACGTGCCCAAGCACGGGGGCACACCCTCCTGGCGAGACAAGCACGTCACGCCGGCGGCGATCAGCCCTCCTGGTGTTGCCCGGGGCCGCTTTGTTGGGGGCCCACAGTCAGGTCTAGCGGGATGTAAGCCGCCTCCCCTCTTTCAGCGCGGAGCCTCTTCCTGTTCGTCACAGCGGCAACGCCAGCGGGAACCATGGGGCGCCTCTCCATGACCGAGTGCACCTACCAACCTACTTTTCTGGAATGGGGGATGGGATGGGGGAACCGTATCCAGGTGGAGGTGCCGCCGGTGGCACGGATGGCGAGGGTGATGTGGGTGATGTACCGGCTAATGGTGCCGCTTGCAGTGGTGGTGCTGAGGGTTGTGTACGTGACGCGCCGGGTGTTGGCGTTGTTGGTGATGCCGACCATGACGGTGTTGTCGGTGATTCCCCGGGTGTTAGTGTCGCTGGTGATGCTTTCTCTGATGGCGAGGATGCTGCAGGTGGTGTTACCGCTGCCGGTGCCGCTGGTGATGACAACGGTGAGGGTGTTGCAGGTGATGGTTCTGGGTGTCAGTTCGCGCATGGGTGGTCGTCGGCGGTGCTGGGCTTGGGCCCTTGCCAGCCCTGGCGGATGGCTTGTTGGGCGTTTGTGGTCGGTTGGTTCGCCGGTCCTGGCGGTGTTGGTCGCTTCTGGCGTCTGGGCATGTCCTCGCCAATTGTGGCGGAGGGTGCTGTTGGTGAGGGTGGTGTAGGTGACGGTGTTGTCGATGTTGGTGACGTGTGCCGTTGCAGGTGTTGCACCGGGCTATGCCGAGGATGAGGTTGGTGTAGGTGATGGCGGTGCGGGTGGGTGGCGGCGTCGTCGGTGATGCCGCCAGTGAGGGTGGTGCCGGTGATGGTCCAGTTGATGCCTTTGGTGAGGGCAGTGTGGGCGACGCACCGGGCGTTGGTGGTGCTGGTGATGCTGATGGTGATGTTGGTGCCAGTGGTGCTCCGGGTGTTGGCACTGTTGGTGACGCCGATGGTGATGCATGATCTTGCCCTATCCTGCACAATTTCCCACAAAAAATAGCAAAATATGGCTCCTTCACACAAGTCCTGATCCCTTGCAATAACCAACTCCCAAGTACAATAGCTCAAATCCAAATAATCCACACTGAGGGCTTCCAAGGGTGTTTGAGGTCCCGCGTTGACACTCAACAGCTCTTCTCAACACGCTCGTAGTCTCACGCTGCACACGGAGCATGTACATAGAAATGCACCAAAATCAATAAAGAAGCCCTGAAATTGGCATATGAACACAAATCAAGCAAAATTGGGGAAAGATGGAAACATACACAATCACAGCCATAGACCCCTCATTCCCTGGACTCAAGACCTTCCCTTGACTCGCCAACATGATGCCCTGAACCAAGTCAAATAAGATGACTAAATGCCATGTGTCAAAAGTCACTACACAAACCCCAAAAATGTGTTCAGTTCCAATCTTCTAAATCCTAGCCCAATGGGGGAGGTGGCGTGTCATGGCCTAGAGTGGCACTCAGGACCATGCCCTACCCTGACATAAGTTTGGTTAGACTTGGCGTTGATTGGGCTTGGAGAATTACCCCATGAAGATGACCTCACAACATAGCGAAATTAGGCAAATCAAACCATAGTGCCCAAAATTCAATTATATACTCAAAAATGCATACGGCAAATATTCAAATGCTCCATGCATGTGTCAAACCGGATAGTAATTTACAAGGGTGATATAGACCGAAGATCCATGCCCAAGAATATCCCAACATTGGCTCCCAAACCCCTCCAGATATATACATTGCATGGTCCACGAGTCAACTCACGAATTTGAGACCTAATTTTGTGAGGCCTCGTGTGCCACGCCAAAGTGACCACGTGATCCGGCATATGGTGAGGTGCAACACTGAAGCACATGCATACATATAAGCAACATACCATACTTCACAGATATCTAGGCACTTTACTGTTACCCGACCAGCTGAGCACATAAAATACAAAAATGAGCATAAAATGAGGTCAAAAACATGCAAATGATGCTAAATCCAAAGTAATCACAATAGTATATAACTTCGCTCACCCATGGTATCAACATATGGTTCAAAACACAATTGCTTGGGACCATTTGCGAACAATTCTCCACTTGGATCCCCACATGGACGCATAGGAACACCTTGGAACCTCCTCACGACGAGCACCATGAATATGGGAAAATTGATAGTGGCGCTTGCGGGTCGCTCTGTAAGCCTTCCCACATGCACTATATGTGCGGTAGACTTAGTCTAGCGCTATGGAGCACACCATTAGGACATGGGCGAAGCCCTTGCCACGTATGACTCCACATATCTTCCTACAAAGAGAGATATATAACATGGGCGTGAGCATAGCGAAGCACATACCATCCATATCACACATACCCTCAAAAATGGCTCCCACCATGGTATGCCATGCCCCTGCATGGACATAACTTCACGTCAAAAATATGTAGGAACCCAAGAAACGTTTCTATGCAACACCAACACTCATGCGGTACACTCGAAAGTCGCATTAAAAACTTCGGTTGCATGGTCCAAGAGTTCTAAATCACTTTCTACCCTCTTGACTATTATCCCTTGCTACACCGGGCATCTGTACACAGCAAAGGCGTTTGACGCTTACTGAACTAAGTTGAGACCAAGTCGATTCCAGCCCATATCTCAAAATTGAAATTCCTTGCAGTGAGCAGGAGATATGATTTTTCAAGGTGGCCTCATGAATTAATTTTGTTTCGCCTATATCTCCAAGAAAAATGAAGGAAACAACAAAAAAAGGTTGATTCGTGATCGGGAGAAAATGTAGGACCACTCGAATCTGGTCATATCAAGTGCGGCGACCTCGAAATCAGAAATCCGATTCTGAAAGGCTAAAAAAATCGGATTATTTTTGCGAGTGTATAACATGAAAATTGCGGAAGCAACGAACCCTTTTCTGATGAAATTTAACCCTTCATCGGAGTTTCCGCTAAAATATCTGGAAATAACAGTTAACCAATCGGTTACCGCAAAATTGCGAGCCAACTGCCAGTCGCCGATACATTGACAATCAGAACGGATAGCTGAAAAATTACAGAAACATTATGATAAAAAAACCCTGTTGATTCCTGATATTTTGATATATAAATCTCAGCCCGCGGCGCCTCGGTATTGAATATGGCCGCTCATAGCTGGAATGGCCGAGCCTACCACACTATCACATCAGGTTAGGTCAGGTGGATGAAAGAGTATGATATCAGCCAATGGCGGCTTGCCGGCCCATAGATACACACCCCAAGTGACCCAAAGATGGCCACGGGGGTCTGAACCGGCTTTACCCCCCTTCTCAGAGCGTTGTATCCGCTCGGAAGTCATTGAAGAGAGGACGGGAGGACCCCAATGGGCTCCAACCCCCCCCCCCCATGTCCCAAGGACACATGGAGGCCCCAAATAGGGCGTAGGCGTCCCCCATGCCCCAAGGGAGGGGTGAAGACACTCATAAGCGGTGCCCTGCGCCATATCTGGTCTCATCTTGATCTACAACATGGACCAAGGGGATCAAAGATAGAGAAAACGTTGTCGACCAGTCTAAATACATATACCAAAATGAAAAATATATGTGGAGACCGAGTGAAGGGGGTATATGGGTTTGAGGTTTGAGGTTTGATTTTGCGGGTACTAGACGCCTTTCGGCCCCGGCGGGCCACTTGGTCGGGCCAGGTGATATCCTCCCCACCGGGTCCTAGTGGGGGGCCCTCCAAGACGCACCTCCTGCCTGGTGGCGGAGTCCCCCGGGTTCACAGAGCTCGGAGCCCCGTCCTTCCCCGGCGTCCCCGTCCCGCCACTCCCCGGTCAGTGCATCAATTCGCAGCCGTGGCTGCGGGCGCTTACCCAATGCGTCGCCCCCCTAATGCGTGGTCGCCCAGGGGCCCCGGCGCCGCCGGGACCGTGCTACTGGCTTGTCGCCAGTGGGACCCCCTTGGGCTGGCGCGGAGGCTGCCTAGCCTAGGGGTTGGGGCGTGGCGCTGTGCGCCACTACTGCCTTGGCGGGTGGGGTGTCCCCTCTGTGTGTGCGCGGCGCTCGCGGCCGGTTCGGGGGGGTTCGGGCCGGTACCTGGTGCTGTGTCTCCCCTTCTTCCCCCTTCCCGCCCCGCGTGTTCCGCGCTGCGTGTGGCGGGCCGTCCCGTCCGGGTGTCCCTTATCCTCGCTCGCTGGTACGCCATTCCATGTGGTCTGTGCGTTCCGCGCGCTCGGTCCGGTTGCCCTTCCGGTGGTCCCCGCGTGTCCTTTTCGTGTGTGTGCGCTCGCGCTCTCGCGGTGTCCGCTCCCCGCTGGGTGGTGTGGCGCGCGCATCTCGCGTGGTCCCGGCACTGGGCGCTGGTAGGGCCGTTCCATGTGGTCCGTGCCCCTCCGCGTGTCCTGCCCCGGTCCCGTGCTGCGTCTGGCGTGCGTGGGGGGGGCGGTCCGGTCCCGGTTCCCCCCTAATTGGCTTGGGGTTGTGGGGGCGGCGGCAGGGCGTCCCCGGGGGGGTGCCTTCGACCGTTGCGTGGGGTGTTCGGGGTCTTGCGCTCCTCTTCCCCTCGACTGCCCGTCCACTGGGTGGGCTGTCTCGGTCTGCGTTGTGGGCGCGGGCGTGCGGTTGTGGGGGCCCCGCTCTGTTCCTGTGGGGGGGGAGAGAGGTGTCGACTTGGTGTCCAGGCGCCGGTCCGCCGGATTCCCATGACGAGCCCGATGCGCACGGAGCTTCGCCCTGCGGGATGCGTGGGGGGGTTGTTCCGGTTCATGGCCCAGCAGAGCACCCCTACCGCGGGCTTACTCTTAGCACAGGGGGAGGGGGTTGCGGGCGCGTTTGTTCTGTGACCCGGGTGCCAGTGTATCTCAGAAGGCAGCCGCCCCGGAGGTAGCGCACCCGGCGCGCGCCGCGAAGGAGCTGGTTTGAACCCCGTGATCGGTGGTCTCGCACCGATCCCCTCGAATACCGGACGAGGCCTCCCGTCGACCTGTTCGAGTACAGGTGACGGTGCGCACTGCTGCAGGGGTGGGTGGCTCCCATGTGTTTTGTTTTTCTAGGGTGGGGGGTAAAACGAATGAGACCTCCACCCGATCCACCGGTATCGGTGGTGGCGCGAGTTGCTGGAGGGGGGGGTGGTTCCCACGTCGCCAACTAGAGAGCTCTACGTGCAGGGATCCCAGGAGCACCAACGCCTGGGATCGAACCCCCGCACTGGACGATTGAAGACCGACGCTCTCACTACTGGGCCGCGGGAGTCTCTTACGCGACTTAGGGGTGTCGTCGGCTATGAATCCAGTCCTGAGGGTGGGGCTGTGCGTTGTGAAGCGTGTTGCGCGTGCCGGGAGGCCCCAGTCCACGTGCACGGGGTCAGGACAGGGGGGGAGGGGGCTGGGTGGGGTGCGGCACCGTCGGATCGCCGACTGATGTGCACAGGGGTAAGAGGCGGACAGTAGCACCGCCGGATCGCCGACTGACTGTAGGGCGGGGGGTCGCTCTGCCTCTTTCCGTCCCTCTGCCTTCCCTGGGCAGGCAACAAAGCGGGCGTCACTGGCGTTGTGCTGTCCATGGGGGGCGTGGCTTCCCATACCACTCCGGTTCGTGGTCACCCGGCTTCTCTGGGTACGATCTGTGCGGCGTCCCGGTGCGCAGGCGTGGGCCCGCTTGTTCTTCGCGGCCCCCATGTGAGCCGGCGGCTGGAGCGGGGGGGCGGGTCACACTCCGGCTCCCCTCTCGGGTGGGGGGGGCCCATCCCCCCTGCCTCGGGGGGGGTGTCGCGCCGCGGCCTCCCTGCTCTCGTTCCGGGCGGCGGCCTGCGGTACCCCTTTCTGGCTCTCTCCGTGCCGCTGGCGCGCTCCCTTCCGGCGCGCGCGTGCGGTCGGGGCTGAAGTGTCGCCCCGGGGTGGGGGGGGGTGAGGGGCGGCCCGTGGACCGCTCCCCTGGGGGCCCCAGCTGACCTGCAAACCCCCCCTCTGTCCCCTCGGAGTGGGCTGTGGTTACGGGACGGTCATGCGGGGCGCGGCCTCCTTCGTGTTCCGTTGTGCGCGTTGCTCCGGCACGCCGGTGTGGGTTCGCGGGAGCAGGTCCAGCCGCCGTTGCCCTTACCATGTCGCCGTTCCTCCTGTGGGTGGGGGCGCCCCCCCGGCCCTGGGGGGGCGGAGGGCCGCGCCTCTGGCTCCCCAGCTGGGATGGGTGCGGGGGGGGGGGGGGGGGATGGGGAGGCCGCCTCCCAGCCCGCTCTCGGGCCTGTGTGGGAGGGGGGGGGGGAGTGGGGGGGGGCCTTTGGTCCCCTCGCGATGCCTCCTGTCGGCCAAGGGGGGGGGGGCGGCTTGGCAGTCCTGGCCCCGGGGGCCAGCCATCGGCCAGGGGGGTCGCGCCCTTCCCCCGCCCCCCTCTACCGAGAGCCGGATTCTCACGCAGTCCCTCTCTGGGGCCCCTCATCCCCCGGCCGTTGTCGCGCGGCGCTGGCCGGCCGGGGGTGGCCGTGAGGGTTAGCGGTCAGTGGTTAGCGGGTTGCGGGGCAGCAGGTTTCCCCCCGCGCTTGTTGTCTCCGCACTCCCTCCCGCGGGAGGTGGCGCGCTGCTTTCCCTGGGTAGGCAACAAAGCGGGCGTCACTGGCGTCGTGCTGTCCATGGGGGGCGTGGCCCCCCATACCATTCCGGTTCGCGCCCACCCGGCTTCTCTGGGCACGATCTGCGCGGCGTCCCGGTGCGCAGGCGTGGGCCCACTTGTTCTTCGCGGCCCCCATTTGAGCCGGCGGCTGGGGCGGGGGGGCGGGTCACACTCCGGCTCCCCTCTCGGGCGGGGGGGGTCCATCCCCCCTGCCTCGGGGGGTGGGGGCCGGGGCCCCCGCAGCTGGCAGGCCGGTGGGGGGGCGGGGGGGGGGGTGTGTCGCGCCACGGCCTCCCTGCTCTCGTTCCGGGCGGCGGCCTGCGATACTCCTTTCTGGCTCTCTCCGTATCGCCGGCGCGCTCCCTTCCGGCGCGCGCGTGCGATCGGGGCTGAAGTGCCGCCCCGGGGTGGGGGGGGTGAGGGGCGGCCCGTGGACCGCCCCCCTGGGGGCCCCATCTGACTTGAAACCCCCCCTCTGTCACCTCGGAGTGGGCTGTGGTTACGGGAGGGTCATGTGGGGCGCGGCCTCCTTCCTGTTCCGTTGTGCGCGTTGCTCCGGCACGCCGGTGTGGGTTCGCGGGAGCAGGTCCAGCCGCCGTTGCCCTTATCGCGTCGCCGTTCCTCCTGAGGGGGGGGCGCCCCCCCGGCCCTGGGGGGGCGGAGGGCCGCGCCTGTGGCTCCCCTGCTGTGGTGGGTGCGGGGGGGGGGGGGATGGGGGGGCCGCCCCCCCGCCCGCCCTCGGGTCTGTGCGGGGGGGGGGGGGCGGGTTGGGGGGGGCCCTTTGGTCCCCTGGCGATGCCTCTCGTCGGCCGGGGGGGAGGGGCGGGGGCGGCATGGCGGTCCTGGCCCCGGGGGCCAGCCATCAGCCAGGGGGTCGCGCCCTTCTCCCGCCCCCCCTATCGAGAGCCGGATTCTCGCGCAGGCCCTCGCCGGGGCCCCTCATCCCCCGGCCGTTGTCGCGCGGCGCTGGCCGGCCGGGGGTGGCCGTGAGGGTTAGCGGTCAGTGTTTAGCGGGTTGCGGGGCAGCAGGTTCCTCCCCGCGCTCGTTGTCTCTGCACTCCCTCCCGCGGGAGGTGGCGCGCCCTCGTACGTCGTGCCATACCGTGGGGGGGGCGTGGGTCCGGGGGCCCATCCCCCCCCCCCAACTCTCCCGTACCCGCCGTCTGGGCCTTCACCTGCGCCGCCGCTTGTGTGTGGGCTGGGGCTGTGGCGGCGGCGGGTTGTGCCGGCGGTAGCGCCAGTGGGCGAGGGCGCTACGCAAAGCCCGGGGGAGCCAGTTGTTGGCGTCCGCATCCGTGATGCGGAGCACCGCTCCCCCTTCCAGGAAGGCCGGCCACGTCGGCTCCCTGTCGGGCCACGCTGCCCGGATCACTGACCTGAGGACCCTCTCGTGGTCCTCTGGGGCCGCCCACCCCCCCGGGGGTACCTCTCGGTTTCCTCCGTCCCTCCGGAGGAGCACGGCATCGAAAGGCCGGTTCCGCGACCTCCTGGAGGTCCCCTGGTTGGCCCAGCACAACCACCCGTACACTTCCCCCACCAGGGGGGGGGTCTCCCCCCCCAGCGGGTCCGGGACCGCGCCCCAGTCCCGGTCCCATGGCCGGCCCTCCTCCGCCCCCCGTGCCGGCCCCCCTCGCTGCCCCTGCGCCTGCGGCGCCGATGCCGCGCCTCGTCCCCCCTCCGCCGAGGCCATCCGCGCCGGCTCCGCCCTCGGCGCCGGGGGGGGCTTGCTGGTGCTGGTGTCGTGGGGGTTGGGGGGGGACGAGCTCGCCGGCGTCAGGGTCGATGTTGTAGAGGTGGTGGTGGTGGTGGTGGTGGTGGTGGTGGGTGTGGTGTGCCAGCATCTGTTGGATGCCGGGGGGGATGCACCTCACGTGCTGCACGTCCGGCTGCGGGGGCGCTCCGCCCTCTGCCCCCCTCCCTTCGCCCCGCCCTCCTCCCTGGGCTCCCATGCCCCGTCCCACCTGTCCCTTGGGGCCCGCGGCGCCCTTGCCCTTGCCCTTGGGCCCCTTTCCAGTCCCATGCCCGTGTCGCGGGTCCCGCCTCTCGTCCCCCACGCCCTGGCCCGCTCGCTCTCCCATCCCCCCTCGTGCTGCCCCCTGCACCTGGGTTCCCTTCCCGCGCCCCTGAGCGCCCTTCCCGTGCCCTGGCCCCTCCCCAGCCCCCTGCCCGTGTCGCGGGTCCCGCCTCCCGTCCACCACGCCCTGGCCCGCTCGCTCTCCCACCTCCCCTCGCCCCGCCCCCTGCACCCGGGCTCCCTGCCCGCGCCCCTGCGCGCCCTTCCCGTGCCCTGACCCCTCCCCTGCCCCCTGCCTGTCGCGCCGTCCGCTGCTCCCCTCCCCCCCGCCGCTGCGCCCTTCCTGGACCACTCGCCGGGCGTCCCGCTGCCTTTGCAGTTGCGACAGCGTGACGCCCGGCGGCGAGCGCTCGCGCGTCGGGGGGCGGAGGTGCCGCTCCCGCCCCGGGGGGAAGGGCTTGGGGGGGAACGGCTTGGGGGGGCTGGTGTGGGTGTGGGCGGGGTTGGCGTGGGCGCGGTACTTCGCGCTCTCCCTGCCCACTGCTGCTGCTGCGGCGGCCGCCGGCGAGGCGTCCGCGGCCCGTGCGAGTTCTTCCCCCGCTTGCGCGGCGTGCTGGGGGCCGCGGCGTGGCTGGCCGAGGCGGCGTCGCGGCCCGCCGGGGTCGCGGCCGCAGCCCCTCGCGCGCCCTCCTCGCTCTCCTTCGCTGCCGTGGCAGCCGCCGACGAGGCGCCTGTGGCCGCGGTCGCAACCCCTCGCACGCCCTCCTCGTTCTCCTCTGCTGCCGCGGCGGCCGCCGGCGAGGCGCCCGCGGCCCGTGCGGGGTCCGTCGCAACCCCTCGCGCGCCCTTCTTGCTCTCCTGTGCGGCTGCGGCAGCCCTCGGCGATGCGTCCGGCTCCTGCGCCGGGGCTGCCCCCCTTGTCGGCGGCGTGCCGGGGGCCGCGGCCGGGGCCGCGGCGTGGCTCGCCACGGTCTCCGCCTCCTGTGCGTCTGGGCGGGGCGGGGCGGCGGGGCTGGCCGCTTGGGCGGCGGGGGCGGCCGTCTCGGCTGGCCCAGGTTCCCGGGCCGGCGGCGGCGGCCCGACCAGCACCGCCGCCTCCGCCAGCCTCCGCTCCTCGCGCTCCGCGAGGGTCTCCCCCGTCCACTCCGGGGAGGAGACGGGGGAGCTGGAGCGGGACCGGCGGTGGTGGCGGTCGTCCCGCTGGAGGGACCCATCGGAGTCTGCCATCACTGTTACTCTGGTAGGCATGCGTGGTAGCAGGCGCGCCCTTCCCACTACCTCCTGGTGCATCAGTGCCGTGCCGTGGGCAGTGCCGTGTGGTGCTCTGCGGGGGGGAGAGGAGGAGGGGGTGGGGGGTCGGCTGTGGCGTCAGCCCCGCACGGCCGGGGACCCGCGGCCATCCACCGGCATTGGGGGGGGAGGCGGGGGAGCCACGCGGCCCACGCGTCGCGCCACAGCTCCCAGTCTGGGGCGGTGCCCAGGGCCCTGGGCCCCTGGGGGTCGTCTAGCGGTGTCGGGGGCAGCCGCACCAGGTGGACCCCCGTAACGGCGGTGACCTCCTGTGTGCGCAGGAAGGTGTGTACTCCGTCCCGCGCCGCGGGCGCCGGGAGGGGGGGGCGGGGTACGGGTGTGGCCCCATAGAGGTGGGTGGGGGTGATCCCTAGAATCCGCCCCGGGCCCCCGCGGGTCGCGACGACGAGGAGGAGGAGGGGGGTGCCAGGGCACTCTTGCCAGAGGACCTGCCCCCTGTGGTGGGCACCCCTGGTCCTGGAGAGGGGGGGGGGACAGGTCAGGGTTGGCCCAGCCGCGGGGCGCGTGCGTCGCCGGTGGGAGGGCGGGGCACCAAGTGGGCTCCCTGGGGAACGCCTCGTAGACGACGGCGTACGGGGGGGTAGGCCTGGTGCCGTCATACACCGGGTTGGTCGGCCCGGGGCGGGCGGACGCCTCGTCCGCGCCTTCCACGAACACCGTGACCTCGCCCACCTCCAGGTCCTCGTCCGGCGGGTGTAGAAGGTGGAGCGCCGCATCAAGCTCGGACACTGGCCCGCGCCTGGTTCAGGTACGGGGCCGCATCCCCGGGGTAGCGCGTCCTGAGGGCGTGCAGCAGGGCTGGGGCGCTACTGCGGAGGGACATGGCAGAGCCCGCTCCCGTCAGCCGGAGGGTGTCCCCCATGGACAGGGGCCGGCCCGACCGATTGGACTCGCGCCATTCCATCCAGTGCCCGTAGAGGGCCGCTTCTGGGCTGATGAGCCCCGGCCGGATGGTGTTCACGATCCGGTGCATTGCCGGGAGCAGCGTAGGGGCCCCCGCTCTGTTCAGGGCGCGGACGGCCAGGAGGGCGGTCTCGTTGAGGAAGGCCCTCGCACTGCCCTCCAGGTCGCACCGTGCGGCAGCGTGCGCTTCTTTTGCCCCTGCCACCGCGTCCGCCACCAGGCCCCGGACGGCCGCCTCCTGCGCTCTGCGGCGGGCCCTGGTGTGCCCCGGCCCATCCCTCCGTCGGCGTGGCATGGTGCTGCGGGCTCTTCAAAGGGCGGCGGCGGGTGGGGGTTAGGGGGCGAACACGTGCGACAGGTGCGCAACGGATGTGGGGTCCCGCAGGTGCACGTGGATCCACAGAAGGGCAGCGCCCGCGGGGCCCGCTTGTTCGTGCGAGGGGGTGTGTGCCCCCTCGATGCACCGGCGCAAGGCCTCCTCCTCTGTGCGCCTGCGTGGGCCTGCGGGAGGTTCGGGCCAGGGGCACGCGGCTACCTGGGTGCACCGCGCGCACCTGTTGGCGCCTGTCGATGCTGCGGAGGACACCGTGTCACATTCTCCGCAGAGTCGGCAGGTGTGTGGGAGGTGGGAGGGCGGCAACCAAGGGTCGAGATGGCGGAGCCAGAGGTCGTCCCACCTCTGTCGGAGGGGGTCCCGGATCTCCAGCAGGCGGGCGTGGACGCGGCGCCGGTAGTCCCTGCCAAGCGTCTTCCGCTGGACCTCCTGCCACGTGTCGCCGGGGAGGATTCCCTGGTTGTGGAAGGCGGCGATGAGGTCGTCCCACGTCGGGCGGGGGTGCCCCTGGGGGGGGCTCGCCATGTACACGTGGCGCCCGGTGAGGTGGAGCGTCAGCGCGTCCCATTGGCACCCGTTCGCGGTGTCCCTGTGGAGGAGGGCCAGCAGGGTGCCGTCTGCGACTGCCTCCCACCCCACTCGCAGCCCTTCGCAGCCGTCTAGCTCCTGACGCAGCGCGGCTGCAATGCCGGTGGGGAGCATGAGGAGCAAGGGCCCCTGCGTGTCGCCCAGCCGGGACAGGGCGTCGTCGTATACCGGCCCCCCAGCTTCGAAGTGCGCCACGGTGAGTTGGGTGGCCCCGTCCTCTGGGGGGTGCCACCGGACGGTGGCCGCAGCGTGTCCCCACGTGCGTATCTCCGTGGCCCGGAGCACGTTGGCGGCGTGAAGGACGATGCGGGGCGGGACGGGCGTCCTGACGAGTGAGGATACGTCCCCAGTCCATCCCGTTTGCGGCCCCGGGGCCGCCTGCAGCCATTCCCCCGTCGCCGCGTCCCACGGGTGGTCAGGCCCCGCCCCGCGGATCATGGTGGGTCTCGGCCGGGTGTCCGGCCCCCACCACCGGAGCGGGATGGCGGCGTATCGTTGCGCAGGGGTCTCCGGGGCGCGCGTGGCGGCGCACCACCGGCCCCACTCCCGCGCCCACTCCTCCCCCACGATGCGCGCCTCCCATGCGGTCATGGAGCCGCGCCCGATGATCCACGGTGGGAAGAGGGCTTCTTGTAGGTGCCTCGAGAACCCCCCCGGCAGGTCCTGGTACGGGTGGGGGCTCTCTTGGGGCGGGCACTCCAGAGTGCCATTCACAACACGGAGGGAGGCTACGAAGTCCTTGTCAGGGCGCGGGGGAGGGGGAGGGTGGTCGCCCTCCGCCGCAGTGAGCCACCGGTGCGCCCGGGCCGCCGCGCTTAGGGGCTCGCGGAGGAGTTGCTCCAGCCGGTGGTTGCGAAGCTCCCACGCGAAGTCCCCCAGCCGGAGCATGTGGTGGAGGAAATCGTCCACCGAGGTCCCTCCCGGCGGGTCGTCACGGGTTATAGCGCGGAGCTGCGCCTCCGCGTCCTCGGGCACCAGTCCAGAGCAGAACACCTCCGTCCACGTGGCGCCTGCGGAGCGCCACGAGGCCACCCACAGGGCCTTCTCCCCAGGTGGGAGGTGGCGGGCCGCCTCGTTTACCGCCTGGCGGTAGTGGGGCCAGAGGAGCTGTGAGTGGGTGCAACCCACGTGCATGTGCACCGGGGTCTCTTCCGGGCCGCCGCAGAAAAGGCACGGTTGTGGGACGATGGCGACGCCGGAGAGCCGCTCCTTCCGGACGCGGAGCCTGCGCTGCACCGGCGTGTGGCCGTCTCGGGCCCGCAGCGCCCGGCGGTTGGTGGCCGCCGCAGTGAGGTCCCGGGCGTGGACGTAGGCCGTGGCGTGGGCCGCGCCCAAAGGTGTGTGTCCCCGGTGCGTCAGCGCATGGTCCGTCTGCGCCCGTTGCGCGACCTTGCCGAGCACCCGCATCGTGGGGGGCCGTAGATCGAGATGGCCGTCACGGCCGGCGACAATGAGTTGGGCGTGGCCAGGGTCCGGGGGCTTGTTCTGCAAGACGGTGTGTCGGAATGTCCTCCTCGAGGGCGGCTGCTTGCCTCTCCAGCTCCTCCTGTAGCTGGCCCTGCGTGGTCGGGCGGAACCCGGGCGACACACCCTGCAGTTCCTCCGTGAGCCGGAGCGCCGCCTCGGACCGGATGCCATGCCTGGCCGCGTCCGCCTGGTACGCTGCCGGGGCGCGCGCCGCCAGGGTGTCATAGCGGAGGACCGCTGCCTGGAGCTGCTTTCCGCTCTCCGGGAGGTCCCCCTCCGCCGGGTCCGTTCCCGCCGGAGACGGCTGCCGGCGTCCCACCACGCGCGCCAAGGCGTCATGCGTCGCGTGGAGGTGTTCGAACACCTTGTCCACCGCGGCCGCGGGCATGGACCCGTAGTCGTGCTGCTCTGCGGGACCCAGCCAGGGCGCCAGGGAGGGTTCATCCTGCGCGGCGGTGACCGCCGCCCACAGGCAGTGTTGGATGGGCGCGGCCTCGGCGTCGTACGGGAGGGGGCGGCCCTCCGTGTGGCTGTAGAGGGTGGGCATCGCCGCGCGCCTCGCTGCGCTGAGGAGACCCGGCAGGGCCAGGCAGACCGGGAGGTGGTCCGAGCCGACCACCTGGGGGTGTGCCATGCCGCGAGCCCAGACGCTTTCCCGCAGGGACCACGGCAGGAGGGGCTCGTTGACCAGGAAGGTGTCCACCCTGTGCTGGGACGGGTGGAGCGTGGGGGTCATGTCCTCCTCGCCGCCTGCCGCGGCTCTTCGGAAGCCGCAGGCCTCCCAGCCCGCTCGGAAATGCTCCGTGGCCGGGTTGACGGGGACATCCATGTAGATGTTGGTGTCGCCGGCGATGACCACCGGGTGCCTCCCGCCGAGGCTGCGTGCCGTGGCATACATTTGTATGTCGGCCCAGAACGCCGCCCGTCCCGCCCACGGTGAGCAGCCTGCTTGCGGCCCGTGGACGTTGATGAGGGTGAGGCCTCCCCCGTCTGTGCGGATCTCCAGGGCCGCGGCCTTCCCGGGGACAATTTCCGTGAAGCTGAGCACCTCGTGCTCCGCCACGTACTTGCTGCTGACCGCGGTGAGGAGGCCCCCCCCTCTCGAGGTGGAGGTGGCCCCCGTCTCCGCCGGCCGGCTGCTGAAGTAGGCGGTGTACCCCTTGTCCCGGAGCGCCGCGGCCACGTGCATCTCCTGCGCCCTGGTGGCGATCCCCGTTTCCTGGAGCATGATGGCAAAGCCCCCCTCCTGGGGCAGCATGCCGGTGATGAGGTGCTCCTTGTCGGTGCAGGCCGCCGGCCCCCGGCGCCGCCGGAGTGTGTCCCGGAGGGACCGGTCTGGCGGCACGAGGCCGTTGCGCAGGTTCCACGAGAGGAGCCACAGGGCGTCGCCCGTCGTGTCCTCCTGGAGTTAGCTATCCCGGATCGGCATCGCCGCCGGGTTCGCTGGTGCCGCCAGGGCATCTGGGTGCGCCGCATCCGCTGAGCCCGTTCCCAGCGGGGCCCACAGGGGGGCCCGGGGGACCGGGGGAGCCAGGGGGGCCAGGGGGGCCAACCCCGCGGGGATGGACATGGACCCTGGTGGGGCCGCACCGCCGGCCCCCGGGGCCGCTCCGGGTGCCTCCTCACCTCCATCTGCGTGGTCGGCTGCCTGGGGCGGGGGGCGCCGGGTGTACGGGGCGTGCCACAGGGACCTCCGTGCTCTCCCCTGCAGGATGTTGGCGGCCGCCTCCTTGTCGTCCGCCGTTGCCGCAGCGTGCACCGCGTGCCACGCCAGGTGTTCCAGCATTGCCCCGCTGGTGTAGTACTTGTCCGCACACAGGGGGCATTTCGTCGGCTCCGTGGCCCCTCGCGCCGGGGGGAGCTGCACCAACTTCCGAATGGCGCCCTCCGCCGCTGGTTCAAAGGGCAGGTTGGCCAGCGGCACCGTGTGTGGTGCCAGCGTGCGGCCCGGGGCCGCCGCATCGAGGGCTCGCGTCGCGGGCGCGGGCCCGAGGCCTCGGGCAGCATCGCGCTGCGCGTCTGCTTGCAGCCGCGTTTGCCAGTGCGTGGAGCTGATTTGGCGGTCGGGTTTGCCCCTCCATCGCAGGTCGTGGAAGGCCTGTAGCCAGTGGTACACCGCGGTCGGGACCGCCAGCTGGAGCTCCAGGTCGGCAGGGTGCGCCGCTGCCGGCCACACTCCCGGCCTCGCCGCCCGGGCGTTGTCCTTCAGCCTGACCTGGAGCAGGAGGGCGTGGTGTTCGCCCTCCCGCAGCGCCTTGATGATCATGCGGGTGCAGTCTGCCACGCGGATCACAGCTTCAGGCCCCGGCAGGCGTTCGGGGTCGCAGACGACGATGTGCGCGTCCGCCGGGCTGAACATGCAGACCACCCACTGTTGGTTCCGCTGTCCCTGTTGGGCCACCGCCAGGGTAGCTGCTGGGCGGGCGTGCGTGATTGGCCCCGCGTGGAGGTCCGGGACGTCCGTGGCCCTGATGGCGTCTCCCTGCCACGCGGCCCGTAGATGCTCCTCCTGGTCGGGGCTCCACACCAGTGTGGGGGGGTTGACCCACCCCGGTTCCTGCCTCTTGTTTGGGGCGCTGACAGTGTGTAGCAGGACCGCCAGCGGCCAGGGGTCCGCCGACATATAGTAGGCCTGGGTGGGCCCCTGTCGCCAGTCGACGTGGGGCAGGGGCGGGAAAGCCCCCTGCCTGGCGGTGCTGTGCCAGACCGTCCATCGGCCTCCGGCCAGGACGTGCGACCGGTACCCTCCGGCGTGGCCGTGTATGATGGCTTGTTAGCCTGCCGTCTGCAGTACCAGTGCCTCCCCCTGCTTAGGCCCGGGCGGGGGTGCGCCATCGCCCGCACCCCAGACGCGGGTGCGCCTGCGGAGTCTGGCATGCCACGGGTCTGGTGCATCGCGCTGAGGCCCTTGTATGCATCCCGCAATTTGCGCCGGGCCCTTGTGGTGGACGAAGCTCTCCCCGCCGTCTGCTAGCAACGCCGCCGCGACGACGTATAGTTGCTCCGCCGTGAGGGGTGCCGTCGGCTCGTGCGTCGCGGCCGGCCGTCGGGGCCGCGTGTCGCGGCAGGGGACGTGGGGCAGCAGTTGCGCCGGCCACGCCGCCACTGGACCCATGGTGACGGCCGCGACCGCGGACGCCAGCGCCGTGCGGTCCGTGGGTCTGTACTGCCGGAGTCCCGTGGTATCTCGGGTGAGGTGCCTGCAGGCTGCCATCCAGGCCACCACACCGCAGTTCGTGCAGTCCGGTTCGGCACCACTCGCGTCGTCGCCTCCCCTTTGCTGTATCGTGGTGGCGGTGTCGAGCGGGGGGCCCCGCTGTAGCGCCTCCGGGCCCTGCCCCGGCGGGAGGGCGGACGGGACTGGCTGCGGGTAGTTTTGCGCGCCTCGGCGCTCCGGGAGCGTGTGGTACGGGTTTTGCTGGCGGTGTTCCGGGGCTGCCTGTGGCTGGGGGAGGAGTTGGTGCAGGTACCAGTGGCCCTCCGCGGTGGACGGATTGCGGAGCGTTAGCCACTGTTGAAGGGGGTATTTGGCGAATCAAGGCCCACAAATCCCCGGATGAACGCCCTCACCCATCTCCCAAGCACAAAGACGGACATAGATGCCAGGGGGGATCCATTACGGTGCTGTAGCAGCCACCAAATGGACCAGCAGGTCCTTGACATCCAAAGAAATGTTCCTTTTCTTTAGATAATCCATCCAGACCGTGGTATTCCTTGGAACAAAGCTGCTCGGGGGCTCCCACGAATCTCTGAATGCGGCAAATCCCTTCCAACGGACTTTATATAGCCTCCTCCCAGGCGTCCCCGGGTCTGGCTTGTCCATCAGGATCTTCTCGGCGGTAAAGTCGTCGTCCTCCCCCTCGTCATCAGAGTCCAGATCTCCGGCTGTGAACTCGACGGTGACGGGACGTCCGCTGGGGTCTGGTGCTCGGGGACAAAGCTGGGTATGGTCGCGGTCCAGGATCTTGTTATCCCCCACACGAACCGCATACAC
This sequence comes from Eutreptiella sp. 'Long Island Sound 2002', assembly GCA_964036045.1. Classification (NCBI taxonomy): domain Eukaryota; phylum Euglenozoa; class Euglenophyceae; order Eutreptiales; family Eutreptiaceae; genus Eutreptiella; species Eutreptiella sp. 'Long Island Sound 2002'. The sequence continues at coordinate 79,644,724 of OZ038380.1, read as the reverse complement.
ATCCTGCCCGACCTTCCGAACGATTACCCCCGGCACATACCAAGACGCCTGCCGATGCCTGGACAGGACATCCTTGTGGTGCCGCTCCACCCATACGGTATCTCTGAGGGCATACTTCTGGACCTTTCCCTGCTTGAGATACTTGGCCCTCTTCTCATGCTTGTCCTGAAGTGTTTTGCACACCTTGGCCGCCGTGTCGTCCGCCTCAGCCATCATAGCACTCGCATCCCAGGCTACCTTGCCATGGTTCAACCACGGGAGAGTGCATGACACTCGATCCCGTAGGAACAGGATACGATGGGGCGACAGTCCAGTGGGCCCCGGAAGGTCGTGGTACGCCTGGAGAACTCTCCACAGCGAATTATACCAATTCCGGCCCGGTTCGTCAATGTGCAACTGGCCGAACTTCTCGAACATCTGCCGGCCGGCCACCTCAGCCCGGCCATTCGACCGGCTGTGGTACGCCACGGTCTTGGCGTGCCAAATCCCCATGTGCTTGCACATTGTCTTGAACCACGTCCCCACAAATTGACTGCCCCGATCGCTGCAGATGACAGCTGGGACATCAAAAATCGTCAGCCAATGCCTGATCATGGCGTTGGCGACGGTCTTGGCCTGCAGCCCCACTCCATGCTTGTCCTTCTTGTCCTTCTTCTTGGACTTCTTGCCGGGGACCGCCACGATATACCCGCTGTGCCTATCCACCGCCAGGATGACACAGTCGTAGGTCTCTCCTTCCACGGTGACCTCGGGCATGGCGAATACATCCATGGCCACGGACCGCATAGGGGCCATCGGTATAGCCGTATACACCGGGTTGCCAGCAGTGGAGTTGTTGGGGCTCTTCTTGGCCTGACACACGGCGCAGTCGCTGCAGTACTTGTCCAGGATGGCGTAGTACCCCGGTGGGAACTTGAAACGCCAGTCCAGGTCCTGCTGCATCTTGTCCCAACCAGGATGCATGAGCTGAGCGTTATTCCAGTGGTCAATGAGCTCCTCCATTTGGTTCTCATGGACGAATAGCTTGTCCTTGAGGAATAATTTATCCCCTTCCTCGGTCAAGCCCTCAGGCCATTCGTCGTCCGACGGGGCGCTCAGGGCATTCCAGTACCTGCTCCAGTGTTCCGATGCCGCATAGTCATCCGACCTGACTAGCTCTACGGGGCCCACCATCCATTGCTCGAGGGTTTCCTCTCGAATAGCTTGGACTCGGGCGCCCCGGAACTTGGCCAGGTCTGTACGGTTTGCCATCACCACAAAGCACTTGACCCCCTCTTGCTCCATGGCCTTCTCCATCTCGATGATGCGCTTGGCCTCCTCGGTCTCCTCGGCGTCCTCGTGGCTGGGTATGTCCATCGATGCCTCGCCTGCGGGGTAGGCCCATCGACTGAGGCAATCTGCCACAGTGTTGTCCTTCTCCGGGACATATACGACGCTGAGGCCGAACTTGGCGAGCGCCTCATGCCATCGGGCCCTCCTTGCTGCCGGTCCCGAGGGGGTGTGGACGTGCTCCTTGTGCCAGCTCTGAAAGGACTGATGGTCCGTCCCTACGTGCTCATTTGGATCAGGTACTTCACACAGTGGTTTTACCCGGTTTACCCCGGTTGAACTCAGAAGGGGCGCGGTTGAAATGCTGAACTGCGGTCGAACCGCAGTTGAACCACCGCCAGCGCTGGCGGCGGCGGCTGCGCCAGCGGCGCGCGCTCTTCTGAACAAACTATTTGCATAACCACCTGAAACTGACGTGTCACAAACCCTTTTTAAAAAATGTCCCACCACTGGCTGCAAGTGGTGAACGACCACTACAGCGGGTGGGGGGACCAACAGCTGGTGGACGACTTGTTCACTTTTTTTTGCACACACGGCACGAAAAAACGCCTATGGAAACAACTTGCTGACCGAATTGGTAACACACAGAGGGCTTCCAAACAGACAAAAAGTACTACAAAAAAAGCTTTCACAGGATCCGACGCTGTGCGCCTCATTTTGGACCTTGGGATGCCAAAGCAAAGGTATGTTGCATAATGCACACATGTCTACAAGTGGTTCAACGTGGTTCAACGGTGCGGTTGAACCCTTATCACAAATGAACAATTGTGATTGTGCTTCATGACAATGTTTGCACAGCAAAATAATCGCTTAATGTTGCCCAAAGCATGAACATATGAGTTGCAACGTGTTGCCCGCGTCACAAATGTGAATACTTTGTGGTTTGTACCATTGGACGCTTTTTGGTGCCATGACGGCAACCCATTCAACTGCAGGTTCAACCGCGCACTTTATCCCAATTTCCCGGTTCAACCGTCCCTAGGTACAAGAAGCTTATTTTGTGGGCCGATGCCAAAGATAAGAAAACCCGTGCAAGCACCGTCCCATGGACACATTGCTTTCCGTCGTATGCAACGATGGATAAAGCTTGGTCCACGTTAAGTGAGAGACAAGTACTAAAAATGACCATAAAGGATGGGAGAGTTGGGGTTCGTTGGGATGTGGATGATTGGATACAATATATAGGTGATCAAAGGGATGTGCTAGAAGAAATGCAGTTCCCATAATTTAGGGATGATCACCCCTATGTACTTATAGTGCGTGGTGATGGGTTTCCATGTGGAGCAAGGTCATGGTGCCAAATTGCATGTGGTTTTGCAAACCACATGCAAAAAGCACGAACCTTGCTCTACAATTGGACCCTTGACCTTGCTCTCGTAAGTGAGCATGAAACTCATCTTGTGCGTGTCCTCTTTGGACAGACACTAAAAAAAATACAACAAATTATTGACCGTGGCTACATGTTGCTCCGAGTGTTTTGGGTGCGAACGGTTGTCATTATTGGAGGCGATAGCCCTTGGCTTCGTCATATACTTGGTCTATCAACATTTAATGAAATTGGTTCAATTTATTCTTTTGCGACATGGTCTAGGGAGAAAGAAAGATGGGTAGGGTGTGAATGGTGACGAAGTACAAGACTTGAAGAAAAATTCCTAAAGTATAGGAAACAAGCAGTTAGTTGTGTTGGTGCAAAAGGGTGCATCGAAAGTCCACCATTGAAAGTGGATGACCGTATAGGATGTGTCATCATGTGTGTTCTTCATCTTGTGATATGCTGTGGTGAATACTTAACAAGGTTTGTGCGCACACGAGCCACAATGTTGACAGTACCACAACGATCCAAGGTTCAAAGCCTCCTAAAGGACGCTAAGACCAATGTTTCTTTGAAAGACCGGTCTTTCCCTGATGGGGAAGAGACGTGGCACTTGTTTGCCAATTGGTTGCCCATTGCAAAGAGTTTGCGTCTAACACCACATGTCACCACTACCGTTGAGGACAGAGGGAATTTGCCAACCGCTATCTATCGGTGGACATATGATCCATTGGTCCAAGGGTGTGCACAAATTGCAAAGAGGTCTCAAAACACTATATGTCCCCATAAACGATCACCCTACTTGCTTTGGCTCCGCAACGAGGAGGCCATCGTATTGGGTAATTTGCAACCTTGGGGGGGGGCATGTTTTGTGGCGACATTTTTGAGTCGCTTAACTATGTCTTTAAAGACAACTTTCTAACCACAAGTTCCCGGGGTTGTGGTCGTAAGGCCACCAAGGAGGAAAAGGATGAGGCAATGCTCCGACATGCGCACGAGCGCACCTTCCTCTCCAAGGAGATGCCTCGATCGGACGGGCGGCGGCGACAGGAAGATGAGCACGTATTGCACGCTCAATTGGAAGTTGGCAACTAGGAGGTGTGTGTGTGGTTCAACCGTGGTTCAGGAGGTTCACCCGTGCGGTTGAACCGGCTTCCCCACGGCTTCACCCCTGCTTCTCTCAGGTGCCTTTGTGCCATGGACCCCGAGTCTTTGAAGAAGGCCTTGCAGGACTGCCTGCGGGCACTGGGTACAGGACAAGGCGCCGATTCACCTGCCGCGCCAGCGCCACAAGCAGCGGCAGCGCCTCCAGCTCCCCACCTGGCCGACAAGTTCCTGCTGAGGGAAGAAGTGGTGGTCCACAACACCTGCAACCCCGACACCACCCTGGCGCCCGAGACGCCTGAGTGGCGGTGGCTGGCCGACGTGACGCCGAAGTACGTGTTCCGCCGTGCCCTGACGCTCTGGATGCAGAAGCACCGCCAAGAAGATAAGGACGGGGTCACAGCGCAGGACACGGTCCACACTTCTTCTTCAAGGCCCTGGTGCAGTTGCCACCAGGTTGGTTCGACGAATCGGAGTTTCAGCGGTACACGGCGACTCTGAGCAGCATGCTCGCTATGGGCGCCACCATTTCAGGTGGGGGAAAGCACAAGAAGGCCAAGGCAAGCGCCGCGACGGCAGCAGCGGCGGAAACGGCAATGGCACCATCGCCATTCGTGCAGCCAAGTGTGGTTCAAGCAATCTAAGGGGTGCAACAGGTGTGCAGTAGTTCCACCGTCGTTTCAGCGGGTGCAACCGTGCAGCTGAACCGCCTTCAACGTCTTCAACCGTGCACAGTTGAGCGTCACCTTCCTACACACTGAATCGCGTTCCCCCACTTCTGCGGTTCACCTGCCTCCTTGCTTTCTCTGCAGTTGACCGCCAGTGATGTCCCTGAGCACATGTTTGTGGTGGAACGGCGTGGCCCTGGCATTGTCGTCTGCGGGCGATGGCCACCCATGCCCATTGTGGAGTGGTGGGACGTGTGGTATCGGCAGATCCTCGGCGCCGCTCAAGTGGTCGACCGCATGAGTCGTGGCGTGCAGCGGGGCTTGCGGGAATTGAGCAATGCCGGGCAAGGCAGTCCTGCGCCAGAGCGGCAGAGGTCAACGCCCCTGGAGTCCAGTCCAGCCATCACCACCGCGCCCCAACCAAGTCCTGTGGGAGAGAGCTTTGAGGAGTTCTACAAGAGTGTGTCGGACCGCCCACTTGGAGCAGGTGCAGCATCCGAGAGCAGTGGAACGGCCCCCAAGCCTCCAAGTCTTCCAGCACCACCGCCACCAGAAGAGATGAGCACCCCGGGCAGCAAAGTGGTTCCGAAGTCCCTGTTTCAGTCCGCCCGGAAGGAGCTCGGGAAGGAGAAGGGGACAAGTGCAAAGGCTGAAGCACCGTCCGCGAAGGCCCAAGTCTCTGGCGACAAGAAGCCGAAAAAAAAAGGCAAAACTGGCAGCGGTGCTTCCTCGAAAAAGCAGAAAGGTGCCCCGGACAACAGTGAGACGGACGAGTCTGACCCCCTCTTTGAAGAGCACGAATGAGTCCCAGCTGCAAAGCATATCCCAAAGAAGAAGAAGAAGAAGGTAGTTCCGGCCCCCAGTTCCGAGAGTGACTCCGGCAAGCTCCCCAGCGACACGGTGCAGGATTTGAAGGCCCTGGCAACTGAGTTGGCTGCGGGATCGAAGGATGGCGACGAGGAGAAAGCGATCAGGGCAGAATCGGTGCATGCGTCAGCTCTGGAGGTGTGCACAGTTGAATCGGTGAAGTGTAGTTCAACCGCACGCTTGAACCGCCTGAACCACGTTTTCACTATTTTTTCCTTTTTGCAGAGCCTGGATCAAGCCCAACAACGACGGCTGGCGGTTGAGGACACGCGCAAACAGCTGCAACAGCGGTTGGGATGGGCGGCCAACACGCTGATTCGATGGGTCATTGTTGATGGTCCTGATGGAAAACCACGTTTGGCCGTGGGTACCCCGGAAGAAGCCACGAAGGGGACCCCCCGGCCCAAAAAGGGGGAAGAATTGGTCTTCCTTCCCCCGCAGTGGGAGGAGGAGGGCGATGCAGCTGGGACAACGTGGCCATTGATTGCAGTCAAGGACAGCACAAGCTTCAGTAACCCCCACGCTGCCGAGGAGGCGTTGAAAGAGCGCCGCGCCCAGAAACAGGAAGCGATCGATGAGGAGGGCAAGAAGACAATGGAGGACTCCCCCTCGTACAGTCCATTTGAGGAGAAGGAGGTCACTCCCGCGCCGGAAGCTGAAGCGGAAAAGGACAGTGACAATGGGGTTCCTGTGCCGACGCCGCCTGTGATTCCAGAGCCAAAGGACACTGAGAAGCACCTTCCTGTGCCTAGTCCGCCGGAGGTGCCAGAGCCAAAGGAGAGTGAAGAACAGGTGGTCAAAGAGGAAAAGGTGGAGTCTGCTGGTCGAGGGGTGCAGGAGCACCAGGACAGTGGGGAGGACTCGCCTGCAGCCCTGGTTGGTCAAGAGGAGATTGAGGAGGTTGGTGGAGTGCTGAAGGACGAAGAAATGCCTGCATGTAAGCAGGAAGATAACGAAGAGGCAGCCCGAGAGGTTGGTGCACCAGTGCCTCACGGGAAGGAAGAGCCACTCCCAAACGACTGACGTTTCACTTGCCTCAAGGGATTAGGGGGTGGCAGTGGCGGGAGCGACATGGAGCACGGTACCGTAGGCAGTTGTGGGGGGCCGTAATGGTGCAGGGGCATCACCGTGTGCAAGTTGCAGTGCAAACGAGGAGAGATCCGGACCTGGTCCGGCGCGTGAACGCACACATCTGAAGTGTACCCCCCCCAACTAACCTACACTGCGCTCGCAGTGGTCCATGGGGTGGGCGATCATCCCATTCTTGTACATACGCATCCAAAGGATGACAGTCCCCTTACGGGGGAAATAGCCCTGGGTGATTTTGTGGGGGGGGAACTGTTTACCAGTGCCCTACTATGTGCAAATGGGCCTTCTCGTCCTGCATGGATACGTTCGGGGCGTGATTTATTATGGGGACACATTGTGGATGCTCGATATGGGGTCATGTTTAACGCTCTTAGGCCCCACATGCCTCTGGCGTGGTCTGGACAGCGCATTGTGCTCGTACCGTACACAGGCATTGCCTGGGGACGTCTGCCTGTGGCGATGCAGAATGAACTGGTCACGTTTGACTTCCCAAGATGAAGATGTGTTTTTTGTGTAGCGCTTTGTGCAACAGCGGTTGAACCGGTGAAGCCGGTGCAACCGCGCGCCTGTCCAGCGGTTGAACCACCTTGAAAGCCGGTTACATTTTAGTGCAATCCATGAGGAAACAAGCTTCTTACAATCAAGTGTAGGCTTGCATGTAATTGTTGTTCACTAAAAAGGGTCCAAAGTCCTAAATGGAATCCAAACAAGGAGCAGGGGTGTATGTCACCACGCCTAACGAAACGTTGATGGTGAAGCCGTGCGGTTTCACCAATACAGCCGCCGCCACTGGCACCTACACCACCACCGCCGTTAAATATGATCCAAGAGAAATGGGTCTCCAGTGTTTTGCACCAATGACGTAAGAAGGCTTTCAAAAACATTCTTTTTAGGGGGTGTGGCATCTCTTGCAGGGCTGAAAAATAGCGGTTTTCAGGTTGATACTTAGCAATTTGTTGCTGTAGCACGATAGGGGTTCAACCGTGGGGAAGCCGTAAAAAAACTACGCGGTTGAACTCGGTTGAACCACGGTTTTACTTGGGTAATTCAAGGGTACCTGATCCAAATGAGCACGTAGGGGTGCAAACCACCACCGGTTGTAATCCGATGTGGCCAGACCACTTCCTGAGCGCACAAACAATGGCGTACGTCTCCTTCTTCCTCGCGGTCCAGGTTCGACGTTGGCCCTCGGCCGGGATCCGGCTCCAAAAAGCCAGGGGTACGTGGGACCCGTCATTCCGGACCTGCTCGAGGACTGCCCCTACGGCATATTCCGACGCGTCCGTCCGTAGCACAAATCCCTTGTTCGGGTCCACCAGGAGTAGCCCCAGCTGCCCCAGGAGTCGCTCCTTCAGGCGGCTGAACGCATCTTCGGCCTCGAGGGTCCAGGCAAGCTTCTTCTTGCTCCCCTTCCGGCCATCGAACTTGCCCACCTGAAGCATCCTGTGCAGCGGGCCTGATAGTTCCGCATACATCCGGACATAGCCCGAATAGTAATTGCAGAACCCCGTGAGGGATCGGGTTTCGCTGATTGTCCGGGGCGTCTCCCAGTGGTGCAGGGACGCCAGCTTCCCAGGCATGGGACGGCGTTGCCCGTGACCAACCACGTGACCCGTGAACTCCACTTTCCTCACGAAGAGTGAGGCTTTGGTGGGCTTGCACACCATGTTCTGCTTGTCCAGCTCGCTGAGCACTCGACACAGATCCTTGTCATGCGCTTCGATGAGCTCGTCCTCAGTCATGTCATCCACAAAGGGGTCGGCACAGTCCCGGACAGGACCGAGTAGGTCCTCCATCATGCGCTGGAAAGCGGCGTTGCCAATCTTCGCGCCCATAGGCACCACTTTCCACTGCATGGGCCCCAGCGGCGTCAACATAGCTGTGCAGGGCCTGGAGTCCGGGTGTAGCGGCATCTGGTGATAGCCGCGTTTCAGGTCTAACACCGTGAAGATCCGCTTTTTTTGTTGTTTTTGAAGGATGGTGTTGATCAGAGGAAGCGAGTACGAGTCGTGCTCGGTTTGCTCGTTCAAACCCCTGTAATCAACCACCAACCTCCACTCGCCCTTCTCTTTCTTGGGCACGATAAAGGCTGGGCTGGCCCACTCACTGTAGGAGGGTTCGATCCAGCCCCGCTCAATAAACTCGGCCAACAACTTCTTCATCGCCTCGGCCCGATCGCCCTGAAGTTGGTACTCCCGATGACGATAGATCTTGGGGTTCGGCTTCAACTTGATCCTCTCTGTGCCAAACCTCCCACGATGTTGGGGGTTCTTGTTGGCGCCGCCACTGAATAGCCGGGGATATGCATTTATCAACCTCTCCTTCAGATCGGCGACCTTCGGGTTCTCCTGGGCCTCTTCAGCCGCTTGCTTCGGTATCGATAGAACCGACCGCACTGCGGTATAGGCCTCTTCTGGGTCCAACCTTCAGAAATTTGCGGCATCAGCCAAGTTCTTGTCGCCACCGGCCGCCATTCTTGGAAAATCCCACGTCGGCGGGTCCGAATGAACCGGATCATCATATTGGTCCGCGATGTGATCCATGACCCTTGCCACGAACTCATCCTTCTCGTAATTGCCGGTGACCAACCTCCTGTCATACCACCAATGCGGGGATGAGACCATGGCGCGCCCCTTCTTGGTTGCCACACGGTCGTGCATCCCCATCCGCATGTAGTTGACGAGGTGGTTGATCTCGGCGTGGGACAGGACGCCAATGCCATCCATTGGCTGATCCGTCCCCTCCTTGGGCTCAAACATGACCCGCATGGGTAACGCCTCAACCCTACGGATGAATGCCTCATCACCCGTGGGCTGGGCTTGCGCCCCATCCAACAGGAAAGCTTTGGTACCCCACGCTTCACCCGGGGAGGGCATTGATAAACCCTTGGCGTCGATGAACAACTCCTCCTCTGGCCCGAATGACATCTCGTTCAGGGTGATGGAATCCAGCGTCGACTTAAGACCTTCCAGCAGACATGGAGTGGATCCTATGCCGGTTATGACCAGGATCCCCTTCGCCCTATCCGCGACGATCTTCTCCACCGTACGTCTGGTATTTTCCAGGGAGCCATGCCAATACATGGGCCCCCACTCCTTCAAACCCCAATGCCTGTGCCAGGCTGAGTCTCCTCGATGCCAATGCCTCCTACACTTCCTCAAAAGTCGGGCATCCCGGGAAGCGAAGACGTCCGTCTCGGGCGCTTCAGCTCCCAGCGTCTGAATCATCCTAGCATACACCTGCGGCGCCATTCCATACTCCGTAAGCAGAACTCCGCGGTCTGCTCTGAACTTCGCACCCACAGCTTGCACCGCTTGGACGATCCGATGCTCTTTCTCAGCATTCCATTGGGATGATCCGCATGCATAGTCCGTGGACAGCCATGTAAGGCATTCATCATCCTCCCGGACCAGCGTTGCACGATGGGGAAGGGCTCCAATGGTGTTTCCCACCATGAAGTCATACCCCATGATCATATCCCAATCTGTAATGTCGGCCACATAGAAGTTCCCGGATAGAGTGCTTCTCTTCGCCAAATCAGGGCGGTTCAAGCGCTCATGCTTCCAGAATCCCATACTGATAGTGGCCTCATGGGTGCCACCACCCATAATCTCTCCATTGGCCACCTTCAGGCATACCAGTCTACGGCTGGGCTGCAGGGATTCCTCCTTGAACAACCCTCTCCGGACCAGGCTCACCTGCGCACCCGTATCCACCAAAACATGCACCACCAACTCCTCTTGTCCGCACCCTACACGCACTTTCAAGTGCAACTGCCGCTCGTCACCCTGCGGTGTATGGACGACTCTCACGGCATGCAACTCTAGCATATCCGGGTGCATCAAGACTTCGAGGGTATGGTCACGGATTGTGTAGATCCTGCGCTGGTCCCGCCCGTCGACGGGGCTCTCCGTGGTCGCTCCTTCTTTCTTGCCACGTCCCTTGCCCACATTCACTTCCCTTGGCAGGGCGCTCCAGGGGTTGGGACTGACGAAACTCAGTGGTTTTGGCTCTCCTCTCGAGCCCTCTTCAGCACCCGATGTGCCTTCCCTTTGTCTAGGATTCCACTGATTTTCAGAGGAGAGGCCTCCGGGGTCCCGCTCCTGTGGGTGCTCCTCTAGACGTGGCCTGCCGCTGCTCCCTCCTGCTGCGATCCGCCCAGACTTTGTCCACCACGTTGCTGGGCTTTGAGTTCCTCCAACGTCCTCAACATGTCCTCAGCAACCTCCTCGATCGACCTCACGCGTCGGTCTGGGCCGGGTCCTCCATCATAGCCTTTTCTTCCGCCTTTCCCTTGGCCCTTTCCTTGGCCTTTTCCACCGTCTCCGCCCTTTGCCTTCGAATCGGCAATTCGTTGCTCCTTGGGCTTCTTGTCGCGATGAACGGCGAAGTAAGCCTATCTTGTCAGCCTCATATACCTTGCAATGCCGGTGGTTATGTGCATGGTTGTTCCCCGTGCCGTAGCAGACCCACCAACCGTCGTGCTGTGAGCTGTACTCGCGGAACGAGAGCGGCGAGTTCCCGATCCTCCGCGGTTCTTGGCGGTTCTTGTTGAACCTTGGGTCCAGGCGGTTCCACCTGGACCTGTCCTGCCCATGCTCCTTCATATTCTGCGCTACGAACGCGAAGAAGTGGGCTTCTTCATGATCCTCTCGGCTGGTCGCGGTCCAGAGATCTTGGCCGCTTCCATTCCCTTCCTCTGCGGTGCCGACCGTGTCCTCCTTGACCTCTCGGTGTTGGCGATCTTCCCGATGACCTCGATGTCCATGGCCCTGTCGATCCTGCATGTGGGCCTCGTTCCTGGCGTTGAGCTTCAGCTCCACCGTGATGTACTTCAGGATCTTGTCCAGGCTCATGCGGGCGAAGATGACCTGCATCCTCAGCGGCTCTCCGCGCCTCTGTTTCGCGTTGTTGAGGCGCATCAGCCTTTGCCCCATGGTGTTGCCGAGTACCTCCACGTAGACGGCGTTCTTCAACCCCAACATTCGGCTGGGCGCGCCGAGGTTTCGCCGGAAAAACTCCATTATTCCGGCGTGGGTGTCCTTCGATGCCATGATCCGTACGGCCACGCGCTTCTTTGCTCTCTTCTTACCCTCGTTCTCCACTCTCTTCTTCCAGTGGCCGGGGAGGACGTCCTTGAGCAGGTGTCGGATCTCGCTGGACTTATTCCAGTCCTCCACCAGCTTGAGGCTTCTTTGGTACTTGCTGATGTACCGATTCCATTCCCGGACCCGCAACTCCCCACGCTCCAGCGGCAGCAGAATGGACCACAAGTCCTCCACATTCTGGTTGGGGGCGTCCACTCGCTCCTCGTCCTCCAGCCACTGGAGGCAGGCCTGCTCTGTGTGGATCAATTCCTCGCGGATCTGATCCCTGAGCTCCTCCTTCAGGTCCTGCGCCAGCCGGTGTGGGAATGTCCGACATACCCACTTGTCCCTTGGCGCTCCCTTCATCTCGCCGACGACCCCCTCGGCGAAGTCCTCCCAATCCAGGATGAAGTCATTCAGGTTGGAGGGGTTGCCATCGTAGTAGGGGATTTTGATTCCCCTGAGGTCGTCAGTCTTGATGGCGTCTCCGATGTCCGCAGCCACCACTCCACCGAGACGGATACCACCTGTGGCCTCGGGGTGTGAGTACACTCCTCGTACATCCCTCTCCTCCATGGAGTGCCGTCCAGTTGGGTCTGAGCCCATGGGGTTTGGGATGCGGGAAGGACTTGCTCCACCGGCTGTCCATATCCCCGTAGTGGGGTCCTTCACCCACAGGTTTCCGCCTGGATGGCCTCGACCATGTCCGTCGGCCCTTCCCATGGTTCGGCCCTGCATGGTCTGGATCTCCTCTTCCGCATAAACTGCATGGGCAGTCGTAGCGGTCGGTGGATCCTTGGCGGCATGGGACATCTGTACCGTCAGGCTCCTCAGGTCCGTGGTTGCGTGCTCTTCCCGCATGGACCCAGACAGTGCCGTATGCTCCCCGAGCATTGTGGATTCGCTGAACATGGGAACAAATGGCAGCGCACCGGGGTCAATACGCGGAGGCGCGTAAGGTGCCTCTGCAGCACCGCCCATGGGTTTCTCCATGGCGCTGCTGAGGGTCCTAACCCGCTCCACCAGCTCTGCCGTTGCCGGCCTTGCCGGGAGCTCCGGACCCGAGGCGAGGGGTTGTAACTCGTCTAGCCTTTTCAGGCGTCCCGACATGTCCTCCACCAGGTGCAGGAGGCTGTCCACCACTCGCTGCTGCTTCTGCAGGGCCATCTCCAGCTTCTCCCGGTAAAGGTCCTGTTCCGCTCACAGCTCCGCCATGTCTCTCTCCGGTTCCGACTGGTCATCCAGGATCCCCGCGATGTCCTCCTCTAGGGCGTCCTTCTGGTTGTCCAGGCGGTCGAGGTGCTGCACGATGGCGTCCATCCCCATCTTTGGGTACTTGCTGATGAGGAAGGATACCTGCTCGCAGTGGCACTCAACGTGCTTTCCACCTGATCCGGCGCATCCCACGGTTCCCGGCGCCTCGGACTCCTCCGCCATGGGTGTGTCGCCCATGTTATCCTGCTTTGGCTCCGTGTGCCGGGCCACAGGCGCCGTTCTGGCTCTGGTAGGCCTCTCCAAAGCCTTGGCGTCATGCTCCAGGCTGGGTTCCGGGGCCGTGTGCGCCCTTGTGGGCGGTCTGGCCATCTCGTCCGACTCCGAAGGGAAAGCGGTCCGATAGCCATCCGAATGCCTCTCGGAATCTGCAGCTGTCCACAGCCTGACCGGGCTGGGATGCATCTCCATCGCCCTGGTTTCCGCCGCGGGTTTTCGGGACCCGCGCTTCCAGTAACGCCGGGCCCTGCCGTTGCTGCCAGTCTCTCCCGACTCCTCCGCAGCGGAGCGGAGATTGCAAGCCTTGCGGCATTGCCTTTCACACATGGAGGCTAGGTCCTCCATGTCTAGCCCATGTCCTACAAGGGCTCACCCTCCTGAGCATCTTCGCTCTTCTCGGGCTTCCAAGTCCGGCGTCGACTCCACGGACTCCACGATCTGCACTCGGGGCGTCCTTGGGCAGGGCTCATGAGGGCCCAAGTCCCCGGTGCGGCGGTAGGGGGCAGGTAATCCTCTGCTACCATAAAGAAGGTCCCTACCAGGACCGGCCCCTGCTGTACCCCTTCCACCATTTCCTGTCACTCCTATGGTCTTGCTTCTCACCAGGTTCTGCATGATCTTGCCCTATCCTGCACAATTTCCCACAAAAAATAGTAAAATATGGCTCCTTCACACAAATCCTGATCCCTTGCAACAACCAACTCCCAAGTACAATAGCTCAAATCCAAATAATCCACACTGAGGGCTTCCAAGGGTGTTTGAGGTCCCGCGTTGACACTCAACAGCTCCTTTCAACACGCTGGTTGTCTCACGGTGCACACGGAGACACGGGCGTTGGGCATGTACATAGAAATGCACCAAAATCAATAAAGAAGCCCTGAAATTGGCATATGAACACAAATCAAGCAAAATTGGGCAAAGATGGAAACATACACAATCACAGCCATAAACCCCTCATTCCCTGGACTCAAGACCTTCCCTTGACTCGCCAACATGATGCCCTGAACCAAGTCAAATAAGATGACTAAATGCCATGTGTCAAAAGTCTCTGCACAAACCCCAAAAATGTGTTCACTCCCAAGCCTCTAAATCCTAGCCCAATAGGGGAGGTGGCGTTTCATGGCCCAGAGTGGCACTCAGGACCATGCCCTACCCTGACACAACTTTGGTTGGACTTGGAGTCGTTTGGGCTCGGAGAATTGCCCCATGAAGATGACCTCACAACATAGCGAAATTAGGCAAATCACACCATAGTGCCCAAAATTCAATTATATACTCAAAAATGCATACGGCAAATATTCAAATGCTCCATGCATGTGTCAAACCGGAATGTACTATACGAGGGTGATCCAGACCGAAGATCCATTTTTTGAATGTTCTTAACCGCATCAACTTGTTCTGGGGCTGACGTCCCCCAATGAAAGTATTTACAACAACATATAAAGATATGTACACGGCTGCTCTGATGGTTAGGTTAGATGAACGCTGATTTACCCTGTGGGGAAGGGGGGGGGTTCCGGAAGGGGCGGAGGGCTGAAGGATTCGAGAGGAGGAGACAGAAGATCGCTGGATGGGCGGAAAAAATTCCGGATGTCCCGGGAGGCGTTGGAGTGGGGGGGGGGGCAGGGGCAGACGGGCCTGGGCACCTAGTAAGGGTGGGCTCAGAGGGGAGAGGTAGGCGTGTTTGACGGTATCGTGCCTTGGAGCGCGGGGGTGGGAGGGGGAGAGCGGTCTTGGCGCGCTTGGGGGGCGCCCAAAGGATTGTGGCCTGATGGGTTTGAGGTGATCGATGGCGTTTTTGTAATGGCCGTGGGCGTGAGTGCTGAGGAGGGCGGGGAATGGCCGGAGGGGGGGGGGGCGCGTGGTGCGGATGCGCGGCTGGACGGGCGTTTGGAGTTTTTCGGCGCGCGGCGAGTGGTTGGTTGTGCTTTGGCTGACGCTGGCTGGGACTGTTTTTTTAAGGCGTGTTTAGGGACAGGTGGGGGGTGCTGGTATACGGGGCGGGTCCGAGGGGGCATGTGGACGGAGGTGCTGAACGCACCGTGCGAAACGGAGAAGGGGTTGAGAGGGTCGGAGGGGTGCGCCCAAAGTATTGGGTCCCAAGGGAGAGGATTCGAACACAGCCAATCATGTGCTTGGTGGACAGCCTTGTCCAGGTGTTTTACGCGTACCTCCAGGGCTAGGCCAAGCATGGCTCTGTGCTCGGCGCGAGTGGAGCCCGGGATCGGCTTAGAGAGGCAGGACCATAGGGACTTAGGTAGCAGAGTTCTCATGAAGTTCCTGCGGTCAGCCTTTGAGGGTTCAGAGAGCCACCAGTGCAGGACAATGGGGCTGAAAAGGGGTCCCCAGGAAGAGACGTATGCCTGGACGTGCTGGTCCGACGCTTTGCAGAAGGCCAGGCATGATAAAGGGTCGAAAGGATTGTGCTGTCCGCACCTGGAACAGTGCCAGTTGTGGAGCATATTGCTCCACTGGTACCCGTGCACATTGTAGCACCCGGACGCCAGTTTGAAAAATAGGGACGAAAACCAGGAAGCTTTGTTGTACAGGCTGAAGCTGGGGCCGACCGCTATCTTGTTATGGGAATGCTGCGGCAATAGGTGGCGGAACTGCTGTACCTTAAACTTGTGGAGGACAGGCAGGTGGTGTACCGCCACTGAGCCCAGTGGGGGGGGGGGGAGGAGGTCCGGGGTAAAAATCAGGCTGTGAGCTGCCCATTTAGAGAAATGGTCGCAGATTTCGTTGCCAACAAAATTGGCGTGACCTTTCATCCACATGATGTGGAGGGGGTTGGTGATGAGAAGTAGGGCGCTGTGTACAGCGACGGTCCATGTGTCGTCTTGGAACGGGCTGGGCCTATGGACTTGGCATTTCTGGAGGGTGGACACCACCTGTTCGTTGTCAATCAACAAACATACTTCGTATTGGGAAAATTCCCTGTTGATCCAGCGAATGGCTGCTACCGCCCCCCAGAACTCCGAACCCAGAGAGGAGGGATGCGGTGAGGATAGGCACAGGACTCTGGTTGTACCGTCGGGTAGAAAGGCCGTGACGGCGGCCGCATGGCCGGACTCACCGGAGGAGCCATCGGAATATAGCCACACCCGCTGTAGGCCGGGGGTCGGCGGCCTGGTTAGTGCCTCCGCGGCATCGTGGCATCCCCACTCGTCGAGAGACTTCCTCTCTAGGTAGTGTTGTGCCTGCAGGGCGAAGATATGTCCGTGTTGGCTGATTCCCCGTGCGTGTGCGTTGTGCGGTGGCGCTGGGGGTTCGGGGACGGTCTCCTGAGGGCGGAAAAAATTCAGGGACTAGCTGGAAGTGAGAGGGGCGGGAGTAATCCATGACGGCGTGGCATGGCATGTGCATGGTGTAGGACGTGTGGGTATCCACCGAGTAGACCCCGTCGTGGAACGAGACGTTGGCCCATTTGGAGGTGGCCTCGGTCACTTTTCCTGTGGCCTGTCCTGATTTGAACCTAACGGTTAGCTTGGTACCAGGCGTTAGATCCCGAATAGCAGTGGGTCTCCACGGGCCTATGCTGTGGAAAGATATGCCAAGGGCATGGATGGAGTCCATAAAAGAGTTTTGCACCGGGTCCGAGGCCCTCTGGTTCGAGCTAAGTAAAGACTGGACGTACGGGGGCCCACTGACTTTGGGGCAAGGCCGCAAAGGGCCCGTAGCCCATAGTTCACGGTGGCAACGTGGACGCTGTGCGGTAGGAACTTCATTCCCAACCCTCTCTGCGGGCGAGCCGCGAAACGGTCTTTGGAAGAGACTAGACGTGTGATGCTGCGAGACGCAACTCCCGCCCAGATGAGTGCCTGAAGCTTTTCGGGCTGGTTGGGGGAAAGAGAGTGGGTGATTAAGCGGTAGGCGAGTGCTGGGACCAGATGAGAGTTCGTCAGCCGGACCTTCTCACTAAGTGTAAGAGGCAAGGGAGAGAGCCGGGCAAAAAAACTCTGGATCTCCACCTTGAGCATGTGAAACAGGCCTTTTGCCTGGTGGCAAGTAAAGAGATAAGCTCCCAGGTATTTATAGCATGTGTCCGGGCGACCCATTTTTTTGTTGTACGTGTGGAACTCCGAGCCCCTGGGTGTCAGAAACTCTTTTCGGGGGGCTGTGCCATTGGCGTGGACTTGGGTCTTAGACACATTCATGTCCAGACCCCAGTCCCTGGCTGGCCCATCGAAGTAGTTGAGACTGTTTTGGACGTAGTTGACGTCCTCACTTCTGATCAGGATGTCGTCGATGTAGGCGTGGTGGCTAGTGCGGGCATTTGCCCGGGGGGGGGGGCACAGTGGCAAAGAAAAGGTGGAAGAGGGAGTTGAGATAGAGAATGAAGAGTAGGGGGGAGAGGGGACATCCCTGTCGGAGGCCCCTGGTTTGGAGGTATGCGTGGGGAGTGCGGCCATTGATGATGGGGCTGTCTTGAGGGAAGGAGTATAGTTGTTTTATGAGAGAAATTGTGGAAGTAGAAAAATTTGCCCGTTCGAGGACGGTCCAGAGTGTGCCATGAGGCACTGAATTAGAGGCTTTATTGAAATCGATGAACAGCGAGTAGCTCTTCTTCGATTTTGCATAAAGGGCTTTGAGGTGATACAGATGATCAGCGCATTGGTGGCCGGGAAGGCCACCGTGCTGGATTTCTGAAAGGATGTCGTGTGCAAAAGCCTGAGCGCGCAGGTGTTTGCAGGCAAAAGTGGCCAAGAGTTTGTAAATACAGTTTAGCAGGGCAATAGGACGGTAGTTTGAGGGGGAGAAAGGGTCGCCTTTTTTATAAAGCAAACATATTTTCGCACATAGCCAGTGGGGCGGCAGCGGCGAGTGGAGGAAGCGGTATAAAATGGAGTGGAAAAAACGTTGAATGGGTTCTGGACAGAGGGCCAGGATGTAGTTGTTTGTTTTGTCCGGTCCCCCGGCTTTTGATGGCTTACTGTGTTTTAAGTGGTTCTGGAACTCCTGCCAGGTCACAGGAGGTATGTGGTCGTTCTTGGCAGAAACAGGGGCATGTGGGCGAGTGGGACAGGACTTCGTCGACGAAGTCCTGGGGGGGGGCGTAATCTGGATGCCCTCCAAGATGAAGCAGGGTGTCCCTAAAAAATTAGGCTACATCCGCCGGGTCACTCAGGAGCTCTTTGGTGGCTGGGTCTCTGACTACGAGAAGCTCTAGGTCTTTAGGGCAGAGGGTGCGAGCAACAGTGGTTTTCATCTGGACCCCTCGGACCAGACTACTGTGAAGCTTTCTCTTCGCTTTGGTTTCGTCCGAGGACCGTAAGGTGTTTACCACGGACTGAACTTCCGCAATGTGCTCGGGAAATGCTGGGGAAGAAGGAGGCGGGGGTGAGCGTAATAGTTTCCTGAGCTTGCCGTAGCCCTCTTGGTCCTTGCGCTGCGGTTTCGGACGCGTGATTTTGTGGTACGCAGACCCAACCTGCATAAAGAGAGAATCAGTGGCGGCGATGATCTCTTCCAACGGGGCCCTGGCAGGGGCGTCCTGGAGGTCCCGGCACCAGTCGGAGATGAGCCGTATGCTGTTGGAGAATTGTTGCTTTTCGTCACTAGAAAGCTTCCGAAAAATGCAAGGGGGGAGTGGGGGCTGAGACAGAAGGATCGGGGAGGGGCACTGAAAGACCGCAACTACTGGGTGGTGGTCAGAGATGGTGTAGTCCGTGAGGATCGACGCATCCAGAAGGGGAAAGTGCGACACTAGGCGAGGGGACGCAAAGATGTAATCCAGCTCTGCTTCGCTGTCCCAGCGGTCGCTTGCGTAGCGGGTGTACTGCCTGAGGGAGGGGTGCTCTGACCTGAAAGTGTCCACCAACCTAGATGGGAGGTATTCCACCTCCCCCGTGAGCCAGTGCCACTCATGTAGATCGACCAAGCTGTGTTGGTCAGGTTCGGGATCCAGAATGCAGTTAAAATCACCCCCCAGGATGTGATTGGGATGATCGTTGAAATAAGAAGCAAGAACGCGCTGTATGGTGTCACGGTATGGAGCTGGGGCCCCCGTGCGCACCGGGGGGGAGTAAACTGAGAAGACGTGCAGGGGAGTTGCTTCCGGAAGGGATATTTTGGCACCACAGATAAGGCCGTAGCTGTCTCTGGGCGGGACACAGCTGGTATATCTCGCGATGCGCGGGCCTGCAATGACCGACACCCCGTGTCTGTGGCCGCAGACATTTGAGAAGACTTTAGCGCGGTCATTGCCGAAGGCGTACCGCTGTGGGAGGAGAGGGGGAGAGTTTAGCTCCTGAAGGAGTATAATGTCATATCCCTCGTTTAGGAAATGCAAGATTGCCGCGGGTGTGTTCTGGCTCTTTGCCGTGTTGAAGGACACGACACGGATGGCCGGGACGGAGGGAAGAGAAGGGGGGGGGCGGCGCAAGCGTTTAGGTTTGAAGGGCTTGTGCACTTGGGGGGGAGGTGGGAAGGAGGGTGTCCGAATGGAGGAATAGCGGGCACCCAGTGGGGAGTCCGCTGTCAGAAGCGTTGGTATTCGGGCAGGGTCCTCATTCTGTATTGAGGGGTCGGGTTCGCACTGTTCTAGTGCAGAAATCCGAGACTGAAGTGGTTGTGCGTATGCTTTGGGCGAGTGGCGTAAGGCCGTGTCACAGGCAGTGGGAAGAGAGGGGTGTATAGCCAGGTCTGTGGAGACACTTGTGTCTGGGACCAATACTCTCGGATTGATGTATGCTTGCTCCACAGGGGGAATCTCCGCGATGCGAGAGACGATGGCGGTGAGGGAGGCACCGTGCACGCCCACGCGGGCGAGGACCTCTTGACACCGTCTCATGTTACTACTACTGCGGTGGTACTGACGGGCGGGAGGGGGGCAGAAAGAATATCGGGACGGGTAGCATTCGGTAGACTCATCAGAGCTTCCCACAAGGGGGACCAGAGGATTTTGTGGTCTGGTACACAGTGAGCACAGATCAGCCCGGTCAGGGCATACCTGGCGGTCACAGGGGTTAAGGAAATCATGTTACGTACAGGGGGAGTGGTAGAGCGATGGCCTTGCCATGCCTGAGAACATGCAATAATGGTGATGGAGGGTATCTGGGGTCTCAAAGCGAAGACCACGTCTCGTGTGCACAGAAGGTTGACGCCGAGTGTAGGTTCCTTAATTTGTCTCATGTTGCCCTGGGTCAGGGGGCTCCGAGGATGTCTTATGGAGGCCCGTTCCTACACCAGTGTGACGGAAGACAAGGGATACCCTGGAGTCTCGGGGAATGCGCCGCTTCTCCACTGTGTCATAGTCGCGAGCTGGGATTTGGTGCTTCCATTTGTCGCGGGCTTCCCCAGAAATTAGGAGGAGGCTGCGGCGCTGTAGGAAGACTTTTTGCCGTTTGTTAAAGAGGGTGGATCCGGGGAGGGGACGCGGTTCGAAAAGCATTTCCGCACCTGACCCAAAGCAGCCATCCAGGACATAAGGGCCTAGCTGAGGGACGTCTACGTGGCTCCTCAGGCCACTGCCAGGCTCGTATCGAGCCACTGACCACATATTGGGGCATAAGAGAGAGGAAGGCAGGACCTGGGCGCAGACAGAGAATGCCCGTAGCCCAATCGCTTGAATAAACTCAGGAGGGGTCGGTTCAAAAGGTTCAACTTCTTTTGATTCCGGATTGTACCTGAATCCGAAATGAAGCATTGTGCGTTGCCCCTCGGACAGCCACTGGTGATCTACATCTGCACTGTAGGACATCACTAGGGCTTCTTCGTCTTCTGAGAAAAATTCATTGGATATGAAGGCTCCTGTTATTTCCGGGATGGGGTCGAAAATTTTCCCTGTTTGGAGGTGGAGCTGTGCGATCTTTTCTGTGAGGGAGAGGGGCTTGCTTGTGGACAAGTAATTGTCCCTCGCGAGACTTAGTTGTTCCGCGCTGCCGTAGGCAGTCGCCGCCTCGATGACTCGTGATAGGAAATCCTGGGCTTCCGAAACTAGGGGGTTGGCGGGAGGCAAAAGGTTGTCACGCGCGGCCGTGTCGGGGCATTCGGGGTGAAAGACGAGCTGGGACACAGTGAAGCCTTCTGCGAGGAGCGCGGATTTGTAATTGGCATATTTGACTCGGTAGACTCGCACCTTAGCCATGGGGGCGCTGAACAAGGAAATGTGCCAAATTTTCCCAAGCAGGGAGACCCCGAACATTACATCAACGTCCGGCGTGGATGACGGGGCGTGTACTTCTACCAGTTCTGGATCAGGAGGTTCGGGGAGGGGGTTGAAGCAAGCATCCACCGGGGAGGGTGGGGCAGGGGCATCCCTGTGCACTTTTCGGGGAGAGGCG
The DNA here is from genome assembly GCA_964036045.1 of Eutreptiella sp. 'Long Island Sound 2002'. Taxonomy (NCBI): domain Eukaryota; phylum Euglenozoa; class Euglenophyceae; order Eutreptiales; family Eutreptiaceae; genus Eutreptiella; species Eutreptiella sp. 'Long Island Sound 2002'. The sequence goes on along the minus strand of OZ038380.1, from coordinate 79,623,492 downwards.
GAGACGTCCACTTTGTGTCCCGGGTGTTTGGAGCGCCAAGAGGAGTATCCTCCCAAAGAGATCATGGCTCCCGTAGTGCCCCGATACGTGACCAGGTTATTCTCTTGGAAGAGCATGTAACTCATGGAAGTGAGGGAGTCTCGTTGGGGGAGCAAGGGGGTGTTGTGATAGTTCATGCACACGTAAAACTCGTGTTGTGTTCTGGGAATGGCCCCTAGGATACCGCACCGTCGCCCGGCTTCGCTAGTAAGGAGGGATTTCCACACGTCAATTTGTTTGAAGTCCGGCGTGGCCTGTTTGTATGCTTTTCAAGGTACAACTTTGAAAGTTTTGTCCTTCCCTAGATCGGAACCACGGATGCAAAAGACCTTGCCGAGCGTCCACAAAGGGTGTTGTAAGATGGTGGAGAGGAGCTCCTCGGCGAGGGGGGTTGGAATGGTGTAATCGAAGCAGAACATATGTTAGGATGATGATTGTAGAGGCTGTATGCGTTCCTCCGGAAAGAAAGCATTTTGGGAATTGACCGAGATGTGGTCTTTTTCGAAATGGAAAAGACGGTTGATGAGGACAAAAAAGTCCCGGGCGTTGCCACGGCGCCGCCTATATTCTCCTCGTTCCCGCTTGGATTTTTTGGAAAGCTCTTTTGGAGAAGAAACGGTGAAGTTGGGGAGCAAATGCCGTGCAACTTCGAATCGTAGTGTTGTGCGCACCGCGGCCACTTGGACGGTGCCGTCTACCTTATTTATGGCCCATTGTAGGGAGGTGTGAGGGTGCATGATGTCGCCGTAGCGGATGTGTGCGTGGTGCTTGTGACGGGTGGAGAGGTGAAGGTGAAAATATGGGTATTGAGGAGAGTCAAGCAAGTTGAGCCGCACTGAGCCATCGGGATTAGGTGATGGGTTGTACGTATTGGCATCCGAAAGCCGGTCTCCTCCACATACCCAAGGGGCAAGGGAGATCATGCCGGGGTTCAAGGGGTTCATGTAGAGGGTCTCCGCCGAAAGGTTGTCTTCCAATCCCGGGAGAATGAAGGAGCCTTCTTACACAACACCGGAATCAAAGGCTTCTTGCAAGGCTTCGTTGATGGCATGGGCCCACTCGGTCCATGTGTTGCCATATTTGTACTTGGAGTTGTAGTAATCTTGTGGGTGTGGAAAAATGTAGAATTTTGGGTGGTGATGAAGGATGTCTTTGAGGTACCTAAAATTATCATGTCCAATTGTGGAGTAGGCATTGTTGCCGGAGCAATCAATGTCATGGAAAAAGGTGCACCCGTCGCTCGCGCAAAGGTCTATTGTTGGGTGTACTTGATCATAGATCACTTGCTTGTGGTGTTTCTCTAACACAAGTTAATTTGTATCAACTCCTAGGGTGTCATGGACATGCGTTTCTCCCCATAGTGCTTGTTGATCGTGTGTGTTGATCTCACCTTTATGTTTAACCAAGAATTTTGCAAAGACACCATCCGGGGCAAGGGAAGGGTTGAAGAAGGGTTTTCCGGAATTACCATCCGTTTCATCGGGAGTAGGGTCTTCTCCGTCTTCGGCCTTTTCGTGTGTTCCTTCGGGAGACGGAATAGCGCTTGGCGTAGATTGCTCCTCACGTGGCGTTAAGAGGGAGTTGTCGGGCTCAACCTCATTGGTTCTCCTTGCGTTGTCGTTGAGAGCGGCGTTGTTGTTCATTGCCGAATCTCCACACGGGTCTTCGCGACTTTCTTCTTGTTGTTTCAACTCTTCGGCGTCACAAGGATGGCTTCCTTCGGTGTTCTCGTGCGTGCCTTCGGGCACGGAGTCTCGCACCTTCTCGGAGTTGGTTTGCGGAGCGGGCGCTTGGACTTGATGTTGTGGTTCTTGGGCTCCTTTTCCTTCGGCGAGTGGGAAGAGTTCTTTTGCGACATCCTCGGGTTGTTCATCGTCTGAAATGACACTGGATGACGTGCCTTCCTCATGTGACGGAGAAAGGTCGAGTGAAGGCTGAAATGGGTCGTTCTCGCGTTTGGCGGGCGAAAGCGTAGGGAGAAGGCGACTTTGAGTCAGTTTGGCGTCCACTTTAGCCTGAGTTTGAGCAATGAAACTTTTCACGGACTTTAGTTGTTTGCTTTCGGTCTCGTCCTTTGCGGAACGTTCCTTGAGCCCGACTTGCGACATTGCCAAGAAAATGGCGTTGCGAAGCTAGGCAAAGGACGGCGCTCACGATTGCGGCTTTGCGCTAGGCAAATAAAATTGACGGCAAGGTTGTTGCGCTCGCCTCGATTCCAAATTGCGGCTATGGGATTTTTGATGGTAATCCACGGCTTCACGGGATCAGCCCAGAACTTGAACAGCCCAGGATTTTCGTTAATCACCGAGCAGCATGGACTGCTGGTGGATCCATCAATAAATTTCTGAGGGTCAATCGAAAAAAAATAGACACTCAGAAAGTGAGACCGAAGATCCATGCCCAAGAAGATACGGCCATTGGCTCCCAAACCCCTCTGAAAATATACATTCCATGGTCCACGAGTCAACTCACGAATTTGAGACCTAATTTTGTGAGGCCTCGTGTGCCACGCCAAAGTGACCACCTGATCTGGCATATGGTGAGGCGCAAACACCGAAGCAGAAGCCAACATATAAGCAACATACCATAGTTCACAAATCTCTAGGCACCTTAGTGTTACCCGACCAGCTGAGCACATAAAATACAAAAATGAGCATAAAATGAGGTCAAAAACATGCAAATGTTGCTAAATTCAAAGTATCCACAATAGTATATAACTTCGCTCACCCATGGTATCAACATATGGTTCAAAACACAATTGCTTGGGACCATTTCGAACAATTCACCCCCTTGGATCCCCACATGGACGCATAGGGACACCTTTGAACCTCCTCACGACACGCACCATGAATATGGGAAAATTGATAGTGGCGCTTGCGGGTCGCTCCGTAAGCCTTCCCACATGCACTATATGTGCGGTACACTTAGTCTAGCGCTATGGAGCACACCATTAGGACATGGGCAAAGCCCTTGCCACGTATGACTCCAAATATATTTCTACAAACTAAGATATATAACATGGGCGTGAGTATAGCGAAGCACATACCATCCATATAACACATACCCTCCGAAATGGCTCCCACCATGGTATGCCATGCCCCTCCATGGACATAACTTCACGTTAAAAGTACGTAGAAACCCAAGGAAAGTTTCTATGCAACACCAACACTCATGCGGTACACTCGAACGTCGCATTAGAATATTTGGTTGCATGGTCCAGGAGTTATAAATCACTTTCTACCTCCTTGACCATCTTCCCTTGCTACACCGCGCATGTGTACACAGCAAAGGCGTCTGAAGCTCCCACAATTAAGTCGAGACCAAGGCGATTCGAGCCCATATCTCAAATTTGAAATTCCCCGCAGTGAGTCGGAGATATGATTTTTCAAAGTCGCGTCACGAATCAATTTTGTTTCGCCTATTTCTCCGAGAAAAATGAAGGAGACAACAAAAGGAAGGTTGATTCGTGATCGGGGAGAAATGTAGGACCACTCGAATCTGCTCATATCAAGTGCGGCGACCTCGTAATCAAAAATTGGATTCTGAAAGGCTATAAAAATCAGATTAATTTTGCGAGTGTATAACATGAAAATTGCGGAAGCAACGAACCCTTTTCTGATGAAATTTAACCCTTCATCGGGGTTTCCGCTAAAATATCTGGAAATAACAGTTAACCAATCGGTTACCGCAAAATCGCAAGCCAACTGCCAGTCGCCGATACATTGACAATCAGAACGGATAGCTGAAAAACTACAGAAACATTATGATAAAAAAACCCTGTTGATTCCCGATGTTTTGATATATAAATCTCAGCCGGCGGCGCCGCGGTATTGAATATGGCCGCTCACAGCTGGAATGGCCAAGCCTATCACAATATCACATCAGGTTAGGTCAGGTGGATGGGAGAGTATGATATCAGCCAATGGCGGCTTGCCGGCCCATAGATACACACCCGAAGTGACCCAAAGATGGCCACGGGGGTCCGAACCGGCTTCAGCGCTGCTGGTGATGCATTGGTGGAAGTTGCCGCTGGTGATGCTCCGACGGTGAGGGTGCCGCAGGTGATGGGTGCGGGTCTGCGCATGGGTGGTTGTTGGTGGTTCTGGGCCGTCGCCTCTCCTGGCGGAGGGCGTTGCTGGTCGGTTGGCGCGCCGATCCTGGCGGTGTTGGTTGCCTCCGGTGACGTCGGGGCATCTCCTTGCCACTCCTGGCGGAGGGTGCCCCTGGTGTTGCTGATGATGAGGGTGGTGGATGTGATGGTGTTGCTGATGCTGATGGCGCTGCCTAGGGTGAGGCCGCTGTGGGTGGTGATGCTGCGGGTGGTTGGCGTTGTTGCTGGTGATGCTGGCAGTGAGGGTGTTGTCGTTGATGCTCCGCGTGATGCCGATGCTGCGGGTGTTGCAGGTGATAGTCTGGTTTGAGGACTCGCTGGTGATGCCGATGGTGAGGGTGGTGTAGGTGGTGCTCCATTCTGCGGTGCCGCTGGTGATGATGATGGTGTGGGTGCCCCAGGTGGCAGTTCTGGGTGTGGGTCTGCCCGGGCGTGTGGGTGGTCCTTTGGCCTTGTTGGGCGTCGGCTTCTGCTATTCCCGGCTCGGGGCCCGGTGGCTGGCGTTGCTGGCCGGTTGGCCTGCCAGTGTCGCTGGTGCCCTTGGTGATGCCGACGGTGAGGGTGCTGTAGGTAATATACTGTGTTGGGATCGTTGGTGATGGTGATGGTGAGGGTGTTGCAGGTGACGCAACACGGTTGTTGCCGTCTCTGACGATGCCTAGCGTGGGCGCGTTGCCGGTGATCATCCGGGTGACGTCTTTGGCGAGGGTGGTGTAGGTGGCGCATCGGGTGTTGGTGTCGCAGGTGATGCCGACGGTGAGGGTGTCGCAGGTGATGCTTTGATGCATGGCGCTTCCTGTGGTGCTCTGATGGTGAGGATGTTGCTGGTGATGGTGCTGGGTGTGGGCCCCCGCATGGGTGGTCGTCGGCAGTTCTTGGCGTAGGGCCTCGCCACTTCTGGCGGAGGGCCTGGCGGGCGTTGCTGGTCGGCTGGTGGTCGGTTGGCTCGCCGGTCCTGATGGTGTTGGTTGCCTCTGGTGTCGGGGTAGCTCGTCGCCAATCCTGGCACCTGCAGTTGCAGGTGTTGCACCGGGTGTTGCCGAGGGTTGGGATGTTGTAGGCGATGATGCTGATGCTGCGGGTGGGTGGCGGTGCTGCTGTGATGCTGACGTTGGTGGCACTGGTTATGTTGATGGTGAGGGTGCTGCCGGCGGTGCTCCGGGTGTTGGCGCCGCTGGTGATGTCGATGGCGAGGGCGCTGCAAGTGATGCACTGGTGGATGGTGCTGCTGGTGATGCTCTGATGGTGCCGTAAGAGATGGATGTGGGTCCGCGTATGGGTGGTGGTCGGTGGGTCTGGACGTTGGACCTCGCCACTCCTGGTTGAGGGTCCAGTGGGTGTTGCTGGTCGGTGGGTGCGTCGGTCCTGGCGGTGTTGGCCGCCTCTGGTGTCGGGGCAGCTCCTCGCCACTCCTGGCAAAGGGTGCCACTGGTGTTGTTGATGGTGAGGGCGGTGGATGTGATGGTGCTGTTGATGCCGATGGTGTTGCAGGTATTGTACCGGTGATGCCTAGGGTGGGGACGCTGTAGGTGGTGTTGCTGCGGTTGGGTGGCGGCGTCGCTACTGATGCCGTCGGTGGTGAGGGTGCTGTCCGCGATGCTCAGGGTGTTGGCGTTGCTCAGGTTGCGTTGCTGGTGGTGCTTTGGATGATGGTGCTGTTGTTGATGCCGGTGGTGAGGGCGTTGCAGGTGATGTTACCGTTTACGGTGTCTATGGTGATGATGATGATGAGGGTGCTGCAGGTGGTTCTGGTGTGGGTCCGTGTGTGGGCGGTCTTTGGCTTGTGTTTGGGCGCGGGGCGTCTCTGTTCCCGGCTGGGGGCCTGGTGGGCGGCGGTGCTGGCCGGTCCTGTTGGTGGCTCTGACGGTGAGGGTGCGCCGTAGGTGATGTACTGGGTTTCTGGGTCGCTGGTGATGCCGATGGTGAGGGTGTTGCAGGTGATGCTCCGGGTGATGTCGTTGGTGAGGGTGACGTAGGTGGCGCACCAGGTGTTGGTGTCGCTGGTGGTGGCAATGATGTGGGTGCCGCAGGTGATCTTTGATCGGGCGTCTGTTGCGATGCTCTGGTCGTGAGGGTGTTGTTGGTGATGGTTCCGGACGTGGGCCCTCGCCATTCCTGGCAGAGAGCCTGGTGGCCAGAAATGGTTTGTTGGTTCACAGGTCTGGGGGCGCTGGGCGCCTCTGCTGTCGGAGAGTGCAGCTGGTGATGTTGATGGTGGGGGTGGTGCAGGTGATGGTTTTGTTGATGCCATTGCCTTGGGTGTTGTAGTTGTTGTACGGGGTGATGCTGCGTGTAGGGTGACGTGCCGTAGGTCATGCTGCTGGCAGCGGTGCGGCCGGTGATGGCGATGGTGAGGGTGCTACTGGGGCTGCTATGGTTAATGGTGGTGCTGGTGATGCCAATGGTGAGGGTGCTGCCGGTGGCGGCTTTGGCTGCGGGTCTGTGTCTGGCGCGGGTGTGGTCGTGGTCTTGTTCGTTGGCTGGTTTTGGGCGTGGGCCCTCACCATTCCTGGCAGAGGACCTGGCGGGCGGCGTGGCTGGCTCCTTGTGTTGATTAGATGATGGCGAGGGTGTCTTAGGTGATTTGCTGGTTGCTGGGGTTGCTGGTGTCGCCGACGTTGAGGGTGTGGCCGTTGATGCTCCGGGTGTTACTGTTGGCGAGGGTGTTGTAGGTGGCTTCCCGGTTGTAGGTGCCGTTGGTGACGCTGGTGGCGAGGGTGCTGCAGTCGATGGTTCTAGGTGTGGGTCTGGGCTTGGTTGGCTGTTGGCTGGTGCTAGGCGTGGGCCCTTGCCACTCCGGGCTGGGGGCTTGGTGGGTGGCGTGGCTGGTTGGTTGACCGGTCTGTCCTAGTGGTGTTTCTGGTGTCAGGGCGGCCCTTCACCCCTCCTCGCAGAGGGTCCGGGCCGCCGTTTCCCGTCAATCTTTTGTGGGGTTCGTCATTGGGGTTGGCGGTGGGTTCCTTGCCATTCCTGGCTGAGGGTTGTTGGTTTCTTTCGGGGTGGGTGTGCGAGTTTCCTGTGTTGTGTGTGTTCGTGGTGCGGGCGGTGTTCGCGCTTTCATGTGTTTTGTGTGTTTGTGGCGCTTGTGTTGGTGGCGGCTGTGGTGGTGGTGGTGGTGTGTGTTGTGTGTGCGCGGGTGCGTGTGTGGTGTGTTGGTGGTGTGTTTGGTTGCCTGCCCTCGCCTCTCCGGGCTTGGGCTGGCGGCTCTGTGTGGGTGTGGGGGTTGTGTGTTGCAGTCCCTTGCCAGTCCTGGCTGAGGGGCCTGGGTGTGGTTCCCCGCCACTCCTGGCTTGGGTCCGGTGGTGGTGGTGCGTTCCCCTGTCCCCTTGCGTGCTCTCCCCCCTCTGCCCCTTTGCTGCGTTGCCTTGCGTGCTGCTCCCCTGGTGTCTGCTCCGGGACTACCGGGGCTGTAGTGGGTGTGCGGTGGGTTTCTTTTGGGGGGGGGGGGGGGGCTTAACGCTGGCTCGGGTCGCATCCCCTGGTTTTTTCCCTTTGAGGGGCCGATGCTCGCACTCCCTGTCAGTGTGTAACTCTGATGTACGGGCGGTCCATTTGTACACGCTCCGTACAAATGGACCTGCGCCGTAGCCAGATACTCTGGCTGTTCCCCACACGGGGTCGGGTACACTGTGGGTAGCAGGGGAGTCCTTGCGGGACAGGCGCGTCTCTTGCCTGCCCAGATGGACGGTGTGCCGTACTTGCAGCCCCTCGCTGGACACGAACCGCAGTACGTGCCGCGGGGAGTGCTCCTGGTCACGCCCATTGGTCAGCCCCCCAGGCCGGTGCCACCTTCGGCCGCTGACCAATGGTCCTGGGAGCATCCCACCTTATTGCATGTGCTCAGTTGGGGCCGATACGGTCACCGGGGGCGGCCTCAAACCCCTGAGGCTGGGCCTCTCGCCTGCGTCCCCTGTGAGTTCCTTTCGTCCGGTCCAACCCCTGCGGCTGTGTTGGCCTCGGTAGTGGGTCCTTCGCCACTCCTGGCTTGGGTGCGGCGGTGGTGCTGGGGTGGGGGGGCAGCCCGTCGCCACTCCTGGCTGAGGTGCTTGTGTGCGCGTCCCCGCCACTCCCGGCTGGGGCCCGCTGCCGGTGGTGGCGGGTGGTCCCTTGCCGCTCCTGGCTGAGGGTCCTGGGTGCGGTTCCTCGCCACTCCTGGCAGGGGTCCGCTGATGGTGCACCGGGGGTTGGTCCTTTGCCACTTCTGGCTGAGGTCCGCTGGTTTGTGGGGCGTGGCTAGGTCCAGTTCCGGGCCACTCCTGGCTGGCATCCGGCGGTGGTGGTGGTGGATGGCCCCTCGTTACTCCTGGCTGAGAGGCTTGGGTGTCATTCCCCGCCACTCCTGGCAGGGGCTCGCTGGCTGTGGTGGTGGGTAGTCCCTTGCCACTACTGGCTGAGGGTCCTGGGTGTGCTTCCTCGCCACTCCTGGCTCGGGTCCGCTGTCCGTGGTTGTGAGTGTTCCCTCGCGACTCCCTGCTGAGGGTCGTCCTGGTTGCGGTTCCCCGCCACTCCTGGCTGGGGTCCACCGGCCGCGGCGGTGGTGGTGGCCCGTTTCCATGGGGTCGGGTGGGGGGTTTCCCGTGTTGTGTGTGTTTGTGGCGCGGCGCGTGTGCGTGGTGCCTGTGCTTTTGTCTGTTTTGTGTGTTTGTGGTATCTGTGTTCGGGGTGGTCTGGGTGGTGTGGTGCGGGTGTGTCCTCCGCGTGTGTTGGTGTGCGTGCGTGTGTGTGTGTGGCGTGTTGGTTGTCTGTGGTTGCTTGTCCTAGCATCTCTCGGCTGGGGCTTCCTGCTGGTGTTTGTGTGGGTATGGCTCGGGTGTGTTGTGGTTGGTCCCTCGCCAGTCCTGGCTGAGGGCCCTGAGTGCGGTTCCCCGCCACTCCTGGCTGTGTTCCGCGGTCGGTGGCGGTGGGTGTTCCCTCGCCACTCCTGGCTGAGGGCCCCGGGTGCGGTCCCCGCCACTCCTGGCTGGGGTCTGCCGGTGGTGGTGGTGTGTGGTCCCTGGCCACTCCTGGCTGAGGGTCCTGGTTGCGTCTCTCCGCCACTCCTGGCTGGGGTCCGTCGGCTGCGGTGGGCTGTTTCGTGGGGGTGGGGGGTGTCCGGTGTTTTGTGTGTTTGTTGCGCGGGCGGTTGCGCGTGGTGCTTGTGCTTTTGTGTATTTTGTGTGTTTGTGGTGTCTGTGTTTTTGGTAGTGGGGTGTGGGTGTGTCTTCCGCGTGCGCCGGTGTGCGTGCGTGCGTGTGCGTGGTGTGGCGGTGGTCTTTTGTCTTTTGTTATTTCCCGCCTCTCTCGGTTGAGGCTTGCGGCTGGTTTTTGTGTGGGTGTGGTTGGTGTGTGTTGTGGGTGGTCCCTCGCCACTCTTGGCTGAGGCTCCTGGGTCCGGTTCCCCTCCACTCCTGGCTGGGGTCAGCCGTTTGTGGTGGTGGATGGTCACTCGCCACTCCTGGCTGAGGGTATTGGTTGCGGTGCCCCGCCTCTCCTGGCTGGGGTCCGCCGCCGGCTGTGGTGGCTGGTCCCTCGCCTGTCCTGGCCGAGGGCCGTGGGTGCAGTTCCCCGCCACTCCTGGCTGGGGTCCCCTGGTTGTGGTGGTGGGGGTTCACTCGCCACTCCTGGCTCAGGGCCCCGGGCGCTGCTCCCTGTCTTTTTTTCCTGGCCAGGGCTTGCTTGTGGCGGTGGTGTGGCGGTGTTGTGCGCGTGTGTTGGTGTATTTTGTTGTGGTTGGTGGCCCCTGCCCTTCTCTGTGGCCCTGGAGTGTGTGTGTGTGTTGTTCTGGCGCCTCATGTTGGTGTCGCTGGTGTGCGGGGTGGGTTCATGTGTGGTGGGCTTGCGGTGTGTGTGTGTATGCGTGCGTTCCGTGGTTTTTAGGGTATGTCATACCTGGATCGGTTCGCGTTGTCGGCCGACATGGTCACGATAAAAGGCAGAAAAGGAGGTCCTGCAAATGTTTCTGCACGTGGTTGGGTGGGGGGAGGGCGTTGCGGCCTTTATTCCTGTCCCTCACCTTCGTTTGTCCCCTTTGCCTTTGTTTCGTCTCTCGGTGGTACCTGCAAAGTCTAGAGGTGCGGTTGGGTGCGGTGCTACGTGTTACAGTTTGATAACATACCTCAGTTCTGTCATACCTTGTGTACTTCCCCTGTAGAGAGCGTGTGCGGGACGTAGGGGGTCGGGTGGGTGTGGCGGGGGGCGGGTCGCGGTCCTACCTCTCCTCCATTGTTGTTTTTCTTCATACTTTTGTGTTTTCTTGCTTCCCTTTACCTATTTAGTTTTGTTGTGTGTTATACCATGCTTCTTCTTTCCCGTCTTGGGGCGGACCTGGTCTTTTCGTTCTTGTAGTGGGTTCGATAACATACCTCATTGTCTTACCTCGCGTGCTTTCCCTATAGAGAGCGTCTGTATGGTGTAGGGGGGGTGTGGGCGTGGCGTGCGGCGGGCGCTCATACCTCTCCCCCCCCCCCTTTTTTTTTGGTGGTTTTTGCTCCTCATGGAGCGGACGACGCGGTATTCTCATATGTGCATGTCTAGTGTGTCGGTGCAATAACATACTGCTTTGTCATACCTTATGTATCCCCTATAGAGAGCGTGTGCAAGGTGTAGAGACTGTGTGGGTGTGGCAGGTGGCGGGTTGCGTTCATACCTCTACACCCTTTGTTTTTCCTTTTCAGACATTGGTGTTTATATGGCTTCCCATACCTTTTTGGTTGTCATGTTTGCCAAGCAGGTGTCAGATGAGGCTGCGGACGCGGCCGCCCTTACTTACCTACTTACTTACTTGTGATGTTTGCCATACCATGTTTCTCCTTGACCTTGTCTCCGTCTTCATGTGCCTTGCGTGCGCTTGGCTTCTATGGACATATGGACATATGAACGTGGCATGTGTATGTCTGCATGATTCATGACGCGTGCGGTTAATTCGTTGTTTGTTTTTGTGCGCGGCGTCGTCCCTCCGACGCCCTCTTTCGCAATATACTTGGATTTTACACCTCTGCATATGTAGCGGGGGTGGTGTGGGATGCATGGGTTCTTCATATTCTTGTTTGACATACCATTGTTTCCCCGTGGTTCGTGGCCGCCAGCGTTTGGTCTTTCGAGGGTCATGTGCGTTGGTTACTTCTGCGTTCTCTTTTTGCTATCTATGTATGTGTCTCTCCCTTTGGTTTTTTTTTGACGCGCACAAGTCGCCTAGCACCTACAGCACGCACTTTGCTAGGTGTTTTGGGCCACGCAACATTCATTTTTGCCGCCCTTGTTGCTCTTCTGTTCGTTCTGTTCAGCAGTGCGGCGGGTGACCTTCCTCGATGACGCCAAAGACAGCCAAAACGGACCGGCTAGGAGACAACGCCGGCAAATTTCACCAACAGCCGAGCCCTAGCCAGGACCCAAAAGGCCCAGGACGAACAGAACTCAAATCCCCACCATTCTCCCACCCACCGGGCGAGCGCGCCTGGCAGCGCTCAGCATGCAGACTGACTCAGCAGAGGCCGCTGTGTCCAGCTCTTCTGCCGCCCCCTCCTACACGCGGACGAGCGGCACTACACCAAGGCCACGCCAACCATCGGCGGCCCCACACGCGGCGACCCCAAACTAAACCCCGTCGGTGCACCCCTCAAGTGAGTGCGGCCCCACTACAGGTCCACAACACGGACCGGAGCAACCACACAGACAACCACACACACCAGCGTACACAGCAGGGGGGGCACAAGACTGCGAGACGGGGGCCACGGAAAGCAGGCGTGACTGCGACACCACCGGCCATGGCTGCGCAGGTCCCGGTCAGCGAGCCCGACGCCACACGCGCCGAGTTCCCCACCCTGGCCGCGTTCAAGCGCAGTCCGCGGGCTCAGTGCCGCGCCAAAACAACGGGCCTGGCAACACAACGCCGGGCACCGATGAAGCTACGACCGAAAGCCAGGAATCGGAGAAGCCTGAGGCCACTCCGTCTCCTACCCCACGCCCCAGCCCGGAACCCTCATGGCCCGGGCCCGCCGCGGAAGCCATGTACACAGAACCCGACCACAACACGTCACGGGACACTCCCTCGCCCGGCACCCTTGCGGCCCGGGACAGGGAAATCATGCCACCCCCACCCCCCAGGGCGCCGCACTCGGGAGACGTGCCCTGCTTGGAGGAAGTACGGAGGGCATACGGCGTCTATCACAGCCCGCCCTTGCGCGACCTAGTAGAAGCCCTCTGGGCGCAATTCCACGACGTCCGCCCCGACCGGCGCTTCGCGGCGGCCCTCCTCCGACTTGGAGCTACCAGCATCTGCGTGCGGCAACTCCAGGCGCTCCTCGGCCCGGGACAATGTCCCCCAGACGTGTGGATCTGGTGGTTCAACTCCCAACAGCTGGACCAGGGGCGGATAGGGGTCCTGCACCTGGCCTGGGCACACACGCTGATCGCCCCACCAACCAAGTCCTGGCCTGCACCAAGCCCCGGGGCCCGGACGCGAGCCGCGCCGCAACTGAGCGCCAACGCGCTCAACATCCCACCATATGATGGCCTCGCGTACTTGGAATACAGGACAGCCCCGGAGAGTACGAACAACCTCCGGGTGATGATGGAGCGATGAGCGCAAACGCTGGGGCCGGAGGCACACGCGGAGCCTCCGGCGCGAGGTACCCCCTGCACTGTTGCTACCCAGGTGTTGAAAAACGGCCACTACTACCAGGTGAGGATCAGGCCCCGACCGCTGGAACACGGCTGGGACTTGGAGGCTGTTGATTCCATGCTCCCCAGAGACCTGGACCTGCCAGATGGCCCCACTCTGCTGCTCCCGGGCCAGCCTCCGGACCCGCTGACGGCCATCGTGTCCGGCATGGCGGGCACATGGCACACAGGACACGCGCTCCACTGCCTGTAGCGATGGGCCCAATCGAGGTGGCAGCACACCAAGAAATGGTCAGCGACATGGAGGTTCCACCTGGATGGCCGGCAACAGGCAAGGATCACCCCATGCCAGGGCCGGGCGACCAGACGGCCCCGCCACGGACAACTTGTGCCTTGTCCTCGCGATCGACCAGCTCGGAGCATTGGCGGAGGGACGGGTGTCACCCGCAATCCACACGGAGGAGGAAGCGTGAGCTGCGAATATGGCACTTGTGACCAGTATTCTTGCTGCCCTCCGCACCACCCTCGTCAGGCATCCAGGTATCCCTGCGATGCCTTTACCAACGACAGGCCACGACCTTTGCGCCCCCCAGAACAAGTGGATCACCAAGACCGCTACCGTACTACACCCGCCACCACACGGCCACGTGGCCCGACTGTCAAGACCACCAACTCGCCCGCCCGCCAGGATGCAGCACCGATCTGGCACCATTGGGACCACTTCCACACAAAACCCCACCCGCTGCGCGCCGAAGCCTCAGATGTTGAGCTGCAGCGTGTGTCGGTGAGATGCCGGTGATGACCAATCCCCCATACAGTGGTGAATACCGTCCTTCGCGCGCGCTGGCAGCCTGTGCCCGAATGAAATAAAAAGATAGGTGAATGACGACAAAGAAACATTCTAAATAGCTGAAAATAAAAAAAATTCGCATAAAAAACACATAGGCCAAAAAGCGCGCGGCGAAACGCGTAGAAACGCAGACGAAAATTTTGTCAGCTTAAGTAGGTAAACAAACGGTGCCGTAAGCACTGTAACGAATAAAAAAAACGTAACGCCATGTCGCTCGTGGCAGTACGTACCGTATAGGTAAAGAAAACGCCCCTGCAAGCAGCGCGTAAAAACCGGAAACCATTTTTCTAAGACGCTACGCCCCTGACCTCGCACTCTTTCGCTTCGTTTCCTTTTCCATGCACCTCCCCTACCCTTCACCGCCCCACTCTCGCCGTTTCCGCCCTCTGTCTCGCTGCAGGCAAGTCAAGTGGAGTCAAACTCAAGTGACGACGAAAAAGACGACTCCATCACCAAAGCCATACCAGCCACCACACTGCCACCACCGCGGGTTAACATGTAAGGCAGTGAAGACGACATGGTCTTGCTGCCAGCGAGTGTGCGAGTGTGCGTGCGTTGGGTAGTGTATAATTTTAATCTATTGCCAAAGGCCAAAAAATATTTTAACAAATTTTGCAGCAGTTTTTCAAGTAGGAGAAGCCAAACCAACTCAAGAAGCAAACCAAACAAGGCAGCAGGACAGGACACCACAGCACCACACAACAGCACAGCACCACGGGGCACAGCACAGGGGAGCAGGGCACCAAGGGAGAGCAGGGCCGCACAGCAACACCGCACAGGGCGGAGGGGACAGGGAACGCACAGCATGACACCCCAGGACGCACACAGCACAAAGCACAGCGGCGAACAAGAGCACACAGCAACACACCAGGGCAAAAGACACACAGCGCGGGGAGACAAGACGAAACACAGCGCCGGAAGGCACAGGACCCCAGGACGACGGACAGCGCCCGACGGCACAACACAGCGCGCAACAGCACCAAATAGAGCAAAGCAAAACAACACAGCGCACAAAAACACAACGTCGGGCGGCACAACGTGCAGCAACACGGCGCAGCATAGCACCCAGGGACACACCACAGCAGAGCACCAAAACACGACACCAGGAGCCACAAGGAGCGACCAGTAGACAACAGAGGACAGCCAGGCCAAACAGCAAACACCCAAACACAACAGGCAACGACACAAAACACGTCCGGCCACGCCGAACAGCAAGAAGCACCACGGCAGAGCACTACAGAGACGGAAATAGCCCGGAGCACCGTGCTAAGGCAAGGAACAACGCAAAAAAAAAACCAGCAGAAAAAGCAGCAGCGCACGACAGCAAAGCACAACAAACACAGCACAACAAGACCGAGCACAACACCGTGCCGGACACCATGGCGCAAGAACCCAACACGACACAAGCACGCGTCCCAGCACCGGGCAAAGCACCAATCACACTACGGACCGCAGCACCACATGACACGACGCACGACAACGCACAACACAGGGCACCACAACCACCCGGGGGGGGGGGGGGGGAGCAAAGCCAGCACACACCAGAACGAAAAAGAAAACCCGCGCACAGCACCAGGGAGGGGGGGGCGGCATGCAACACCACACGGCACCCCACAACGGGGCAAAACGCCACACCAAAGAGACCAGCAGAACACACACCAACGCAAGGCGAAACAGTACGACAAGACGCAGCGTAACAGGGCAACCCCACCACAGCACCCAAGGGCAACCACAGGACGCAAGCGCCACCGCAGAACAGAAGCAGAGGACAGACCACACAAGCGGGGCAGCAGAAGCAGGTTGGGGAAGAAAAACACTGCCAGCACGGCGCCACCAGACACGCGCAACACAACCAGCAAAAACACGCACGGAGCAGGCACAGGCAGGGAGCACAAACGACACAGCGCAAGGGCAAACCGGCTCCCGCCGAAGCACAACGCCCACGGCAACACACACCAACACGCCTCACAGCCCAGGACGGCCGAGCACCGAAGAAACAGCACACCACAGAAAGAACAAACGAAGAGAGAAAAAAAAACAGAGCCGCAACAAGGAAAAAACACAAGAGAGGCAGGAAAAAAAAAGAAACGCGCGGCGGGGTCGGGGGGCGGGGAAAAAAATCAAATAAAAGAAAGGGGAAAAATAACAAGAGGGGGGGGGACCACAAGACGCCAAGGCCCAAGGCACCCATGAGCCGGAAAACACAGAACGCCAGAGCCAACGGGGGCGCAAGAAAGAAACGAAACACAGGAACAACCACAAACAGGGCAGCCCTATCCGAGAGGGGGCCGAGCGAACAAAGAGAGCACTGTGACCGGCCGCAGGAAAAGGGAAGGCGAACCAAAACACGTCCGGGAGGCCGACCCACCCGACCTGGTTGCGAGGGGCACGCACACGCACACACACGCGGGACCCGGGTGTGGCGTCCTCTGACCTTAAAGGGGCGGTGTCGGCGTCCACACAAAACAGCCCCGGTGCAGCAGCTGAGTCCCCCGTCGCAAGACGGACGGTACGGGCAACCGGACGCGTCAGTGATAGGGTCCACACACGCAAACCACCGCAGCGCACGCAGCCCAAGACCGACGCCGGAGGGCCCCGCCAGGGATGACCCCATTGCCGGGCCCCAAACGGGTACAACGCGGAGCGAGCTCGCCGCCCCTGCCTCGGCAGTGGCCACGGGCAGGCACAAAGAGCCTGGCTCTCGGCCGGCCTCGGCATGCTCCGCCCAGCTGCCCAGGAAATCCGGGGGCGCAAGCCCCCGGGGTGGGCAAAGGCACCACAGCTTCAGAAAAGCCCACCGGAACACCGAGAGCGACCAGACGGGACGAGGCGCGGCGCACCAACGCGGGGCCACGAGGCACACCACAGAGACACACTGCCAGCGACAACCGAGGCACACAGACAGGTGCCAAGCAACAACAGCCACCGGATGCCGCAGACCTGGGCAGCGCGCAGAACCCGCAACGAACCACGGCACAGGAAAATTTACCAGGCGACACCCAGCCCGTACACCGCACGCCCCAGCCAGGATTGGCGGGGTGCAATCAGAGCGAGCACACAAACACACACACACCCAAACACCCCAGCCAGGAGTGACAGGGCGCAGCCGAAACCCGGGCCCAAGCACACACACACACACCGCACACCCCAGCCAGGAGTGGCGAGGCGCAGCCAAAACCCGAGTACAAAGCCACACACCCACACCGCACACCCCAGCCAGTAGTGACGGGGTGCAGCTGAAATCCGAGTTCAAGCACACAAACCCACAGCGCACACCCCAGCCAGCAGTGGCGGGCTGAGAGCGGAGCGCACACACAAACACACACACAACCCAACGCCCCAGCCAGGAGTGGCGGGGCACAAGCAAAGAGCGCGCACGAAGACACACACACCCCAACACCCCAGCCAGGAGTGGGCGCTTGTAGTTAATAAAATCGCCTTGGATGTTTTCACCCTCGTTGTTGAAAAGCAAAATCCACAAAGTTAATCTCGAACTTTTCAATCACGGTGCAAAAGCATATAAAACAAAAGTCCAACACTTCCAAAGTGTTAAAGTACGTGTTTTGCCTCCAGAAGAGGCCTCCTCAGCCTGTGTACAACATGAAGAAAGATGTACATGGGACACAAAATACAAATTCCAATCCTATGGGTATAGGGTTAGGAATTGACGATGTCACATGGTGGGAAATCCGAAAATGGATCCCCCCCACATCAAAACTTCATGTGGGTACGCGATTTAACAATAGCTGGGCCAGAGTCGTGAAGACATCGCTCCTGCTGTGCTGCCGCGTCCTGTGCTTTGTGCGCGCACGCTGTTTAAACAGCGCGCGCCAGCAAACAGAACAGAAAAATCAGCATCTCGCAAGATTCTGAGCAAAGGAATGAACAGAACAAGAAAAGCCGCATCGAACGCAGTATTCTACAGTCAGATCCGTGACAGACGAATTTTTGCGTCGCCGCACGCTCCTCAAAGCTCCTCAAAATGCGCACATTGGGCGACGACTTCAAAGTGACTCGCACTTGCAAACTTGGTATTGACGGTAATAATTTACAACGAATACGGGAAAACATCGCAGCCCATGGAATAGGCATAGAAGAAGGAAATGGCACTCGAACAGCGTGCACAATCTCATTTACTTTGCCACGATCATGCACATACCTCCTCTTGTCACTCCATTGTCTTGGTGCTTTACGCCATGCATGTTTTGGATAACCTAGACGCATGAGAGCTCCTTGTAGTCTAGACCAACATGCATTGAAACAGTGTTCATGAGAACACAATCGCAAAAAACAAATGCATTCGCCGGTGACCCGCCCCAATTTTACATGCCGTGGTTTGTTTGAGCCCCACGGAATATAAGAACATGTTTGGGTTGGTTTAAAGTACACACTCGTTTCAAGTGGCTTCACCTTGACAATTAACAAATCCATATAGGGGATGTTAGTCATGCGATTGAATGCTTCAAACTCTACCATCAAATGTGGAGGGTAAAGGCTTTGAATATCATGCAACAATTGCTCGCGAGTAACATTAGGATGGTGGAGGACAAGACCATCATCAATGAAACGAGTCATGACATGGGAGCTTGGGGATGGGACACGGCTTTCAAAAAACCGTAGCACCAAATTGGCCCATGTGGGCGCGGTATTAGTGCCCATCGCCCACCCCGACAGTTGAACATGTACACCAAGCCCGGGGGTTTCAAACACACAATGAGTGAAAATCACGTGCAAAAGAAACTCTCAGATTGTTAAAACGGGTGAGTACTCAAGGGTTGAAAAAGGGAAGAGCGGATTGTACGTACGAAATGATTCCATGGACATGGGAGTGAATAACATATCCATAAATTCCGCTTCCTCCTCCAACATTACCTTCATGGTTTTGCCAGGAGTGGCGAGGCGCAGCCAAAACCCGAGCCCAAACACACACACCAACACCGCACACCCCAGCCAGGAGTGGCGGGGCGCAGCCAAAACCCAAGCTCAAGCACACACACCCACACCGCACACCCCAGCCAGCAGTGGCAGGGTGAAAAAGGAGCGCACACACAAACGCACACACAACCCAACGCCCGAGCCAGGAGTGGCGGGGCGCAGCCGAAACCCGAGCCCGAGCACACACACCCACGCCGCACACCCGAGCCAGGAGTGGCGGGGCACAAGCGGGGAGCGCGCACAAAGACACACACACCCCAACACCCCAGCCAGGAGTGGGCGCAGGTGAGACCCGGGCCCAAGCACACACACCCACACCGCACAGCCCAGCCAGGAGTGGCGGGGTGAAAGCGGAGCGCAAACACAAAGACACACACGCACCCAAACACCCCAGCCAGGAATGGCGGGGTACAAGGGAAGCTTGCACACAAATAGACACACACGCCCAACACGCCAGTCATGAGTGGGGGGGCGCAGCCGAAACTGGAGCCCAAGCACACACACCCGCACCGCACGCCCCAGCCAGGAGTGGCAGGGGACCAAGCGAAGCGCGCACACAGACACACACACAGCCCAACACCCCAGCCAGGAGTGGCTGGCAGCAGCTGAAACCCGAGCCCAAACACACACAACCAAGCCGCACACCCAAGCCAGGAGTGGCGGGGTAAAAGCGGGGCGCGCCCACAGACACACACACAGTCCAACACCCCAGCCAGGAGTGGCTGGGCGAGGCCGAAACCCGAGCCAAAACACACACAACCAAGCCGCAGACCCCAGCCAGGAGTGGCGGGGTAAGGGGGGAGCCCGCACACAAACACACACACACCCCAACACCCCAGCCAGGAGTGGCAGGCCGCAGCCAAAACCCGAGCGCAAGCTGACACACCGACGACGCACACCCCAGCCAGAAGTGGCGGGGTACAAATGGAGCGCGCACAGAACACCCCAGCCAGGAGTGGGGGTCGCAGCCGAGACCTGAGCCCAAAAACACACAACCACATCGCACAACCCAGCCAGGATTCGCGGGGTACAGGCAGAGCGCGCACACAAACAGACACACACCCAAACACCCTTGCCAGGAGTGGCGGGGCGCAGCCGAAACCCGAGCCCAAGCACACACACCCAAGCCGCACAGCCCAGCCAGGAGTGGCAGGGGACCAAGCGGAGGGCGCATACAGGGAAACACACACACACCCCAACACCCCAGCCAGGAGTGGCGGGGCGCAGCTGGGACCCTAACCCAAACACACACACCAACACTGGACACCCAAGCCAGGAGTGGCGGGGCACAAGCGGAGTGCACACACAAACATACACAGAGCCCAACACCCCAGCCAGGAGTGGCGGGGCGCAGCCGGAAGCGGAGCCCAGAAACACACACCCACACTGCAGACCCCAGCCAGGACTGGCGGGGTACAAGCGGAGAACACACACAAACACACACACACCCCAACACCCCAGCCGGGAGTGGCGGGGCGCAGCTGGAACCCGAGCCCAAACACACACACCCACACGGCACACCCGAGCCAGGAGTGGCGGGGCGCAGACAAAATTCAAACCGAAAACACACACACACACACCGCAAACCCGAGCCAGGAGTGGCCGGGCACAAGCAGAGTGCACACACAAACACACACACACCCCCACCTATGATTTTAGCAGCTGTTTTTTCCCAAAATTCAAAAGGTCAGCAAAAGGCAGATTTTCGCGGGAAATGACCTACTTTTTTGATTTCTACGGCCCCAAAATAGGGGGGGGGGGTTCCTCCTACCCGGCTTCTGTCCAAAAATATCAAAAACCCTGAAATTTGGCCTATTTTGGGGTATTTTTGCCTGCTCTGGGCTGGTCCTGCAGAACAGTGCTGCACACCAGTGTACCTGCCTATAGAGGATTTTCGACAGAAATTGCCCTTTTGTTGGGATTCTCTTGCCCCAAAATACGAATGGGGGGGTTCTTCCCACCCGAGCTTTCTCCTAAACCATCAAAAACCCTGGAACTCGGCCTATTTTGGAGTACTTTTGTCTGTTGTGGGGTGGTGCTACAGAACAGTGCTGCACACCAGCGTATCTGTATCCTATAGTATAGGCACAAAAATACCATGAAAAGAGGTTTTGTACCCAAAAAGACCAAAGGAAACCTTTTTTCTTTTATTCTGCACGCTCAAAATAGGAGAAGGGGTTCCTCCTACCCGATTGTTCTCCAAAAATACACTGTTTTTGGCCAAAAATTGGCATTTTTTGGCCATTTTTGGACTAAAACTGTTTTTTTTCTGTGCTGACGGCCCTGCAACACCCAATAGGTTGCTCCAATACAATTCCAAACACATTTCACTGGATTGGGCATATGTAGGACCTATCATACAAACGCTTACAATAACAACCTAAGCCCCAAACATGTGTGTGTACGGTGATAGGCACGCAAAAGCCTACCTATGAACCATATGGAAATGGACCACAAAAGGTGCAGAATAGGGCCAAAAACACCTCAAATGTTCATCTTTCATCCCATTCTTATGCACATACTATCATATTTTATGTAGTTCTTATCATTCAAATGCATACAATACCAACCCAAGCCCCAAACATGTGTGTGGACGGTGATAGGTGATCAAAACCCTACCTATGAACCATATGGATATTGGGCCCCATGGTGCATGAGAAAGGGATGAATAGCCTAGAATAAAGGCAAAACATCGCTTGTCATGTAGGCTTCTGCCAATGGTGATGACAATTTGTTCATATATCACCTCTATACCACCTCTGACAGCCCTGTAAGGCCCTCTATATGGCCTCCATAGACCCTAAAACCATGTAAAAAAGTGGTTTTTGGGTAGAGAAGCGTGAATTTCTCCAAATCTGTGCCTGCCAATCTGGATTTTTCTAGGTCAGCAGCAAGGTATTTATCTCGGGAGCACGCTCACGCCTTTACTTTGCATCCAACTGCGAAAAAAAGTGGACTTTTCCGCGATTTTCTATTGCGCACGGCGGTCGGGAATCTGAAATCGCGTACGCGGCAGTTGCTGACAGTTTATCTGCGGCTCCAGCTTCAGCGACAGCATAATTTTAATAAAAATTTGAGAAAACATAAAAACAACAGTACTACTGTGTACAGTTTGATATCGCGGTTCTGAAAATGCATGATTTTGAATTTTGGGGAAAAGCAGCTGCTAAAATCGTAGGTGCATCACCTCAGCCAGGAGTGGCGGGGCGCAGCCCGGACCTGAGCCCAAACAAACACACCCACACCGCACACCCCAGCCAGGAGTGGCGGGGTACAACCGGAGCACGCACACAAACACACACACACCCCAACACCCCAGCCAGAAGTGGCGGGGCGCAGCCGAAACTCGAGCCCAAACACACACACCCACACGGCACACCCCAGCCAGGAGTGGCCGGGCACAGGTGGAGTGCACACACAAACACACACACACCCCAACACCCCAGCCAGCAGTGGCAAGGCGCAGCCGGAACCCGAGCCCAAACACACACACCCACGCCTCACACCCCAGCCAGGAGTGGCGGGGTACAAGCGGAGCGCGCACACAGGCAGGCATACACTCCAACACCCGAGCCAGGAGTTCCGGGGAGCAGGCGCAACGCGAGCCCAAGCACACACACCGGCACCGCACACCCCAGCCAGGAGTGGTGGGGTACAGACGGAGCGCGCACACAAACACGCACACACCCCAACACCCCAGCAAGGAGAGGCGGGGCGCGGCTGAAGCCCGAGCCAAAGCACACACACCCAAACCGCACACCCCTGCCAGAAACGGCGGGGTACAGGCTGAGCGCGCACACAACCACGCACGCCACAAAACCCCAGCCAGGATGGCGGGGTGCAAACCAAAACCAAAGCCCAACCGTACACATCACACGCCCCAGCTACGAAGGTAGGGGAGAAGCCAAAACCCGTACCCAAGCACACCCACCCAAGACCCCAGCCAAGATTTGTTGGGTAACCGCGAAGCCCAAACCTAAACACAAGCGCCACACAACAGTAGGAAACCCAATGTCCATAGCCCGGGCACTGAGGCAGCCTGTGCCATGCCGGTGACCCGGCCAAACGAGATCCGGAGCCCTGCGGTAAGGCTGTATCCTAAGATGTGCGCTGCTTTGGGACATGAGGCGGAGCGTGCGACACCGGAGCACCTCAGAAACCCCAGTACCATGAACATGCATGCATGCCTTGGGAACGGGGATACACCAGGAAGTCCGGTGAACCTCTAGGGTTCCGCCCAAAGGAGGGGACGTGTGCAAGCACGGCAGCACACCCTCCCGGCGTGACAAGTGCGTCACGCTGGCGGCGATCAGCCCTCCTGGTGTCGCTTGGGGCCGCTTTGTTGGAGGCCACCAGTCAGGTCTAGCGGGATGTAAGTCGCCTCCCCTCTTCAAGCCCAGAGCCTCTTCCTGTTTGTCACAGCGGCAACGCCAGCAGGAACCATGGGGCTCCTCTCCACAACCGAGTGCACCTGCCTACCTACCTACCTGACCAATCTCCCATGATATGCACAGCCAGGTCCCGAAAAGGCTCACGACGCATCAAGCTGACCTGTCACATCCGCTGGTCAGACAGATTACGCCCTGGGGGCACCAAGATTGCTATACAGGACTGCACACGCCACAACGCGCGCCCTGGACCCGCCGACCCCGCCACAGCGTGACCAAGAGCCAGACGGTGCACGGGACCCCCAGACCACGGCACACTTTTCCTCCAGCATGCCCTTCGGATAGGGCACCCCCCTAAAGGGCAAGAATGTTAACGCCACAGCGAGGCCCGATCCAACACACTGATACGCTCCCAAACGCGGGAACGTGGGGCCCACCGCGCGAGTACGCCCGGAACACCGCCAACGCGGGCAAGCGCATTGCGCAGCAAGGCGTGCAAACCCCTGGAACCAAACTGCCAGCCCCCCCCCCCTTGTCCGGACGAGGTCGGAGGCGGAGTCCATAAAGGGGGACGCCAGGAACCCGGGGAGCCACGCACCCACTAATCCACCGACCCCGCCGGCGACGCTCAGGAGAGCTCCATCGGACGACCGTCCGCACGCGTAACCTCTAGGAACGTTATCCACTGGGACGTAGTAGTGAAGACCAATTAAGCCAGGGACATGGGGGCCACAACCTCCACAGGGCGGCAGACCAGAGCAATGCCTAAGGCCCTAAGAAGGCGGCAGGACCCAGCCAGGGCTGCACGGCACACACGCACAGACACCAGGGGAGCACAAGGCGGTATGGGGGAGCAAAGAACCCAGGACGCCGGGGGACGGGAGGAACACGCCAGGGGGCACAGGGCGCCACGCGCACCAGGTACCCCGACACTCCCCTGGCAACTATGGGGGGACACCGACCGGGGGGGCATTGCCACCAATGTTGTTGTACATACGCTACAAACGCATGAGGACAAGGGAGCAACAACACCGACAGAGACCAAGTTCAGCGGGATGAGGAGTTGTTCGGGCGGCGAGGGCATGAGGGCAGCTGCAGGCAGATCGGTGCTTTCTTGGCAGGAACCAGCCGCAGCACAAAGCGCCCCGGTCATGGTACACGGACCACCACGTACAACGGGAAAACGACCACTGCACCCGGGGCCACGAAGTCACAGATAGCTAGGTAGGTAGGTCGTCTCAGGACTGGGGTTGCCCCCGAGGGGGGTCTTACCAAGGGGCTTTTGCTCACCCACCAACGGCCCTACTGCACGTGCCCCCACAAAGCGGCTCCCCCAAATGGGGGAAGGGCGCGGTTGCCGCGAGCAGTACCGTACAGCGAGTTCTGCCCAGAGAGGTAACCCATGTTCGACCGAAGTCTCACATTCCTCTCCTTCGGGCGGATGATACGTGTGGGAGGGTCCCATCGCACATCCTCATCAACCTCCGGATTCTGGGGCCCGGGGGCCCCGAGCCAGGCCAAAGGGCCTTTCCTGCAGGCATCCCCACCTGGTATGTTTTTCAGTAGGCGTGAGGCGACTGGAAGAAGCACGTGCTACGGGACTCGCATGCCGTGGCGCACACTCACGCCTCCTGACTCGGTCAAGCTTGCGCCATCCCGGGAAGCCGGGGGTTCATAGTACGTTGTTGTCGTCTGTTGGTTGGTTCGGTGTAGTTTTTTAATGTTGGTTGGTCGGTTGCGTGATGGTAGAGTCTCTACGTTCTGTTTTCTTCGTGGGTATGGTCGTCGGCGGGCAAGGCGCCTCACGGTGTCGCCAACCCGTCAGACGCCGTTCCCGTTTCGACCCGTGCACACCTGGCTGGTTTGGTGGTGGCCGGCTTGGGTGTGGTCTGTTTACGGTCAGGTGGCGACTGCAGCTTCGGTGTGTTTGGTGCGCGATTGTCTTGGCCGCCTCATGGTTGGCTTGGTTAGTGTAGGTTCTGTCTCGCTGCTGCCGGTGGTTGTATTGCCAAATGTTGTTTGTGTAGCCGGCACATTCGTTTCGGTGCTGGTTAGTTGCGTCTTGGTTTGTCCAAGTGTAGTGTAGTGTAGTTTGCTAATTTTGGTTGGTCGGGTGTTTAATGGTAGAGTTGCGGTGTTCTGTTGTGTTCGTGGGTATGGTGGTTGGCGTGTGTGGCGCACCATGGTGTCGCCAACCCGTTGGACGCCGTCCCCGTTTCGACCCATGCATGCCTGGCTGGTTTGGTGTTGGCCGGTGTGTGCTGTTTATGGTCAAGTCGTGGCTGCTGCAGCGGTTTTGTGGGAGCACGGTTGTCTTAGCCGCCTCATGGTCGGCTTGTTCGGCGTTGGTCGCTCGGGGCTGCAGCGAGCTCTTGCGCGGTCGGATGTTGTTCGTGTAGTTGTCATGCCTGTTTCGATGTTGGCTGGTTGTGCCTGCGTCGGCCTTTGTACGACGTGTCGTGTTGCGTTGCCCGTTGTCGTCTGCCGCCGTGTAAACGCTGTGTTCTGAGTTAGCTTCACCATGGGAAGGCCCGCGTGTGCGCAGCCAGTTGTGTTGAGTCGTTGTTGTTTGGGTCTTGTTGAGGGCTGTCTGTCCGGCGTGGCTTTCGTTGTCTTGCGATCAGGGTGTGTCCAGCGCATTTTGTTGGTGTGCCGTCGTTTTAGCCGGGTGGTGCTTGGCTTGGGTTGTCGTCGTTTGTGCCGCCTGCCGACCAGCGTCGTTGGGTTCAGGTTGGTGGTGTCTTAGCCAGCGCCATGCGCGGCTTGTTTTGTTGTTTCGGGTTCATCTTCGCCCCTGTATGGTCCGTGTGTTCCGGTGGCTGTGGGCGGCGGCTGGGTTGCGGTTGTGGTTTTGTTGATTGCGTGGCCGGGGTTCGTGCTGTGCTGGTGTGTGACCCCCTGATGGTGGGGTTTTCTGCGTTGGTGCGTGCCCCCCTCCCATGGTAGGGCGTGCTATGTTGATGCACCCCCCCCCCATTTTCGGGCGTGCTGTGTCGGTGTGTAGCCCCTCCCATCGTGGGGCGTGCTGTGCTGGCGCATGGCCCGCCTCATGGTCGGCTGTGCTGCATTAGTGTGTGGGGCCCCCTCATGGTGGGGCGTGCTGTGCTGGTGCCTGGCCCCCCTCATGGTGGGGCGTCTTTGCTGCTGCCTGCTTGCCGTGGTGGTTGTGCGTGGTGAGGTGGTGCTTGGCTTGGGTTGTTGTCGTGTGTGCCGCCTGGCTGCCGGCATCGTTGGGTTCGGGTTGGTGGTGCTTGTGGTGGTGTTCTAGCCGGCGCCATGCGCAGCTTGTTTTTTTTGTTCTGCGTTGTCTTCGCCGCCTTACGGGCGGCGTGTTCGGAGGGCTGTGGTCGGCGGTTGTGTTGGGGCTGTAGTTGTGTTGATCGCCTGGCCGGGGTTGGTTCTCTGCTGGTGCGCGGCCCCCCTCATGTTGGGGCGTGCTGTGTTGGTGCGTGCCCCCCCCCCATGCTGGGGCGTGCTTTGTTGGTGTCTGCCCCCCCCCATTCTGGGGCGTGATGTGTTGGTGTGTGCCCCCCCCCCCTCCATGCCGAGGCGTGCTGTGCTGGCGCGTGGCCCGCCTCATGGTCGGGCGTGCTGTCTTATTAAAGGGCCCCCCTTATGGCGGCGCGTGCTGTGTTGGTGCCTCACCCGCCTCATGGTGGGGCGTGCGGTATTGGTGCCTGTCCGCCGCGGTGGTTGTGCGCGGTGTGGTGGTGTTGGGCATGGGTTGTCGTTGTCTGTGCTGCCTGTCGTCCAGCGTCGTTGTGTTTGGGTTGGTGGTGTTTTTGCCGGCGCCACACCCGGCTTGTTCTGTTGGTTCAGCGTTGTCTTCGCCGCCTTACGGTCTTCGCCGCCTTACGGTCGGCGTGTTCGGGTGGCTGTGGTCCGCGGTTTGGTTGCGGTTGTGGTTGTGTTGTTTGCGTGGCCGGGGTTGGTGCTGCGCTGGTGCATGACCTCCCTCATGGTGGGGTTTGCCGCGTTGGTGAGTGCCCCCCCCCCCCTATGCTAAGGCGTGCTGTGTTAGTGCGCGGCCCCCTCCCACAATGGGGGGTGCTGTGTCGGTGTGTGGTCCCTGCCATGGTCGGGCGTGCTGAGCTGGTGCGTCGCCCGCCTCATGTTCGGCCGTGCTGCGTTGTTGTGTGGCCCCCCTCATGGTGGGGCGTGCTGTGCTGGTGCGTCGCCCCCCTCATGGTGGGGCGTGCTTTGTTGCTGCCTGCCCGCCGTGGTGGTTGTGCGTGGTGTGGTGGTGCTTTGCTTGGGTTGTTGTCGTGTGTGCCGCCTGGCGGCCGGCATCGTTAGGTTCTGGTTGGTGGTGGTTGTGGTGGTGTTTGAGCCGGCGCCTCCCGCGGCTTGTTTTGTTTTTTCGGCGTTGTCTCCATCACACTACCGTCGGCGTGTTCAGATGGCTGTGGTCGGCGGTTGGGTTGCGGTTGTGGTTGTGTTGATCGCCTGGCCGGGGCTGGTTCTGTGCTGGTGCGCGGCCCCCCTCATGGTGGCGCGTGCTGTGTTGGTGCGTACCCCCCCCCATGGTGGGGGGTCCTCTGCTGGTGTGTGGCCCCCCTTATAGTGGGGCGTGCTGCGTTGCTGCGTGGCCCCCCTCATGTTGGGGCGTGCTGGGTACGTGCCTGTCCGCCGCGGTGGTCGTGTGTGGTGTGGTGGTGTTTGGCTTGGGTTGTCATCGTCTGTTGGGTTGTGGTTGGGGTTGTGTTGTTTGCCTGGCCAGGGTTGGTGCTGTGCGGGTGCGTGCCCCCCCCCCCCCCTTTTCCGGGCTCGCTGTGTTTGTGCGTGCCCCCGCCCATGGTGGGGTGTGCTGTCTTGGTGTGTGCCCCCCCCCCATGGTGGGGCGTGCTGCGTTGGTTTGTGGGCCCCCTCATGGTGGGGCGTGCTGTGTTGGTGCAGGGGCCCCCTCTTGGTGGGGCGTGCTTTGTTGATGCCTGCCCGCTGAGGTGGTGGTACGTGGTGAGGTGGTGTTTTGCTTCGGTTGTTGTCGTCTGTTGGGTTGCGGTTCCGGTTGTGTTGTTTGCCTGGCCCAGATTGGTGCTGTGCAGGTGCGCCCCCCCCCCCCCCTGTTGGGGCGTCCTGTGTTTGTGCGTGCCCCCCCCCTTGGTGGGGCGTGCTGTGTCGGTGTGTTCGGGTTTTGGTTCGTGGTGTTTTAGCCGGCTCGATGCTCGGCTTGTTTTGTTGGTTCGCTGTTGTCTCCGCCACCGTATGGCCGGCGTTGTCGGGTGTTTGCTGTGTGTGGTGCCTGCCTGGCCAGGACGGACGGGCCGGCCTCCCGAGCGCTTGTGGTGCACCAACCTCTTATCCAGGCCGGTTCGGAAAGGCCGGCCTCTCGAGCGCGTGCGGTGCGCCACCCCGTGTTTGTGTTTCGCGGGTGTCGTCGCCCCGCCGCTCGTTTTCCCGTGTCCTCCTGCTGTTGCCTTGTATTTCCGGTGCCTTTGGCCTTGGCACCTGTTTGGTTGGGTTTCCTTTTCCCCCCTCGGGTCGCGGCCTTTCATGCGCTCTGTGCGTTGCGCGCTGGTGCCGTGCCCTCCCGCCCCCCCCCGGCGATGGCTCCTGGTGGTGTGTGGTGCCCCGCGTATTGTTGTGTCGTGCCGCGGTTGGGTGTGGGCTATTTTGTGCGGCGCGCGATGTTTTGCTGCGCCGTGCTGTGCTGGCGTACGGGTGCCTTGCTGTGTGGTGTGCTAATCTCTTGTTTTGCTGGCTTCGTTGTTGGCTGTCTCCCGTTTGCGCTGGCCGCGTCGTTTCTTTTGATGTCGAACGATGCTCCGCTGTGCCGTGCTGTTTCTTGCGGTGTTTCGTCGTTTGTCGTGCCGTCGTGAGTTGTTGTGTGCTGTGGTGTTTTATTTGGTGCTGTGTGGTTTCGTGGTCGTGGCCTTGTTCTCTCTCTGCCTTCTCGGTTCGCCGCGCCAGCGGGTCTGCGCCGCCTGGTGCTGCCCCCCCCCCCCCCTTTCCCTGGTCTGTGTGTCCTGCCTTGTGCCGGTGGGTATTGCCGTGCTGTGCTTGCTTGTTTTGTGCTTTGCGGTGCTGTGTTGCTTCTTGCTGTGTTGTGTTGTTCGGGGTGCGGTGTGCCCTGTCGTGTTCTGCCGTGTCTTGTTGTGTTCTGCGGTCGGTGTGGTGCTGTGCTGCGTGTCCTCGTGCGGCTGCGCCCTGCTGCGTGCTTTGCCGTGCTTGGTGGCGCTCTGCTGTGTTGTTGTGCACTGCGCCTTTCGCTTGGGTGCTGCGTTTTGGTGCTCTGTGCTGTTCTGTCCCGCTGTGTGCTGTTGTGGGTTGCTTTGTGCCGTCTGGTGTCTGTTGGCGTTGCGCGGCTGGCTGTGTGCTGTGCTCTGCTGTTGTTTGCTGCTGTGTGCTGTGCTGCGCCTTTGGGCGTGGTGTCTGGTTGTGTTGTGTTGTGCTGTCCTCGTTGTGGCTTGCTGTTCTGTCTTGGTTGCGGTCCTGTGTTCTGTGCCGTGCCTCCTGGGGCTGTGCTCGGCCGTGTCGCGTCGTGTTGTGCTGTGTGGTGCAGTGCTGTTGTGCACCATGCTGTGGGGGTGGTGCTGTGCTGCCTTGTCTCGCGGTGTGTGGTGCCGCTTTGTGCTGTGGCGTGCCCTCGGGTGCTGTGCGGTGCCTCCGGTGCTTTGAGTTCTGCTGCTAGCTTTGCTGTGTTGTGCTGTGCTGCTGTGTTTTGTGCTGTGCCTTGGGGTGTGGTGTCTTGGTGCGCTGTGCTGTGCTGTTAGTGTTGTGTCTTGCTGTTTGGTCGGGGTCTGTGTTCCTGTGTGTTGTGCTGTGTCTCTTGGTGTTCTGCTGCGCTGCGCTGCGTCATGTTGTTACGTGCGGTGCAGTGCTGTTGCGCAACGTGCTGTTTGTCTGGTGCTGTGCTGCTTTTTCTTGCGCTTCTTGGTGCTGTTGCGTGCTGTGCCCGGCCCTCGGGTGTTGTGCCGTGCTGTGGAGTGATGTGCCGCTTGGTGCGGCGCTTTGCTGTGTTGCCCTGTGCTGTGTGCGCTGTGCTGTGTGTGTTTTGCCGTTGTAATGTGGTGTGTGCTGTTTTTTGCTGCTGTCCGTTGTGCTGGTGTCCTGCTGTGCGCGCGGTTACCTCCGTGCATTTTCAAAAACAGAAGGAACTATTTCCCAGTTTCATAAACAGAAGAAACTGTTTCCCGCTGGTGTGCTGCCTTCTGTACCCTGTCCTCCCTGCATGCAACAATACCACTCATCATGATAGACTTGACCGCATCTGAGGACACCCTGTTCGAACCGTATTTGAATGGTATGAACCACCTAAAAAATTCAAATGGGGTTGAATTCATTGGAATTGATTCAAACGTCGAGCGCCGCCGCCGCCGCGTGCGCTGCCAGGGGGCTGTCACATTCTGTCGGAAAATTCGCACTTTTTGCAAGTTTTGCAATTTATTAGGCGACCGCAGACGATTTGCACGCAATATTTACGTACACATGCAATTAGGACCGCTTTAGCACCAGTTTTGCTGGGATTCTCATTTGCTTGATTTCCAGTCTTCTCTTCAGCATTTCACGTTGGCAACTTCCCTTGTTGCAAATGCAGCGCCTTTTGGCATGTCCCAAACGCTAAGGGACGCCTTAGAACCGGTCTACGGGCGCATCCCATACTGGAACGAGAATCTGGAGGCCGATTTGGTGACATTTTTAAACACCCGTATGGCCGTGCCTTGTTACGCCGGGTGTCAGCAAAAGTCTGTGTTTCCCGTCGGATGAAGAGGAGCATCAGACAAAAAATGGGGGAGCTGTTGACCGCCATGGAGGCTGTTTGGTTGACTTTAAAATTGCAAATGCCCAAATCGAGGTGTGCGTGTGAATCTGTGCTTGAATCGATGCAAGTGCTTCAAACGTGTACTTTGAACTTGTTTGAACACTTCGAGTGATTCAAACACGGATGTCACACCTCAGGTACAAAGATTTCCTAATTTGGGTCCATGAAAGGGCAGTGGCGGCCGAAGTGCCCGCGCTCAAAACGTGGTGCAAATGCTTTTCATCGTATGAAAGCATGGACGCTACGTGGGAATGCCTCGCCTCCGTTCAACAGCTGCTGGCCAAGGTTCATGACCCCTTGGCAGGTCAAGATCCGGCGGCGGAAAGGTTTGTAAGTGTGTTTTGGCCCTTTGAGGACTTTTTGGAGTATTTCTCCCCCCAACCGCATTTAAATGATCCAGTTGGTATGGAATTTCACGAGCCGGACTACCGCTATGTACTCATCATCCAAGGGGATGAGTTTCCATGCAGTGCCCGCCCACGGTGTCAACTCACCGTGTCGTTTGCCAACCACGGGGAGCGTGCTCGGAGCATTAACTACACCTGGACCTTGGATTTGTCACTTTGCTCCGAGCACAATGTAGAGGCTCTTCGGGATTTAATGGCACACAATCTGGAGCGCATCCAACATGTTCTAGACAATGGTTACATTGTGTTGTGTGGTAATGGGGTTGATTGTGGATGCATCGTCGGGGGTGATTCACCTTGGCTTTGCCATGTCTTCGGGTTGAGTGTATGGTGGGGGGTGGGGTCTCTTTTCACATATGCGATGTGGAATGCGGCCAGCAACCAATGGGAACACACTACCACGGTCCGTTCCTGGAAGGGGCAGAGGAATTTTCTCAAAATTCTTGAACGGAGTCGGCCGAAAGCTACCTTGTCCGATGTTTATGGGTGCGTCCTCCTTCCTCTTTTGAAGGTGCAGGACCGGTATTTTTCAATTATCATGTGCATTTTGCACTGTTTGATTTCTGTGGGCAAGCAAACCACAATTTACGTGCGCCGCTACGCCAAGAAGGTGGCACCGGACGTGCGTGCTGAGGTCCAGAGAATTTTGATCGAGGCGAATACGAAAATCTCGCTCCAGGAGAAGGCCAGCCCAAAAGATGGGGAAACATGGCGCCTGTTGATTGTGTGGCCGGCGATCGCTCATTTGTTGCATGTGCCCCGCCGTTCACAAAAAGCCCAGATTGCGATGGGCAAGCTGTGCGCAGCTCTGTACTCTAAATTTCATAAGCCCTCCACACTTAAGTGTGCCAAAGTAGCGCGAAGGTTTCAGGAGGAAACTTGCCCGCGTCTTCGCTCGCCTTATCTGTTATGGCTTCGCCGTGATGCACGCAGGGTACTGGATGCCTTTCGCCCTTGGGGATGTGCGATGTTTTCGGGCGATGTTGTGGAGTCTCTGAATGCTTTTTTGAAGGACATTTGTTTGACTGCCACGTCTCGGGGAGGGGGGAAGGGCACACTGGGGGAGCAGCTCATTGAGTTGCTCTTCCAAGCAATGAGCCGTGGTTTCTTGTACAAGGAAATGCCACGTTGGAGGGAGATGGAGAGCCTGGGTGCTCTTCAAATGCAACATTGTGCGGACGTTGCTAGGGAGTACTTGGGGGAAATTTTGGAGAGTCGGTGTTGCATTTCCATGGATAGTATGCACGAAGTCGCCCCCCACTACCTCCCCCCCCTACCTACCCCCCCCTACCCCCCCTACCCCCCCCCTACCCCCCCAACCCCCCCTTACCCCCCCCCTACCCCCCCCACCCCCCCAAACCCCCCCCTACCCCCCCCTACCTCTGCCCCCTACCTCCCCCCCCTACCTCCCCCCCCTACCTCCCCCCCCCTACCTCCCCCCTACCTTCGGCTCGTTTCGCTGGACAGTCAGCTCGCCTCGCTCGACGCGGGGGCCAGCCCCCGCACCCCCCTTAAATAACACAACTCCTGCGGTGGCCACAGACCGCCTTTTGTATGCACCGCCTTGTGTGTGCACTGCCTTTTGTGTGTACCGCCTCGCCTGTGGCCCCTTAAATAACATGACTCCTGCGGTGGCCACAGGCCGCCTTTTGTGTGTTCCGCTTTGTGTGTGCACCGCCTTCTGTGTGCACCGCCTTTTGTGTGTACCGCCTTGCCTGTGGCCCCTTGAAGAACATGACTCCTGCGGTGGCCCCAGACCGCCTTTTGTGTGTTCCGCCTTGTGTGTGCACCGCCTTCTGTGTGCACCGCCTTGCCTGTGGCCCTTTAAATAACATGACTGCTGCGGTGGCCACAGACCGCCTTTTGTGTGTTGCGCCTTGTGTGTGCACTGCCTTCTGTGTGTACCGCCTTGCCTGTGGCCCCTTAAATAGCAAGACTCCTGCGGTGGCTACAGACCGCCTTTTGTGTGTTCTGCCTTGTGTGTGCACCGCCTTCTGTGTGCACCGCCTTGCCTGTGGCCCCTTAAATAACAAGACTTCTGCGGAGGCCACACTCCGCCTTTTGTGTGTTCTGCCTTGTGTGTGCACCGCCTTCCCCCCGAATATCCCCCCCCACCTTCTCGACCCCCCCCCCTACCTCCCCCCCCTACCCCCCCTACCTCCCCCCCCTACCTCCCCCCCCTACCTCCCCCCCTGACCCCCCCTACCCCCCCCTACCCCCCCAGCCCCCCCCCTTCCCCCCTCAACCCCCCCTCCTACCCCCCCCTACCCCCCCCCCCCTACCTCCAAGGTAGGGGGGGGCGACTTCGTGAGATATATGATGGGACCACGGGGTTGGGGAAGAGTTTGTCACTGCGCACATTTTTTTGATCGGTTTGAATCTGTTTGAATCAATTCAAGTGCTTCAAGTAGGACATTTGAATCACGTAGGGCTATTCAAGTGTCATTCAAACGTCGTGTATTTTATGTGTTTTGACCCGTCCGCTGTGTCCTGGTGTTCTCGTTGGGCTTCCTCCGTCAATATTCCGGTCTACATTAAAGGGCCTGTTGTCATCGCGGGCCTGGACCAAGCGCTCTCGGGCTCGACCTCGGGTCAGCTGCAGGCGATCGTGGCAGCAGCGCAATCCAAACTGCAAGCAGTTCCGACAACTGGCTCGACGTCTGCTTCAGGAGCTGTTGATGTCACCGTTCACGACACCAAGATTCTCTTTCCACCCGTCTTTCCAATGTTGCCAGATATGTCGAACGGGCGCTTCCCCCACCAAGACTCCGCGCTCGCACGGGCCAAGCCCGGGTTAGGCTGGCTTGCCGACATTACCGCGAGATACTCTTCAAACGAACGCTCAACATCTGAAAACGGAAGCGGGCCGGTGCTACGTCGACCAGTCAGACCGTGTTTCCGTGGGAGACGACTCCACTGTCATTTTCCGACTGGCAGGGTTGGAAAGTTGCCCGCATCGGATTGGGCACGGATGGAAAAATGACGTTTCATGCACACCAGGTTCAGCGTCTCTTTGGGATGTGGAGTCACCACAGACTGGGAACTGTGGCTCCTGGGGGGATCAATACCCACGGCCCATCATATGGACCCAAGTTCTGGTTTGCAAAACAAAGATGAGATCGACCCTGATTGGCATCCAGCAGAGGGAGCGCAGCTCACACCGGCCTCGATGCGCAAGTTGGGGGGGACCATTTCAACTGGCGAGAACAAAAAGAGGCTGCGGGGCGTGATTGGTGATCTCGAGGTAGACGAGAGCGAGCAGCCGGAGAAAAAGCAGCGGCGTACGATGGGCGCATCAGCATCCGCATCAGCATCCGGCGCGGCTGCCAAGCCTTCCGCACCTCCAGCCGAGTCAATGGGCATGGAGGCCGTGGTCGACGAGTCGCTGCACGTACTACCTTCGGTGATCAAGCAGGAGTCGCAGGACGAGATGATGGCCCCCACAGCCAGTCTGGCCGCTCCCGCCGGCGGTGTTCCGGTGTGTGATGCTCTGTAGGTTCAAACCTGTCTTTTGTGCTTCAAACGCAATTCAAATGCGTCCTGTGTGGTTCAAGGGTGATTCAAGCCCGGCATTTGAACGGCGTTTGAACTATCAGTGTGACGTTTGAATCACGGTTGAATTTTGTGTCACCGTCTCGAACAGGTGCTCGGAGCCGTGTTTGACCACGACGTGTTGGTGCTTGATGAGCGGGGCCCAGGCGTTCTTCTCGCTGGCGGCAGCATGGTCACCAGCATCAGCAACTCTGCCGTCCCGTCTGCCTTCCCGTCTGCCGTCCCGTCTGATAAGACAGCTGCGCCCAAAAACATCACGGCGAACCCTCGGCTGGACAAATTTTTGCGATCGTTGCAACCGCAGCAACGAAGGCCCCAGCCAGACTCGAGCGCGCAGAATTCCATGATCCGCCAAACAGAGGAGAGGCTGTAGCAGAAGAAAGCGGCGGAATCTGGGCCAAGGGGCAGCCTGAAGCGAGCCACGGTGGCGGCTGCCTTGGCAAACGTCAGGTTGCGCGATCGAGTGCAGGACGCAGCGGCACAGGCCCGCGCGGCCCACGACTCCTCGACCACAGCTTCAAGTAGCAACTTCGAACCATTGCTGGCTCACAAATCCCGCCTGCGGGTCAAGCCCAGTGGCGGCCGGGTGACTGGGAAGCAGCAACTCAGCGAGGCTGTGAAGGCGCACGCTGAAACCAAGGGGTCAAGGAGCCATGGAAGTCAAGGAAGGAGTCAAGCACCCAAGGAGGCCCGGTTTGCTGAACAGACCAAGAAGGTGAAGGCTTCGGGGGTGGCGAAGGCCAAGAAAGTGGTGAGGCACGCGAAGAACGAACCCGCCAAGCCGCAGGCCGTCACGGAGCAAGCGGCCAAGGATCCTGTCGCCAAGGGACAGACCGCCACCGGGCAAGCCGCCAAGCCGCAGGCAGCAACGGTCGAGGGTGGCAATGAACGGGATCTGACAGCGGGCTTCACTGCTGATTTCGTTGCTGCCAAGAATGAGGCCATCAAACAGCAGGATGCCAACGAGGACGAGCTCGAAGAGCAGCCTGAAAAGCCTGCGGAGGTGCGCCCATTTGAAGTGCATCTGAATTACGGTGGACCCAATTCATCCACTTCAATCATCGAACTTGAACCACTTGAATGGCGTTTGAATTTTGTTTAAAACTAGCCCGACCCGCAGCACATTGGCCTTTTTCGTACTGCAGGAAGAGGACTCTGACGACGCCAATGAACGGGCCAGGGAAGAGTATGGGCTTCCGGCGAAAGCTGCTCTGCGATGGGCGGTTTTTGAGGACCACGGCGAGATCCACGTCATGCCGGGAAAC
The DNA here is from genome assembly GCA_964036045.1 of Eutreptiella sp. 'Long Island Sound 2002'. Taxonomy (NCBI): domain Eukaryota; phylum Euglenozoa; class Euglenophyceae; order Eutreptiales; family Eutreptiaceae; genus Eutreptiella; species Eutreptiella sp. 'Long Island Sound 2002'. The sequence goes on along the minus strand of OZ038380.1, from coordinate 79,587,585 downwards.
CGAGCCAAGTCCTCGACGAAGAAAACGGACCACGTCCAGGTCCAGGAGATCAGACAGGGAGGCAGAGCCAAAAGTCACTGGACGGTGAAGGTGGACAAAAAGACAGGGAGCTTCACCAGCAAGTGGAAGGCCGAAGAGGCAGCGGCAGCTCTGTGCGCGGACCTTGCAGCGCGGCAGCCAGAGACCGGGAGGGCGGAGGACAGAGCTGTGGCGCCGGCACTGGAGGAGCAGGGTACATGGGCACCAGAAACAACGACTGACGAACCGGAGGCGCAGGCTGCAGCACCGGACACATCGGCTGTGGCACCGGAGGCTGTGACACACGACGATGGTGATGAGATTGTGGAGGTGGGCAGTGGTGCTGGCGTGCAGGGTGTGGGGGTGTGGAGAGTGCGGATGGTGTGGCGGGAGCGCCCGATGTAGTGGTGAAACTGGAGCCAGAGGACAACCTCTGGGACATCAAGATGAAGGTGGTGCCAGAGGACAACCCTGTGGCAGAGGACAGTGCGGCGGCACAGGGCAGTGCGGTGCCTGCGGACAGTGCGGAGGCGCAGGACATGCAGGTGCTGTGGCAGAGTGTGGCGGACAAAGATGCGGCTGAGGTCCGCCGATGACTCGCAAGAACAAAAGGTGTGCCCCTTCTGCAGGAGCTGCAGACTGCATCTGGTTGGCGACTCAAGGTGAAGCACAATGCTAAACTGCGGTGGCTGTACTCGGGTGCCATGCGCAGGTGCTCTGTGGTGACGGTGAGTGCGGCGATGCAAGCAAACCTGAACCGGTTTGGACGCGTCCTGTTTCCCACGTTCTCCTGGACGGCGATAGGATTATTCCGTTTCCTCGAAGAAAGCCAACCCATGCTGCTGCACGTGCACCCACGAGACGATGTGCCTCCCTCGTGCGAGGTTTTGCTTGGCGCACAGGACGGTGGTGAACTCTGGACGAGCTGTTTGTTGGACGGCTATGGCGCCCGTTTGCGGCAGTCATGGGTGCAGTGGGACGGGGAGCGGCTGTATGGAAGCACCATCTTGCCGCGCGAAGGGGTCGCCTTCAATGCATACAGGCCGCACTGCCCGAGCGCTGCGTGGTGGTCGTCTTCTCGATGGTGGGGTGGACCAACACCACCCAAGAGGTTGCCAGCCAGCTGGAGGCAACCGCATTCCCACGCTAACCAATTCCAGATGACCGCAGATGACCCACATGAGTGAGCTTGAGTGCGTCAATGAGAGTTAGGGGGTGGGATTCAGCCAAATTTTCCGTTGAACCTGTTCCACACCAGACATGCAATGAGCGTTGGGTCCTACGCGCGTTCTTAGCAGACCCCCCACCAGAAAGAAACGACCAGCAACGGCAATATATTTTGTGATTTCCGTGTTTTCCATCTCTTTTGGTGAGAAAATGGGTGTGGGTACATTTCAGCGCTTGAATTGATTCAAACGAGGGGTGGGCAATTCAAACAGGGCATTTGATTCACCTGGTGGGCGTTTGAATTCTGTATGAAGCGTGTCGGGTGTTTGTGAGTTTTAGGGCGTTCCGGCTGTTTACATGCTCTCTGACCGCATCCGAGATACTGCAACCTAATCTCCAAGCCACCCAGCGGTCATGTCGTATGTTCTGGGAATGTTCCGGGATGCGGGTGAGTAGGATATGTGGCGTGCGTAGTGTTGACAGAGGGTAAGCTGTTGGGCCGGGCCTGAGGCACCACATCCACGGGACTGAACACACAATGCACCTGGGCACGTCATTGCACCCGATACTTCGTGGTTGCGGGGAGGAAGCGTGGAGAGGGCCAAATCAACTAGAAAACAGCACTGTAGTAGTAACACAGGGACCAGGTCGATTCAAGTGATTCAAATACCACACTTGAATTGAGGTTTGAATCACGGAGGCTCCGCCGGCTATACCAACGGGCACAAGGGGGGGGGGGTTTTCTGGGTGCTACACCCCAGCAAGGGTGAAAAGTATCTAGTAAGCAGGTTGCACAATGGCTGAGCAGTTTTATCAGACGCCTACGGGCTGCAGAATTTTACGAAAGGACACTTCGCCACACAGCAGTGTTTGAATCACAACGTGAATCAGCGCCGGCAGCGACGGCATACTGAAACTGTTACTTTTTTGTTGAAAGCCGTGCAGGTTGGTTTTGAAAGGCATTGTTTTTGATGAAACAAACAAACGGGGAGTCCAATAAGCCACAAAGGCAGCAGACCGGCCCACAAGAAGAAGGAAAAATCATGCCTTTGTCCACACCACTGGGCTCCTGATTCAAACATGATTCAAACGTGGTTCCAGTCAATTCAAACACAGCCCCTGAATCACATTTGAATCAGTTTGAATCAGGGGGCTATGTCAGATGCGGTCACTTCTATCACCATGGGCACACACTGAAAAAACCAGCCTGCTTCATTTATTTGATTCCCGGCCTCGGGCTGGCGTGCACCGCAGGTCTTGATCTTGAGCTTTTTGGTTGCGTCCTCGGGGTATCTGACACTGTGCATCTACAGCAAAAGGGGGGGCAAACACGACAGGGATGGGGCAGTAGCGGGAGGAGAAGGTACATGGAGAATAAGAAAAAGGGGCGGGAGGTGGCGATTGCAGGGGCGTAACGTGTTAGAAACCTTTTTCTAGTTTTACGCACTGCTCGCGACGTCGTTTTCTTTGACTATTCGGCACGCAAAGCAACGAGGGGCACGTCGTTCTGCTCGCACGTACATTACGGTGCTTACGGCGTTAACTATTCACTTATTTAAGGTCAAAAAATGTTTCGTCGCACCTGGGGCCAGCCGACCCAGCCGCATGGGGACCCATCGGCTGCAAAGTGGGGGGCACATCGACGAACACACGGACCACCCGACAACTACCACAGCCATACGCAAACAACACTGCTACAGGAAAACAACCGCGAGCGGACAGCACACAAAGTAACTACCAACACCAAAGAGTCACCGAAACAGACGCGGCGACACGGGCGGCAGCACGACAGATCAAACAGCGAACGAGCCGCCCATACGGGGTCTCACACCACCAGGCACTAGCTAAACTGCTACAGAAACGGCAACTCAATCACAAACAGACCACACGCAAACCGGCCAACACCAAACCAGCTGGGCATACAAGGGTCGAAAGGGGAACGGCGTCCCGAGGGTCGGCGACACCATGGTTTGTCACGCCCGCGGAGGACCACAGGTAGGTAGGTAGGTAGGTGCACTCGGTCGTGGAGAGGCGCCCCATGGTTCCCCCTGGCGTCGCCCCTGTGACGAACAGGAAGAGGCTCCGCGCGTGAAGAGGGGAGGCGGCTTACATCCCGCTAGACCTGACTGTTGGCCCCCAACAAAGCGGCCCCGGGCTACACCGGGAGGGCTGATCGCCGCCAGCGTGACATGCTTGTCTCGCCAGGAGGGTGGGCCCCCGTGCTTGCGCACGTCCCCTCCTTTGGGCGGAACCCTAGGGGTTCACCGGACTTCCTGGCGTATCCCGTTCCCAAGGCATGCATGCATGTTCTTGGTACTAGGGTTCCGAGGCGCTTGGGTGTCGCACGCTCCGCCTCGAGTCCCAAAGCAGCGCAGGCCTTAGGATGCAGCCTTACCCCCGGGCTCCGGATCTCGTCTGGCCGGGTCACCTGCATGGCACGGGCTGCCTCAGTGCCCGGGCTGTGGGCACTGGGTTTCCTACTGTTGGCTTGCGTTTGTGGTTGGGTCCGGGTTGCGGTTGGTCGTGGGTTTTGTTTACCCCTGCCTGTTGTGGCTGGGGTCTTGGGTGGGTGTGTTTGGGCTCGGTTTGTGGTGTTGTCCCTCTTTTGCCGGCTGTTTGTGGTGTTCGTGGTTGGGCTTTGGTGTGGGCCTGCTTTCGGGACCTGTGTGGTTTCCTGCGCGTTTCCCTTGCCCCCCGCCGTTTCCGGTTCCGGTGTGCGGTGTGGGCGCCCGGGTCTCGGCTGTGCCCCGCCCTTCTACGCTGGGTTGTCGGGTTGTGTTTTTTGCGCTTTTTTGTTTTTTTTTTTTTTTTTTTCCGGTTGCTGGGTGTCCTTGTCCCGGGCCTTGTGGTCTCTCCCCCGTCTCCTTTCTTTCGGGGGCTGCTGGCTTTTTTTTTTTTTTTTTTCTGCTTGTTTTGGTGTCCCTTTGTTCCGCTGGGCCGCTGTCGCTGGCTTGGTGTTGCCGGTCTTGGCTGGGTGGTCCCCCTGTGCCTGTTTGGGGGTCCTGTCTTCGGTGCCCTCTGGGTGGGGGGTTTGGCCCCCTTCTGTGTTGTTGGTGGGCGGTTTGGTGGCTGTGGGCTGTTTTCGCGCGCCCGCCCCCCCCCCCCCCCCTTTTTTTTTTTTTTTTTTCCGGGGGGGGGGGGCCTGCCGGGCTGTTCCTCCCGTTGCCTTCCCTCGGCTGGCGGTTGCTCTGTGGCTGGTGTGTGGTGTGGTTGGTCCCTCGCCACTCCTGGCAGAGGTTCCTGTGTGCTACTCCCCGCCACTCCTGGCTGGGTTTCGCTGCCGGTGGTTGTGGGCGGTCCCCGCCACTCCTGGCTGGGGTTTGCCGGCGGCGGTGGTGTGTCATGGTTTGTCACGCCCGCGGAGAACCACATTCACGTACGCAATGACACACCGCAGCCCTACCATTGTACAACCAACCAACCAACGGCAACGAACTACTTCGAAGCCCCGGCCCCCAGGAAAAGCGCAAGCTCGACTGAGTCAGGAGGGGTGAGTACGCCTCACGGCATGCCAGTCCCGTAGCACGTGCCTCTTTGAGTCGTCTCACGCCTACTGAAAACCAACTCAGGTGGGGCTGCTCGCAGGACAAGGCCTCTGGCCCCGCCCCTGGCCACTGGGCCCTGGGAGCCGGAGGTTGATGAGGAGGTGCGATGGGACCCACCCCCACATATCATGCGTCCAGAGGAGAGGAATGTGAGATCTCGGTGGAACATGGGTTACCTCGCTGTGCAGAACCCAATGAAGGGTACTGCTCGCGGCGACCGAGCCCTTCTCCAACATGGGGGAGCTGCTTTGTGGGGGCACGTGACATAGGGCAGTTGTTGGGTGAGGCAAAGCTTCTTGGTAAGACTCCCATTGGGGAGAACCCCATTCCCGACATGACCTACCTACCTGTTTGTCACGAAACGTGTTGTGTAATGATTGTGGCTGCATGTTAACAATGTTTGAGAGCCATGGCCAAGCATTTGAAGAGATGATATTGTCAGTGTCTAGGGAAACGTTAAATGTCTTGAAATCTCCTCCGCTGATGTGAGATGGGTATTTAAGTACCAGAATGTCAGGTGTTTCAAAGATGGTTTTGCGTAGGCAAGTGTTGCGCCAAGGGCAGTAGATAGAGATGGGAAGTGTGGGCAGTGATCCTTGAAGGGATAGGAGTAAGAGCAGATGAGCCCCTCTCCGTCAACATGGTTTATTGGCGTGCAGAAGGGTGCTATGCGGTGCATCACATGAATTGCAGTGCCTCTGCTTTCCCCCCGGTTTATGGTAGATTGTACCTTGTTTTAGCAAGCGAGGAGTAAAAATAAAGTGGTGGTAGTGAAGAGAATTTTAGAAGCTCTTCACCGAAACAAACATCTGTATTTTGATAGAGGATTGGCGGTTCACCTGCTTTTTTTTTATAAATGTGCGTGGTGAATTTGAGCTGTGTGAGCGGTGGTTGTGCTGTGAAAATCTTAGGTTTATTTTTGGGCGGCGAGCAATGTGGTTGAGGTTTGTTTGGGGGGGTGAACCCGTGACAGGAGACAGCTTGCTTAGGTACATGGTTCAGTTAAGAGACCTGACGCAGGTGGCACGTAGAATCAGGCTGCAAAGAGGTTTTGCGGCCCCGAAGTAGTGACCAACTGTTGCGAAAGGGCTTCTAGTCGCAAGAGGTGGTACTGTGGAGGTTGCTTCAAGCTTGAATGCTGCAGACAGCCCTGATACCGACTTGTAATTGCGCCGAACCTTGGTTGAGGTGTTGAGAACCGTTGCTGCTGATCAGCATTGAGGCCTGTGGAAAGAAAAGCTTGAAATGCTGCGTGTCGTGGATGAACCAGCAAGCTGATGTCCTCTTGGCCGAAGCTGGTCGCACCGTAGGAAACCGGGGTTTTGTGTTAACGCCGTAGCTAGTGTGCGAAGAAACGAAGACAGGCCAGATATGCACATTGTATTATAGCCAGAAGAGCGCCATTAGCAGTAATCAAGGACTCCAGAGCCGTGACAGCGCATTAATGCATCCTTGATCAAGGTCGCTCTGTTGAACGGAAACGGAACGGATGTTGATGTCAGAGCGTAGTAAAGGATAAGCACGCAGCCACGGGCAGACAAGCACAGTTCCACTTTCATTTTCATGGTTTCTCGAAATTGGTGTGTTCATGCGCAGCCCTGTACACGCGCCGACACTCAAATGACACTGACAGCACGCAAGAACACTCAACTAACATTCAGAGCAAGCAGCACCAGCAGCAGCAGCAAGCTGTAGCACCACCACCAGCAAGCAACAGCAGCACAATGTGCACGAAGCAACAGCACCAGCCACAGCAGCAAGCTGCAGCCGCACCACCATCAGCAAGTTGCAGCAGCGCTAGCAGCAATGGGCAGGAGAGCCAGGAGCACATCCAATACACACGGCGGTAGCGGCAGCTTCAACAGCAGCAGCGGCAAGCAGACTTTGGACCTCGACTCGGTCTTGTTCTCGGTCTCTTCTCTACTCTCCTTCTTCCTGTAGTGCTCCTTCTTCATCTTCATCGTCTTCACTCCTGACTCTTTTTCTTTTCTGCACCTTCTTTCCCTCTTCATACTCTTCCCTTCTGTTCTTCTTCTCCTTCTCCTTCACTTGCTTCTTGTGTCGCCCCGGCGTGCTATGAGTGTCATTTGAGTTTTTGCGCGTGCTGGGAGTGTCATTTGACCGTCAGCAAGCTGTCTGTGGTTTCATTGTGTGTTGGCGTGTGTCTAGTCCTGAGCGGCACAGCACAGCACAGCACAGCACAGCACAGCACAACAGCACATCACAGCAGAGCACAGCACAGCACAGCACAGCACAGCAGAGCACAGAACAGCAGAGCACAGCACAACAGCACAGGGTTCATCAGCATCTTCATGAAGGAGGAAGAGTGGGTCGCATCTTTCCAAGGTACTATGCTGAAGATTGTGCGGACTCTGCCAGAGCTCTTGAAGTAGTTGCCTGAGCGCTGTTCTTCATTTTTGTCTCTGCAGAAGGATCACTTCCGTCACGTCCGGCTGAGAATTATCACGACCTTGGAGTCTGTTAATGAAGCCATCGGGATTGATAGGCTCAGCGAGTCTCCTCTCCTTGGTGTGGCCATTTTGGCAGGTTGGAGGGTACGATTGGCAATCGTTAATGAAATTATGTTGCTCGCCAGCCAACTCGGGTTTGCTCGCCAGCTAACTCGGGGTCACGTTCTTTAACGGACAGTTGGGTGAGCTGTCCATGAATTGCCTCTCTTACGAGGTTTTTGAGATTCGACAAGCTGCCGCTGATACTGCAACAAGCACAATATGTGGCGGTCATGTCGGAAAGTCTGTGCATCGCGTTTTGCCTGTTTTTTTGATGGTGTTCAGAATGTATTGCATGACTATCTTTTTCCAAATATTTGGTTTTTTGGTATCTATGGTTCATCAGTAATACACGCACCAGGTGGCAGTTGATGGGCTTGTGGAGGCAGTGTGCAGAGGAAAATGGGAAAGCAAAAGTGCAACACAGGGTGAAAGAAATATCAATATGGGCGTTTGCAATGGCACAAAAAGTCAAGAGAAAGGTGTTTCCCGTGGAAAGAGATTTTTGTTTTTTCTCTTGCTACAATTTTCACATCTACTAAAGTCCTTAAATTGCATGGACATTCAAGAGAAAAAAGCACTTTGTGTGCACAAGGCGTTTGGACACCTGTTTTTCATTAAATACTGCAGGAATGATGGAAAGGTGTTGATTGCAACCTGCCAGGTAGCCTTACCCTTGCAAGAAACTGGTTGACGTTTTGCGATGTTCAGCATACCAGCAGGGGCTTGAATTGGGCCTGGCAAAGGTAGACATGGACAAATTTGGAAGCCCTCCTTGGTACTAAATGTTTAGTCTGATTTTTTTACTATGCCATCCACTCTCTGATGTTCAAATTCGTGCAGATCCTGATATAGCTTAGTTGGGAGTTGTACTGGCTTCGTATTTGCCTGATTGCATTTTTGCATGACGGCACCCATCCAGAGACCACCACAAAGTGGCAAGCAACGGGCAAGCCAGGGATGCACAGGGGTTAAAAGAGGTTTGAAACCGTTTTGAGCCATCACGTAGGTAACAAAACCATGCTAACTGTTGTTGAGATGAAGTATTCCTACAGTGATTGCAGATAAGAATAACTTTGTCATGAGAATGTGTGGTTTGCTAACAAGCACACAGCACTTACTATGAAAAGGAAATTGTAGTGCCAAAAATGAAACTGTTGGAAACTCCATGAAACAAAGTTCTTACCCTGTTTATATTCGTTGAAACAGTTTGTTTGCTCAAACAATGGAAATGAAGCACTAATTGCGTTTGTGTTTGTTCCCTCTTATTTTTCTCCTTTGCAGCCCTGCCCTAGTGGACCCACAGTTGGCCCCTACCGTGCGCGGGCTGTGCTGCCCTCGGGCTCCACCAAGTGACCACTGGTACGGGGGGCAAAGCGTCTCGTTGGGCGATTATGAGTGTCAGAGGCAACAAGAAGGAGGGGGTTGCAGTTGAACTAGGTGCCGTCGGAATTGGATTTCGAGCCAGGTAGCCCAAGATTTGGCCGTTGCTTGGTTTTGGGGTGGTGGTGCACATGGCGCAGATTTTGGGGCTTTTTGGCGCCTTTTCAGGCCGTTTCTCGGATTTTTTGTGGAGTAGAAGGGCACTAGATGGCTCCTTGACACACCGAGTTCATACCACATGTGTAGTGTAGCCACCAATTCTCTCCCTTGGGGCGTTTCACCCGGGCTCGGGGGCTATTTTTGGCGAAAAATGGCTGTTCCTTGCCGAAAGCTGCGCAGAGTCTGGCGGGCACCTGCCAACTTGCTGCGCAGGCCCTGGGCTGCCGACGGTGAGTTTTTAGCTGGAAGCTTGGATTTGGCAAGGTCACCAACTAGGCTCCAGGGCGGAAGAGGTAAGGTCAAGCGTGAGGCGATGGGAAGGAGCAATGGCTAAAACGGAATGGTGGTGTGCTTGATTGCTTGCTTGCCTGGCCGTTGCTCCCTTATTGTTGCTTACTTGTCAATTAGATTTAAGGAAGAGGGGTGTACTAATGTGTACATACATGTATGTATATATATATATATATATATATATCCTTTGTTACTATCATAATTTTGCTCTGTGCTAATTTCTTTGTGGCAACTAATAAAAATGAGGTGCTTGAAAGGTTAATGGATATATACGGACAACGAAGCTGTCAAACGGACTTGGGTACGGACCGTGTGTAAGGCATGGTTGACCAGTGTCAATCAACAACTTTGATCCATGTCGATTAAAAACATTCACACGACATTGTTGAAACTCTTAGGCGGCTCAAGTTGCATGGTCAAAATGCGCCCAAGACTGCCTCTCTACGGCACTGCGAAAAAATAGTCCTTTTGGGGGGGACGTAAAACGCAAGAACCAAAAATCCCGTGAAAAGCAATTAACCGGTCCATTTTCCTTTATTTTCAACAAAACCGATTGCCCGGGAAAATGATTTATTTCCACCAAAATGAACTTCTTTTTGGGAAAACCACGACTTTTTGTTTCTTCTACCATTTATGCTTTGCAATAAAAACACCCGTGAGCTTTCAATCTTTTGGAAAACCATTTTTCGAAAACCATGTTGCAAGCAGCACCACAAGAAGCATTTTTTGGTACCACTTCTTTGCGCGAGGCCTCGCGCAAACACCAACACAGCGGCGCAATAAAATGCATCACAGAGAAAAATGTGCCGCACAAGGTGACGGCATAAAGGTCGTCGAAGAGGAATGCATAGCGCGAGCCCTCGCGCATAATATATCAGAACAAGCGAAGAAATTACTTTTTCTTCGGAACAGTTTGCATCTTAGAACCCATAGCCTTAGCAACGGACGTGTTACCCTTAGGAGGTGGCTTTGCGGGCGCGCTTGTTGGCTGGGACTGACGGCCTCGCTGCTTGAATGGAGCTCGGGCCCCGGTCTCCTCGGACCTCGGCTTCGCTGCCACTTTCTTCGCTGCCTTGCCCTGGGAGACCTGCGCTTCCTCCTCCTCTTCTTCCTCGCTCTCCTCCTCTTCATCCCCATCGCTCTCGTCCGATTCTGCACCGGTAACCGACTTCGCTGCCTGAGGCTTGGAGGCAGTCTTCTTCTTCTTGGGGGCTGTTTTCCCACCAGTAGACTTCCGCTTTGCAGGGGCCAGTGCTTCTGCAGCTTGACCTTTCTCGACAGTCTCTTCCTCCTTCAGCGACAACGCCTCATAACCCACCTTGTCATCGCAAACCCATAGGGGAATACCACGATTTGCCCAGTTGGCTTGCTGGTCCCAATCACCAGACGCGTGCAGTTTCGACTCTTGTGTCAATACATGGTTCAACTGAGTCCGCACCCTGTTGACCCAATCGGAGAGACTGTCGGAGGTAACACCAAGAAGGTACATGCGAGAATCCCGCTCGACAGACGCGATCTTGCACACCAGATCCGGCTGATGATGAATGAACACAAACACAGGCTTGAAGGTCTTATCCTGCTTCAGGTGAAAGAGGTGAGTGTCGAAATACCACATAACCGTCGTTATCGGAAGGTGACCGCCAAATTCAGCAGGATCCATCTCCTCTACTTGAGGAGGTCCGAACGTCAGATAATTCGGAATCTGCAATGAGGGAGAAGTTATTGCGCGACGCCTCGCGCAAAGAGCGGACGTAATGAGGGAATTATACCTTTCTCGACCAGCTATCCGGTGACGCCATCAACAACCAGCGAACGTCAAACGTTGTAAGATCCCCTGCAGGCTTTGGTTTGACTGGCCAACTGAAGATGGAAATAAGCAACATGTGGCCAATGCGCGGCGCGTTGAAATCATCGTTGAGACGCCTCTCTGTTTCCGTTTCCAGCACGTGGAACATGTTCTCAGCAACAGTTTTGGAGCCGCAGATAAGGGTATCGGCACGCGCCATCTCTTCATACAGCCAGGCTGGACACATCGTCTCAGGAGTAAGATGTTCAAATATGTCGCCGTTGATGATAATCAGGTTCTTGTCAATCTCCATGAACCGCTTCGGAGGTTCGTGGTTCAACGCTGCAATTCGGGTCGCCTTAACTGTGATAGTTTGACTCAATGATGGATCCTGCTGTTCCACTGTCTTGGGGTCACCAGTAACGCCAGCAGGTCGGGGGACCACACGGCACTTGGTAGGCTCTTGACCCAGGAGTTTTTGGACGTTGAGGATTTTCAGAGGGGCGGGTCCGCCTTTCTCTGCCACCTGCCACAGTGGTGCGCGAATCATGGATTTCCATGCCGGCCATGGACCGCGACTTTTACCTTCAGACTCACGCCAATAGCCCCATGTACCAAGAGTCACTTTCAGGGCAGGCCTTCCAAGTGCAGCAACCTCTTTGCGGGTCCGCATGTCTTTGGCTAAAGAACAGAAGTGGAGAACGTGCGGCGCACTGATGCAGAAATGGGACCCAAGTCGCGTCGATGGTACACACCTTTCTCAGGTCGAACGTACTGGCCGTTGTGCGGGTGGTCCAGATGCATTGAGACCCACTGCTCAAGGATGATGTCGTCAAACAAATTCTGCAAGGATTTAAGGGTTGTTTTTTCTTCCTGCATCACTTCTGCCAGTTTGTTGTAGAACTCCGGCAACAGGATCCCGTCCAGTTTCTTCAGCGCGTTCTTCGTGACTTTCTCCCCTTTGTCGTGGAACTTCTGCAGACCTTTCACAGCTTCCCGACCAGAATAGTAGGCAAACGTCATAAAATCTATCTACAATTTATACGTTTTGTCCTGAAAGTGACAACGTTATGCGCGAGGCCTCGCGCAACGAAGAGCGCCGAAACAACGATTAATGAACATACGAATTGACCAGGCTGCTTCAGTTCAGCGGTTGGAACCAGGGCACTCATCTGCACAGCATCCACAATGGCGATCTTGAGATTGTTGTACGTGTCAGGTAGGCCTCGCCGCTGCTGATCTTCAACACATCGAATGAGGTTATCTGCTGCCTCATACAGCGGAATTGGCTCAACGTCTTGTGCGCTTCCTTGTGTTTCTCCCGCCAGCTTTGCACGGAAGGCCCACAGTGTCGTAGGCTTTAGAATATCGGCGATGCATGTAGTATGCCACTGCTGCAGATCCAGACACGCGGTGCGTCGCTTCTCCCGAGTCTTCGCAACCGCTTCCACGCTGTGCTGTCCAGATACACACCAATAATCGCCATCTGCAAATATGAGACACGTCTTTGCGCGAGGGCTCGCGCAACGAGAAGAGCGAAAAGTCGGTTGGTAACATACTATTATCTTCCCAGAGAACGACGTGTAATGGGCCTGTTGGCGGTGCTGCTTCGAGTGACTCAATACGCTTCTGCAGTAACTTCGCATCTCTCCGTCTCATCTGCCCCTTTATCTTCTTCTGGTCGATTCTCACGTTGTCCAGCTCAACCTCCACCTGCCTCCTGTCCGGCTTCAGGTGGTCCTCGATGTCAGTACCCAAGGTTAAGCCAGGATCTGGTGTTTCCTTCTTCTTACGCCCCATCTTTGGTGTTCCAGCCTCCGATCCTGAGGTCCCAGGGTCATAGTCGGTATCTTCTCGTTCCTCGGCTGTTTTTTGGGCAGGGCTTGCCATTCTGCGATAAGAAGAAAGCCTGTATTGAAGGAAACATAACATTAAAAATGGGTAAAATCGTCGTCGATAATGCATATGTGGGGTGCTTCTAGCGAATACGAGTACAGTATGGTTGGGAATGCAAAACTGAAGGGGCACGCCACTGTTTTTGACTGACAACCTTGCGCGAGGCCTCGCGCAAGAGAGGGGGTGTACTAACCTGTTGTTTCATGCTGTTTGCGCGAGGCCTCGCGCATCACTGCATGTTCTCCAATCTTCTTCGAACGTTTCGCAGCGTGTCGGCCTCTCTCTGTTCCTCCAACACACTGCGTTGGGGATCAGCTCCGACAGGTTTCGCTTGAAACCAGCCTTAAGTGGCCCCTGCTGCGTTAGCACCAACAACACAGACACAAGGACTTGTTTGTAGTGGTTAGACCCCTTTGGAATTAGAAGAGACGGTGGAAAGTTAGGTACACCCCTGCGCGGCCAATGCGCCTGAATTGCACAAGTAGGCTCAGCACACCACCTAACCAAAGGCACATATACAAGCTCGGCGTTCAAGTAAGCAGTTAACCGCTGACGCACGGACTTGACAAAGGAATTGGGGATTTTACAGACGTTCACCCTGTGACCTTCTTTGCGGATAGTGATGAGCTGATACAGATCGTCAACATCTTCAATGGTTACTGCACCTCTGTTCTGGCCCTTCTTTGTTACAAGGCTGGAAAGCAGACTTTCGCAAAATTCCTCGGCAAAAGCCTGTCCAGGCATGGCTGTGTGCCACGCAGTGTGGCACAATAGCGCAGTTGCAACAGTGCGTTCGTATTTTAAAAGTGTGTCCCCCATGTTCAAACGGTCTAACAGACACATAACAATCTGCAATCCCTCAGAAGCAAAAACACCCGTGTTGGCCGTCTCCCCAGCCCAATTGCACTGCCTACCGAGGTGTCCCAGGTACAGTAACATGGGACAGTATTGTGTTAACAGAACCTGCATGGCCTTACACACAGCGTAACGGAGGCGACTTCGCCGATTTGCAGGACGTGCCAGCTCAAGGGAACGACATTTTCGGTTAAGGCGCCGTATGTGGGGGCCCATACCCAACAGCAGTGCACAACAGTTATCTTCATTGTGATCAGCTTGGGAAAACAGGGCACTGTCTCACCGCTGCGCAACAAACCCTTACGAAAAAAAGTCACAATCGGCCAAAATGAGCGAAACGTTTGTGTAACGCAAAATTTGTACGCGTGCCAGAAACCATATAATATAGGGTCTGAACGCAAAAAAAGCCGGACGTTCCAACCCGTTGTTTTTTCACCGTACATCATCTTACAAATGCGGTAATGTATGTGCTCATCGCATAAGACAGGGACAACTGGTCGGCTGTGCTGCGCCAAGTCCCTAGTAAATTGCAGTAGGTTAAGAAGCGATACGTTGCCGCTCACCTTTTCTTTGCTTAGACAGAGGGGTCGCCAATGTGGTCTCTTGGCAGGTACAGGGCGAATAATGTCAAGTGGTTCCCTAATGTTTCGCACAACAGGTCGCGTGCTTGCAAATCCTAGATCCTGCAGGATACGTGCAAACGTTCCCTCGGTGTTTCCCAGCATGCGTGCAACAATAGGAACACGCCGTTCAAGGTCTTCCAGGCTAGGATGACCATGCCAGTAGCGCGGTGCATCCTTGAGTAGCAACACAGCCAACGCTGTTGCGTTCAGGCTTTTGTCGTTCTTGTCGGGATTTGTGGTAAACTGTATGTTGTACCAGTTGTCGATCCACAACACAACCCACTGTTGGTAAATTTTGTCCCATGTAGTCTGTAACCTGACTGCGGCCTTCTCCTTCAGCGAAGGTGCGCTGTATCGCGCCAGACCTGACCTTGCTAAAATGCGACGCTGCGCCCTACTTCCCTCTACCGCAACAACCGACTTTGGTTTTCCCTGGTATGGAACTGCGCGCTGGCGCATCAGCAAATAGAGGCGCCAGGCCTCCTCTATCAAAACACCAGCCCATCTCTTCCCTTCTGCCGCAATCGCCTTTTCAACGCTGCAACGCGTCCGTTCATTTTTGCGCAGACGCAGAAAAAACACAAACAACAATCGCGCGCCCTCGTCCCCCTGTTTTAGCCCCTCCCACAGTTCTTCTGCCGTGTGGTACGGCGGTCCCTCTGAGCAGACATCGCGGAAAACTCCGGATGCTGCGGCCACTGTCTTCTCGAGGTCCACCTCTTTTCGCAGGGGCATTGTTGCTGTAAAGAATAATTGCGTAACTGTATCTGCGTAAAAATCGCTGTTTGAAAAACTTTCTTGATTTCAAACATCAACCTGTCACTCAGTTTTCGCGCGACCGATTATTCTGTGATTCGCTTGTCGCATGCACCATTTTCGGTTACCTGTAACTGTCTGGTGATCCCACATTTCACTACTTAATCCTGATTGTGGTACCCAGTTGCGGCGCGCTACCATCGCTGTTGGGCAGTGAAGTCAGTGGTGACCACAGTATGAAAACCGGAGATGCCGGCGGGACCTGTATGGGTGCCTATGCAGCAGCGCCGCATCAAGGAAACGTACATACTGTGTAGCTGGTGGATCTGTCCAATTTTGGTTTTTATGAACGCTTGTGACCTCCATTGCGCGAGGCCTCGCGCAATGATCACCGAAACTTTAATGTTTTTCATGCGCCGTTCCATGCGCGAGGCCTCGCGCTTGAAACTGCACTTTGTTCTGGAACATTTATACTTTTCAAGATTCTTGAGTACACCATTGTTGCAGTTTATTCGTTAATAGATCTACCTGTATCACGCAATCCTGATAATGGTACTAAGTTACGTGTATAAATACGACAGCGTTCCGTTTTTCGACAACCTGCCTAATGCGTCGTGCTGTAGTACATTAATCTGACACAAATGAACGTCTTTGCACGAGGCCTCGCGCAAAGAATGGCCACCAAACAATACTCTTCCCTGTCTCGCCCATGGGACACATCATTCTTAAAGAAATATTTAATCCGCCATACTTGTCTGCGACGGTTTTATAATATCCAGCAAAACAACTATTTTTCGATGCCTTTGGAAACCTGTCATTTTCCTACCTTTTCCTTCGTTTTTGACCATGCAACTTGAACCGCCTAAGAAACTCTCAAACGCTCCAGCCTCTAAGACCGTTGTGGACCGTAGGAGTGAATGGCAGTGTGCTCCCATTAATGACACGTAGCCACGAAGTATATCACCTTCAATCCCCTGGGACTTCCGTACGAATGTATTAAATGAAATGAGAAGCGGTCAGAGATTTTCTTGACATCATCCACTGGCGGTGATCTCCAAGCAGGCGGCCACTTCCAGAGAGTTGATGCTGCAACGGAGACCTGGTTTGGGGAACAGGGGTGTACTGGCTCCTGTCTCCGTCAGCGGTACAACCGTACCCTAGAGCAATGTCCTACGATCAATACTATTTAGCCATTCACCCTTCTCTCCCAGTGCCAGATTTTGCAAAAATGGAATTTCTTTGACTTTCATTTTGCGGTGATCGGCGCCGCGGCAGTTGCATGCGGATATAGTCCGGCTCTGCTGATGGAACTCAAACCACAGTGATTTAGGCAGCAAGAAATTGACGATTCTTTTCGAGATTTTCTGGACAGTCACCTCAGGACTGATGGTTTGAATTTGAAAAAAAGTGCATTTTTGATTTTACAGACAAATTGGAATTTCAGAAAGCCATGTGAGTGCGGCCTGACAAGCAGAGGTCCCGGATGTTGGTCTGTCCTGGTGGACGACCACGGCAATGTAAGACGAAGCATGTGCTAACCTTGGGGTACGCCAGGCACCTTGTTCAGCTGGAAAGGAATGATCTTTGAAGTACTGAGGCAACTGCAGGGAACGCAGAGCTAAACCCCGAGTGTGAACGGGCCATGGAATGGGGATGCTCCTTTTTTGGTCTACAGGGCCTTTGTGATAAACTGCAAAAATGGTTAGCAGTGGATATCTCATGCAATTCGGCTCGTTTTGTGCAGTACACCGTTGCTTGACCGTTGTCGATCAAAATTTTTCAAGGAATGGCATTACACCACAAGAGACAAAACAAATGCAACGAATACCTCTCAAGCAGGGGAATTCTTTCTGTAGATAAACAATATGAGAGTAGAATTTTAGGTACAGATTGGAAGGGCCTTTTTTTTGCATATACAAATGTGAAAAAATGTTCCAACAAAATACATTTTAATCTCGCAGCGGTCTTGGAACAAGCCCTTTTGTTTTTTTTTCAAACGGATATCAATTGAAGTGAAGCCTAGCACAAGAAATGATTCCTCAGTCTTAAATTCAGTGTTTTGGTAGATTTCGATCAAACGATTTGTCTTAATCGGTCAAAATTAAATAACTGTTTTTTCTATCAAAATCAACACAATAGAATTGATTCTAGATTTGCTCAATGTGCTGAGGTAATGGTTTTTCTATTTTTATCCAGACCTAGGCATTTTTCCTTTTTGTAAATAAGCAATGATCGGCGTGTTTCCCACCAAGGTTCAAAATTTTTTTTTTCCTTTGACTCGTGTCCCCGTCTAGGGGCCCTAGCCACCTGCGGGGCTCCGCTGTGCACATTAGTACATCCAAGAGCAGTAATGAAGGTCCGTACGACAAGCCCCTGCCGTTGTGCGGGCTCTACCGCCTATTCCCGATCTTTCCACCTTCTTCCTTGTGACACCCATTGTCCTTGATCTCACCAATGCTTCCATGCTTACCAATAACCGATTTGCAAATTCCAAAAATGTCCCACAAACAAACCCGTTAACAACCCTGGGCAATGAAATCCAAATACGTGGTTCGCCGTTTCAATTGAGGGTAGTGTTGAGGACGGAGGCAATTGGGTCCATCAATACATGAAACTCATGGGGAGGGGAACAAACAATGACAATGTCAGCCAAAGGAGTTGAGAGGTAGAAATGGAGATGAAGCCCTGGAATAAGATGTGCAATTATCGAAGATGATGTTGCATCCCTACTCCAACAATGGATTTACAAAGCATGCACACTCAAACTATACATTCCGTTATGGACGTATGATGCCATGCCAAAACATTTCCGATAGAACGGCTTGAGAAGACTCATTGGTTCACGGAAGATCATGCATGACACCATGACATTTGATACGGTCCATTAGGTGTATGGCAACACACAAAGAAAAGCATATAAAACAGAATGGCATCATTGGGTTCCCTGCGAACCTTGGGCACACATGGCCCATCCTTACCCTTGCCCACAAGACGGTAAAATGGAGTAAACAACATGGGTTCCCAACATAAGGAATGTTCTCACCGTTGATCAACCATGACACCGTAGCCTCCATGAACACAAAGTACGGCATGACCACATACATGACTTGTCCACCCTCATGAGTCACCAATGTGCAGATATGACGAATTTGCAATGAGGATCACTAGAAATGAGTCTGGAGAGTGACCTCAAAGCATCGGCAACCACTACTTGACACCTGGCATGTGTGACATATATAAGGTCGTGGTGGCAATGCTTCTGTACTCCACATTCGACGCCGGCTGCACGTCACTCAGCAATATGAGACACCAGGACACCGCACGCACAACACAACACACCGAGCGGGCACACCGGTGAACAGGAGCCAAGTGGCCCAGGACAACGCACACGCAACACCACAAACCACGCGGGCACACCGGTGAGGAGGAGCCAAGTGGCCCAGGACACTGCACACACGTAGGGCGGGCCGAGGGACAGGAAAGAACCAACACCCCATGGGTCGGACGCACTGGGGCGACCCAGCCGACCCACCGGGCCAGAGGCAGGAGCGGTACTCCAGGGCCACTGGTCTGAGCCCGGCCAGGCTGCATCGGAGACCATGGCAAACGTCACCCGGAGCCATGGAAGCAACCGGTGACAGGCGAGCCGGTACACAGTCCAGGAGGGGGTCGCCTGCCAAGCAGAGTTGCCCCGCAACTCAAGCCACAAGGGTGAGGCGGTCGTACCGTAGACTAGCGGGAGCAATACCCCTTGTGGTGAGAGATACTCCACACGGCTGGGAAGCCCCCAGAGCTGCCGCCCAAAGGAGGGGGCATGTGGCCCTACCCATGGACACATGTGGGGACACCCTCCCACCTGGGACACATGGACCGGATGGCCGCGACAATGCCTTCCCAAGCACATGCGGGAGCGGCTCAAGAGGCACCTGACATAGGGCAGTGGGAGGGACAGGACGTCCCCTTGGTAAGACCTTCTTCCTGCAATGTCGAAGGAGGCATCCGGAGCTCCCGAAGATACCTACCTACCTATCAGACACCATGGCCAGGAAGTGAATAGGCTTGGCAGGTTTACTTGCTGCTTGCAAAGAAGACATCAAGAAGCGCCAGCCCACCAAACCTCACATGTTTACTGTATCCCCGCGCCCCCACTTGGTCCCTAGTTTCATCTTACCAGAAGGCAATATTCATCTTAAGATGTTTAAGATGAAAATCTTGAAATTAAATCTGTTTCATCATGCCTTCATTTTTTCAGTCATATCGGTTCCAAATCTGTGTTTGGGTGCCCGCTGCAGATGCCGTGCGCGTGTGTGCCGCTGTTTCTGCCTGTTGCCGTAACTTTTTGCACGGAAGGTTTTTTCACAGAAAATTCGTCGTAGGAAGAAGAATTTTGTCGTACGATGAAAGTTGACGATGAATTTAGCGCGACAGAAGCGACATGCAAAAATCCGCACCAGAATCTGACACAGTAACAGTGAAAGTCGTAACAGTCGCTTCCAACAGTCAATGGCAATCAAAAAAGATACGTTCAGTTGGGCTCTGCACCGTCAGGCGCTGCACCACTCGCACCTGCACCTTCTGACACCTTATCTGTTTGTTCCGCGGGCTTTTCGTGATCTGCAGCTGGTGCTGGTGGTGCAGCTGGTTCTGCAGCAGCTTCTGCCTTGCGTGCCTTGCGGGCTTTGCGCTCCTTCTGCTGCTGTTCCTTCATCTTGCACTTCTTCAGTGCCAGCGTCATGCCTTTGCAGTAAGGTTCAGCTTCTTTGGGAGTGCGAAACGTGATGCGAGCAGCAAGGTGGTGACCTTCCACATTCCAGGTCTTGTCAGTCGCATCGTCAGGAAGCCAATAGATAGTTCTCTTAGTCCGCTCCGCTCCATCCACTAGTTCGTCGGATACTTTCGTTCCGCTGGGCTCATAAAATTGACGAGCAATCCCTGGTGCCACCTTCCATTCGTCAGTGGCCTCTGCCTGGTATGGGACATACGACCACTTCATTCGTTTGACGAGAGTTGTTTGGGTGACGCCTTCATCGCTGGCATCACTGTCATCTTCCTCTTCCTTGTCTTCACCTTCATCCTCCTCAGGTTCTTCCGATTCCTCGTTTTCAGACTCAGATTCCCACTTGTGTTTTCTGGTGGCTGGTGGTGCTGCTTTTGTCGGTTCCCTTTCTTCATTACTTTTTGCATTACTCTTTGGTGTGCCCGTCCTTGTGGCTTGTTCCTGGAGGGCAAGCAGTGTCCCCATGGCATTGGGGTGAATGGGCTTTGCAATTTCAACAGTTGTTGCTGCCTTTTTCACTGGCCTCTGCCAGGGCTCCCAGTGAACAGCCTTTTTGTACTCATGCTGCATTGGTCTTGCTGCGTTCTCATGGGTCTCCAATGCTTCTAGCATCCCCAATGTTCGAGCCGGTGCACGTCTCAGTGAATTTGGGATGCCTCCTGCAGTGAGAACATGCTGAACACAAGGGTCAGTACCAATATTGCCCACAACAAATCGAACTCCTGCAGCTGAGCGCTCAACAGCTTCAACTTGAGGAAAGAGCAATGAAGGAATGACATTTTTCGTACCGTTTCATCGTACAACAAATCGCTTTCCTCTTACGATGAAGTATTCGTCTTACGAGAAATTTCCAAGATGAATCGTCGCACGTTACGCGCGCACCTCTTCACAGGTTGCCTACCTCATATTGGCGCTGCTTTGTCGTCTTCTCCTGGAGTCCAGCAGTTACGGCTGCCATCAACGTCACGCTTCAATTTGGTGCTGCTGCTACTAATGATGGAGGGTCACTTGGTTCTGGTAATGGTGCAGATGTCGATCTCATAGCAGGTGGTGGCGCAGATGTTACTGCAGGTCTTGCTTTCTGATGGCCCTCAGGGATAGAAATATTCCAAATGTCCTGTACTGAGGTGCTGGAGAACCATAGCATCCATTCCCCCGCTTCAGCATGAAGCTCAACAACTCCATGTAATTTCCAGATGACTCCCAAAAGCTTTAGCAGGGCGGTTGGAGGCACCGGAGGCTGACGGAGTGGATTTTTTCTCTGCTTTTCAGTCAACGGGACACCAAAAGGTCGTTGGCCAGCCAGCTGATTTGCTGTAACCCAGGCATCCAGGCTCATGCTCTGGTGCGGCTTCGTAAGCTTGTTCCGCCAACGACCAAAAGCATGATTGAGTATTGAAGGTCTTGGTGAAGTTGGGATGGAGAGTTGTCGTTGGGGTCGTTCACAACAACGTTGGTGGTTTGGTGGGTTTCCAAGTCTTCCATAGGGATGAAAGTAAAACTCTTGTTACGCTTTTCTGAAAGTTTGGCATAATCCACCGTTGGCTTTTCATTGTAATGAACTTGGGTGTTGATGACGATGTCCTCGTTGACTGCCTCCTTCGTTTCACGGTTTGGTTGCGGGGTGCTTTTTTGAATCCATTTTGTCTTGTGGCTTTTGGATTTGCCGTTTGAGCTTGAACTTGCATTCTGGCTTGGAATTGCGTCTGGAGTGTTTTTCTCGGAGTTTGTTTTCTGATTTGACTTTGGAGTTTGGGGTTGTTGATCATTCTCGTTTCCTTTTTCATGTGTTCTGCTTTCCTGAAGAGCCGCGTTGCGTCCCTGATCTCTCAGTTGTTGGTCGCTTTTCTCGAATTGCGCCACGCGATTGGCGACAGATTTGCTCGGATCTGCGGTTTTTGGCGCGTTGCGATCTTTGCCCGTGATGGATTTCTTGAGCAGCTGTTGTTGAAATTATAATCAGCGTGTGCGCCAGGAAATTGCCGATCGAGTGATACCTAATACGCAGGCAGAAATCAGTGATATCGAAAAGATTCAGGAAAAGATTTTATTGTAGTCTGTCAACCTGAAATTAGGAGTTTCCCACGGAGGACAAAGTTCCGGAAGTCTATCAATTCCAATCTCAAGACAAACGTGTATACTCCGACTACATCACCATGTTACCAGCCGAGGACATCATCGCCCAATTTCACAAACAACCTCACGAAAAACATTTTGGGGGCACCGACTACCAACACTATTTCGACGAGAAGTACGAGTATTCCGCCCAATATCCAACGGAAGACCATGAACGAGCCTTCAAAAACGCAAAACTGGTCACTCCCCACAATATCACAATCCTCAACATCATGGCCAACCTCTACGAGTCCCAAACAAGGACCTTCATCTTCACCCCAACAACAAACTCCGACTTCAACAAGCCCGCCTCGCACAACACCACCGCTCACGTGAACATGTTGCTCAATGCCTTAGCGTCGCTTGCACGTGCTAAAATACATGTAAGGGGTACGCTAATTCTTTTGTTATCGGACCCGAGGGTGTGTGAAGCCACTAACGAGATTCGGGATTACTCTCAAGCCTATGCCAAAGCAAGGAGGTTTATGGTTGACCAAAAAATCTCCCAAAAGTTTGTTCCTTTGAATATGATCCTCAAGAATGATCAGAAGCCTTTTGACACTTGCTCCGCCCCACACCCGGAGGGATATATTATGATTACTTTGGATAACCTTTGCGAGTTCCAATACACACCGCCCAAATTCCCTCCTCTTTCTCCAGGCCATGACCTTGCACATGCCGAGGCTTTTATCTCTCCGCAACAAGAAGCCCATCACTCACCACCAATCAACAATTATGTCAGAATTGACATTTCGCGAGATCTCAAAGTCCTCACCGAGGAAGATGCTTTCCAATTTTTCAACAAATTAATCAAACCCGACGTCCAAGATGCCTCATCCATTACCTCCACCAATTGCGCACATTACCGCGGTGAGATAAAAAAACGTGGCTCACCCATTGGAAGCACCCATACTCGTTTCGACATTGAAACCAACTCAGCCCTCTCCTCCAAAATCGCCAAAACCGTTCAATCCCATTACCCACTAGACAGGTATCCACTCATTGTGGCTTTCCCCTACAACCTCTCAGCCCATGAAAATACTTTCATGATCTCCTCCACAAAAGGCTCCGCTAAAAACGGAGCCAATCTCGAACCGACGGAGCTTCTAAATCGAGTGGCCTCTCTTGAAAAAATGAATTCTATCCTGCAACACACAATCCTACGCACCAAATACTCAGTATTGGTGCATCTTGATGTCCACTCCATTCTAAGTAACACCCGAACACGAGTTTCAAAGCTCAAATGGATGAACGAGCAATGCAAGAAAGCCGGCCTCACTTTTTTTAATCACGATAAGACATATGCAGTTTTGTCCGACGCTCCACTAAGCTACCGGGCTAAACCCTCCTACACACCAACTGACGCCAAATCGGTTGTCATCCGTGCTCCACGCTCCATACGTTCTAGAGACATCAACAAAGCAACTTCACTTTTTGGTACCTTCACCTCCATCCAACCACTGTAATCCAACCCAAGTGCCAGATCACACCAATATTTTGAGGCACTCTTTCAAAACCTGGGATCCAGTATCCTAGCACACCAAGAAAAAGTTCAAGGCATCACTTTTACATTCGGCTCGCCCAACCTCTTAAAAAAACGAAACATCATTGATTCAATTGTGAAAGACCATGCCACTTTCAAATGGGAAGCCACACTCTTGGCCGCCAAAGAATTTGGCTCCGAGAAACAACTGCGCTCCATTAATGAGCGATTGATCGTGGATAAGCCCCAATGACTCCCCACTCACCCACACTCCTTCTCTCATCCAGTTCTCAATGTCTTCACTATGTCACTACTCAGAGATATGGGTTCCTTTCGTCCTCACTCCTTTCAATACCAACGGTATGACCTGTTTATCAGGCTGCTAGCCTTCGAAGCGATTTCATCTAACCATACCCACACCCTTCTCATAAAGGACTCCACAATTGCGATGCATTGGAGAACCTATTTTTGTTTTCAAGTTGGTCAAATCCGCTCCGCACCAAGCATCATCTCGCAAGGTATTGTGCCACGCATCGGAAAAAATGCGAACACACTGGAACGTACACTCTCCTCACAAAGCTTCCCGCATGCCGTGTGGATTTCGTTCACTCATCTCCTGTGTGTCAAGATTTTGATTCATCCAAGCCACGATCGGTTACTTAGTTGCACGCCCCCTGTCACTCTGCCCTTTAATTGGCAACTACGTGGCCTGTTTGACTTCTGTAATGACCGCGTGAAGGGTTTCACGCTCCTTGTCCTCTTCAAGTGGCTCATTCCCCTCAACCAAGGCCGTCCTTGTGGCTCCAAGCCCACTCTATGGAAGTGTCCGAGTCCCGGAGGGTTTTGCAAATGGTTCCTTCTTGGCCCCTTCAGTGGCCGTTCCCATTCGGGCCACGACCGCCAATACGGCTTCACGTTAAATTGGAGGACGTGTCAAGATCCAGGAACGTTTTAGAAGTGGTCAGAATTTGAAACGTGGTCCCATCCCTCTCATCATCATGACACCGTCAATTGATATCCCCCTCCCACCGGGAGTACCCCAACCACCATGATACGCTACTGACATTCACAATGCACCTAAACCTACCACACCAACAGACAACTTAATCCACTCTAAAACACGTTTAACACTCACTACTCATAACACTGCAAAAAACATTGACAACCTAGACGCCATCATACTACGACACCAACAACAAGGAACCGACATACTTTGTTTGCAGGAAATACGTACCACCCCCTCCTTAAATTCACTTCTAAGCCTATGCACTTTCACAAACATTTCTTCTGACAAATCTAACGGCACAGCGATCATCATCCACTCTTCTCTATCTCTCTTCGTCACGCAACTCAAACACGACAAGGTCAATGGATGCCTTATTGCCATCGACCCCCCTATACCAGGCTACCACACGCTTCGTATCATTGACGTGTACAAATCACATCACGCTCATCTCCGACACAGACTAGAGAAAACAATCTCTGCCCTCCAACAAGACCAGCCGTGCCACATCAGGCTCGGCGACTTCAACACATATCTCCAACCTTCTCTAGAGACGGCTAATGTCAAACACAATAAATACTGGCCATGGCTCCACAACCAGGTACACCCCACCAATCCAACCACCACATGAACCCTCATTGACCTGTATCGTAAGGACCACCCAGAGACAAAACAGTGGACGCGCCCTGCAAACAAAAGGCTCCCGTCTCAAACACGCATCGACCTGATACTCTCTTCTCCTTCTTCCAACACCATTTTCAAACCTTTCAACACCTTCATTGACATTCACAACGACATCTCCGACCACCGACCCGTATCCACCTCCATAGCCATCCCCACCAACCCGATTACCATATACAACATCCCACACGATTCCATTCACTACCGCCGGTGCTGGGTCCCCACGCCCGCACCGACCGCACCCGGGACGCGGAACCCTGGCTGCCCGCTCCAGAGGACGGGCGGCCGGGGGAGGGACAGCGCCTGACACCAGGCGCTCCTCACAACGGTGGCAGGCCACCCCCACCGGGGACGGCCCCCCACCACCCCCGCGGCATGCAGCCCCCACAGGGCATGCAGGCCGAGGGGACAGTGTTGGGCTCCCACACCCACACACCAGCGCCCACAGCAGATGGGTGGCGGACCCCAATAGCCCGCCCAGTGGGCGGGCAGTCGGGGGAGGGACGGCGCCTGGCCTCAGACGCCCGCCACAATGGTGGAAGGCACCCCCCCCGGGGACGCCCTTCCGCCACCCCAACAGCGAGCAACGCCAGCCCACAAGGGCGCACGCTGTGGGGCCGTTGCTTGGTCCCCACGCCCGCACCGACCGCACCCGGGACACACGGGTAGCGGAACCCTGGCTGCCCGCTCCAGAAGACGGGCGGCCGGGGGAGGGACAGCGTCTGACGCCAGGCGCCCCTCACAACGGTGGCAGGCGCCCCCCCCCGGGGACGGCTCCCCACCACCCCCGCGGCTCGCAGCCCTCACAGGGCATGCAGGCCAAGGTGACAGTGTTGCGCCCCCACACCCACACACCCGCGCCCGCAGCACGTGGTTGGCGGACCCCAACAGCCCGCCCAGTGGGTGGGCAGTCGGGGAAGGGACGGCACCTGACCTCAGACGCCCCTCACAATGGTGCAAGGCACCCCCCCCGGGGACGCCCTTCCGCCACCCCCACAGCGAGCAACGCCGGCCCGCAAGGGCGCACGTTGTGGGGCTGGTGCTGGGTCCCCACGCCCGCACCTACCGCACCCGGGACACACGGGTCGCGGAACCCTGGCTGCCCGCTCCAGAAGACGGGCGGCCGGGGGAGGGACAGCGTCTGACGCCAGGCGCCCCTCACAACGGTGGCAGGCGCCCCCCCCCGGGGACGGCCCCCCAGCACCCCCGCGGCACGCAGCCCTCACAGGGCATGCAGGCCAAGGTGACAGTGTTGGGCCCCCACACCCACACACTCGCGCCCGCAGCACGTGGGTGGCGGACCCCAACAGCCCGCCCAGTGGGTGGGCAGTCGGGGAAGGGACAGCCCCTGACCTCAGACGCCCCTCACAATGGTGCAAGGCACCCCCCCGGGGACGCCCTTCCGCCAGCCCCACAGCGAGCAACGCCGGCCCGCAAGGGCGCACGGTGTGGGGCCGGTGCTCGGTCCCCACGCCCGCACGGACCGCACCCGGGACACACCGGTCGCGGAACCCTAGCTGCCCGCTCCGGAGGACGGGCGGCCGGGGGAGGGACAGCGCCTGACACCAGGCGCCCCTCACAATGGTGGCAGGCCACCCCCCCCGGGGACGGCCTCCCACCACCCACGCGGCACGCAGCTTCCACAGGGCATGCAGGCCAAGGGGACAGTGTTGGGCCCCCACACCAACACACCCGCGCCCACAGCACGTGGGTGGCGGACCCCGACAGCCCGCCCAATGGGCGGGCAGTCGGCGGAGGGACAGCGCCTGACCTCAGACGCCCCTCACAATGGTGGAAGGCAGCCCCCCCGGGGACGCCCTTCCGCCACCCCCACAGCGAGCAACGCCGGCCAGCAAGGGCGCACGCGGCGAGGCCGGTGCTGGGTCCCCACGCCCGCATCGACCGCACCCGGGACACACGGGCCCGGGAACCCTGGCTGCCCGCTCCAGAGGACGGGCGGCCGGGGGAGGGACAGCGCCTGACACCAGGCGCTCCTCACAACGGTGGCAGGCCACCCCCACCGGGGACGGCCCCCGGCCACCCCCGCGGCATGCAGCCCCCACAGGGCATGCAGGCCGAGGGGACAGTGTTGGGCTCCCACACCCACACACCCGCGCCCACAGCACGTGGGTGGCGGACCCCAACAGCCCGCCCAGTGGGCGGGCAGTCGGGGGAGGGACGGCACCTGGCCTCAGACGCCCCCCACAATGGTGGAAGGCACCCCCCCCGGGGACGCCCTTCCGCCACCCCAACAGCGAGCAACGCCAGCCCGCAAGGGCGCACGCTGCGGGGCCGGTGCTGGGTCCCCACGCCCGCACCGACCGCACCCGGGACACACGGGCCGCGGAACCCTGGCTGCCCGCTCCAGAGGGAGGGAGAGCGCCTGACACCAGGCGCCCCTCACAGCGGTGGCAGGCCCCCCCCTCCGGGGACGGCCCCTCGCCACCCCCGCGGCATGCAGCCCCCACAGGGCATGCAGGCCAAGGGGACAGTCTAGGGCTCCCGCATCCACACACCCGCGCCCACAAAGCCAAGTAGGGGGGAACCGGGACCGGACCGCCCCCTGAAGCCGGTTCGGACCCCCGTGGCCATCTTGGGGTCACTTGGGGTGTGTATCTATGTGCCGGCAAGCCGCCATTGGCTGATATCATACTCCACTATCCACCTGACCTAACCCGATGTGATAGTGTGATAGGTTTGGCCATTCCTACTATGAGCGGCCATATTCAGTACCGAGGCGCCGCCAGCTGAGATTCATATATCAGAATATCAGGAATCAACCGGGTTTTTTTATCGTAATGTTTCCGTAATTTTTCTGCCTTCCGTTCTGATGGTCAATGTATCGGCGACTGTCAGTTGGCTAGCGATTTTGCGGTAACCGATTGGTTAACTGTTATTTCCAGATATTTTGGCGGAAACCCCGATGAACGGTCAGATTTCATCAGTAAAGGGTTCGTTGCTTCCGCAATTTTCTAAATATGCACTCGAAATTTTAATCTGAATTTTTGGCGATGTTGAAATCGGATTTTCAACTTCGACATCGCCGCACTTGATTTCGTCCTCTTCGAGTGGTCATGCTCTTTTCCCTATGCCCGAATCAGGTTTCCCTTCTACTTGCCAGGCATTTGACTTGGAGATATAAGGGAAACAAAAGTGAATCGTGGGACCACTTTGAAGGGCCATATCTACGCGCGAGTGTGAGGAAAGAGAATAAAGAGGGTTGCGTTGCAAGCGCCTGAGTCTCAACTTATTTTTAGTAGGATGCAACACCTTAAGTCGGCACACACACCCGTTGTATCATAGGATCATGGTCAATATGGTAGAAACTTGTTTATAACTTGTTAACCATGTGTCCGGCCTTGATATTATGACTTTCGAGTGTAGCGCATGAGTCTTGCGGTGGCATAGCATCTTTCATTCGGGTCCCACGTCCATTGTACCCAATGTTATGACCATGGAGGGGCATGGCATACCATGGTGGGAGCCAATTTTAAGGGATATGTGTGATATAGGTAGTATATGTCTTGATATGCTCACGCCCATGTTGTATATCTTCGTGTGGCCGAAGAGATGGAGAGCCACACGTGACAAGGGCTTTGCCCACGTCCCAATTGTGGAATTCAAAGCGCTAGACTAAGTCTACCGCGTATGTATTGCTCATGGTATGTTTGGCAAAGAGATCCATGAGTGCACTCCCATTTTCATGGGGCATGTAGATATGAGTGGCGAAGGTATCTCCATGCGCCTGATTGGGGATCGAAGTGGGGGAATTGTTCGCAATTAGTTCCAATCATTTGTATATTGAACCATGCGCAGATATCATGGGTGAGCATAGAGATATACTATCATGACAACTTTGTATTTGGAGATAATTTCATGTTTTTGACCTCAATTTTTTGCTCATTTTTGCATTTTGTGTACTTACCTGGTCGGCAAACAGCAAGAAGCCTATGGGGAGTCGAACCATGGTATGTTGTTCATATGTTGGCATATGCTTTGCGGTTGAACACCACCATCTGCCGGATCGCGTACTCTGATTGGCTTGGCGCACGACGGATTACAAGAATTGGTCTCAAGACCATGGGCTGACTTGGGCAGTGCGTGGCGCCCATATCTGAAGAAGTTTTGATGGAAAAAGTGGGATGTACATGGGCATTAACCTTTTGTCTCTATCCTCCATGAATACTAGACTTCGATTCCATGCATGCTTTGAGCCTTCGGATATGTGGTAACTTCGATTTTGAGCATATATTTGATATATGGCCAATATGGTGTGAATTGGCAGTTTTTTGGTGTGTTATGAGTTCAAACTCATGGGGCATATCTCTAAGCACATTCGACTCCAAGTCCAACCAAGGTTATGTCAGGGTAGGGCATGGTCCTGAGTGCCACTCTAGGCCATGACACGTCACCTCCCTCATTGGGCAAGGACTTAGAGGCTTGGGGGTGAACACATTTTTGGGGTTCATGTAGTGACTTTTGACACATGGCATTTAGCCATCTCATTTGACTTGGTTCAGAGCAATACGTTGGTGAGTCTTGGGAACGTCTTGAGTCCAGGGAATGAGGGGTTGATGGCTGTGAATGTGTATGTTTACCTCTTGCCCCAAGTGTGCTTTATTTGTGTTCATATGCCAATTTCAGGGCTTTCCTCCTTGGTGCAATTCTTGTACATGCCCGCCACCGTGAGGCGACCGGTGTGCTGAACGGAAGCCCGCAGCGTGTATTGGATTGTGGATTGGGTTATTGCTGTACTTGTGGGATCTGGTTGCTGTTCAGGGTTGGAGGAGGATAGTATTTTCTATATTTTTGGACTTTGGACGCTGGATTTTGATAAATGCAATCGTTGATCAGGGGCAAGTCGGCAGGGGTAACAGGCGGAAGGGGCACAGCGGGGGCCGGGCCTGGTAGGGACCTTCTTTATGGTAGCAGAGGCGTACCTGCTGCCCCTACCTACCGCCGACCCGGGGACTTGGGCCCCTATGAGCCCTGCCCAAGTATGCCCCGGGTGCGTATTGTGGACTCGGTGGAGACCACGCCGGAAGTTGAAGCCCGAAGAGAAGTACGACGTTCGGGAAGAGGAGGACTTGACATGGAGGACCTGGTCTCCATGTGTGAGCGTCGCTGCCGGAAGGCATGCAACCTCCGCTCCGCCGCGGAGGACTCTGAGGAGGCCTGCCATTCAGGCAGCAGTGGAGGACGGGCCCGGCGCTACAGGAAGCGCGGGTCACCCAAGCCCGCGGCAGAGGACGCCGGGGCTATGGATACGGATCCCAGCCCGGTCAGGCTGTGGGAATCCGAGGGGCACTCCGATGGCTATCGGACTTGCTTCCCCTCGGAGTCGGAGGAGACGCCCGCGCCGACCGCCAGGGCGCATACGGCCCCCGAGCCCGCTCTGAAGCACGACGCCGAGGGCTTGGAGAGGCCAGTCAGGGCCAGGACGGCACCTGTGCCCCGGCACACGGGACCAGAGATGGACGCCATAGGCGATACGCCCATGGGCGATGAGTCTGAGGCGCCGGGAACCGCGGGATGCGATGGATCAGGTGGAAGGCACGCTGAGTGCCACTGCGAGCACGTGTCCTTCCTCATGGGCAAGTATCCAAAGATGGGGATGGACGCCATCGTGCATCGTCTCGACAGCCTGGACAACGCGAAGGACGGCCTAGAGGAGGACGTCGCCGGGATCCTGGATGACCAGTCGGCTGCGGAGAGAGACATGGCGGAGCTGCGAGCGGAACGGGACCGGTACCGGGAGAATCTGGAGCTGGCCCTGGAGAAGCAGCAGCAAGTGGTGGACAGCCTCCTCCACCTGGTGGAGGACATGTCAGGACGCCTGAAAATGCTAGAGGAGCTACAGCCCCTCGCCTCGGGTCCAAAGCTCCCGGCAAAGCCGGCCGCGGCAGAGCTAATGGAGCGAGTTAAGACCCTCAGGAGCGCCATGGATAAACCCATGGGCGGCCCTGCAGAGGCACCCTACGCGCCTCCGCGTGTTGACCCGGGTGCGCTGCCGTTTGTTCCCATGTTCAGCGAATCCACAATGCTCGGGGAACACACGGCACTGGCTGGGTCCATGCGGGAAGGGCACGTAACCACGGACCCGAGGAGCCTAACGGTACAGATGTCCCATGCCGCCCAGGATCTACCGATCACTACGACTGCCCATGCAGTTTATGCAGAAGAGGACATCCAGAGCCAGACCATGCAGGGGCGAACCATGGGAAGGGCCGACGGACATTGTCGAGGTCATCCAGGCGGAAACCTGTGGGCGAAGGACCCCAATACGGGGATATGGACGGCCGACGGAGCAAGTCCTTCCCGCATTCCAAACCCCATGGGTTCAGGCCCAACTGGACCGCACTCCATGGAGGGGAGGGATGTACGGGGAGTGTACACACACCCCCCGGCCACAGGTGGTATCCGTCTCGCTGGAGTGGTGGCTGGGGACGTCGGAGACGCCATCAGGATTGACGACCTCAGGGGAATCAAAATCCTCTACTACGATGGCAACCCCTCCAACCTGGACAACTTCATCCTGGATTGGGAGGATTTCGCCGAGGAGGTCGTCGGCGAGATGCGGGGAGCGCCGCGGGACAAGTGGGTATGTCGGACATTCCCACACCGGCTGGCGCAGGACCTGAAGGAGGAGCTGCGGGATCAGATCCGGGAAGGATTGATCCGTACGGAGCAGGCCTGCCTCCAATGGTTGGAGGATGAGGAGCGGGTGGACGCTCCGAACCAGAAGCTGGAGGACTTGTGGTCCATCCCGCTGCAGCTGGACCGCGGTGAGTTGCGGGTCCGGGAGTGGAACCGGTACCTGCGGAAGTACCGACGGAGCCTCAAGCTGGTGGAGGACTGGAACGAGTCCAGCGAGATCCGCCACCTGCTGAAGGACGTCCTCCCCGGCCATTGGAAGAGGCGAGTGGAGGACGAGGAGAAGAAGCGGGCCAAGAAGGGGGTGGCGGTGAGGATCATGGCGGCGGAGGATACCCATGCGGGTATCATGGAGTTCTTGAGGAGGAACCTGGGCGAGCCCAACCGGATGTTGGGACTGAAGAATGCCGTGTACGTGGAGGTGTTTGGAGACACCATGGGGCAAAGGTTGCTGCGCATCCACAACGTGGAGTGGAGGCGCGGGGAGCCGCTGAGGAGGCAGGTCATCCTCGCCCGCATGAGCCTGGAGGAGATCGTGAAGTACATCACCCCGGAGTTGAAGCTCAATGCGAAGAACGAGGCCCACGTGCAGGATCGACATGGTCATGGACAACGAGGCCACCGAGAAGACCGCCATCATCGGAAGATCCAGGAGGACACGGCCAACTCCGCGGATAATGATAGTGGAAGTGGCCAAGATCACTGGACCTGGTCCCGGGAGGATCACGAGGAGGCCCACTTCTCCGCGTTTGTGGCGCACAACGTGAGGGACCATAGGCAGGATCGGTCCATATGGAGCCAGGTGGGACCCAAGAAGGGCAATGAGCCAAGGAGGATTGGGAACCCACCGCTCTCGTTCCGGGAGTACAGGTCTCAGCACGACGCGTGCTGGGTCTGTTATGGCAAGGGAAACAACCATGCACACGACCACCGTCAGTGCAAGGTGTATGAGGCGGACAAGAAGGCCTACTTCGCCGCCCGACCCGAGAAGAAGCCCAAGGAGCAGCGGATTTCCGATTGGAAGGCGAAGGGCGGAGACGGGGGAAAAGGCCAAGGCAAAGGCCAAGGAAAAGGCGGAGGAAGAGGCTATGGTGGTGGACCTGGCCAAGATCGACGAGTGAGGTCGATCGAGGAAGTTGGTGAGGACATGTTGAGGACGTTGGAGGAACTCAAAGCCCAGCAACGTGGTGGACAAAGTCCTGGCAGATCGCAGCCGGAAGGAGCTGCGGGAAGTCAAGTCTAGAGGAGCCCCCAAGGGAGTGGGACCTCGGAGGTCTCTCCTCCGGGAATCAGTGGAATCCCGGAGAAAGCGAAGGCACATCGGGTGCCGAAGAAGGCTCCAAAAGAGCCAAAACCACTGAGTTTCGCCACTCCCAACCCCTGGAGCGCCCTGCCAAGGGAAGTACATGTGGGTACGGGACATGGCAAGAAGGAAGGAGCGACCACGGAGAGCCCCGTGGATGGGCAGGACCAGCCCAAGATCTACACCATCCGTGACCATACCCTTGAAGTCCTGATGCACCCGGACGTGCTAGAGTTGCATGCCGTGAGAGTCGTCCATACGCCTCATGGTGACGAGCGGCAGTTGGACTTGAAAGTGCGAGTACGGTGCGGACGAGAGGAGAAGGTGGTGGATGTGTTGGTGGATACGGGTGCCCAGGTGAGTCTGGTCCGGAGAGGGTTGTTCAAGGAGGAATCCCTGCAGCCCAGCCGTAGACCGGTGCGCCTGACGGTGGCCAATGGAGAGATCATGGGTGGTGGTACCCACGAGGCCACTATCAGTATGGAATTCTGGGAGCATGAGCGCTTGAACCGCCCTGATTTGGCGAAGAGAAGCACGCTATCCGGGAACTTCTATGTGGCCGACATTACAGATTGGGATATGATCATGGGGTATGACTTCATGGTGGCAAATGCCATTGGAGCCCTTCCCCGTCGTGCAACGCTGGTCCGAGAGGATGGTGAATGCCTCACATGGCTGTCCACGGACTATGCATGCGGATCATCCCAATGGAATGCTGAGGAAGAGGATCGGATCGTCCAAGCGGTGCAAGCTGTAGGTGCCAAGTCCAGAGGAGACCGTGGAGTTCAGCTCACTGAATATGGAATGGCGCCGCAGGTGTATGCCAAGATGATCCAGACGCTGGGAGCCGAAGCGCCCGAGACGGACGTCTTCGCTTCCCGGGATGCCCCACTTTTGCGGAAGTGTAGGAGGCATTGGCATCGAGGAGACTCAGCCTGGCACAGGCATTGGGGTTTGAAGGAGTGGGGGCCCATGTATTGGCATGGCTCCCTGGACAAAACCAGACGTACCGTGGAGAAGATCGTCGCGGATAGGGCAAAGGGGATCCTGGTCATGACCGGCATAGGATCCACCCCATGTCCGCTGGAGGGTCTCAAGTCGACGCTGGACTCCATCACCCTGAACGAGATGTCATTCGGGCCAGAGGAGGAGTTGTTCATCGACGCCAAGGGTGTATCAATGCCCTCCCCTGGTCAAGCGTGGGGTACCAAGGCTTTCCTGGTGGATGGGGCGCAAGCCCAGCCCACGGGTGGTGAAGCATTCATCCGTAGGGTGGAGGCGGTGCCCATGAAGGTCATGTTTGAGCCCAAGGAGGGGACGGATCAGCCAATTGATGGCATTGACGTCCTGTCCCACGCCGAGATCGACGACGTCGTCAACTACATGCGGATGGGGATGCACGACCGTGTGACAGCCAAGAAGAGGCGGGCCATGGTCACATCTCCGCATTGGTGGGATGACAAGATGTTGGTCACAGGCAAGTACGAGAAGGATGAGTTCGTGGCGAGGGTCATGGATCACATCGCGGACCACTACGATGGTCCCGTTGGGTCGGACCCGCCGACGTGGGATTATCCAAGAATGGGTGCCGATAGCGACAAGAACCAGCCCGACGCCGCAAATTTTCGAAGATTATCGGTGGGAAGTGCACCCCACGACGATGAAGACGGCATATCGGACGAGGAGAAGTCGGATTCAGACCCGGAAGAGGCCTATACCGCAGTGTGGTCGGTTGTATCGATACCGAGGCAAGCGGCTGAAGAGGCCCAGGAGAACCCGAAGGTCGCCGAGCTGAAGGAGAGGCTGATCAATGCCTATCCGCGGCTATTCAGTGGCGTCGCCAACAAGAACCATCCAGATCGTGGGAGGTTTGTGTTGTTGTTTGGTACAGCGAAGATCAAGCTGAAGCCGAACCCCAAGATCTATCGTCATCGGGAGTACCAACTTCAGGGCGATCGGGCCGAGGCCATGAAGCAGTTGTTGGCCGAGTTCATTGAGCAGGGATGGATCGAACCCTCCGACAGTGAGTTGGCCAGCCCAGCCTTTATCGTGCCCAAGAAGGAGAAGGGCGAGTGGAGGTTGGTGGTGGATTACAGGGATTTGAACGAGCAAACCGAGCACGACTCGTACTCGCTTCCCCTGATCAACTCCATCCTCCAAAAACAACAGAAAAAGCGGATTTTCACGGTGTTAGACCTGAAACACGGCTATCACCAGATGCCGCTACACCCGGACTCCAGGCCCTGCACAGCGATGTCAACGCTGCTGGGGCCCATGCAGTGGAAAGTGGTGCCTATGGGCGCCAAGAGTGGCAACGCCGCTTTCCAGCGCATGATGGAGGACCTACTCGGTCCTGTCCGGGACTGTGCCGACCCCTTTGTGGATGACATCATCATCAGATCCGGTACGGAGAACATGACTGAGGACGAGCTCATCGAAGCGCATGAGAAGGATCTGCGCCGAGTGCTCAGTGAGCTGGACAAGCACAACATGGTGTGCAAACCCACCAAAGCCTCACTCTTCGTGAAGGAAGTGGAGTTCGCTGGTCACGTGGTTGGTCACGGGCAACGCCGTCCCATGCCTGGGAAGCTGGCGTCCCTGCACCACTGGGAAAAGCCCCAGACCATCAGCGAACTCCGGTCCTTCATGGGGTTCTGCAATTACTATTCGGGCTATGTCCGGATGTATGCAGAACTCTCGGGGCCACTGCACAAGATGCTGCAGGTGGGCAAGTTCGATGGCCGGAAGGGGAGCAAGAAGAAGCTTGCCTGGACCCCTGAGGCTGAGGATGCGTTCAACCGCCTGAAGGAGCGACTCCTGGGGCAGTTGGGGCTGTTCCTGGTGGACCCGGACAAGGGATTCGTGCTACGGACAGACGCCTCGGACTATGCCGTGGGGGCAGTCCTCGAGCAAGTCCGAGACGACAGGACTCATTGCCCGTGGCTTTTTTGGAGCAGGATCCTGGCCGAGGGCCAACGCCGAACATGGACCGCGAGGGAGAAGGAGACATACGCCATTGTATGTGGCTCAGGAAGTGGTCTGGCCACATCAGACTGCAGCCGGTGGTGGTTTGCACGGACCACCAGTCCCTAAAGAGCTGGCACAAGGAGCATGTCGACACCCCCTCAGGACCAGCGGCTAGGAGGGCCCGATGGCACGAGACGTTCGCCAAGTTCGACCTCAGCGTCGTGTACGTCCCGGGGAAGGACAACACTGTGGCAGATTGCCTTAGTCGCTGGGCCTACCTCGCGGGCAAGGCGTGGATGAACATATTCAGCCATGGTGACGCTGAGGAGACCGAGGAGGCCAAGCGCATTATCGAGATGGGGAAGACCATGAAGCAAGAGGGGGTCAAGTGCTTTGTGGTGATGGCAAACCGTACGGACCTGGCCAAGTTCTGGGGTGCCCGCGTCCAAGCTATTCGAGAGGAAACCCTCGAGCAATGGATGGTGGCCCCTGTAGAGCTAGTCAGGTCGGTGCTCACAGAGGACTGGTCGGATGACTACGCGGCATCCGAGCACTGGAGCAAGTACTGGAATGCCGTGAGCGCCCCGTCGGAGGACGAGTGGCCTGGGGGCTTGACCGAGGATGGGGACAAACTGTTCCTCAAGGACAAGCTACTGGTCCCTGACAACCGAGTGGAGGAGCTCGTTGACCACTGGCACAACGCCCAGCTCATGCATCCTGGTCGGGACAAGATGCAGCAGGACCTGGAGTGGCGCTTCAAGTTCCCACCGGGGTACTACGCCATCCTGGACAAGTACTGCAGCGACTGCGCCGTGTGTCGGGCCACGAAGAGCCCCAACCACTCCGAGGCGGGCAACCCGGTGTACACCGCTATACCGGAGGCCCCTATGCGGTCCGTGGCCATGGATGTATTTGCCATGCCTGAGGTCACCGTGGAAGGAGAGACCTACGACTGTTTCATGCTGGCAGTGAATAGGCACAGTGGGTATATCGTGGTGGTCCCTGGCAAGAAGTCAAAGAAGAAGGACAAGAAGGACAAGCATGGAGTGGGGCTGCAGGCCAAGACGGTCGCTAATGCTATGATCAGGTATTGGCTGACGATTTTTGATGTCCCGGCTGTCATCTGCAGCGATCGGGGCAGTCAGTTTGTGGGGACGTGGTTCAAGACGATGTGCAAGCACATGGGTATTCGGCACGCCAAGACCGTGGCGTACCACAGCCAGTCGAATGGCCGAGCTGAGGTGGCCGGGAGGCAGATGTTTGAGAAGTTCCGCCAGCTGCACATCGACGAGCCAGGCCGGAATTGGTATAATTCGCTGTGGAGAGTACTCCAAGCGTATCACGACCTTCCGGGACCCACTGGACTGTCGCCCCATCGTATCCTGTTCCTACAGGATCGAGTGTGAGGCACTCTCCCGTGGTTGAACCATGGCAAAGTGGCCCGGGATGCGAACGCTTTGATGGCTGAGGCGGACGACACGGCGGCCAAGGTGTGCAAGGCACTTCAGGACGAGCATGACAAGAGAGCCAAGTACTTCAAGCAGGGAAAGGTCCAGAAGTATGCTCTCCAAGACACCGTGTGGGTGGAGCGGCACAACAAGGATGTCCTGTCCAGGCATCGGCAGGCATCTTGGTATGTGCCGGGGGTAATCGTGCGGAAGGTCGGGCAGGATGTGTATGTGGTTCGTGTGGGGGATAACAAGATCCTGGACCGCGACCATACCCAGCTTCGTCCCCGAGCACCAGACCCCAGCGGTCGTCCTGTCACCTTCGAGTTCACGGCCGGCGATGTGGACTCGGACGACGAGGGTGAGGACGACGACTTCACCGCTGAGAGGATCCTGGCGGACAAGCCGGACCCGGGGACGCCTGGGGGGAGGCTTTATCAAGTCCGTTGGAAGGGATTCGCCGCATCCAGGGATTAGTCGGAGCCTCCGAGCAGTTTCGTGCCGAGGTATACCACGGTCTGGATGGACTATCTGAAGAAAAAGAATATTTCTTTGGATGTCAAGGACGTGTTGGTCCATTTGGTTGCTGCTGTAGCACCGTAATGGATCCCCCTTGGCATTTTTGTTTGTTTCTGTGCTTGGGAGACGGGTGAGGGCGTTCATCCGGGGATTTCTGGGCCTTGATTGGCCATCTACCCCCTTCACTCGATCTCCACATATATATTTCATTGTGGTATACTTTTTTAGGTCGACCGACGACGTTTCTCTATCTTTGATCCCCTTGGTCCATGTTGTAGATCAAGAGGAGACCGGATATGGCGTAGGGGACCGATTTTCAGTGTCCTCACCTCTCCCTTGGGGCGTGGGGGACGCCTACGACGTGTGTGGGGCCTCCATGTGTCCTTGGGACATGGGGGGGGGGGGTTGGAGCCCATTGGGGTCCTGCCGTCCTCTCTTCAATGACTTCCGAGCGGTAACAACGCTCTGAGAAGGGGGGTGAAGCCGGTACGGACCCCCGTGGCCATCTTGGGGTCACTTGGGGTGTGTATCTATGTGCCGGCAAGCCGCCATTGGCTGATATCATACTCTACCATCCACCTGACCTAACCTGATGTGAGAGTGTGATAGGTTTGGCCATTCCGGCTATGAGCGGCCATATTCAGTACCGAGGCGCCGCCAGCTGAGATTCATATATCAGAATATCAAGAATCAACAGGGTTTTTTTATCGTAATGTTTCCGTAACTTTTCCGCCTTCCGTTCTGATGGTCAATGTATCGGCGACTGTCAGTTGGCTCGCGATTTTGCGGTAACTGATTGGTTAACTGTTATTTCCAGATATTTTGGCGGAAACCCCGATGAAGGGTCAGATTTCATCAGCAAAGGGTTCGTTGCTTCCGCAATTTTCTAAATATGCACTCGAAATTTTAATCTGAATTTTTCGCGATGTCGAAATCGGATTTTCGACTTCGACATCGCCGCACTTGATTTGGTCTTCTTCGAGTGGTCATGCTCTTTTCCCTATGCCCGAATCAGGTTTCCCTTGTACTTGCCACCCATTTGACTTGGAGATATAAGGGAAACAAAAGTGAATCGTGGGACCACTTTGAAGGGCCATATCTACGCGCGAGTGTGAGGAAAGAGAATAAGGAGGGTTGCGTTGCAGGTGCCTCAGTCTCAGCTTATTTTTGGTAGGATCCAACACCTTAAGTCGGAACACACACTCGTTGTATTATAGGATCATGGTCAACATGGTAGAAACTTGTTTATAACTTGTTGACCATGTGTCCGGACTTGATATTATGACTTTCGAGTGTAGCGCATGAGTCTTGCGGTGGCATAGCATCTTTCATTCGGTTCCCACGTCCATTGTACCCAAGGTTATGACCATGGAGGGGCATGGCATACCATGGTGGGAGCCAATTTTAAGGGATATGTGTAATGTAGGTAGTATATGTCTTGATATGCTCACGCCCATGTTATATATCTTCGTGTGGCCGAAGAGATGAGGAGCCACACGTGACAAGGGCTTTGCCCATGTCCGAATTGTGGAATTCAAAGCGCTAGACTAAGTCTACCGCGTAGGTATTGCTCATGGTATGTTTGGCAAAGAGATCCATGAGTGCACTCCCATTTTCATGGGGCATGTGGATATGAGTAGCGAAGGTATCTCCATGCGCCCCATTGGGGATCCAAGTCGGAGATTTTTTCGCAAATGGTTCCAATCATTTGTATATTGAACCATGCGCAGATATCATGGGTGAGCATAGAGATATACTATCATGACAACTTTGTATTTGGACATATTTTCATGTTTTTGACCTCAATTTTTGCTCATTTTTGCATTTTGTGTACTTACCTGGTCGGCAAACAGCAAGAAGCCTATGGAGAGTCGAACCATGGTATGTTGTTCATATGTTGGCATATGCTTTGCGATTGAACACCACCATATGCCGGATCGCGTACTCGAATTGGCTTGGCGCACGAAGGATTACAAGAATTGGTCTCAAGACCATGGGCTGATTTGGGCAGTGCGTGGCACCCATATCTGAAGGGGTTTCGAGGGTAAAGTGGGGATGTACATGGGCATTGACATTTGGTCTCCATCCTCCATGAATACTAGACTTCGATTCCATGCATGCTTTGAGCCTTCAGATATGTGGCAACTTCAATTTTGAACATATATTTGATATATGGCCAATATGGTGTGAATTGGCAGTTGTTTGGTGTGTTATGAGTTCAAACTCATTGGGCATATCTCTAAGCCCATTCGACTCCAATTCCAACCAAGGTTAAGTCAGGGTAGGGCATGGTCCTGCGTGCCACTCTAGGCCATGACACGTCACCTCCCTCATTGGGCTAGGATTTGGAGGCTTGGGAGTGAACACACTTCTGGGGTTCATGTAGTGACTTTTGACACATGGCATTTAGCCATCTCATTTGACCTGGTTCAGAGCAATACGTTGCTGAGTCAAGGGAAGGTCTTGAGTCCAGGGAATGAGGGGTTAATGGCTGTGAATTTGTGTGTTTACCTCTTGCCCCAACTGTGCTTTATTTGTGTTCATATGCCAATTTCAGGGCTTTCCTCCTTGGTGCAATTCTTGTACATGCCCGCCACCGTGAGACGACCGGTGTGCTGAACGGAAGCCCGCAGCGTGTATTGGATTGTGGATTGGGTTATTGCTGTACTTGTGGGATCTGGTTGCTGTTCAGGGTTGAAGGAGGATAGTCTTTTCCATATTTTTGGATTTTGGACCCTGGATTTCGATACATTTAATCGTTGATTAGGAGCAAGTTGGCAGGGGTAACAGGTGGAAGGGGCACAGCGGGTGCCGGTCCTGGTGGGGACCTTCTTTACCCCCCCCCAAAGCGCGCCAGACGGAGCAAGGGACCGGGGCAGGACACGCGGAGGGGCACGGACCACCTGAAACGGCCCTACCAGCGCCCAGTGCCGGGACCGCGCGAGGTGCGCACGCCACACCACCCAGGAGGGGGGGGGGCAGACGCCGCGGGAGCGCGAGCGCACACACACGAAGAGGGCACGCGGGGACTGCCAGAAGGGCAACCGGACCGAGCGCGCGGAAGGAAATCACACCAATATTTTGGAGCACTTCTTCAAAACCTGGGATCCAGTATCCTACCACACCAAGAAAAAGTTCAAGGCATCACTTTTACATCCGGCTCGCCGGACCTCTTAAAAAAACGAAACATCATTGATTCAATTGTGAAAGACCATGCCACTTCTAAATGGGAAGCCACACTCTTGGCCGCCAAAGAATTTGGCTCCGAGAAACAACTACACTCCATTAATGAGCGCTTGATCGTCGCTAAGCCCAGATGACTCCCCACCCACCCACACTCCTTCTCTCATCCAGTTCTCAATGTCTTCACTATGTCACTACTCAAAGATATGGGTTCATTTCGTCCTCACTCCTTTTAATACCAACGGTATGACCTGTCTATCAGGCTGCTAGCCTTCGAAGCGATTTCATCTAACCATACCCACACCCTTCTCATAAAGGACTCCACAATTGCGATGCATTGGAGAACCTATTTTTGTTTTCAAGTTGGTCAAATCCGCTCCGCACCAAGCATCATCTCGCAAGGTATTGTGCCAGGCATCGGAAAAAATGCGAACACACTGGAACATACACTCTCCTCACAAAGCTTCCCGCATGCCGTGTGGATTTCGTTCACTCATCTCCTGTGTGTCAAGATTTTGATTCATCCAAGCCACGATCGGTTACTTAGTTGCACGCCCCCTGTCACTCTGCCCTTTAATTGGCAACTACGTGGCCTGTTTGATTTCTGTAATGACCGCTTGAAGGGTTTAACGATCCTTGTCCTCTTCAAGTGGCTCATTCCCCTCAACCAAGGCCGTCCTTGTGGCTCCAAGCCCACTCTACGGAAGTGTCCGAGTCCCGCACGGTTTTGCAAATGGTTCCTTCTTGGCCCCTTCAGTGGCCGTTCCCATTCGGGCCACGACCGCCAATACGGCTTCACGTTAAATTGGAGGACGTGTCAAGAT
This sequence comes from Eutreptiella sp. 'Long Island Sound 2002', assembly GCA_964036045.1. Taxonomy (NCBI): domain Eukaryota; phylum Euglenozoa; class Euglenophyceae; order Eutreptiales; family Eutreptiaceae; genus Eutreptiella; species Eutreptiella sp. 'Long Island Sound 2002'. The sequence goes on along the minus strand of OZ038380.1, from coordinate 79,545,639 downwards.
CCAGGAACGTTTTAGAAGTGGTCAGAATTTGAAACGTGGTCCCATTCCTCTCATCATCATGACACCGTCAATTGATATCCCCCTCCCACTGGGAGTACCCCAACCACCATGATACGCTACTAACATTCACAACGCACCTAAACCTACCACACCAACAGACAACTTCATCCACTCTAAAACACGTTTAACACTCACTACTCATAACACTGCAAAAAACGTTGACAACCCAGACGCCATCATACTACGACACCAACAACAAGGAACCGACATACTTTGTTTGCAGGAAATACCTACCACCCCCTCCTTAAATTCACTTTTAAACCTATGCACTTTCACAAACATTTCCTCTGACAAATCCAACGGCACAGCGATCATCATGCACTCTTCTCTATCTCTCTTCCTCACGCAACTCAAACACGACAAGGTCAATGGATGCCTTTTTGCCATCGACCTTCCTATACCAGGCTACCACAAGCTTCGTATCATTAAAGTGTACAATCACATCACGCTCATCTCCGACACAGACTAGAGAAAACAATCTCTGCCCTCCAACAAGACCCGCCGTGCCACATCATGCTCGGCGACTTCAACACATATCTCCAACCTTCTCTAGACACGGCTAATGTCAAACACAATAAATACTGGCCATGGCTCCACAACCAGGTACACCCCACCAATCCCACCACCACACCAACCCTAATTGACCTGTATCGTAAGGACCACCCAGAGACAAAATAGTGGACGCGCCCTGCAAACAAAAGGCTCCCATCTAACACACGCATCGACCTGATACTCTCTTCCCCTTTTCCAACACCATTTTCAAACCTTTCAACACCTTCATTGACATTCACAACGACATCTCCGACCACCGACCTGTTTCTGACGCGTTCCCGTGGGGGGCCGGCCACGGGACGCTGCGGGACACGCGCAAGTGAGCAGGCAGGCAAAGCACTACGCTCACAGGGGCATCAATGCGCTCATGTCATGTGACAAAGCGTTTCAGAATCCTTGCCACTCTGCAAAGAGGGAACAAAAGTATGTACAACAACACATCAGGATATGTACACATGGGGTTGAGCCTGGACTGGGGTAAGGGCATCACAGGATCATAGACACTCAGTCCCAACTCATATCCCAATCCCAGGTCCGACCCTCTCAGTGGCTGGTAGGGGCGGGGGCTCAAACACAACCCATGCCCTGCTCAGTCAGGACCCTGAAACCCTGCCAATGGGAGAGGTGTCCCGCCTAGCCACAGGCGAGTTCCCCGAAACCAAGGTGCTCCAAGGTCAACCGACAGTAGCATTCTATGCTCCCTTAGCAGCAGGTCCCAACTCCTCTCTGAGCCAGGAATATGGCCCCGCCATTATCACTCAGGAGTTGGTAGCTGAAAATGGGCTGTTTCAGCCAAAACTGATATTAGCTCAAAAAACTCCAAAATTGACCTCTGGTCCGGACCCGCCAGAGGTAGGGACGAGGTAACTGACCCTATGCCCTTCGAGTACGAACTCCCTGGAGCCCTCACCCAACCTGGTTCCCTCTGAGGTCCCGGCATCAGGGCAACACGGATGAGTCAAGTGGGGTCATGATGCCAAAATCACCAAAATTGGCGTCATTCCCACGCGTGGCTCGCCCGGCCAAGGTAAGGCCAATGGCTCACAGGATAGGAGACAGGACCTAGGACTTATATCTGAGTGCACAACTTGGAGTTAGGTCCGGGCTCTCTGTGGGTAAAGAGAAATGGGGCCGCCAATTGACCACACGGAAGGGGGAAATTGGGGTCCCAAAATGGGGTCATTTTGGCTGCTCGAAATGAGCCAAAATTCGGGGTGCCCCCAATAGTATATCTCCACGCCGGCTTGGAGATCGGATCCGCCATCCTAAACGCAATCCATCGGGAGTTGGACAAAGACTCCCATGCACTTGGCTCTCAGAGATCTCCATGCCACCTGGCGTGGTGACGATCCCAATTGGGTCCACAAACGCCAAAATGGCAAAATTGCCCACACTCACTTTGGGCTAGCGCCTTAACGAAGGTTGCTCCGCTTCGCCCATGTGGTGTGTGAACCATGGGGACCAATATCCATATCACCCATGTCATATATGGTCCATTGGTCCAAGCGTCCGGCGTGCACGAGGGTTAGAACATGGGGCACGGCGGGCAGCAAAAGTGGAAAATTGCTCAAAATGGCCAAAAATGCGCACACTCATGGTTGGGGCAAATGAGACACATGCCCGACTCGGACCGGAGTGTGCCATAGGATTGGTATCAAGTCATATGTGTCATACATATCTTTTGGGCGTCGCCCAACTCCTCCGGTATTGGGAATGGCAGGGTCGCCAAGTGAGCCCATGATTTGGGATAGTCCCAAATCGCCAACATGGCGGCCACGGTATGCCAAGCCTAAGAGGAGTTAATCGCCGGGTCCAAGATATGTTGGGCACCGAAGTATGTATCTCCATAACATTCTTGGGTCATGATGTCAATTGAGCGCAACGTTGAGATACAAGGTCGCCACTTGACATCATGACGGGCCAAAAACGGCAAAATTGGCACAAGCACACACAAAAGTGCCTTGAAAGGTGCACAATTATATTATAATATCTTTGGCTTGGATCGTGCAATCACTTAATCCTTCTAAACACAATGACCTGACACCAATGACCTTCGACCCCACTTATGTGCTCCACTTGGGGCGCCTTGAAAGGTTACGAGCGCTACTTCCCAAGTGGGCACATGAAAATATGGAAAATTGCAAAACACACACCTTGCTCCCAACGCATCGCTTCGGGATCACAACACAAGCTTCCCTTCACGAAGGTTAGGCTTGCAATTGACTGTAGGGAGTATGGAGAAGGGGCTTGCACAATATGAGGTCCATTGGCGGGCTTGGCTTGGAGTAATGGACCCGCCAAATGGGCACGCAACACAACACATGGCACATACCACATATTGCCCAAAAAGGTAGCTCCCACCACGATATGTCATGCCCCTCCAAGGGCATAACTTTGTGTCAATCGCTCATAGGAACTCAAGGAGAGTTCCTATGCTACACCAACACTTGCGCGCTACACTCGGAAGTTATCTTAACGCACGCAATGTCATGGCCAAAGAGTTATAACGCAAACTCTACCCTCTTGACCATGATCCATTACACTAGCGCGCACGTGTGGAAACGCAAGGCATATAATGCTTCCTAAATTACGTCGGGAGTATTGTGAATACATCCCACGTTTCCTTATTGTCATTCCTCGCAAGCAACACGAGATATGACCTTCACAGGTGGCCTCACGAGTCTACTTTGTTTTGCCCATATCTTTAAGACAAATGGAGGGCAGGATAAAAGGAAAGTTGATTCGTGCATAGGGAAGCACGTAGGTCCACTCGAAAGAGGTCAAATCAAGTGCGGGGATGTCGAAGTCGAAAATCCGATTTCGACATCCTGAAAAATTCGGATTAAGGTTGCGAGTGTAAGATGTGAAAATTGCAGAAGCATCCATGCAGTTCCTGAAGGCTTTGGAGCCTTCGTGACGGATTGCGTTAAAATTTCCATTATAAACAGTTAAACTGGCGGTTACGGTAAAGTCGCGATCCAACCGCCAGCAGTCAAAACAGTGAATATCAGAACGGAAGCGTAAAACTTGACGGAAACAATATGAAAATAAAACCCTGTTGATTCCTGATGTTCTGATATACAAATCTCCGCTGGCGGTGCATCGGTTGCCGATGCGGGGCTTTACGGCACGGAACGGAGCGTCAACGGGCGTCTTCCCTTCCGTACATGGGGTTAGTGGACCGGAGACCAGTTGTATGCCGTAACCTAGCCATGGGGTTCTGGGTACCGCTTCACCCCCCTCCTTAGAGCAAACCCTGGGGGGGGCTCGATAACACCCAAGCATGGCAGCGGGTACCCAGGACCATCCCCTGAAGGGGGGGGTGTCATACCTCACTTCAGGCTGATTCTGGGTTAGGCTGTCCTTTCGGACGCATAGTAAAACAGGTATGATGCTGTAGATGTTAGTAATAAGAGGTACAGTATCAAGTATCAAGTCCCGGGTCCTGGCGGCGATTGTTCGGCATCCAAAGGACCCGTTAACCCATACCAGGCGCACCGGGTGCCGGCTGCTACGGTCACCACCACAGTGGTAGTGGCATACACGGCCAACATAGGCGACACACGACGACCGAGGTGGTCCCACAGGTCGAGAGCGACCACAAAGATCCATCAGGCTACCCCAAGCTTCCCAAGGCCCGCCGACTGGGGAGAGTCCCCACGGGTCCTTCCTCGGGCGCACCATGTCCATATCCATACGACGGGAGTCCAGAGTGCCATAGTCGAACTCCTTAAGAACCCCAGATCTTAAGGGAACTCCTCCTTAAGGGATCGGGCATCAAGGCCGTCTTTTCCCTCGCCCTATTACCACGAAGGCCATACATGAGGGAGTCCTCATGCAGTGTGGGCGGAGGCGTCGACTCCTCAAACCACCAGTTTCCCAGGCAGACTGACCGAGGTCAGGAGCACCGGAGGCCGCCATCCGAACGCAAGTGCGTCTGCGAATCGGTAGGCTCACACTGGGACTGACAGTGGCGGACCGCTGGGAGTGTAGTCAGGCAACTGGGCTTCCCGCCTGGCGCCATCAGGATCTCCACACATCACAGCGAATAGGGCAACACGGGATCACGAGCACTCAAACAGTAGAATCTGTAATCAAGTACTGGTCCAGGCTGGACCAGGCTGTAAGAACATGTACACGGCGACTCAGGGCGCCTCTGTATCCCGATTCGTGGTGAAAGACAGTCCATCCCTCAGCGATGGGCTGATGACAATAACATACAGATGCACATATCCTGGAGGGCAGAAAAACAAGCAATAATCTGGGTAAATAGGCGTGTAAACACGCTCTGGACAGAGCGCCAAACCACGCCACGGTCAGGATAAGGCAATGCAGGAAGGTGGACGGGAAAACGCCTGAGTCCAGGCCATATATAGTCTGCAGACACACGTCGACTGGTCTGGATCCCGCAAATGCCATGGGACCAGACCACACACCAAAAATCGCAATGCCGATGACAGCGGCATCCGTTGCGCAACGTCGTATGGGCTTCAAGGCCCCAAGAGCTCAGGCTTCCAGTTTCCCGGCTTGCTCCCCGCGCTCAGGTTCTTGGCCACGAAGGCACAAACGGCCACTTCGGCGGGCTCATCGTCGTCGTCATCGTCGACGAGAGTCTCATCGCCGCCGGCTCCCGCTGGGTCCATGGCAGCTTCCCCGCCAGGTCCCTCGCCAACGTAGTTGACGTCGCGGTCGCCGGGCCTCAACCCGCGGGTGTGGTGGAGGTTTCGGTACTCCTTGACTACTTCCTCGCCAACCCACTCCAGGATCTCGTCGCAGCTCATCCGCGCCGGGATGGGCTGCAGACGGATGGTCTGGCCGCTCAACTCACACTCGTCAAGGCGCCACATCGCGGTCTTCTCGCGATCGCCCGAGACGGTGATGAGAAGAGCGTTCCGCAGGGAGTGCCGTTTGACATCCCGGGCCACGTTCTTCTTCGCCCAGGCCACCACGTTGGAGTGATACTCTTTGGGGAAAATCATCTTGACCGTGTGGTTGGACTTGGCCCTCTTGGATTCCTCCTTGGTGACCCTCTTGATCCATGCTTCCGGCAGCATGGAGAGCAGGCTAGCCTGCTCGTCACCCTCGTTCCAATCCTCCACGTTGCGGCGGAAGAGGGTGTATTTCCCTCGGAAGTCCCGCCAATCTCGTAGGCGGTTCTCCCGTCCATCATGCTCAACCTTGATGGACTTCCAGCGCTTGGCAGCCACCTGCGGAGCGTCCACCCGCTCCTGCTCGTTGAGCCACTTCTTGGCTTCCTTGAGGGTCTTGATTCTCCCCTCCTTGGTCGCCACGAAGTATAGCTCGCCGAGCACTTCCGGCAGGCGGTACCTGAACCGTTTGAAGACATATCCTCCGCATCTGCGGGAGGCAGGTCTTCAGTGACGGTCAGCCCCCAATCGTCCAGCTTCTCCGAGAAGCGGTCGAGGTTGAGGGGGTTGCCATCGTACATGGGGGGCTTGATGTCCTTCAAGTCTTCCCACACGGCGGCATCCGCGGCCTTAGAGACCATGAACGCCGGCCGCGAGGTCGACCGAGGTTCCCATCGGCCTCGCCCACGGACTCCTACGGCCGCCACGTCCATCTCCTCCATGGAATCCCTGTGGCTACGCCGCGGTTCCTCCACGTATGCTGAACCAAAATGTTCACGCCGTACTGCTTCCATGTACGCATCCTCATCACGGCGCCGGCGGCTGAGATCAGCGGCCTCCCGTAGTACACCACGCGGCGGGCTGATGTCGAACTCCTCCAGGTCCAGATCCAGGTCCTCACCTTCACCGACATCCCACTCCACGTCTCCTCTGGGGACCTCATCCCTGAGTCCACCATAACGTCCACCAGCCATTGGGATTGGCTCCAGGGCTGGTGCGGGGCGCCGGGGGCGTACCAGTGTCCGCGGTGGAGCACGGCGGTTGCGATACTCCGCGCTGAGCCACTCATCACGCCAATCCTCACTGCCACTGCCGGGCGGCTCGCGCTCGTTGCTGCGGCCCGCGCTGTGGTGAGAGGGGGCGGTGAGAGAGGGGGCACTGGCGCTGGGGCGACTCCTGGGGGCTCCGCCGGGGGCGTGGGGTCTGCCTGGACCTGGTCCGGGTCCCCAGCTGTCGTCCAACGAGCCCGACTCCAGGGGTGGGTGGTCGCTGCCGACGCTCCCACGGGCTTCCAGCGCGTCCAGCCTCTCCTGCAGGCCGCTGACGACGTTGGTCAGCGACTTGGTCTCAGCCCTGGCGATGTCCAGCTCCTTCTGCGCACGCGCGGCGACCCTGGAGATGCGAGCCATCTCGCCCTTGCCCGTGTCTGCCTCCAGCTCGAGCAACTGGACTCTCCTGTGGAGGTAGACAATCCACCGCCAGGTGGTATCCGGGTCGCCGTTCCCTGGTGGGTCGTCGGGGTCCTCAGGGGGTCCTCCAGGAGGGCCTCCGCCGGGTCCGCTTGGTCCAGGGGGTCCTCCCCCGCCCGGTGGTCCGCCTCCAGGGGGTCCACTCGGTGGGCGTCCTCCAGGGGGTCCTGATGGTCCTCCGCCAGGGGGTCCCGGTGGGCCTCCGCCGGGTCGCCTCGGTGGGTCCGAGGATGGGCGCCTCTTCGTGATGCCGAAGTCCATGTCGTCATCCTCTTCCATGTTGCCCCACCTGGGCGTCTCGGTCTCGGAAGACCCCGAGCTCCGGTAGGGAGGAGGGAGATCCTCATCCTCACCTTCTGGTTCCATGGGGACGTCTCCGCCGCCTCCGCCCGTCCAAGCCACCACTTGGCTATGTCGGCGGCCTCGTTCATCCCCGTCACTGGCGGTGAAGAAGGGGTCACTGTCTTGGGGGTGTCCACCCGCTGGCCTGCGTGGCCTCTCAGGGGTCTTCCCCTTACCCTTCCTCCGTCGGTGGGCGGTGCGGCCACTGCTCCCACTGCTGCCCGTGTCCGCCTCATCCAGCGTCATCCTGGAGGAGGCGTCCCCTTCGAAAAGCTTTCGAAGGGTCTCCACTCGTGATCCTCCCGGGGGAGTCTCGCTGCGGAGTTTCGCCTCTGCCTCCTCCATTGCGGCGGTGGTGGCTGCGGCAGCTCGCGCTTCGGCTTCCTCCCGAGCACGAGCCGCCTCGGCTTCCCGGGCCTGCTGCAGCCGCGCCTTCTGCGCTTCCAACGCTGCCAGCTCCGCCTCCGTCTTGGCCTTCTCCTCAGCGACCTTCCGTCGCGCGGCCTCGATGGCTTCCTTCTTGGCGGCGTCCTCCTGGGCCTTAGCCGTTGCTCCGGCGTGGGCCCTTTCCTCCGCCTCCTTCTTTGCCCTCTCTTGGGCAAGCGCCTCTTCCAGCGCCTTCACCTCGGCCTCCTTGCAGGCAATGGCCTCCTGCGTCCGGCGGGCTTCCTCGTCGGTTGCCCTGATCCGGGCAGCCACTGCCTCATGGGCGGCCGCAGCCGTGAGACCGGCCGCGATGGCTGCCACTTTCGAGGCGTGGTAGTCCATGCCTCTGCCCCACTCGGTGGCCTCCTCATGGGCGATGCCGACGGCGCCCTCCACGGCAGCGTTCCGCTGCGTGGCCCGTTGCCGGGCAACCCGAAGGTTGCAGGGCACCCTACAGACGCGCTCACAGGCGCGCGCCACGTCCCTTTGGGCGGGAGCGGCGCTGCTGCTGGAGCTGGCCTGGTCGGCCGGCATCCTCCCGCGGTGGGCCGACTCCACGTTGCTGCTGGGGCCTGCTGGGGCCTGCTGGGGCCTCAGGAGCAGCCGGCGGGGCTTGGCCTGGGTCTGCTTGGCGACTTCCATGAAGTCACCAAGGGTGGCGTGGCCGGGGTGATGACCACCATTGGCCCGTTGGGGACTCGGGGCTGGGGTTCCGCCCTTGGCGCCTTGGGCGGCTTCGGCGGCCAGGGACTCCTGGTACTCCCGCCACTTCCGCTCCCGCTTCCTGTCCCCGGCGGACTGCCTCTCCTTCCCCGGAGACGCGCTGCTGCTGCCCTGCAGCCTGCGCTCGCTCCCCGGTTCCGGGAAGCTCTTCTCGATCATGTCTCACAGGGAGACATTGATCGAGGCGCCCGACGGGTAGGCGTTGGGGTCCTCGTCCTCCTCGATCCCGTCCAGGCGCAGCCCTTCGCTGGGCCTGTCCGGCCGGGTCCAGGTCCGCCAGCGCTTGCGGCGGAAGCGCCACTCGTAGCCTTCCGCCCGCAGCCACTCCTCCACTGCCCGCAGGCGGTCCTCCCCCATGTCCTCGCGGAACTCGAAGCTCCCGGGCATGCCGCCTTCACACTGGGGGTGGCTGTGGCGGTAGTGCTGGTCCCAGACCAACCCACGCAGCAGGCGTGTCGCATGGGGGTGGGGCCGCGGCCACGTCCTGCCCGCTTCTTGCCAGTTTACCATGGCAGCGGGGGGGCGTACTTGGTCTTGAGGTCCTTGGTGTGCACTCGTTCTACTCAACGAACTGGTGGTGGTTGTTGAGGCGGGTGCTGCAGCACTGGATTGGAAGTGCGGCTGGTGCTGGTCAGCCGGTTGTTGTGGAGGTGGTTGACGCGGCCTTGCTGGTCGGCCGATGGGACTCCGGGTCGACCGATGGGGCTGATGCAGGAGTCCTGGTCTGTGCACCTCTTCCACCGTCGCTGCGCGGTCAGGGCGATGCTCTGGACGGCGCTGCGGGCTCCGTGACGAACTCGGCGCTGTCGCTGGGCGGCGCTGCGAGCCGCTGCGCTGCGCTGCGAGCTGCTGCGCTGCGCTGCGAGCTGCGAGCTGCGAGCTGCTGCGACGCGCTGCTCGGGGTTGGTGGCCCCGAGTGGCACGCGAGGGCTGGGTAAGCCCGCGGCGGTGAAACGCTTTTTACGCGTTCCCGTGGGGGGCCGGCCACGGGACGCTGCGGGACACGCGCAAGTGAGCAGGCAGGCAAAGAACTACGCTCACAGGGGCATCAATGCGCTCATGTCATGTGACAAAGCGTTTCAGAATCCTTGCCACTCTGCAAAGAGGGAACAAAAGTATGTACAACAACACATCAGGATATGTACACATGGGGTTAAGACTGGACTGGGGTAAGGGCATCACAGAACTATAGACACTCAGTCCCAACTCATATCCCAATCCCAGGTCCGACCCTCTCAGTTGCTGGTAGGGGCGGGGGCTCAAACACAACCCATGCCCTGCTCAGTCAGGACCCTGAAACCCTGCCAATGGGAGGGGTGTCCCGCCTAGCCACAGGCCAGTTCCTGGAAACCAAGGTGCTCCAAGGTCAATCGACAGTCGCATCCTATGCTCCCTCAGCGGCAGGTCCCAACTCCTCTCTGAGCCAGAGAGATGGCCCCGCCATTATCACTCAGGAGTTGGTAGCTGAAAATTGGCTGTTTCAGCCCAAACTGATATCAGCTCAAAAAACTCCAAAATTGACCTCTCGTCCGGACCCGCCAGAGGTAGGGACGAAGTAACTGACCCTATGCCCTTCGAGTACGAACTCCCTGGAGCCCTCACCCAACCTGGTTCCCTCTGAGGTCCCGGCATCAGGGCAACATGGATGAGTCAAGTGGGGTCATGATGCCAAATCACCAAAATTGGCGTCATTCCCACGCGTGGCTCGCCCGGCCAAGGTAAGGCCAATGGCTCACAGGATAGGAGACAGGACCTAGGACTTATATCTGAGTGCACAACTTGAGGTTAGGTCCGGGCTCCCTTTGGGTAAAGAGAAATGGGGCCGCCAATTGACCACACGGAAGGGGGAAATTGGGGTCCCAAAATGGGGTCATTTTGGCTGCTCGAAATGAGCCCAAATTTGGGGTGCTCCCAATAGTATATCTCCACGCCGGCTGGGAGATCGGATCCGCCATCCCATACGCAATCCATCGGGAGTCCAACAGAGACTCCCATGCACTTGGCTCTCAGAGACCTTCATGCCACTCGGCGAGGTGACGATCCCAATTGGGTCCACAAACGCCAAAATGGCAAAATTGCCCACACTCACTTTGGGCTAGCGCCTTAACGAAGGTTGCTCCGCTTCGCCCATGTGGTGTGTGAACCATGGGGACCAATATCCATATCACCCATGTCATATATGGTCCATTTGTCCAAGCGTCCGGCGTGCACGAGGGTTAGAACATGGGGTACGGCGGGCAGCAAAAGTGGAAAATTGCTCAAAATGGCCAAAAATGCACACACTCATGGTTGGGGCAAATGAGGCACATGCCCGACTCGGACCGGAGTGTGCCATAGGATTGGTATCAAGTCATATGTGTCATACATATCTTTTGGGCGTCGCCCAAATCCGATTTCGACATCCTGAAAAATTCGGATTAAGGTTGGGAGTGTAAGATGTGAAAATTGCGGAAGCATCCATGCAGTTCCTGAAGGCTTTGGAGCCTTCGTGACGGATTGCGTTAAAATTTCCATTATAAACAGTTAAACTGGCGGTTACGGTAAAGTCGCGATCCAACCGCCAGCAGTCAAAACAGTGAATATGAGAACGGAAGCGTAAAACTTGACGGAAACAATATGAAAATAAAACCCTGTTGATTCCTGATGTTCTGATATACAAATCTCCGCTGGCGGTGCATCGGTTGCCGATGCGGGGCTTTACGGCACGGAACGGAGCGTCAACGGGCGTCTTCCCTTCCGTACATGGGGTTAGTGGACCGGAGACCAGTTGTATGCCGTAACCTAGCCATGGGGTTCTGGGTACCGCTTCATTTCCACCTCCATAGCCATCCCCACCAACCCGATTACCATATACAACATCCCGCACAATTCCATTCACCACCGCCCCCTAAACAAAGAAGAAAAGTCACACTTTACGTCCCTCACTAAACCCCTTAACGACTGGCTCTCCAAACACCACGACACTCTCATTCAACAACCCATCGAACAATTTATCCCCCTGACAGACTTCCTTTTCACTCAGCTAGTCACTACTTACAAAAAAGTAACTCATCAAGCACACGATCACAAACCAACCAGCGTGGAGAAACAGTTGCTTGACGTTATAAAAAGCTTACCTTCTTCTGCCTCCAATGCACACAAAGCTAAAACACTTCAAACACTACCTAATGACTGGACCTCAAAGAAACAAGCACAAGCGCACAAAAAAGTTCACCACTCCCTCATTTCTCACAAACGCATTAAAAAGACAATCAACAACATTCTCAACCCCAGAAACGCCACTCCCATTCCCCTCTACGACCAAGCCGGTCAACTCACCACCGACCCTTACGAAATGTGCAAATCTATGAGACACACCCTCTCTTCCTTGGGGGGCCCCCCAGACTTTAACACAGACCCAGCCTTCATCGACCCACTGATGACTAACTCCCCAAAAATACCCAACGACGCTCCACAACCACACTTTACCAGAGACTTCTTTAACCTTCTTCTGTCGCACGCTAAACCCCACACCGCACCTGGTTTCGACAAAACCTCTCTTTACCCTTTCTCCATCTACCCCCCCGACATCCAAACCTACATTTACAGCTTGCGTTCCCTCCTTATCACCGACCACATTCCCTTTCACTGGCTTAAGGCAAACATTTTTCTACTTTACAAAAAAGGCGACCCTCATAATCCTATAAACTACAGACCAATAGCACTCCTTAACACACTGTACAAAATCATAGCTTCTTACGGTGCACACACCCTCACCTACTACGCCACAGCGTACCAGCTCACCAACAACACACAATAAGGCGGACTCCCTAACCACAGAACCACGGACCACATATACACAATGATTGCCAACCTATCACTGCACCCCGACATGTATCGGTTATACCTCGACCTAAATAAAGCCTTTAACTCCGTTCCGTACCGAGCCTTATGGCAAATACTCTCCAACTACAACATACCTCACTCCATCATCAACCTCATCCAAAATCTGTACGCCTGCCCCCATGAGTTCCCCGTCGTCAACAGCTTCGCCCTCTTTGCAGCCAACTGCATAAGAGGACTTAGACAAGGATGCCCCATGTCCCCCAAACTCTTTAACCTTTTTGTCGACCACATCATTAACCACATACACTCTCTCCTACCCAAACACAAATTCAATGACCTTTTCTCCTTAATCGACGACATCGCCCTCCAAACAACCTCCCATGCCACTCTATACAACGTACGTCACTTCCTCTTTATCCAAGGGCCCCGCTACGGCCTCTCCTTTAACGCTACAAAGTCCGAACTCCACGCCCTCAACAACGCCACCCACATCACCATTCGTATTAGTCCTACCCAACATTTCAGTACTTTCACCGACGATGGTAACCCCAGAGTTTTTTATAAATACCTGGGCACCTACTTTTTCAACAAACAACAAAACCCCAGCATGCTCCAACTTCTACTCAACACCATTCACGCTTTTTTCGCCAACATAACCACCCTTCGTCTCACACACAACGAAATCAGAAAACTATCCAACATACAACTGATACCTACCCTCGCTTACCGATTAATCTACGAATCACTCCCGCAACATGACCTTGACAAACTAGACATCACAATTTGGAGCCATATCTCCAAATTGGGTAAACTATCCTTTCGCACCCCCAATAAAACCAAATACTCTCCCCCACACACACTGGGTCTGAACATCACAAAAATTTCTATCGTCACCCACATCCAAGCCATCAACCATATACTTCGCTACACACATATCGACGGACCTTCCCACACCAACGAACGAGTCACGTACACCCTGCGCCACAAATCCACTAATCCCAACACCATACAACTCATGACCGCTCACTCTGCTAGTTTTTTAGGTTTCCACACTCACAACATACCCACAGGCAATCCATGTCTCCCTTCTCAAATCCCTACACACACAACAATCGAAGTCGCCTTTATTTACTACCAGTCCAACAGCAGCCCACCAACATATTCCACTACAAAAAACACCACCCACACATCAAAAATGACCCTATGGTTCCAAGGCACAGTCGACCACCCCCTGCGTCAGAAAACCACAGTTGCCTTCCCTGACATGTCCACAATCCTCACCCCCAACCACCAGTTTCGCTTCCTTACTCTCCCCACATCCCAAGTAATTTCCAAGTCTACCAAGCCTCTCTCACTACCCGACCAACTTCCCTTGTTCTTTCCCTGGCACCACAACCACTCAAAACGTCATTCAATTTACCCTGAAAAACAATCTCTCTCCCCCAAACCTTCAACACCTACATTATTGGGGATGCCACGATCCTCTAGACGCACTCGACGCCTACCCCAAGGCTACGGTCGCCTAAACTGACGGGTCGGATTACCCCACAGTGGACACGCCATCAGGTGCCTCCATCACCTTCAACACTACACCGCCAGCAGCCATCTGCAGCACATCACCTATAAAAGGATCTTACCCAGCAGAAATTTATGCCATTATCTTGTTTACCTACCTCCCGCACATCAACACTTTCTCCCAACCAATAACGTTTGCCATTGAAAACCTGTCGGTTTGCTCTACACTCCACCAAATACAACAATTAAATGCTAAACCCTTCGCTTCAAATGCTAAGTGCTTCGCTCTTTGGTACAACTATATTTGGGACTTTCTTCACAACACCCACCTTCACATAATTTTAACCTGGATCAAAGGACACGCTGACTTCGCTGGGAATGAGCATTCTGACAAAATTTCTAAATGGGTCTCACTCAACCTCCCCAACACCCGGAAAATCACAACCCTGACACTTCTCACTTCATATACCACAATCATACACCATTACCAGGGCGCATTACACGCAAAACTGTCAAACACCTACTCCCAAACCATTAACACAACAACATACACCTACCTTCTAGCACCGACTTCTACGCTCAAACATCGTGGTTTTCCAGATTACCTTTCAAACGGACAAACGGACTGTACTGTTGCACTGGTTTTCTTCCCCATTACAAACTTAACACATATCAATGCCCCAAATGCCCCACCCATCACCCCCTCGACCCCATAACTACGGTGACCGAATGCGGCACAGCGAAACCTATTCGTGACCTCTTTTTTTAGGTCTGGCAACAACCCTTCAATCAAACAGTCATCAACTGGTGGCAACATGCAACAAAAGGAGAAGGACGAAACTACATCCGCACGCTCATTCCCAACTCACTCAGTAATGCACTAAAAGATATCCCACCCGACACTCCCTACTTCCAACACCTACAGAATCTAAAAACAGCCTTTAAATAAAGGAGAAAAAGACTCAAAACAGCACTACAAGAGACACAAACATGGCTCAGACAAAACCCAATTAACGATCTGCACTCACTCCAACCAGATTCCGCAGACAACCCATGGAACAACCAATAATCCATTTACAGCACTTCATCTGACAACCCCACTTTGTTGACTTACCCAAAATGGACAAACACAACAGTCGCCAATAAACACCCTCACAAACACAGACACATACACAACAACAGCAAAAAAACCAAACCCCAACTACTTAATTTACCGTAACTACCCACATAGAAACAAGTTACCCTAAAAAGCCATCGCGAAAAGAAACTAAGCTCCGCAAGCGACTGGGCGGTTTCTGCCCCGCTTTGGTCTCCGGGTGACGAGTTTCTCCCCCCCCCCCTTTTTTTTTCTTTATTTCTTTCTCGTTTTTCACTGTCCTCTTCATCTTCAGCACCTGCGATCTGCACCCCCCCCCCTAGTCCCTTGATACCATTTGACAGATCGACGAGATGGGACCACGTTCATGTCAACGAATTATCTCTGTTGTCTGTTGATGCTCTCTTCCTGATCTTTTTGCCCCTGCTCCATTTCGTACATC
This sequence comes from Eutreptiella sp. 'Long Island Sound 2002', assembly GCA_964036045.1. Lineage (NCBI taxonomy): Eukaryota > Euglenozoa > Euglenophyceae > Eutreptiales > Eutreptiaceae > Eutreptiella > Eutreptiella sp. 'Long Island Sound 2002'. The sequence continues at coordinate 79,530,321 of OZ038380.1, read as the reverse complement.
ATTTAGGACTTTGGAGATCGGAGTCCTTTTTAGCATGGTGATCCATGATGATTTTTGACTGTGGATGCCAAGTATATCATCCTTGATTCTCTGAAATCTGATCTTTCCCCAGACGTCTACTGGAGGTCTACTGTGGACTTTCCCCAGATGTATGGAGATCAGTGATGTCCGAGGCTATCCTTTGAGTTTCTGATTTATATCCGACTTTTCCCCAGGAGTTTTGTGAATGGAGATCAGTGGTTTCCAATCCGTTCCAATCCAATGAGGTCACTGATGCCCAATCCCAGATTTGATTTTCCACTTAACTGGAGGTCTTTTATGGTAGCCCAGGAGATCTTTGGCCGACATCTGGAGTTACTTGCTTGTTTCTGATTTCTATATATATATATATATATATATATATATATATATAGTCCATTTCATTTTGGATTTGTCTCGTGCCATAACACCAACCATAGGGCCAATGGCGAAACCACAGCACACAGTAACCAGGCCTTTGGTGCATTTTGGAGCAGGGTCACACCCGCTGAGGTACTGTACATAGGGCTGCTGTCCTTCGATGAACTTTGGCTCGCCATGAACGCTCACTTGCCCGTGGTTAGGCCGCTTTTGTGTTATGCTCGCCGGGGGGCAACACCCATGCACCAAAGAAAAGCATGATTGAGTGTCACGTGCACCATGGTAGGGTCAGTGTAAATGGGTGTCGATGGCCCAGGAAAATCAACATCATCCTCCAGGCACTTCAATAACATTGGGTTCACGTGGCGTTCCTCCAGGACCACCTGCTCATGGCTAGATAGCTTGTAGCCAGACATTTCAGAAAGGGGGCTGCCAAGTGCACTGCATGGGCTGTCCGTGGCACTGAGGTCAAGTTGTCGCACAGGGTCCTGAGCCAATTGTGATGGTGTGTGAACCAATTGATCTGCAGCTGGCAGCTCCTTGCTTGGAGTCAGCCTGGCTGCCGGAGCTTGTTTCTGGGCCTGAGGGGGAAGAAATGGCGTTGTCTGCAAAAAATAGATTTTTTTCAGGTTTTGCAAATTTTTCTGTTTTTTTCCGAACTTTTTCTTCATACGACGAATTATTCTTCTTACGATGAATATTTTCTTCTTAAGAAGAAATTTTAAGATGACTTTTCTCGACGGAAAAGATTTCAAAAAACTTTTTGAAAACATTATTGTTATTATTATTATTGTTAGTATCATCATTATTTTCACAGCATACCTCTTTCCACTTCTTGAACTCCAGAAATGCTTTGAATTCTTGGTCCATTTTGGCTTCTGTATTGAGCGATCCAGTGATGCCAGACGTGATGAGCAGGGTCGTGGCACGCCATGGGCTTCCAGATGTGCATCATTCAATATAAAAACATGCAGAATGGTCTGTCTTAGTGCAAAGGCTTCGCAGAATCATTATTCTGTTGCAGAGTCACCCCCTCTGCTGCTGTGCTGGAGGTATATTCCCTTCATAATTGCATTCATTGTTTCTGTCAGGTCGTTTGAAAACATCGCCACACCGACTCCCAAGTTGCGACAGTCGCTGATGATGGTTTTCATGTCATGGATGAGGATGTACAGATATGACAATTTGGGATGAGGAACACAATGCAACTGGAAGTTGCGTGCCGCTAGCTCCCCCCGATCTTCCAAGCCGTCAACCAAGGGCCCAGAGTGATACAGTTCCCGCAGTACTTCACCCAGCTGCCGCACAGCCTCACCTGCTGCAGATCTGTGAATGCTCAACACGTGTGCCACTGTGACCCAAGCGCAGAGCAGATGCTGGACTTCCTGGCCATCTGGTGCAGACTCCTTGTGCAACCCTCTCCATCGGATGTTGGCAGCCTTGAACGTCGCTTTCAGCAGCCGCACCCTGTCGTTGGGCAAGTCCAGTGCAACCTTGCGTGTAAAGGATAAGATCAGCTATTCTTTTTCTTCTTACTTTTCATCTTAAGATGAATGTTTCATCTTAGGAAGATAAATTTCTTAAGATGAAACTAGGGACCAAGTGGGCGTGAGGGGATGGTGTATACCAATTGGTGGGCTCCCTGCGGTTAGAGTGTCACGAACCAAAGACATGAATAGAGAAGCCAGCAAACAACATATGTCTCATGCCCTCACATCCTTGGACATGCCACTCGGTCCCATCACCTGGTGCTTCATTGCTTGAAACCGCATGGCATAGGCTACCACAATCGTCATGTGCATTAGACGCCATCCACGCATGAACAAGTGAAATCAATATTGATTATTTGCATGTCCGTGTGACACCGAACCAGTTCAATACATACTACCTGGAGACAGATTTGGTAAGAAGATTGGATAAGCAGATACGCCGGGTCACATGTAGAGACCTAGACCCGGCCCGCAGAGTGAGTGCACAAAGATAGGTATCCCGGGTCCAATGAGAGCACATTCATGTGAGATTGTCCCATCCAAAAGAAAAGTAGTCCTGCCTCGAAGATAGTTTGTCCCGCCCCATGCCAGGCCTTGCGAGAGATGATCCCGGCCCAATCCATGCCCGGAGAGAGAATCTAACCAATCCATGGCCCGAGAGGGAGAACTTAACCAATCCATGGCCCAGAAGAGGACCTCACCAAAGCCCAATCCAGAGAGCATGCATACGGAGGGAGAGCTTCGCCTAGCCATGACCAGAGAGAGCATTCATGCACATGGAGTGAGAACCCTCAACCTTGACCGACAATTGTCCCTATATCAAATTGCTAAATTAAGTGAACTCATGCCCTATTGCTTGTTGCCGAGAGAAGGATAGTGGATCACCAACCATGCCTGACCAATGATATAAATTCACCGAAGGTCACCAGAGTAGGACGGCAAATGAGAGGTTAGCAACCAGGCCATAAGTGCAATTCTCCAAGTTTAGCATGTTCACCCATTGTACATGCACACAACATGGTCCACACACACCGGAATCAGGAATTTACCCTCTTTGATTCCGTGGAAGATCAAATTGTCATGACACATGCAAAGCAAACAAATGATAACCTAAGGAGTTGCTTTGCCTTGCAGAGCAACGACCGAGCTACTTTCTTCCCTTCCGGTGCGCCTACGTCAGCCACATGCACATCCACTTCACTTCGACTAGGGCTCCTCCAGCTTGAAGGGACTTGCGATCCTCCATGCGCGTAGGCGTGGCACTGCCGAAGCAGATGCGCCCATTAACGTACACCAGTATCCTCAAGGGCGACAGCCCAAGAGCGACAGCCGATGTGGGCGGAGGCACCACACCAGCGTTTAGCCAGATCTCGATTCCGGGCCTTCTATCATCCACTGGAGTTGCCCTAGCTTTCGATTCGCTTCCGTTTCCGCAACAGGACAGAACTAACATTATTGGCACCCGTTGGGAGGATGTTTAACACGATCGGTCAGCATTGAAAAACACAGAGCATGCGCACGCCAAGAGAAACACAAGAAGGGCGCGCGCACACACAGCAGGCCCGATCTAAACTAGAAATGTGAAATTCTCCATCCTGTGAATTATAAATAATACAAATTCGGAATTCCCCTGATTTTATACCCAAAAGTGCTGAAATCGCTGAAATCAGCGAAATGTAGGATAGAGATGCAGCCAAATGGGATCCGAACCGGCTTCAGCCCCCTTCCAAGAACATTGTCTCCTGCTCGGAAAAACTTAAAGAGAACTGGAGGAATCCGGTTGCTTTCTTGGCACTCTTCTTGTTGTGAGAGGGTACCACATACACCGTGGCCACCCGCCCAAGTAATTGGGGGGAGGTAGGATAGGAACTGAAAAGAATGAAGTCCCTCTGGTCACCACTAAACCTAAAGGCATAGTCTCTGCAAATTAAAGATAGACACAAAGCAACGTCGTCGACTAATCTACAGAAAAGACCACAAACAGGTATATGATGCTCGGCATGCACAGCAGTAACCCCTTGCATGACCCCTACTCCCACCAGGAGACATGTGAGTACTGGATCACCTCCAGGAGACATTGGCACTCGTGGGGGGGGGATGACACTGCACCATGACAAGCGTACACACAAACAACAGAGATTTTTTTCTTTGATTCCGGAAATCCGGGGGTCTGATGTTCGGAACTCGGCTCCAGGCGCGAGATGAGCCCAAACAAACGTCGTCATCCCGTCCGGCTCGCGGAGACATTGTCATAGATCCTGTCAGATGCTCCCAAGGTGCCGAAAATTCGGAGAAATGAGCAAGAAATGTTCTACTAAAAATAGTAACATTTGTTACCAAAATTAGCACACGCTAAAAACGGAGATCTTCAAACTGAGGGACCCTTGGGGAAAACGGACCACAACAATGCGACCGCGACAGCTACCTGGTGGCTGCAGATTCAGAGGAAACGCTAAAGGGGGCCGGTATGGTGGAGTTCCAAAGAAAGAAACTTTGCTGCCAAAAATAGCGGCAGTGTTCTAAAAATAGAACGTGGTATGCAAAAAATGGAGATAGTCGTCCGGGAGGGATTTATCACAACCGGTGGTCACCATCACGTCCGGTATCCTCCAAATAGGTGCAATCACCTGAAGAAATGGCAAAAACAAAGCAACAAAGCAAAGTGGGTGAGGAGATCGAAACAAATAAATAACAACTTCATATCCCCCGTAGACTGTGGAATTCCAACCTAGCAGTCCACGAACAATCTCATATAGCGGGGGTGTTGCTCCCGCCGATGCACCTACCAAAGGCTCCACCCAAAAAAATAGGAAATTATGAGGGGTTCTTGACAACCATGGTTCCATGGGAATCCCCTGTGCAAGCGGTGACTGATTCTGCACACAAAAAAATATGAACACAACCCAAGACTGATCTTGGCTCCAAATGCCCGCCTCATGTCAATGAAATTGGGGTGGGGGGTACTTGGGAGGTTCCAAGCCATGGGAGGTGCATCATTGCGGCAAAGAAATGAAATGCAAATATGTGGATGCACAAAAATATGCGTAAGGGGCGATGGCCGCAATGTCGGTCGCCCATGACCAGGTGAACCACTTGGTATGCCCACTCACTCACACACACCCGCTCACTACTCAGTAGTGAACTCGGTATGCCTTGGGACCCTTGTTGTTGCCGGCTTTTGCAGTGACTCTTCCCGTTCTGCATCATGACCAAGTTCAGGATTTGGATTGGTATGTGATCGCCCCGCCGGGAAAACCGCCTCTGCACCGGCACCATCCGAAGGGTGACAAGTATGATATCCCTCGGAGTCCGACGGAGCACTGAACATCCGGCGGACGGGGCTCGGCGTCATTTCCATTGCCGATTGCCCATTCTTCTTGGACAGTTTTGGCGAACCGGTAGGGCCGGGGCTTTGAGCCACTGCCGCAGCTCGTGACCTTATCGTCCGATTCTTCGGTGGGTACTCAGAGATGACATCGTTTTCGACATGCACCTTCGCAAAGGGCGACAATATCCTCCATCTTCGTACCTATTCTTCTTTCGGAATGGCTTGTTTCCTCTCCGGCTTCAACGAACGAATCGTTGATGGTTACCCGGGGTCCACTTGGGCAGGGCTCATGAACGCCCAAGCTCTCGGGTGGTGGTAGGCGGCAGGTAAACTTCTGCTACCATAATGAACGTCCGTAGGACAGGCCCCTGCCGTTGTGCGGGCTCCACCGCCTATTCCCGATCTTTCCACCTTCTTCCCCGTGACACCTATTGTCCTTGATCACACCAATGCTTCCATGCTTACCAATCACCGATTTCCAAATTCCAAAAATGTCCCACAAACAAACCCCTTGACAATCCTGGGCAATGAAATCCAAATATGTGGTTCACCAATTCAATTGAGGGGAGTGTTGAGGACGAAGGCACTTGGGTCCATCAATACATGAAAGTCATGGAGAGGGGAACAAACAATGACACTGTCGGCCAAAGGAGGTGAGAGGTAGAAATGGAGATAAAGCTCTGGAATAAGATATGCGATTATCGAAGAAGATGTTGCATCTCTACTCCAAGAATCGATTTGTAGACCATGCACACTCAAACTATACATTCTTCTATGGACATATGACGCCATGCCCACACCTTTCCGATAGAACGGCTCGAGAAGACTCATTGGTTCACGGAAGATCATGCATGACACCATGACATTTGATACGGTCCATTAGGTGTATGGCAATACACAAAGAAAAGCATAGAAAATAGAATGGCATCATCGGGTTCCTCGCGAAGCTTGGGCACACATGGCCCACCCTTACCCTTGCCCACAAGACGGTAAAATGGAGTAAAGGAACATGAGTTCCAACCATAAGGGATGTTCTCACCGTTGATCAACCATGACACCATGGCCTCCATGAACACAAAGTACAGCATGACCACAATCATGACTTGCCCGCCCTCATGAGCAACCAATGTGCACATATGAAGAACTTGCAATGAGGATCACTAAATATAAGTCAGGAGAGTGACCTCAAGGCAATCGCAAACACTACTTAACACCTGGCATGTGTGACATATATAAGGTCATGGTGGCACCGCTTCCGTACTCAACATTGGAGGCCGGGTGCCCGTCACTCAGCAATATCATACACCATGGCCAGGAAGTGAATAGGCTCGGCGGGTTTACTTGCTGCTTGCAAAGAAGACATCAAGAAGCCCCAGCCCACCAAAGTTCACATGTTTACTGTATGGTACATACCAATTGCTGATCTTACTGCGGTTAGAGTGTCGCAAACGAAAGACATGAAAAGAGAAGCCAACACACAACATATGTCTCATGCCCTCACATCCTTGGACATGCCACTCGGTCCCATCACCTGGTGCTTCATTGCTTGGGACCGGATGGCATAGGCAACCACAATCGTCATGTGCATTAGAAGCCATCCACACATGAACAAGTGAAATCAATATTGATTATTCGCATGTTCGTGTGACAAGGAACCAGTTCAATGCATGCCACTTTGAAAGAGATTGGGTAAGAAGATTGGATAAGCAGATCATCCGGGTCACATGTAGAGACCTGGACCCGGTCTGCAGAGTGAGTGCACAAAGAGAAGTATCCCGGGTCCAATAAGAGCACATCCACGTGAGATTGTCTCATTTCAAAGTGCAGTAGTCCTGCGTCGAAGAGAGATGGTCCCGCCCCATTCCAGGCCCTGAGAGGGATGATCCCGCCCCAATCGATGCCCGGAGAGGGAACCTACCAATTAATGGCCCCAGAGGGAGAACTCGATCAGTCCATGCCCCAAGAGGGAGAACCTAACCAATCCATGGCCCAGAAGAGAACCACACCAAAGCCCAATCCCGAGAGCATGCATATAAAGGGAGAGTTTCGCCTAGCGATGACCCAGGAGACTATTCATGCACATGGAGTGGGACTTTCCAACCTTGACCGACGATTGTCCCTATATCCAATTGCCGAATTAAGTGAACTCATGCCCTATTGCTTGTGGCCGAGAGAAGGACAGTGGATCACCGATCATGCCTCACCAATTATATGAATTCACCGAAGGTCACCAGAGTAAGACGGCAAATGAGAGGTTGGCAACCAGGGCATAAGTGCAATTCTCCACCTGTAGCATGTTCACACATTGCAGGTGCACACAACATGTTCCACAGGACGCAATCACCAAAGATTGACCCTCTTTGATTCGATGGAAGATCAAGTTGTTATGACACACGCGAAGCAAAGAAATGATAACCCAAGGAGTCGCTTTGCCTTACCGAGCAACGACCGAGCTCCTTTCTTCCCTTCCGATGCGCCTACCTCAGCCACATCCACTTGCATTTCACTTGCACTAGGGCTCCTCCAACTTCAAGGGACTTGTGATCCCCCATGCACGAAGGCGTGGCACTGCCGAAGCAGATGCGCCGAATAACGTACACCAGGCTCTTCAAGGGCAACAGCCCAAGGGCGACAGCCATTGTGGGCGGAGGCACCACACCAGAATTTAACCAGATCAGTATTACGGGCCTTGTATCATCCACTGGAGTTGCCCTAGCTTCTGATTCGCTTCCATTTCCGCAACAGGATAGAACCAACGCTATTAGCACCCGTTGGGAAGAATTTTCACACGATCGGCCTGCATTGAATGACACAGAACACGCACACGCCAACAGGAACACGAGCGGAGAAGGGCGCGGACACACACAGCAGGCCTGGTCTGAATGAGAAGTGTGAAATTTTTCATCCTGTGAATTATAAATAATATAAATTCAGAATTCTGCTGAATTTATACCCAAAACTGCTGAAGTCGCTGCAATCAGTGAAGTGTATGATAGAGATGCAGCCAAATGGGATCCGAACCGTGCCTGCTTTGTCAGCTCTTCCAACAGCGACCAATGCCTTAGGCTGCATCTCTATCCTACACTTCACTGATTTCAGCGATTTCAGCAGTTTTGGGTATAAATTCAGCGGAATTCTGAATTTATATTATTTGTAATTCACAGGATGGGGAATTCCACATTTCTCATTCAGACAAGGCCTGCTGTGTGTCTGCGCGCCCTTCTCGTGTTCTTGTTGGCGTGCGCCTGCTCTGTGCCGTTGAATGCGGGCCGAGCGTGTGATAATTCTTCCCATCGGGTGCTAATAGCGTTGGTTCTATCCTGTTGCGGAAATGGAAGCGAATCAGAAGCTAGGGCAACTCCAGTGGATGATGGACGGCCCGGAATAGTAATCTGGTTATACCCTGGTGTGGTGCCTCCGCCCACATCGGCTGTCGCCCTTGGGCTGTCGCCCTCTGGGAGACTGGTGTACGTTATTGGGCGCATCTGCTTCGGCAGTGCCACGCCTATGTGTATGGGGGATCACAAGTCCCTTGAAGTTGGAGGAGCCCTAGTGGAAGTGGGATGCAAGTGGAACTGGCTGAGGTAGGCGCACCGGAAGGGAAGAAAGAAGCTCGGTCGTTGCTCGGTAAGGCAAAGCGACTGCTTGGGATATCATTTGTTTGCTTTGCGTGTGTCATAACAATTTGATCTTCCGTCGAATCAAAGAGGGTCAGTCTTTGGTGATTGCGTCCTGTGGAACATGTTGTGTGCACATGCAATGGGTGAACATGCTAAAGGTGGAGAATCGCACTTATGCCCTGGTTGCTAACCTCTCATTTGCCGTCTTACTCCGTTGACCTTCGGTGAATTGATATCATGGGTGAGGCATGATTGGTGATCCACTATCCTTCACTCGGCAACAAGCAATAGGGCATGGGTTCACTTAATTTGGCAATTGGATATAGGTACAATCGTTGGTCAAGGTTGGGGATTCTCACTCCATGTGCATGAATGCTCTCCTAGGTGATGGCTAGGCAAAACTCTCCCTTTATATGCATGCTCTCGGGATTGGGCTTTGGTGAGGTTCTCTTCTGGGCCATAGATTAGTTAGGTTCTCCGTGCTAGGGCATGGACTGATCAGGCTCTCCCTCTGGGGCCATTAATTGGTAAGTTCTCTCTCCGGGCATGGATTGGGTAGGGATCATCCCTCTCAAGGCCTGGATTGGGGCAGGACCATCCCTCTTCGAGGCAGGACTACTTCTCTTTGGGATGGGACATTCTTACATGGATGTGCTCTTATTTGACTCGGGATACCTGTCTTTGTGCACTCACTCCGCGGGCCGGCTGTAGGTCTCTACATGTGACCCGGAGCATCTGCTTATCCAATCTTCTTACCAAATCTCTCCCCAAGTAGCATGTATTGGACTGGTTCGTTGTCACACGAACATGCAAATAATCAATATTGATTTCACTTGTTCATGTGTGGATGGCTTCTAATGCACAAGACGATTGTGGTTGCCTATGCCATCCGGTCCCAAGCAATGAAGCACCAGGTGATGGGACCGAGTGGCATGTCCAAGGATGTGAGGGCATGAGACATATGTTGTGTGTTGGCTTCTCTATTCATGTCTTTGGTTCGCGACACTCTAACCGCAGTAAGCTCAGCAATTGGTATATACCATACAGTAAACATGTGAAGTTTGGTGGGCTGGGGCTTCTTGATGTCTCCTTTGCAAGCGGCAAGTAAAGCCGCCAAGCCTATTCACTTCCTGGCCATGGTGTATGATATTGCTGAGTGACGGGCACCCGGCGTCCGATGTGGAGTACCAAAGCGTTGCCACCATGACGTTATATATGTCACACATGCAAGGTGTCAAGTAGTGTTTGCGATTGCCTTGAGGTCACTCTCCCGACTTATATTTAGTGATCCTCATTGCAAGTTCCTCATATGTGCACATTGGTGACTCATGAGGGTGGGCAAGTCATGTATGTGGTCATGCCGTACTTTGTGTTCATGGAGGCCATGGTGTCATGGTTGATCAACGGTGAGAACATTCTTTATGTTTGGAACCCATGTTGTTTACTCCATTCTACCCTCTTGTGGGCAAGGGTAAGGATGGGCCATGTGTGCCCAAGCTTCGTGAGGAACCCAATGGGGCCATTCTGTTTTATATGCTTTTCTTTGTGTATTGCCATACACCTAATGGACCGTATCAAATGTCATGGTGTCATGCATGATCTTCCGTGAACCAATGAGTCCTCTTAAGCCGTTCTATCAGAAAGGTGTGGGCATGGCGTCATATGTCCATAGAAGAATGTATAGTTCGGGTGTGCATGGTCTACAAATTGATTCTCGGAGTAGAGATGCAACATCTTCTTCGACGATCGCATATCTTATTCCAGGGCTTCATCTCCATTTCTACCTCTCAGCTCCTTTGGCCGACATTGTCATTGTTTGTTCCCCTCTCCATGACTTTCATGTATTGATGGACGCAAGTGCCTTCGTCCTCAACACACCCCTCAATTGAATTGGTGAACCACGTATTTGTATTTCATTGCCCAGGGTTGTCAACGGGTGTGTTTGGGGGATAATTTTGGAATTTGGAAATCGGTTATTGGTAAGCATGGAAGCATTAGTGAGATCAAGGACAATAGCTGTCACGGGGAAGAAGGTGGGAAGATCAGGAATAGGCGGTACAGCCCGCACAACGGCAGGGGCCTGTCCTACAGACCTTCATTATGGTAGCAGAGGTTTACCTGCCGCCTACCACCACCCAGAGAGCTTGGGCGTTCATGACCCCTGCCCAAGTGGACCCCGGGTAACCATCAACGATTCGTTGGTTGAAGCCCGAGAGGAAAGAAGCCTTTCGGAAAGAAGAATAGATACCAACATGGAGGATATTGTTGCCCTTTGCGAAGGTGCATGTCGAAAACGATGTCATCTCCGAGTACCAGCCGAAGAATTGGACGGTGAGGTCACGAGCTGCAGCAGTGGCTCAAAGCCCTGGCCCTACAGGTTCGCAAAAATTGTCCAAGAAGAATGGGCAATCGCTAATGGAAATGACGCTGAGCCCCGTCCGCCGGATGTTCAGTTTGAGGTTTGAGGTTTGATTTTGTGGGTACTAGACGCCTTTCGGCACCGGAGGGCCACCTGGTCAGGCCAGGTGATATCCTCCCCACCGGGTCCTAGTGGGGGGACCTCCAAGACGCACCTCCTGCCTGGTGGCGGAGTCCCCCGGGTTCACAGGGCTCGGAGCCCCGTCCCTCCCCGGCTTCCCCGTTTTGCCACTCCCCGGTCAGTGCATCCATTTGCAGCCGTGGCTGCGGGCGCTTACCCACCGGGTCGCCCCCCTAATGCGTGGTCGCCCGGGGCACCGGCGCCGCCGGGCCCGTGCTACTGGCTTGTCGCCAGTGGGACCCCCTTGGGCTGGCGCGGAGGCTGCCTAGCCTAGAGGTTGGGGCGTGGCGCAGTGCGCCACTACTGCCTTGGCGGGTGCAGTGCCCCGTCCGTGTGTGCGCGGCGCTCGCGGCCGGTTCGGGGGGCTCGGGCCGGTACCTGGTGTTGTGTCTCTCCCATTTCTCCCATCCTGCCCCGCTTGTCCTGCGCTGCGTGTGGCGGGCTGTCCTGTCCGGGTGTCCCTTACCCTCGCTCGCTGGTACGCCATTCCACGCGGTCTGTGCGTTCCGTGCGCTCGGTCCGGTTGCCCTTCTGGTAGTCTCCGCGTTCCCTTTGCGTGTGTGTGCGCTCGCGCTCCCGCGGCGTCCTCTCCCCCCCCCCTTGGGTGGTGTGGCGTGCGCACCTCGCGCGGTCCGGGCACTGGGCGCTGGTAGGGCCGTTCCACGTGGTTGGCGCCCCTCCGCGTGTCCTGCCCCGGTCCCTTGCTCCGTCTGGCGTGCTTGGGGGGAGGCGGTACGGTCCCGGTTCCCCCCTACCTGGCTTGGGGCTGTTGTTGCGAGGGGCGTCTGAGGTCAGGCGCTCCCCATCCCGAGACTGCCCGCCAACTGGGCGGGCTGTTGGGGTCCGCTACCCACGTGCTGTGGGCGGGGGGGGGGGCGGGCGTGGGGACCCGTCACCAACCCCACAGCGCGCGCCCTCGCGTGCTGTGGGCGCGGATGTTCAGTGCTCCGTCGGACTCCGAGGGATATCATACTTGTCACCCTTCGGATGGTGCCGGTGCAGAGGCGGATTTCCCGGCGAGGCGATCACATAGCGCTCCAAATTCTGAACTTGCTCATGATGCAGAACGGGGAGAGTCACTGCAAAAGCCGGCAACAACAAGGGTCCCAAGGCATACCGAGTTCACTACTGAGTAGTGAGTGGGTGTGTGTGAGTGAGTGGGCATACCAAGTGGTTCACCTGGTCATGGGCGACCGAGATTGAGGCCATCGCCCCTTACGCATATTTTTGTGCATCCACATATTTGCTTTTCATTTCTTTGCCGCAATGATGCACCTTGCATGGCTTGGAACCTCCCAAGTACCCCCCAGCCCAATTTCATTGACATGAGGCTGGCATTTGGAGCCAAGATCAATCCTGCGTTGTGTTCGTATTTTTTTGTGTGCACAATCAGTCATCGCTTGCACAGGGGATTCCCATGGAACCATGGTTGTCAAGAACCCCTCATAACTTTCTATTTTGTTGGGTGGAGCCTTTGGTAGGTGCATCGGCGGGAGCAACACCCCCGCTATATGAGATTGTTCGTGGACTGCTAGGTTGGAATTCCACAGTCTACGGGGGATATGAAGTTGTTATTTATTTGTTTTGCTCTCCTCACCCACTTTGCTTTGTTGCTTTGTTTTTTCCATTTCTTCGAGTGATTGCACCTATTTTGAGGTTACCGGACGTGATGGTGACCACCGGTTGTGGTAAATCCCTCCCCAACGACTATCTCCATTTTTAGCACACCACGTTCTATTTTTGAAACACTTGCGCTATTGTTTGCAGCAAAATTTCTATTTTTGGGACTCTACCATACCGGCCGCCTTTAGCGTTTCCTCTGAGTCTGCAGCCACCCGGTAGCTGTCGCGGTCGCATTGTTGTGGTCGGTTTTCCCCAAGGGTCCCTCAGTTTGGAGATCTCTGTTTTTCGTGTGTGTTATTTTGGGTAACAAATGTTACTATTTTTAGTAGAACATTTCTTGCTCATGTCTCCACATTTTTGGGCACCTTGGGAGCATCCGACGGGATCCATGACAATGTCTTTGCGAGCCAGACGGGATGGCGACGTCTGTTCCAGCTCGTCTCGCGCCTGGAGCCGGGTTCCGAACATCAGACCCCCCCCCAAAAAACAAATTTTGGAAATATTTTTTTCCGGAATCAAAGAACCAAATCTCTGTTGTTTGTGTGTACGCTTGTCATGGTGCAGTGTCATCTCCCCCCCGTGAGTGTCAATGTCTCCTGGAGGTGATTCGGTACTCTCATGTCTCTTGTTCGAGTAGGGGTCATGCAAGGGGTTACTGCTGTGCATGCCGAGCATCATATAACTGTTTGTGGTCTTTTATGCAGATTAGTCGCCGATGTTGCTTTGTGTCTATCTTTAATTTGCGGAGACTATGCCTTTAGGTTTACTGGTGACCGGAGGGACTGCATTCTCTTCAGTTCCTATCCTACCTCCCCCCAATTACTTGGGCGGGTGGCCACGGTGTATGTGGTACCCTCTCACAACGAGGGGAGTGCCAAGGGAGCAACCAGAATCCTCCAGTTCTCTTTAGGTTTTTCCGAGCAGGTAACAATGTTCTGGGAAGGGGGGTGAAGCCGGTTCGGATCCCATTTGGCTGCATCTCTATCCTACACTCCACTGATTTCAGCGATTTCAGCACTTTCAGGTATAAATTCAGGGGAATTCCGAATTCGTATTATTTATAATTCACAGGACGGAGAATTTCATATTTCTAGTTCAGATCAGACCTGCTGTGTGTGCGCGCGCCCTTGTCGTGTTCCTGTTGGGGTGGACGGGCTCTGTGTTCTTCAATGCTGGCCGATGGTGTGAAAATTCTTCCCAACGGGTGCTAATAGTGTTAGTTCTGTCCTGTTGCGGAAATGAAAGCAAATCGGAAGCTAGGGCAACTCCAGTGGATGAGAGAAGGCCTGGAATCGCGATCTGACTCAACGCTGGTGTGGTGCCCCCGCCCACACCGGCTGTCGCCCTTGGGCTATCGCCCTTGAGGATACTGGTGTACGTTAATGGGCGCATCTGCTTCGGCAGTGCCACGCCTACGCGCATGGAGGATCACAAATCCCTTCAAGCTGGAGGAGCCGTAGTGGAAGTGAAGTGGACGTGGATGTGGCTGAGGTAGGCACACCGGAAGGGAAGAAGGTAGCTCGGTCGTTGCTCTGCAAGGCAAAGCAACTCCTTAGGTTATCATTTGTTTGCTTTGCATGTGTCATGACAATTTGATCTTCCACGGAATCAAAGAGGGTCAATCCTTGATGACGGCGTGTGTGGACCATGTTGTGTGCACATGCAATGGGTGAACATGCTAAAGGTGGAGAAGTGCACTCATGCCCTGGTTGCTAACCTCTCATTTGCCGTCTTACTCCGTTGACCTTCGGTGAATTGATATCATTGGTCAGGCATCGTTGGTGATCCACTATCCTTCTCTCGGCAACAAGCAATAGGGCATGAGTTCACTCAATTTAGCGATTGCATTTAGGGACAATTGTCGGTCAAGGTTGGGGATTCTCACTCCGTGTGCATGAATGCTGTCCTGGGTAATGGCTAGGCGAGACTCTCCCTCCATATGCATGCATTCTGGATTGGGCCTTGGTGAGGTTCCCTCCTGGGCCATGGATTGGTTAGGATCTTCCTCCTGGGCCATGGACTGGTTAGGTCCTCCCGCTCGGGCCACGGATTGGTTAGGTTCTCTCTCAGGGCAAAGACTGGGCCGGGATGATCTCTCTCAAGGCCTGGCATGGGGCGGGACCATCTATCTTCAAGGCAGCACTACTTCACTTTGGGATCGGACAATCTCACATGCATGTGCTCTCATTGGACCCGGGATACTTCCCTTTTTGCACTCACTCTGCGGGCCGGGTCTAGGTCTCTGCATGTGACCCGGCGTACCTGCTTATCGGGTCTTCTTACCAAATTCCTCTGCAAGTAGCATGTATTGGACTGGTTCGGTGTCACACCGACATGCGAATAATCAATATTGATTTCATCTGTTCATGTGTGGATGGCTTCTAATGCATATGACGATTGTGGTTGCCTTTGCCATCCGGTCCCAAGCAATGAGGCACCAGGTGATGGGACCGAGTGGCATGTCCAAGGATGTGAGGGCATGAGACATATGTTGTGTGTTGGCTTCTCTATTCATGTCTTTGGTTCGCGACACTCTAACCGCAGGGAGCCCACCCATTAGTATGTACCATACAGTAAACATGTGAGGTTTTGTGGGCTGGCGCTTCTTGATGTCTTCTTTGCAAGCAGCAAGTAAACCCGCCGAGCCTATTCACTTCCTGGCCATGGTGTATGATATTGCTGAGTGACGGGCACCCGGCGTCCGATGTGGAGTACCGAAGCGTTGCCACCATGACTTTATATATGTCACACATGCCAGGTGTTAAGTAGTGTTTGTGATTGCCTTGAGGTCACTCTCCCGACTTATATTTAGTGATCCTCATTGCAAGGTTCTTCATATGTGCACATTGGTGACTCATGAGGGTGGGCAAGTCATGTTTGTGGTCATGCCGTACTTTGTGTTCATGGAGGCCATGGTGTCATGGTTGATCAACGGTGAGAACATTCCTTATGTTTGGAACCCATGTTGGTTACTCCATTTTACCGTCTACTGGGCAAGGGAAAGGATGGGCCATGTGTGCCCACACTTCGCGAAGAACCCAATGGGGCCATTCTGTTTTATATGCTTTTCTTTGTGTGTTGCCATACACCTAATGGACCGTATCAAATGTCATGGTGTCATGCATGATCCTCCGTGAACCAATGAGTCTTCTCAAGCCGTTCTATCGGAATTGTGTGGGCATGGCGTCAGACGTCCATAACAGAATGTAGAGTTCGAGTGTGCATGCTCTAAAAATCGTTTGTTGGAGTAGGGATGCAACATTGCATTCGACAATTGCACATCTTATTCCAGGGCTTCATCTCCATTTCTACCCCTCAACTCCTTTGGCCGACATGGTCATTGTTTGTTCCCCTCTCCATGACTTTCATGTATTGATGGACGCAAGTGCCTCCGTCCTGAACACTTCCCTCAAGTGAATTGGTGAACCACGCATTTGGATTTCATTGCCAAGGGTTGTCAAGGGGTGTGTTTGTTGGACATTTTTGGAATTTGGAAATCCGTCATTGGTAAGCATGGAAGCATTGGTGAGATCAAGGACAATGGGTGTCACAGGGAAGAAGATGGAAAGATCTGGAATAGGCGGTAGAGCCCGCACAACGGCAAGGGGCCTGTCCTACGGACCTTCATTACTGCTCTTGGATGTACTAATGTGCACAGCGGAGCCCCGCAGGGGGCTAGGGCCCCTAGTGGGGGACACGAGTCAAAGAAAAAACAGAATTTTGAACCTTGGCGGGGGACGTGCCGATGATTGCTTATTTACAAAAAGGAAAAATGCCTAGGTCTGGATAAAAACCGGAAAACCGTTACCTCAGCACATTGAGCGATTTGAGAATCAATTCTATTGTGTTTATTTTGACGAAAAGAATGTTAATTAATTTTGACCGATTAAAACAAATAATTTGATTGAAATCTACAAAACACTGAATTGAAGACTGTGCAATCATTTCTTGTGCTGACCTTCACTTCAAGTGGTATCCCTTTGAAAAAGAAAACACAAGGGCTTGTTCCAAGACCGCTGCGAAATTAGAATGTATTTTGTTGGAAACTTTTTCAAATTTTTATATGCAAAAAAAAGGCCCTTCCAATCTGTACCTACAATTCTACTCTCATATTGTTTATCCAAAACAAAAAGCCTTTGCTTGAGAGGTATTCGTTGCATTTGTTTTGTCTCTTGTGGTGTAATGCTATTCCTTGAAAAATTTTGATCGACAACGGTCAAGCAACGGTGTACAGCACAAAAAGAGCCAATTTGCCTCGGGTATCCACTGCTAACCATTTTTGCAGTTTATCACAAAGGCCCTGTAGACCACAAATGGAGCATTCACATTCCATTGCCGATTCAGACCTGGGGTTAAGCTCCGCGTTCCCTGCCGTTGCCTCAGTACTTCAAAGATCATCCCTTCCCAGTCCCAACGTCTCCGGCAGACATGTAGTGGGGCGTGTTGTGGAGGTTATCTGGTCCGATGCTGAACAAGGTGCCCGGCGTACCCCAAGGTTAGCACATGCTTCGTCTTACATTGCCGTGGTCGTCCACCAGGACGGACCGACATCCGGAACGTCTGCTGGTCAAGTCGCACTCCCATAGCTTTTTACATTCCAATTTGTCTGTAAAATCAGAAATGCACTTTGTTTTCAAATTCAAAACATCAGTCCTGAGGTGTCTGTCCAGAAAATCTGGAAAAGAATCGTCAATTTCTTGCTGCCTAAACCACTGTGGTTTGAGTTCCATCAGCAGAGCCGGACTGTATCCGCATGCAACTGCCGCGGCACCGATCACCGCCAAATGAAAGTCAAAGAAATTCCATTTTTGCAAAATCTGCCACTGGGGGAGAAGGGTGAAAGGCTAAATAGTATTGATTGTAGGACATTGCTCTAGGGTACGGCTGTACCGCCGACGGAGACCGGAGCCAGTACACCCCTGTTCTCGGAATCAAGTCTCCGTTGCAGCATCATCTCTCTGGAATTGGCCGCCTGCTTGGAGATCACCGCCAGTGGATGATGTCAAGAAACCTCTGACCGCTTCTAATTTCTTTTAATACATTCCTACGGAAGTCGGAGGGGATTGAAGGTGATATACTTCGTGGCTACGTGTCATTAATGAGAGCACACCGCCATTCACTCCTACGGTTCACAACGGTCTTAGAGGCTGGAGCGGTGGAGAGTTTCAACAATGTCGTGTGAATGTTTTTAATCGACATGGATCAAAGTTGTTGATTGGCACTGGTCAACCATGCCTTACACACGGTCCGTACCCAAGTCCGTTCGACGGCTTCTTTGTCCGTATATATCCAATAACCTTTCAAGTACCTCATTTTTATCAGTTGCTACAAAGAAATTAGCACAGAGCAAAATTAGCATAGTAACAAAGGAAATATATATATATATATACATATATGTATGTACACATTAGTACACCCCTCTTCCTTACATCTAATTGACAAGTAAGCAACAATAAGCAAGCAACGGGCAAGCACACAAGCAATCAAGCACACCACCATTCCGTTTTAGCCATTGCCCCTTCCCATCCCCTCGCGCTTGACTTTACTTCATCCACCCTGGAGCCTAGTTGGTGGCCTTGCCAAATCCAAGCTTCCAGCTAAAAACTCACCGCTGGCGGCCCGGGGTGTGCGCAGCAAGTTGGCAGGTGCCCGCCAAACTCTGCGCAGCTTTCGGCCAGGAACAGCCATTTTTCGCCAAAAATAGCCCCCAAGCTCGGGTGAAACGCCCAAAGGAAGAGAAATGGTGGCTACACTACACATGTGGTATGAATTCGGTGTGTCAAAGAGCCGTCTAGTGCCCTTCCACTCCACAAAACATCGCAGAAACGGCCTGAAAAGGCGCCAAAAAGCCCCAAAATCTGCGCCATGTGCAGCCACACCCCAAAGCCAAGCAACGGCCAAATCTTGGGCTACCTGGCTCAACATCCAATTCTGAGAGCACCTAGCTCAACTGCCACCCCCTACTTATTGTTGCTTCCGAGCCTCTTACTCGCCCAACGAGACGCTTTGCCCCCCGTACCAGTGGTCACTTGGTGAAGCCCGAGGGCAGCACAGCCCGCGCACAGTAGGGGCCAACTGTGGGTCCACTAGGGCAGGGCTGCAAACGAGAGAAATGAGAGGCAACGAACACAAACGCAATTAGTGCTTCATTTCCATTGTTTGAGCAAACAAATTGTTTCAACGAATATGACAGGTTAAGAATTTTGTTTCATGGAGCAAGTAAGCACAAGAAAATCCGTAATACCACGCAAATACAAATTGTTCTAGGAGCTTTGCTCGCCCCATGACACAATCTGGTGCTTAGAAAGAGGAGGAGAGGGCAAACAAGGGAATAACTTAGGTTAATACACATGTAAACATACCTAAGTACCAAAGCATGTATTCAGGTTACATTTTTAGGGAAAATCACAGTAAATCAGTGCACCACAGGCCCTGTGACCTAAGATTCAGGTCGTCAACGACTGTCGCTGACAGAAGCTGTGCTGTGGTCAACATGTCTAAGTCAGTTCTGGGTCAAACCAAGGTCAAACAAGTCAAACAATGTCATGAACATGTTGAAAACATCCTTAAAACCTGAAACATGGGTATCCCCCCCTGTGCCAGCCTAGAGGCCTTAGGGCATTCTGGCGCCATATGATATTTTTTCTGAACTCCTATGGACTTATACTTAATATCCTCCACAGGGGAGGCAACGGCCATCGCAGCAGGCGTTCTTCCCAAATTGGCAACATAGTGCAATTTCATGAAACATGCCTTAAAATACACTAAAAGTACACAATAATTTATTAAAAACTGATATAAAAACACCTTTTCTTGAGCTATTACGTACATTCATGACATATTCTGTCAAGAAAAAAATGTCGCAAAAACGACGGCGACGACTGGCTGGAGCTATTTCCTGATACTACAGACTAGCTGACATCTGCACTGGAGGCTCAGCGTACTCCTGGAGCTTTCCTGGCTTCCATGGAGATACTTTTACCTATAACAATGAACCTGCATATGAGCACATGGCCAAATATGCATGACCCTCCTCCTTAAATGGTTTTTATGAGCTTTGTTTAGAGAAACCTCAAAGGGGTAAAAGTAACTCATGCTTTGCCCTATATGTTTTTCCTGCTCCAGGGGTTCCAAAAACCTCTATCCTGAAAAAGCAGAGTCCTTGGGCAAGAAGACATAAGCAAAAAAAACAAGTGTAACAAACTGTGGTGCAAGTGAAATGTATGGTTCACACAACCTTAGAGAATGATAAAGTACAACCAAACAATGGCAAGAATCGCCAGATAACAGAAGTATTTACAACATATACTCCTGAATATTTTCACTGTGACTCTGGCAGGACTGGCAGGAAATGACAAAGGGCTTGGAAAAATCAAACAAATATGATTAGAGAGGGTTCGCCACTCTCAGAGCCAAAGGGGCTCTTATAATTCTTGATGAACGTCTCCATCTCCTTGTCAAAGACCTCCAGCTCCTTGGCTGTGAGTGGACGACGGTCATTGTGCCTTGACGTCGTCGTCTGGCGACAGCTACCTTTGCTGGAGCTGTCCCACATGTCACATTCCTGGTGCCCTTGCTGTTGGGCTTCATAAAATCAATTGCTTGTTGGAACTCATTTGGGGCATGGTCATACCATTTGATTGGGCTGGTTTTTGGCCCATTGTTGTTGCTGGACGTCGCTGACGAAGTTGTTGTAAAACATTCGGTGATTTCCGCCGCTTCTGAGCCAGAATAAGTGGCCCACCAAGGCTCATTCTTACGATGAAGTATTCGTCTTACGATAAATTTTTAAGATGAATCGTCGCACGTTACGCGCGCACCTCTTCACAAGTTGCCTACTTCATATTGGCGCTGCTTTGTCGCGTTCTCCTGGAGTCCAGCAGTCACGGCTGCCATCAACGTTGCGCTCCAATTCTGTGCTGCTGCTACTGGTGATGGAGGGTTACTTGGTTCTTCTAATGGTGCAGATGTCGATCTCATAGCAGGTGGTGGCGCAGATGTTACTGGAGGTCTCCCTTTCTACTTGCCCCCAGGGATAGGAATATTCCAAACGTCAGGTGCGGGGGTACCGGAAAACGATAGCATCCATTCCCCCGCTTCAGCATGAAGCTCTACGACTCCATGTAATTTCCAGATGACGCCCAATAATTTTAGCAGGGCGGTTGGAGGCACCGGAGGCTGACGGGGTGGATTATTTCTCTGCTTTCCAGTCAATGGGACACCAAAAGGTTGTTGGCCAGCCAGCTGATTTGCTGTAACCCAGGCATCCAGGCTCATGCTCTGGTGCGGCTTCGTAAGCTTGTTCCGACAACGACCAAAAGCATGATAGAGTGTCACGTGCACCATGGTAGGGTCGGTGTAAATGGGTGTTGACGGCCCAGGAATATCAACATCATCCTCCAGGCACTTCAATAACATTGGGTTCACGTGGCGTTCCTCCAGGACCACCTGCTCATGGCTAGAAAGCTTGTAGCCACACATTTCAGAAAGGGGGCTGCCAAGTGCACTGCATGGGCTCTCCGTGGCACTGAGGTCAAGTTGTCGCACAGGGTCCTGAGCCAATTGTGTTGGTGTGTGAACCAATTGATCTGCAGCTGGCAGCTCCTTGCTTGGAGTCACCGTGGCTGCCGGAGCTCGTTTCTGGGCCTGAGGTGGAAGAAATGGCGTTGTCTGCAAAAAATACATTCTTTTCAGGTTTTGCAAATTTTTCTGTTTTTTCCGAATTTTCTCTTCGTACGACGAATTTTTCTTCTTACAATGAATATTTTCTTCTGAAGAGGAAATTTTAACATGAATTTTCTCGACGAAAAAAATTTCAAACTGTTTTTTTTGAAAAAATTATTGTTATTATTATTATTGTTAGTATCATCATTTTTTTCACAGCATACCTCTGTCCACTTCTTGAACTCCAGAAATTCTTTGAAATCTTGGTCCATTTTGGCTTCTGTATTGAGCGATCCAGTGATGCCAGACGTGATGTGCAGGGTTCTGGCACCCAATGGGCTTCCAGATGTGCATGATTCAATAGCCAAACATGCAGAATGGTCTTTCTTAGTGCAAAGGCTTCGCCCAATCCATATTCTGTTGCAGAACCACCCCCTCTGCTGCTGTGCTGGAGGTATATTCCGTTCATAATTGCACTCATGGTTTCCGTCAGGTCGTTTGAAAACATCGCCACACCGACTCCCAAGTTGCGACATTCGCTGATGATGGTTTTAATGTCATGGATGAGGATGTACGAATATGACGATTTTGGAATGGGGAACACAATGTAACTGTAAGTTGCGTGCCGCTAGCCCCCCCAGATCTTCCAAGCCGTCAACCGGTGGCCTAAAGTGAGATACAGTTCGCGCAGTACTTCCCCCAGCTGCCGGACAGCCTCATCTGCTGCAGATCTGTGAATGCTCAACACGTGTGCCACTGTATCCCAAGCGCAAAGGACAAGCTGGACTTCCTGGCCATCTGGTGCAGACTCCTTGTGCAACCCTCTCCATCGGATGTTGGCAGCCTTGAACGTCGCTTTCAGCAGCCGCACCCTGTCATTGGGCAAGTCCAGTGCAACGTTGCGTGTAAAGGATAAGATCAGCTATTCTTTTTCTTCTTACTTTTCATCTTAAGATGAATGTTTCATCTTAAGAAGATAAATTTCTTAATATAAAAATAGGGACCAAGTGGGCGTGCAGGGATGATACATACCAATTGTTGGGCTCCCTGCGGTTAGCGTGTCGCGAACCAAAGACATGAATAGCGAAGCCAACACACAACATATGTCTCATGCCCTCACATCCTTGGACATGCCACTCGGTCCCATGACGTGGTGCTTCATTGCTCGGGACCGCAGGGCATAGGCAACCACAATCGTCATGTGCATTAGAAGCCATCCACACATGAACAAGTGAAATCAATATTGATTATTCGCATGTCCCTGTGACATCGCACCAGTTCGATACATGCTACTTTCAGACAGATTTGGTAAGAAGATTGGATAAGCAGATACGCCGGGTCACATGTAGAGACCTAGACCCGGCCCGCAGAGTGAGTGCACAAAGAGAGGTATCCCGGGTCCAATGAGAGCACATTCATGTGAGATTGTCCCATCCCAAAAAAAAGTAGTCCTGCCTCGAAGATAGATGGTCCCGCCCCTTGCTGTGCCTTGTGAGAGATGCTCCCGGCCCAATCCATACCCGGAGAGAGAATCTAACCAATCCCTGGCCCAAGAGGGAGAGCCTAACCAGTCCATGGCCCAGGAGGGAGAACCTAACCAATCCATGGCCCAGGAGAGAACCTCACCAAAGCCCAATCCAGAGAGCATGCATAGGGAGGGAGAGCTTCGCCTAGCCATGACCCAGGAGAGCATTCATGGACATGGAGTGAGAATCCCCAACCTTGACCAACGATTGTCCCTATATCCCATTGCTAAATTAAGTGAACTCATGCCCTATTGCTTGGTGCCGAGAGAAGGATAGTGAATCACCGATCATGCCTCACCAATGATATAAATTCATCGAAGGTCAACGGAGTAAGACGGCAAATGAGAGGTTAGCAACCAGGGCATAAGTGCAATTCCCCACCTTTAGCATGTTCACCCATTGCACGTGCACACAACATGGTCCACACACGCCGTCATTAAGGATTGACCCTCTTTTATTCTGCGGAGGATCAAATTGTCATGACACATGCAAAGCAAACAAATGATAACCTAAGGAGTTGCTTGGCCTTGCAGAGCAACGACCGAGCTACTTTCTTCCCTTTCGGTGCGCCTACCTCAGCCACATCCACATCCACCTCACTTCCACTAGGGCTCCTCCAACTTCAAGGGACTTGTGATCCTCCATGCGCGTGGGCGTGGCACTGCCGAAGCATATGCGCCCATTAACGTACACCAGTATCCTCAAGGGCGACAGCCCAAGAGCGACAGCCGATGTGGGTGCAGGCACCACACCAGCGTTTAGCCAGATCGCGATTCCAGGCCTTCTATCATCCACTGGGGTTGCCCTAGCTTCTGATTTGCTTCCATTTCCGCAACAGGACAGAACTAACACTATTAGCACCCGTTGGGAAGATATTTGATACGATCAGCCAGCATTGAAGAACACAGAGCACGCGCAAGCCAACAGAACACGAGAAGGGCGCACGCACACACAGCAGGCCTGATCTGAACTAGAAATATGAAATTCTCCATCCTGTAAATTATAGATAATACAAATTCGGAAATCCCCTGAATTTATACCCGAAAGTGCTGAAATCGCTGAAATCAGTGGAGTGTAGGATAGAGATGCAGCCAAATGGGATCCGAACCGGCTTAACCCCCATTCCCAGAACACTGTCTCCTGCTCGGAAAAACCTAAAGAGAACTGGAGGTTTCCGGTTGCTTTCTTGGCACTCCCCTTGTTGTGAGAGGGTACCACATACACCGTGGCCACCCGCCCAAGTAATTCGGGGGAGGTAGGATAGGAACTGAAAAGAATGAAGTCCCTCCGATCACAAGTAAACCTAAAGGCATAGTCTCCGCAAATTAAAGATAGACACAAAGCAACGTCGTCGACTAATCTACATAAAAGACCACAGACATGTATATGATGCTCGGCATGCACAGCAGTAACCCCTTGCATGACCCCTACTCCCACCAAGAGACATGAGAGTACTGGATCACCTCCAGTAGACATTGGCTCTCGCGGGGGGGAGATGACACTGCACCATGACAAGCGTACACACAAACAACGGAGATTTTTTTCTTTGATTTCGGAAAACAAATTTCCCGAAAAAATATTTTTTTCGGGGGGGTCTGATGTTCCAAATCCGGCTCCAGGCGCAAGGTGAGCTCGAACAGACGTCACCATTCCGTCTGGCTTGCAAAGACATTGTCATGGATCCCGTCAGATGCTCCCAAGGTGCCCAAAATGTGGAAAAATGAGCGAGAAATGTTCTACTAAAAATAATAACATTTGTTACCCAAATTAGCACACGCAAAAAACAGAGATCTGCAAACTGAGGGACCCTTGGGGAAAACGGACCACAACAATGCAACCACGACAGCTACCGGGTGGCTGCAGATTCGGGGGAAACGCTAAACGGCGCCGGTATGGTGGAGTTCTAAAAATAGAAATTTTGCTGCTAAAAATAGCGCAAGTGTTCTAAAAATAGAACGTGGTGTGTTAGAAATAGAAATAGTCGTTGGGGAGCAGTTTACCACGACTGGTGGTCACCATCACGTCTGGTAACCTTCAAATAGGTTGGATCACTCGAAAAAATGGCAAAAACAAAGACACAAAGCAAAGTGGGTGAGAAGATCAAAACAAAGAAATATCAACTTGGTATCCCCCGTAGCCTGTGGAATTCCAGCCTAGAAGTCCACGAACGATCTCATATAGCGGGGGTGTTGCTCCCGCCGATGCACTGACCAAAGGCCCCAGCCAAAAAAATAGGAAATTATGACGGGTTCTTGACAACCATGGTTCCGTGGGAATCCTCTGTGCAAAAGCTGACCGATTGTGCACACAAAAAAATATGAACACAACCCAAGACTGATCCGGGCTCAGAATGCCCGCCTAATGTCAATGAAATTGGGGTTCGGGGGTACTTGGGAGGTTCCAAGCCATGGGAAGTGAATCATTGCGGCAAAGAAATGAAATGCAAATATGTGGATCCACAAGAATATGCGTAAGGGGCGATGGCCTCAATCTCGGTCGCCCATGACCAGGTGAACCACTCTGTATGCCCACTCACTCACACACACCCACTCACTACTCGGTAGTGAACTCGGTATGCCTTGGGACCCTTGTTGTTGCCGGCCTTTGCGATCACTCTTCCCGTTCTGCATCATGAGCAAGTTCAGGATTTGGAGCGGTATGTGATCGCCCCGCCGGGAAATCATCCTCTGCGCCAGCACCATCCGAAGGGTAACAAGTATGATACCCCTAGGAGTCCGAGGGAGCACTGAATATCCGGCGGACGGGGCTCAGCGTCATTTGCATTGCCGATTGCCCATCCTTCCTAGACAATTTTGGCGAGCCTCGTTTTCAGTAGGGCCGGGGCTTTGAGCCACTGCTGCAGCTCGTGACCTCATTGTCCGAATCTTCGGCGGGAACTCGGAGATGACATTGTTTTCGACATGCTCCTTCGCAAAGGGCGACAATATCCTCCATGTTGGTACCTATTCTTCTTTCCGAATGGCTTCTTTCCTCTCGGGCTGCAACCAACGAATCGTTGATGGTTACCCAGGGTCCACCTGGGCAGCGCTCATGAACGCCCAAGCTCTCCGGGTGGTGGTAGGCGGCAGGTAAACTTCTGCTACCATAAGGAAGGTCTGTAGGACAGGCCCCTGCCGTTGTGCGGGCTCTACCGCCTATTCCGATCTTTCCACCTTCTTCCCCGTGACAGCCATTGTCCTTGATCTCACCAATGCTTCCATGCTTACCAATCACCGATTTCCAAATTCCAAAAATGTCCCACAAACACACCCCTTGACAACCCTGGGCAATGAAATCCAACTACGTGGTTCACCAGTTCAATTGAGGGAAGTGTTGAGGACGAAGGCACTTGGGTCCATCAATACATGAAAGTCATGGAGGGGGGACCAAACAATGACAATGTCGGCCAAAGGGGTTGAGAGGTAGAAACGGAGATGAAGCCCTGGAATAAGACATGCGATTATCGAAGGCGATGTTGCATCCCTACTCCAATAATCGATTTGTAGACCATGCACACTCCAACTATACATTCCCGTATGGACGTATGACGCCATGCCCACACAATTCCGATAGAACATCTTGAGAAGACTCATTGGCTCACGGAAGATCATGCATGACACCATGACATTTGATACGGTCCATTAGGTGTATGGCAATACACAAAGAAAAGGATATGAAACAGAATGGCATCATCGGGATCCTTGCGAAGCTTGGGCACTCATGGCTCATCCTTACCCTTGCCCACAAGACGGTAAAATCGAAGTAAACAACATGGGTTCAAAACATAAGGAATGATCTCACCGTTGATCAACCATGACACCATGGCCTCCATGAACACAAAGTACGGCATGACCACATACATGACTTGCCCACCCTCATGAGTCACCAATGTGCACATATGAAGAACTTTGCAATGAGGATCACCAAAAAAAAGGTGGGAGAGTTACCTTAAGGCAATCGCAAACACTACTTGACACCTTGCATGTGTGAAATATATCACGTAATGGTGGCAACGCTTCAGTACTCCACATCGGACGCCGGGTGCCCATCACTCAGCAATATGATACACCATGGCCAGCAAGTGAATGGGCTTGGCGGGTTTACTTGCTGCTTGCAAAGAAGACATCAAGAAGCACCAGCCCACCAAACCCCACATGTTTACTGTATGGTACAAACAAGTTCGAGGGCTCCCTGCGGTTAGAGTGTCGCGAACCAAAGACATGAATAGAGAAGCCAACACACAACATATGTCTCATGCCCTCAGATCCTTGGACATGCCACTCGGTCCCAACACCTGGTGCTTCATTGCTTGGGACCGGATGGCATAGGCAACCACAATCGTCATGCGCATTAGAAGCCATCCACACATGAACAAGTGAAATCAATATTGATTTTTCGCATGTTCGTGTGACACCAAACCAGTTCAATGGATGCTACTTGGAGAGAGATTGGGTAAGAAGATTGGAAAAGCAGATACGCCGGGTCGCATGTAGAGACCTAGACCCGGTCTGCAGAGTGAGTGCACAAAGAGAAGTATCCCGGGTCCAATAGGAGCACATCCATGTGAGATTGTCCCATCCCAAAGAGAAGTAATCCTGCCTCGAAGAGAGATGGTCCCGCCCCAATCCAGGCCTTGAGAGGGATGATCCCGCCCCAATCCATGCCCGGAGAGAGAACTTACCAATCCATGGCCCCAGAGGGAGAACCCGAGCAGTCCATGCCCCAGGAGGGAGAACCTAACCAATCCATGGGCCAGGAGAGAACCTCACCAAAGCCCAATCCCGAGAGCATGCATATGGAGGGAGAGTTTCGCCTAGCCATGAACCATGAGAGCATTCATGCACATGGAGTGAGAATCCCCAACTTTGACCGACGATTGTCCCTATATCCAATTGCCAAATTAAGTGAACTCATGCCCTATTGCTTGTTGCCGAGAGAAGGATAGTGGATCACCGATCATGCCTCACCAATGATATGAATTCACCGAAGGTCACCGGAGTAGGATGGCAAATGAGAGGTTGGCAACCAGGGCATAAGTGCAATTCTCCACCTTTAGCATTATCACCCATTGCATGTGCACACAACATGTTCCACAGGACGCAATCACCAAAGATTGACCCTCTCCGATTCGATGGAAGATGAAGTTGTTATGACACACGCAAAGCAAACAAATGATATCCCAAGCAGTCGCTTTGCCTTACCGAGCAACGACTGAGCTCCTTTTTTCCCTTCTGGTGCGCCTACCTCAGCCACATCCACTTGCATTTCACTTCCACTAGGGCTTCTCCAACCTCAAGGGACTTGTGATCCCCCATGCACGTAGGCGTGGCACTGCCGAAGCAGATGCGCCCAATAACGTACACCAGTCTCCTCAAGGGCGACAGCCCAAGGGCAACAGCCGGTGTGGGCGGAGGCACCACACCAGCGTTTAGCCAGATCGCGATTCCGGGCCTTCTATCATCCACTGGAGTTGCCCTAGCTTCTGATTCGCTTCCATTTCCGCAACAGGATAGAACCAACACTATTAGCACCCGTTCGGAAGAATTTTCACACAATCTGCCCGCATTCAATAGCACAGAGCACGCACACGCCAACAGGAACAGGAGAAGGGCGCGCACACACACAGCAGGCCTGGTCTGAATGACAAATGTGGAATTCTCCATCCTGTGAATTACAAAGAATATGAATTCAGAATTCCGCTGAATTTAGACCCAAAACTGCTCAAATCGCTGAAATCAGTGAAGTGTAGAATAGAGAAGCGAATCGGAAGCTAAGGCAACTCCACTGGATGATAGAAGGCCCGTAAGGGTGATCTGGTTAATCCCTGGTGTGGTGCCTCCGCCCACAACGGCTGTCGCCCTTGGGCTGTCCCCCTTGAGGAGACTGGTGTATGTTATTGGGCGCATCTGCTTCAGCAGTGCCAAGCCTACGTGCATGGGGGATCACAAGTCCCTTGAAGTTGGAGGAGCCCTAGTGGAAGTGAAATGCAAGTGGATGTGGCTGAGGTAGGCGCATCGGAAGGGAAGAAAGGAGCTTGGTCGTTGCTCCGTAAGGCAAAGCGACTCCTTGGGTTATCATTTGTTTGCTCTGCGTGTGTCATAACAACTTCATCTTCGATCGAATCAAAGAGGGTCAATCTTTGGTGAGTGCGTCCTGTGGAACATGTTGTGTGCACATGCAATGGGTGAACATGCTAAAGGTGGAGAATTGCACTTATGCCCTGGTTGCTTACCTCTCATTTGCCGTCTTACTCCGGTGAACCTCGATGAATTCATATCATTGGTGAGGCGTGATCGGTGATCCACTATCCTTCTCTCGGCAACAAGCGATAGGGCATGAGTTCAGTTAATTTGGCAATTGGATATAGGGACAATCGTCGGTCAAGGTTGGGGATTATCACTCCATGTGCATGAATGCTCTCCCGGGTCATGGCTAGGCGAACCTCTCCCTTTATATGTATGCTCTCGGGATCGGGCTTCGGTGAGGTTCTCTTCTAGGCCATGGATTGGTTGGTTCCCTCTCCGGGCATGGATATGGGCGGGATCATCCCTCTCAAGGCCTGGATTGGGGCGGGACCATCTCTCCTCGAGGCAGGACTACTTGACTTTGAAATGGGACAATCTCACATGGATGTGCTCTTATTTAACCCGGGATACTTCTCCTTGTGCACTCACTCTGCAGACCGGGTCTAGGTCTCTACATGTGACCCAGAGCATCTGCTTATCCAATCTTCTTACCCAATCTCTTTGCAAGTAGCATGCATTGAACTGGTTCGTTGTCACACGAACATGCGAATAATCAATATTGATTTCACTTGTTCATGTGTGGATAGCTTCTGATGCACATGACGATTATGGTTGCCTATGTTATCCGGTCCCAAGCAATTAGGCACCAGGTGATGGGACCGAATGGCATGTCCAAGGATGTGAGGGCATGAGACATATGCTGTGTGTTGGCTTCTCTATTCATGTCTTTGGTTCGCGACACTCTAACCGCAGTAAGCCCGCCAGTTGGTATGTACCATACAGTGAACATGTGACGTTTGGTGGGCTGGCGCTTCTTGATGTCTTCTTTGCAAGCAGCAAGTAAACCCGCCAAGCCTATTCACTTGCTGGCCATGGTGTATGATATTGCTGAGTGACGGGCACCCGGCGTCCGATGTTGAGTACGGAAGCGTTGCCACCATGACGTCATATATGTCACACATGCCAGGTGTCAAGTAGTGTTGACGATTGCCTTGAGGTCACTCTCCCGACTTATATTTAGTGATCCTCATTGTCGGGTCTTCATATGTGCACATTGGTGACTCATGAGGGTGGGCAAGTCATGTATGTGGTCATGCCGTACTTTGTGTCCATGGTGTCATGGTTGGTCAACGGTGAGATCATTCCTTATGTTTGGAACCCATGTTGTTTACTCCATTTTACTGTCTTGTGGGCAAGGGTAAGGGTGGGCCATGTGTGCCCAAGCTTCGCGAGGAACCCGATGATGCCATTCTGTTTTCTAAGCTTTTCTTTGTGTATTGCCATACACCTAATGGACCGTATCAAATGTCATGGTGTCATGCATGATTTTCCGTGAACCAATGAGTCTTCTCAAGCCGTTCTATCAGAAAGGTGTGGGCATGGCGTCATATGTCCATAAAGGAATATATAGTTCGGGTGTGCATGGTCTACAAATCGATTCTCGGAGTAGAGATGCAACATTTTCTTCGATAATTGCATATCTTATTCCAGGGCTTCATCTCCATTTCTACCTCTCAACTCCTTTGCCCGACATTGTCATTGTTTGTTCCCCTCTCTATGACCTTCATGTATTGATGGACCCAAGTGCCTTCGTCCTCAATACTTCCCTCAATTGAATTGCCGAACCACGTATTTGGATTTCATTGCCAAGGGTTCTCAACAGGTGTGTTTGTGAAACATTTTTGGAATTTTGAAATCGGTGATTGGTAAGCATGGTAGCATTGGTGAGATCAAGGACAATGGGTGTCACAGGGAAGAAAGTGGAAAGATCGGGAATAGGCGGTGGAGCCCGCACAACGGCAGGGGCCTGTTCTACAGATCTTCATTATGGTAGCAGAAGTTTACCTGCCGCCTACCACCACCCGGAGAGCTTGGGCGTTCATGAGCGCTGCCCAGGTGGACCCCGGGTAACCATCAACGATTCGTTGGTTGCAGCCCGAGAGGAAACAAGCCATTCGGAAAGAAGAATAGGTACCAACATGGAGGATATTGTTGCCCTTTGCGAAGGTGCATGTCGAAAACGATGTCATCTCCGAGTAGCAGCCAAAGAATTGGACGGTGAGGCCACGAGCTGCAGCAGTGGCTCAAAGCCCTGGCCCTACAGGTTCGCCAAAATTGTCCAAGAAGAATGGGCAATTGGCAATGGAAATGACGCTGAGCCCCGTCCGCCGGATGTTCAGTGCTCCGTCGGACTCTGAGGGATATCATACTTGTCACCCTTCGGATGGTGCCGGTGCAGAGGCGGATTTCCCGGCGGGGCGATCACATAGCGCTCCAAATCCTGAACTTGCTAATGATGCAGAACGGGAAGAGGCACTGCAAAAGCCGGCAACAACAAGGGTCCCAAGGCATACCGAGTTCACTACCCAGTAGTGAGTGGGTGTGTGTGAGTGAGTGGGCATACCAAGTGGTTCACCTGGTCATGGGCGACCGAGATTAAGGTTATCGCCCCTTACGCATATTTTTCTGCATCCACATATTTGCATTTCATTTCTTTGCCGCAATGATGCACGTCCCATGGCTTGGAACCTCCCAAGTACCCCCCACCCCAATTTCATTGACATCAGGCGGGCATTTGGAGCCAAGCTCAGTCTTGGCCTGTGTTCATATCTTTTGTGTGCACAATCAGTCATCGCTTGCACAGAAAATTCCCATGGAACCATGGTTGTCAAGAACCCCTCATAATTTTCTATTTTTTTGTATGGAGCCTTTGGTAATTGCATCGGCGGGAGCAACACCCCCGCTATATGAGATCGTTCGTGGACTGCTAGGTTAGAATTCCACAGTCTACGGGGGATATGAAGTTGTTATTTATTTGTTTTGATCTCCTCACCCACTTTGCTTTGTTGCTTTGTCTTTGCCATTTCTTCGACTGATTGCACCTATTTGGAGGTTACCGGACGTGATGGTGACCACCCGTTGTGGTAAATCCCTCCCCAACGACTATTTTCTTTTTTTAGCACACCAGGTTCTATTTTTAGAACACTTGCGCTATTTTGAGCAGCAACACTTCTATTTTTAGAACTCCACCATACCGGCCCCGTTTAGCGTTTCGTCTGAATCTGCAGCCACTCGGTAGCTTTAGCGGTCGCATTGTTGTGGTTCGTTTTCCCCAAGCGTCCCTCAGTTTGGAGATCTCCGTTTTTCGCGTGTGTTAATTTGGGTAACAAATGTTACTACTTTTAGTAGAACATTTCTTGCTCATTTCTCCACATTTTGGGCACCTTGGGAGCATCCGAAGGGATCCATGAGAATGTTTTTGCGAGCCAGACGGGATGGCGGCGTCTGTTCGAGCTCATCTCGCGCCTGGAGCTGGGTTCGGAACATCAGACGCCCCAAAAAAAAATTTGGAAATTTTTTTTCCGGAATCAAAGAGAAAAATCTTCGTTCTTTGTGTGTACGGTTGTCCTGGTGCAGTGTCATCTCCCCCCCACGAGTGCCAATGTCTCCTGGAGGTGATCCAGTACTCTCATGTCTCTTGGTGGGAGTAGGGGTCATGCAAGGGGTTACTGCTATGCGTGCGGAGCATCATATACCTGTTTGTTGTCTTTTGTGTAGATTAGTCGGCGACCTTGCTTTGTGTCTATCTTTCATTTGCGGAGGGTATACCCTTAGGTTTACTGGTGACCGGAGGGACTTCATTCTTTTCAGTTTCTATCCTACCCCCCCCCCCCCAATTACTTGGGCGGGTGGCCACGGTGTATGTCATACCCTCTCACAAAGAGGGGAGTGCCAAGGGGGCAACCGGAATCCTCCAGTTCTCTTGTGGCTTTTCCGAGCAGGACACAATGTTCTGGGAAGGGGGCTGAAGCCGGTTCGGATCCCATTTGGCTGCATCTCTATCCTACACTTCACTGATTTCAGCGATTTCAGCACTTTCGGGTATAAATTCAGGGGAATTCCGAATTTGTATTACTTATAATTCAGAGGATGGAGAATTTCATATTTCTAGTTCAGATCAGGCCTGCTGTGTGTGCGCGCGCCCTTCTCGTGTTCCTGTCGGGGTGGGCGGGCTCTGTGTTCTTCAATGCTGGCCGATCGTGTGAAAATTCTTCGTAACGGGTGCTAATAGTGTTAGTTTTGTTCTGTTGCGGAAATGGAAGCAAATCGGAAGCTAGGGCAACTCCAGTGGATGATAGAAGGCCTGGAATCGCGATCTGGCTAAACGCTGGTGTGGTGCCTCCGCCCACACCGGCTGTCGCCCTTGGGCTGTCGCCCTTGAGGATACTGGTGTACGTTAATGGGCGCATCTGCTTCGGCAGTGCCACGCCTACGCGCATGGAGGATCACAAGTCCCTTCAAGCTGGAGGAGCCCTAGTGGAAGTGAAGTGGACGTGGCTGTGGCTGAGGTACGCGCACCGGAAGGAAGGAAAGTAGCTCGGTCGTTGCTCTGCAAGGCAAAGCAACTCCTTAGGTTATCATTTGTTTGCTTTGCATGTGTCATGACAATTTGATCTTCCGCGGAATCAAAGAGGGTCAATCCTTGATGACGGCGTGTGTGGACCATGTTGTGTGCACGTGCAATGGGTGAACATGCTAAAGGTGGAGAATTGCATTTATGCCCTGGTTGCTGACCTCTCATTTGCCGTCTTACTCCGGTGACCTTCGGTGAATTCATATCATTGGTCAGGCATGGTTGGTGATCCACTATCCTTCTCCCGGCACCAAGCAATAGGGCATTAGTTCACTTAATTTACCAATTGGATACACGAACAATCGTCGGTCAAGGTTGGGGATTCTCACTCCATGTGCATGAATGCTCTCCTGGGTAATGGCTAGGCAAAGCTCTCCCTCCATATGCATGCTCTCTGGATTGGGCTTTGGTGAGGTTCCCTCCTGGGCCATGGATTGGTTAGGATCTCCCTCCTGGGCCATGGACTGGTTAGGTCCTCCCTCTCGGGCCATGGATTGGTTAGGTTCACTCTCCGGGCATGGATTGGGCCGGGATCATCTTTCTCAAGGCCTGGCATGGGGCGGGACCATCTATCTTCGAGGCAGCACTACTTCACTTCGGGATGGGACAATCACGCATGAGTGTGCTCTCATTGGACCTGGGATACTTCTCTTTGTGCACTCACTCTGCGGGTCGGGTCTAGGTCTCTACATGTGACCCGGCGTATCTGCTTATTCGTTCTTCTTAACAAATCTCTCTACAAGTAGCATGTATTGAACTGGTTCGATGTCACACGGACATGCGAATAATCAATATTCATTTCACTTGTTCATGTGTGGATCGCTTCTAATGCAAATGACGATTGTGGTTGCCTATGCCATCCGGTCCCAAGCAATGAGGCACCAGGTGATGGGACCGAGTGGCATGACAAGGATGTGAGGGCATGAGACATATGTTGTGTGTTGGCTTCTCTATTCATGTCTTTGGTTCGCGACACTCTAACCGCAGGGAGCCCACCGTTTGGTATTTACCATACAGTAAACATGTGGGGTTTCGTGGGCTGGCGCTTCTTGATGTATTCTTTGCAAGCAGCAAGTGAACCCGCCCAGCCTATTCACTTCCTGGCCATGGTGTATGAT
This sequence comes from Eutreptiella sp. 'Long Island Sound 2002', assembly GCA_964036045.1. Lineage (NCBI taxonomy): Eukaryota > Euglenozoa > Euglenophyceae > Eutreptiales > Eutreptiaceae > Eutreptiella > Eutreptiella sp. 'Long Island Sound 2002'. The sequence continues at coordinate 79,495,355 of OZ038380.1, read as the reverse complement.
ATTGCTGAGTGACGGGCACCCGGCGTCCGATGTGGAGTACCGAAGCATTGCCACCATGACCTTATATATGTCACACATCCCAGGTCTCAAGTAGTGTTTGCGATTGCCTTGAGGTCACTCTCCAGACTCATATTTGGTGATCCTCATTGCAGGGTCTTCACATGTGCACAGTGGTGACTCATGAGGGTGGGCAAGTCATGTATGTGGTCATGCCGTACATTGTGTTCATGGAGGCCATGTTGTCATGGTTGATCAACGGTGAGAATATTCCTTATGTTTGGAACCCATGTTGTTTACTCCATTTTACCGTCTAGTCGGCAAGGGAAAGGATGGGCCATGTGTGCCCAAGCTTCGCGAGGAGTACAATGGGGCCATTCTGTTTTATATCCTTTTCTTTGTGTGTTGCCATACACCTCATGGACCGTATCAAATGTCATGGTGTCATGCATGATCTTTCGTGAACCAATGAGCCTTCTCAAGCCGTTCTATCGGAATTGTGTGGGCATGGCGTCATACGTCCATAACAGAATGTACAGTTCGAGTGTGCATGCTCTATCAATCGATTGTTGGAGTAGGGATGCAACATCGCCTTCGATAATTGCACATCTGCTTCCAGGGCTTCATCTCCATTTCTACCTCTCAACTCCTTTGCCCGACATTGTCATTGTTTGTTCCCCTCTCCATGACTTTCATGTATTGATGGACCCAAGTGCCTCCGTCCTCAACACTTCCCTCAATTGAATTGGTGAACGACGTATTTGGATTTCATTGCCCAGGGTTGTCAAGGGGTGTGTTTGTGAGACATTTTTGGAATTTGGAAATTGGTTATTGGTAAGCATGGAAGCATTGGTGAGATCAAGGACAATGGGTGTCACAGGGAAGACGGTGGAAAGATGGGGAATAGGTGGTAGAGCCCGCATAACGGCAGGGGCCTGTCCTACGGACCTTCATTACTGCTCTTGGATGTAATAATGTGCACAGTGGAGCCCCGCAGGGGGCTAGGGCCCCTAGTGGGGGACACGAGTCAAAGAAAAAACAGAATTTTGAACCTTGGCGGGGGACGCGCCGATGATTGCTCATGTACAAAAAGGAAAAATACCTAGATCTGGATAAAAATCGGAAAACCGTTACCTTAGCACATTGAGCGAATCGATAATCAATTCTATTGTGTTGATTTTGACAAAAAAATTGTTAATTAATTTTGACCGATTAAGACAAATAATTTGATCGAAATCTACCAAAACACTGAATTTGGGACTGTGCAATCATTTCTTGTGCTGATTTTCACTTCACGTGGTATCCGTTTGAAAAAGAAAACACAAGGGCTTGTTCCAAGACCGCTGCGAAATTCAAATGTATTTTGTCAGAAACTTTTTCAACATTTTTATATGCAAAAAAAAGGCCCTTCCAATCTGTACCTACAGTTCTACTCTCATATTGTTTATCTACAAAAAAAATCCTTTGCTTGAGAGGTATTCGTTGCATTTGTTTTGTCTCTTGTGGTGTAATGCTATTCCTTGAATACCTTTGATCGACAACGGTCAAGAAACGGTGTACAGCACAAAAAGAGCCAATTTGCCTGGGATATCCACTGCTAAGCATTTTTGCAGTTTATCACAAAGGCCCTGTAGACCACAAATGGAGCATCCACATTCCATGGCCCGTTCACACCCGGGGTCACGCTCCGCGTTCCCTGCCATTGCCTCAGTACTTCAAAGATCATCCCTTTCCAGTCCCAACGTCTCCGGCAGACATGTAGTGGGGCGTGTTGTGGAGGATATCTGGTCTGATGCTGAACAAGGTGCCCGGCGTACCCCAAGGTTAGCACATGCTTCGTCTTACACTGCCGTGGTCGTTTACCAGGACGGACCGACATCCGGAACGTCTGCTTGTCAAGTCGCACACACATAGCTTTTTCAATTCCAATTTGTCCGTAAAATCAGAAATGCACTTTCTTTCAAATTCAAATCATCAGTGCTGAGGTGACTGTCCAGAGAAACTGGAAAAGAATCGTCAATTTCTTGCTGCCTAAATCTCTGTGGTTTGAGGTCCATCGGCCGAGCCGGACTGTATCCGCATGCAACTGCCGCGGCACCGATCACCGCAAAACAAAAGTCAAAGAAATTCCATTTTTGCAAAATCTGCCACTGGGAGAGAAGGGTGGATGGCTAAATAGTATTGATCGTAGGACATTGCTCTAGGGTACAGGTGTACCGCTGACGGAAACCAGAGCCAGTACACCCCTGTTCCCCAAGTCAAGTCTTTGTTGCAGCATCAACTCTCTGGAATTGGCCGCCTGCTTAGAGATCACTGCCAGTGGATGATGTCAAGAAAATCTCTGACCGCTTCTCATTTCTTTCAATACATTCCTACGGAAGTCGGAGGGGATTGAAGGTGATATACTTCGTGGCTACGTGTCATTAATGGGAGCACACCGCCATTCACTCCTATGGTCCACAACGGTCTTAGAGGCTGGAGCGGTGGAGAGTTTCAACAATGTCGTGTGAATGTTTTTAATCGACATGGATCAAAGTTGTTGACTGACACTGGTCAACCATGCCTTACACATGGTCCGTACCCAAGTCCGTTCGACGGCTTCATTGTCCGTATATATCCAATACCCTTTCAAGCACCTCATTTTTATCAGTTGCTACAAAGAAATTAGCAAAGAGCAAAATTATCATAGTAACAAAGGGGATATATGTATATACATACATATATGTATGTACACATTAGTACACCCCTCTTCCTTACATCTAATTGACAAGTAAGCAACAATAAGCAAGCAACGGGCAAGCACGCAAGCAATCAAGCACTCCACCATTCCTTTTTAGCCATTGCCCCTTTCCATCGCCTCGCGCTTGACTTTACTTCATGCAGCCTAGAGTTTTTTTGGTGGCCTTGCCAAATCCAAGCTTCCAGCTAAAAACTCACCGCTGGCAGCCCGGGGTGTGCGCAGCAAGTTGGCAGGTGCCCGCCAAAATCTGCGTAGCTTTCAGCCAGGAACAGCCATTTTTCGCCCAAAATAGCCCCCAAGCCCGGGTGAAACGCCCAAAGGAAGAGAAATGGTGGCTACACTACACATGTGGTATGAATTCGGTGTGTCAAAGAGCCGTCTAGTGCCCTTTCACTCCACAAAACATCCCAAAAATGGCCTGAAAAGGCGCCAAAAAGCCCCAAAATCTGCGCCATGTGCACCAACACCCCAAAACCAAGCAACGGCCAAATCTTGGGCTACCTGGCTCAACATCCAATTCCGAGGGCACCTAGCTCAACTGCCAGCCCCTACTTCTTGTTGCTTCCGAGCCTCATACTCGCCCAACAAGACACTTTGCCTCCCGTACCAGTAGTCACTTGGTGGAGCCCGAGGGCAGCACAGCCAGCGCACGGTAGGGGCCAACTGTGGGTCCACTAGGGCAGGGCTGCAAACAAGAAAAATAAGAGGCAACGAACACAAACGCAATTAGTGCTTCATTTCCATTGTTTGAGCAAACAAATTGTTTCAACGAATATAACAGGTTAAGAATTTTGTTTCATGGAGCAAGTAAGCACAAGAGAATCCGTAATACCACGCAAATACAAACTGTTCTAGGAGCTTTGCTCGCCCCGTAACACAATCTGGTGCTTAGAAAGAGGAAGAGAGGGCAAACAAGGCAATAAATTAGGTTAATACACATGTAAACATACCTAAGTACGAAACCATGTATTAAGGTTACATTTTTAAGGAAAATCACAGTAAATCAGTGCACCACAGGCCCTGTGACCTAGAACTCAGGTCGCCAACGACTGTCGTTGACAGAAGCTGTGCTGTGGTCAACATGTCTAAGTCAGTTCTGGGTCAAACCAAGGTCAAACAAGTCAAACAATATCATGAACATGTTGAAAACATGGTTAAAACTTGAAACATGGGTATCCCCCCATGCACCAGCCTAGAGGCCTGAGGGCATTCTGGCGCCATATGATATTTCTTCTGAAATCCTATGGACTTATACTTAATACCTCCCATAGGGGAGGAAGCGGCCGTCGCAGCAGGCCATCTGTGGAAAATTGGCAACATAGTGCATTTTCATGAAACATGCGATACAATACACTAAAGGTCCACAATAATTCATTAAAAACTGATATAAAAACACCTTCTCTGGAGCTTTTACGCACATTCATGACATTTTCCGTCAAGAAAATAATGTCGTAAAAATGACGGCGACGACCGGCTGGAGCTATTTCCTGATACTACAGACTAGCTGACATCTGCACTGGAGTCTCAGCGTACTCCTAGAGCTTTCCTGGCTTCCATGGAGATACATTTACCTATAAAAATGAACCTGCATATGAGCACATGTCCAAATATGCATGACCCCCCTCCTTAAGAGGTTTCTATGAGCTTTGTTTAGAGAAACCTCAAAGGGGTAAAAGTAACTGATGCTTTGCCCTATATGTTTTTCCTGCTCCAGGGGTTTCAAAAGCCCCCATCCTGAAAAAGCAGAGTCCTTGGGCAAGAAGACATAAGCAAAAGAAACAAGTATAAAAACCTGTGGTGCAAGTAAAATGTATGGTTCAAACAACCTTAAAGAATGGTAAAGTACAACCAAACAATGGCAAGAATCGCCAGAAAACAGAGGTATTTACAACATATACTCCTGAATATATATCATTGGAACTCTGGCAGGACTGGCAGGAAATGACGAAGGGCTTGGAAACATTAAAACAAATATGAGTAGAGAGGGTTAGCCACTCTCGCAGCCAAAAGAGCTCTTATAATTCTTGATGAACGTCTCCATCTCCTTGTCAAAGACCTCCAGCTCCTTGGCTGTGAGTGTACGCCGGTCGTTTCGCCTTGACGTCGTCGTCTGGCGACAGCTACCTTTCCTGGAGCTGTCCCACATGTCACATTCTTGGTGCCCTTGTTGTTGGGCTTCATAAAATCAATTGCTTGTTGGAACTCATTTGGGGCATGGGCATACCATTTAATTGGGCTGGTTTTTGGCCCATTGTCGTCGCTGGACGTCACTGACGAAGTTGTCGTAAAACATTCGGCAATTTCCGCCGCTTCTGAGCCAGAGTAAGTGGCCCAACAAGGCTCATTGTCTTGGTCATGATCAATTTCTTGACTGTCGTAAAATTCTTGATGATGCTCCTCAGTCCAAGTACTTGGGGAGGAGGTGGAGGTTCTGGAGGACATACCTGGATGTATTGTCACCCCAGGCCTTCCCAGGCCAGACCAGGGCGTCGACTGGTTGATCTGCAGTCCAATCTTGGCCTTGGTGAAGAAATTGAGCTTCTTGGATTGGCTCCTTCTTGTTGCTTGTGCCACCGGTCCACAAACGTTGAAGAACACAAAGAACTCCAAGTTCTCCTTCAGAGCTGCATCGACTCTAAAACAGTTTTGACGCGTATTGGTACGCCCCTGGATCTTGGTTACTGAATTCGGCCCCAATAGGAAGAGCTTGTAGTCTTTCAAACCGATTTTTATAGTCTTTTTTGAGGGCATATGGAGCACTCATTGTAGAGGCTATGTGAGCACTGTTCAAGACACATCAAAAGAGCAAGTAAGCACAAGAGAATCCGTAATACCACGCAAATACAAATTGTTCTAGGAGCTGTGCTCGCCCCATGACACAATCTGGTGTCCTGAAAGAGGAAGAGAGGGCAAACAAGGCAATAACTTAGGTTAATACACATGTAAACTTACCTAAGTGCCAAAGCATGTGCTAATGCTGGTTTTGTAGGAAAAACCACAGTAAATCAGGGCATCACAGGACCTGTCACCTGAGATTCAGGTCGTCAACGACTTTTCTCGACAGGAACTGTGCTGTCGTCAACATGTCTAAGTCAGTTCTGGGTCAAACCAAGGTCAAACAAGTCAAACAATGTCATAAACATGTTGAACACATGGTTAAAGATTGAAACATGGGTATCCCCCCATGCGCCAGCCTAGAGGCCTTAGCGCATTCTGGCGCCATGATATTTTTTCTGAAAACCTATGGACTTATACTTAATATCCCCTATAGGGGAGGGAACAGCCGTCGCAGCAGGCCGTCTGTGTAAAATTGGCAACATAATGCATGTTCATGAAAAACGCCATAAAATACACTAAAAGTCCACAATCCTTCATTAAAAATTGATATAAAAACAGCTTTCTGGAGCTTTTACGCACATTCACGACATTTTCCGTCAAGAGAATACTGTCGTAAAAATGACGGCGACGACTGGCGCCCGCTGCCGCGCCGTTGGTTATAATTACTTTGAAGGTTCACTGAACCTTCAAATGTTTTAGAAAACTTCAAAAGCCTGAAAAAAATGACCAAAATAGCTATTTCCAGGCCAGGATGTAGCTATTTCCTGATACTATAGACTGGCTGACATATGCACTGGAGTGTCAGCGTAATCTTGGAGCTTTCCTGGCTTCCATGGAGATACTTTTACCTATAACAATGAACCTGCATATGACCACATGGCCCCATATGCATCAATAGTAACATAGGACAGTATTGTGTTAACAGGACCTGCATACCTTTACCGACAGGGTACTGAAGACGATTTCGGTGATTTGCCGGACGCGCCAGCCCCAGGGAGTGACATTTCCTGTTGAGGCGCCGTATGTGTGGTCCCATACCCAACAGGAGTGCACCTACGGTTATCCCCATCGTGATCAACTTGGGAAAACAGGGGACAGTCTCACCGCTGCGTAACAAACCTTTACGGAAAAAAGTCACAATTGGCCAAAATAAGCGAAAAGTTTGTGTAACACAAAATCTGTAGGCGTGCGAGAAGCCGTATAATATAGGGTGGGACCGCAAAAATAGGCGGACTTTCAAGCCCGTTGTCCTTTCACCATACATCATCTTACAAATGTCGTAATGGATGTTCTCGTCACATAAAACAGGCACAACCGGCCGGGTGTGTTGGGCCAAGTTCCTGGTGAACTGTGGTAGGTTAAAAAGCGACACGTTGCTGCTTACATTTTCTTTGCTGAGGCCAAGAGGCCGCCAATGCGGTCACTTCGCAGGCACAGGGCGAATAATATCAGGCGATGCCCTTATGTTTCGCACAACATGGACTGGACTGGACATATCTCGATGGTTCTGCATCCTTCCCTCACTTCGGGTCAGCGTTTGCTGTCTTTGAAGGTTTGAATGCGCATTCCTGCAACGTCACCACATCAGTTTCACCTCTACAGTCATCAGGGGGCTCAGCATTCTGGGCCTTACACTTGAAATTACATCATCTGCAAACACAGCCACACCCTAACCCACTGCAATTTGTCCTCTGCGACAATGCAAATGTGGTAGATTGCTACAGGCTTGCCAAACACCCAGACTTCAATTTATCAAGTCATTCAGGTCAGCCATTGTGCAGCTTTCTGCTCAGGGTGTGCGAGTAGAGGTAAGATGGATCAAGGCCCACAGGGGATTCAGAGCAAATGAAATTGCAGACGCTTTTGCCAAATGGGCGAGTTTTGCAATTTTACCAACCTCACTGATCCTTCCACCACCCAAAAAAGGAAGCATCACATGGCAAGGCATGCCTGTCCTTGGAAAGCCTACACAAAAATCATACAGTCATCTCCTCCCCAAGCACATGCACACAGACATCAAGCTGCCCGAGAGCTATGACTGGTTTCAATCTACTTCCTGGTTCTGGAGTTTGCCATTCAAATGGTCTGCGGGTATATTCTGCACTAAGGGACACAACCGACATTTCAGAATGGAGACACACCCCTGTCCAGCCTGCAGACACCCTCACCCCATGGACCCAATATCTGTCACAGCTCTGTGCACTAAGGCAGCTCACCTCCAGCATGAATTTATTCACGCATGGCCAGCACCATTCCAGGCCTTGGTGTCAGAATGGTGGCATACGGCCCCCTCAGCCAGACACAAACGCAATTTCATCAGAGTAATTCTTCCTATCCCACTATATAGTCATCGATTTTCCCGCATGGGCCTAACAAGAAAATCATTCAACAGCCAGTTGAGAGCGGCTTTGAAATAAAGGAGAGACAAGACAACAAAGGCAGTCAAAGCAGCCAAGGATTGGCTGATTGAAAACCCATTATGCTTCCCACTCTCTCCTGCAGTCAGCCTTAATTTATGGAGCATGAAAGGTTCACCAATGGGCACATCCTTTTCATCCGCCCCAAAGCGAAAGCCACCGTACCATGAACCTGAACCCCTGCCCTCAAAGGTAACACATACAGCAGCTACAAGGACACCAAAGAGGGGCAAAAAACACCACACAGGCCACTAATTCAGCCTGCCATGCGCCCACAATCACTGCCACCACCTCAGCCATTTTTCTCTCCTTCCCCCTGAGATTTTTTTCAGCTCACGCCACCACCAGAAACACCTCCTAGTAGGGTCACTGTACATACCTAAATGTACATACAGTAATGACGGTGTGACATGCAGAATGGGTCAATGATGTGGGGGAAAATAAGGATACGGGCAAAGGTTCCCTCAGTGTTCCCCAGCATGCGCGCCACAATAGGAACACGCCGCTCCAGCTCTTCGAGGCTAGGATGACCTTGCCAGTAGCATGGTGCATCTCGTAGGAGCAAGACAGCCAACGCTGTTGCGTTAAGGCTCTTGTCGTTCTTGTCAGGGTTTGTGGTGAATTGTTTGTTGTACCAGTTGTCCATCCACAACCTAACCCACTGCTGGTGTATTTTGTTCCATGTAGTTTGTAACTTGACTGCTGCCCTCGCCTTCACTGAAGCTGCGGTGTAATGCGGTGGACCTGACCTTGCTAAAATGCGCCGTTGCGCCCTGCTCCCCTCTATCCCAACAACAGACTTTGGTTTTCCCTGATATGGAGCTGCGCGGTGGCGCATCAACAAAAAAAGGCGCCAGGCCTCCTCTATCAAAACACCACCCCATCTCTTGCCCTCTGTCGCAATTGCCTTTTCAACGCTACAACGCGTCCTTTCTTTTTTGGGCAGACGCAGAAAAAACACACATAGCAATCACGCGACCTTGTCCCCATGCTTTAGCCCTCCCACAATTCTTCTGCCGTGTGATACGGCGGTTCCTGTGAGCAGACATCGCGGAATACTCCAGATGCCGCTGCCACTGTTTTCTCGAGGTCCGACACTTTGCGCAGGGGCATTGTTACTGTGAAAAAAAATGCGCAAATGTATCTCCCTACATATCGCTGTTTGAGAAAGTTTCCTGCTTGAAACATCAACCTGTCACACAGTTTTAGTGCGACCAATTATTCAATGAGTTGCTGGTAGCATGCACCATTGTGGGTTTACTGTAACTGTCTGCTGGTCCGACATTCAATGCTTGAATCCTAACTGCGGTAGCCGGTTGCGGCGCGCTACCATCGTAGTTGGGCAGTGAAGTCAGGTAGGTAGGTAGGTAGGTATCTTCGGCAGCTTGGGATGCCTCCTTTTACAATGCAGGAAGAAGGTCTTACCAGGGGGACGTCCTGTCCCTCCCACTGCCCTAGGTCAGGTGCCTCTTAAGCTGCTCCCGCAGGTGCTTGCGAAGGCAGTCTCGCGGCCACCTGGTCCAGGTGTCCAGGCTGGGAGGGTGTCCCCACATGTGTCCATGGGTAGAGTCACATGCCCCCTCCTGTGGGTGGCAGCTCTCGGGGCTGCCCAGCTGTATGAAGTATCTCGACCGCCTCACCCCTGTGGCTCGAGTTGCGGGGCCTAGCTGCTTGGCAGGCGGCCCGCTCCTGGGCTGTGTGCCGGCACGCCTGTCATCAGTTGCTTCCATGGCTCCGGGCGACGTTTGCCATGGCCCCCGATGCAGCCTGGCCGGGCTCGGATCAGTGGCTTTGGAGTACCGCTCCTGCCACTGGCCCAGTGGATTCGGCCGAGTCGCCCCAGTGCGTCCGACCCTGGGAGTGTAGACTGTTGCGTCCTCTCCTTTGCTGCCCTCGGTGCATGTGCATGTGCGGTGTCCTGGCCCACTTGGCGCCTGTTCACCGGTGCGCGCGCAGTGTGCCGTTTGCGTGTGCTGTTGGTGGTTGCGTCCCTCCTCTCCCCCCCTCCTAATTTTCTTTTCGTTTTTTTGCTCTGCATTTGTTTTGTTTTGTTTTGCCTTTTTTGGAAAATGGGGCGCGTGCACAATGCAGAAACAGGCATGGGCAACTGGTGCAGCGGTGTAGTAGTGTTTTGTTCTCCCGCGTGCGTCCTAGGTGGTGTGTCGGCGGCCGCGCCCCAGGGGTGCGGCTCGCGCATTTTGATGTACACGGGTACATGTCAGGGTGGGTGTGGTCAGTTGCCTCTTTGCTTTAGGTGCTGGCCCGTTAGGCGGCTGTGTGAGCTGAGGGTGTGGGTTGTGGTTACGGTGCTATCTCGGCGGTTTGGGTTAGGGGTCAAGGGTCGGAGGTTACGGGGTGTGGCTCGGGTTCGACTCTTGATGAGGCTTCGGCTGAGGCTGTGCGGTTGGGTTCTCAAGGGGAGGTGTCGGCTTCCACACAAAACAGGCCCGGTGCACCGGCCGAGTCCCCCGTCGAACGACGGACCGTACGGGAAACCGGACGCGTCAGTGACCGGGTCCACACACGCCAACCACCGCAGCACATGCAGCCCAAGACGAACGTCGGAGGGACTGCAATAGACCAAGAAAGAGTTGGCTTTTTAACCTTTAACCTCGTGACCTCTTGACCTATTGGGATGGGATTATGGGTTTGGTAACAGGCGCCGTCCGGAGCACGTGCACACTAAGATGGACGCGCGCGCTGAGCAATAGTTAATTGTAAGTCGAGATTTAGATCGAGATCTGGGATTTGGGATATGGGAATGTCGATTTCAGAGTATAGTTAATGATCCGACATCGTTAGTTTGAGCTACGGTGATAGTTCAGATTTCAGTGTTTAGTATGCTTGTTGTTGTTCAAAGACCCTATGATAGGACTATGACAATTTCAGCTTCGCTACTTTGGAGTCCTGTACTTGCATTCGGAAACTGGGGTATTTGCTTTGCAGTTTGTGGTTGAGACGTGCATGCCGCTTTGGGTCAATAAACTTCAAGGTAGAAGAGTTGCAAAATTGTCATATCCTATGGCTTTCGACGTCTCGATCATGTGGGAACATTTTCTGGGGGGAGGCATTCTCCATAAGACCTCCTAGGTCACGCTGAAGGTAAAACAGCTTCAAGTGGACGCATTCTCAATAAGTCGTCCTAGGTGGTTTCCCTTTCGGGCTTTGAATGAAGCTATTTGTGTGTGCATGTGCCATTCTGCATTCGTTTAATTCATAAACGAAAACAGGGTGGTTTGCGAGTGCCTTCGCTATGGAGAGCAGCGTCCTTCATTCGTGGCGCCTTTGCCCCAAACTGGCGCTTTGGTTCTCTCGTGGCGTCTTCCATTGTGCTTGGTGCCTCTCATTATGCAAATCTCTCACGGGTAGGTGCCTTCATTTGTGGCGCGTGGGCTCAAAGAAAGGTGCCGTTTATCAAAAAGGGAGCCTTGGTCAAGTGGAGCATTTGTGGCGCCGAGGCTCTCTCCCTCGTGTGGCGCCTTTGCGAGCTTGGGCGCCAATATTCAATCAATTCTTTGCGCCGCGGCTCTCTTGGCGTCTCCATTATGTGGCACCGCGGCTCTTCTGGTGCCTTCTGGTGCCTTTGTGGAGCGTCCACATTGCTGCTAATCAAGTGGGCGCTTCAAGTGGCTTTTTTCTGGTAAAGCAAGGCATGAGTGTGCCTCTGTGGGGGCGCTCAGCAATTTGAAAGGCGCCCATGGTCTTTGTTGTGGGGTGCTTGAAAAGCGCTCAGGAAAGGCCTTTGGGCACTGTGGAGGAGGGTGTGCCTGCAATAGGCGCCTTTAGCCCCAAAGCAGATAAATGGGCTAGTTCATGTGAAGGTCTGGTTTTGTCTTTTTATGTGCCCTTCACCAATTGAATACACACACGTTCAACACAATTCCACACACACCAACCT